>CM073590.1:65671227-67094560 GCA_037074705.1 Zhengitettix transpicula | reverse complement strand
CATTGCCGTCTAACATAATTACAGGTGTTGTATATTAATGACTTAGATTAATTTTAAAAATAGATTAAAAAAATCTTCCCTTTAGAAAAGATGTATCTTTCGAAACAAATTGAATTGTTTGTGAGACTAGGAACAGTTGTAACGAGTTACATAACATTGGAATCAAGTTAGCGCCACGCTTGATATAGCCAGACCACGAGATCCTCGGCATTAACAATGCCTGGCCGCTTTCTCGGAACTGATTCCGTCTCCGAATGCTATAACAGCTGATTATATCGTGAACTAAGGGTGGATCAAAGTATGACGCTGCTTGCTGTAAAGGGTGTTTAAATTAATCTCCTGCCGACCGCCTTCGCGCAATGCTTCCCTTTTGAAGGGACACAGAGCTACCCCTTCACAGCTTTAATGGAGTAAATAACCAATCTGCACCACTATAAACACGCTCACTAAAGAATTTTGTAATTATGAAGCATCAAAGGCTCACAAGACAATACTGACGATGTTTCCGAAGTGTCAGGCCTTTCAATGGATTATTATCACGGAAACAGGGAACAGGTTGAATCAATAGATATAACACACTATTGATTAAGAACAGGGGAAAAAATTAAAAATTTTCTTACCAATAACGAAAGATTATATATTACATTGATTTAAATGTTTACACATTTATATTCATAGGTTAGACTGGTAATTTTTCATCTTATAGTCAAAATTGCTAAGGCGATTGAGGTGATAATATATTTTGTAAGGCAAAATAACCTGATTCTGTAATAATTTCTCATAACTATTTGCAGTGGTTTTGTAACCAAAATATTAAATTGATTTGTTATAGGCGTATTGTTAATATTATTATATACTACATATTTTAACAAATTATAATAATCGAATGATGTCTATGAAACTACATCAGTATTCATATAATACCTACGTAATAATAATTTAAATAGGGAACAGTCATGGCCAATATATGTAATAATGTTAAATAATATTTAAGTACGTATGGATGACGATTATCTTCAAGGAAGACGGAGGTTATCGTTTACAATTTGTTACGAAACAAGCAGATATTACAACAAAAACGGATTGTGAAACCATTTTTGTGCTTTTGTAATTTGTTAGCTTGAATTTTTGTATCTGATACTCTGTGCTAGGAATACAGGAAGGCAGTCTCTCAAAATGGCATATTTTACCAAAAAAGAAGCACTTAAACATTATATTAAATATATATCTTTTACCATATATAAGTAATTCATTAAATACTTCCTCCAAACCGTATTTTACTTATATTTTAAATCCAGAATTTTTGCTGAGTTTTAAGTGAGCGTCAAATTATAAATGATTGATCGTATAGCTAATGTGGCGAATCCAATTGGCACTTTTGGGTAACCTTTTTTTTTTGCGTAAGTTGATTAAAAAGAAGCCTAGTCAAGAGAAGTATCAATAACGAAGTGCGAGGACCCGGATTTGTGACTTTTATGTCATTTTGGTGCAAAGCCGGTTATCACTGTAAGGAGTGCCGCTGCTGCTTTTGTTCAGCTGAGAAACAGTCATTTCACAGGCGAATAGCGCGTTAAGCTAACATGGTCGTCATTCGGTGCACAATTGCTCTCACTTTATCCAGAGACCACCGCTGGGAAGTTCAAAGGCTGCAATTATACCCGACACAAGCATTCTGATTTTCCTCCAGTTAGCATGCTACATTTAACACGTGGGGAAATGGATCCAGTTATAGCCAAATTCTCACAGGAAACTAAAGATTACGCGTCCTTCATACCCTTAATAAAAACTTCTCTTGTTATTTGAATATTTGGTTTACTTTAATGCCAATTTAAACAATTATGTTTACAGGAACTGTTACCGAAATGCGAGGTATTGACAGGAATATTGCATTGTTTATTACGTTGCTGAAATTATAATTTGCTTACTATATCAGTAAACAACAGAGGAATTTTCCATTAAAATATTGTCACACTCGTAAGGCTACAATGGCGCTGTCGCAGTATACCTTTCAAAGTGATTAACAGATAAACCAAACAAAATTTACGCGTCATAAAAAATCATAGATAACCATTTTATACCATTTATAAATTTTCATTAATTATTTTTTAATTGAACCATACCTTTTTAATTAAGTTGTTTAAACTGATAACACCAATTACGACCATTTAAGCGAAAATTTCGGCTATACTTAGTGTGGACAACGTTACGTATGTCTATGAATATATTGACGGATGTAGTTCGAGACTGCTAGGGAAAAATATAATACAAAATATATGACGAGCAATTTAAATGATGACATTTTCAGTCATCGACCACTAAAGAAAACAGATATTTTACAGCCGCAATGAAAGTGTAATTTGTTTGAAAACCTTTTACATATTCAAATTATTTATTTTACACTCTGAAAAACGTGTCAGTACATTGTTAACATAATCCAAATATAAAATCTGTCTAAGGATGGCAAAAAATGTAAATAACATTGAAGTTTTGTTTGAAATAAGAATCAATAAATATTTTAATGTGGAGAACTAACTTTAGCACAAATAAAGGCATATAGTCATCAACAATCATAAACTCACACCCGCATATATATTTATCATGAAAATATTAGATTAAATCTGAGTAATATTTTTATGCTGCATAAAAATTTGATCGCGTTTAAACGTGTCTTCTCAAATGAGATATCTGATGCATATATATAATGCTTATTTAAACATATATGGAGACAAAGGATGAGAAATTTATATATTATAATTTGACTTATATACATTAGAAGAAAATTTGTATTAATCTAAAATAAATGATTAATAACAAGCATGTTCAGCTACATAAATTTCATATATAATTTTGAAAATATATATTATTTATATTCGCATCAACTGCTAAGGTCATTAGCAACTTTGAACACAGTTGCATTCAACTTAGTCGGGGAATCTAATTAGTGGGTGTTTCTCAGTAAGGAAGCGCACACATAAGACCCGCGCCTTCACCGGAATTCAAACGCTGACCACTACAGCAACGAAGGCTGGCCTTAAAATATTAAGTGACTTAAGTAAATGACATACAAAATTATATTTTGGCTATAGTAAACCGCAAACTGAGACACGTTCTATGGGGATCGTCAGAAATGGATTAAGTCATTTCTTAGTCATTCAGGCTATGGCTGTGCTGAGTTTCTTTAGAACTTTTTTTATATGATCAGTCAATTAAATTTATTATTTAGTAGTATACCTAATAATTAAGTGCATCAAGTTTTATTTACATTATTGTCATTGTTTCTTAAAGCTATAGGATGTAGAGTTCTGTTCTGTGTGTGAAATTGCTTGTTTTTTAACTCATTTACAGAAATGCAGTTTAGTAAATGGTGTAAATTATTGTTACCTGCCTGTTCTAAAAAGCATATAATTTGAAGATCATTTTTATATAAAACTAACAGTAAGGAACTTAATACTGAACGATGTCGGACTTTATCCTGAATAATTCGCCAATTGGATTGACTTATTTTACCTGAGAGAAGAATCCTTTAATACCATTCGCTGATTTATATTTTTAATTTAAGGAAATTTAAGTAATTTCATAATATTTTAATAAAACAATTGATGACATTATACAGACACTTTTTATTTTATTTATATTATGGCGACGTTTCGATACCTTTTTGTATCTTCTTCAAGTATTTTCCTAGGGATGAGGTATTTACAAATGATTACATTTTTTAAAAACTGTGTGAATTTAATAACTTGTTAATCGTTCAGTTGTGCTAATTTTTTACATGAATTTGGTAAGTTAATTGTCGTGACATAACTTTTAATCCTTGCAAAACAAATGCTCTAATTAGGCCTATAATCTGCATTACATCGCAAACAGTTCCAAGAGCAACCAAATCCAGTAGATCAAATAAATATGGTTCTTTTTTGTGTACTTTAGTTTGTCTTTGTTTACTTTGTTCAGTTATACTATAAATCTAATCATTTGTAAACACCTCCTCTGTACGAAAATACCTGAAGATGATGCAAAAAGGTTTCGAAACTTCGTCATAATGTAAATAATACATAAAGTGTGTCTGAATAAGGTCATACTTTTTTTGGTTAATTCACAACAGACGTTAAATTAAAAATTTTCTTTCATAATATTTTGTCAAGTTTCGTACCATGATTTTTTTTAATGTTTCGTATATTTAAATAAATGTATGTATAATTTGTTGCCGTCCTATTTCAATAATTATTTAGCATATAAGTATTATAGGGACTAGTACAATATTAGAAGTAAGGTAGGATTAGATACAAATAAGGCTGGGTTAGATTTAAAACAAAACAGTAAATTTATTAAAGGAACATTACACAATAAAAATTAGGCAATGTTTTATATTAATATATTTAAGAATAGTTTATTTAATCATCTAACTTTACTCAATGTAAATTTGTGAAAAAGTGAATAATGTAGAAATGAGTAGCATTTTTGATAAATAAATTCCTTATTATTATTATTACATTTAATGTATTCTAATAGAATGTTATGATCTGCACTTTCAAATGTTTTACTTCGTGAGGTGAATTACTCTCTTAGTTTAGACAGTAATCATGTTTTGCTATAACACTGAAAACATTTAACGGTTTCTTAACTTTCGTTTCAGGAATCAATGTTATTTCACCAAGAAGTTCAGTAATTTTCAGTAAATAACTATTTGGGAAACACCATGTATTAGAGTAAAATATTAATTCTGTTGGCGTTTTGCTGAAGGAAATGCGAGCGTGTGTGTTACTGTGCAGGCTAGGAAAGTAATATTTGGCATGTGGGTGCCAGTGCAGGTGTGGGAACGCTGTGTGGTCCTCTCATTACCAGCGAGGGGAATGCTGCGGACTCTTCCTGCACGTCACATTTCCGGGAAGACTGGCGGCTCGGCTCCAGCTCCAGCTCCGGAGGCTGCACTGCTCTGCATTCCTCGCCCCACCAACAACACTCTATCAACTCACTTTCGCTCGCACCACGCACAAACATAACACTTCAACAAGTCAAACCAAATGTACTTCATTAAGCATCATTTACAAGTGGCGCCAAAAATATAACCAAAGGTTTAATTAACTCTCGTTACAGTCTTAATCACTTAGAGGAAAAATTGAATTTATTTAATCAAAATAGATTAAGGTAAGAGGCCGCTTTATCAAACATGCGAGTAGAATAATTTTTCACTTACTCCTTTTAAGCTATTGCACACTAATATTTCTAACCCAAATATTTCCGCACAAATAAAAATGAATACAAGGTCAATAACTAACTTCTGTAGGAATAAAGTTGTTACTGGCTTTTGTGGACCAATTGTCTTTGTAAATGTTACGTGTGGAATAACTGGGAAAAGTTTTCTTTAATAGAAAATGAAAGTTTTTAATTTGAGCCGCCCTTAGGCGAAAATTATATCTAATTTTTAATATTTATTCAACTTTCTATTGTTCAAAAATATTTTATTGATGTTTATGGCATTCAGAATTACACTGACCACTTTAAACAATTAAAAGAAAAGGTATGTGTCCCTTATAAGCATTTAGAAATCTTAGATATCACGGCTTGGATTATAATTTAATACAGAACCTTCAAAGAGGCCCCTATTCAAAAATTATTTCGAATTATAGTCGCTTTAATTCTATAACCACTTTAATATTAAATTATAAAAACAACAATCAATAATTTTTGCTTCAAGAAGAAATGAAGGTGAATATAGAAGCTAAAATCCATTTTTAAACAAGTGTTTATGCCAAAACGTGGAATTGTAAAAATATTCCCATAAAAATACGTTAAATTAACCAATATCACCGAACTATTATTTTTAGCTTTTTCTAGTTTTTAATTTGTTGGTCAGGATTAAGTCACGTTAACGATTAATTAATAAAAAATATAAATCGATTGAATATTATAGAATTAAGTGCTTTACTATTATTATTTACAAACTTTACACATATGGAAAATCATCAACCACAAACATCGCATTAAATTTTTAAAAAGTATATATATTATAATAGTATATGTAAGAAAAATTGATTTAGTAAAAAATATTATTAATTGAGTTATTTTAGCGTGAGGATTGGCAAAAGAAAAATTCTTACAAATGTTGGCAGGACCCATTCTAGTTATAAAATTCTCATGGAAAACAAGTTGTTTAGTTAATGAATAAATATATGAATATATATCCCAATTTTATAAATTTATAGTAATTAACTGTAAAATTTTAATTGCGTTATAGTATATGGATGAAAGTTTAGAATTGGGTAAAGAAGTACTATTATTGAACTGTTGTAAATGAGCTGACAAAACATCAAATTTTATAGAATTAATTAAGTAAAAACTCGCACTGAATCCTCGCAATAACTAATTTGTTCGAAAGTTTCAAGCAGGTTTTTAAACTAGAATTAATATTAAAGTCGGAATTGAGAAAATGTTGATTAGATGAAAGATTTAACTTCTGATAATAAGACCAGTTGTCCGATTGGAAAAAATTCAAAATGAAATGATTTAGTATCAGAGTGATGGGGCCAGTGTAGAACGAATTACATTTTAAATGTTAACAAAAAATATGTCTCTGAAAGGTCATTCAACGAGAAAATAATATAAGTAGAAAGAAGAAACCCTAAATTTTGTATCCAGTTTGGAGTTTTGAGTTTGCCTGCAAAGATTTATTCTCTCTACCCATTTCCGACAACGTCTCACAAGAAATATATTACTTCGAACACTAACAGGGTCGTTAATTTTGTTAGACAGACGCCTTCCGTAGCTGTAGAAACGCACATAGCTAAAATTTTATTATGTTTCATGTAACATCATCAATTTCCTATTCTCTTTCTATTTAACCATACGGAACAACGGAATTGAACGATCAGCAATATTTTTATTTATTTATTTAAATAGAAAACAGAAACACATCCTATATACGCTATTTTTATTGTTTCAGAATTCACCTACTTAATTGAATTAATTCATGTCATGATCGGTCCCCGGTTACCAAATTTTCAGATCAATAGGCCAGCATTTATTGAGTCTTCTGTTGTTTTTATATTGCAGTCGGTGTAGGAGTGGATTCGTATCAATTTCAAGTCTATCATTCTCTCTCTTGAATTATATCCTTGATGAAAGGTATGTTTAGATCATGATGTTAGGTTACTCACATTCCAAGGAGCATCAACCATGGTACCATTATGATTGAAACATTCAGCCCCAACGTAATATCTAAAGTAAACGTTGTCTTTCATCTGTTTCGTTTCTTTACCTTTATTAAACAAAGATAGCGAAACAAAATTTGTTACTGTAGGAGAGACACGAAGGGGCTACCTTTGGGGATGCCTTTTCCTCTCCATTTTGAACTAAGGTTCCCACAAACCGAGGCACCTCGGCCTGTTCTGAGAGGTGTATGTTCCGGGGTCACAGAACCTGGGCATACGGTAAGAGTTGTCCGCTATTCCCATTAGAATAGTCGGCCAGCTGCCTCTTAAACTGGTCGAGGCACGGAGAACTCCCACAGCAAACTCCTCTCCCGCTATCGGAAGGGCGTGGGACAAGTACCCAATGCCCGACCTACCTGATGCAGGTGTTTCTAGTGTTTGTCCTGCATTTCTTTAGGTGAATGCTATGTAGGATCCTTAAACTATAGTCCGGGGCCCTAGTTAACCCTTGGCTAACTTCCTCTACCCTTCCACATCCCCCTTTCAAATCCCTTCCTATGCTATTAAAGGGGAGTTTCCACCATGTGGATTACCTAAAAAAAAATTTAAAAAATAAAAAAAAATTGTTACCGTAAATCATATTTTATCTACTCTATAGAATTAATTTCTTATGATTATGATATATCTGTACAAGTCGACGGAAACGACAGCCAATTATAAGTTTCCCTGCGCACTGGATTCCCTGCTTCAATAATTTTGCAAACTGTAATTTGATTTCAGAAGATTAATGCAGACCATTTAACTTAAACAGTCATCATCCCCCACATAATATTGAAAACAAATTACATATTTTCCTGTAGACAATTTAACTTGGCTCAATTCCCCGCCGTACATTTGATTAATTTAGCATACGAATTAGTAACAAAATGAAACATGAAATGAGCTTATTCTTCGATTATGGAAAGCACACGTCACGCATTGTTGGACAAATTTTCATTAGGAAAACTGGGACTTCTGTAAAACATTCATTTAAATTGTGAGTGCAGTTTTAAAATGTTCCCTAACTTCCAGAATTCCTTTCTTCCTGTAAAGCTGAACCAAACCTCTCTTAGCACATAAAAAGTATGAATACAAGGATAAACATTGTTTCGTGGTTGCTGCATCACTCCAATTTTTTTACTCTATCAATGCTGCCACTTGTAGCCGCCTCACTCTAAAACACGATACTGAGAAGACCTTTCTCAGTACACCTGTAATATCATTATTCCCAACGTTTATTGACCGCTAAAATTTCAGTAACTTCATAAATAACGTCGCATTGTAGTTCATTAATATATCATCACCATTTATAATATTTTACTCTTTGGTTTAGGTTCATCTCCTGCATCCATTTCATTGAATTTCTTGTAAGGGTCAAAATTCCATAAAATTTACTCTTTATAGTATATTAGATATGCATTTCTCCAAATGATTTGAATCTGAATGCGGAATGTGGTGTGCAATATGGATAGTCACATGATGTAGTAAAATTTTTATAAGTTCAAACTTAACAGGGGAATTCCACAAAGTCCAAAGTGTTGTCTGTCGACGTCTGCGAGTCGGTGAAAGTCGGGAGACGGTATAAAAACCACACACGGATTAGTGAAGAAGTGAAGGACTAGGTACTTGGAATACAGGTTAATACCAGATGGAAAATTAATACTATTTATAAGTTTAGCCTGGATGAAACCACCAAATTTGAAAAAGATTGAAAAAGCCTATCCTGTGAATAAATGCAATGAAATGGAGCATTCAGATAATAAAGTGAAAGACTGAGATATGGCTAATGATAAGCGTCACTAAGAGCCTTTATCAAGCTTTTGCATTCTGAGACATGCGGAAACAAGATTCCAAGTCAATTCAGAGTTAGTATTCTTTCATACATTTTTCAATCAGATTTCAATTTGTGTCTCGAATTGGGACACATTCTGTTATTGAGCAAAATTGTAGCACAGTCCAGCACGCACATAAGTGTGCGTTAACTCCGGACCTTTGGGAGAGACTTACATGCAATTCCTTGCTGTGCCATCTTCAGGATACGGGATACGAGCAACAGCACCCACATGTAGCCCCCGTCGCATTACTTTCCTCTACATACGATATTTCCACAACTCTCCGAAACTCTCTTATACGAGACACTAACAGGCACGCTGGGACACCAGAAACTTTGCGCAAGATGAGTCCGAAAAGCAGCCGACAGAGGAACACAATAAAAATCTGGTCAATAGCGGCCGCGAGTTTCTTGACCGACTTGAATTGTAAGCTCTATTGTGATTCGAGATGAAACGTGGGTGGCTCATTACATGCCTGAGGCAAAAAGACAGTCGTCACAGTAGCGTAACACCATTTACCATCCGACAAAAAATTCAAAATCGCAATTTCAAACAAGAAATCATGTCAACAAGTGTACCTACCAACACTTGTAATTTTTAAAATACACGTTTTCTTCAAAAATATTTAATCTAGTACACTTACTTTCTGAACATGCCACGTAATTCTTGTTTAAATTTTTCAAATAAAAATTTCGTCTGTCTTATCGTCAAATCAAGTAAATTAATCTCAGACAATCAAGAGTTAAATTTCTTATTATTTCCTACAGTGTGTGTTATTTGTTTTTAATTTAACTTTCTTTTGCTTATCATTTTATTTGTTATAATTGTAATAAATGTAAATTTTGTTCAGAGTTTTTAAACTTAATTATGTTAACTCTAAAATCAATGTTAAAATTAGTTCATGCCTAACAGACATCATATAATTAATAACAACCCGAATCAAATTGTTACTTGATTTGTTTCAGTGAAGCTGCAAATATCAAGAAATTAGTATTGGTGTAGATAGAATCATATTTTCATTCTTACGTAGTAATTTAATAAAACTATTTATTGTTATTTCACTTATTTATACATTGTTAATATATATAAATACCACATCTAATTCAATTAATCATATTGATGCTTAAATTAACATGGAGTAAATATTTTGTTTATTATGAGCTTTGTCTACTGACTTGGGCTATAACAATATTAAAGCACTGTTAGTCTAAATTGGAAAGTACTCACTAATTATTAAACAAAACTCGATATATTTTGATACACAACCATAGTTTAAGAAATACAATTAAAGATTTATTTGAGAATGCAATGCAAATAATCCTTCAGAAGTATTTAATGTAATTATATACATTAAGAAAATGTACACTCAAAATTATTTTTATTTACTTAATTAATCCTTTACTCGTCAACGATACCGTGAATAAGGAACGGGTAAAGGTGACATAGAATAAAACTAAATGTGTAGAACAAATTGTAGATCTAAATGAAACTCCTGTATGGATAAACTTAAGTTAAAACAGGCAAAATTCTACGTAAACATTTTTTGTTGGGAGTCTGATAGGCAGAAAAAACACGAAAATTAAATTACCTGTCCAAATTATACGCTTATATTCTGAGTTAATATTAACAGCAGAATTATACTGACAGTTCTTAATAATCTGTATATTATCTTGTTTAGAAGGTTACGATGTGTATGATGAAAATATAAATTTAAAACCATCACTATGGCATTTTTGTTCCGTTTATAATTATTATTTTATGACAGTATTAGAAAATAATTGTATGTTTTATTATTAAGAACTGTGTAATTATAAATACATTTTAAGTAAATTTAAGTAAATTTTAAGTAAATTGTTTAATATTAAATTTCAATTAAATTATAGTTTAAAGCTAAATTCTCAAATCCTATATTATAGACTTTAGTGTCTGCATATTTCCGGAAGTTGGGATTTTAAAATTAACTTTCCTTTTTCTATTTCAATTACAATTTTATGGTTCCATATTCATAATTAATCATTGATTTTAATTAATGAAAAGTTTAATATCATTATCACTACAGAAATATATCTCTTAAAATTTCTCTTTCACGTTCTATAATTTCTTATGAGTTACAAAAGATTAATTGATTGAAATGACTGGCTAATACTGATTCTTTCCAGGGTGTAGCGTACGGTTGATATTTACCATGCGGCACGAAGGATATTCACCCTGGTCCAAGGACATAGTAATCGGTTCTCCGAACAGCATTAGTGTTTGCTGCTACTTATAACAAGGTGCAAGCTGATAATAGAGAGAGAACTACCGGCTTCTCATTAGCCCGAGGATGTGGGTGAGAGGGCCACTGGAAGCAGACACATCTCAATCAAGCAACACGGAACTCGCTACTGATCACTCAATAGAAACGTAAAAAAATTCAATGGGTGACCTCCATTCTGCTTTATGAGAAACAAATTGTAGAGCATTTTATGCAAATTTTCATCCTTCTGTTTGTTACAGTTTCTGTGCTGCAGTCGGTATAACACGGTATTCTAACGCCAAAGGACGAAGTTATAGCTTCGCAAAGCCAAATATAAGGATACTTCATATACAAGAAAAAACATTGGAATATCTGTAAACTCGGCTTCATTAAATTAAAAACAAACTCAAATCACTGTGCGATACATTTCCGTGCAGGTCTAAAAGACTGCAATGAAATCCTGAGATCGAGGAAATAGTAGAATCTCGGTTCAGATGTCGTAAGTAAACATCATTAGTCACAAATCTTAAGTGAATGAAGTGAATATAATGTAACCTCAACCTCAACTAGGCCATGTATATTTCCTCGTTAAACAGATAAATTGTGAGATATGGATCTTAAATCCTCAAGTGCGTAAAAAATTATTCATCCGAAATTTTAAAAAATAGTAATATATTCGGTTATTTTTATAATATGAATATACATTTATTAGACTATATGAATAAACGTTTATTTATATCAATAAATTTGTGAAAACTACAATAAATAATTTACCATCATGACTAGTAGACCTTGTTTCTAGAATCTATAATCCTCTTTTTCCGCAAATGCGATATAATACATTTTTCATAGCATTACATTTCGTTAATAGCCACAAAAATTAATGTAAAATTTACAGGAACAACAATGCAAGACCGAAAAAAAATCTTAAGTCGTATATTTCCGGTTAAACTTTGGGAAGTTATAAAAAAGGATGTAAAATTAAATTTCTGAGTTTTGTATGTTTCTCATATCTTATGAATACGAAATGTTCATGAATTTTGTATATGTATCAGATTAACTCTTGATAATTTTAAATATATTTATACATACTTATATAACACAAGCACTTATATTCCATTATATATTCTCATTAACAACTGAATGTCAATTTTTAAGGCTCTGTAATGTTTACTTCGAATATTTTACATATGAAGAATATTTCTTTTTTAATAATTTACATTGAAATTTTTGAATTATTCTTCTATTATAAAACACTTTTCTATTGATACATGCTAGAACGCATCATTAAGACTTTGCCTTAGCATAAATAGCGAGTTATCTGTATGGAATTGGATGAGTAGAAACAAGTATAAGTAGTCAATCTGTATATAATGATGCCAAGAATTTGTCGGTGATTGTAGACAATAGTAGTGTTGTGGATTGGTCGAATAGTTATAAGTATTTAGCAGTAGTAATATATTATAAGCTAAACTTCCGGGAACACATAGATTATATTAGTAAGAATATAGATAAAACATTGGAATAATATAGAGTTTAAGAAATCCACTCTCAGTGTAAAAACTTATTATTTAACACTATTGTTATGCCTCATTTTAAGTATTGTTCCATTATTTTGTTTTATTCAAATGGTTTGGATTAGATAGATTTTAATAAAGGCATGAGGGCAGTATTAAATAAGAATAGGGGTACAAGGTTACAAGACTGGTTAACAAGAGTTGAAATTTTTAAGTGTTAGGAAAGAAATATTGTGTAAGGTGTAACAACATCAATAGCAATATCAAATAGGAAATAATTTGCTACCCGGATATTTGTAAAGTCTATTGATTAAAAAGAGGGAATGCACAATTACCAAAGAAGACAGGTTTAAAATTACTATAGGATTACGAAGGAGACAGCAAGGGGGAACAATTCTGTATTCTATAGAGGAGATACATTATATAATGAGTTAAGAAATCATTTTAAAGAAAATAAAAAAGTTAAAGAATTAGTTACAGTTTTTGTAAAAACATATAATATGTAATTAAAATATTATATGGATATGTGTACGTTTATAATTATGTGTGTATGTATTGTTATGTGTATCAATATATAGAGAGTGAATATGTGTATATACATGTATATAGTGTGAATATGTACATTAGCCTTTGATTATTTGAATTGAATAAATAAAATAAATTCTTAGTTTTAAGTATGGGCCTATTAAATCCTAAATTACACTCGATAACTGTTTTTATGTTTTACTTTAACAATTATGATATTCAGAATGTTATATCGTAGTATCATAGCAACTCCGAACTTGTAACTGCTGAATTTAATGTCTAAACTTCACATTGCAATCACTAAGGCCTTTAAGGATATTTTTATTCTTAAAAATAAGTCATTTTTATTTAGTCCCTGTAGTTAAATATTTTTCTATGCACTGACTTATTATTAGTGTTCACACCAATTATATATAATTACAGCAAGGCTTTTGGGCTGAAATAAATAGAAAACTATCTGTGCTAAAAGAGTATGAGGCCTCAAATCGGTTTCAATTAACTGATAAACATGCCGATGATGAGTATGATATATATTCCGTACGTGAACCCTATTCACTGTATTTAATGCTATTTTTACTTGTTATATTCTCCTTTTAATAAACAAAATCAAGTCTTTATTGAAGTTTAAAAGCTAAATTGAAAATTGTTCGGGCAAAATTTATGCCTGTCCCATGCATTTATAAGAATAAAGTTTTCATCACATTGTAAATACAAAATGCAAGTAAATTAATCATTGCAGACTTAGCTGAACCTAAATACGAGGGTAAGCCAATAAGAAATATCAGAACCCAGAACATTAATTATTAAATTTTCACTTTTCAGTATAGTCATTTTCCATTTTTTTTGTCCACCTTTTAACAAGGGAATGTATTCCACTGAGGTGGAGACACTGCAGTAACCGGCCTGACGCTTCACTTTTCATCAGCCGACTGTGTTTGCCCATCAGCTTCGTTACAGTGACGAATCCATCGCCAAACAATGATGACATCCACTGTTGAATCACTATACTCATTTTTAATGCTAATTGGCGGTCCATCTTCCGCATTTAAGAATTCAATCACATAATGCTGTCTAATACGTACATCAATGTCAGCCATTTTTCTGGAGGGTGCAGTGCTGCCTCCAGATAACTTATTAAGTTATTACTGCAGTGGATTGGAGGAGAATGTTTGAGGAATCGCACCATATTCAATAATTTTCACATAACTTACTTAATTAAGGATAGAAAAAAAAGGAGACATTAATTATTGAACCACCGTCGTACTTGACACATTATGGGTGGTTAAGATGCAGAGACATTTCTCACATCAGATATTGCAGATTTATTACAATTATTTTAAGAAATAATGTAGTTACATTATGTAAGGTAGCCCACCAGGGATGAAAGTGAATTTCAAACCTTGCGTAAACGGCCGGTATTAGCGTCGAATAATTAGTTTTCGGGGTCGATAGAGATAATATTGTCTCTCTTGATGTTTTAGTGTATAATTAAAACCCTTACTGAATGGGAAGGGAGCACCACTAAGGGTGAGGTTGGAACGGCGTTATATAAAATTAATACGAAAACAACTGATCATGGGTGGGGGTTAGCAAATATGTTAACAAATATGTTAGCAAATATGTTATCGGCCGATATTTGGGTCTAAATATCTTTTGCAGTCAATAATATGTGTATGTTGTTTGTACTTTCAACCCCTATCGGCATGGGAGACGAGGTGTTTGGTGGTGCTTTACAGATTAATAATGCGAATACGACCGAGTTTGGAGTAAATACAGGGATATTGATGTCGCTGAGTGTTAACGCGCGGGGTTGGACGGGAGAGGCTCTGGGAGTAAGTGGGCTGGTGTAGAAATTTTCAAAAAATGGTCGATTTTGGCGTCGAATAAATACTTTTCGTTTATCCCACAGTTGCGAGGGATAATTTTTTTAACATTTTATAGCGACTGATATATTTGTCGATTGAAACTTTTCCGGGGCAATGAGTTCAACGCCTATCGACATGTTTGGTGAAAACATTTAGCGATAGGGGTCGAGGTGCGTTACATAAAAATAAAGTAAAAGCAACCGAGGTTGTAGTCGAATCGGGGACTATAGATATATGACTACCCCGGGTACCCAGTTAGTTTTTGAATAATAAAGGTGAGTTAGAGGATTGATATATATTATTGATGTCAATGTTCTTGAATATACTTCTGAAGCTTAAGTCTAAAAATTTATCAGAAACGAAAACCTATTAAAAAATGGTATTTGTTAATGTGTTTACGTTATTTTGGAATAAAACCGATGCTTTCTTACTATTTTACTGATAATGGAATTGTTAAAATCTCTGACATAGTCGTTAGTGACTAATAAATAAATTACAGTTGCCAGATTTAGAGAGTTATAAGATGTTTTAGATAGAAGACAGGCTTCGTTGCTTCCTTCTGGTGTTGATATTACAGCTTTTCTACTTTGCGGTACAATTCAGAAGACGTAAACTTCTTAATGTTATTTCAACTTTTTCTTGACTATTTCAAACGTTCAACCGATATATGCGCTACAAAGGACGATTTTATTCTTTAATATTGTTATTTTCTTTGAATTTGCAACTTAAATTTTCTGATTCATTAACAAACTAAAATTAATTTTTTAAATTTTTTGTACCACTTCAGAAAAAACGCAATCTTAATACAACTATTTTAATAATGCGTGAAAAGGATTCCAATCATTAGGTGTGTGTAATAGAAAGTGCTGTTAGGGTTGCTATAAGATAAAAAGTAGCGTGGAGTGGGGTTGAAATGTATAAATTACCTAAACACACGCCTCACCCTTGAAATTCCTATTTGCCAATTAAAAACGATTGCAATCATAATTTAATTTAAAAGAAATTGTTTTATTATTTGTTAAGTACAAGCTTCGCTATATTTTTAATTAAACAAATGGCGTGAACTATTAATTGATCACTACGAAGCAAACTATTTAAAACTAAAAATGAATAAAAACAATTTATTTTTAGCATTTAAAATGTTATTGGTAGTAATTACGTCTTCTGATTTTTTTTAGGGCAACAGGCTACATGAGGGTGATCCACATTGGGCAACTCCCCTTTAATAGCATAGGAAGGGATTTGAAAGGGGGGATGCGGAAGGGTAGAGGAAGGTAGCCAAGGGTTACTAGGGCCCCCGGGCTATATTTTAAGGATCCTACCCGGCATTCGCCTAAAGAAATGCAGGGAAAACCTTAGAAAAACCTGCATCGGGTAGGTCGGGCATTGGGTACTTGTCCCTTCCGATGGCGGGAGAGGAGTTTGCTGTGGGGACGCAGCATTCCATTCTCCGTGCCTCGACCAGTTTAGGAGGCAGCTGGCCGACTATTCCAATGGGAATAGCGAACAACTCTTACCGTATGCCCAAGGTCTGTGACCCCGGAACATACACCTCTCAAAACAGGCCGAGGTCACTGTTTCTGACCACTTAATTATTTCAGCAACATTTATTTTAACGCGATCCGAAGTACCACACACACTGGCCCGAAGAACTTTTTCTGGACAGCAATATCTCGATTGACGTTTTCCCTACTTTTCATTTTCCCGATGGGTCATTTTCCTTACGATATAAAGCATAATGTTAATATTGTAGAACAAGTAATATGTTAACTTACTATGGATAATTATTATTGAAAAATAAGTTACTCATTAATGCGTGAATAATATTTCAACTTGGTACACGTATCACTTAAGATCCATGAACCAACCCCGGGATTTAAGATAACTCCATCACACCTAAAGGTGGGAGTGGAAGGGGGTTACAATTTCAAAATATCCGATAATGGCCTACATTTGCGACGAATAAATAAATATAGTTTACGTGGTTGTTTAGATCCTAATGCCATTCTCGATGTATTCAGTAAAAAATGTCATCCCATAATGACAAAAGAACAGCCAGAGATGAGTGTCGAATCCGATGTTATGTTAGTCCCTAAGTTTAGTTATGAGATTGCAGCAGAGTTTAGCCTGTAGGGATAAGGATAAGGGTGGTACGGGGTGATAATAGTAATGTGATATAGACGGAGATTCATATCGAATACACTAACACCTGTTTCGACACCAATCTCGGGCGACATCAAATTATTATCTTCCCCTTGCCACCCGCACCCAAGGGGTTAAACTTTATCTTAATCCTACTGTAATTCCATAATTAAACTCAGCGTCTACCATAGCAATGGCTCCGAAATCAATAATGGTCCTTATCGCAATTTTTTATCATCACTCCATCCCCAGAGCTGTATTATGCTGTTAGGGGATGAAATGTATCACTAAAAACATCGGGAGTGACATTCTGATGTGATCGACCTCGTATACTATTTATTCGACGACAATATAGGTCATTATCGCATATTTTCAAAATGTTACCCCATTCCAGTAACCATAGGTGTGCTTGTTATATTAAATACACGGGATGTTCTCCAATCTTAAGTGAAACGTGTACCAAGTTTTGTTGAAATTGTTCCATTAATGAGTAAATATACAATAATAATCATCTATAATAATATAAGTTAGTTATTAAGTGTTCTACAGTACTAATATTATACTTTATAACGTAAGAACGTAACTTTCTGGAAAATAACCCTTTGTTAGAATGAGTTTTCGGTCAAACGTCAATCGAGATAATGACCTGTCGGGCAAACGTCAATCGGGAAAACGTGCTTCGGGCAAGTGAATTTCGGTATTTTGTTCTAGACCCAATTTTAACGTTCCACTACATTCACATATAAGTTATCTGCTCTCAGCAGATATTTGCATCAGTTTATTAAGAGATGCAAATTTAATTTGTCTAGGTAATGGTGACAAACGGTATTAAAAATCATGGTATTTCCTAACGATTTATTATACAAAAATAATTCTCATGGATAACAATAGAAGAATATGAAACTACAGTAAATATTAACTCCTGCTTCATTAGTTTATAGTTCACGAGTATTATTCTGATCCAACTAGATAAACTTGGGCAATACTTCTTTAATTTAGATTCTTTCAAAAATTAACTACAGTGTTCTATTCATTATTTACACTTACATTTTAATTATTAAATACTATCTGATTTGTTCTATATGGTGAATTACTTTACTATAGAACACCGTATAATTTTTCGCAATATACACTTTTAAAGTACTAGTTAAAATTTTAGAAGATGTAACGTGCTGGAAAGAATAATTTTGTATATAAATCCACAATACAGTCCATAACCAGGAAATGCTGAAAGAAAATTCGGTCAACGGCTAATTTTCTTGGGCAATGACATGAGGTTGGCGTTGCGCCAAAGCAGAAGAATTACTCTCTCAATGTTTTCCTTGTCCCAACTTGAAAGCTGGTCTTGGCCTGAGTACTTTTCCTGTTTTTGTAGAAAGCAGTTAATTCAGCTTAATGTATCGTATCTCATCCCAACAATAACGGTACTGACGATTGAATAATTTGTAACGTTTTACACTGTCTACATTATTTAAAAGATATATTAGCGATAAATAAAATATGATTACGTAATTTCTGAAAAAGTACCATTATAATAATTATCCTGTGACAAAACTCTATATGAACAGGTTCAGAAAGGTTTCCTACTAGTTTGTAACATAACGTAGTGGTCGCTAATGACCATGCAAACGATGCGAACTTTATTAATGAAAGGAAAAAATAATAATAATATACACCATGTTGATTGCCGTGTGGCTGTTTCAATAAGTGTTTCATTGTTTTAATAACAATTTTTAATTATTTGAATAATTACATTTATTGATCAGTGATAAAAATGCTTGCTGTTCATGAAAAACATTTTTAACTACTTTGTATGATTTTTATTTAATCTGCCCAGCGTTTCCCGAGTTGTCATAATTAAACTCAGCGATATCAATAAACCAGGATTTGACTCCAATCTTGGTTGATTTTGCGTTATTTGAATGTAACAACACTACACCCCCATCCCTAAAGGTGCTACCCTCCCAGGCCGCAAGGGGTTGAAATTATAAATAAAAAACATCGTGAAGAACACAGTGAATCTAATTGAATCCGAAAAATAACTCTCCGACTCAAATAACGGCACTACATATGTAACACACACACACAAACAAAAGTCTATTTTATATTTTAGATATTTAATTCACTATATATTTATATCCAAAAAATGTTAAGTATGCAACATGAAACACCCTTCTGCTCAGGACAACTACTTCAAATCCATACAATCATCTCATTCTTCTTATCGACTTTTAAAGTCGGTTGCACTCGTTACCCACCATTAAAGAAAATCTCATCGTGTTGAGGATTATTACTTTATACCTGATATTTCCTACAGGCCCATGGAACCTGTAAATATTAGAATTTAATTAAATTTCTGATTTAATTCTCCTAAATTTTTAAAACATGTTGAATCATAAAAATTATTGTATGTACATCGTTTAATATGAATCTTAATTGTTTCCTGTTATTATGTAAGTAGCTTTGAAAAAGCTCACGTATGAACTATTTTCGATAAAAAATTATGTATGAAGAAGGATCAGAGTTATTTACTGCATACATTAATACCTTTCTGGAAACAAAAATTACTATTAGACAGGAAAAATGTCACGAATTTAATTGTAAAAATGTTCAATTTTCAGATATAGATCAAACTTTCTGCAAACGTAATTTTTCGAAAACGTTACTTATGAAACAACTGAGAACATCTTCAAGTCACAGAATGATACTATTCAGTTGAGAAAAATTTGTAATACATTATTTTCATTGAGCTTTGTATAATTTAATATTTATTATTATTGTTGTATCTGCTGAAAATTGAATGAAATTGACAATTTTATATACAGTTATTGGATGTTCCCACTTTAGGTATAGAGGTGAATGTCGAGGTTACAGAAACAGATTATAAATATTTGAGGAAGAGATCAAAATATCGAGGGCTCTGTTTCCTTTCAGTCTTGTCACGATGGTTCAAGAGTTTAACTTGTCACCTGTAATTTTGAAAAACTTTCAAATACAGTGAAATTATTCAATATATTCTGTCAAATAGTTTTAACATTTAATGATGCGTGTTCCTCAGTTGCCATAATGTTACTTGAATATTTCTTGTTGTATCTACATTATTTTAAAATGATGTATTCCATGACTTACATATTGTTTAATTCTCCACAGAAACTACCTGAAGATGGTACAAATACGTACCGAAACGTTGTTTTCGAATTCATTACATATACTGTCTGAAAATGGTCAAGCTTTATATTTCACTATATTCTAATGAATGTTTGTGCTCTTGTGTGTGTGTATGTACGTTCCGCATACAAATCTTTACCCATATAGCAAATTTGACCAATTTTCGTACACGTGTTCCTTTAGAAATGGAAAAAAAACACCGTGTCGGTACTAGCCCAAAGTTTTGGGGTATAAAATTCTATAACGGCCGATATTTGCGTCGAATAAATATTTTTCGGGGTTAAACAGTTTGATAGCGTTTCTCACGATGTATTTGTGTAAAATTTCAACCTCTTCCTGCATGGGATGGTAGAACCTTTAGGTATGGGAGTGGAGGGGCGATACATTAAAATAACGCAAAAAGAACCGAGATTGCTGTCGGATCCGGTGTTATTTATGTCACTGAGTTTAATTATGTCAATAACGCCAACGCCGTGCACCCAGATATTATAGTAATATAAATTAATTGATTTAGCAAAAATGAATAATTATTTATTTGATGCTTAAAAATAGAGTACAGAAATATTGAGGAAACGACGAAGTTTTAAAGTGAGACTACTGCTTTCGCATAATAATATATCACAGACAATTACAATCTGATGTAATTCTGTAAACAGTTAGCAAAAAAGAAAAGTTTCAATTAAGGGTCAAAGCCAAGAAAATGCCTCAGATATAGGAACACTAATTTCGTCACTACTTTTAAATTATTGCACTTAAATAGCTTCGTATATAAATCTATTAATTTTCTGGCTTGAGTATATTTATAAATGAATAGCCTAAATTTAATTTCATTCTAAAACATTTTAGTGAAAATATAAGTGTCGCAACCTCTCGGTTTGTTCATTATTAAAAATCTATTTGTTTTGTAGGAACGTCTTTTATAAATAATATTAATACATAAATTATTTGTAAAAGTTATTATATGCTATACATTTCATTTTCGGGTGAAATATATTTTCTCACTGATTATCTGTTGAACTTTCTCTAAATAGTTCCGCATATTTCTCGGGAACACGCCAACATCGCGTGTTATACCTGTGTATCTTCCCACGCAGAACGTGGGTGCTGCTAGGAATTGGAAAAGTACAGTATGTCATGGTACGTTTTGCGCAGATAAGCAAAAATTTACGGGGATGCTCGGTATTACGGTAATTACGAATATGAAATCACTCCCGACGCTTCTCTGAAACCGACCTCAACTTCTGGCAATCTCCATTGAGGTAGGAAGGAGCTTTCTCCGAACTGGACGCCGATGTCCGTTCCTGAAACTTCGCAGAGTGGGAGTGTAGTAGACTTATGAATGAGAACTTACAAATTCAGACCATTGCATGTTCAAAGCCTATAAAACTTAATACATTCTCCTACATAACTTCTGTTAAACTAGTTATGAGTATAACACACTTTATTCAAATCTGTGAAAGGCAACTGAACTCGTTACTAATTTGGTGTCTAGCTACCAACCTACTTCGAAATTATAACGATTTCTATAATTAAATATTATTATCATTACACTTAAAGACCCGTAAGTTAAAACTATACTCAATTAATATTTCTAATTTAGAAAAACATAAATTTTTGATAGTGACATTGCTTTGTGGATGAGTGACTACTTATTTTTCTATTTAGTTTTGTTTATATTGCAGATGGAAAATCTAAATTTCCTTATAGCTGATAATAGTATGTATATTATTATAGAGTAACAGCTGAAATACCTTACGCTTTGTACTCACGAAGAAAATACTGTTTAGCTTTGATAAAATGAATATTACTCAGAAGCAAATATGATAATAAACTTGTTCCGTATATTAATTATTATTGAAGAAATGTATGTAGAAATTATTTTAACGCAAATCGTTTTAATGAAAGATTATTGTAAACGTTATGGTAATTTATTTACTTAGCTCACCTCAGACAAACAAAAATAAGAATAACATTCATATAAATTAACTACAATGTAAATAATTCATTATTATAAATAATTTATTAGATATCTACAGTTTATTTTTTACGGTTATAATTTTTATAATAAATAGAATTAAATTTTTAATCACACCAGTGATTTTGGATCTGTACAGAAAATGTTTTCCTTTATAAAATTAGAATTCGTGATTCTATGCAGTTATTTGGAATTATTTCTGTGATAAATTTACTTTTACGTAGATGTACAATACGTTCATTGGCTCTGTAGTGGGCGTTAAGTATTTGAGTGTTCTGTAATGGTACAGTCAAAAACATTAATAATTTCACTCAGTACAACACAATATATGATGCCGAATGTTTTATTTATCCGAGTAAACTTTAAATCATTCACGCTGGCGTGGCTTTGCTTGTAATATATCTAAATAGTATTATTATTATAAGTGTAAAAACTGATAATTTTAAATATAATACAGTACTCTATATTTATTATACTGCAATTTATTAAAATTAAATTTATTATTATTATCCGCTTGAGAAATTTTGGCATTCATTGACTAACTCGATTTACGACAATGTTCGTACTGTTGTGTTCCTCACAATGTATCTCAATATGGGCTAGGGAAAATAAAATTCTCAAGAAACGTAGTAAGCTTGAAAAAGCACAGAATTGATGAGTCAGACAATAAATATCTGCAAACAAAAGTAGTAAATTGACTTATCTAATTCCAGTAATCGGAAGATTCAAAAATTATGAGAATTTTATTATTGAAAATTAAAATGCCCTAGTTTATAAAATTTCAGACTTTAATAATCAAACAGAATATGTTTCGTTTATTTTATTCTAAGGTTTCTACATATGTATTTAAATGTTTAAAATTATTGAACATATAACAACCCAAATAAATTAAATTAATAAATTTACAGTTTTAGAATTATATAATTATTAAAACATTGTTTATAAATTTGGAAGATTTTTTGTAGTAATTTATTATATATTAGTTAATTAATCTGTATCATATTTCATTTGTCTTGCTGATTTTTAAAATCAATACTCTTAAATAATCCATAATTCGATTATAAATCTATTCTGTATGCTTTTAAATGATTAAAAAATAAATAAAAGGCCGTTTTAATTTCCAGGTAAAAGGTTAAAAGTACTGTATTTATTGATTTTTTTTTGCAGTATCCCATTAAATAACTGACATGTTAAATTTTCTTAACCAAAAGAAAGTTTTCAAAACCGCGTGTTATTTTAATTATTTCTTTGGTGATTTATTGGTTAGGAATTTTGTGGTTATTAGTCTTGTGTACGAATGATAATTTTTGTCGGAGAAGGTTGATTTATTTGATTGACGATGGCAGGCCTGTTAGTGGGCGCGATGACACAGCGTCGTTAGCACGCACCTGTCTGTCCCCCGCCGCACAAGCGCTCTCGTCATAATTGTTTCCCCACGACGACTGCAGCACTGCCGCTCTTATTACTCGCATTAATTAGACATGGCCAACGTATTGTATTTTGATAAGAGCCGAGCCTCGTCCCCGCTTTCAAAGGCAGATTGGGCAGTTTTTCGGGCCGCGCACTTCCTGGAAGCAGACCGTGCTCGTTAACAGGCCCCTGGGGCTCCCCCGCGCCCCCTACTACTTTCACAGTTGAAAAAAACTTTTAATTGGAGATTCCTACGCGGTGCTTCTGGTAGAAGTATTAGTGGGTGCTTTTCGCGCGCTTAAATGTCATGCACGCTGTCACTAACCGTTCAAATCACGGAATCCTCTGTCGGTGACAACGTCCGCTGGGTCTCTGTCATGTGATCATAAAAATGCATTTTTCCGTTGCGCTATTTATTCTATTTACCGTTTTCGGTACACTGTTGACATGAATAATATAATGTAAATAATGTGTTATTTTTATTGCTTTCATAAACATTTGCAGCTGGTTTTGCTAGCAACTTTCCAAGTCTAATTCCACAGCAGTAAATTGAAACGTCTAGTCTTTTGCTGTGGGGTATTACCAAAGAAAAGAAAGTGTAATTTGTATTATTTAATTGTTTGGGTGTAATTTTCTTTGATGCAATTTTTTTTACAGTAAATTCATGTTGTCATGATGAATTTTTTGCTTGTTAAGGTGATGAATAAAGTCTGATGTTAACAATAAATTATTTTTTCAAAATAAATAAGTAATATTTTTATTTTGATGTATAAACTTAAAATTGCCTTTTTTCCTCGAGTATATCGGTACGCTTTTTGTGAGACACTTTAAATAGTAAGAACTTCATTGACATCATTGACCACAGAATTCAGCACCATAACTCTCTTCATGACGTCATCACGTCAACGATATAAATAAATTCCTCAAATAAAATTATATGTATACATAATTTATAATATGTTGCCTTATTATTTTCACTATATACACATAAATATTCTTATAAAAAAGATAGACTGTTAGTTTGTATGTGTGTGTTTTTGTGTATGTATGTTCCTTTACAAATCTACACCCATTGATCAAATCTCACATGAGTTCCTTTCGAACCGGAAACAAAATAAAAATGGGAATAAGACACATCTACCACCCCTAGCGGGGGAAGTAAATTTTTTAAACATGCTCAGACGGCCAATATTTTCGCCGGATAAATACTTTTCGTGGTTAATGAGATTGACAATAAATCCGCCGATTTTTTTGTGTATAATTCAAATACTTTTGGACATGGAATCGGAGCACCCTTAGGGATGAATTGGGAAAAGACGATACATAGAAATAAAGGAAAAACAACGGTGATTGGAGTCTAATCCGGGGTTATGGATTTCGATGAGTTTAATTATGGCATTCAAGTTGCCGTTTAACTCTCTGAGATGGGTTTGGAATTTTTCAGACGATCTTTTTGTAGAACGAAAATTATTCGGTGTTAATGAGATAGATAGCGTTTCTTCAGAAATTTTGTCTAATTTTCAACTCTTTTCGGGATGGATGGGGAGACCTTCAAGAGATAGGGTTGGAGGGGCGAAACATAAAAATATCGCCGAAACAACCAATATTAGTGTAAAGTCCGGTGTTATGGATTTCGCCGAGTTCATTTATGACAACACGGGTAACGCCTATAACCCAGCTAGTATATATTCATATACAGGGTGTGCCAAGTCGAATTTGTACTGAGAAATACTTGTTAATATAAAAATTCGATAAGTTGCGCCGTTTACGATTTAATTAGCCTTGAAGTTAGCCAATCAGGCCGCTGCGCGAGACAAATTCAAGCATCCCGCCGGAGGCGTTGTTGCCAAACGTGTTTTTCGTTATTTGAAATCGAACGGGAGAACGAAAAGAAACCTTACTAGCTAGCAAGGATCGAACCAGAGCCAACAGGCCATCACACAGCCAACTACGCTATGAGATCAACTGGCATTAGTTGTACCGGAAAATGTTGTTGAAGTGGGGAACATCACAAGTGAATCGAAAAACGAGCGCATTTTAATGTTTACTTGCATTAGTTCCACCATTTAACAGTTGTTGATGTTTGATTCCAATCAACCTGAAATCGGAATTTTATGCTTTTTAAATTATTTCATATAATGTACATTTTCAGGAACACGTGGAATCTTTAAAAATTTATCACAACAATATATTAACCACAATTTTTCTCTTTAAAATCACTATAGCGATCTTTCAGTTAAGTTAAACGTAACTCATTTTATTGTTAATGACATTTAGTGGTATGAATTTAGTTAACATATTTTTTTTTGGTTTTTTTGATAGTGAGTGATATAGCAGATGTTTGAAAATATAATAAGCAGTGAGCCGTGAAATTGAAATTAAAAAAACTAAAAGTAGAAACGGAAACCTTCATGTCAAAAACAAACTCTATTTGTCTACAGGTCAAAATGATACTACTATATCCAACCGGATTAAGTTAAAAGAAACAATTTGATATTATCTTCCATCATCTTCTGGTTAATTATTATTGAAACTTTCTGTTTATTAAACGCCGCGTAGTTAGAAATAGTTATCAAGGAATGACGATGCCAATGACCGTTATCCAAATTTGGTGACCTAATCCTATTCTCACCCGTTCGGAAGTTCAAGCAGCTTCTATACGTGGAGAAGCTTCATTCCTTGATTGTAATTCTAAGTTACTAATTTTAAGCATACAGAGGAGGAATAAAAGGTTTGATATCAACTCTGTCCTCACATACTCTTCTCAATTAGGTATTAATAACAAAAACATTTAGCGCAGAAACCTAAATTCTGTAAGTGATTGATTAGTTATAAAGGGGCTGTTCCAATTGTTCATGGCTTTATAGAGAACGAAAAAAAATATTTACAAATATCTGGCGTGACTGCTCGCCGACGTAAAATTCTGAGTAGATTTAAAAGCAAATACAAGTGCGTATCATTTAAAATCTTAAAGATATTTCCGAATAGTGATATGCTTTAGTAAACATGGGCTACCGATAAGCTGCGCAAAACAACTTTACCCAACCTCGTGGGTAAAGGTAATGGCGATATTTCTGAGGTTGGAGAGAACATAATATAAAATCGATAGTCAAAGTTCTCTGAAAAAGGCTCTCAAATACATCTTAGACAAAATACTTTGATTTATTAATAAGAAAGATAGCCAAATACAGAGAAAAAAGGGACAATATAAATACCACACAACGTTTCTGGGATCTTTGTCCCTTTCTTCAGGTGCTAAGAAGAGCCTAGGGTGACACAACTGCACTCGGTTGACAAAAGTCAAAAGCGATATGAGTCTGGGATTGTACCTGATGTCAATGTCTAAAATATTGGCATTTTGCCAATCAAATGTATGTTTCAAAATGATTATATGTTTGGAGAATGCAGATGTTGGGAAGTTTGATATCAGACATATGTTCCTTGATACGGGTATTAAGGGAACGTTTTGTTTGCCCTATGTAGCACGAATTACTATTAGAACAAGACATTTTGTAAACTACACACGTTTGCTGTAGGTGTCAAGTGGGTCTTTGTGGGTTTTAATCAAGTAGGAAAGGGTATTAGTAGATCTGAAATTATGGTTTTTTTTATATTTATTAAAAAATTTGGACGAATTTGTGATGTAGAAGTTTTTAATAAGGGAGTACGAGAAAAAATTTGGATAGAGGTGATTGGGGACGAGTTACAGTAGGATACTGGATTTTGTTCAATCTAATGATTATGTGTTTTTTAATAAAATTTGGAGGGGACTCATTAGAGATTAAAATGTTTCGGACAATGTTAATGTTGTGTTGATGATACTTGGAATTCGAAAGTAATATAGCTCTGACTACAAGATTATATACCACAGCTCTCTTTTGGTTTGGAGAATGGTGAGAAAGAAAATTGAGAACACATCCTGAATATGTAGGTTTTCTGAACAAATTGGTGATAATGGAAGTATTGTGAATTGATACAGTGACATCAAGGAAATTAAGAGAACGGTTCAATTCAAGTTCATGAATGAACTGTAAGTTTGGATGATAATTATTGAAAGTATGGACTATAAGACTGATTTGAGAGGAATTATCCATACAAAAAATGTCATCTACGTATCTGATGTAGCAAAGAGGTTGGAGTAGAGAAAGACAAGAATTTTGTAAAAATCTCTCATGAATATCTCAGAAAAAAACTAAGGGGGGGGGGGAGCTTCCCATGGGATAACCTTTGATTTGATGATGGTGAACCTGATTAAACTTGAAATAAGTAAAATTGAGGATTAGATTTAAAATGCATAAAAATTTCATCAAGTGGAATCTTTGTATATTGACTGAAATTGGGCCATCTGTTTTCGAAAATGTTAACGACTAAATCATTGGGAATAGAGTTGATTAAGGAAACGACATCAAGAGAAATTGAAGAGTGATCATGAGGAACTGTGATGTGCATCAATAAATTGGTAAATAATTTTAACAGAATTTTTCATTGAGGGCTTTAGAAAACATTCTATGAATGTAGGAGGAAATATTGTGTAAGGGACTGCAAGTAGAAGAAATAATAATTCTAAAATATAGGTCAGGTTTGTGAATATCAGAAAAGGCATAAACTCTGGTAAAATGTGGATGGTTCGATAACATCGTTTTTCTTCCACCTCTAGACAATAGATTTTAATTTGTCAATATTGTATTGATGCAGGTGTGTTTGCAAATTTTATAAGTCTTAATGTCAGAAAGAAGTTGGTTAACAGTTTTTGTGTTTTCTTTACGGTCAAGAGCTAGAGGACAGAACCTTTGTTGTGTAAAGAGCATGTTGGGATGAGACTTCAAGAATTGCTTGGTTCCATGGAGGTTTGCTATGAAAAAGAGGCAGATGTTTTGTTGTTTACTTCTTTGAATTTTCAAGGAATAGTGTGCTTTCTGAGGTTTTTGACCCAATTGTCTTTGTAATTGTTGTGGAAACAATACTGTGTATTATTATGATATTATCCATGAACATGTTAACATATTGTAAAGAAACAGACAGACGATGACGCTTTCGGACAAAGAGCGGCAGCAATAAAGAGAAGAGACTTCGAGACTGGACGAGCATCCTAGCTGATGGCGCCACTAGCTAATTCCTGAAGGTACTAGATAATATATATTATGTAGGCAATCCTGAAATTAATAGTTTCGTTCTTAGAAAATTGAAGTACAAGTTACGATTTTTAAGATGTTCTAAAACCGAATTTTATTCTCTGAGATAAAGTTGATATTTAGCACTTTAAATCGCTGGCAATTTTCATAAATAAAGAAAATTATCTGAATTAAAAAATTCCTTCATAACATTTTTAAAATTTTTTACGTCCTTTCATTTACATCAATACACTTTAGTACATCGCTTTTATACAGACTTTATTCGTTCAGAATAAAATATGCATTTGTCTCAGTTATGCTTTCTTCCTTTGAAGCAAATTCTCGTGTAACATAACGTTTCTTTAGACTCGAGAATAGGAAATAACGCTTTGCACTTGAATCAGGCAAAAGTGTTACATGTGGAATCAAGTGGAAGCGCAACTAGTAGTTTTGCAACAACAACTAAAAACGTGCGAGCTGGTCATCGATGTGATGAAAGAGAACTTTTTCCATGACCAAATGCAGACGTATGCCCTTAACGGCTTGCTTGAATATTTCTCCAGTAATGCTGCGTAATGTTTTCCGGTGGTTTTGTTTTTTTACCGTGAGCATCCCAAAACACTCCGGAAAAGAATTAATTCATTTGACCATAATATTTATGTAATTTGTTTCGTTATTGACGATGCAGTCAAAAGAAATCATGAAAAGTTATTTACTATTTATAAATAAGTCAAAAATTAATTTTAGCCTTACCCAGGAAGAAGGACGTGGACTTAGTAGTATTTTGTTACAATACGGTTGCTTCTTTAAAATGATTCGCCTTGCCTCTCACAAAATAGGCGCTTGTTTAGGTATACATAATGATGAATTCTATTTTGCTTTATTTGAAGTGTATTTATCGATATATTTTCTTTCTTTTCTACTGGTTTTTAGCAATTCTGAATTTTGCCTAATACAGCACCTTCTTTGAACGAAATGGCTTCAATTGTTGGTCAAATCAATGTAACTGTTTCTGGAGAAACCAAATCTGCAAGAAAAATGGCGATTCCTATTTAACTATTTTATTTCCCCCAACTTATAAAAATCTTATTGCATGTAATTGACAGCCTTATTTTCTGCGCGTTACGTTGGATTTTAACACTTAATTATTTTAATGAACTTATTAACACAATAGAATAAAGATGATAATTAAATAATTTAATACGTAAATGATAACTATAACTGAGATTAATTCGTAATTAAGTGTAATTTATAACAGAGATAACACATTGGTGTTCTTATGGTTATTCGTCAGGTCAATGAACTTGGTCACATATATAGTATTATTCCTATTCTACTGACTAAGCTGATTCCAAAAAGCGATCGAATTATATTAGAGTTTGCAAGAAAATTATTTACCATTGAGTCCGATCTCAAACATTAGGAAGTTAATTTCACAATTGTTTATTATTTAAAGTAAAATATTCAGATATTTAGTAAGTATTATTTTGCAGTATTATTATGCATCAGGACAAAAGTTTCAGTTCGAAACAGCCAGAATAGTGTACAAATACATGCAGAAACATTGTCCTGATGTTAATTAAAGATATTATGCGTAAATAATTTTTTAATTATTAAAAACATTAATTGTCTGGTAAATATATAATTGGTAAAACATATGTAAAAATATACATATTAATTATATTAAATGCATGGATATATATTTGTACTTTCTTTTAGTTAAATAAAATAATTAGTAATTGTCCTCTTTCCTGACGATGAATACGAAACATTCTGCCCTGTTCAATATTCTCACCCTATATCATGAATCTAACTTGTCTGCAAATTAATACAGCTTCAAAGTTTCCATTCATTGCGATTATAGTTCACATTCCATCGATAGTCCCTTTCGTATTTAGTTTGCTATAGTTTTTTATTAAAAATTTAATTTGACTATTGTAATATTTAGACAAAATTAAACTCGAACTTCCTTTGCGGATATCAGCAGAGCGCGCCTGAAAGTCAGACCGCAGGATATCAGTACTGATTTGTTGGTTGCCTATAGCGTCAGCCCAGAGCTAGCTCATTCTATTAATTCTGTAAACTGTCGGTGTCTGACACGGAGAGCTTTAAAATTACTGTAATGTTGTTAATAAATTAAATATAATTAAATAAGAGCGAATTAACATTGGAATAAAATGTACTTTGATTTATAACAATCCCTTAGTTTAATACCTAGCGACAGTGCAATAACGAATAATAAAATAATAATTGTTCTTTCCCAAGCATTCCCCTTTCTTTGATAGTAAGTAAATTGTCAAGTAAATGGGGAACTTTAAACTTATGTCTTTCAGTATAATAAAATATATGTTATTTTCAAATATTATTGAACCTTTTCCCAAGTCAATCTTATATTGTTTTAGTTTTTTTTTATATTAACAATAAACAGTGATATAACTTGGAATTCAAGAGAATCCATTTACGAAATCACACATCTATCGTGAAATTCAAGGTAATAATAACAATTATTAATTATTGTATATAACGAAAGAAAGTACAAATATATTTCCGTGTATTTAATATAAATAATTCATTTTTTCATCCCTCTTTAACAATCATAAATATTTGACTGACCAATCATATTTTTAATAATTAATTTTTTTTTCTCATAGTAACTTTAATTAACATCACAACAATGTATATGTTAAAAATAACAAATAAATTAACGGCTGTTAAAAATATAAATACGAAAACGAACTTCCAACAGATAAGTTTTTCTGTATGAAAGTTGTTTTTTTAAAAAAAAAATTGTAAATTTAAATTTTTATAGTTTTTGTTTTATTTTGTTACGTTTATGTGTATGAAAATCGTTTTTTAGTATTAATATAATGTTTATGTGCATTTTTCCACACCTTCAGGGTTTTTATGACTGAAACTTTTCGCATGATGCATAATACAACTGAAAAATAATTCTTACTAAATATCTGAAACAACTTTCAACTTTCCACAATGAAAATAAAGTAGTAATACTATGCACATAGATAAGTAACGAAAGTATTTCTTACTGCCCAGAAGATGCTAAAGCAAACATATCTAAGAAGTAATTAGTATTTTTAACATTCAATCATTGAAATGATAATTCATTTTAATTTCGACTTTTATAGAATACATCGTTTAATTTTAACCATATATAGTGAGGATTCATTAAAATTTATTCATTAAAATATTGATTTCAACTACCGATTGTTTAATACTTTTGAAATGTAATTTCATTTTGAAAAAAAATAATACCAAAATTTGAGTAAATTTTTTATACAATTAATTACAGTAAAATTTATGTTCCTTTTTTCCGTTTAAATCTAACACAGATAATTTTTATTTAACACTGTGTTATGTTTCACAAGACTCAGAGTGCTGTTGCGATTTGGCTCAATACTGTATTGCGCAAACTGTCTTTTAAAGTTTTAATACAGGTAATTTTAGTTGAATATTAAAGTATGATTGAGGTAAATCAGTGAAGGAGTGTGTATTATTAAAGATAAACTTGCATGCATTATGAGGCCACCGATAATCGTTTGAACAAACTAAAATAATAAAATATGTGTATTAAATCAAATTACATACAACTAACTCTTACATATATTTTTCAACTGAAATATCTGTGTATTAAATTCTCTATTCTATAACCTGCTGATTATTTATGTTCATTTACTTTGTCTCATTTACTTTGTATTAAAATTGTATTTTTCAACCATAATTATATTATAATTTATATTCTAATGTATTTTAGTTATTACATGAGTTTATTAAAGTATTTTTGACATTAAATTTTAAAGACTGACTGAGTCAATTTTTCATTTTTGTTGCTGTAATCTAAAATGTAATCTATTTGAGCAGTTATGAATCACTTGTAAATGATTAAAAATTATACAAAAATAGATGGAAGTAACCAGAAGTGACTGGTATCTAATATATTACAACGTAGAAAACACTCCTTGTAGAAATATTCTGATCAGCTAAATCTTAAATTAAATGTAGGCCTACCTGTTATAGCAACTACAAGAAATGTGCATGAATTCTTATTATTTAATCAATGATAAATACGAAAGTAATTGCAATTTTTAATTAAATATGCATTACAACAATTGAGAGCGAAATCGTTTCTATTAAAATTCATAGAAATAAATGCGCCTCGAAGAATATTTATTCTCCTTCCGGAACATGCATAAATAAGTTCGATTAAAAAATAGATTTATATAAATACTGTAGTAAATAGATAACGGATTTTGAAATTGGTTACTTCAAAAACATTATACTTCCAAGTAATTCATTAAATACTTTATATATTGTAATATACAAAAGATACTAACAACAAATATGCCAACACGTTGTGAAGCAAAAGTATGTGGTATACAAAATCAACAAAGGAAAAAAAAGCCACCACGTTGGAGTCAAATTATGTGGTATTCAAAAACTATTAATTAAATAATGGAAGAAAGTTATCAGGATGAAAAAATGAAAAAAAATCCGTCTGATTGAAAATAATGGCTATCTTTCTGATTCAAAGTTATAAGGATTTTACCTTGAAGTTAAACAAAATTATTTTAAACAGATAACAAAAGATTATTTAATTACAATTTCAGTTTACTTTAAATTTTCTTATGATTTTAACAATTGCCTCAGCTTTAATGAGAATTAAAAACTTCAGGGCCGTTTACAGAGCCTCTAATAAAGATAGTGATTTGCAATTGTCTCCAATGTTACAAAAAAACATACAAATTTAATCTAACAACAAGAAAAACTAGAAAAATCTGACAGCAAATTATTTACATAAAGGATTACAAAATCAGGTTCTACATACAATTTTTATTCAGTGGTGCTCTGGTATCGGTTTGTGCACACGTGGTTATTTTAATTTTAAAGAACAATATTTTATTTACAGGCCATAGCACTGATTGCTATATCGTTTCACTTTAACAAAACTCCTGCGCTGGTCTAGCAGTTCACGAACTTTACTGTCGTACGAATTGTCACACTCAGTTTTGCTGTAGAAATACCTTTAATGAATACGCTGAATACGACCACCACTGGCCGGTCTGCCACAACAGACTACCGTAACCACTACGGTCAGGCCCCAAAACACTTTCGCCATGACTACCATACTGGTCAGGCTCTCCAAACACTCTGATCAGCCTCCCAAAACACATTGATTTTTTTCGCCTAAACGTAACAACCATTATAGACTCTGCATTCTTGCACCACACTGTCTGTCTTTTACAATACTCTGGTCTCTAACTTACGCCGACAATAATATAAAAGAAAAAATTTAAATAAAATGTACATTACAAATTGTTGATCTCTACAATATATTAAATTATGTTCTAAAACATTATTAGAAAACAAAATGCATCGCTGCTTCGATGTAACTCTTATGAGTAAGGGTCACATCCTTTAATTAAATAACAGAAAAATCCTTTGAATTGATGTATTAAAGGATTAATTTACTTCATAAGCAATAAATATGTCCTAATGCTCTCAGTATATTTAGACACACAAAAATAAAAATTAACCAAAAATCGACTTTTAATCAGTTTTACAGCGAATAATTTACAGACCATTGAATGTAACAACACCATACATAATGCAGAACTATTCATACATCAGGAAAACAGACTTAATCGATGCTGAGGATAATTAATATAAATTATTTTTTCAAAATTATATTAGACGAGCTGGACATTTTCCTTTATATACATCCTTTTATTTCGCCTTCAGATGCCTGTACTTAAAGTTTCTTTACGTAACGTTACATGAATTGGATCAGAGTCAGTAAAGTTAAAAATATCTTTGCTACAATTTCGTACACGAGTACGAGATTGATCGATTAATTTAAATTCATAAATTATGTTGCTTTTACTAATAGTACAGTTAATAAGAACTTGAGTGAAACAGTCGGGAATTTGAAGAGAATTAATTGTAAAGTGAGGGGTAATAAAAGAAAATGAATAGAAGGTGGAACAATGCGGGAACTAGGTGCCTGAGGAAAAGAAAAAGTAACTCTGCTGGGGCATATGTCGCGCAAGGTATGTCGGGAATGTCCTGCTGCACCGCACACGATGATGCTCTCAAAGGATGTTTGCGTCAATAAATTGATAGTTTCACAGCTTAAATTTTTTATTATGGCCCTAATTTAAGTTTTAATTAATTTATGAGCACTAAGTTATTCGTCCATTTTACATCCACATGACGAAAATATTTCTCATAATTTCATTGAAGTGTGTAATTCTAAATTCATTAACAGTAATGTGGCATCACTTAAACTTTTAAATGGGTAAGTCAGTTCACATAATTATTTCACGATTTTAATTTTATATACATATGTTTTGGGAATATTATAATCATAAAGTTTTATAACTTAGCTAATATTATAATATTTAAACGATGAATATTTATCTCGTATTTATTCCTCATGAACGTAGTGTTAGGTCACATTCCTTAATTCTATGGAGATTATTTTTAAGAGTGTAATTGAGTAAAATTGGAAAATAAATTATAGTAATACCGGATAGGTATTATTTATATCCACTAAATTAAATTACATTTAATAGTGCGTGACTTACAGAAGGTTTATTTCAATATAAATTTAATTCTGTCAATTAATTGAGGAAAAGTAGTGTTAATACAAAAATTTTATAAGGAATATTGGGTATAAAAATACAATTATATCGTCACGAAAACTGGGGTTAAGACAGAAGTAGAATCTCTACGCTGACCACGTGCCACTCCAATATGACATGGAAGAGACACACTTGATGCTTTCATCCCTTAACGACATATGGACAGCTCTAGGATTGGGAGTAGAAAGGGATGACAAAAATACTGCAATTACGACCGAGATTGGTGTCGAATCCGGAGTTATCAGGAAAATGTGTGTCGGAATTTTGTGCTACACCTAATATACGAGAATTTCCAAACGAAACTTTTAATTACGTACTGCAGTAAACTGATAAAACTTAATGCGTTAGTAAACAGTATAATCTTATAATATATATTTATAATATTTTAATCTGTTTTGTAATGTTTGCAATTAATGAAAAGTATTTTACAAACAAAATCTTAAAAATAACTAAACTGAGACATTTTCTATCGGGGTTTGGTGGGTGGGTCAAAATACGGTGTTGGGTTTATGAACTGACTTTGTAGTTATAATAGAATTTTTATTCAATAAATAAGAATAGATGAATGATAAGAGAGTTGTGTTTCCAAGTAGCAGATAAGGCCTCGTGCACGAAAAGAGCGTAGAGCGACAAGCTACTGGAGGCAGGTAGACTAGATTAAGAACGGGCCAAAAATACGATTGGATACGCTGATGGTGATGAAAATTGTGCCCTTGTCCATGAAGCTGTAACCATTGCAAATATTAAATTACAGGTATCGATTTTGTGCAATGTGCGATCCTATGATTTCTGTTTAATGCAAGGGCTGGAAACTTGTCTAAAAAAATATTTATACAAAAGAAAGTTATGTAAAAGCAGATGAATTTGAAAAAAATATATTTTTAATATTTACTACAATAGAGAATCAATGTTAATATTTGAATGATGTTAATTGAACTGAATATTTCGCCTCGTTACAGCGATGATAGTACTAGTCGTACTTCGTATCTGAGCTGTTGGAGTTGCCATGGAGGAAACTGCTTGGAGTAACCTTTATTAAATTAAAGTTTCACATGATAAAATATAAAATAACATACCGGTCTCTGATTATGACTTTGTGCGCCAACAGCAATATAGGTCAATAATTAATTATTTAATGTTTAAAGATTTATAAATAAAAATAGAAACTTAAACCGACATTTTTAATCATAATAAAATTATATGTAATAGAATAAAATATGAAAAATATTTTCGGCCCAGGAAGTTTTGGAAAATGTTAAAATATTTTCTGTTTAATGTTTTAGATAAAGTCACATAATATTTAATTAATTTTATACAACTGAAGAGGGCCATTATTTTTTTATAAGTAATGTTATTGCATATTTTACAAATAAAGGCTTATTCATTATACACTAATTATGCTCAAAGGTTTTATTTTTAAGTCGGTTTTATATGAAAATATAATGTAGTTAAAGACCAGTTTCAGACAGTTTATTTAATTATTACGAAAACAACGTTTCAGTACGTATTTGTACCTTCTTTAGGTATTTTAGCGGAGAAATTCAAATAATGTGTCATTATAATAAAATACATAATTTTCATAATAATGTACTTATAACGAGAGAATAGTATCTTAGTAACATTATTCAACTGAGAAACACTTACCTAATCATTAATAGATTTTAAAACTAATTGACACAAAAAATTTAATAATTTCACTACATTTTAAATGTTTCTGAGGCTTATCTTGATAATATAATCACTTAAGCCGTCGTGACAAAACTGAAAGTAGAATCACGTCTTATATGACAATAATACATTGTTTATTATAATTTATACGCAGAAAACGCCTGTAAATACGAAATGAAGCAAAATTTGTTTGAGTTTGCTTAGAATGAAGAAGTCTTTGTTAAACTAACGATAATTTTGTGGAGTTTGATAAATATTTTTATACTGTAATGAAGAACAATTTAATTTATTTGATATACAATGAGTTACTTTAAGTTTTGTTAATAAAATGGCTGTCTGCAGTTTGCGAGGCAAAGGTATTTGAGCGATTTGAAGTATATTGTGGGCTCTGGGCATATATTGGGTCTTCTACCTGCTCTCGAATGGTCACATATAAATTAATTTCAGGCATGTCAACCGATTGAAAAATACCAAATCTAGAAGATGGAAACTCCCTTATTACTAACGCGTGAGGAGGTCCCGCTGGATACTGAGAAAAGCTAAGTTAATGCGTTAGTCAGAAAATTTAAAGAAATAAAGGCTAGAGCCGGAGTTTTGAATTTGGTGCAAACTACCTGAAGCTAATTAGATGGTCTACAGGCCTACTTTCCATGCCATCGCCAGCGTCGTCCTCGCCACCTAAGTAGCAGGCGAGCAACGACACGGTAACGGTATAAATCATTAATACCACATGTTTACGGATCCCCACAGCAAACTCCTCTCCCGCTATCGGAAGGGCGTGGGACAAGTACCCAATGCCCGACCTACCCGATGCAGGTTTTTCTAAGGTTTTCCCTGCATTCCTTTAGGCGAATGCCGGGTAGGATCCTTAAAATATAGCCCGGGGGCCCTAGTTAACCCTTGGCTACCTTCCTCTACCCTTCCGCATCCCCCCTTTCAAATCCCTTCCTATGCTATTAAAGGGGAGTTACCCTAAGTGGATTACCCTCATGTAGCCTATTGCCGTAAAAAAAAATGTTTACGGAAATAAAATTTCTGTGTAATGAAGGGTGTTTCTTATTTATTTTTGTGCAGAATACGCGAAAAATGCCTAACAAATACCAAAATTTCATTGCAAAACCGGATTGCCTAGATTAAGGCGCACGACAATTGAATAGTTTGAAATAGTTGTTGTTTCCTCCGTTCCAACTTATTCCAAAGTCAGGATTTATTCTAAAGACTATAAACTAAGATACAAATTAATATGAAAAACTCTTAGCAACAAAATTACTCAGCGTGTGAATCAGGGAAGGTGAGTAGAACGGGAATTCCCATAGGTGAGTAATTTTGGAGGTCCCGATATTTTCATCCGATCCACTCCGTAACTTGCCCTTCCTCTTATTCAGTTTAATTCTTTTTTTACGTTATTAACATGGCTTCAGTAGATTGTGTCAAAAGAAGAAGAGTGTAGATAGGGTAATCCACATAGTGGCCATTCCCCTCTTATAGCATAGGAAAGGGATTAAAAGGGGGGATGCGGAAAGTAGACAAGGATTAACTACGGCCCCCGGACTATAGTTAAGAATTGAAACCGGCACGTAATGTTGTGGTTTTTGGGGGAAGGGGGGTAACAAGCTACATGAGGGTAATCCACATGGTGGCAACTCCCTTTTAATAGCATTGGAAGGGATTTGAAAGGGAGAATAAGGAAGGGTAGAGGAAGGTAGCCAAGGGTTAACTGGCGGGAGAGGGGTTCGCTGTGGGGTCGCAGCTTTCCCCTCGCCGTGCCTTGACCGGTTTAGGAGGTAGCTGGCGGTCTATTCCAATAGGATATGCCCAATGTCTGCGACCCTGGAACATACACGTCTCAAGACAGACCGAGGTGCTTCGGCATGTGGGAACCTTAGTTCAAAAACCAGAGAGATGTGAAGGCATCCCCAAAGGTAGCCTCCTCAGGGTTCTCTCCAAGTGATGATGTGTTTTTTTTAGGGTAACAGGCTACATGAGGGTAATCCACATGGTGGCAACTCTCCTTTAATAGCAGAGGAAGGGATTTGAAAAGGGGGATGCAGAAGGGTAGAGGAAGGTAGCCAAGGGTTAACTAGGGCTCGAGTCAATTCTTCAGATAGTTATGTTATATTAGTGGTGAATTTGTAGTGATAAAAAAACCTGCGACTTATCACTTTGTTAAGAAGGTATATTTTATCTATTTTGGTATCAAGATTTAGACCTAGTCAAATCTTCCCCCTTTCCCCACCTCATGGAGTTTGTTCAGTGTGTGTCGTAAGACTCCGCATGTGGTCGAAAGATAAAGTTAAATCGTTTCGTTTCTGGATTCCTACGATCATGAGAGAGCCCCGAAACCACGGTGATGACATCTAATTTTGCTCCTGAAATATACAGGGAAAATATTCAAAACATAAAAAACGGTTTTGTTACAAAAATATGCAATCTGCACTCCGCCCAGTATGGTCCTCCGTATCACCAGAAAATCTTGAAGATTTGCCATCGTCAACAGGAAGCGAATCTGCGGGAATTTCTGAGAACGAATTTAAGTATAAAACTGCAGTGGACCTCAACACAACCTGATTTAAACGACCTAATAGGGGATTTAGCGGAATTTCTAGGATCCAGACACCAAGAGAAGAACTTGTTGGCACTCGGGACTTCTTTCGCTTGGTTCAGAAGCAGAGAAAAAAAATTGAGCCTCATTTATCTCAAAACGCCGATCTAGTATATTGATTGCTCCAATGTCCCGGGATTGATGCCGAAACTTAATATTCAACACGTGGCGGATTATTGGTGGTTATTAATTGGCTAATTAGAAAGAAGTTTAAAAGCTGTTATTATCACAATGACAACTAAACGCATCTATACCGGTTGGACACTCAGTTCATTGATTCATTCGTCTTTGGTCTTAGACTAACTCAACTGCAAGAAATTTGAGTAGACCAGCTGCTGGGATCTGAAAGTTATTTCTATGATACTCGGACGTCAAAGCGGCTACTCTAACTACATCTGTTTTCTATGTTAATGGGATAGTCGCGCCAAAAATCAGTAAAAGTGGCCAAAAAGAGCACTAAATGTACGAGGGGGGGGGGGGCGAAGCCCACTTTGAGTCTTTTCTGGACTCCAAACAAGTTTTTATATCTCACTCCACGAGAAAATTGGAATTATTAAGTAGTTTGCCAAGGTATTCCCAAAAGATGGTGATACGTTTAGGTATCTTATCAGCAAAATTTCTGGACTGTCAGAAGCAAAGCCGAAGGAGGGTGTTTTGGTTGATCCTGACATTCAGACGAAAAATTTGAAAACGTAATGGAAGACGTTGAGAAAGTCAATGAAATTTATTCAAAGAAGTTGTAACAAGGTATTTGAGAACAAAAATTTGATAAAATCGTAGACAACATGCTGAGAAGTTTCAAAGTCCTGGGATGCTCAATGAGAATAAAACTGGACTTCTTGAACTCATATCTGGACTAGTTTCCCGAAAATATTGGTGCCGTGTATAAAGAGCAAGGAGAGAGGTTTCACTAGGACATAAAGATACCAAGGACGTGGAAGTTAAATATGACGGCCTACTACTGTTGGATCTGCACAGAGAAGACGTACAACAGGAAAAACTGGAAACAGAAGTTCGAGGGGAAAAATGTATTATAAATATTTTCTAAAATTTTACATATTTTATTTTTATAACATTAAAATAAGTGAAAGAATATAAGTGATATATTTTATACTAAATATATAGTTTTTCATAGGTTTTCATTTCTGCTTTGGGGAAGAACCTAACGTGATGGAGGGAATAGCGTCCGAATTTGTAATTCAGCGCATAAAAAACTATAGGTAACACCCAAAACGGTACGAAAAAATAAACAAATGCCAATTTGCAGACCTGTGTACTTTATCCCGGGGCATCGATGAGACGTAATACATTCATAGCCCACAAGTCCTGTGTGGAGAAATATTTCAGGCGCGGAGACAAGCGTTGTAAATTATTTGTAATTGAGCCAGTAATTTAAAATAAACTTTAAATAAATACAATGGTTTTCGAAATATTTGTAAGCCAAAACCTAGTACAAATTATTAAGGATCGAAGAAGCGACACTGTCTGTGAATTTATTAAAAAGAAGAATATTTTTAAAATTTATAACTAACTGTGTAAGAAATAGGTTATTTTTGTCTAAAAATCCTGCCTGCCTTCTTTGCATTTTTGAATATCCTTGGGTTTCACATAATGGCAATAACTAACCTTTCTATGGTTTAGTAATGCACAGTCTAATAAACCGTTGATTTTCGTTTCGGTTTCTGACGTTAATTCACTAATATTTTATGAACAACGCCCAACTGAAGGAAAATTTAAGAAAAAAATTGTTGTCAAATACGTGTTTTACATAATTTATAGTAGCATGTATTTATCTTGCTGATGAAAAATAATACAAATGGAATTTAATATTCCATATGAAGGAAGTTATGTCTCACAGAAAATTTAATTTCAACAATCAATTTGTAATTTAGTGTTTACTTTACATTATTATTGATAATTGTGATATAAATTATGATGAATCAATGAGAATGACGACCACTTGTAAAGGAAGATGTGCCCAATTTGTATTTCTCCAACGTCATCATTCATATGTAATAACGATTATTTTTTGTGAGCAGATCAAACGCAGTGTGCCTTTTCTTTATTCTCGGAAGAGGTGAAAAAAACGCATAGGTCCACATACCTTATAAATATTTCTGCGAGTGTTACACATATTAATATCGGACATTTCCTTGAACTTTTCTTGGAAATTCTGAGTTGTTTGTAGCGGCATTCCAATTACGACTCGTCTTCTTCTGACACCAAGGTGATTTACGATTGCCGATCACCCAGACGTCCACCCAAATACAACTTGGCTGAGCAGTGATTCGATAATGAAGGAATTTCCAAATTATTCTCTGTTTCTACACACAAAAATAAGGTAAGATTGTGTCAACTGGGAATTATAATTTCACGTGAAACAGAAGGTAGATGAGGACGAAGTAACTTCCATATCTATAATGAAATTGGTTTGTTATTAATTTTTTTTATTTTAAGTTGCATCAACATCTAGGTCATTAGCGACTACTTAATATACTTATTTATTTTACATTAATTATTATAGGTTCTTTATATTTCATAGTAAAGATGAATCATTTTCAGGTATTTAATTATTAGTCTTTGATATTCTGTTGAGGGAAGCACTTCACTGATGTTTTTACTGTCCAGTAGTTTTGTCTTTCTTGATCGTATTTTAAACATTCACTTATTATATGTTTAATAAGTATTGGGGACTTGCATAGCTCACAATAAGGTGCAGGGCTATTGTTGATTATGTGAAGGTGTGTCATCTTTGTTCTGATTCTTGATATTACTACCTGGTCTCTTCGGGTGGCTGTGGAGTCGATTTTTATTCCTTGAAATTCTTTGATTTTTTGGTGGATATTGCTAGCTTTAATTCCTCACCCTTTGTTGTTCCACTGGTGTTGGAGTTTACTTTGGGCACTTTTCCACACATCTTTATAGGTGGTTGTTGGTCTTGGGGGTGACTTTGAGCGTGGATGTGTGGCAAGCTTGGCCTTCAGGTCTGCAATATTGTTCCCATAAATACATTGATGAGCTGGAATCCATACTACAATGACTGTTTTGACATTTTTATGAATTTTGTGGTATATTTCTTGGATTAACATTGGTATATTTTTTAAAGATTTCTTGAATAGCAGTCAGTGAATCGGTAAGAATTATATATTTTTTGTTGTTAGATGAATCAATATGTTCCATGGCCATAAGTATGGCGTAGATTTCAGCCGTGTTAATGGAGGATATCGAGTTGAGTGTTGTGATGGATGTTGAGTCGGATGAATAGAATGCACTTCCAGTTCCAATGTCGTTTTTTGATCCATAAGTAAATATTTGGTTATGTCCAGGGTATTGGTAAATTTATTTTTCCGTTCTTGGGGTACTAACTGTTTTCTTTTGAATTTGATCAGGTTTGTGTCTGCTATAATAGGAGATAATGTAATGTCCATGGAGGAATTCTGCATTAAGGGAGCGTTTCCATCTCAGGTATTTGGAAGTTAAAGGTCTGATTTATATTTCTGATTTTTGTATATATTGGGGTGTATTTAGGGGAATCATCTTTTCGGTTTGAATATTGTGGCACTACGTCCTTTTTAATGATAGTGTTGACGGAGGTTTGTGCTTTAATCGCATATTTAAGGATCAGGGAATCTCTCCTATGGTGCAGATTCGGTTCTCGTGCTTCAATGCGAATGCTTCCTATTGGGCTAGTATGGAAACAACCTGTAGCAATATTAAGAGCTGAGTTATGGATTGTGTCCAGTTTATTTAGCATTGTTTTGGTGGACGATTGGTATAGAATACATGTATAGTCTATTTTGGATCTTATTAGGGTTCTATATGTTAAAAGTAATATATTCTTGTCGGCTTCCCAATTTTTGTAGGCAAGTGTTTTTAGTATGTTCATTCGTTTCTTGCATTCTTGGACTGTATAATTGATGTGCTTCTCGTATGTTAATTTTTCATCAAATTTTGTACCCAATATTATTATTCTGTCGGTTTTGTTTCATCCAACGACTGTTGCAGAAACTTTCAAAATTTTAAATCAGTAGCGTGTTCGGGCGCAGTTGCTCAACGAATTCGGAACGTCAAAATAATTACTTATAAGATTAATTCTGGATTCAATCATAGATGGACAAGTCATCCCTTCGTTATCACCGAACGCAGGCGTAAATAAGTAAATAAGATAAAACGTTGGAATTTAAGAAAATTTGAAAAGAAGAAAGGATTTTCTTGTGTAAAAGTCACACATTGATACGTGACCTTTTTGTGATGGAGACCTTATGAGCTGCATGTGTCGGTGCGTCGTACGTAGAAGCGATAATAGAGCGGTGACCTGCAGCATAGGTCTCGACCTCTCAGTGCATTGCCTCCCTCAATTGTTCCGCATTCTCAGCCCCGTTACCAGTGTCAATATCAACGTGTCTTACGGTAAATGTCGCAATTATAGCGGTCTTTAATAGCTCACAGTCTTTGTACACAGTGGGGCACTGTCGTCTGTTTAGATATACAGTAACGTAAAAATGTATCTTCTGAGATTCCAGGTCATCCTAATTCTCGATTGTTTGATTCTCATTTATAAGAAATGTGCAATGAATACAAATATCAAAGTTATCGACAGAAGAAATGAATACGCGAATGTACCGGAGTCGTCGTTGACCGGGGTTGTTGCTATTGTAGTTAGTATTTGAGAAGCAGCAACATGAAGTAAAAACTAATGGCCGAGGGACTCCATCTGTTGGGATCCATGTAGAAAATATCGTAATGAATATGAAGAAAAGACGGCAATAAGAGTTCCAAATTTTACGGAACAATCATAGTTCACTGTTATGACAATGTTACACATGTAAAAAATATTGTATTTGATTTATGTGGAAAATTTCATCAAATTTTTATTGGTTTTTTATAGTAGAAACACAGAATAAAAAATATAATAAAAATTTGATAACATTAATTATAAACCTATGCTAGTAGTACTTTACCTCTTTAATTCCACTCAGTACACAGATAAAAGAAATGATTCATATTGCTTGTTTTAAACAATCACATTCTCTTAGACGAATCCTTGGACCACTTTGTAGCTCTTTCTTTCACAGTCTCCTCATTTACGAGGTAACAATTTTATTTCTCATATTTCTCTTTATATAATATACATTTGCCCTCAATGAACCGTTGTTTCCTGTGTCTGATTTTATAAGATCATTTAAAAAAATATATATTTGAGCTATTTACATTTCTACTGGCAGTTACATTTACGGGTCTCTCAGATAACACAAATCTTTCCACTTTTAGGAAAGGTTTTATAGCCCAAATTAAATTGTACACATCCCGAGACGCATTGACCATAGCGTCTTAGACAGGCATATTCTTCTGAGAGGATTTTATAGAGCACTACTTGGGTGCCGGGAATTTCCCAGCTTATCATAATTAAACTCTGTGACATCCCTAACCCTGGATTTGACTCGAATCTTGGTTGTTTTCGTGTTATCTTGTAACACCCCTCCACCCCCACCACTAAGGACACTCCCCTGACTAAAGGAGTTGAAATTATCCGTATAAATACAACCAATGTCTTTGACACCGAAAAATATTTATTCGCCGTAAATATCGCCCGCTTAATATGTTCGAAAATTTCCACCCCCGTCCACCTCACCCTTGAGGTTACACGGCAAGTTCAATGTAAAACTCAGTGCAATTCATAACCCAGGATTGGACTCGGTTGTTTTCGCGTTACTTTTTGTAACGACCCTCCACCCCGACCACTAAGGCTGCTTCCTTCTCATTCCAAAATGATACTCAATCTTCATCGGGAGAAACACTATGAATCTCATTGACTCCGAAAAACATTTATCCGACGCAAATATCGACGGTTTTAGGCTGTTTGAAAGTTTCCACCCAAGCCCCTGGGGGATGGTTCTTATGTGATACGTCCACAGTGTTTTTGTTTCGATTCGTAAGCTTGGTTGAAATGTGGTTAAATTTAATCCATGTGTGTAGATGTATATGAGTAAGATATATACAGAAACGTACAGTGTATTTTATTTATGAAACATCTTTACTCGTTTATTCAGTAATATACAGTCAAGGGGGATTTCATAAAATATTATTCAAAGGGTAATTTAAATGACCGCAATGGAACATAATGGAGAGTGCTAAGAAACAGTGTATTATTTATCCCGTAGATCGATTTTGTATTTTAACACGAGTTAATCAGCCTGGAAGTTAAAGTACATTAGTCAAATAAATTCTTTTTAATTAATTTATCTCATTTTTCCAATTTTTATAGGGACTGAATTCATTTCGTAATTTAAGGAACTAAGTCTTACTATTACAAATCCTTGACGATTCTCAACACAGTATTACTTTAAAAATTACTTTGTTGATTCTCAAAATTCTTTAATGGTTTATTATGGGTAACAAATCATTTTTAAATTTTTTATTACCATATTTACAATTTTTGGATTACACAGCTCTTCAATTCATCAACTACTGTGGCATTGTCACGAATATGCAGTTCTATTTTTTCACTTATTTTGAGAGCGTACCATTGATTTATAGAAACTTCAACAACTTTGAAATCTGTACTGTTCTTGGTTTAAAAAATTATTTTGTGAAAAAAAATTATCTTACAACTAAATTTTTATAGCGACATTAAAAATGGCTGTATACTACATCAATGCATTCCCACGCGATACATGATTAAATATTCTGAGCTGAATAGTTTGTAGCATTTTAGGTACGTGAATAGACTGACGCATAGTGTTATCTCAAATATAAATGTAAAGAGTATGCTATAGATTGCTCATATCTTTACACTGTAAGAATTGAATTCATCGATCACCTCTAAGGAATTTGAAGTAATTAAAAACGTAAAAACAATCGCAATCCGGGAGCTGGTGTGTGATGCTGTGACTGTCCCGAGGATGAGCAGTTAGTCTAATTACGGGGGAATTCTGTCTGGTCGCAGTAATCAAGCGTTCCATCTCAGTGTCCCGCAGCTAATTGTAGTTTTTGCGACGACACTGACAATGCGGGCCGCCCGGACATTGCATTTCTTTCCACTCACACACACACGACTAACGCAAATGTTTACAAATATAGCCTTCATTATTGGTAATGTATCCCAAAAGTTACATAAATACTGTAAAATTATTATCGATGAATTAGCATCACGTCCTCATTAGTTGGAAAAATACAGACATAAGTATCATTATTTCATCGTGGACCCGCACTCACGTAAAACTAATTTGTGACCAATTGATACTATTAATAATAATTGTATCTTAAAAATTGTTTCAGACTGAATAAAGGTTACGAAAGAAATTAATTTCAGCTGCGTAATGTTCTAAATTAAATCACCAGCTGATCAAACTTTTCAGTCAATCTATTTACCTTCCCTGCATCTAATTTAATCTTGACAGGTTTGTACTTCCAAATCAACCCGGAGAGTGGCATAGACCTATGTATTACAGGAGCAGATTAAATACTTTTTGGCCAACGGCGGTAAAACCCAGTTTTCTTGAATGTGTTTTATATAATATATTCCTTTATTATCCGCACAATCTTTGTTTCAGTTTTGAGAGGAGCACGTTACAACATTTAGTCGAAACTTCTGCACTCGTTTAGATTTGTATGAAGAACATTTACACTCTCATACAGTCAATTTCATTTATTAGAAAATTGTAACTATTTAAATATTCGGTAGAATCCTGCTGCTGGATATTCCAAAGTATTTTATAGCTAAAAATTCTGTTATATATTTAATATACTCGAATATACATTGGTATTCAAATTATTCGGGTATTCCATTGTCTTGGAGTAGATAGGTGAAAAATAAAAAGTGAAAAAAGGCAAATAAAAGTAAAAAAATAATAGAAAAGTAAACAAGAAAAACAGAAAGAAAGTCGCAGATCACTGAAATGACGTAAAATATCGCCTATAAGATCAGAACAAAGATGTAGAGATATACTCCAAGCGAAGAAACAAGAAAAAGAGAGAAGCAGTGTGCAAGAAACAATTTACGTTAAAGAGATGACGTGAAAAATCGTCAGGAAGTTAAGAGAAAGATGTAGAAACGCCAACGTTTCGAACAGTAAATCATCAGGGAAAGAACAACATTCAGACACGGTTCATGAGAGGCCGAACACTCATTAAGGGGGCTGACCTACTAAATTCCGTCTGGTCCTAGAGTAACAGCTGTCGTAGTATATAGACCCCGAATGTGTTTTTTCACTTTTTCAAGCTCACTTATCTTCTCCAAGACCATTGTCAACAAATTTCAAATCGAATATACGTGGAACGTGCATGGTAAAAACGTGTATTTAAATGTGAGAAGATAATATGACCTACGTTTACCTATAATAATTTAAATTTGAGGTAAAACACCATTTTGGTGTGAATTTTATGTAATATTTTAATGCCAACCTCCTGTAATGACTGCATCGCATCACAGAGGTCTCAGATTCGAATCCCGGCATGGATGTTTGTGCGTGACGGAAACTCTTATCAAGGCAAAAATGAATACCATAATGAGTATCTAATGACCTGAGAAGTTGATAGCTCTGAAAATAAATCAATTTTTTTAAAATATTAATATCATGAAAAAAATTAAAAATATTACATGACATTTTTCGTAGATAAAAATGACACTCAGTAATTTGAAATTACTGGAATAGCTAGAATAAATTCACATATTAAATAATTGAATGAAAAAGTTAATTTACGAACCACCCAACACATAAACCTGCTGATACCTTTATGCTTGTATTATAATTGCGTCAAACGCAGCAACGATTTTCGTTAATCGTCGTATATAGAGTTCTGAGCATAGCTACTGATCAAAAGAACGGCTTCGAGAACACATTTGCGTCATCGCATAATATTCAAAAAAGTAATGGATGAAATCGGAACATACGACATTTTATAATAAATTCAAGATAAATTATAAGTTTAGTAAGTTTATTCAGCCAATAAATAGAATGCATAGCAGTTAAGAGAAGACATCCAGCGAACTGACGTTTTACGCAATTATAATACACGCATAAAGATATCTGTAGGTTGATGTGTTGGGTGGTTCGTATCTCCACTTTTTCATTCAATTATTTAATACCTGAATTTATTTTAGCTAACCCATTAATTTCAAATTACAGAGTTTACACATGAGGTGTCATTAAAAAAATTACATAAAAAAGGAACCCCGTTTAAACTCATGTAAAATTAATCACATTCTAAACTTTACTTCGGTTCTAAAATACAACTAAATTTTACTGATGCAGTTTTATCGCAAATAATATCTCATTTTAATTTAATTTATTTCAACTTCTTCTGCTGGTTTGAAACTCAAAATCAACATATAACTTTAAGGGAAAATGGTTACAGGAAAACTTTTTTATGGCAACAGGCTACATGAGGGTAATCCACGTTGGGCAACTCCCCTTTAATAGCATAGGAAGGGATTTGAAAGGGGGGAAGTGGAAGGTTTGCTGTGGTGACGCAGCATTCCCTTCTCCGTACCTCGACCAGTTTCGGAGGCAGCTGGCCGACTATTTCAATGGGAACAGCGAACAACTGTAACCGTATGCCCAAGGTCTGTGACCCCGGAACATACACCTCTCAAAAAGGCCGAGGTGCCTCGGCTTGTGGGAACCTTAGTTCAAAAACGGAGAGGAAAATGCATCCTTTTTTTTTAGACAACAGGCTACATGAGGGTGATCCACATTGCGCAACTCCCCTTTAATAGCATAGGAAGGGATTTGAAAGGGGGGATGCTGAAGGGTAGCCAAGGGTTACTAGGGCCCCCGGGCTATTGTTAAGGATCATACCCGGCATTCGCCTAAAGAAATGCAGGGAAAGCCCTAGGAAAACCTGCATCGGGTATGTCGGGCATTGGGTACTTGTCCCACGACCTTCCGATAGCGGTAGAGGAGTTTGCTGTGGGGACGCAGCATTCCCTTCTCCGTGCCTCGACCAGTTTAGGAGGCAGCTGGCCGACTATTCCAATGGGAATAGCGAACAACTCTTACCGTATGCCCAAGGTCTCTGACCCCGGAACATACACCTCTCAAAAGAGGCCGAGGTGCCTCGGCTTGTCGGAACCTTAGTTCAAAAACGGAGAGAAAAAATAAAAATTGTTGACTAGAAATAAAAACATACATCTCTGTAATTCCTTCAAACATTATTTCTGAACACTACAATTGTACTGGAAAAGTTATTAATTGAGAATGTGGTTCGAAGGCTACGCTCATAATAGCACTCCAATAAAAAGTACGTTTGTCAGCTTAATATTTTCTGTCAATAACAAACTGATGATGAGGTTTCATGCCTGTTTTATAATTCAGGGTATCCAAACATCTTATATGATCTGTCTTCTTTCGCTTCAATTTTAAATTAACACCCATTTGATCAAGCATCATAATGTAAATAATAATAAAGTATGAGCATAATTTATATTCTCGAAATTAATTATGACAAATATTAATTTTATGTTATTTTGTTTGTTCAACAGTGATCTAAACATAGGAATTATGTTTGTGGCGGATGTGCTGCTTGAAACGGCATCTTAAATGCAACTAAATTTATCTTACGAGATGGGGTAGAGTACAAACAAATGTGAAGTGTGTTTATCATGGTTCTAGTTCAAATTCCCGACAAACACTTGCCAGACAAGTCATTTTCCCGAGTAATACGTTTTAACAAAATAAAGCATAGTATTAATATTATAGAACACTTAATACTTTAGTTGAGTTATTGTTTATTTTATAATTATAATTGTAAATTAACTTTCTCATTAATTGAGGAAAAATTTCAACGAAAGTTGCTACGTGTATCGCTTAAGATCCAGGAAGAAACACCATGAAATTCATATAATTAAATAACCCAAGTGAGCCGGGGGGAAAGGTGAGGCATTTTCAAAATATGCAATAACGGCCTATATTGGCGAATTATAAATAGTTTGATTTGATTTGATTTATTTTATTCCATTAGTCCTCGTATGAGGAATAGGACACGTCAATACATAGAATTACTGTATAAGAATTGAATGCTATAATTATAATAATTAGAAGTTCACATAAAAATGATAAAATTCGGGAACACAAATTTCCCTGACCAACATAAGTAAAATAATATTAATAATAACAAAAATAATAATTCTTTAACTATACTAACGGTATAATAGAATATTTACAGTTCTAATAAAAATATTCAATATTTACTAGTAAATAAATAATGATTCGAGAGTGAACTATCATAAAATATAGAATCTACACATCACACAAAAATAAACACACTCACACTAGGAGGAAACACAAACGACGGACAAGTCACTTCACGAAACAGAGCGACGAAGAATCTGAAAACTCCAGGCCGTACATGAAACGAACAAACAAAAGAGCAGAAAAGAACAAAAGAGAATAAGCAAGTTATAAAATAAGTGGTTTTATTAGCAACACATTGAACGCTTTTGCCGTTTTTTTTAAAAAAATAATTATTACGGGAACGATCTAGAAACTCCTGTACTGAATAAAAAGCGCCTTTCAGTAGATTATTTTTCCATTGAATCCCAAAACTCTTGTAGTTATTATTGTTCTTAACATCTGGAGGAAGACTATTGTATAAAACTATCCCTGAATGGTGAATACTTCTCTGGTAGAGAACAAAGATATTAGACCTAAGCGATTTCTAGTCTCGTAATCGTGTGACTCGCCATAAGTTTGAAAAAGATTCAAGTTTACGGGGTCGTTCAGATTCATAATAGCAGTCTCGATATTTCAGTGAAGAATTTCATTCACTAACAGCATAAGAAAAGTTCTGGCGTTGGGATGAAAAAAAATTGAGGGAAGGACCATTATTTGTGTAGAATCCAATTTTATGGTTGCTGCTGAGTTTAGTTTTGGCATTACAACAGGGTTAAGATAAAGTTTTGGTCTTTGGTTGAGGGTGCAAGGGGGTAATAATAATGTCATATCGCCCGATATTTGCTTCAGTTATAATACAGCAGCATGGTGAAGTTAAAATTTAGCCCTAGGGATAGGAGGGTTAGGGGATGATAATAATAATTTGATACAGGCCGAGATTCATGTCGAAAATCATGACACCGAACTCCACACCAATCTCGGGAAAAATAACCTGCCGGGAAAACGTCAATCGGGATATTGTTGTCATGAAAATGTGCTTCGGGCAAGTGTGTGTGGGCAAACGTCGGGATCCCGTTTATCATACGTCGTGCAGCCCAGAGAATCTGACGTTTCATTTTGTCTTATAAAGGAAACAATTTCGTGGGTGGTTTTTTTAATCTTAAAAAGAATAAAGTATAATGAGGAAATAAAGAAGCACATTTTGGAGGAGTAGAATTCGTGTTATATTAACTACTATAAAATTTTGCGAAAGTATAGGAGTCTTCAACATTCTTATTAAACAGTCATGGTAATAATTCAACTAAGAATATTTAACGGACATCACATAGATATTTGTCTACGTGGTGGCAGTGTGTCAAAAGAACAAAGAATATATTAATTCACTAATAAAGTTTAAATTAATTATGGTCAAACATAAAGTAGAAATTCATAAATTAACATTTTTTGGAGTAACATGTTACATGAGGGTAATCCACGTGGTGGCAACCCCTATTTAATAGTATAGGACGGGATTTGAAAGGGGGGATACGGACGGGTAGAGGAAGGTATTCAAGAGTTAAGTAGAGCCCTCGGGCTATGTTTTAAGGATCCTACCCGGCATTCACCTATAAGGAATGCAGAACAAAGCCTAGAAAACCTTCATCTTTTTTTTTGTTTTTTAGGGCAACAGGCTACATGAGGGTGATCTACATTGGGAAACTCCCCTTTAATAGCATAGGATGGGATTTGAAAGGGGGGATGCGGAAGGGTAGAGGCAGGTAGCCAAGGGTTACTAGGGCTCCCGGGCTATATTTTAAGGATCCTACCCGGCATTCGTCTAAAGAAATGCAGGGAAAACCCTTGGAAAACCTGCATCGGGTAGGTCGGGCATTGGGTACTTGTCCCACGCCCTACCGATAGCGGGAGAGGAGTTTGCTGTGGGGACCCAGCATTCCCTTCCCCGTGCCTCGACCAGTTTAGGAGGCAGCTGGCCGACTATTCCCAATGGGAATAACGGACAACTCTTACCGTATGCCCAAGGTCTGTGACCCCGGAACATACACCTCTCAGAACAGGCCGAGGTGCCTCGGCTTGTGGGAACCTTAGTTCAAAAACGGAGAGGAAAAGGCATACCCGAAGATAGCCCCTTCGTATCTGTCCTAAAAGGTTCTGCCTGCGAGAGAATATCCCTCGCAGGTATTGCCTGCGAGAGAGTAGCCCTCGCAGGCCTGTATTCTCTCCCTTCATCAAGTAGGGCGGGTATTTAGTACTTGTTCCTCGCCCTTCCGATGTCGGGAGAGGTTTTTTTTTGTGCGGACACAGCATTCACTCACTTTTCCGAACGTCTACCATTATAGGAGGCAGCTATCCGATTGTTCCAACGTGAACAGAGAACAACTCTTACCGTATACGAATGATCTGTGACCCCGGAAATTACACCTCTCAAAACAGGCCTCGGTTTGTGGGAACCTTAGTTCAAAAACCAGAGATTGAAGAAGTCATCCCCAAAGGTAACACCCTGCTGGTCTCCGGGATGGTTCACCTGCGAGAGTGAACAGCTCTCACACGCTACCTTCGGCAAACAACATATTTTAGGAATGAGTTTTAAAATATCTACGTTGCTTGAAGAATGCGAATAATTAAATATTAAAAAAATACAATGCATTTAAATCAATTATAGGCATTGTAGCATAAATTGTCACAAATAATAAGCAATAAACCATTATGGCGTTAAATAGTTTCTTCAAGGCGATTCCATATGTTGGGCACTCATTAATAATGCATTTCTACGGACTCAAAGAACCCAAGAACCATTATTAGAGATTACCAGATATCCTCTACATCATTCATAAATGTATTGGACTCTTTTTACCCACACTCAAATGATAAAACGGCAAAAAGTAGAATAAAAAGGCTCATAAATTTAGTCAAGAAACAAGAGAGTGATACATATTCAGAAGCAGACGCCTCTTCCTAATAAAAACAAACTATAACTACAGTACAGTGGAATTTGCAACAGTCGCAGCTTCAAATAAGTTAATATAATTAATTATCCTATTATTATGATAAATAATTAACAAATCCGAATTGTAATATGTAAATGTAAGTAACCCACATTTGAAATGTATAATTAATTTTACAAACTGTTCAATTGTGAATCGCAGCATACTTACGTAAACAAGCACTATTTGTAATTTATTTATGGGTCATCAATGACCAAGTTGTTGACGCGACCATTATAAACTTTTTTTTAAAAAAAAATAATAATGCATTCAAAGTTTATATGCAAATTCTTAGAAAGACATAAAAAAATGGTAGGTAAACTGCGAATGGAATATTTTTACAAGTTATATAAAATTAACTATGAGTGTATGATACTGGCGATAAGAAATTGATTTACTAGAAGAAGAGACAGCGACGCTTCCTGTGCAACTAGTTTGCACCAGCTCTAACCACAACGGCACGGGATCGTCTGCATCGTTTTAAATCCTATTATCGTAATGACAGATCCCTTAATTTTATACTGTTTAATCAGTTAACTAAATTTACTCAGTTTAATTATAACAATAATTTCTATTTGACGTAGGTTCACCACACATTAATTCCTGTGTGTGTGTGTGTGTGTGGGAGAGAGAGAGAGAGAGATTCTCTGTTTCGTTGTTTTGATAATTGTCATTTTTCTATTAATTAAATATTAATGTCGTTTCTATTCGCAGTAAATTATTATACTAAAATAATTATATACTTTCATTCATGAAACCCCGCCCAATCAATAACCCTCTAAAATTATATATAGAGCATTGTTTCTTTATCCGTTATTAATTTTTTACTTTTTCCCGTATTGTGTTTGCAATTGGTGTAAATAAAAATACTTAATTATTTACTTAATTGGGTTCTAGTAGTTGAGTCTGAGCCAAACGACACATCTCTAAGGTGTTTCAAACGATATTAAAATTCATACTTTTATCTCTGCCACTTTTCTGATAATGCTTCTACTCAAGTATCTATGTGAGTTATACTTCTCAATAGTTTTAAAGAACCTGAAATCAGTATACAGAAGTTCTGACAAACATGTTAAAATAGTAAGATAAGTAATGAAAATGGCTATAGGTTTCGTATATTGCGTTACAGTATTCGACATTTATGTTGAATGTTAAGAAATCATGTAAAGAAGTAGGCTAAAGGCATTGACATATTAAGTACTTGACTAATTTGTTTTATTAGTATTAAAATGGATCGGAAACTTTGTCAATTGTTAGCAATTGTTTGCATCAAGTCGTATTGGAATAGACTATAAAATATAGTAAGAAGTGAATTTCATTCATAGAAAATACGAGTATCTACTTTGTGAGATAGGGATCTTTTTAAAAATGGTGTATTTAATTCTGGCTCCTAAAATAAAATTTATAGTGTAAACTTGCAAATTATGAAAACGATCAACTTGCGCCTCTTAAAAATTGTCCGATTTAGCAAAATTAGATACTTAATTTTGGAACACATGAAGGATTAGTGAGAGAAGAAACGATGCCAGGTGTACGATGAGATTTGGAAACTGGAACTCACGATATAATAAACATATATAAGGATGATCTTCTGATACGGAATATTTAGCTGATTTTTGATAAATTATTTGTTAGAATACGAAAAGAGAAAAAATATGAGTAATGTATTTTTCTCCAAAAGAAGTTATGAGAATAATCAAACAATTGTAGTGCAAATCGCAATCGTTATAAAAATTAATCTTAAAATATAAATTTCAGTGTATGGTACATTACGAGGTGTCATTAGTCAGTTAGATGTCTTAAGCAATAGGTGTTCGTGTTCTCGGGGCTCCTTATATTTTCCTCAGCTTAACGAATACGATACGTTAATTTGAATTTAAAAATTATGGACGTTTAGACGCGCTTTAGCGCCTTCTTTTAACGGTGAATAATTTAAATCTGGAATATTTGTTTAGTTCACAGTGAACCGTTTCAGTTTACAGATTTTACTATTCCTCTGCTCAATTTCTTTTCGTTTTCACTATTACAAATACTAACACGACTATAAAAATATTTTCCCCATCTACAGCTTGCCTTGCTCGCTTTTTTCATTTTCCTCTCTCGTGTATTCGAATTATTGGACCAAAGAATTCAATCCCAGTCTTAAGTTATTCGCCGTTAAAAAAAGATTCTAATCCGTGTCGAAACGTCCGGCATTTTTAAATTCAAATTTACTTAGTTAATCATGCTATATATAAATATATATTCTGACTATTGAGAAAAACAATCTATATAATAAAAAAGGATGTATATTTGTATGTATGTATGTATTTACGTTAATCGCTACACAAATTTTAACACGTTCACAGATTGCAACAAAATTTAATACTCCTATTCTTCAAAACACAAGAAACGGTACTGTGGGGGTGAGAAACCCCTAGCATGAATGTGGAAAGAATTATAATTAAAAAACCTGATCATTAGGTATTAAATTACTCCGCGCCAAGAGACAATGACGTCACGCGAGAGAGCATCGTTACTACGCGACGAACAAAGCAAATAGTTCATATTTCCCTAATGAAATACAGCATAAATATTTTCATTGAATAAATAGTATAAATTTTATCCAGAAACATTCCATAGAATGATAATAAAAAGGCAATACGAAATACTTTACGGTCCTTGTGGAAAATGTAAGTTTCTTTTCGAGCTATATTAGTGGCTTCCAAATGGCAACTATTTGTTTACATTGTGAATGAAGCTAACAATTAATTTAATCTTTCGTAATGTCTGAGGGACAATTATATCCTGTAATATTAAAGGAGTATATTTAAGAAGAAATTCGGAGGTATGTTTGTTGGTACTGATGCAATAAAATTCAATGTATTTTATAGCTCAATAAGGAACGTAGATGGCGGTGCAGGCCATCGAAACGTTGTGTACTTAACTACGCAACCCAGTTGGAATCCCGAGAAAGTTTCATCTATTTTATAGCTGTTCAATTAATGCATTATCGGTCGAAAGTATGTACGGAATTAGGAACATATAGATTTAGGTTAGTCAATTCTTGACTAAAAATTAAATACTTTGTTGGGTTTATATATATATATATATATAATTACACGGGCACCCAGCTAGTAAATAAATAAATATCAGCCAATTTAAGGTCGGAAATTTAATGTAAAATTAAACAACGTTTCGTCGCTTATTCTGCGATCTCATCAGGTTCAAGTTTCTGACTTAAAATTGGCTTGCTTATTTATTTATTGTTTTATTTAGTTTATATTTACTTTTTCTCAAAGTTTTTCTGTGAAAAGGTCGTTTTTAGCATTACGTTTTCAACAGACGTTAATTTTATTTGTTAATAACATGATAAGTGCCTAATTAAAGTCAGTTTTAAATCCATAATTTCTGTAAGAACATGACGTGATTCACAACTACGCCATTAAGGGAGACTTCAGCAGAGAATCCAGTACTGCTAAACGTGTAAAGTGTAGTGCTAGTTGTTGGTTAAGCGCCACAAGTGTTTGACCTTGGCAGTTCCAGACAGAGATAACACGGAGTCACTTTATCTCTAGTGAAAGCAGCTATCACACTTGTCTACAAAACTCTACAAGTATGGGACGTCTGAAAGGAATTTCGACTCTGTTGTCACCTGATCTTTTGCATGTGCTTGCTTCAATGGGTCATGGAGATGAGATTGGTAAGTAGCAAGTTTCCTCATGAAATACTTCAAGGTCACGAGAAACCTCAGTAATGTAGCCGATGGATTTCTTCTTACAGAGTTCAACCAACGGTTTATATATTAAGTTTTAATTGATTAATAATTTCATTCTGCCATATAAAATTAAATATTTTATAGTATAATAAATATTTGAAAATGCTGGGCCTGTCATGGAACTTACTTGTGTCGCACTACAAAATGTCGAATAAATTCTATGAAGCTGAAGAAATGGCCTTTTCTGACCTGTCGACCATCAAATTCACTTATACCGATTTCCTTCAGAATATATTTAATGTAATAACGATGATATTGACTTACTAGTATATCAATATTATATATGTATGTACAAATTTTTTCCACATTATTTTTTGCGAGTTTTTTAATTTATACATCAACTAATAATAATTGTGTCGCGCACATTCGATCGATACCGTTGTTCATTTACGTACAAATCGGTATGACTTAATCGTGATAATACTCCTGAAACAATTAGAAATATGTATTATAACTTGCCTTTTAGGGTTACTTCTCAGGTGGTTTAAGGTCCTCTAAATTACAAGTCTTCGAAGAAACAAACTCGCCAAGAGAAACTTACCTTGTGGTTGGATAACAGAATTCTGTGATTCATCTCTATAAAAGGTTATATTTATAGTGGAGTGCTGGGAAAAGGATTGTTTTACCCAAACAAATTAGCAACAAAAGATTCACACTAAACACAAATATAATTTCAACAATTTCCTTATGTATACACCAAGATTAATGAGTAAAGAAAGTGAGAAGTGAGGTTATAACCTCAAATAATCATACAAATGTTCATTTAACAAACATGTTAAAACTTTAAGAATGCCTCTCTAACACTTTTAATTGAAAAAAAAGCACAAAAACAACAACCGATTACTCTATGTACATGTCTTTATAATAATAATAATAAAAAGAAACATTGAATTTCGCTCAGCAGCGTTACACAGACACGTAAAGTTACTTCGGCTCTTGTCGACCTGTTTGTACAATCGATCGTGGATCGGAACTATGAAAAATTCAGCACTCAAATGCCGCGCAGGGCAAAAATATCGATAGACGGCTTGCTCCCACGATACACTGGCAAGGCTCGGGATCGAACCTCGCGTAAACGAAGACAATTGGAAACAAAAGAGTCCTTCGGGAAGGAGGCTGCGTCTTCAGAGTGTCTCTCTCTCAAAATAAACTCCCCAAAATTTAGAAAATTTGTTGTCTTGACTGCAGATTAAAAATCCCAAATAATTGAATTTGTTTCTGGCTGACTATTGAAAATGGCTGCTTGTGACTTTGGAACTGTCGCCCATGGAATCAAATAACGAAAGAAAAAAAATCTAATAAGATTCAGATGTTTTACTAGACAGAGTTGTTGCCAGTTAAAACATAGCTTTTATCGGGATTTATTCCTTGAATCGGACCTAATTTAATTTATTAAAATAATGATTATTAATGAATTAAAAAATATAATCATAGCATGTTACGACATATGAAGGATTAAAAATAAATAATAGAATTTATCCGTTATCCAAACAAGCAATTTTAAAATAATTAAAATTTTGAATTGCAAGAGCTTAACATCTTTGCAATGGCTGCTTAACAAGATAGACTGCAAGTACAGTTGTGGCAAATAAAAAAATCCCTATGGATTAAACTGTCAAAAAGGATAAGTTGTCATAATTAAACTCAGCGACATCCATAACCCGGATTTGCCACCAATCTCGTTTTTTTTGCGTTATTTTTATGTAACACCCCTTCAATCTCATACCTATAACGTGCTTCCGTCCCATACCGTAATTAGTTGAAATTGAACTCAAAAAGTCTTGAGAAACTCTATATATTTCATTGATTCGGCAAATTTTTTTCAATGAAAATATCAGCCGTTTTAATTTGTTTGATAATTTCTAAACCCGCCCCTAGAGTTAGTAGTTATGTCTTTTCCCCTCAGTTTTTGTTTCAGTAACACTCGTACGAAATATGGTCAAATTTATTCCACGGATGTATATTTTTATGCGGAACATTCTCAAAAACTCACAGAAACACCCAAATATGCAGTGTCTTATATATCATACTAAATGGGTGCCCGGGTATTTATTTATATAAGCCTGAAAAAGTATTTAATTTTAACTAAACTCAGCGATATCCATATCCCCGGATTCGAATCCATATTCGTTGTGTTTTCATTATTTTTATGTAACGCCTTCCGCCCCCAACCCTAAGGGTGATCCTGTACAAGAATGTAGGTCCCAACGTACTTATTCGTTCAATTACACAATACCTAATTTTCTAAATTTAATAATTCATAAATATCAGCAAAATATTGGGAAAATAATAGGTTCAGGTATTTCTGTTAACGTTTAATATATTCTGAAGTTTGTTTAACCACTGTAAGTGAGAAAATCGTGAGTTCATATTCTCCGATAAACATTTATGTTTCATTGATCTATTCATGGCTGTATTTTGTAAAAACATTTGTGGCTTTAGAGTAATATTGGTAGACTGATATATCTAAATATATTACAATGAATTTAAAAATATATTTGGAAGAATATTACGAAATCTGTCGCTGTTATGAATGAAAACTGTCACATTTAAGCCACAAATTAAAAAGCTACGAAGAAATAAGGTTCCCACGAACCGTGGCACATCGGCCTGTTTTGAGAGGTGTATGTACCGGTGTCGCAGACCTTGGGCATACGGCAAGAGTTTTTCTCTGTTCCCATTGGAACAGTCGGCCCGACGCATCCTCTACCTCGAGACATTGAGAAGGGAATGCTGCGTCCCCACAGCAAACCCCTCTCCCACAATCCGAAGGGACAAGTACCCAATGCCCGACCTACCTGATGTAGGTTTTCTAGGGTTTTTCCTGCATCACTTTTAAGCGAATACCGGGTAGGATCCTTAAACTATAGCTCGGAGGCCCTAGTTACCCTTGGTTACCTTCTTCTACCCTTCCGCATTCCCCGTTTCAAATCCCTTCCTATGCTATTAAAGGGGAGTTGCCACCACGTGTATTATTTTAAGATTGTTACTCTAAAAGAAAAGTTATGTAATATAATTTTTACAAAATGTTCTGAATCTACGATACTTTACTTTGACAAACATTTGCCTATTTGCTGGACGTTTCATCACAGTAAAGCTAATAAGATAAATGCATCACGAATTATAATTTTTCTTAATGACACTGGCATGGCTGGGTGTTTTATTTAATTGCATTTTTCCAGGTTGGCCATTAGCCAGTTGCTCGCGGCTTTTCGTGGGAACTATTGCTAAAGTTCACGTAGTTTTCCGCCCTACAATTACCCTGATCGCGTGCGTTTTCAGTTTGCATGGCGATGTTGACTCCTTCGAGGAATCACACAAGTAAAGTAACAGAATTATAAACGATATTGGCTTGGGAATTCTGACCACAAAATCTATTCTCTTCGTCGATTCATCGATTTCTTTCACGTCATCAAATTTGGTTCCTCAGACGTTCCGTTACGTGTCACCCAGTTTTATAGAAAAAAACACTACGTACGAAATTCGTCAAGAAAAAATTGGTTCTGTGAACGATTTATTTATTCCCGTTAAAATGAAATAGACATAACTACTAAAGTACCAGATCATGTTGGATACATGTGGCTTCGTATTGGTAGTTAAATTTAACTAGAGACATGTACGAAAAAAAAAATTCAGAAATGGTAAAATTCAGAGAAATTAAATTAAATCTATATTTGAATTCCTGTAATTAAATAAATTTTAACATTTCAATTTATTACCTTATTTTTACATACTTGTCATTTAAAATTTTGTGATAACATTATACACGATTTATTTTCACATTCCCGAACTGTTTTCTTTCAGTTTTAATATATCCTACTGTTGATTAATTTGCCCCAGTTGTCTTACAATTTGTCCGCTTTCATTCAATTAGTCCTTGTCATTGTCCCTGGTGAACATATCAAAGGTCGTTCTCCATGGCTGCCTGTGATTACGAGGGTTCCGATGTGTAACAATTTTTATCTGGCGGTCTTCTAGTATTATGTCAAGCTCACTGGGAATCTATATTCTTCTATATTTCTTCAAGTGTTTCCCAACACCTTCCCCCCATTATTCAGCATCTTAAACTTCATGTGATTCGTAGATCGTGTTTCAAATGTATTTCGAAGTCTCGCCAATGACACGTGAGCTTCCAACCTGCACTTAAAAGAAAATCCTGCAAATCGAATTATACGCGAACTTCTTGCAGCGCAAATACTTTCAGGATGTTCCGACACACACTTTAGAAATGTACATTTTCCCGACTACAGTATTCAGATTGACAGGTCGTCATCACGGTTGACGTTTTTCTGACAAGTCATTTTCTCGAAAGGTGAGTCTTTACTAAATAAATATAATATTAATATTTGGAACGCTTAATATGTTAGTTATCTTATTATACATAATTACTATTGAAAATTAAGTTATTTATTAATGCGAGAAACAATTTCAACCACACTTGGTACTCAATATCGAGTAACAAATCCTGTGGATTTAGGTTAGCTCTAGCAACCAAACGGGTGGATGTGCGTTAACGGTCTGTAATGGCGCCGAAAAAATGAATAAATTGTTTACGGGGTTGCTGAGATCATGTTACTCTCAATGTTTTCAGTGTTTAATTTCATCCCGTAACGTCATGAGGACAGCTACAACGGTTGGGTGAAAGTGAGTGACAAAAATTGCGATAACGACAAAGATTGATATCAATCCGGTGTTATTGTAGTTTCTGAGTTTATTTATGTCATTTCAGCAGGGTTAAATAAATATTAACACCCAGGGGTTGGGGTGATATGGGGGGAAAATAATAATTTGATATCGCTCTCGAATTTTGTCGAATCAGGAATTATGGGTGTCGCTGAGTATAATTTTATATTCAAATATACTACTATTTTTATATTCGTAACTAATTACGCCCACAAACCAAATTTTATAGATATATGTTAACCTAAATCTTCATATATATTTTTGGTAAGTAATGTTATATAAATTATATTGTTAAAATTATTAAAATTATCTTGCGTATACGAATTTGTTTACATAAATTCTATTAGGTAACTGAATCTAATTGACGTTGCACACATGACTGAATAAACGTCGTGTTTATTAAGATAATGTTTTAAAGTGAAGAATGCGGAGTTATGATGATCGCTGCGTTTAGCTATGACTTTCCTGAAGGGTTAATGTTCAGACGATATTAAATTCGTATCATCACCCACTAACAAACCCCACCCATATCGGCTAAAATTTAATTTAACCCTGCTGAAATGACATAACTAAACTCAGCGAATACCGTAACACCGAATTCAACATTAATCTTGGTCGTTATCGCAATTAATGTCACCCACTTTCACCGCACTCCTAGAGCTGTCCTCATACTGTTAGGGAATGATATTAGTCTCTGAAAACATCGAGGGTGGCATTATGAATCTGAGCGACCCCGTTATCTATTTATACTGCGCCAATATAGGCCGTTATCGAATATTTTAAAATTGCCATCACTTTCTGCATCTTAAAACCATAGGTTTTGTTCCTGGATATGTCTACCAAGTTTGGTTGAAAATTTTCCACGTATTCATAAATAACGTAATTTACAATAATAATTATGTATAATAAGATAACCAGCATATTAAGTATTCCTATATATATATATATATATATATATATATATATATATATATATATTGTATATATTGTAATATACACAATTAATACGTTAATTAAATGAAATTTGAAGAATTTGCCTCTCGTTGAAGCTATTAATGTAATATTCAAATGGAAGGCGTTAATTAAATAAAAGAAATTAATTAAATTTACAAACAATATTTATTTATTTTGTAGCAATAATTAAAAAACAATTACAAATTTAAAATATTAGATCTCAGGGTCTTCACTGGGTTTGATAATGGACACATCAATTATGTTTAAAAATATTATTAACAAACAAATCACAATTAAAAGGAAAGAAATTTACTTGGCAATTAAACTAGAACGAAATTTAAAACGAGAACGAAATTTAACGTGAGAACGAAATCTGACTTCTATCTTTTAATTACGTTTAGATAATTAATTATTTTGTAATTTGTTACTCACATCTGTTCAGTTGGTTCCAGCATACCTTTCGTTATCGAAAAACACTATTGCGATATTTTACACTGATTTTAAAATTCACAGATTTTACACTGATTCTAGTCAAAATTTGTAGGATGTCAGGAACTCGGATGATCCTCCCTGTTTTTGTCAGCTATCTGTTGACTGCTTGCCTTAGGTGAATTCTGCTTGCCTTAGGTGAATTCCGTGGTTTGTAGATTTGCTTATCTTTACTGCTCTGGACTTAAACTGAAATTTTACTGTTTCTGGCTGACTATGGACGTAAAACTGCTTTTACTTAGCAAGTTTCGATGCAATGCTTTCGTGAATGTTTTTAATTTATCCTCAGCTAACAACTTTGTTTAGTAGTAATACAAAAAGAACGACGGCTATTCTCTGCTCAAATATCACTTGTTTCGTCCTCCGAAATGTCCAGACACCAACCAACTCTGTTAAATTCTCCTCACCAACTAACAGTTATACATCGACGATGTCTTTCCGCGAACTGAACTCTCGTCTTGCGTTTTAGCGCGCATACGCCATTTTCGGACCTTCCGACAAAGGAACAGAGCTGGACTACATTGCCGCTATAGAAGCTCCTGCCGCAATAATAGATTTCTCAAACAATTTTAAATTTTATGTTCAAACAATTAATGTCCTAATTAATTGGAATTACAATATATATATATATATATATATATATATATATATATACATATATTTGTTGGGAAAACCTGCATGCTTTATTTAGTAAAAACTCAGATTTCATGAAAATGACCCATCGGGAATATAACATGTCGGGAAAACCTAAATCGTGATAATGTTTTGTTGGGAAAATGTTAATCGGGAGATTGTTTTCGGAAAAATGTGCATCGGTCAAGTGTGTGTCGGGCAAACGTCCGAATTCACACTATAACTTTGGAAAGAAATGTTCACAAATATACTAAGAAAATGAAAATATGACAGCAAAGTTTACAGTTGTTGGAGATCTGTGTAAAACAAAGAAACTGAAATCAGCTTTGGAACGCTGGTTTTTTAATACGTATTGTGTTTCACGTAATCTGGGATAATAAGTTCACTAGTTTCATTTCACATGATTGTTAATATCGACGAATTAGTTATAAAAACCTGCTTAATGGGTATAAGAACAGGAATTTATGAGTCGTAAGTAATGAGTTACAGGCGGAATACATTATTTTTATCAATTATTTAAAATACAGCTTAAAATGTTAATATAGTTCCGAACATTCAATAATACTTTTAGGAATTATCTACTCTAAGTAATTGCTGATGGATAAAAAATATATGAAAAAGGAAAGTAAGTTGTTAATATGTTTGCGCGGTAAAAAAAAGTCTTCGAATTGCCTGGTCGCATCAGTTCTGTGAGAAGAGGAAATGCGGTTTTGATCTAATAACAGAGCTTCCTCTGTACCGATAGCCAGCTTTGTGATTTAGTCTTTATGCGAACTCCACCTTAACGAAGATTTAACTTGGGACGGCTAGACCACAAACCCTTTCGCACAAAAAGAGAAATGCGTTCGGCTGACCGTAAGTTGCAGCCACCCACCAAGATCAAATATTCGAATAGCCAAAGCTATCCAAACAAAAGATTAAGAGTCGCGCCGTATCTGCCCATAGTTACTTTAATTAAAATTATTAACACTAAGACTGGATTCAAACAATTTCTTGAAAATTTAGAGATTTACGGTTGCAGGCATTGTTTGTATATTATTTTGAGGATAGCAATACTTCCTGGAGTTCCATTCTTACGGTCTGGTCATCTGTCGACGAAGTCTAAATCTAACTATACGAAAAAACCAAAGTTGTTATAATTCAATTTTATTTGTTCATAATAAATTTTTTCCAAATATGTAAATTTCCTTGTAAGTTGGCAACATCCATGCTATTAACAAAGAAAAGAAATAATTATTGTAGTATTGAAATTGTTTACTGACAAGAATAAAAACAAAACGGTTCCTCCACTATTGTGTCGAGGTCATTAGTTGTACTACATTAAACTGCAGTGTAATGTAATACTTCCCACTGATGAGGTCTACAAAATAGTGGCCGAAACGTTTAGTTTTTAAACTTATGTCTTAATAAACCAATTTAAATACTATAATTATAGTTAACAGACATAAAGAATGTAGTCTTTCTCGGTGTAGAGAACAAATAAAGTCTTCACGGGCTTCTAACCGAGTAAACAATTGGATTCTCGACGTTTCGATGACGTTAACTGCCATCGTCTTCTAATAATACTGTTATTCTTTATTACTTACTTTATTCATAAATATTGTTCTTAATATAATATATATATTAACATATTCGTATATATAAATGATCCGTAATTTATTTTACCCACGTCATAATTATTAGGAACAAATAAGGTTTTTTTTTTGTTTTCGTGTAATACTTTTGTAGTATTTGTTGTAACACTTTCCAAAGCCACAATTTCTTGAACTTCGTTAATAATGTACATATTGTATGTATTTATTTAATCTAAAAATGGACAGTTTGCCCGGTGGTAGATGCATGAAATTACAAATTAATTAAATGAAATTACAGTAAATGTAATTATAATAAACTAATATAATTATTTTAAATATTAATATATATTTACGGACCTTATTTCAACTATAAATAAATGTTTATAGAATTATATTAATTAAAGATCAATTTTGAAAATGTATATATATATATATATATATATATATATATTTCTGTGTGTAAAAGAATTAATAATGTTTTTGCCTGAACAACAAAAATATTGGATATTTGTCTGAAAATAGAGATTAAAAAGTATTTAACTTTCTAAATAGGCAAGCAAAGATACTATTTTACTTTATTTGATTTGTTTGATTAACGAAGTACTTCATTTTAATGCAGAAACCTATAGAGTTGAGATTAGGTGTAAAATTTCTTTCTGTTAGAGGACTTTCTCTGAAATTTTTTTTAAATAATTTTTTATTCATTGTCCTATTTAGGAATGCGTATTTTGCAACATGTGTTTTTTTCGGCTCGCATCTATTTCGAATAAGTGGGTCTTCCCGTAACGATTAGATTTCTTTAATTTCCCATAGTGCGACGTTTGAAATCCTCCGTAAGTCTCTAGTCGGAATCGGTTAAATCACCCTGTATTGAGTTTAGTCTCATTAATTCGTTCCTAAATCTGTTTGATTCCGCTCATAAATACACAACATTATTGAACAGGATTTTTTTTCTGTATGTTCTGGCAAACACAATCGTGTGGTTTAGGATACTTTTAGCTTTTCCATTCTGTCATATTATACTTACATCATACTTGCCTGTGAAATATTCAAATACTTGACCAACACTATAAATGTTTAGTTTTATTACTTTTCTTCGTTTGCCCTTTTTTTTCTTTTTTTTTGGGGTATAGACAGGCTATGTATAGGGTAATCCACATAGTGGCAACTCCTCTCTTATAGAATATGAAAGGGATTTGAAAGGGGGGATGTGGAAGGGTATAGGAAGGTAGCCAAGAGTTAACTATGGCCCCTTGGCTATATTTTAAGGATCCTAACCGGCATTCGCCTAAAGAAATGCAGGACAAACCCTAGAAAAACCTGCATCAGGTTGGTTGGGCATTGGGTACTTGTCTCACGCCCTTCCGATAACGGGAGAGGAGTTTGCTGTGGGGACGCAGCATTCCCTTCTCCGTGCCACGACCAGTTTACGAGGCAGCTGGCCGACTATTCCAATGGGAATAGCTTCGCTTGCCCTTCCAATCGCTAGACCTTAGTAAAATTGGTTTACAACCTCACTTGCAAGTAGCAGTTTATTTATTCTTTCACTTTTATTAACAAAGACAAAATATCTTTACAGCATTTTCCATCGTTAATTTACATTAATTTCTTGTTGGTAGAACTGTTTTGAATGAATCAGAGTCGCTCTCACATTGATTTTATAATACATTCAAAATAGAAGATTAATATACTTATCATTTCTTTATATAGTAGTTACTGTTATATTAATATATTTAACGTAGTTTAAAATTATATACTTTTTGTTATAGACAATGTTTGTTTAATAAACTTTGTAATTGTAATAAATAATTATTTTCTTGTAATCGTATATTATACCGTATCCTATTTCCTCGACCGAGGACTAATGGAACGAATAATAAATATAAATATAAACTATCTAACGGATATTCTTATACAAATGTATATTTGTAGATGATATCAAAGCACAAATTAATTACAAAAATTCTTTACCCTTTCGGCCTACATTCGGGCTGTTATACGTGCTTTGTGACGTTGGAGCTCAGAATTTTATTTCTACGACTATATTTATTGGTATAATTTTACAAATCTATACATGGCACATTTTTGTTTATTGCAGTCAAGTAAATTATGCTGCTAAATACTGTAAAACTACAGAAGCATAGGAACCCTGTAATTGGTCGTTCCTCTGCTCGATTACTAACACTAAATACTGCAGTTATAAGAACAGATTTTCAGCACCCTTACTAAAACATCTTTATTTTCTACAAGGTATGATAAGAATAGGAATGATGGCATGGCTTTTTCTACCGATTGATTGCATTGAGCGCCAAAGACAAGAGTTGAACTATCTTTCAGCATTAACCCATAAAGTCGATGGAAGGATGTTAGAGGTTAGGTTTTTTATCGTTAACAGTGTCATAAACCGAAGGGAAGAATAACCAGCGCAGGAGCAATCCTTTGCAGGTCGTTAACGTCAGCCGTTTACCCGTCTTCGGCTATTTTCATGAGATTGAGTTCCGTAGTTTTTCTTTCGGCAGACCGCACAAAGACTCCAGGGTGCCGACTGGATTGCGCAAAGGAGTCGTAAGCAAGCCGTTAGCACCGTGGACCTACTTACCCGAATCGCACCCAAAAAATTGGACCACACGCAGTGCATGCCACCAGGTTCATTGGCCCCAAATTTGAGGATTGCATTTCTTGCAGCGACGCGACGGTCGCAGACTGAAGGAGACGCATCCACAATATCAACTACAAATCAAACCTCCACCTACAAAAGCACATTAACATTACTTTCGGCGAACGCACAATAAAGGATGATTTATCATTATTGTTAATTAGAGATATCTAAAAACTTACTCTCTGAATAATGCTTTGAATTACTCTAACATACAGTAAATGCACCTCGCTTGATTTCTTCACTTTAAGATTTTTATACGAATAATTAGCTCGGTATAAGCTTCGTTAACTGTTTCCGGACCTCCATTTCAGGATGTTAAAGCGAAATTCCTTACCCACAAACATTTACCCAATATTCCTCATTCTAAATTTCCCTTGAACAATTTATCTTAGACATTTTTTTCTGTAGCACTAATTTTCATTTATCTTTTATGCATACTTTTTCATTCTTTCCATAGATTTTGTACAACATAGATACTTTTTTGTTAAATGAAACGCGAAAATTTGAAATGCAAAGATTAATTATACGAAAAAAGATAAAACAAACCATCGAATATAATACAGCTCATCCGAAAAGAATAAACGAAATAAGCTGGTAAGGTTTCTTGGTGAATCTGTTGTAAATTTTATTTTGGAGTTTCTCATCAAGTGTAGTATTGCAGCACAGTGGCTTCGCCATCTTTGTCAGATAGGAAACCCTATAAAATATATAACAACTGTAAGTTGATGTTCGCAGTAAATATTATTGGTTCGTTTTTTAACGTTCATGCTGTATACACATAATTTATAGTTTTAATTTCTTTTGAATTTTTTTCTGCCTCAATACTTTGGCTTTGAAAGTGTTTTAGGACGAACTCTTATATGTAAAAAAGGCAACATTTGTGAAACGATGGATACTTAAAGAATTTTAATTTAGATTCAGATTAAGTAACCGAATATACTTATTTGAGTAGCAATCAATTTGCTTCCCAACTACACGACGATACTATGAAACGAAAATTATCTTATCGCAGCGAATAATCCTCCTTCTGATAACTAAGTCTCAATTTACACAGCGAATAATCCGGCTTCTGATAACTAAGTCTCAATTTACTCAGCGAATAATCCTGCTTCTGATAACTAAGTCTCAATTTACACTCTATGTCAGAATAATAATAGTCTCATTTCATAGTGTAAAGTGATCTGCTTGCATATAATCAGCCAATTGGATTTTTACGTATTTAAGACGTATTCAACCTTAATATTAAAAAAAAAAATATTTTTGCTAGTTTGTATTCGACACCAGTTTTTGTAAAGTGTATCACATTCTTGTATTATGTTCTCAATTAAAATCATGAATGCATGCGAACGCGAGGTACTATAATTGTTTATACTGTTATTTTGTATTGGTCTCAATAGTATTTGTTTAGTATAATAGTTCGCCAATTTAATTGTATTCTATTTCACTTCATAGATCAGCAAGGTAATTGAAGAAACCAAAAAAAATATTGATGGTACTTTCTTAGGTTCTCTTTAGTCAATGTCTTAACTCAAAGTAATAAATGAATTGTAAAGACAGCTATGTATGTAAAGGCTATAAAACGTGTAGAGGTAGAGAGAAATTAATTTGTTGATAAGGTTTTAATAAGAATCATTTTGAAGTAAACGAATATTTTGTATTTGCGTAAAGCTTTTGCGTTAATTCTTCTTTCATAATTTTATTTTCATTAGAGTCTCATGAACGGCTAAGGTCGTTAGCGACTTAGAGCACTGCTGTATTTCACTTTGTCGAGGAACTAATTTATGACATGGGAGCACACAAATACAACATTCATGCCTTCGTCGGGATTCGAACCCGGGACCTCTGTGATTCGATGTAATGACGCTGAGCCCTAGTTTTTATTGTTTAATTATTAAAACTTAACGTTTCTCTCTTACATGAACCGACATTCACAACAGCTGTTTTTTAACTTCCATGGTATGTCTAATTCAGACAAATACTGAGAAAAGTAGTTAATAAAAATGACGTAGCTGAATTATTTGTAAATCGTGCTGAAAATATAAGCGCTTTGAACAGAAAATCATTGAATGAATGATAGCACTTGTTATCAATTTTATTATTCTTATGGAGACAGGCTACATTAAGGTAATCCACGTGAAAAACTAGCTGATAAAACCATTAATACCTCCGAGATTAAATTAAATGTTGACTAATAAAAAAAATTATTTTAAGAAATGATCTGTGTCATATCGTGGGTTGACAGCGAACGCTCGTAAATTATACGATTACGAGATAAGAGTTTAGGAATTAACAGAAAATTACATAATATTACAAGGAAATATAATCAATATAGGTTTCAAAGCAAATATAAAGACTTTTCACATGTATTTACTTACATTAATTAATTTGACTTACTCTTTTTTCGGTATTCAACTGATCCTTATGCTTTTATTTTATATTTCTTATGGCCGATTTTATTTTATATGATAAATTAAGCAAGCGGTTTACACAAAGACGCCGTTTTGCATCATAGTTGTATGTTAAGGAACCGCGTAATTTGCACGTCCTGTGGACCGCGGCCGGGTATTTCCTGGGCGTTCGCGGAAGGCCCAGAGTCGGCGCGTGCAAAATACAAGGTAAGGCGGTCTGTAAACAAAGCACCTGGCAATTACAGCCTACTAACAAGAAAGCCTCAATAGTCCCCTGATTCATTTAAATTAACCCACTCTTTAAACGGAAACCATACGACACGCGTTTCCTGGACAATTCTCGAAGCCAGTAGATTCAATAAATGTAATTAAAGAGTTCCTCCCTTATGTCAAGTATGAGTTAACTTACATGGAACACGCGTATAAATATTATTCTTAGTTATACATCGCTAAATAGTTATGTAGAAATTCCTCTAATCGGGGATACAAATTATTACATAGTTCAATACAACTATGTATATATTTTTGTTAAATGTGCACCAACAGAAATCAGTTAGATTAATATACTTGGAGCTAAGAACAAGTAGTGGATCACGGCATCTAAATATGATTGATATTATATATAGAATATATAAAAACGTCTGAATTAAATGAAGAATTAAGTGACCAATTAATATAAAAAATTGAGTAATAAAATTTATATACTATATAAAGAAAATATAAAAACTTACGCATTACATTAATATTAATTAGATAAATGAGTAGCTGATTAACAGACAAATTTAATTTATAAATAAATAAATGGTTGTGTGGTATTTATTTAATCATTTTCTTTAGGTGTACTGTGCAGTGAACTGTCTTATCTTTCATGTTCGTGTAGACTCGTATGAAAATGAAGTTCCTTAAAATGTCAACAATCGCTACATGAGTGTTGTCCTGCAAAATAGTATTCAAATTGGGTAAATATTTGTTCATTACTGATGTCGATTCATCCCAACGACTTTTGAAATTTGAGTACCCGTCGTGAGTATGTAGGTTTTTTTGAAGCAATTGGATAGAATGGAAGTATTGTGAGTAGGTATAGTGACATCAGGGAAAATAAAATGACAGTTCAATTCAGGTACATGAGTTTATTTTAAATTTGGGTGATAATCATTTAAATTTTTAATAAATAAATATCAGACAATTTTAAGTAAGAAAAAAGAAAATTTATTATATTCTGACTTAAAATTGGATGAGAATTATTTTAATTCTCTTTTTTCTGACTTAAATTTAGTTGATATTTATTTATTATAAACTTTCTCATATATATATACATATAATTATTTAAATTAATTCCTGGCACTGTAAGGTTAACATTAGTGGTTGAAGGATATAAAAAGTGATCTACATATCTGATGTAGCGTAGAGGTTCGACGGGCAGTAGGGAAAGACAAGAATTCTCTAAATGTCTCATGACAATCTCAGTCAAGAATGTACTAACGGGTTTTCACGTGGTAAAACCTTTGATTGGGTGATAGTGAACATGATTAAACTTAAAATAAATGTAAATGAGGATTAGATTAAAAATGCATAATATTTCATTAAGTGGAATTTATTAAATTGGCTGAAGATGAGCATTACGATTTGAAAATGATAATGATAAAGTCATTGGGAATAGATTTGAATAACGAAGCATCATTTCAAGTATCAGGATGGAAAAATGTCGACCGGACCATAAATCGAACCCGGGACCTCCCGCTTACCTGGAATATGCTCTAATCCCTGATCTATCCCTGTCTGCTCCACATCCGGTGCGAAATTCCTCCATCTATTAAACCTGACGCCTATATTTTAGGATCACAAAATAAAGATTGGGAATGAAGCCGGTTCGATTCCTGGTCCGGTGGGCATTTTTCCGTCCTGATACTTTAATTTCATCTAACCCTGGTTTTTACAGCGTGAGGCTTGTGAAATTTTTCTATCTATATATTTTTGAATTGTTAACTCGAAGAGAAATTAAATAATGGTCATGAGGGATGTTAGGTCTTTGATTTTATCAATAAATTGGTAAGAAATTTTCACAGAATTGTGGTTTTATACATTGATACCTTTATAAAACATGTTATGGATGTAGGAAGAAATGTTGTCACAGATGAGCCACTCGGGTCCGTACACCTTAAACAAAAATGCCTAATAAACTCAGATTATTCCGAGGCCTTAATACCCTATAAAAAAGGGAAAGCACGGCAATTTCTTTACCAAAAAGTACTTCTGTTCCTCAAAATTAACATCATTAAGTTGTAAAAGTGATATTACAATTATTAAATTATACGAGATTTATCAAAAACTTGGCTGAATAACGAATAAAATATCCATATTCCAAATTTTCATTCATAGATAGATTTATTCATCATTATAGGATTCGTCACAAATGTACAGTAGATAAATTACATATAAAATGAATTAATATTAATAGTAATAATTAATAAGTTACACAAAAAAAATCATATCTGTTCACATTTGTCCAGTCACCACATTCATACACACTTTATTTAAGAAACACGCACACAACACTTATCACTTCCTAGTATTCATCTCCTGTCGCTACGTAAGGAGGGATTTCGTCATGGATATTTACTAAAACATAAACCAGAGGAAGGAAAACAGAACGAAAGGGGAAAATCAGACACACTATTTACATATTTGTAACTGTTCGGCAATTTTGTAGGCAATGCAGTTCAGCGAATGTGAGACCGATTCAAAAATTCGTGTACGGAGTAATAAGTTCCATTTACAAGAAAAGTTTTACAATCCTTGACGAATAAGTTGTAGCTGTTGATGTTCTTAACATGATCAGGAAGGCTGTTAAATAGTGCGATACCGGAATAATGAACGCTAGACTCGTAGAGACTGAGGCTGTGCTTGTCAGACCTGAGAACTGAACGGTTTCTCGTGCCGTAGCCATGATTGTCCCCGTTACTTGCAAAAAAGTTAATGTTGCGTTTAACAAATTTGAACCTTTTTGTTCAGTACTAAGTGTGAGAAAACTCAGTGCATAACATCAGTAGTAGCTATAAAAAATATTCAAGACGCGATAGATATAACAAATCAGTGTTGGGGGAATCTTGAACAGACAAATGTGAAGAGGAAATAATCAAACGGTTGCTATTTATATTTCATCAAATTTAAATATAGATAAAATAATCTAATTCATCCATCAAAATTACTGGTTTATACAGAAGTGCGGAGAATTAAGTACAGAAACCTGTAACTTTTTTTAGAATAATAACACATCGATTTTAAGTTTACTTAATAACCCAAAAATGGATGAGAAAATATTGAACGGAAATTGATGCAGATTTAATATATTTCGACATCTTTCAATCGAAAACACTTTTCATGTATTTTAGTTACAACCAAATCTTGATTATTTGTATTTAATTTGAGTCACATCAACAACTTGGTCTTTAGCAACTATGCACTATTATTTCATTAACATATTTATTAATTGAAGTTTACATGAGAATGTTATTTACATGTTATATACTTACATTATTATAATGTTTATGATACCTACATTTTTCCATTTCAATTTCGTTTATTTATTTTGCTTTTTCTATCGATTAAATAGAATGGGAAGATTCCTTGTTGTTCTGTTTCGTGAAGTGACGTGTCCGTGGTTTCTGTTTGTGCTTCTTCCTACTGTGAGTGTGTCAGGTTATGTGTTTATTCTAGTTTAATGTGTAATTCCAGACTTTATGATAGTTAATTCTCTAAATATTTATTTTTTACGCGGCGCGTATTTAATTTGTTTGAATACTGTAAATATTATATTATATACCCTTTGTAACATTAAATAATTTTTGTTTCTATTATTATTACTATATAGTACTTTTAGTTGTTTTGGACAGGGAAATTTGTGTACTCGATTTTTAGCTATGTTTATGTTAACTTCTAAGTGTTATAAACAGTAGATTCCAATAATTTTATTGAAATGATATGTAATGACGTAACCTATTTCGTCTTCGAGGACTACTAGAATAAATCAATCAAATAAAATCAAGTTATTTTTATATTTCCATATATGGACTTTTCTCTTTGAAGAATTAAAAATTTTTCGCATGCTATATTATTATTATAGAAAAAGTGTATTTGAAAAAATTACAGGATATTGTTGATACACTTATTGACTACTTCTCCACATAATAAACAACCCGTTTAATGCATATGGTGAGCCGTGGCCTTTCTCGAAAAACTCTCCCGACAGCTCCTTCCCCCACTTCAGAACCTCTTTCTGCACCTGCTCGTCAGTTGAAAAAATTAAATTCCACCCGTATGTCCCTTCAGGGAGGTGAAAAGATGATAATCTGAAGGCGCCAAGTCAGGGGAAAACAGGAATGGTTCTAAACATCCAAACCAAATGAGCCCAAGAGCGTCTTGGTGGCTAAGGCTGTGTGAGGACGGACATTGTCGTGCAACAAGCACACTCCTCTCGCCAGCATTCTCCTTTTGGTTTCAGTGCTTTTTTTAACTTCTTTAGGGCATCACAATACCGTTGTGCATCGATAGTCTCCTCCTGAGACAGAAATTCCACCAAAATTATGCCTTTACGGTCCCAAAACACTGGGACCATGATTTTTTGCCTGAAATTGTGAATATTTGTTCTGCCTCTACTAAACCTTCGCCGTAAAACGTTTTGATTCGCGAAAAATATTCGGTTTCTGTTATTTCTTCCACAACTAAGAAGTGGATCACAGAACGTGGCGGGATTTCTTACCAACATCTTGCACGCAACTGGACACTACAACGTGAGTTTCCGTACTACCGTGTTCCCACGATGTTGACAGTGTTTCCAAGGCCCCCAAAAAAAACACAGCTCGTTATGGTCACAGTACCTATGAAGATGCGTATTATAGTAAAATAGAAAATAATATTGTAAACTTAATATGTCATATTATTACAAATATAATTAATGAATCTTCGTGAAAATTCATAATTTATTAACATTAAAATTTACATTTAACAACAAGAAGTTTTTTAAAAATATATTTGAATCTTTGAAGAAACAGAATTCACATCTCGAATGTTCCAGCGCTGATTGTGAACGTACCAGTCCCTGATAATATTGCTTTACAAAAACAACCATAGCAAATTTTCATACAATAATTTACATATAGTTAGTTATAAGTGAGCACATTGTGGTTATAATGAACCTAAGAAGTTAAACAAATAATTTTACTTATATTTAAACTATTTCAAACTTTGTAACTGGATATTTCAAGATCAAGAATAAATCACACTTGAACAGAAATCATACAATTTTCTATAGAATGAACGGTCTAGACCTCATTCCATACTACTTTCTTTTATCAATATCACTGGAAATTATATCTATAAAATTTAATGAGGAGATACGTTGGAATAAGTGCTATCCGAGAGAAACAAACGGAGTTTAATATGACCATACTTGGGCTTAAATATAAACCAACAGTTCTTCACGAATCATCTAAGCAACCCTTACATTCGTTGCTTCGATAGCAATATATTTTATTATTATTATTATTATTAACCCTATTACACTCCCACTCCATGCTGACTTTCTAAAAATAGTTTATGAGTGAGCACCTGTGATGTAAGATTGTTATGTGAGTACAAAGCTTCACGGTTTGTAGACGTTAAAATAAAACACTTAAATTTAATGCTACTCAATAAACCGCTTTATGTTTGAATAGGAAACTTTTGAACTAATTTTGAAATTGGTAAAGTTAACGCTGAGCACTATGAGCGAACTTATTTTTCCACGCATGTCTGATGAAATATTTAAATACAAGTATTTGTTTCAGTACTTGCAGACGCAAACTTTCCTACGAGTTCGGTCTGTCGATCTGGACCTCGTGAGATCAGAGCTGATGGCCACGGGATTCCTGAGATTTTGGAAGCTATTCTCACGTTAATGCCTCTAGAACCAGGTCCCGTAAGTATTTTTCGTTGCTTAAGCAACATGAATAACACTGGTCTACAAGTACAAAGCTGCATAGGAGTTTTATACATTTTCTTATAGATTTCAACTTTGTAAAACTAAAAAAATTCCATCACGTCAATTTCTTTTGTCACACACATGTTTTCGATTGTATTTAGAGTAAAATTCGCGATTTACTTAAAATTTAGTATTATTTTTATTTAAAAAATGGCCCTAAAACTAATACTTCTCACCTTAATTCTTGCTATCATACCTGGACTTGGCAATAAATGAAAAAAGTAATGTTAATGGTTGATGAGAGAAGTGATAGGGGGAGGTGGGGAAGTAGTTTAAACGTTACGTGGAAGGTCGCATGATCATGTCGAAGCGGGTTACAAGTTAATACAGAATAATATTACTGATGAGGCTGAGTATGTTTCTTCATGTTATCTGGGGTACTAGGAATAAATATAAACAACCTGCTGTAGGATTAGATCATGTTTAAACAAGCTAAAATTCTTGAGACAAATATCAAGAACATCAATGGATGTTTTGTGGATATTTAAAAATACTAACCATGTTGGAGGGAGGTTATACAAAATATCCTTGTTTTATTTGTTTATGGGATAGTAAAGCCAGACAGCTGCACTGGACCAAAAGCTGACAGGCAATCTAGAGACTGTTAAACCCCTCGTGAGAAAAACGTCATCAATACGACTTTGGTTCCACCAGAAAAAAGTGTTATTACCTCCTCTACATATTAAATTGGGGCTCATAAGGCAGTCTGTCAAATCACCGCCAAGAGACGAGAATCGTTTCAGATGTCTGTGTTACAAGTTCCCGTAACTATCTGAAATCAATTTAAAATAGGGAATTTCCACTGACCCCGAAATAAGAAAACATTTATCTGATCCCCTCTTTTTGGGGAAAAAAATGGAAGATGAGGGAAAAAGCGTGTGACTCTTTCAAAAATATAGCGTACAATTGTTTTGGGAATACTAAGGACCCTGACTACAAAACTATTGTATAAAGCATAGTGGAAGCGTATGAAGTTCAAGGATGCAAGATGTTCTTAAAAGTTCATTTATTACACTGTCATATTGAAAAACTGGGAGGCTACAGTGAAGAACAGGGTTAAAAATTTCACCAGGAAATCCGTGATTTCGAAAAACGTTACCAGGGAAAATTCGAATGTCAATATTTTAGCTGACTACGGTTGGATGCTAAAGCGAGAAACCAGAGAAGAAAATCGTAAACGAGGTTTGAATAGCGTCGAAGAGATGAAGAAAAGGTTTCACAAGAAAACAGAGTAGACCTAAAATTGGGTACAAATATTAGAAACAATTTTTTTGATTAGTTGTAAGAAAATATATTACATTTAGCTCATTGTAATAAATAAATATTTTTATCAAACATTTGTTTTAATTTTACAAAAAACCTATACGTGATGGGATTTTATGGGAGTAGTTTTTAGAATCTGCTACCTTTAACACATAATTCATCAATAATATCCCATGCAGGTGGAAATTTTTTTCGAGCCCTATGTAATACGCGTGTCAACTGATTCTATGTTAATATCTAGCCAGTTTTATTAAAGGCTATAAACATACTAGATGCGTCATTTGTGTCATAGCTATTCTCTTTACATTACGATAATGTAAAATAATAATAAATAATAATACTATATTTACTTTTTATGTTTCATTCAGGTTAAAGTTATGGCAATCATGGACTCTCATAAAAAAGAAGGCTTTCCGTCTGTGATGCCTGTCTGGAAAAAATATTCGGAAGCCTTAAAAAAAGTAGGAGACCACAATTTTTTGGAAGTTGAGCGATTCGAGTTTTACGAGGTCGCAAAGAGATCATTCGCAGTCGTACATACCGGGTAAATATTACTCTATATTCTTTAAGTAATGTCATTTTAAATACAAATTGTGAAAGTGACGTTTAAACAAAGTTTAGGTTTTGGCAATAATGAAAAATTCACGCCCAAATAATTTGAAAAGCATTATTAATTTTCATTGTTCTTTAATCAATCCTTATAAATAGTAGTATCTATTACTCTCATTACAAATCCGTAATCCATGTGTGTGTGTAGTAGTTTCCATATTTCAAATTATTCGGTCAATTGATGTGAACTTCTAATCTCTGCATGAATACGACAATATTGTATTTTGGTACTACCAAAATTAATGACTGTATTCCACAGGATACTGATTATTATACCTAAAATAATTAACCGTAAGAGATTTAATCGTTATAATATTATTTTAAAAATAAGAATTAGTTATTTTTGAAATAGTAATTCATCCTAACAGGTGCTGATCTTAACCTTAGGGAACATAGAGAAATGAAAACGATTATAAATATTTCTTTAATAATAATAAACTATTAACCTGTTATCTTCAGAATCAATTTAAACTAATCACATTACATTTCAATTGTTGTCTTGAGGGAAATTTTTATAATTAAACGAAATAAAGGATAAAGAAAGGTATAATGATTAATAGTTCTCATTAACTATAATTTTTTTGCAACTTATGTACAATTTTAATAAACTCGAAAAATATTATCAACTTAGCTGTTTTTATTTCAAGTAGGAATGGTACCTTGAGCATAATATCATAATGACTCAATTAAATAAAATTGACGTCAGCCATTTTGCGTGTGCGAACCCCGCCCCTCTATCTTCCTATTGGTTGTTGCTGATATTTTTTTTGTTTCATCACGATTGCTAATTGGCAATGCATCTACCTCTTCAGCCGCTCGGGATCCCTAATGTGAACCAATTACAAGTCCTGTCGTGCTTGCGGAAATGCGGCATCTCTTATTGCAACCTTGCGATACCGCCCTCTTATTATTCCGTGTTTAGAAAGTTGTCTTACCACAGAGTTTCGTATTTATGGTAATTACCGTATCTGAAGAAAAAGTTTCTACGTTATTTTCTGATGGCACAATGATCTCCACACATACCACAAAATTATTGAGTGAGAGGTCTCACGACGAAACTATGGAGGAAACCTATTTCAAGAACACTTCTTAATAAATTCAGTGGTACGTGAATCGTTATAATAAATCGTGGTACAAAACAATATTGGAATTATATGAAAGGAATTAGTTACAACTACTTGATCGTTAGTTTTGTGCGCACTGACACATTCTCCAAAACAAATATGAAAAAGTTAATAACTTTATTTTTCACGGTATGAGAAAAGTGGGAAATCATAGAACAAAATTATATGTACATCTACAATCATAAAATTTTATTATACTATTTTACGTGTAGAAGAAGATAGGCTAATGAAATTACTCAAAAAGTTTTCTTAATTTTAACGTGAAGTTATATTATTTATTTTGTCCACTATAAAGTCACGTTTTTATAAATATTAGAATCAATTGAAGGATTTTAAGTGCATTTAAAGGTTCGATCATATGAAAGGAAAACAGTTGTTTCAAAAAAATTATCCATAAAATTTCTCAGATGCGACAAAATATTGATTAAGTTCAATGCAGGAAAACCTTGATTTGAAAATGTTTTATATAGATAATTTCTTTCATCTGCCAATTCCAACTAAATATATGGACACATCTATGGATCATAAGGACACTTTATGTAGAAAGTCTATAATATTTCCTCATTATTCCTGCCATGTAAGTTCGATGAAAACACGGCGCGTCATAGAAAATTCCTACATGAATTCAGAATTTAGTACCATAGATATTCTGAGTTATGTCAAACTGATTCACAAATATACTTTAAAAATACCAATAAGCTGGATTTATCTCATCCTTTAAATATGTTTTCTTTTGAGACATTTTTAGCGGAGATAGTTTAACCTTTTCCGGTTACCTTTAAAGTCAAAATACGAAAGATAGCCAATTCAGACAAAAAGGTAATATAAATACCACACAACGTTTCTGAGATCCTTGTTCCTTTCGTCAGGTGCTAAGAAGAGCCTAGAGAAACACAACTAGTGCGTACCTGAGATAAATAATATTTTAAGTAATTCCACTCCGTGTTAACATATAAAAAAATTATAATATAACCATGAAATAATTTATAAATAGCCCTCCATATAATAGATCACTAGCAAGAAAAATACTCAATGCAGAAGGTCTCTGTTATACAATTCCGGTTATGTAGAGTTCCTTATATGTGGTTTAACGACAATGTTAGCTTTACAATAACTATTAATATGTCATCGATGAAAGATTAATTCAACTTTTACGTTAACCTTCGTATATACAATACAACGTCAAGATTTTGGACCACCACCTCTTTATAGTGTTATTAGTCCTGTATAGCCTCCGCGACTAAACCCATAGGCAGCATCCAGCCATGTTCATCATCATCTGGATTAAGCTCAATAATACTGCTGATAAAAATCTTCTCAAACAACAGGCTTTGTATGCTTCAATATCTCCACGTAAACTTGAAATTCTTTTACTTTTGGTTTAAAAACTCGTATACAGTAATTAATAAATGAACATTTATTATGCACTATGAAACGTTTAGTTCCAGTTTGTTCGGCCGCTTAATCTCTCGTGCCCATAAAAAATCATAAACGATTAATAAATTTTTAAATAAAAACATTGTTAGTCCTCAAATAATATAAAACAGGAGCTTTCGGCTTTATCCTAAACCACATTCATGTGTTATTTATATCAAAATGACATAGTATTTACAAAATATGGTACCACACAGTCCTCACTGCGTGTCATTCGTCTCACGTATAATCTGCAATGAGAGAGAAACAGAATTTTACTGATCGAATCGTTGTAACTACCTAATTCATTTCCTAATCATTGCACGCACATTACCGACACTCTTCTAAAGACATAAAAACTATAATCCTTGGAAAACGACGGTTAGTTCCACGTTTTACATTTCTGTTTATCAAATGTTTTCAAACTTTGTCTGAAAAATAAATTCATTAAATTATTAAGGACAACCCATACCATTGTTTCCTTGCACTGAGAGAACTTTAGTTACTTAAAGTAGATTAAAAAAAATATTTTACCCAGCAAAGACAATAGAAAAAGTTAAGAGAGTCTGAAATACTACCGATGTCTGAAGGGGTGGAAAAAAATAATTCCGGATCATTAAGAGAGACATAAATACGCTCGCTACTCTAAATAAGATTAAATATTCCCAGTGCCTTTAGAGAGACGAAAATACACCCGCTATCGTATTCCAATTAAAAATATTTTAATTAGATGAACAGAATAATAATTAATTTTCCCTACGAAGAATTAATTTACTTATGTTACCTTGAAACTGTGAAAAGTACCCTTGGTACCGTAAGACCGTAAAAATATTCCCGGTACCCTTAAGCCGACTATAATACTCCTGATACCTTAATAGTGTCAAAAATATCCCGGAACTTTAACAGTCGAAAATTCTTCCCCGCAATTTAGAATGTCGATAAAATGACATCTTTTCCACCCCCAATACTATAAGTGATAGGGGTTTGTCGATCCATTGTTTGTTTAGTAAGGAAAATCGGTACAAAATTTTATAGAATTCGCTGCACGCGTTTACAATTGTGCGGGGAACATTATTTTCCCCTTCCACCCATATTCCTATATCTGAACAACAACTTAACCTGCGTGTTTAACGTCTAAATTATATTTTGTGACTTCCATAGCCCATAATTTTATAACAGTCTTGGTCATTTTCGTGTTACTTTGACAGTACGCCCATCCACCCCCAGCCCTAAGGATGCTCCCCTCCCCTTCTGGAAAGTTTGACATTTTACACACAAAAAAACGTCGGGATATGCACTATGACCCCGACTCAATGCATGATTGAAAACTTCTACCTCATTCCATCTCCATTCCTAGAGGTTTTAGTCGTTTTGTACCCCGAAAGTGTTTGTTTCCTGCTTAAAACGAACATGTGTACAAAATTTGGTCGAAATTGCTTCACGATTGCGTAAAAACCCACATACAACCATACATACACATTCACACACGCACCAAACAGTCCATTTTATTTATTACATATTTTAAAAAATATATATTACATATTTATTTTATTATAAATATACCATAGATAAAATATCCTAAGAAAGTAACAAAGAATTAAATCAATTGGCATTTTCAAATTCAATACTTTAACCATAACAGTGATTTTTCTTGTAGTATAGACTAGGTAGCATAAATTTGTCTCTCATCTACAAAACTGAGTTGAAGGTACGTTGCACCCTGTTGAAAGACCATATACCAACACAACAAAGATCTCTGGGGAGTAATTATGTCTATCTGATTGAACAGTTCAGATAAAAAATCGTACGCCGGTATCATGTGTTACGATATTTCTATAACTCGAGTGTAGAAGAACTTGTTCGCAGACAGATGGCTTTTCAAGTTACACAATTCCGAGGCGAGCCTTCGGGGAAACCATCGAGCAACGGTTCTGCCAGACACCCACATTGACAGCTTTCCAGGGAAGATCGTGGCAAGAGCGTTGAACTTCTGGCTTTCCGCAGCGTGGTGTCGCATATATGATTGCTTCCGAAGAAGACACGAGAGATCTGCGAATTTCACTTGATTGATTTTTCACTAAATTATTTTCCTTAAAAATACTTAATATTTAATTGAATTTGAAAATGGGGATCTTATTTATAAATTCCAGACGATCGTTACGGATTTGATTCAGTTGTTGAATAATGGGTGGGTAAACGATGTGTGTTACTATTTCCTAAATAATTTTGCATATTATATTAAAAGTTTGATTCGCTACGATACTGGTTACCAATCAAGACATCCTGTTTAATCAACGTAAAACATTTACTTGTAACTATGAATTAACATACTACATACGTTAATATAAAACATTATATTATAATCATAATTTTTTATCATAATAGCTTGAGGACATTTTAGGGATATTATTATTATTATTATAAGATAAAGAAACCTTGGTATTGTATAAATATACAATGAATAATTAATGACCCATAAAGTGGAATAAATTATTTATTGAGGTAACCTTTTTTAAATTTTTATGAATTTTCGTTTTAAATTTCTCAATTGTATATAAAAAAAACTTAATTTATTGACAGGTTTAAAATAAATGTTTAAACAGAAATTGGATAATATAAAAAATTAATAGTTAAAGCATATAATATATGGATGAAGTTCTGTCGGGGTTCCAACCGGGTAGCGTAGTTTTATAAACACAACGTTTCGATGGCTTGCACCGCCATCTTCTTCACCTGAAGAAGCCATCGAAACGTTGTGTTTACAAAACTACGCTACCCGGTTGGAATCCCGAGAGAAATTCATCCAGCAACTACACCGGGAAAACCTACGTTCCTTAATCATATAATATATATTTACATTTTTTTATATATTTTTTATATATTTTTATATATATATATTTATATATTTATATATTTTGTCACTGCTTTTTATATATGAGACTCTTATTTACCTTTTATGGCGCTTTATCGAGCCTCATAAACAGTTATAGACATTTTCAGTGAATATTAAATTCATAAAATAATAAAAAATATATATTTAAATGAAATTACAAAAGTTTTTATATTTTTTTTTAAAAATATAAATACTAAGAAAATGAAATCTTAAAATTAACGACATGGAACAATTGTACTATTTTTTTTAAATTATAAATTTGAAATACTTTGCATACCATCTGTAAATAATATTTATAACACTCAAATTTTATCACTTTACAAGATTAAAACGTTTTTCTTTTGAACAAACAACTAAATTTGTGAACGTACTTTTTATTTAACTGGCCATAATGTGCACCAAGTTGCAAACACACTTTACACAAAACCCTTTAGTCAGCACAATTAAGCAGATCTCATAACAAATTTTCTAAGACATTCTCCATAATTTTACATTTTACTTTGCTCAATTTCCATCCTATTATAGTTATTAACTTAATTTTTTTAAATTTACTTTGCGCCATAGTTAGAAACCAAGTTAAGTAGTATTTAATTTTGAAATAGTTAAATTACTTTTAACGTTTACTTTACAGTTGAGAATCATTTAATGAAATATTTAATTTGAACGATTTAAGTCCAATTAATGAAATTTGGAAATTATTACAATTTTAATAGAAATTCTTAATATTTAATGACAAGTGTGGAATAAACTTTACAGCAGTGAGACATCTAATTAAATAAAATATTCTTAAGTGAATGTGACAAAATATGAAATTATAAAATATCCCCCCAAAACAAATATTCAGAATGAAATTTGACGGTACAACAATTATGCAAGTTTTAAATTGTATTAATTTGGAATAAACACTCAATATACTATTTTCGATAATTCCAAATTTTTTCACTACACACTATCACCAATTTATAGTGTATAGACTTCCAAGGAGAATGTAAAGCATAAATTTGAAAAAAAAAAGTCATATCTTTGTTAGGTTGGAAAATTTTCAGACCACCCTCGTATGAATATAAACATATATATAACATATATATTTAAAGTTATTACTATTTTAATATAAATTCTTAATATTTAACGACATGGTTGAAATGATAAAACGGAAATTTAATTAATACAAGATTTAAAGAGTTTATGTAAGAGAATTTTATAAATTTTGCAAGAAACGTTTAAATGAGATTCACTACAATGTATTTAGGAATAATAAACAATTCAATTTATATGTATAATATTTTTCTGTTTCAGGGAAACATCGCTGTATGGAAACCTAATTTTAAAAATGGGCTTTATTCCTTAAATAAGTATGAACTACTGACCTGTTCAGAGATTCAATGCTTTTGAAAATGATTTTATTCACCTGTGGCCACGGAATAATACGTTTGATAATATTAAATTTGTATTATAAATAAATAAATGGCATTGAGTCAGAATAGTAATTAAAAAGTTTTTTAAAAAATAACATTAACAGTGTTTCCTCCTCTGCTAAAATCTCATAAGGTTTGGCAATTTTTTACAATTTGTAGACAACCCACTTTAGATGCGAGGTTCTGCTGTCGACCTGTTGTGGTGCAGGCGTTACGTCCTCCCATCACAGAGGTCCCGGGTTCGAATACAGGAAAGGGCATGGACGTTGTGTGCGTTATTCCATCCTGAGAAACTCTCGTCAATTAGTTCCCAGACAAAAATAAAATGCAACTGTATTTTTAGAGTAATAGGGTACATGAGCGTAATTCACGTGGCAACTCCCCTTTAATAGTATACGAAGGAATTGAAAGGGGGAATACAGAAGGGTAGGCGAAGGTATCCAAGAATTTAATAGGTCCCCCCGGGATATGTTTTAAGTATAATACCCGGCATTCGCCTAAAAGTGATGTATGACAAACCCTAAAAAACCTTCATCAGGTAGGTTCAGCGTTGGGTACTTGTCCTACGCCCTTCCAATGGCAGGAGAGGGTTTGCTGTGGGGACGTAGCATTACCTTCTGTATGCCTCGACCAGTTTAGGAGGTAGTGGCCGACTATTCCAATGGAAACAGCAGACAACTCTTACTGTACGCCCAAGGACCTCGACCCAGGAACATACACTTCTCAAAACAGGCCTATGTGCCTCGGCTTGTGAGAACCTGACTTCAAAAAACATGACTGAGGAGAAAGCTTTTTTTTTAGGGTAACAGGCTACATGAGAGTAATCCACGTTGTGGCAACTCCCCTTTAATAACATAAAAGGTATTTGAAATGGGGGATGCGGTAGGGTAGAGGAAGGGCAGCTAAGGTTTAACTAGGGCCCCCGGGATGTGGTTTAAGGATCATACCCGGCAATTCATCTAAAAGTGAAGCAGAGAAAAACCCTAGAAAACCTGCATCAGGTAGGTCGGGCATTTGGTACTTGTCCCACGCCCTTCCGATGGCGGGAGAGGGGTTCGCTGTGGGGTCGCAGCTTTCCCCTCACCGTGCCTTGACCGGTTTAGGAGGCAGCTAGCCGACTATCTGGGAAGGTTCACCTGCTAGAGAAAAGCACTTTCACGCTTCCTAGCTTCGTTAAAATGTAACTGAGTACCTAATAAGTCTTTAAGGACCTCAGATTTTGATGCTACGGTAATTAAATAAATAAAAAATTCTGCTGCTTTACCTGTCGTAACCCAAGTCACATAAATTTCATCATTATTATGATTTTCAATTTGTTTATTGTGTATTAGAAAAATATAATGTCACGGTAAATTATCTGTATTAGACCGTGAAAGTAATTAATTCGACACTAATTTCTGGTCATTAAAACTATTTAAATAATTAAAAAAATTAAAACGTTTCTGGTGTAATTATTTAAAAATATTCTCCGTTTATCAACTGGGTCAATTGTTTTTTAAAACACAACTTTTCAGCTAAATTCATCTCCGTCGTCGTCAGGTGACTGATGCGCCGATAAAATTTGCCAGGACTGTCCATCAGGAAGCCAAGGTGAAGCTAATTCTGACCTTTTCGGTCGAAATGTTCACAGATGGTATTTGTGTCGACGTGATGGCAGGAAATGATCGGATCCCATGCAGTGCTAATTTGGAACCCAAAATCTCTGTTGGTGATGTTCTTATGTTTCTTAATTTCCAGCCAATCTTTCGTGTGGTTTAGAATCTTAGTATTTTTAAAAACTATCTTGTGTGTTGTCGTCAGAGTATGTTCAGCCGCTGCTGATTTATCTGGCTGTTCAGACGAATATGTCTTTAGTGTTGAATACAGTGCAGTTAAACGTTTCATACCGTTCGTCCGATATACTACTGACAACAGTTACAAAGTGAACTTATAAATCCCAGTGAGTATTAATCCAATATCGTCTTCCACTGTGCCCAGCATTAGTTTAAATTTTGTTTGAGCCCGGAAAACCGTTTCAATGTTATATTTTCCAGTTTTTGCCGTTGTGCGGTCAGCAATGAGAAGAACTGCTGCCGCAATCGATGTTGATTCATCCTATGCCGTGGTGGCTCAACGATAACTCAATCGGCATTGTGCATGCCAGTGGTCAACTTAGCGAGATTCAATACCGTGAATTCGACACTAATTAATGGTCATATTTTGTTTCACCCCCTTCTTAACCTACTAGAATTCCACTTAAAAAACTCTGAATTCGGCACACACACCAGTTGATTTCGCATTATTTTTATGGAACCACCTTTCACCACCAACCACAGGTGACGGTATTTATTCCATTGATCCCCAAAATTATTTAATCGACGCTAATATCAACTTTATTAACATATTATTAAAATCTCACCCATTACAACCCCTAATTTTATGAAACCAGACAGTTTTTTGTAATTAAAATGTTTGCAGTTTGGTTGAAATTTTACCACGCGTTTAAATATGTATGACCCACATGTGAAGGCTTCTCGGCATGTGTATGTGAAAGGTGTATGTTCCTGGGTCGCAGACCTTGGGCATACGGTAAGAGCTGTCCGCTATTCCTATTGGAATAGTCGGCCATCTGCCTCCTAAACCGGTCAAGGCACGACGAGTGGAATTCTGCGACCCCACAGCAATCCCCTCTCTCGCTATCGGAAGGGCGTGGGACAAGTACCCAATGCTCGACCTACCCGATGCAGGTTGTTCTAGGGTTTTCCCTGCATCACTTTTAGGCGAATTGCCGGGTAGGATCCTTAAACCATAACCCGGGGGCCCTAGTTAATCTTTGGCTACCTTTCTCTACCCTTCCGCATCCCCCCTTTCAAATCCCTTCCTATGCTATTAAAGAGGAGTTGCCACCATTTGGATTACCCTCATGTAGCCTGTTACCCTAAAAAAAATGTATGAAAGACGCATACATTGAAAAACTTTTATTCATAAGGTAGATTTTTAATTTAACTCCAGAATAAAATTAAATAAATTGGGTAAATTCCTCTGAGCAGAAACCATTATATTACACACCAGAAAAACATCGAGAACTGCGCATTATACAAACACTACCATTTACGACTTGTTGACTGTGGTCGATAATGCGAGCTAAATGTAAGATCTGTCTGAATGTTTGGCATTTCATGAATGAAAACAATTTCACCCTCTCTCTTTGTTTAAATATAGGTCTTGAGATAGCTATATATTTATATATCAAGCAAATTAATTTAAGACTTCGACATCAATCAAAGTTGTTTTTTATATATTTTAGCCCCCGCACCTAGGTATTGATTATATTTAAAATACATCGGAAGCGACTATTAATCTCGGGGACCTAGAAAACTATCTATTTGGTTTTAAAATCAGTCGTTTTCACAATATTCTTAAATACCTTCACCCTTATAGGTAAGTGTGGCTTTGATATTAATTAATTACTAAAAATTAATTTTTTCTGAAACGTTACAAATAGAAAGAAAACGTAATACCACTATTATTAAACATGATTCTGAATACCTCAACAGTATCTATTACTAACTTTTATACACGTTTTGACATTATCATGTTTTTGTTTATCTCTTTTCGTTTCAAATTGTTCTGTAGCCTTAATTTTAAAAGTTTCATTGTTTAATAATTCAAACTTAACTAAATTCATTTAAGTGTTTTCGGCTGTATTTATGTTCAAGTTTTTTCTAATTAATTATTAAAGCAGGAGTTTTCACCACTGATATGACTCGATTTTATATTTATATAGTATGTAGGGGATCACTCAAAAAGTCTGAGTCAGCTTGGTCCAATAGTTTATGTTCCTCGTTTAAATTAGATCGTTTTAATATTTAGTAGTTTGTTCGTACCACAGTCTGTTATGTTAGCTCAAACCTTTGCACACCACATTTATTTTATAGAACGCCACAAAATTTAGTATATTAATACAGGAATACAATAAAACTATTCTCATAATAATGGAATGTATTCTGAAAGCTATTCTTCTCAATTATATACATACTTATACAGAGAAGATGTAACAAATAAATTCATGCTAAATATTATTATACTCAGTCAAATAAATCAATCCCGTGTGACTTTAGAATACTGAGCTGAAACAGCTTTCAATAGTGATTTTGGCGTACGAATACGATCTACTTACTTTGAAGCCAAGAATATTTTTGGTTCCCTACTCCCCCACATTTGCTTGCAGCAGAAATAATCTGTGATGTGGATCAGTGCTTGATTGCGGATACCTTGCCAAATGCAATGCCAACCTGTAAAAAATTATATTAATTTCTTTCCATTACTGTTTCAGAAATATAATAATTTTGCGTATAAAGCAATGTTTCGATCAAAGACGTAAACAGTACCTATTACTATTTTTATACACGTTTTGACATTATCATGTTTGTGTTTATCTGTAAAAAATTATAATAATTTCTTTCCATTATTGTTTGAAAAATATAATAATTTTGCGTATAAAGCAATGTTTGGATCAAAGACGTTAATGGATATAAGTATATGAATACTTTTATACTGATTGAAAAGTTGAATTACCAAAATATTAATACAAATTTCTTGTGGTTTTTATGATCATAGGACGTTTTTTGTAGGATAGAAATCGAAGTCAAAGGCCTGTAATACGTGGAAAATAATTAAAAAATTTTATTTTAAAAATTGTTATAGATATAAATAGTTCAACCGCTCCTATTTAAAAGAGAAAAATAAAAAAATTATAGCTACTGGGAAAGGACGCTAATTTTAAATATAGATTTATTGGTCATTTCATCATTTTTAATATGACTATCTATATGGTCTGAAATATTATAATACAGTATAACAATTCATTGAAATTCTCGCTTCGGCTGTTGGGCACTCCCTGATGTCGCGGTCTCAAACAGCCATTTGCAAATATACGTAAATTTCGAGGACATATATGCTATTAAGTTTTTGAATAATTACACGTTTAACTAAAATAAATTTAATATCAGAATGATACACAGAATTCAACTGCAGAGCAGTAAGTCAATTATATTCGACGCCAGTAGATTTAATCGACAAATTACTAGAATGAAACATGTTTACTTATTTAATTCCAATTAATAATGAGATACTATTTCACAAAAGGGTATTGTGGGTAAATTATATTATTTTGAGAAAATCTTTTTGGTTTCAATTGTGTATAAAGTGACTCAACATTTTATTTTACGACGCCAGTTGATTTAATCGGCAAATTACAAGAATGAAACATGTTTACTTATTTAATTCCAATTAATAATTAGATACTATTTCACAACAGGGTATTGTGGATAAATTATATTATTTTGAGAAAACCTTCTTGGTTTCAATTGTGTATAAAGTGACTCAACATTTTATTTTACAAAAGTACATTATTAAATAAGTAAATAGGCGAAGGACTAATAATGTTTATGTTTTTAAAAATATAAATTTTTAAACGTGTCGTTGTCTTATGGTACTTTGTGTGACTCGACAGTTACTAATAATTTTGAATACAATAACATTTATAAAATTTAGAGAGAAATTTGCCTGTTCAAACCGAATGTAAATTAAACGTCCTGAAATTAATATTTTAGTAATAAACTATATAAATACTTTTCTGACCATTTATTTAAGCCACGACACGACAGGATTCGGGACTGTCCGCCCTTCTGACGAACTCGATCGTTCCAAATGGCCTGCAGTCCGTTCCGTCCGCGAAAAGCGCTGCCTGCGACTTGAAAACTGTATTCAGAATTCATATTGCTACTTCCACTATATTAAAAATTATTAACTTAATTTTCACAACTAATTAACAACTAGCCAGCTCCCACGAGTCCGTTATTTCGTTCGTGCTGTCACTACTGAAGCGGCATATAAAATTAGGCCAATCAAAATTACCAATTCTGGTGATGCAAGTATTTAAGGTTTGTACATCCCAACATAAAAAAAATCATTATCAAACGCCTTTTCTAACTGACGACCATTATTATTACAAAATTAGAAATCTTGCAATACTACTAAACTAAATTATCTATATACGCGATGACAATTTATTACTAAATATATGCAAACATTCCATGTTTGTGTTACAATGAAGTAATGCCGAGGTATCTTAAAGATCTATATAACGATCACATTATTCGCATAAAATAAGACAATAAATCAGTTAACAATGCATGCTCCAAAGATTTACATCACGTCAGGTCGAATTAATTCTTTTTTAACACGTTATTTTTTTATTTTTTTTAGGGCAACAGGCTACATGAGGGTAATCCACGAAGGGCAACTCCCCTTTAATAGGATAGGAAGGGATTTGAAAGGGAGCATGCGGAAGGGTAGACGAAGGTAGCCAAGGGTTAACTAGGGCCCCCGGGCTATATTTTAAGGATCCTACCCAGCACTCGCCTAAAGAAATGCAGGGAAAACCATAGAAAAACCTGCATCGGGTAGGTCGAGCATTGGGTACTTATCCCACGCCCTTCCGATAGCGGGAGATGAGTTTGCTGTGGGGACGCAGAATTCTCTTCTCCGTGCCTCGACCAGTTTAGGAGGCAGCTGGCCGACTATACAAATGGGAATAGCGGACAACTCTTACCGTATGCCCAAGGTCTGTGACCCCGGAACATACACCTCTCAAAACAGGCCGAGGTGCCTCGGCTTGTGGGAACCTTAGTTCAAAAACGGAGAGGAAAAGGCATACCCAAAGGTAGCCCCTTCGTATCTCTCCTAAAAGGTTCTGCCTGCGAGAGAACATCCCACGCAGGTAGGGCCTGCGAGAAAATAGCCTTAGCAGAATCCGGGCCATCTGCGGATGAGGGTTTTTTTTAGGGCAACTAGCTACATGAGGGTAATCCACATTAAGCAATTCCCCTTTAATAGCATAGAAAGGGATGCAGAAGGGGGTTGCAGAAGGGTAGAAGAAGGTAGCCAAGGGTTAACTAGGGCCCCCGGGCTATATTTTAAGGTCCTACCCGGCATTCACCTAAAGAAATGCAGGGAAAACCCTAGAATAACCTGCATCAGGTAGGTCGGGCATTGGGTACTTGTCCCACGCCCTTCCGATAGCGGGAGATGAGTTTTCTGTGGGCATGCAGTATTCTCTTCTCCGTTCTTAGACCAAATTAGGAGGCAGCTGGCCGACTATTCCAATGGGAATAACGGACAACTCTTACCGTATGCCCAAGGTCTGTGACCCCGGAACATACACCTCTCAGAACAGGCCAAGGGTTTTTTTTAGGGCAACAGGCTACATGAAGTCGACATGTCGCTTTGCTAAAGCTGAATCATGAATACGCGTCCATAATCGTCAGTACAAAGGTTGGAGGACTTATTTTTTTTGGATGAGTTTTGTGCATTACTGGTGGAACAAACTAATATATTTGCTGAGCAAAAAATTGAAAAACGCAAAGCAATAAAACATCTAATAGGTTATCAAAGTTGCAAGCTTGTAAAGAGAAGCCACTCCTTTGTGCGGAAGATTGTTTAAGAAGTTCCACAAACAAAAAAATATTATTTTATTTCTTGAAATTGAATTAATTTTTATAAAAAAAATTTCCGTTTTTTACTAAATTTTCTGCTCATGCAAGACAGCATTGATTTATTGTTCTTTTCCAGAAGCCATCTATCAATATTAGCACTGATATATTCCGAATTTAATCGTAGCTGTACAAAAATAACAAGTAAACATGGACGAGATAACTCGTAGTTGGCGTCCTAGAAAAGAAGGCAGTATACGAGTTAACTCGCAGTTGGCAGTCAACGTGTTAAGTCATAATTTGAAAAATAACTTTTCAAAACTAAGCATAAATTTTGTTTTACACACGAATAAAATTTAAATAGAAATTCCTAATTTCTCTTTTGAAACAAAAATGTTTAAGATCATTTAACATTAGAAGTTATTTAATTAAAAATTATTTATGTAAGATTCAGAGGCAAGGCTAGCAGGTACGTGAAAAAACAATAATTATTATTTATTGATATACTGATACCTTATCAAATAAATGAGACCAGGTCGTTTTCCCGACACACACTGCACGAAGGACGTTTTCCTGAAAAGTCATTTTCCCGAAAGATGTGTTATTAGGAAATAAAGCGTAATATTAATATCGTATAACACTTCATAAGATACTTATCTTATTATTCTTGGTTATTATTGTAAATTAAGTTACTCATCCATGTGCGAAACAATTTCAAACTAACTTAGTGCACGTATCACCTATGATCTAGGAATCAAGCCCGTGGATTTAAAATCACTCTGTGGGCTGAATTTTCATAATACGCGATGACAAACTAACGTTTTGGCAATAAATAAATAGTTTATGGGGTCGTTCAGATTCATAATGTCACTCGTGATGCTTTCAGTGAAAATTTTCTTACCTGACTTTCAGTGCTCTGGTACTGTCAGCGAAACTAAAAGCTTAGGTTTTTGGGGGTCATTTGATACCACGAAATTCAACGCCAAAATACAGATAAGTATGTGTCAGTGATCTCAGTTTTCTCTGAAGTGTAAAAAGTGTATTCGGTGATTACATAAAGCCACAATGAATTATTTATAAAATATCTGTTAAACATAAGAACCTCTGGTATATCAAGAATTTTTTTCCCAATAGCGTATATCGTACTTAACGATCAGTTATCTTAAGAAAAATTTCATTTACATTACTTGAGGTAAACAAAATTTATAAAATTTAAGCAATTCATCTGCTCCGTTGGAAAGTGAAAGAGAAGTTGATAAGCATAACAAATTCATAATTGTACGATTGAAGAATGTTAAGCATTAACTGTAATAAAAATAAATAAACAAATAATAACTTTATTTCTTAAAAACATTTCTTCATTTTTTTATAAAGCATTATAAAATATGATATATTTATTTAAAGAGTATTTAAAAATTCTGTGCCCAAATTTATTGAAGAGGAAAACAAATGTATATCGTTAAGTAGCCATGTCGTTGAACTAGTATTGTGTGAATACTGAGTATGCAGGAGGTTACTGGGAGAGATTCAGAATAAACTAATGTTAAGTGTTTTTCTGTACACTAAGGTACTGGAATAGATTACTTGCTAGAGTGCTCGGTACAGCAAAGCAGTTCAAAAGCAGATTTTTGTGTAATGAATTATGATTAAAGAAATTGCGTGAAGTGAAATTCAAAATCATTTACGTTCGGGTTTCCGTGAAAATTACAAGTGTAAGCTCGAAAGTGCAGTAGAGGAAAATAATATTTTAGCTGTAGAAAAAACTGTTTATGTTTCCGGTTGTAGAGTAGATTTTTGGCTTTTCTTTGGATTGGACAATTAAACCGAGACTTGCCCTAAGTATTTTAATAAAACTAGCCGTCTAATGTTTTGTGGGATAAGCATGTGAAATAGATCAGTAAATATTTTGATTAATTATTATAGCGTACGTACATGTAGGATTAAATGCCAGTTCACTGTTATTATTGTGTATATTCTAATAACGTTTATTTATTCGTGTGTAGGAAATATCTGTGTAGGGCAGTTTTCTGCTGACTTATGACACTAATAAAGTATTGGAAAGAGCAGTGACACGGTGGTTGCCTTGTCGCCTTTGGAAGGGATCCAAGCCAATGGTGGGTTCTCGGTCTCAGTCCAGTCCCAGTCATCTGGCGACACTGAACGTGTCGACAGCGACATCATGTACGCGGTTCCCGTCAAAGGTCAGTGGGAACTCTCACTGTCACCTATAGATTCAAGTTTACATACATTCACCTTCACGGTAGTTTAATGGGTGGTATTTCGTATATCAAAGACACGGTTACTGTCATAATCGCACTAAAGTAATATACCAAATGTTATGTCGGTAACCCATAACTTGAATATTCGAACATACCAACGAGTTCTTGTGACTATGTTCATGTTACCGGAACACATGGCGTTCATTAGCAAGTTTCGTGGCATCGGATACATGATAGGAAATGAAATTTAAATAACTCAATTTTCTTAAGTTATATTCAGCGTACGCTGTCACAAAATACCTATATTGATGCACATTACTAATTAATTGCATTGTATTCCATAATATTCATATATAGCATGCAAATATTGCCAGAACACAGTGATAATTAATTAATTATTTTTTTTATATAATTTATCGTATTATATTGTGTTTTATCTTCCAGAACTGACTTTCCAACTATAATAAAATAATAGTCGACGTTACTAAAGAATACCATGAAGCAAATGAAATGAACTCTAACAATTGTGCAAATTCCTAAAATATTTTATTCTTCGGCGTATCATATTATTTCGTGTTAAGGCGACAACCTTCAATTTCACAGTTGACCCTCATATTTCCTATTAGAAGGTAAACAAAATCTTAGATGCCAAGATATGCAAGAAAGTATCAGCACAATAATATTATAGCTAGAGCCATGGAACAACAAAAAATATTAAATGTAATAACTTGATACTGGAACAAGTTTGAAAAGTAACATGTTAAAGAAAATAATAGACCAAAATCCTATCCTAGCTCCGGTATACATTTCTGACAAATTCCTTCACCTAATGTTAGGAACCGTGCAAAATATTTTCGTACCTGTATGAAGGATGAGTACACAGATACGCTATACTGCTTTGGACACAAGAAAAAATCGTAGCAGAATTTAATAAACAAAACTAAAAATGACATTCGGTCATATTAATTCGTTCTTTAATTAAAACTATTTAAGTTTAAGTTAATTTACTAACATAAAGATTTTCTTAATTATTTATGCATTAGGTTTCTGAATTTGAAAATGAAAACATTAACATTTATTTAGTTATTTTACAATCAAATATATACAAAGAAATGTAATTAAATAAGGAAACAAAATTAAATTATTTAGCGTGACTCCGTCTCTTTACACTTTATGTTAATCATGTCTACTGCTCAGTCACATGGACTTCGAAATCAGGGGATAATGGACCTAACCACAGAGCATTAGGCGAAACCATTATGCAAGATAAACAATGGATGTTTAAAATACACACGACAAATAAAGATCTTGGGATGCTACAGTCTCGTAGCACAGGGTGGGCTGCACACCGTGACGTCTCGCTGTGCAAATCCGATGTCCACAACTCTGAGGCAATTGGCCGGTCACAGCTCAGCACAGCTCGGGGTTGAATCAGTACAATTTTCATCATCCTGGATATCCATATGCTTCAATTTTCTAACCACGACTGGCCATCCACTTCTCTATTAGTTCAAAAAAGACACGGCTCTCTTATTGCTTCACTATCACCGCCATTAATTCGCCACAGAGATACTCCTCTGACGTTTTTACAAAAAATCGTCTTTAACGCTTTAAAATATAAAAAAAATTGTTTTTTGATCCGCCCTGCTGCTGCCATCTAACGGCAGACTACAATAACTAACTGCGGCCGGAAAACGTATAATAATATTTCTAATTGTTCGTTGACACACGTTACAGTAAACAGCAGGTTATACTGTGTACTGGTTTACACAACGGATGGAGAAGGCTCGTACTTGATTGGGAAATTATCCTGGTTAACTTAGATGGATAAGAGTACCTCGAATGATTTGATTCCTCGTCCGGTTGAGATTCTTACATTCGCATCGTCAATTGAATTTCATAGCCTTCAGTGAAGAGATTCAATTGAAATCTGTTCTTCAGTCATATCAATTTATTCAAACAAATAAAATTTATAAACCAGCTGGTTTCTTTTATAGGGTGTTATTGACTCGTCTAACTAAATTTGGAAATAAACAAATTAAGTAAACATGGACTCAATCTTACGAAACGAAACAATGATTTGTAGAAAACAGAACGCTATTTGTAATTGTGGAGTATGTCTTAAAAGGTTTGCATAAATCCGTTACTTCATTAAAAATAGGCTGTGTGATTCATATTCGATTACGAAACTTATGTCAGCTGCTAAGCCATGAACGTACAAGTATTTACTGTCGATGTTCATTTGGCAGGTAAGAGTTTTGGGTGATTAAATTTAGAATTGTGGCAGGGAACTAACCAGACTATCAAATATTAATATGAGTGATACTAAATCATTGCGGCCAAAATTTATTCGAAGTGGACATTTGCCCTGGCTGCGTATAACAAATGAGTATACAGGATTTTTCCGTAAGGATCAGTCAAAATGTGAGAAGGAAAGTGACCCAAATTATTACAACTATGTCAGTACTGTAATTTAAATTGGATAATTAATCACGTAGTGACACGTGATCAGCCGTAGTCCAAGTTTGGATGACCGTGACTAGCATAAACATCCATGTTCGTGCCGGGATTCAAACCCCGGGCCTCTGTGAGGCAAGGCGGTGATACTGACCGCTACAGTACAAGTCGAAAAATAATCCATACGAAACATTATATTCCAATATTTTTCTGTCATAATTCAGGATTTAATCAAGACTTGACAGATAAAACAATAAAGCTACAACTGAAGAACCTGCAGCTTTTGATACATATGCATGTAAGAAGTAAAATTGACTGTACGTGCGTGTTTTTATATTACGAGGGTATGTGTAAAATCTTCTAAAAAACCTTGTGCGGCCCGTACTCCGGGATTCCTACCCACTAAATCAACTTCCCTTTGCTCCTCAACCTCCCCGCGAAGCCAGTGTCAAACATTACTTCACGTTGAGCAGTTATGCCAAAGGCATTCTTCAAATTACGAACTAAGTCTACCTAACATATTTACAATGTACATATATACAAACACTGTTACTATATTGCAAGTAGGCCTACGGGTTTTTCTTTCCTTTTTGGCTTCCCGTAGCGCCTTTAATATCACTACGGCAAAGGTATTAATTTGGTTCCATTTATCTACTGAAGAAAGCATCGCACTAACTGTGTTGTCCGGTGTCAGATTTCGCCCGAGACAAGTGTAGAGTTCTTCCCTTAGTTTGTGAAATCTTGGACACGTAAGGAAAACGTACTCAGTGTCCTCTATAACAGTGTCACATCATGACATGCCTGAACCGGTGGTGATAGGCTATAAAGCATCCGTGACTCGTCAGCAGTTGCGTCATGTAATTATTTATCGGCCTAATTTCTGGTTTCTCTAATCGGCAATAACGGCGATGAGTCGGTAAGTCTATGTTCCCTTTGTGGACCTGCCATCTCTCGGAGGTCTGTTCCTCTTCGACCATTCTTAAGGTATGCATGTACGCATGTGTGTAAGTTCCACATACAAATCTAAACGTGTGGAGAAATTTAGACCTAATTTTGTACACGTGATCCTTTCGAACCGGAAACAAACACTTTGGGGGGCAAGACACGAATGCCAATTGAATTTTTCAAACATTCTAAAACGGTCGATATATGCCTGGAAGGAAAACTTTTCTGCGTAAATGGTATGGTTCATTCTAGTTCTCCCGACGCTGTTTGTGGAAATTTTCATACTTGCTAAAACGGCCGATAATTCCGTCGAATATATATATTTTCGGGGTCAATGAGATTGGTAGTGTTTCTCCCGATGTTTTTTTGTTTCAAACCGCTTTCATCGTGACATTAGACACCCCATAGGGAAGGGAGTGGAGGGGCGTTACATGATAATAGTGCGAAATCAACCGAGATTTGAGTCTAATCCGGGGTTATGGATGTCGCTGAGTTTAATTATGACATTCAACTTGCGGGTTAAGTTGTACTGATACCCGTAAGAGTGGAGGTGGAGGGGGAAAACAATATTTATTTCTCTAAAGACAGTGGGGTGTATGGGTCTTGATGAAATTAGGATTCCCTCTGCATAGGGATCTTAAATATCTTCGTGATTCATAAATTAATGTAGAATTAAATACTTTTCCAAGCTTATGTAAATATATACCCGGGAAACGCCGGACACCATGCTAGTAATGAATAAAAATGAATTTATTCTTATGTGCCTGTTTTGAATAAATCTTAGATTTAAGGATCAATTTCAACCGAACGCTGTATGCATGTTACAATCTCAGAACAAACAGGTAAGATGCCTAAAGATAGCTGAGATAAATGAAATCACTCTCAATCAAGATAAAAATTATTTTAATCCCTAAAGGCAATGAAGGGGAGCACATCTGGGAATGATGGTAAAAGGAAATTCCAAAATTATAAAATAAAAAATAAACTGGGCCCAGATTGTTGGAGAACTAAAATCAATGAAAACCATCATGCCAGTTAAGTTCCAACATAATACATGTCTGCATAGTGGTTGAGTGGATTCGAGAAGATGAAAAATATTGTTCAGATTTACCCACATTAGTGTATAATACATTGATTTCGGTGTCAATGAGAAAAAACATTGACATTTGCGACGCCGTTTAAATCACATGCTCAATGTCCTTCAGTTTCAACGGGATAAGAACGAAATTATTATAAAATATTTTAATTGGTCAAAAAAATAGTGGCGATGAAATTCCTTATCCGGTCGAATATAAGATTGAGGTAAATAAATATCCGGGCAACGCCAAAATCAGCTAGGATATGACTGTTATAAATCTTATGTATTCAAAAAGGAACTGAGTAACTTCCTGAAATAGAAGTGGGTTCAACGTATCCATGGCCTTTACGACCTGATACTTGATAAAGCTTCTCAATATTCCTGTATTGAAAAAGTAGGTTCTTCAATTATAAGCTAGTTTTATCATGCACATATTTGATGAGACGTAAAATGAAGATAAAGGTTGAGTTAAAATTATTGAAAGATAATGAACTTGTGTGTTTGAATTAGCCTATTCTGTGTATCAAGAACATTGTACTGTTATCACGGAAAATCGTTTATGCAATAACGGCACAGCTGGACAATGTACAGCCACGGAGAGTTGGGAAAATCCAAAAAAGGAGCCAGGTCAGATGAATAGGGTTGTTTTCATTTAGAAAAATCTTGCGTTTTGTTCCCTATTCTCCTGGAGCATTCTCTTGGTGAAGGTACGTACGTGCAACGTTTTCCGACTTTTTAATTTTTGCAGTGTTGGAAGTAGTGCAGAGAAACGAGAGTTTATATCTGTAGAAAATTTATTTCTTCCGCAATAATACATTTTTTCAGAATTGTATTCCTCAGATTTACAATCATTGTTTATTGCATTAGTCCTCGGTTGAAGAAACAGGATCCGTCATTAATTAAAATTAATAATAATTTCTAGAAACTTAAATTAAAAACATTTTCAAGTTTAAAATTGCATAACTAATAAACGGAACTCATAAATTTACTTGTCTTACATAAGTAAGAATGTAACTCAATATTTACAAGCAGTTAATGCTAATAAGAAATATGCATCAAGATAACTAGGATGGAAATAATAATCTGACTTAAAATTATTAAGAGTACAATAAAATATTTTCAGAGCACACAATTGATATTATTAAATAACTCCTTAACACGTTGACTGCAACCATACTATTAAAGAAGTAGCTCCCTAGGGGCAATTGAAAAAAATGGTATATTAGAGTTTCTTTTGTTGAAAAATACACTTTTATTACATGAAACCGGTATATATGTGACAAGAAAGCAATAAAAACGTGCGTTCTTCGAAGATCTTCATGGCATGCAGTAACAACTGATTTACGCTAGTGCCCTGAGGTTTACCAAACGTGAGTTCTTCGTTGATTTTCATAGCTTGTAATAACAACTGGCTTTAGTCATCATCAGTATCTTTCAAGTGTATGAGATTCCAACTTACAAACATTTTTTATGCATTATTAATATTTTAATTTGCGTTATACATATTCTGACGTCATAATCTTATTATTTAGTAATAAATTAACAACTGAAGTGTAATATAAAGTAAAAGGAAAGTGAAAATATAAAAACGACTGTATAATATTAAAATTTGCAAATACTAATTAAACAGACAAAGTTAATATCACTCAACATTTCTGAAAACTTTCTTGCATTCGTCAGGTGTTGAAAAATCGTAAGAGCTTTGAGAACGACAAACAACGCAACTAGGCAAAATCCTCAAAGTTTTTTGGCAAATTCAATATGTAAAAGGAAGGTGTTCATGCTGAGTTTACGCCACACGCAGTCCTTGCATACGTGCATGTGGCAAGCACCCGCTAAACTTATACTTCTAAATTTGATCCTGGTGGGCGCGTTGGCTATCAACTGTTGCGCCTCACAAATATGTATGTTATTAAGTCAGCGGCGCCACCGAAGAGTCCCCACAGCTGTCAGGTCACAAAGAAAATTTAAATCTTAGGCAGATCCTATCAAATAAGGCATGAAGTTCTGTAAATCGAAGGAAATAATTTCTTAGTAAGTATAACAGAAAAATTGGTAGAAACCTAGCCTAATAAATTTTATTCTATTTTAATATATTGTAGACATCAAAAATTTGTAATGTACATTTTATTTCAATGTTTTCCTTTTACATTCTTGTCGGTGTAACTTTGAGGCTAGAGCAGTGTAATGAACAGCATTGTGTGGCGCGAGAATGCAGAGACTATGGTGATTGTTGCGTACGCACACAGAACTTTGGAGGAGAAGGGGCAAGTGTGTTGTAGGAGCCGGACGAGTGTGTTTTGGGAGACTGAGCAAAGTGTTTGGAGGTCCTGACCAGTATGGTAGTCATGACGAGAGTCTGTTGTGGCGAACCGGCCAATAATGGTCAGTATTGAATGTATTAAAGGTTTTTCTACAACAAAACTGAGTGTGACAATACGTACGACAGTAAAGTTCGTGAAACAGTTAAGTAGAAATGCGCCGAAATTGTTATGAAGTGAAACTATATAGCAATCAGTTCTATGGCCTATAAATAGATTATTGTTCCTTAAATTTAAAATTACCACGAGTGCACAAACCGGTACCAGGGCAGGTCTGAATAAAAATAGTATGTAGAAACCTGATTTGGGAAACCCTTATGTAAATAATTTGCCGTCAGATTTCTATTGTTTTTTGTTGTTAGATTTTTTATAAAAAAAAATTTTATTGTAGATTAAATTTGTATTTTTCTTGTGTAACTTTCGACTGTCTTTATTAGAGACCATGTAAGCGGCCCTGAAGTTTTTGATTCTCATTATGCTGAGGCATTTATTAAAAACGTAAAATGTAAAATTCAATGAAAATCGAAATTGTAATTAAATAATCTTTCGTTATCTATTTAAAATAATTTTCTTTAATTACTAGGTAAAATTCTGATAAATTTCTTCCTTTGTTTCATTAATAGTTTTTGAATATTACATAATTTGACTCGCTAACGTGGTGGCTTTATTTAATTTAATTAATAGTGTATACCACATAATATGACATGTAGTTTTAATAGTTTCTTGTATACCAATATAAATATAAATATATATATATATATATATATATATATATATATATATATATTGTAATACTAAAATAAAATTATTAAAACAGATTTAATTTGGTCACATTTCAATGCTAGTTAATGAAATATACAACATGAAGATATTTAATTATTGACTGTATTAACCTTGAAAATAAATTTAATGTAATATTGACTTTTGAAATATTTAAAGAAATATAAATTTCACTTTATTTTACAATTTACACTAAATTAAGAAAAAATTCAATTTATCAAATTTAAAAATCAATTATCTAGTGACTGGTTTGAAATGATAAAACTGAAGTTCAATTAATATAAAATATAAATGTATATGACCAAAAAGAGGCATGGTATCTTCATCTCTGTCGGGCAAGAAAATTTCAAATATTAAAAACGAAGAACAGATAAAAAAAATTGGCAATAGTTTTGGAAGACATTTAAACAATTACCATATTTCAATCATAAACGATGAGGATAAGCAAAATTCTATTCAATGTGAGCCGCAACCTTGCACGTCTTCATCTCAAGCTTTGACTGAACATAAATGATTATTTTATGCATAATGAATTGACGAAAAACAGAATATTTTACTCCAAGTAACGAAACAAAAATGTTACGAACCTCTGAAATAAATTTTATTTGATACTGAAGTGTGTTTTTTGTAATTCCTGACAAAAATTTTAATTATTTTATTAGGATTAAAGGTAATTCATATATTGTAAATTGAAGTTTTTACTGATTTACAAACTCTTTATAAAATTTTGGAATATGTTATTAATTAGATTAATTTTGTAGTGAAAATTGATTGGTGTAATTATTAATTAATATATACATATTGTAAACAAATTCTTGTTACCTCTGATAATTTTTATAACCGAATAATTAAGCTATTTATTTAATTATGCTTCTATAATAAACTTAATTTTCGGCCACGTGTTATTATATGCATTTAATTATATTTATACTGGATTCATTTCTATTCTTATATAAAGAAAATAGTTAAAATACTGAGTATAGATTTTAGTACTAACTTTTAATATTTTGAAATATAATTTTTTTTATATGTTTATACAGTACCAGCTACATTAAACAAATACTTCCATGGACAGTTCTTATAACTTTTTATAATAATTGTTGTCGTATTAGTAATAACAATTATCTAGACATAACAATAACTTTTTATTTTAATCGGCCGTCATTATTTAATTTTATCTTATTGAAATGTCATCTTTATCGCTGCGTTGTTTATATTGTAAGCCTACTTTTGAGTGTTCTCATTAAATTTCTAAAGTGAAGCGGTTTTGGTGTGAGAATACTAAGTGTCCGTAGCTGAAGCGAGGAACCTGTTTGTCGAGTTTATTGTCCGGTCGCGGCTTTTTGTAACAATGTGGGTCCCTCGCAATTAAGACGTCTGTTTGCCTCCCACTTTCGCACCACACTCGTTACCACGTTAAGCGGACACGTTTATGGTTCCTTGGCGCGTTGTGGGGCCTAACGAGACCTCCAGTCCAGACTTTCCGCGCCGCGCCGCTCCGGCGGGCCGCTCGCCTTTCTTTTTTTTACCGCTGCCTTCATTTCCCACTTGGTGGGCAGGCAACCGACGAGGAGGAAAATAATAAAAAGACACCGGATAAGGTGAAATAAAGCCTTAAAAATTCATCGTGTCGTGTTATACAACGATAGTAAATGTCGTCATCAAACGAAGAATCTCATTAGTGCTACTCATAATGATGAAAGATACCGAGCCGACGGAAACACGGGTCGGGATGGACCTAACACGAGGATAGTACACATCTACTTAGAGGCGAGAAATAAATAGCCACCCCATAAAATGAGTATTGACTCTTAAAGCCGGTGGGCAGAGCGATGGGGCGTTCCGTTTTTCGTGGTCGGCCTGGCGGTCTTTTTGAAGAAGACTAAAATGGTACTTGGCAACTCACGACAAAAGGATGAAGGCTGACCGCCAAAAGTATAATCACTGTATTTTTTGCTTACCACCGGTATGAGTTTATGAGAAGAATTTAAAGTATCGTTGCGGAAACAAATACTATTTGACTTAGGCCAATTATTTGCTAACATTTTCAAGCAATCAACGACGGAAATCCAAGTTACTTATTTCCGATAAATTTGTCTGGAATTAACATATTATAAATTTAAATATTCGTTCTTAATTGTTTTTAATTAAAATTCAATGCAATATATTACTTCATAGCATCTTTTTAGCGGTCAGAATTGAACAATTGACAGTTTTAACAATTGTTGAGAGACACAACCGAAATAATTTTAATAGAACCAATATTTTTCTCAATTAACTGGCATGTAATAAGTGTAAGAAGTCGTCAGATTTTGTGGAATGTTACGAGTTAATGATCTGAGACGTAATTTAATGACTTTTTTTTGTTTCATTCCCTAAAATTCTGTCTTGGTAAGAACGATTTAGTAAACAAACGTTTTCTAAATCTTTTAGCAGTCGTCGGTAATGTAAATAAATGATTATAATAAATACACATTCCTGAAAATATCACTTTAGACGGATAAATAAAACCGTGTAATTGAAAAATAAAATATTCACTGATTTGTTTAACTTAATTCTACAATAACACTTTTAAAACTAAACTTTACATTTCATAACAAAATGATTAATTTTACTGAAAGATTGAGAATGTAAATAGAAAGACCGATACATTTTTCTTTTAAGAAATGAAGGAAGGAGAAGTACTGCAGTCATGCCATATTCTATCAGTACTCGAATAGTGGGGGTTCTGCACAGAGGTTAGGCTTAGAAGGGTTGGTAGATGGAAGAAAATTATAGTTATAGTTCAATTACAAATGATTACCTAAGGAAAAATGTATGTTATATTGTGAAATTTCTGATTATATGCAATGACTATTGTTGAAAAATGACAATATCAGAAAAAAATAGATTGTGTGTCCATAATACGAATACTAACGTCATCTATGAGAGGATTTAAGCTCACACCCCAGATAAATTTTAGAGTAGAATTATTCGAATTAATTGACAATGTACTAATGAACGTTGATATCAAGTGGAAAACGTAAGATTTCTTTCGCACCATCCAAAGTTAATTTCCCAAAATTATTTTAATGTTTGTTATTGAAATAAAATAAAATTTGTTATAGAAATGGAATATAATGTATCTTCTCCCTACAGAATTTCCATGTTAATGTATCTGATCTCATTCTTATAAATAAATGTTCATTACGAAAAAAACAAGTATTAATTCTTTCATCCTCAGGTTTATTGTTTGAATTATATATCCTTGATTTCCTTCGGTCGTATCCTTCTATTTAGTTGGTTGTTAGGTGTACGGAGTCAAATATTTACGATGCTAGGGAACTACGGAGGTTCTTAATCAGTGTGAATACGAAATCCAAAACGAGTCGTTCAGTTAGATAAATGTATACACATAAATAAATACACATTACCAATGTCGGAATCAGTTTTCGCTCCGTTTTGCTTCGACGAGTATGACAACGTTTCGCGTCCAACTCCGAAAGCCATTAGATATTAATTCCTTATAAATTACATTGGTTTTTATGTGCTATTGTTATTATTTGTTGCAGCTTCAACGTCGCAGAACAACAATTCGTTTCCAAGTCAAAGGGAGAACAAAGGATTTTTGAGACGCTTTTTTAAGAAAGGTGAGTTCTAATTGAATCAAAGTTTTAATTTCGGTTTAAATGAATTTTTTTGTTGATATGTTATGATATTTAAATTTGATCGAGAACAAATGACAAAGACGCTTTTTAAATAATTGTTTTCTTTCGACGAAATTTGACTTATTTTTTGATTTTAGTGAGGAATATTCTTGAACTAAACATACAATAAATGTTTTTTAAACATTTTTTAAACAGCTTCGTTCCCAGTTCTTAAAGATAATTTAGTGGAAAACTGACACAATTAAATAGTTACACTGGAAACAGTTATATGTACGCCTTTACAGTTTACTTTTATAGGCCAAAGTTTGATTTAGAGATTCACTAATATACACGTCCTACATATTATAGTTATTTTAGGGACTGTAAACGAAAGGAATATTTTGGGTATAGGAAAATTGCTCAACTAAAATTTTCTCCTTTGCCTTTCTTTAAACATTGAATGACATTGCACTTCGTGACCAATGGATGCAAGGAAAAATTTATTTGACCGGTGTACAAAAAGATAATGAGCGGCCAATGGTCAATAATTAAGTGGTGCCGAGTGGTTTCCTATATGATTTAGTAATTAAATTAAACTTTATAATCTAGGTTATGGTTTGCTGAAAAAATGGAAATTTAATTAAAAACAGAAATTTAAATTTAATAAATACTACTAATAATAATAAATAGAGGTTACATTCGAATTAGCATACACTTCTCGTATGTGTTGAATTTTATGAGTTCGCTTTTGCTTGCACTTGTCGAAGTGATACTGTTAGAGCTTTTGATTTGCAAAAGCATAGCTGATTTGTGTGATGGCGTTTGTCCGTTGAGCCATTTTATGCTGAAATCCATGAATCACAAAACCTATGATTGCGTATTTCTGCTGCTGATTAATAAGGTCGTGTCAATCAATGTTAAATTCAAAAATGAAAAAAATTACGTCTAATTGAAAATTAGTAATCTGTAAGATAGCCAAATACAGACAAAAGAAGTGATAATATAAATAATACAGCACGTTTCTGGAAACCTTGTTCATTTCTTCTGGTGTAGAAAAAACGTAAGAGCATAGGGCTGGCCCATTCATGCGATATTTTGATGGTTTCTAGAATTCTCTCGGTCCAAATCATTTAGCAAACGGAGCAAAATGGCATTTTATTGGTTAACGTGATAGCTTTAACTCTGGAAGATTATTGACCTCGAAATTGAAAGTAGTTTCTCGTCCGTTTGTTTCCCAAAAAAGATTTCCAGAGCAATGACGGCTGGCTCGCTTACTCAAGGGGATCTTGTGGACAATGGTCATTGTGGATGCATTCAAGCCCTCGCTGCGCTAAATTTTCAATTGGATACAGTCGCGAAACAACTTCTGCTCTTCGTTTCATTCTTTAACATACGACCTTCCTGCCGCGAGGGAGGCTGATGTAAATAAGAAACGCGTAATTTTTTATGTCATCAGACTTCTATAAGCTACTTGTCCATCATTCCCACTCAGAACCGGTGGACTAATCAGGGTTAAATACATCATCGCCTGGAAACTTTATTGTTCTGATTGGGAGATTAATTAACCAATCGCGTTCAACATCGCTAAAGTGTTTGCCTTTGATTAGCGGACCCAGTAGGTGTATCTTACATGCACAATATTTAAATTAATAAAATATTTTCATAATAAATTAAATAGATACACAAAACAAATTTTAATATAGTTATATAATGGTGAAAAAGACATAACAGGGAATAAGTAACTATAAATTAAAAAAACAATTAAAAATAATATAAAATAGCCAAATACAGACAAAATAACTGATGATATAAATACCTCAAAACGTTTATGGAAACCTTGTTTCTTTCTGAAGGTACACAAGAATCTAGAGCGACACCACCGTACAGTTCAGTTGACAGACGTACATTTTTCATTTTAAAAACAACATTTGTTCCTCTCTTTAAGAATGATATATTCTGTCTATTTAAGATTAAATTATATATAAACATCAGCGTTTAACATCATAAAATGATTTTTAATATAAATTATGGTGACGGAATGTTGTATAATTTCTATTAAAACAAAATTTCTGGCGTTAAAACTCTGATGTTTATATATAATTCAATCTTAAATATTCATAATATATACTTATTATATAGATGCCTGTCCTGAAATAATTTTTTCATCCAGACTCTTCATTGAGTTTTACTTTTGTTAAATATCTTAATTCCTTTATATTTTTTCAAGTAACCATGTATTATAAATATAACCTTGGAGGACCAATATTAAATTTTTCAACTACAATTTATATCTTAAATATAATAGGAATATAATATTTTGCAAAGGAAATTATTAAATTATGAAATTCAGGATATTTCACATTACATTAAATTGTTCCCCTCATCCATTTCTGTGATATGTAGTTATTTTGTTTGTATATAATTACTCTTGAAGTTTTTTCCTTTCACAGAAAACGACTGATTTCTCCCTGGAGCGGTAAAGAACTTTGAGAATACAATTATATTAATCTAACTTATTTTTTTAAAAAAAATTAATTTACCAGTCCATTTTCCAGAAAATGTATTATAAAATCTCTTCGGGTGTACAATTTGAATAATCTTAAAATTTTAAGAAAACTAAACCTCACACAGATGATAATTTTAATACAATTAGGTATACATATAATTTACAGAGTATAAATTACAATTTGTCAGAAAAAAATTAGATTAACATAAATTTCTAAATTGCGGTCTAAATGACTGTTGTTGACACAGGTGTTGATACTATTAATTAATTTAAAAATAACAATTTAAATAAAAATTTATACATTAAATAAAGTATAATAATAATAAAATCGGTAGTTTTATTTAAATAATTGGTGTCATTTTTTACAATAATGGCCGAAATATTCGATCTAATATTCTATATTTCGCTCATCAGTGTGGAATAATATTTGCATTCTTCATCTAGAATATTTACATTGTGACAATGGAAATTATATTATTTTAAAATAAGTATGTTTGGATTGAACTGAATAATATTAGAAGTTAAATTTCAAATTGTTTTTAAGTTCATTGATTTTATTTTTTAGACAGCGTTTCGTTTACCCCATGTAACAATAACTACAATCTAAGCAATTAATCTTGTGAATACCGTTATGTTTATCTAAAATATAAATATTGTTTTTAATATTTTAAACTAAATTTAAATTAAGTGAAATTGTCCAATACCATTATTTACATTTTTTAGATAATTAAATTTGTAGACCTTATGAGGTCCCCCGATTAGGGATAAAACATAGTGTTTCTTAAATATTTAAAAAAATTTAATTTTGATAATATATTTTCTGTGTAATAGGCTGGTGTTTTTCACATATAACTTGGAGATTGTAATCCACAATTTAAAAAAAATTAAAACATCAAAATTCGGCCTGGTAGATTTACAGTATACAATGTATCTTATTAATACTATTTTGTATTTAACTCGTTACAGTGTACACGGAACAAGAAAAATGTAGAAAGTAGCATCGGATAGATTCTAGTTAAAGATTTTCAGAAGTAAATTAATTGTTGGACTAAATAGACTAGTTTATTATATTAAAAAAAGTTACTTTTAAAATCACTGTTACAGAAACAAAAATAATTAAATCAAAAAATAATCTTGATACTGGAAATTTGAGTTTTAAGTAATGAGATAAATAAAAATGTACCATTTAATATATAGGATACTTCGTATACAAATGTTTGTGCCAAATTCTAACCCTATCGTTAAGAACCGTGCACAATTTGATATTCCGATGTAAAGGACGGTAGCCAGCTAGTACGTACAATGTGAACAGTTTGAGCTGATTTCTTGCAGTGTGTTGGCGTAATTTGAGTGACCCTGGCTCGTTTCCCACATCGACGCGTCGCCCATTGTGGATTCCACCTCACTCATTCATTCAGTATGTCAGCGCCTTGCGATCGAGCGGGTTCTTTTATGGCTCCGTCGGTAAATACCCCACACACCGAACACTAACTGCCTGGACCGCTTCCCAGACTCGTAAAAATAACATCCACCGCGCTCGAGCTGCTAGCGAATTGGAATCTCAGAGGGCATTACCGTCGTAGCAGAAAGTCAACAAACTACTACACATTCTAAGTCGCTTCATACAAAACATTAACGTGAAGCAAATGTGAGCAGTATTCTACGTTTATTCTCAATAATTAGAAGAAATCTTATATATGAAATCGCTAAACTCATAAATGTGTGATATTTGTTTTTTATATTCCCATGAATTCCGTGCTTACACTTTAGTCGTTGTTCAACCATGATTTTATTTTGACTTTAGCAGACTTGCGTTCGTTCGTAATACTTCTTTTGTTTGACAATATTGATACAGTTCAACAACGTCCTAGAAATTATTTTCTCAGCATTTAATTTAATAATATGTTCATCTGGGAAACAATTTTGAAATAGTCAATTATAAAATCAACTTTAATTTAGTTTTGGACTGTAGCGACAGTCTATCCACAATATACTTTAATAAACATTTTGTAATTTATATCGTTTTTACATAACGTTGGGAATTGCATTCAATTGATATCATATTAATTTTATCTATTTAATTTATTAAGTATCTTTACAACATTAAATAATAAATCAATTATTGACCTAATACTAAGTTTATTTTTTATTTATATCGTAACGACGTTTGATAATGTTCCTATCTTCTTCAAGTAATATCCTAAAGAGGATATATTTACAAAAAATTAATTTATAGACTATTTATTACAGTAATATATCTACTTCAGGTATTATCCTAAAGAGGATGTTTTTAAAAATAATTAATATATAGACTATTTATTAAAGTAATATATTATATATTAGCATAATATTTTTTATTGTTCCGAAGACTTACACACTCCGCTAATCGTTATTTACGATTAGTATAATACATTAATTTATTTACAAAACATTTTTATTCTTAATTATTGATTTTTGAAAAGTTTATATTTACAATATAATATATTATATTAATCATATGTAAATACTTCCTCTTTAAGATAATACCTAAAGAAGGCGAACATATATCAAAACGTCGTTACGATAAGTAAAAAAACAAAGTGACAGTATAAAGTCAATTATTGATTTATTATTTCAAACAGACGTAAATGTATAAAATATATAACCATTAATTTTAATTGATGTACGAAATATAGTCAGAATTAATAATTGACTCGTATGAAGTATTATTACATAGTTTCTGTCGAGACTGATTAATTGTTACTTTAAATTAATATAGTGCTCATTGTGTAATTCCTCTGTTTATACAGTACCATCAATTATTTATAATGACTGTTAGTAGACCTACTAGCTTGCTCATATTACTCTTTCTTTAGTACATTGTAATTGGAGATGTATCGTAACATCTTTCACGTATAATTATTGTAAATATATAAAATATTTATGTAAATATAAATTAATTGTTTTCTCATACATGCAAATTTTAAAAATTGGTTCATAATTACTATATATCAGGTAGGGTATAACAAAAAGTTGCAAGTAAATTCAAAACGAATTTTTAAATTTTATAATTATATATGACGTGTTTGTGATAATAAACTCATCTAGAATATAAATATTCATTTTAATATTGAAATATACGATTAATATACAAAAGCCTAAAAATAAAAAACAAAGAAATGTTAACGTGGTGTTTATGCGCAGTTACCATACGTATAAACGTAAATCCACCGTTTGCTCATTAATAGCGGTAGTCATCATATTAAGCTACAATGAAACGACATTCTTTTCTCATGAGTTTATCATCTGTCAACAATAGTCAGTGCACATCATCAAAAATTTCATACAACAACATTTTCCCATTGGTAATCATGTCTAGTACTTTTTCAAAAAAAAGTATATGCCAGGAGATCTGCTATCAAGCTTCAATTTGAATCAATCGGTTGTCGGAACTAATAGAATACTTGTGGAGGCTCTAGCGACAGCGCTTTATCGAAAACACCGTGCAGAGACTGGTTTCGTCGCATCAAAGACGGAAAATTTGACCTGAGCGACAAAAAGGGTGAAAATAGGCCCGGGAAGTTCGAGGATCATCAATTACAGGCTCTTTTGCATGAGGACTGTACCCAAATGCAAAAAATGCCCGCCGAGCAATTTGGTGTTACTCAACCATCCATTTCCATGCGCCTCTGGGAAAATTTCAATGCATCGAAAAATGGGTACAGCATGAATTGAACGATAGACAGATGGAGCGACGCCGCAACACAAGCGAAATCTTGCTCGCCAGAAAAAACAGAAAGTCGTTACTGCGTCGGACTGTGACTGGCGATAAAAAATGGATATATTTCGAGAATTCTAAATTCAAGAAAACGAGTGTTGATCCCAGCCAACCATCAACATTGTCCGCTAGACCAAATCGCTTCGGACAGAAGACGACGCTGTGCGTTTGGCGGGTTCAGCAAGATATCGTCTACTAGGAACTGTTGGTGGTGAAACTTTTAATGCCCACCACTACCAGCAACTACTGAACAAGTTTCGTCGTGCTTTACGTGAAAAAAATAGTCCGAATTATCAGCGATGACATGACAGGCTGATTATCCTCAACGGCAACGTACCATCTCACACGTCAACAATGGCCGAAAAATATTCGTAGGCACTCAACTCGGAGGTGCTACCCCATGTCGCTTACTCATCAGACTAACCAAATCTGCAAATATTATATTCACTTTAAATAGAGGCATCTGCCTTGCAGTCATTCTCAACGGTCAACAACTTACAAAATGATAAAACAACAAATACATTTGGGGTATATATATCTACAGGCGCCTGACCTGGAGGAAACATATCTTCACAAAGAGCAAACAACTCGGTTTGAAACTGCGAGAAATGTACTGGCTTATTGGAAGATCATCACTTCTGGAAAACAAGCTCATTTTCTACAAGATAAAGCCGATTTGGACCTATGGTATCCAACTGTGGGGAACGGCAAGTAATTTAAACCTAGAAATCTTACAACGTTTCCAAAATAAAGTCAAAAACAAATAGTAAATTCTCCAAATATCAAAATACCTGCCAGTTCGAACGGTTTAAGATGAAATTAAGAGTTTTAATGCACGTTATTGTGTACAACTCAAATTCATCCTAACGCACTTGCCAGAGCTTTGTTCGAACACGCAATTGATGTTCTACTATTAAAAAGATTCAAGCCAGAAAGCGTAAAGGACAGAATTGCTTAGCATAAACTTATGTGTATTGTATTGCTAAAACGTATTTATGTGTTATCAAACTTATCTAAAATATATTTGTTGAATGTAGCTTCATTGGAAGTATCACTACAAGTCATTTTCTGTTTATTTTTGTTATCTAACTGTACAAATTAATTACTTATTTTTCTATTTAGACAGATTTTAAGAAAATAGTGGTGGTTAATAATAATAATCACCAGACATGGCCACTTCCGACTACCACCTGTCTTCGTCGATGAGCCATGCGCTCGCTGAGCAGCACTTCGATAGTTATTAACACATCATAAAATTGGTGCATGAGTAGAAAGAGAAAAAGCTTTTTTGGCGTGGTATCCTCATATTACTCGAAATATAGGAACAATGTGTAGCTAGCGAGGGTCGGTATTTTGAATATTTTTTTAACTTTAATTTTAACTTATATATATATATATATAATATTATATATTTTAACGTTATTAAAATTTATATATTTAAACAGAGGTTTTATCTCCAATATTTTAAAGTGTTTGATTGTTGTTAAAATGTGTCTATTGCTAACTTTCAGTTTCATATTTCAATATCCAGATTAGATATTAATCATACCACTTTACAATAAGAACCTCACATTGAGTTATAAGCTTTGCACATTCTATTTCAAACCTAATTTATTTGTGTTAAAGCCTGGGAGAAGATGAAATTGTCAGAGATTTCAGGATCCCGAGAAGATCGAGAAGAGTTCTTCGAGGGTGAGTAAGTACCATTACATTACAGTTTTATGTATTTTTAACACTGAGCTTATTCTTTCATTTTTAATCTTATAACGAAAAATATTAAACCGTTGATGTTAAATTCGATGAATGATGCACAAGAAAAGTGTTAAAATGTAGAAGTGATCTTTCTCAAAGACTGTAAACAACGTACTGGGAAATAACATCACTTGGTAAAAGTGAATTTGAACTTCAAAACTACGAGAAACAAAAGTTTAAAATGCCTTTGTAACTGATTTTCTAAATTATCATTTTCTTCTTCCACGTTAACAGTGTCAGAGAGGAACGCTATATCAGGAAATATCGGGCGAAGAATAATATATACTACACTAAGGAAACGAAGAACTTCAACTATAAATTACAAAATTATCAACAAGAATATAACCTAATGTACGTCTAAAGATTCCTTTATGTTTTAGCTAGGAATAAAAATACGTTACACGTTCTTCAATTAAAAGATAATAAATTATTCCGGCCACAAAAGTGTTATTATAAATTAATTATATCCTACAGAACAAATAAGTGAAGGATTTAAAGTCCGTATAGTCCGTAAAAATAAATGAATTAATTATAACAAAATATTTTACATTATATTAATAGAGTCATCTTATCTGAACGTACACAGCGTATAACAAAGTAAGATATTTCCATACAGTGCATCTACACAAATCTGTAATATTATCAATATTTATTGAGACGAATTTTACATTATCCTGATTTCTTTTCGCAAGCTCATAATGCCGGAAGACCTTTAGCTGCTGACAGATCAATACACATGTTTAAATCTTTGAATTTGTTAATAGATGTTTATAGTGTTTTAATAATTGAATATTAGTTTTCCGGTAAATAATTAAATTTGCATGGCGTTGCTTAAAAATTACAATTGTAAAAGATGAATTCAAAAAGAAACATAGATTATTAATTTTCATTAAAAAAACAAGAATATACACTCAACATCTAGATAAAGGTAACTGGAAAAACGTTATTTAAATCCGTCCCTAATGTCCCTTAGGATTACTTAAGTAATTTGTTCGAGAGTTTTAACCAAGTTGTAAAACTAGAATAAATATTAAAGACAAAAGTAAGCAAAACATAATTGAGAAAATACATAATATAAACATAAAACTAAATAGAAGACTCTATTAATGGCTATGTTAGTTAACGTTCTTCGTTATGATTGAGAAGCTGTTTTTTCATATTCAGTAACTGCCTTTCATTTGTAGTTTTTTTTATCACACATAATGTACTGTTATTTGGACTAAAATGTTTCAAATCAATGCTGAGTCCACAATGTAGACAATATCAATGTCATTCACAATTTCTCTGACAAGGAGAACGCCTGTTTTTGTTTTAAGATGAAGTTACGTTGTTTTGTAGTAAACACGCGAGTTTTCCACTCTCACTTCTTTTAAACTACAGTTACACGCTAGGAAAGGTGCAATTTTATTATATAGTCCTTAAAGAGTTAAGTTTTGGCTAGATAGAGAACTACTAAAACATTGAAATTAATACTTAAGTCATAGTGTACTAATGACATAATAAATTAATTACTTGGTTCCAGTCCAAAAGTAGGTTCCACAAACCACTAGGATAATGGTTTAAATAATTTTCAAATGTATAATTAAAACTAGTTTGAGAGTACTTTTTGACAATTTTAATTATTAGTGCAAATCTAAAACCAAAAATTCCCCGAATTTACAAACTTCCTGTGCGCAGAACGAATGAAAATTTTACAGCTGATTAATTAAAAGAATGGTTAAATCATGTGATATTTACAGAAGTATCCAAAAAGCGGATTACTTTAAAATAAACAAAGTCAACTATGAAACGGAGATTGAAAAGTAATACAACCTTTCGTCACTATATGCAACCTCTTCAGGTAAGATGTACACTATTGAACCAAACAAATACAATAATTAAAGTAATTCTTTACGAAATATTTTGAATATAACTTAATTATATAAATTTTGGAGGATCTACAACTGTTTATATTCAGGGTCGTTCTCCGCCGACTACTGTGGCCGAAATGCACAATTTAAACGAGAACGGCCAGTAAATACAAGTGTGGTTTACTATGGAAAAATTTAGAAGTTATAATTATAACAATGAATAAATTAAAGAATTACACAGGCAAAGCGTCATAAATTTTGTTCAAACTATTAGTTTCATTTTTTATAATGATGGCAAAGTAAATTACTTTGTGCGTATATAAAATGTCAATTTTGTCATTAATATTTTTTGCCAAGTTTAAATAGTTATGAGATTTAAAAATAATTTTCCAACAGTCCAATTAATTTACGTTACAAGCGTAAGAAAGGGTAGTAAAAATGTAGTTTCATGGTTTTACCTAACATAAACTAATTAAACTGTTAGAAAAGTTTGGCGTTAGAATTATTTTTAAATCTTATAACTATTTCAACTTAGTAATAAATATTACTGAGAAAATTGATACTTTAGATGGTCTCAACATAATTTGCATAATTAATTGTATTGATATATATATATGGTGAAACTAAGCGTTCATTAAATACTAAGTAACAGTTTTTACTATTCGTTCTCGTATAAATTATTAATTTCTGCCAGAGTCGTCAGCGTAGTCGACCCTGACTATCAAAATTTGTGAATCCACCAAAAATTATATAATTAAGCTATCTGCCAAATCTTTCATGAAAAATTATTTTAATCATTGTATTAGTTTGGGTTTATAGACTAAATAGTCTAAATACCTGAAGAGGTCGCAAATAGCGACGAAACGTTGTATTATTCTTATTAAAAAAATATTTCTGACATTAAATGGCTGTTGTTATTTATAATTTAACTGAAATAGTCAGGATATATAATGTAATGTAATACAATCGCAGTCCTGTACATCTGCCAGTTTTTAACAATGAAGAAGAAACGATCTTTTCCTGTCACCTGTGAATTTGGCTTTCCTGTAGACTTCTTATTGACTTGACTTCTTATTTATTACTAGAACTATATTGCCAGGCAGGGAAGATTATTTAAATGGTTCCAAACCACTGGACGTGACTGGGTTGAATTATTATTGAAAATGAAATCACAGTTATCAATCACGTCTCATACAGGAAGGTAATTTTGTTCTAATGTCTTGGAATAAAAAAGTTTCCGGGTTAGGTAATGGCCAAACGAATATTTGGGGCTAGGCTTGTAAATAGCAGGAAAAAAATACTACACTTGTTATGTATCAAATCACATATAAGTTCTCTTCATATATTTATTTTTTCGTATGTATATTAACCACAGGAGCTTTCGGCGTTTGCCATAATCATCTGGTTTTTTAAATAAACATCAATAATACATACATAATAATGTTACATAAAACGTATAATTCTTATGGGGTTATGAGAAAAGTGAGGTCAATGTAGAAGAAAATAGGAGGAGAAAAGGACTATATAAATTCTTCACTCCTAGTAATAAAAATAAAGAAAAATAAACATATGAAAAAGAAGATGAATCACTGAAGAGTCAGAAGGATGATGAACAGGTAAAAAGAAGGAATATAAACTATCACGACATGACTTACATAAAGAGATTATCAGAAACGTTTTGAAAATGAAAGAGAAAGGATTCTGGCAAGAGAAGATTGCGTGGAAACCAACGAGTAAAATAAAGAATATGATGCGCAGTATGAAGGATAAGATTTAAAAGAAACAAACAAACGAATTGCATATATAAAATGAAATTTAATGCGTGCGATAAAACGTGTATTGGTATGACGGGTATGAATATGGATAGTAGGATCCATTACCACAAGGGAAATATGTAAGAGCAACCGCAGACAAGTCCAGCATTATCACAACATTTAAAGGACACTGGATATAAATGTATGTGGACTAACTATGAGTTTTTGTATTTTGAAACCTCAAGATATAAAAGAGTGTTGCTGGATGGGTTATATATTCAAGAGCATTTAGAAGAACTTGTGAATAAAAGAACGGATGCGTGGAATATGGGGGTTTTCTATGCCAGTATAATAGAAAAAAAAGGGTAACAATACAATTGTGAAAATTAAAATTAGTGGCGAAAATTGTAGAATATGCAGTATATGTTAGAATAATTAGGCTATGAAAGAATTGGTAGGAAATAAAAATTAATGAAAATTGTTAAATAATGTAGAGAAAATGTATGTACTAGAAAATATTAAGTCGGTTACCGTAAATGAAAGAAAAGTATGAGAAATTTAGTAACCAGATACAGTAATAGACGTAAACAAATACTGTGTTATTAACGAGGAAAAAATTGAAGACATTTAAAACAGATATGAAAATACTAAAGAAAATGTATTGTGATATAATGTAAATAATAATAATTATATGTTGTATGTACAATTATGTATGTATGATTGATATTTTTTAAAAAACAGATGATTATGCAAACACCAAAAACTGTGGTTTATATATCTAATAATTATATAAAGAAAACTTATATGTGGTTTGATACATACCAAGTATATATAACCAAAAATGTTTAAGTCACTTGATAATATATTTTTTTAAATTATACATTTTGAACTACATATGGCGCGGTATAAAAAATAAAACTATGGCACCTACATTAATGAGAAGAGGGTTGTTTTTAAGTTTCATTTCAAATTAGCTTATTCACACATTTTCATGGTTATAAAAAATAACAGGATTTAAAATATTTAATTCGTTGCAATGTAAGTACTTTAATATTTAATTGCCTTATAAAAACCGTATAGGGAATGTGTAATGTTTTATTTGCTATTTTTAACCATTGAATAACCATAAATATTTATTTAATTTAAAATGTACTTGGACCAAAATTTATATATATATATATATATATATATATATATATATATTGACGCATTAACCGCTAATGTCGTTAGTGACGTTGAACTTCGCAGACTTTCTATGTTGGGGAATTAGGAATTGGAGGGTTTCTGAGTATGGAGGCACACGCACGTGGGATTCGAACCCGGGACCTCTGTGATGAGAGGCACCTACAGATACATCTACGCGACAGTAGGTCGGCCCATTCTGTATTTCATCAAACAAAATTATATTTTTTTTAGATTAAAAAATGGTCAAGGCAAAGAAAAATGTTACATAATTAATAGTAGTGAAATTATAGCTCAATTATTATTATTATCAAGCCAAGCATTATGTCTTCCAATTTGTGTCCAAGAAACCTAAGGTCACTGTATTGAAATCGTTAAAAGGAAAAGCACACAATCAAGACCATTCTAAAATAAGGACACATAACCAAATTAGGTGTATCACAAATCCATTTTATAAGTACAACTGAATTAAATAAGTAATTAACAACTTGGCAATTACATTATAGAATTACCATGAAAACCGTCAAAAAAAATGAAACTCCTCATCCAACCCGAAAAACCATAGTTAAAATTTAGATCTTAACGATACCAGTTGAACCGCTCGGTGGCAGCACTGGCACGTAAGCGCGTCGAACTCTCAGTTTAGTTTTATGATTCGTTAACAGGTGGCAGCAAACTCAGCCTCACAGTTATTCCTTTGACACCCAGATGTCACGGGAGGGAATGGATGGAAGTATTGAATTAATTAAATTAATGAGAAATTTCTGTCATAAACGCCTTTCATCTATACAAAACAACCTTAGTGGTTTAACGCTTAGAAGTTCATTTCGAAGTATTCTGCTGGATTTAATATTATTAAACCTTGTTCCGATGATATTTAGTTTTTACGAGTCCGACATAATAATTAAAAAAAACTCAATAGAAATTTATATAGCAATTTTAAAAGATTAAATCATGAGAAATGAGAAGTTACTAATTCATCATACAAATTTCCATTATAATAAAATACGTTTCGTCCTTACCTCTTTATTACCTTATGAATTCACAAAAAAAACTTTGAATATAATTGTTAACATTCTTTAATTATTTCACAAACTTAGATTGAATTCCATTAAATTTAATTATAACAATTTACCTATAAATGAAATTAATCACAGTAATAAAAAAACTCTGACCTTCATTGCGTTAGCTAATTTAGACAATATACAACATAGACGTATTAACCTACTTGAACAATATACCATTTAATTATTCTTAGATAAAATAGTAATTAAAACTAGTAGAGAAAGGAAAATAAACAATTAAAAATTTGGCAAACATTATTTAATATATGAGATACATTTCTCCGAGTGTAAGATATGATATACAGGAAAGACAAATCAAACTTTTAAAACTTGTATTAAAAAGACTGTTCTAACTTGATTCAAACTGTTCAGAAATAAATCAGAATTGACTAAGCATGTTCATCTTAGTGATCAAGGGGACTGATTACTATAACTTTAATCATTAAGGATGAGAGAAATAAATATTTTCGGAAATTAATTAGCACACTGGATCTAATAATAATTATATTAATGTTAAGAATGACACTCTCAAAACTGAAATAGAATTCACAATTCCATATTATGGTTACTAAATTATGACTTTACTAATGTTAAATACGATATACCAAATCCTTATTTCATTTGAGATTCACGAATATCGTTTCATACGACGATTTTTTTTAGCCAGAATGCTCCTTTAATTTTCAATATAATTTATTGGTTTTATTTATTACAATATTTTAATCTCTGATAATACATTTTTATTCAGACAATCTCGTAGTCGCCGTCAAACAGTACAATTGGGGATCTTTCGTCATTTATGGACATAATCATTCAATTATTACGTCCAGAATGGGCTAAAACTCCTTAATTCGACTGTTTAACAGCTTAACGTCTGGCTGAATAAAAAAAATTGTTGTTTGGCCAGCTTTTTTTTAACCATCAACATTGATACACAAAATACTGTAAAATAATCATTTAATATCTGAAAAGGCGTTTAACTTTTTAATTATTTAATTTTGGAATAATTTTAGATCTAACTGAAAGTAAAACACAACATAATGTTGATATTGCTGTTAAAATAAAAAAAACATAATTTGAAGAAGCACCACATAGTTATTAAAGATTAACATATTTTTCAACTTCACCTATATTTTATCTTCTAAATATATATTTATTACTTTCCTTTTCATAAAGGTGATATTTTTCGTCACACATTATTTCAATGGCGTTTCTTTCTGTAAGTGGCACAGGCTTAGTCTTATCTGAAACAGTGATCTGTCAACAATAATAAATTGCAAATTGTTCCCTTAGACGTCTGGAAATGTCACGTTGCGTTTTATATCGATTAAAAATATATTGTTTTTTTGTTGCTCATTCAGCACATTTCAATGAAGGCTCATGATGACTTTTTCAATAATTCTAATGTGAATTCAGCGAGTTTGACGCGAATAAAGACTGATAACATTGATATTAAGTGCTTTTTAAGGCAAAGTTCAAGTGCAGTACAATGAAAAAATATTAGTTGGTTTGATTATGAGTCGAAAGCCTACTGCCTGTTTATGATGGAAAATCCTCACCTATAATTTTTGCCATTTTTAGAGGGGCAAGTTACATGAGGGTAATCCACGAGGTAGCAACTCCTCTTTAATAGCATAGGAAGTGATTTGAAAGGGGTGATGCGGAAGGATAGAGCAATGTAGCCTAAAAGTGATGCAGGAGAAAACCTTAGAAAACCAGCATCAGAATGGTTGGGTCTTGGTACTAGTCCCACACCCTACTGATGGCAGGAGTGAGGTTAAAACTGAATATTTCATATTTTGAATTTTATTTCTTATACAAATAATCGAGGACATTTACAACCAGTATTTTTAGGTACCGTTTGAATTAGGTGAAGTATATAAAGCTTCAGTTTAGAACAGTTTAACTTCGTGCTCTGTAAAACTAACTCATCATCATTGACGTCGAATCCTGTTACTGAAATATTTCTCAAAAGTTGAAAAACATAATTAACTAACGCCAACGATATCATGTAGACAAGAACGGCTTTAGTCATGTGACAGCAAGGACTAGTAGAATTCTGGAAAACAATTTCGGGTCGTTCTTCCACATTCATGAGAAAAGTCTAGATTTTTTACCTCCTGTGAAGGAACACCATGTGAATTTGTGGACTGAATGACAGATGATGATTGTGGAGAAAGTCGACAGAGAAAGATACTAACGGAGATGACCGGGATGGAAACTCGAGGAACGTCCATTGAAAGTATTTACTTTGGTTACTATTTTAGAGAGAAAAACAAAACCTTTTGTCGTGGACGTGTCACGTATGACAATATCCCAAAGTGTTAGGTTACAAAATTTAATAATTAACATTTCTTAAAGTGTACAGTATTCTATATTTTTGTTTCATTTTGTAATCCATTTCAAGTATAGTTAAAAACTGATAAATTTTGTGTAATGCCACCGGACGTAAGTCATGACAACAAAGTCTTCGCTACAAGGTTAGTTGGTTGGTGGTGCAACGAAATGTTTCGGTTCTGGTTGCTGGTTGAGAAAGCTGTATCGTGAGTGGTGACCGTGGAGGCGGTTAAATAGTGGACATCAGTAAGGAAGTGTAAAAGTTATACTCGAAGTTTAGTTTGAGAATGTGTAATAAAATAATATACATCAGCATGACGTAAAAGAGTGGAAGTGCCGATTATCTAGAAATAAGATGTATTAAAGGGAATGAATAGTCACTGAAGTGAATTTCGTCACAAAGAGCAACAAAGCGACCGGACCGGAGATCCCCCAGGCCGCAGAGCGACGCAGTCACGACCCCCGTCGCTTTAATAGTTTTCAAATGGGAGCCATTCTGGCTTGCCAACTGCCCCATCTACGTTGACCCTTTTCAACTCCTCGTACCACCCTCGGCGTGGTCAAGGCAGGAAAACTTGTTCCTCCCAAGAATCCGTTTCCCTACATCGTGCTTTGTTTACGAAAGCATATTATCTCTTGTTCCATTTTGGCAAACCTTTAACTTATGTTTAAGGCCAATATGGAACTTTTACCGTCCAAAAATTACAAATGAGGTTCACGGTCACACCACAAATTGGTTTGAAAACCAGATTAGCATGTTCATTTATTATATTTACTCAATCTTGAACACAACCACAAACCAATTTTTTGTATTATTATTTTCAATAAGTAAAAATAAAAATGTTTTTACTTATGTCTGGTAATACATCACATAAATAATAAAATATCATTTATATTTTTCTCGTATGTGATAACGGAGACCAAGTGAACCGCCACAAACACATTTGTTTCTGGAAATTATAAATTTTTTATTATCGCACAAAGTTTGTTATTTTGTTGCAATTCAGTCGAGAAAACGAGTATCCGACTGAAATTAATCAATTATTTACAAAAAGAAAAATACCTAAGAAAATTGTGGCGCACCAACTCCAGCGTTAAAACCCGTTAATAACAAGTGAAATAACGAGTCAATCAGGTAAATCGAAATCGAACTTCCAAAACTGATTAATATCGTTTGTAACGCCAACAGGAGGTGACTACACCACAATCCAATATACTGTGTTGATTGATCAATTTGTTAGTTACCTACAATAATGGAACGTAGTACTGTAGTTAACAAAGCTCTGTTTATATAAAACACACAAGGTAAATTATCAGGTCTATATGCTTAAATCCGATTTTTTTAGTCAGAAAAACTCCTGTTTTATTTCATAGAAAGCAAATTAAATTATTTAAAGTACCGATCCTTTCTAGCAACACATTGTGCCCATCTCTCGGGAAATTTGTGGATACACCCCAACAAATTCAATCTCTTCAGAGGAAAACCATACATAAAGCTATTTTCGGACGTCTTCTTAAGAACCTAAGGGTTGCTCAACGAGCGCGAGGTTCATAGACGGAAATTGGTGGTAGTCTGAAGGGGACAGGTTTGGCGAATAAACAGAGCGGGGTAGCACCTCCCAGTTTCGGTCCGTTGTTGACGTGTGCGACGGACGTTGTCGTGGAGGAAAATCAGCTTGTCATGTCGTTGCTGATAATCCAGAGAACGGTGATCAGTTGTTGGTGGTGACGGTGGCCAATTACAGTTTCACTCTGTTTCAACAATTCGTAGTAAACGATACCCTGCTGATCCCGCCAAACTCACAGCATCGTCTCCTATCCGAAGCGTTTTGGTGTTGTGGACGATGTTGATGGTTGGACGGGATCAACCCATGATTTCTTCGTTAATGATTCTCGAATAATGTCCACTTTCATTCTAATTTCAATGCAATTCAGGAACGACTATATTTTTTGTCTGGCGAGCAAGATTTCGCACGCATGTGTTTCGGCGTCGCTTCACCTGCCTTCAATTCGTGCGGCACCAATTTTTCGATCCTTTGAACCTTTCCCAAGTCACGTAGGCACATGTAAATGGCTTTGTTGAGTAACACAGAATTGCCCGGCAAGCATTTTCTTGCGATAGAGTATCGTCCCTTGTCCACAAGAAACTGAAATTGATGGTCCTCAACCCTCTTGGGACGATTTTAACGCTTCTTCTCGCTCAGATTAAAATTGCCGTCTTTGTACCGACGAAACCAATCTCTGCACGTTGTTTTCGATAAATCACGGTCGCCATAGGCCTCCACAAGTATTTGATGCGATTCGGCCGCCGATCTCTTCAAATTGAACCAGAAAAGCAGAGCATCCCGCATATGCGCTTTTTGGCAAAAAACGATAAATGATTACCAAAGGAAAAATATATGTTGTATGAAATTTCTGACTATTGGTGACAGATGAAATACTCATAAAATAAAGGATGCCATATCCATTGTAGCTTTATATGATTACTAATGTCACGTATGAGCAAACCGTGGATTTAAGCATATACACCGGGTATGTTAAGATATTTATTTATATACCCAAAATAATTCTTATGCTATTTCTAACTGACGGTATTATACACATAACAATCACAGTTTACATTACAGGCTCAAAAATCTTCATTGCTTATTTATAAACATTATGGCCATATTTTTAATTGAAATAAAAATAGCTGGAATGCTTTGAAAAACCAGTAAGAGAATCTAACTTAATTAGAAATTGAAACATTTACTGTTACTTACCTTATTCGATCAGTCTCCTTCAAAGTAAAACTCATATTAATAATTTAACTTTTATAAATTCTGTAAGTTCACATTTAAATTTTTTACGTTTTCATATTCTCATTTCGATATTATTTCTTTCCATTCTTTTTTCCATTCGTGCCGATTAGCTGTATCAATTATTCAAACGAGGTAATTAGATCCCAGCTGAAGGAATATTCTGTTTAGTTAAAAAAAAGTTTAGTTTTAATAAACAATATTACTTAGTCAAAAAGCTTATGGCTTTAGTGCCATTTTTCCCTTATCGCAAACTGAAGTTATTTCAGAGAAGGAGAACCGTCCGGGTTGCGTTGTGTGTGGAATTTTCTTCTAGAGCGCTGTGTCAACACGGAAATTGCCCGCCTCTGGGTCTGCCCGTATTTCCCATTTAGGTGAGGAATTTCATTCTCTAAGATACGGGGCGCGAAGAACCGCAATGTTTTATGTACCACGAGTAGCATCGACGTTCATCCAAAAAGGGAGGAGATTTGCCGTTCTTTATTTCCATAATTCTGGGCATTTCAAAAATTTTAAATTAGATAAACTGATGATGATGCGCTAGATTGATCAGATTTACAACAATCTGTTCTTGACGAAAACAGTGACCCTGAACTTTTACTACCCTGGCGGTTCAAATGTGGAATTCGACTATTATTATGTTGAAAAACGCTAACTTTCTTATAACGGATTTGTGACGAAAGGTTAGACCTACGGACAGTAGGTACGAGAAATTTTTGAACAAAGGGAGACATTTGGGGTCTTTAAAATTTATGCAATAATACATAACAACCCATTAGCAGCCGTAAAAAAAATATTTAAAACGTTACGGTACAGTCTAAAAATTTTAACAGCATGAAATTACAAATAAATAAAGCGGTCGACTCGTAAGAAACATAACATGGAAAATAATTCATTGGAGATTACCTAACAGTTGAAAGAAAACTATTTTCATATAAAAATTATATAAAAAATTAAATTACAATTATATAATTCTAAATAAAAAAAAATTACTTACAATTTGTCTCCTGTAATTTCAGTAAATAATAGAAATTAGGATAAAAATATGTAAAGTAGTGTGACGCGCGATGTAACTCAAAAAGCAGAGACAATGCTACTGAGCGTAAATATTTGGATATTTGCAATTTAAAATTACCAATGTTTTTCATTCTAAAGAATTCATTTCTCATTTCTCACGAAATGTAGGAAGTGTGACTTAATACCAAAATCGTATTAAACAGTTTAATGTAAATACGTTAAGTTGTTTCCTCAATCATATTGATATTAAATTTAATAAAAACTTCATTTCTTTCAATTAAATTGTTAAATTTTGAAATTAAAGATATACATTAACACAGCTAATGTATTTAAGAATTAGGATGGAAAAATGTATACCGGACTAGAAATCGAACCCGGGACATCCCGCTTACGGGGCAAAACACTATACTACTAAGCTTTCCCTGTAGACTCCAGATCTGATTGATTTTCCTCCAACCATTAGACCTAAATTTGGCTCACCTACAATTTTTTAGTCACAATTAGGACCTATTGTTGAAGGTCACTTTTCGTAAAATGATCAGAGGTTTTGAAAGTTTTAATTTTTACATTCTGAGGCTTAAATGTAAACTTAACATGGCCTTAAAGCTTTCCTTGTTTTTGAAGTAGAACAAATATATTATAAATAACTTAATTAATATTTAACAATAAATTATTATTACGTTGTGTTATTTTGTATTAAATTGTTTCTTACTTGTTGGCTGTTTTACTTATTTATTTATTCAACTAATGTCATATAATAATATTAAAGAGTAAGGACGAAAAAATCTCGACCGATCCGGGAACCGAACATGCGATCTCCACTTGGTACGTGCTGCTCTTTACTCTTTGGCTGATCGTTGAACACAATTATTCCTTTTTTTAATTAGATACATTAACACTAAATTATTTACATATCCAAGATTTATTTAAAAAGGACTAATTGTGCACTTTTCAGTTTAATTAAAACTGTACCCAGGTGAGTATAGTAAGGAAGTCTAAACAACGAGAATGAGTTTCCCGCCATTTTCCAGTTCATTAGTCAACGCTAACAGTGTCCTCTGTTGTGCCGGATAAAGGTCAGGATCAATCGGCTTCTGTAGGAACTGCCATTACAGACTTGACTCGCCAACGGTCTTGATTGTGATGTCAAGTCTCAAATAGGCCTAGGCGCTGTCAGCGAAGAAGAAGCTCCTTCAATAGATTGACAGCTTTAGGAATGTATTTTTGGCATTCGGAGACCAAATTTTGGCGTCTATGTTCACAAGTATGTTATCGCATTACAGTTATATAAAAAGCGGCGGCTCCTTGAGTTTTTGAAGTTATATCACCATAAGAAACAACTTTTTTTTACGAGGATACCTAAGTAAAATAATAATACTACTACAGCGAAAATGTTACCAATAATCGGACCAATTATAATGATACATTTTTGATACCATGTATAATCTATATAACGAATAAGAAATAGCCAATACAGGCATAAAAAGGGTAATATAAATACCACACCTATATAGTTTCCAATACTGTTTAATTTTTAGAAGTGGAATCATTTTGCACCAAATTTACCCGAGTTTCTAAGATGACAGTATTTTTAAATATAGTTAATTCTTGGAACAAGCGACACATGAAGAAAGTAATTTATGCAGTGTCATGCGACAGATTTTTGCAGAATAATGTCCCTTAAATAATTTTTTTGTATAAAATAACATTTAATTGTGATTCTCGAAAATGTTATTTGTAAATACTGAATGTTTCAAAATAATTTTGATTTCGTTGCTTATGACTTATGCCAGATGAGGCCGCCTGTATTATTGAACGGTCCATCATTGTTTCTACGTACTGCTTTCTCGGTAGCACCAGGAAGCTGCAGTTTGTTGAGCTTTACGGGTGGCGTAGGGGGGGTGGTGAAACAGAATCCAGTGCACGATCATTTGTCAGTCCACAGAGAGAGAGAGAGAGAGAGAGAGAGAGAGAGAGATCCAGTGCTCAACCACTTCTAGCACATAAATGGCCAGTTGGCTGTTTTAGCTGGAGCCAGTGCGTCGCAAGACAGGAAGTTTTGTCTTCGATATCGTAGAAGAAATTTGAATGTTTAAACTCAATTATTATGAAGCTACTTAAAATTAAGAAAAATTAATTATTCCTAAATTACCTTATTACACGAGAACATGCAACAGGCGCCACTATATATATATATATATATATATATATATATATATATATAATATTCTAAATTGAAGATTTTAATTTATTTTATTTAATGTACAACTTAAAACTTAACTTATTGTTTTTTATTTGTTTTAATTTACTTTTAGAATCAATTTATGGCAATATTGAATTTTGAAATATTCAAATAAATTAAAAATTTGCTTTACCGTTCATAATATATAATGAAATATGTACTTTGAATGGAATTAATGAAATTTAAATTATTGAAATTTGATAACAATTATTAATATTTAGTGAAAGGTTTCAAATGATGACTCAGAAAATTCATTAGTATAATATTTAATTTTTTTTAAACACAATTTGAAATTTTTATTTTATATAATTTCCACGGTTTTTAATTTAAGAAACACTCTTATATGAAGTTGTTTTAACGAAATGTATATATGTTTAGTGAGTCAATGAATAAATCATGGAAATAATTAGTTTGGGAATTTTGGTTGAAAATAACAAGGGTCCATAAAACATTTCTTGAATACAATCCGAAGCTCGTTAGCTTTCACCTACAAATCTATGTCACCTAAATTACTGTCTTTCTTTCACGCTGACTTGGTTATCTTGTCACATAAAACAGTTGAGCTGATTTCGATGGAATTTATATCAATGTTATAAAATGCGAAAGTTGTAGCAACATATTAAGCAATATCAAATTGCTGTCCGCCATCTCTGAACTAAATGTACTTTAAAAAATCTTATATTAATTGAGTTAAGGAAATCTGTGGTTTTACTCTCAAGTGGTATCTAACTTTCAATGCTTTTTAAAAGCTAAAAAGCGAATTTCAGATTTGTCAACTGACTGGTGCTGGTGTATCTAGGCTCTTAATTTTTTTCTGAACCTGAAGAAAGGAACAAGGTTTCCAGAAACGTTGTGTGGTATTGATATGATCACTCACTTTTGTCTGTCTTTGGCTATATTTTTTATTATAAATGGTTGCTCCACAATGTTGTAATCTTGATCCCTTACTGTAACTGTCTCTCAAAAATGACCCCTTTAATTTTGACTACAGCCGATATATAAATAAATAATAAACAGAATAGTAGGGGAGCACCCTTAAGGGTGGGGATGGAGTGGCATTACATAAAAATAACGGAAAAACAATCGGAATTGAAGTCAAATTCGGGGTTATGGTTCTCACTGAGTTTAATTAAAACATTAAACTTGCCGTTTAACTACCCCAAGTGGTGGTGGTCAGCGGTGGAAATTTTCAAACAGTATAAAACGGCCGATATATTCGTTGAAAGAAACTTTTTCTGGGTCAATGAGTTCCAAACCTTTCGGCATCGAAGGTGAGAACATTTAGGGATAGGGGTCGAAGTGCATTACATAATAATAACGCAACAGCGACCGAGATTGGAGTAAAATCGGGGATTATGGTTAAATGAGAACCCGGACAACACCGGGCCCCAAGCTATTATATAATAATATTGATTTCGGTATCATGTCCGGTTCCATTTTATATTGAATACATTTTCTGTCAAATTAAAAGGGGCCTATTGTTCAACAAGGTAAAGCCTCTTTAATTTCACTTTCCAGCAGCAACAGGTGACTAAGCTGGGGCAGGTACGTTTCTCCGGGAAACCTGGACCGTTTTGTATAAACCACGAGATTTATTTGTTAAAGTAAAAGTTCATCTTTTCTAGGATTATTTAAGGATAAATAATTTTTACAATTCACATCAATAAAGGTACGATTAAGCACAGCAACCTACACTATTAAATAAATGTCAAAGGACGGCTCCGCAACTCTGTCAATAATCTGCACATCCCCCCTTTGTTTTACATTCCTCCTTCCTCTCACAACAGAGCCATTAGCTCTTTCATGTAATACGACACAGAGCACTCAGAGCAAACAACGGAGACCGGTTACGTTCGTATTGACCGCCATTAATCGGAGTGCATATAAATGTCAGAGTGGATTCATCTGAACATACTAAAATTACTTAACATACTTTCCGCCTGCAATTTTCTGGGTCATATCTCATTGACTTGTCTTCATATAACATTTACCTTAACATGCAGTCTGTGCCTGTGACTACTATCACCTTCCTGCCTCATCACGTTTCCTGGATCACCTTCAACTGCCCTCGGTTTAGATTTCTATTTAACATTCAGCCTAAGCCGAAGTAACCTCGAAAATCTAAACAAGCAGGACAATAAAAGTTCTCCTCAAGCTGGATCCGAAATAAAATATTAAATTCTATATGTGTGTTAATGTAATGAGCACACCCTTTTAAGTTGTATCCACATTACACTCTTTATTACGAAATAACAAAATAATAATAATAGTTGGTCACAGGGTTTAAAACACAAAATAAATTACAGGAACTTCCTTTTCTGAGTTTAAATCATATTTAAAAAATAGAATGCAATTGCATTGGGGAATTATTAAAACTGGAGTTCCATCGGTTCAGTTTTAGGACCTTTACTGTTCCTTACACACACACACATATATATATATATATATATATATATATATTGTCTTCCAAAGCCATACTTTTTGCAGATGATACTAGTATATTAGTAAAAAGTAACAATAACACATTAGAAGAGGCAGGTAACAATTATTTAAGTAACCTGTTAACATGGTTTTCTGTGAATGGTTTAACAATTAACTGATACAAAACACATTTTATGCAATTTCACGCACACACAAGACAAATTTACAATATATAACTCTAAAATACAATGTCAATAACGTAAATGAAACTTCATCAATTACATTCCTAGGTCTCCTAGTAAATAATAAATTTAATTAGACTGATCAGATTAATCAGTTACTTAGGAAACTTAGGTCGGCCACATATGCTGTAAAAATTATGTCCATGTTCAGTGATTTAAAAACAAAAAAACTGGTTTACTTTGTGTATTTTCATTCTGTTTCGTCATACTGGATTATATTCTGGGACAACAGGTATAGAGAAAATTTTTATTGCTCAGAAACGTGTTGTCCACTGCAAAGGGTTGCCGCGTCTGGGTTGTTTTCGTTTCTCCGAATACCTGGTGAAGCAAGTATTGACTCTCGAAAACCACAAGTCAAGAATATCAATTTCTAATATATTTTATTTCGTAAAATAAATTAAAATTTGTAAATATCAAATAAACTAACCCTCATTTAATTTATAACGCTTGTGTGCACTACAAATTTAACTGGCTGCGAAGAACTCCAAAACTCAAATATACATCACACGAGAGTTTTAAGAATGGACTAAGACAGCGTACCGTTTTATTTAGAGATGGCTGCGACGTGATGTTTGAAGTCATGGGTTGCAAAGACACGACCGTCGGACTGTGGAGGCGTGACGATATTGACGTCCTGGGGTGTGATTTTCCTAATATTTCTTCAAGTTTCTACTCCGTGAACAAGTAGATTCGTCAATCTCTCTGAAAAATACTGCTATACCCTCTTTACTAGCGTCACACCTAATTGTAATTTACTTTTTAAAATCTGGGTGTTACAAAATAACAAATTTTAAAAAACTTTATTTTTTCGATTAAGAGCCTCATGATGTGTACTCGTCCATTAACACACGTCCTTAATAGCAACGATATCAACATCGTCATCTTTTCTATTGAGATGTGGTTCATTTTCACAGGAGATCATTACTGTCCCATATCCTGGCACAAATTTATGACAATAATTTAAACAGCCTTTAGTTGATGTTTGTGGTTAATTTTTTCGGTGGCTGTATTTCCTGGATTTTTTAAATTCTCTGGAGAATGCAAATAATGTGGCCTAAAAATTTTATCTCCTTCCGACGAAATAATGTTTTGGATAAATTTATCTTTAAAACGTGATCTTTCAATTTTCTAAACAGCTGGTCAAGATGTTCCTCAAAAGTTTCACGAGATACAATCAAATTGTCAACATAGGCTGTCAATATTCTCTCATTTATATTGAAAAAAAGTTATCAACTTGTTGAGCAAAGACTTGGCAACTTCTCTTGAAACCAAATGACATACGTTCAAATTAATATTGAGTTTTCCGAATTAAACGTGCGGTATATTTTTTCTGCTGGATACCCATTGTTTATTTCTAAATATTCTGATCGAATCTTCAACTTCTATTGGTTTTCGGAAATGTTTAAAATTACTTCATTCAGTCGACGGGCATAAAGACAACCTTAGCGTGTCGTCCTTGTTTTTCAACACACAAATTGATTTTTTATATGGACTTTCACTTCTTTTAATCATTTGACTTTATCAAACGATCTATTACCTCCTGTACACGTCGTCGTGACGAATATGGAATTGGACAGTTTCTTCCTTTACATGACGAATGTGGTAATGTTTAAATATTAAATCCTTGAGTAAACCGGGTCTTCACTAAAACCTTCTCTATTTACCCAAAGGATTTTCACTAAAGCCTCTCTCCTAGTGTAATAATTCCCTTCTATTTTTCTTGCGGCTGGCCAGAAATTCAATCCTTGCTCTAGCATATGTGCATTACTAACTGATCCGCAACTCATATCAAAACTTCCCATCCATGAGCATTAGCATCTCCTTCCTCTCCTAAAACACATGCAACATAGCTAATTCTCTCTACTTAATTCGTCTGTAACATCCAACAAAATTCAAAATCTTCGCCCTTCTCTTAGTAAATCATTCAACACAACTTTCATCAAAAAAAATCCTTGTTTTAGTTTCTTCAAGAAAACCAACCCCAATCATGAATTTAGAGAACATCCCTTTTTCAACTAGACAATTAAATTCAATAAAATTCAATAAAATTCAAATCAACTTTGATTCTCAACAACACCTGTAAAAATACTCTCTACTACGTCTTCCTAAAATTCCATAGACTTATAAATTAGTGACAGGGCAGGTTTCTTTAATCATTTAGTGCTTAGTGTAGCATATATGCAACATAACTTTTAGTATCACCCCAGAGGTATCTGTTGGTTACTAAGAGAGTTAATTTGTGATGCAGATATGAAAAAACGTGCACTTAATAATAATAATGACAGTTTTGGTTTCCGTGAACATGTTAAAACATGCCTGTCCAAGCTTCCTGTGAGTCAACCCCTCAAGCCAGATTTTTCTACCCGCCGGCCATATATATATATATTTTTTAATTTTTTGTTAAGAAAAACGTAAGCGTCAAATATAAATTAACCAACTAATGTAAATTATTGATAAAACAGATATTACTATATATTTGTGTTGAATATGTGCAACATTATGAGCCAAATTGACTTTCGTCTCGTTTGATAATTGTGATTATTTTTTTTACGGATTGTATTCACAAAAATACATCGTAAAAGTTTAATTTAAAAAATACAAAAACTCATGCGCTAAAGGGTTAATTTGTATATTTTCTTTTTAATTTAAAATGTCGGTACAGAATTGTTGTATTAGATTGGTTTCATAAATTAATAATTAATTAGGAAAATGCTTTTCAAAAAATTTGTGATTAATTCATTTTTGCGCAAATTAATTGTAATACGTACCAATGCAGGAAATTGTGTTAAAAAAACGTGTAATTATAGTGAAGTTATCATAAAGTGAAATTTAAAGGCATTACAGCAGGCAGGGAGAGTCTAATCGGGTTGAATTTGTTTGTCACAATACAGTCGAGGATTGGCGGAACTATGCAGACGGAAACGAATCGGAAGTAACCGTGCGAAATTTTAATTTTAACGTTTCGTTTTTAATTGGTTCCAGAATTTCAAATTTAGTCTAAAACCCCTGATTTTCCAATAATTAAGGGCACGAAACACAACTGTGATGGCCAGTGTGGTAATTATAAAGAGTGTCACGAAGGCTGCTGAACAAATTTTATCACGTATATGGTAAAAAAACTGTGTTTTTTAAAAATAAATACACCAAAATATAAGACCCATAGATGAAAACCACACTGATAATATAAATAATGCAACACAAATAACACATTACACGAGATACAGAAATAGTTGAACCATTAATGGAAGTATAAAACAATAACACTAAATACGAGAATGTTAACGTTTATACGATAAAATATACTAAAGTAAAAGTCCAATATATTAATTGTATAACTAAAACCGAAAATAGTTAAATTAGTTAAGGTCAAGCTAAAGTTATAGAAGGATTTACATATATGAATAAAATTCCATCACAATGAATACCAAAAATGAAATTGATGTTATAGGTAAACATTATGCCAAGATAATTTAAAATATTAAGGATAAGCAAATTTCTAATCACGATCAATTGTCAATACATTCGATATATCGTGTAGAGGCACAGTGTCTACATATTGTCGAAACGACTAGTCAATGTCCGTCTACACCACAACATTATTTCCAGATAACATTTTATAATACAAACTAGATGAGTGCCCGGCGTTGTCTAAGTATTTATTTAAATTACGCTGGAGAACTAAATTAATTCGACACTAACCTATAGATAAACATTTCATTTAATCAGCATCGATAGCGCCAGTGTTAGGAACATTTACCTATTTACATTCCCCTCCCCGACCCCGGCATCTAACTTCAAATAAACCAAAATGATGACTGACGGTATTCGGTAATTCTCCTACTACATTAAATAAAAGTGATTAAAAATAACGGCGAATTAAAACAGTAAAAATATTTTCTAACTTAATTAACTATAAAACTACTCCCGATACTGTAAAAGAGTAAATAAATACAATATTTAACTAAATGAAGGCCAAAATATATTCTACGCTAAGAAAATAAAAAAATTTCCCCGTAACTGAACAGGGTCAAAACTACTCCGGGTAACTTTTTGACAACCATGTCCACCTCCACGAAGGGAAACATTAAATATCATTAAGCACATGGTTAATGCGAGATTTTAACTCAGCGTCTCTTATAACTCCAGAATCGACATTAAATTCAGTCTTTTTTGTATTACTTTTCGAGTAATTCCCTTCCACTATCACACCTACGATAAGGGTGCTTCCCTCCCTTGACTTTTGGAATTGAAATTAGACAATTAAAATTTTTATAATGACACTATAATAAAAAGCGATACAGACAAAGTTTTATCCGGCGTTAATGATAGCCGTTCAGGAATGTTTTTAAAATTCCACCCTCCATCCCCATCCGTAGAGGCAGTAGGTGTGTCTTAAAGATCTAAATGTTCGTTCTTTGATTGTAAGTAACATGCATATAAAGTTTGGTATAATTGGTATACATATTTTAGATTGATAGCGACTGAGTTACACATTAACCAAATATATCCGAATTAAACTCGGTGTCACCCATAACCCCAGATTCAACACCAGTCTCCGTTGTTTACTCATTACTATTATATAACGGAATTTCACCCACTTCCTCCCCCACCCTCAAACCTGAGGGCTGAACTACAACTTAACTGACATAGTGAATGCCAGAATTAATCTCGTTGACATCCACAACCCTGGATTTGACACCAATATCGATTGTTTCGCGTTATTTTTATGTAACTTCCCTCCACGCTTACCCTTATTGAAGCATTAAGGGGTTTAAATTATACACTAAATACATTTGGATAGAAAGTATTAATCACATAGACCCCGAAAACTAATTAATCGTCGCTAATATCGGTCGTTTTAAGCTTGATTTTGAATTTCACCTCTGTTTATTCTGTAGGGAGTTGGCTCACAGAAACCTTTGCCAGGGTGCGCACAACCACCAATGATTCATTGCAATCAGATGAATGATTTAGGAGCGCATAGGGCACACATAGATAGATATTCATTTTTATATATAGAGAGAATACATGTACGTACAATTATTTGGACCTCTTTGACCAAATGTCATTAATTGATTTATTTTACAGATGAATGTTACATAAAATGACAGAAGATCTTGTTCCTTAAATATTTCACAAATCTTAATGCAAACATTTAAAATAATAATTTTACAAGTGGCAGTTAAAATGTTTTATTATATTATTAATATTATTAGGTCATTTTAAATTGAATAATACAAGAGATAATAAAATAATTAAACAGAATAATTTGGTAAATGGAATCTACTTTACCAGCTTATGAAATAGCTGTAGTCTGTAAATAAAAATATTAGAATACATGGCAAGAATAAATTTCCACGGAACAGGCACACAACTAGAGCCAAATTTGAGCATTAGGGAAATGGGCTGCCAGTATGGACGATCGTGACGATCGTTGCTTGACTAGGTGACAGAACAAACTTGAGGTTCGAAAGGTCTCTGACGTGGAACATGAAATGGGTGTGGCCCTCAGTACTGTTGGGAATGTATTACTGTACAGAGCCTGCACGTCTGTAGGAAATCACCGCTTCCGTATGACGAAATAGCTGCCTAATTAACCTTATTAATGGTCTTTGCAGACGTGGAGAACATCAGCTGTAAACGTTTAATGGTTGAAATTGCCGCAAAATAAACGATACAAAACTCTATTCTAGTAAGTTAATAAAATAATATCAGATAGTATAAGTCAGTATGAAAAAAAAGTAATTAGGGGAAGGGCTCAAAAATAAATTCCGGGGTTGCTAAAATAATGCTGAAGAAGAAGAGGCCTTGGAGATTTTAATAACAATGATGTGCAAAATGTGTAAGAAAAGGCGTGGCTAATTTTATTTAAGCTCTGAAATGATCCCTTTTCGAGTATTTAAGATTCGGCAATCAATTTTTTTCGTCAGAGAGACATTTCAAAATTTATAATTTTTAATAGATTACAAGTGATTTTGAGAGTGGAATAGCAGAGCCCAACACTCTTTTTGCTGATTAGCGAGCACCGACATCTGACACCAGTGTAACGACTTCCTTGAAACGCGTTCCTGTCTCTTCTCAGGAATACGGGCATACGTAAACACTCGCCTGTTTACAATCTTTCAAAAACTACTACCAATATACGTATGTCTTACTGTAAGGCCAAAATAACGACGATGAGATTTGTTTTTATTATTTGGCTTCACATTGCAATGTTGTTTATGTTATTAAGTTTGTGTGACACTCTATTTACATAAATGTAAATTATTTTAGAATATTTAAACTTAACTTGTGTTAATTCCATCTCCATCAAGATAAAGTTTATAATATTCAATTTAAATTAATTTAATTTCACAATAGGCTTTTATTTAGATCTTATAAAGTATACATTTCTCCATAACGTAGCAAATCATTACAGAAACAACGAGATCATTTTTATCAAGGGATTGTTGGATTATAGTTACCTATTAGGAAAATCAGAACTCCGATACTACGGTACATAAATGACAAAATGAAAATATTTCACAGTAATTTAAAATTTATAGACTTGAAAAATCCTTAACACTCTCTCTGGAGTAATTTGCAGAACAGCTCACGAAAAAGGTGAATTCTGAAAAGACCCAAAATCCTTAACACTTAAATGGGTCAGCACCATCTCGTTCAAGGGTAAAGAATCTGACCAGAAACTGTTGCAGCGACCATGGCTGTTAAACTTGTACAAGGACGTCTTAGCAACGACCCACAACTCAATATTCAGAGACGATCCCGCAGGAATGATCGTCCACGGATGACTCAGCAGTAGAGATTGGTGCTCCGCTGGAGTGACTCCGAAGAGTCGTACAGGGTAAAACGACTCTGCAGGGCTCCGCCCTGAACGACATCTACTACAACTCTGAAATGCAACTCCCATTTCGCTGTGCGTGTGACTTCATCTCCGTTGTTTTCGTAATATTGCGTACCTGCTAAAACTAAGAGATCGAAATAAGATGGATGTAAAGAAATTTAAATTCTAACTAAGTTACGGAAATGATCAGGCTGAAGAGGATCCAGCGCCGTCCTTTCTTCAGTGTCGAGAGGAAGACTTCTAGAGTAGTGCAATAGGAAAGTCCAGAGACGTGAACAAAAACTAAAAGCGCTGTGAAGTTAAATATAAAGTTTAATATAGAAAAAGCAAGACTGAGTAGAGAGTAACAAGGAGCCTACACAGTTCAGTGAGGGTTGAGGTAAGACTCAATCTAAAAAGTGGCTCCAGTGTTGGTGAGAAAATCTACTCCCAAGGGGATGAACCACTTAAAGAAGACGGGGAACGAATCAAAAGCTCCAGATCAGACAACTTGATCTGTATTTGGGTCCCTAAAAACCGGTTTAAGCAGGGTTTAAATGACTTTAGCACAGTAACTTGAATACACCCGAATTCTGCAGACGTAGCGTCTACATTCGAAACCTACACACCCTCTGTGGACCCGAGTGAAAAAAATTTCTCACATCTGTGGGATATAAACGGAAATAACTAAGGACGTTCATAAAGCTATATGACATTAGGGAAGAGGCGTATGGATCCACTTTCCTGAACTATCGTAGATGCTAGAGACATACGATTACACAATTTCAGTTCTTTTGATTTCGTAACTTGCCTTTCGTCAGAGTGCTTCATCAATGTATGTGTTTGAATTTATATTTGAGCGGCTGAGTTGAAAAACAACTCAACGAACATTAATAATGAATGCACCACAGTAAGTTTCCTACGGGACTAATACAAAATCCCGACAGATACGTGTCGACGGCATTATCCCGATTGACATTGCCCGATAGGTCCTAATTCCGATTGGTTATAATCACGATTGGCGTTTGCCCGACTGTCAATATTCAGAACTAATATTATCGGTATCTTCAGAAAGTAAAAATTCCTCTCGGTACCTTAAGAACGATACAAATACGAGGGTGAATCAAATATAAACGAGACTTTTGGACCTGCGCGCGCAATAGTGATGGAAGAACGTTCAGATGTTATTGGCTGTTAGGTTGGTTTGTCAGGAGTGGGGGAAGCACGTGACTCATCATCATAGACTCTCTCAGTGTCCATCGTTACGATGTCCGAGCAGGAGGTACCTCCCTCTATTGCGCAACGTATTGTTATCAAGTTTTTAGCTGCAGAAGGTGTAAAACCGGCCGAAATCTTGAGAATATTGACTGCACAGTTCGAGGAAGAGACGCTGTCGCGAGCTAGAGTGTTTGCTTGGCATAAACAGTTCGTGGAGGGCCGTGAACGTGTTGAAAATGAGAGCCATGACCGCAGACCCCGCACCAGCATTACAGCGGGCAACATCGACAGTGTTCGTCAACTTGTTGAAGGTGATAGGCATCTAACAACTTCGGAATAAGTTATGGGAGCACTTACTCTATACACTCACAGGAGCTAGGGTATCGCAAGGTGTGTGCCAGGTGGGTTCCTCGCCTTCTCACAGTTGACCAGAAACTGAATCGTTTTCAAGTGTGTGAGCGTCTTCTTGCACGATTTAGGGAAGAAGGAGACCCATTTCTTTCTCACATTGTCACCTGTGATGAAACGTGGGTGCATCACTACACCTTTGAGTCGAAACAAGCGAGTATGGAGTGGAGGAAGAAAGGAGAAACCGGACCAGTGAAAGCCAAGTCACGATTATCGGCTGGCAAGGTTTTGGCTACCGTTTTTTTTTACCAGCGTGGCCTGCTGCACCTTAATTTTTGCTTGAGCGCAGAACAATTAATGCGGCATACTACTGCCAAATTTTGACTGAGGTCAGACTTGCATATCACCGCAAAAGGCGAGACCTTCCGATAAGAAAAGTGATTCTCCTCCATGACAATGCTCGCCCCCATACAGCAGCCCTGACCGTACAAAAATTGGAGCAACTGGGTTGGGAAACACTGGAACACCCTCCATACAGTCCAGACCTGTCTCCCTGCGACTTCCATGTCTTTGGTCCTCTCAAGGAAGCTTTGGGAGGGCAAAAATTCCTCAGCGATAATGAGGTTGAAGCATATGTGCGCAATTGGCTACAAACACGACCTGACTCTTTTTACGTGGAAGGAATTAAAAAATTACCTATACGCTGGGAAAAATGTGTTTATAAATCAGGAGATTATGTAGAAAAATAAACTATGATTGTTTGTGCGTTTAAAATCAAAATAAATATTTAAAAAAATAAGTCTTGTTTACATTTGATTCACCCTCGTACTTTCGGCATCTTAAGAGAGTAAAGAATACTCGCTAAACTTTAAGATAGTCAATAAAATCCAGGTAACTAACGATTCCCAAAATATCCCGCCATATTAAGAGTAAATACGCCCGGTACCTTTAAGAACTCAAAATTAACATACATCAATCCGATTATTATAACGTTTTATAAGTAACCACTTATCATGCCCACTTCATTTTAAAGGAGTTAAAATTTTGTCTATATGTCTTTACTGCATTATTGCGGTCACTTTCAGGTATATAAATGACTCAGCCCGATTCATTCCCGCATGAAACCTCAATTACTTCCCGTCGTATTGGTAAGATGTGGACGGCACTAAGAATCACAAAAATGTTATTTATTTTCCCAAAACCATATTTATTTAATCAAAGTTTTCTACGATTACAGTTTTCTCGAGTGATTTCTCAATTTATACTTAAGTCATCCTTTATTCAAAAATTATTACGAAGTGGTTTATAATTTAGTCGATAAAGGAATTAGTGCATTTTACCTAAAATTCCGCAAAAAATAATTGAAATATAACTTTAAATTTTTATATGGCAAATTACTTTTTCAGTATTTTTATCAACAAATATATTAAATCTAGACTTAACAATCTTAAATCATTAAATAAATTAGCTTACAGGACAACATCTTTTAAATTTTTATAATTCTGCCATTTTTAAAGTGCATACAATTTAAATTATCCGAATTAATCAAATCTTATTTATAATACAGTTTATGGGCCGTTGCAGACAGTTCATTCAATTAATTAAAAAATAACGTTTTGGCACGTATTTGTGTCTTCATGGTGTTTTTAATTAAATAAGCTGCCTGATACTAGTCATAAACTGCATTATTAAATAGTATTTTAATATTATTGAATTATTCACCTACAATTCAGATGAAAACGGGAAATAAATCCGAAAGCTTGAAGATATAAGGTACAATATCAAAACCGTTTTATTGGTTTTCCAGCATCATTTTAATATTTTTGTTTGCGAGATTTGTTAAAAAAATTTTGCAGAAGTTTTGGTGTATTTTTTTTTATATGACACCAAATAATGATAATCATAACATTAAGGTAGTATACATGGAATTATATTGATTTTTTTTAAAAAAAATTTACCCTTCAAGCTCTCAGCACAGCGAAAAGAAAAGCAGCCAGCTGCGTCCGCCTGTTGGGAAGAATCACAGGTCGCATAGTGTGGCCGGCGTCTTATTCGCAACTAGGGAACTAGCTGCTTTTTCTTTTCGCAGTGTTTAAAACCACAGTCGTGTTTACTTATGGAGCCGGCGACAATTCGCAGCTTGGGTTTCTTCCAGCATTGTCCAACAGATGACTGACCGTTGCCTACTATTGTACCGTATCACTCTACTCTCTTAGTATTATACGTTGTAGTGTTTTCCTGTGAAATTCTTTGTACTTTTGTGCGTCAATGCTGGATACCGATATCTTCGTCACTGAAATAAGTGGTCTTCCCTATCTTTGGGATAATCCTCGTAAAGAATATAGCGATAGGGATGTGAAATGCAATTTATGGAGTGAAGTTACCGCAATTGTAATTGAAAGCTGGGACAAATTTCCGAACTATGTAAAAAAATGATCAAGGTAAGTTACTGGTTTAGTGCAATACTGTTCATTACAAATCATTTTACATAAATATTTTGTAAAGTTACATGCTGTTGTACAGTAGATGGTCCAATTTTCCGGCCGATGAAAATAATTGCTGAAATTAATAGTCATTCTGGATGAACTTAGTTTTTAACACCTTTAAAATGAGCTGGAGATGTGGATACTTATAAAAAATTATGTGAAAAACACCAGCAAAATATTATTATGCGCTTAAAAACATTATCTTAATAAACACGTTTTAACAGTCAATCAGACATCTTATGGAGTGCAATGTCAATTAGATTCAGTTACCTAATAAAATTTAAGAAAACAAATTCGTATACGCATGATAATTTTAATAATTTTACTAATAAATTTTATATAACATTACTTACAATTTAATATATGAAGATTTAGGTTAACATATATTTCTAAATTTTGGTTTGCGGGAGTAACTAAAACTTAACCGCCACTTGAATATCATAATTATACTCAGCGACACGCATAGCTCCTGATTCGACAACAATCCCGAGCGATATAAAATTATCATCACGCCCTACAACCCCCACCCTTAAGTTCTAAGCTTTCATTTAACCCTTCTAGAATGACATAACAAAACTTAGCGGCTGCCGTAACACCAGATTTGACACCAATCTTGTTCGTTATCTGAATTTTTTATCACCCCCTTTCACCCCACCATCAGAGCTGTCCTCATGCCGTTAGTGGATGAAATTAAACACAGAAAACATCGAGAGTTACACGATGAATCGTAAACTATTTATACGGCGTCAATATAGGCCGTTATCGCATTGTTAGACGACTAAGGGAGAAGTATGAGTGTTTAAAATTGTGGGCGAGTTTGAATTGAATGAATAAAAAAATTTAAGTTTATGATTGTGAATGCAGCAGTTAAGTTTTAATTGATGTAAGATTGTAATAAATTAGTTTATTCCTTTGTAATTTAAATATATGTACTGTTTTGTGTGAAAAGTTTAGAGATGATGGCTGAAAGCTCCTGCTACTTTTTATTTTTATTTGTTTTTAGTTAATGAATGAGAATGAAGTAGTGAAGACTCAAGTGTTTTATTGATGAATTTTGGAATCTAATTTTTTATTGTTCTTAGAGTCTTTTGCAAGTACAATATTGACAAACACTATTTAAAATAATTTTTCTTTAAATCAACATAACATATTGTGATAAACATACTGAAATTTGTATTCGTTTATTAATTATTCCTATAATACAACTATATCGTCGATAATCATATTTTTCCTGTTGTATTCGTAGCAGTAAAGTATTTTTGCTTTTAAAGGGCACGTTTTAAGAGCTGCATCTTCGGTGGTAGTTCCTGTACTGTGGTCTGAGCATGAGATTCCCCAAGGATAGGTGTACGTTATTCATGGGGTCCCGTTTCCTGGGCTAGTCGTATTGCATCTAATGTTACATGTCCAGCAGAGTGTCACTTGGGACCTAAGGGCACACATACGCAATTATATTTATCATACGATATCTTGCGCGAACCCTTATTTACTTTAACAATTCCGGTCAGTTAAGAAATAGTATCTACACGATAAGGTAATTTAACTTGCTAAGATTAAAATTATCTAATTTTAAACGTAGTTATAATTGCAAAATACTATTCATTTGGTTTTTTTCTTGACGTTTCAAACGTCTCTCATGAGATATTGTTCACTGCTCATCGGATAGGTGAGGGGCATATCTTGATGCAACCTCTCAAAAATTACCGGAGTCTGTTTTATATATTACAAACTAACAGTGTAATGCTAGAGTCTCAAACATGCATTGATTACTTTATATGTAACTTTAACTTCAGGCTTACCGCATGGATGTTCTCGACACTGGACTCTCTGACCCCAAAGGTCATCTAATAAACTTAAATCAAGATTTATTTCGGACAATTAAGTCTCATCATCGGGCCATTAACACAAGAAAACTTTGCCCTGCTAAATACGCGATGATATAAATTAAATGCAAAACCGTGAACTGATATTCTTAGTAGATCGGACGAAGTGAACTACATTTTCGAAAAATTTTTTGAACACTTTATTTCTGTTATTAATGATGTTGCTCCATTAAAACAAATCGTTAAAGGAAATAATCTAGTAAATCACTGGGTTACTAAAGGGATTCGAATATCCCGAGAAAAACTTTGTTACACGCTATGAAACAATCTAACTCAAGTCCTCAGTTTATAAACTATTTTAGATTGTACAGAAGGACTTACAAAAAGTTCTCGTCGCCGCTAGGAAACTTGCTACATCGAAATACATCAATTTAGATAATAAAATCAAAGCCACATTGAATGGAATTCATAATGCGTCTGGAAAACAAAGAGTTGATACAAAGATAATCTGTATTCTCCAAGATGATAAAATCATTTCAAACACGGAAGCAGCTTCTGCATTTAACCTTTACTTTATTAATGTACATAAAGAATACCTGGAATATGTTACAACCCCTAAAGACAATTCCGTTCGCGAACTTCTTAACAACGCAAAGAAAGAGCTAATAATTGAATATTTTATTACCGTTAACTGTGGGTGACGTATTAAATATAATAAGGAGCTTAAAATGTTCTTTTTAAAACAATATATACGGTATTAACGGAGAACTCGTTAAGGAATGGGCAGAAGGTATAGAAGAACCAATAATGCATAATTAATACGTCGTTCTTAAAAGGAAAATTTCTGGATTCTTTAAAAGAAGCTAAAGTAATTACACTGTTTAGAAAGGGTGCGCGTACTGATATCTCGAATTACCCATCTATTTCCCTCCTTCCAATTTTATCTAAAATACTAAAAAAGCAATACATTTGCGAGTTGTAAATTTCTTAGAAAAACATAAAATCATCTCACCAGAACAATATGGCTTCCTCAAAAATAAATACACTAACAGCGCTATGAACGATTTCATACAATCAATCAAGAATTCTCTGGAAGACAAATTAAAAGTGACAGGGATATTTTCAAATCTCTCCAAAGCATTCGACATGGTTGATCCCAAAACTTTACTAGATAAACTTAAGTTTTACAGAATTATTATGGGAAATGCTTGCTTACTTTTCAAATCCTACCTTACTAATCGAAAGCAAAAAGTCGCCATAGACAACAATGACGGCAATATTTATGTCTCTGATTGGAAAAAAATAACTTGCGGGGTCCTGCAGGGGTCGATTCTTGGACCTCCGCTTTTTTTGTACATAAATGACCTTCCAGATTGCATCAAACTCAAAATCAGTTCTTTATGCAGTTGACACTAGCTTAATAATAACCAGTAGTGACGACAATACAATTGAAAAAAAAGTAGGCTGTGCCCTGAAGTCATTAAATACCTGGTTCAGTGCAAACAAATTGGTTTTCAACTTACAGAAAACTGAACTTGTTCAGTTTTCGTCCGGTAACAACAACACTGAATTAGCGACTGATCGTGCAACATTTTTAGGTGTTCAAGTTGACGGAAAGTTACGATGGAATGAAAATATTAAGGTACTCTCAAGTAAACGCATTCCAGTCTTTTACTCTCTTCGATTATTAATGCAACAAGTAGATCCTTTAACTGCAAAAACGGTATATTATGCGTGTTTCAATTCAAACATGTGCTATGGAATTACGAGCTGGGGGCTTCCTACTCGCTCTGCGAAAATATTTAAACTACAGAAACGTGCGATCCGAATATTACGTGGAAAAAATACAGAGAAAGTTGTAGACCTCTCTACAAGCTCTTGGAATTTTAACGTTACCAAGTGCATACTATAAAATTTGTAAAACGTAATCAAAGTCGGTTTGTTACCAACGGCGAATTCCATGAATATAATACCTGAAACTGCGCGACATATTACGACACCGTCTCTCACTTTTTGAAAAAAAGTGTACATTATTCAGAAATAAAGCTATTTAATTGTCTTCTTCTTAGTATCAAAAGCGTAAGCAGTTACAGCATATTTATTGAGAAATGCAAAACTTAGCTGATTAACGGCTCGTATTACTCTGTTAACGAATTTGTAAATCGGCCTGAGACAAACTCACATTAGTTCCCTAGAAGATACTGGTACTTCACAGTTGCTTATTTCATGTCGTCCGCACGAGATTTCAAGCCACTGAGAAGAGTTGCCAGATAAATTCTTCCGGAAGTGACAACACTTTCAAGGCTCATCAGTACAAGAAGATGAGATACAAATGTTATTTGTGCAGTGCAGTTCAGTGTTATTTGTGGAAAACGTTTTAGTGCTATTAGTGAAGTGAAGCTTACAATTATTTTTTTCCTTACTTTACATTTAAGATTTCTTACTTGTATAATGTTCTGTAATCCTAATTTATTCTCCCTTATTTAAGTATTTAGTATTTCTTATATTCTCCCTGAACCTATTTCATGTAATTTCAAATATTTACACTGTAAATTCTTCATATCACTATTTATTTATAGTCTTAAACATCTAGAGTATTTATGTATATTTGATTCATACATGTGTAAGTAATATTAATTTGACTTGTCCTATTTCCTCAGCAGAGGACTAATGGAACTAATAAAATCTAATCTAATCTAATTTTTGTCGAACATAGAAGGCGCTTTAGAGTGATAGAGTACTAGCTTTATTAAAGTAAACGTACACTTTGTAAAAGAGGATACAATTCACTCTTCCATTTTGAACAGTGTCAAGTATATCCTACAGTATCTCAAAACGCAATTTACCAAACTCGATCTCCCTTTTCCCATCAGCTTTCGACAAACAGCTTCCTCTGCTGTCTCCTTGAAACTGCCACATCTGCCCTTCCTCCATTGCAATTTCCCATATCAGCTCTGAACCCCTGCATGGTCGTAACATAAGAAACTGTTGCTATTAAAAATCAGTTTCCCGGCGTCGGCGCGGCTTAGTTTACTTAAGCAAAGCCTTGTTTCATTGGTGGCCACTTTGTATCTGATGTTAAGGCCAATTTTATCGTACAAAAATTAATAATGAGGTGCACAACAGTATCGACGTTTATAATTTGTTTGGTACGTCTGCAAATATTCCTATAGTTTCACTGGTTCATAGATTTAAGAATTATATACAGTCCTAATCATACATATTATTTCTATGAAAATTCATCAATAATAGATAAGTAATGTACGTTATAACTTGATTCACAAGTAGTATTAAAATATTTTATTCTTAATTATATAAAAGAGGTGAGATATTAGGCAGTACAAAATACATTTTTATACGAAGCCTCATTGCTTGAATTTATAACCAGTGCATTTGATTAGACATAAAGGAAACATATTATTATATTTTTTTAAATATTATTGTCAACGATATAATGTCGTCTTGTTATATGTTATAATGATCGTTGAAAGTAGACACAAAAACATTTGGCAGTCACTTGTTTAAAATCAAACATATTTGTATGTAGCTTTCGTCAACTAAGGTGCCACAATACTACTCAGACATTTAAAAGTTGAAAACCAACGAACAATTTTAAAATAATCCGAAAAACGTACTTCATAGTAACAGAAAATATTCACGTATTCCACAACACGCCGTCCGGTCAACTTGACTGTTATAGAACACGTGAATATTTTCTGGTGCTACGAAGTACGCTTTACATAGTTTTTTTGTTTTTCAACTTTGAAATTTCTTTCCATGATTATGACACGTTAGTAGCCGAAACCTACCTACAAATAAGAGGGATGTTTGATAAGTCTGGTAAAAAGAGATATTTTTTAGAAAACTTATTTTATTTCTCAATAAATTTTTCTTTCTTGTATATACACTTGGCCCAGAGAGTTTCCAATTTTTTCAACCCATCATGAAAAAAATAGGTTTTGTCAATCTCTGCAAAATACGTCACGGCCTGGATCACTTCTTCATTTGCTGAAAATTTCTTCTCACCATGCCAAATTTTCAATTTCGGAAACAGGAAGAAGTCACTTGGTACTAAGTCAGGTGAATACGGTGGATGAGAAACAAATTCGAATACGAAATCGTACAATTTCGCCATTGAGACTGTTTCTGTGAGTGCTGGTGCATTGTCCTGGTGAAACAGTATCGTTTCTCAATCAGCACCCGTTTCAAACGATTCAACAGAGCAACATAATACCACATAGTTATGGTAGTGTACTTTTAAAAAAACCTATGAATACTATACCATGAGAATCCCAAAAGACAGTGAGCATCATCCTTCCAGCTGACGAAACGGTCTTCGCTTTGTTCGGTGCACTTTCACCAGCCTGTGTCCATTAATTTGATTGTTTTTTGGTCACTAGAGTGTAGTGATGTATCCAAGTATCATTGACGTTTACGACCCAGCGCAAAAAGTCTTGTGGATTACGCCTAAACATTGCTAGATTCTGCGTTGAAATGTTTTTCCGAATCATTTTGGTGGCAACTCCCCTTTAATAACATTGGAAGGCGTTCGAAAAGGGGGATGTGGAAGGGTAGAGGAAGGTAACCAAGGGTTAACTACGGTCCCCGGGCTGTAGTTTAAGGATATTACCAGGTCTTTGCCTAAAAATAAAGCAGGACAAACCCTAGAAAATCTGCATGAAGTAGGTCGTGCATTGGGTACTTGTCCCAGACCCTTCCGACGGCAGGAGAGGGGTTTGATGTGGGGACAAAGCATTCCCTTCGCCGTTCCTCGACTGGTTTAAGAGGCAGCTGGCCGACTGTTCCAATAGAAACAGATAACATCTCTTAATAAAGGTCCGCGACCCCGAAACATACACCTCTCAAATCTGACAGAATTTCCTCGGCTTGTGGGAACCTTAGTTCAAAAACGGAGAGAGCAATGGCATCCCCAAAGGTAGCCTCCTCTAGAGTTCTCTGGGAAGGGTCATCTGTGAGAGAACAGCCCTCGCAGGCTTCGGAATATTTGATTTTTAAACAAGTGACTAACCAAAAAGGTCTTTCACTTTTAACTGTCAACATTTAACGGTTACATTGATTTTTAAACGATAGGCCTACTTACCTTTTTGTAAAATCATGTATTGCTCAGAATGACATTTTAAAAATAGATTAAATTGATGAATCTCATCGTAAACAACTAATATATACGTATTTAATATAATGGAGCTTTTGTCTGGGTTTATTTTAAATAGAAATTATTTTAATGGGGGTCTAAATGTTATTTTGAAGATATATTGGACACTCACAAGTGTTGTCCTTTCATAGACCAATTGAAGTGCACTGTTAACGGCTTTTCTGTTTAAAATAATGGAGACGAACAAAAAAATCCCTCAGCAATTTCATGATTTTCCCTGAACCGATATGGATTTGGAGAATTACGACCACGTGCACATTGCATTGCTCTGGCTATTATGCGGTTACTGCCGTGCAATAACATAAAAACGCCGTAAAGCGGGCAGTTGGTCTCTTGAACTGATACGTCGTATTTACGTGAAACAATACAAGCACCAAGGTAAGCAACACAAAATTTCAATCCTAAATATAATTTGTATGAAATGCATAAATTGCCTACTCTTAATTAATATGCAATTTAACTAGTTTTGTCGCAATCATATGTATACGACTTTCTTTGTTGACTGTCGTCCACGGACGCAACAAAATTTATAATGACGATCTTGTTGCGTGAAGTTTGCTTAGTGAGCCACATAACTCAAGAGAGTAAAATAATACGTAATTTCTGAGGTTCGTACAGAAGAGAATGAGCCTCAATGTTAATTACTTCAGTCGTCCTGGTTTTCATGGATGCTACTGTAATTTAAACTATTGTAAGTGGCTGAACAAGTCAGCGACTTTCGAAAAATAAAATAAAATTCAAATAAAAGTTTGATATACTTTGGTAAGCTTAATGGGTACACAGAAATCGACACATTTACACTTAAGCCTAACAATCACTGGTCTTTATAATTTAAATATGTGGTTCGGAGGAGTTAGTTTTCTTAAAGCAAAATAAGAATAATATTTAAAAAGGAAAGCAAGACATTCTTTAAAAGTTAAACGTCGACGGAACTTTTAAAGATTTATCTGGAATCGAGTGTTACGGAGATGTTTGCAAATTATCCGTGAAACGTCTTATTCCTTTTGTATAACAGGACAGAAAATACTGTAGCTGCATTTATAATGCTTGTGTGAAATTTAATATTCATTTACTTAAGTGGGGATTTTATATATGGGGTTTAACTGATCTAAAAAAATGAAAGAATTTAATTACTTCAGGAAAAAATTATGATGCTCGACTTATATCTAAATAATCTTACTTCCCTCGCTCGCAACTGGGATCTGAATGCCTTCAAATCCGAAAATCTCAAAATTCCCTTCCGATTTCGTAACTTCCAATGTGTTGTTCATTTAAATTTCATTGGTCACCCTAAGCAGAAATGGGAACCAAGGAAATCTACTTCTTCCTTTGCTGAAAAAAAATTATTACAATTATCATGCCCGTCTGCGCAATTGACGCTTTCGGGACACTTAATTTGTTGTACATAATAATTTTAGACGTCCTTCACTAGCACACAGGGGTGATTCTTCAAAGTAACGTCATGATTACTTTTGTACAGATTGGTTTTCCTTTGTGACAAAGGGGATGAAGAAGACCTGCATGCAGTAGTCAGTCCGAGCGTCAGACAACAAAAGGACTTATCCTTCAAAATAACTCTGCGTAAATACTGTACATTCCACTTTATTAGCTATCGTAGTCTTCCCAGTTTTGCTGCATTACAATATTAGCTACAGAAATAAAACCCAAACCTTACACTAGTTTACAATGTAATAGATAAATAAAGGTTGTGGTACAAATTTATAGCAAATGTGTGGCATTGTTCAAAATTAAAACAATATATAACAACAAGGAACTTAATGTAAATTTCGAAAGACTAACTGAAGTTTAATATTAAATTAGTCTTTTTATCTTGCAACTGTCAAAGTATTAAATCCATTTCACTAAAATAAAGCACTGTTAACATATTTCGTTGATAAAGACAGTTTATATACTTACGGAGCCGTTGTGGTGTAGCATTCAGCTGACCACCTTTCCAGAATGTTTCATGGCAGAGTTTGATAGTGTCATTCTCCAAGCCGTCAATAACTAGTGACAATGAAAGAGAGCATCCGTAGGGGTGGAGATGGATGAAGTTTACACAAAAAAACTGCGAAAACGACTGAAATTGGTGACTATTCATGGTTATGGAAGTAAATAAGTTTAATTCTGGCAATCAATACGACGGTTAAGTTGTAGCTCAGCCCCAAAGAGTGGGAGGGACGAGCAGAAAACAAAGACCTGCGTGCAATTTTTAACGTGTGAAGCAATTTCTACCAAATTTTGTTCTCTCTTACGACCCAGGAACAAACATGTGGAAAACACATCTTGCACTTATAAGGGTGGCGGTCGTGAAAATCTTTGATTCTCTTAATTTATTGAGTATTTATTTCTGTTTTAGACAACCGATATCATTTTATACTGTCTCAAGGTACCGGGAGTACTCTTAAGGTACTGAAAATAATTTTCTTTCTTTAAAAGAATATTTTTGACACATTCAAGGAAGCGGAATAAATTTTCAGTCTCTTAGTGTACTGTATTAGGGAATATTTTTAAACCTCTTAGGGTTCCGAGAATATATATTACTATATGAATTTTTAATTCTATTAAGGTGCAGGAAGAACTTTGTCACTTTAAATATTCCTGGAACAATCTTCTTTCTACTAAGGAGCCGGGAGTCTTTTTACTTAAATGAAATAGTCTGACTGAAAATTAATAATAAGAAAAATCGCCAAACACAGACAAAAGAAGTGATAATGTAAACACCAACAACGTTTCTGTGAGCCTGTTCCTTTATTCAGGTGCAAAAACAGTCAAGAGAGACACAATTCCAGAAACGTTGTATGGTATTTATATTATCACTTCTTTTTTTTCTGTATTTGGCTATCTTTCTTATTATTAGTAAGATTTTGATACTGTTAAGGCCACGGAAGTTATATTGGCTCTCTTAGGATTCCTGGAGGATTGTCAAATCTCTTGAGGTCCGGGGAGAATTTTTGGCTTTATTTGGGTACTGGGAATATTTTTGAATCTCTTATTGTACCCAGATTATTTTTTACTATTTTAACAAACCGGAAGTATTTTTGTGCTCTTAGAATACTAGAAATATTTTGACTGTATTAAGGCACTTCAAGAATACAGGGAGTTATTTTATTCTCTTAGGTTACAGGTATTATTTTACATTCTCTTAAAGGTACATGAAATATTTTCAACTTTTTTATGGTACCGAGATTATTTTTGAGTCTTATAAGGTACCGGGAGTATATTTGACTCTATAACGGTAGCAGGAGAATTTATAGTTCTCGAAACGTACTGGAAGAAATTTTTACTATCTTAGGGTAACAGGAGTATTTATGATTATATTCGGGAACCTGAAATATAATTCAGTCTCTTAAACTGTGGAGGTATATTTTACTGTATTAGGGTACCAGGAGTAACTTTGACTCCCTTAAAGTACCAGGAGTATTTTTTAACTCTATTACCATATTGAGAGTTTTTTTGTCTCAAATGTAAATGTTAAAAAAATTGATGCGCTCGATGCCGGTTAAATAACGTGTATACCAAGAGATTAAAGTCAAATTAAATACTTTTCCGGGAATATATAAATAAATACTCGGTAAACGCCGAGAACGTGGGTCATACTCGGGAATGGAAAGAAATTGTCATTCATGACTTAGATTGGTGTAGAATTTATAGACACTCTTGCTGACTTAAATAGTGATATTCAGCATTACAGTTTAATTGAAGTTAAGCGTAAATCTTCATGGGTAGAGTGTGATAAAGGATGATAAATTTCCCAGTTCGCTTTATTATGTGCTATACATAATTTTCGGTGTAGCAGCGATGAACACGGACACTCCCGAAGATGGTTTAGACCATTTTAGGGATAAGAAATTAATTATTATGTCTTCAAAGTATATTATAGATTAGAGGATTAATTATTTTCTCTTTCTAATAAATACATATTCGGCAGATGAACGCGCAATCAGCAAGTATTAAATAAATTACTTTCGATAGTAGAATGAATCAATGAAATTATTTATTTACTAAATTTGAACTTATATTTGGTGTCAGTGTACAAAATAAAGAAAGTAGAGCATTAATTTTATGAAAATAATTTAAAATATACAGGAAATTAATATTTTCCATAGTATGTCGAACATATGTAACTAGTAAAAATTTTCTATCTATCTTATACACACTTGCATTATCAGTCCTAAATATTTTGTGAACCTTGGAAAAATAATATAAAATGTGACAAAATCTGCTTTAAGTCACTAATTCCAATCTGGTGTATTTCTACTTACGTAAAAACACTTTCCCAAATCTGTTTCTTGTTTCTGCGACTTTATTTTAAATGTATGATCATATAAATTGATTGGTATTGATCTTATCGTAGTTGACTAATATAAATATGTGAATATATCTTTACGTTCTTGCCACATCGCAGTTTCCTATCTTATAATATTATATGAATAAACTAGTTACCCTAGTCAAAGAAGCTCAACCCTTCTGTGCTTGTTTCTGAAATATATGTTAGACATTTCTCTTCATATTCATTGATTAAATTATGGTTCACTTTAAGCTGAAGTAATATTCCGTGTACGTGAAGGTGAATCCACGGTGGGCCTTCTTCTTCACGCAACTTTTATTGATTCAGTGGGAAAACTCGTGCATGGTGTAACAGCTGTTTCCATTAGAGCTCGCTGCTTTTTGGAACCATGACGGACATGAGCTCCCTACTTAGGATTCCAGATGACGGGCTGAAGCTTCGCCTGATAATGAAATATGGGAGGCTGTCGAGGGAAAACCTGCCGTGATGCTGGAACAATGGGGAGTGTATCGATTCTGACTGCGTCACGGATAACTCGGCGTTAGAGAGCACAATGCAGGTTATCGCTCAGCTTCTTACACCTAAAATTTTAAGGTTCATTATATTGTTGAACACAAAAGCCGGGTTACATTTATTCGTAAACTAATTAGTCTTATCTGATTAATTTGGAACAATGCGTTCATAATATATATATATATATATATATATATATATATATATATATAGGCTATATGGTTGTGGTATTTTAAACAAACTATACAGAATGTAAGGTCTTTAATGTCGCAATAAAATTTAGCCTTGAATTTTTATGAAAAAATAATTAAGTGGTATACCAAATATCTGCAATGGGCGATAAATGTATTCAGTTTAGTGACTGAAACAGTAGAACCAATTGCAACAGACAGAAGTAGATGTGGATTACGGCTGTTCTTACAACTGTATTTTTTCCATTTCACTGTTATTGTTCTTATGGATTCTTTATGTAAATATTGGGGTTCGGTTATCTGCCCATTTATTTTTCAAATAATTTTATCCCATTTCTTAAATGTTGTGCTGTATGTATTTAGTATCTTGCCTTCTTTAAGGTAATTATATAACAGTTTTCAGGTCTCTTCACAATATTTTCTTCAATAGTCAATCCTAATAGGATTAGTTTGTAGTGATAAGGTTATTATTGTATATTTCCCAAACGTGGGCACGTCTCTTCCAACTACTTGGACCACCCCAGGTTTGCAAGGATATGAGCCATGTACGGAGCATGTTTTTTTCGAAAATAAGTGTACTGTGACCATAACGGGCTGTGTTTTTTTTTGTTTTTTAGGGTTGGCAACACTGAGTGGTAGAGGGAGTAAGGTCTCCCGACACAGCGAGCATCGCAGGAACACGGTAGTACGTTAACTCACGTTTAAGTGTTCAGTTACGTGAAAGATGTTGGTAAGAAATGCCGCCATGTTCTGTTCACATTCAGAAATAACAGCTGTTGAAATTTTTTCGCGATTTAAATCGGTTTACAGCGAACGTTTTATGAACAGAACGAGTGTACTTAAGTTGTGCAGGGAGTTTAGTGGAGGCAGAACAAATTAAAAACCACTATTTTGTGGAACCAGTGTTTTGGGACCGAAAAGGCATCATTTTCGTCGAATTTCTAAGGCCATCCATGCACAAGGTATTTTGAGACCCTAAAAAGACTCAAAAGGAGCATTCAAAACAAAAGAAGTGGAATGCTGACGAGAGGAGTGTGCTTGTTGCACGACAACGCCCGTCACCACACAGCTTTAGCCACAAAGGCACTCCTGGTCTCATTTGGTTGGGATGTTTTGAAACACCACCTTTATTCCTCTGACAAACGCCTTCAGATTATCATTTTTTCACCTCCCTGAAGGCGCACATGGGTGGAATTAAATTTTCAACTGGCGATCATATGCAGAAAGAGGTTCTGAAGTGTGGGACGGAGCTGGCGGAGGAGTTATTCGAGGTGGGCTTAAAGAAACTTGTGCCACGCCATTGAACAAAAACGACTATTTTTTGGAAAAATAGTCCTAAGCTATATCAACAATATCCTGTATTTTTTTCAAATACACTTTTTCTAAAAGTATATTATAATCTTGTAGATATATAAAAATTTGAACATGCCCCTATTGCAGCTTAGGACTATCCCTCGTATTTTTGCCATTTGTGATACCCTCTGCTACTGTAAATAGTAGTCCTCTTTGTCTAAAGGTGTAGCCCCACCACGCGACTCCCCTGCCACAGGTGGTCCGCAATACAAGGAACCTCTCCAATCATCTGTAGCATCACTATTTTGATCACGCTATCCATGGAGGAGATCTTCATCTCTAATGACAACTTGTTTTGCTACGTCTAAAGTCCATGATTCACTTGCATAGAGTATTCTGTTCCAGACAAATGTTTTCAAAAGATGTTTACGTAAGCATGGGTTAATGTTATTACTAGCTATGTGGTTCTCCATATTATTGAATGAAAATTTGGCCTGGTTTATCCCACTCCCACTGTCTACTTTGCTTTTTCCATCTGACGAAATTTTACTTCCTAGGTATGTGTAACTTGCTACATTGTCTAATCCCTCCTCAGCCAGAACCTAAACGTCTGCGACCCTCGTCTGCAAGAATCTTGGTCTTTCCTTTTCTTATCCTTTCCTTTTTACAAGTTAGTGCTTCATAAATCTCTGTAGATTTTCACTTTTTATACTAGTACTACAAGACGTCATGCACTTCTCGGACATATACTATTCCTCGTTCTTGATTAATTTATTTTACTATAACAATTTAATTAATGGCAAATTAAAGGCTGACTATGTAGAAAATCGTATACCTGCATAACGCTCATTAGTAGCACCATCGCGTGTTTTAAGCTTCATTTCTTGGAATATAGCGGCGAACTACAAACTAATAGTAGTGCTGTGTTCACGTACCGAAGAACTCCCGAAATTTCGTCTTCATATTCGACGTCAATCGGGACTGATATTAACATAAGATCTCTATCAACTTATACTTTTACATATATATATATATATATATATATATATATATGTGTGTGTGTGTGTGTGTGTGTGTGTGTGCTTGTGTGTGTATGTATATATATATTACTTCACTCCGTCAAATATTGTATTTCACATACTATGCTCCACTTGAGTATTATTCTCTCGTTTATCGTCGAGCACAAACTTCATATTTCGTAACTTGATAATTTAACTTCGGCGTGAACATGCATAACTATTGACGTTACACTTAAACCTATTATCAGTTTATCTGGCCCATTAACAGTACGAGAAGTGTGCAGTTAATTAATTTGAAGTCTGACTATCGATGTCCCTTTTAGTATGTTTCATTGGCCGCAATTGGTGTTGTAGGTTTGATCTGATAGAAATTAATATTACTAAGCTTAAAACAATTAAAATAACGAAATTTTGTGACGCAAAGTTACATATTACATTTACGCTACTCGTTTCCGGGAGTCTCTTTCTCGTGGCTTCATAATGTCACTCCATTATATTCAGAACATTTGTATGTTTAATTTATTTTGTAATAATTCATAGGCAAGTACTTCATGATTAGCTAGTAGTTTTTCGTCCATATTCCATGTATAGTGTATATTTATACCTGTCTAATTAATTACTACGACATTTTTTGTATTCTATTATATTTGACCTTTCGGTTCATTTTTAAGAACTGTGACGTGTTTGCTGCTGTCTGAGCTTTTAGGAGAAATCACTGTTTCATGATACACTCTTCTCTCATATCCGTCCTTACAGTTTAACAGATCTTATATATGCTAATTTATTCTTACTGTCGCCCTTTAATAAATTTCCTTTCATCCGTCAGTTATCTTGTTCTCAGAGCTCAGTTCGCATGAGATTTTACTCTGTGCCCTGTGATTCCTACTACAATAATTCTTTTTATCATTTTTATTAAGTCGTTCATAGAATGCAATGTATACATATAAAATATGTAAACTTCAAGTTAAATATAGTACTTTAGTAATTTTTGGAGTAGACATTGTCTCAATTTTGTTGTACAGAGTTATTTAGTTTTTGAAAATTCTGGTCCTTTTCAGAATTGAATAATTTAACAATTCTTTTGGTTATAACGTAAATCATATTGAAATCCTAATATAGAAGCAGTTTTCCATACACTGTAATATTATAATGGAAAAGAAGGAAAATATAGAGACATCCAGTTTATTCAATTTTCTAGTCGTGGCACAGTAGGGGCCCAGAACTTAAGTGCTATATCGCATCCTTTCTTCTTTTAGCCAGTGATGTGAATAAAATATGGCCTGTCATCCAATATTTACCTAAATATCATATATATTGTATTTATTTATAATATGTCCAACTAAAAAATGATATACCTCTCAAATCCATATTCTCAAGACGAGTGCCGTGAAATGATACGAGGACTTTCTCGGAGTCTCAAAGTTTTTCCCTAAACCTATTTCTTTCTTGAGATTCAAAGCTACGTGAGCGTATTAAATCGACTCCTGATTGCCAATTCAAGCAAATGGACAGATTCCGTGGCCTGGCACACGGAGCTCTGAGAGCGGCCACAGTTGTTATAGCCTATCAACACAAATGGATGACGTCAAGTCCTCATTCCTGCAGGGGAAATAGCGCAAACAAAGGCGACCGCGGAGGCCATCTTCTCTGGGATTCCAAGCGGGGTGCCATAATAACGTGAGGAATCCAATGGAGAAGGAACGCCTTCACACGGAAATCGTAATTGATATGTGCCAAAGAATCGGACCTGAAACAGAAGAGACCACCACTGAAGCAACTCGAAAAACCGTCAGGTTAGACTTGAACTGGAATAACAGTCCTAAAAAGACGCAGTTATTTATATTTTTTAAGCGATGAAGATTCTGTGTAATGTTAACCTGGGGTGCCACATATTCAAACGAACCAAAAAACACAGAAAGATATCACTTACCAAGCAAAAGATCATACATTTTACTCAGAGGTTCAGTGTCACACTGGACATTAATAGAATTGCAATTATTAATTCTGATATTGGCCATTTCCTATATCAGTCTAGAAAAGTAGTTTGTTTCAACGCCAAGGATCCTGACATCAGTCCAGTTATAGCTATCATTATTTAAAGAAATATTTTGAAATAACCGAGTACTTATATGTGGATAATTCATAATTCGCTTTATGCTCCTTTTTTCTCGTTTTTAATACACTTTTAGTTTGTCCGATATAAACAGCATTGCAGTCATTGAATTCAATTTTGTAAACAACAAAATGAGTACGTCAGGAATAAAGGGGTCATTACCATACTTATTTAACACAGCGTGTCAATGAGTTGGAACTTTTCTAAATAATGCCAATACTATATTGGAGAGCAATTTTGTTATTCAATTATGTTAACAATTATAATATGGAAATATTATATTGTTATCGATTAATTTAATAATTTATTGAGTCGTTTTTTGATAGTAATATTGATAAAAGAAAGAGGATAATGATTAGCTAACTGGTTGTTGTGACGATGTCTAGATTAATTTTAGAGTGAAAACTGGGATTAAAGAGAAGTATGGTCCTGTCAACGAGATTAAAAATCATAGACCTTTTTTTGGCTGATTGGATGATTTTAAAAGTAATGTAGGATGCGTCCAGAAAAAGGTTTGTTTTCTATACCAATTAGTCTATAGTTTTGTAAAAGAAGTGAAAAAATTGTTGAACTATTTCATAAGTAGTCGTTTTTCACAGATTAATTGTTGCAAATCTATGAATGTTTCTGAACAGTAATTTGAGCGTGGAAACACACGCAAACAACGTGGCTGTGAAGAGGTCTAACTCCATATTGTGATGAGATCATTAACAATTTGATCTTGGGAATTAGATTAAAAATCCGCAATATACTCGAATATGGTGCAGTTTTTTGGGATATATATAGGAACTTTATTACAGAATCTGAAGAAAAATTACTGAAAAATGTTGGAAATGGATACGTAAAAGCGAATATAATGGGCGTATGAATTCTAGGCGTTGTTAAAAGGTTAAAGCATATTCGGAACAAAGATCTTGATAAATGGCTACAACATCCAAACTACCTCGGTAGGGAAGAAAATGGACTTAAAAAATCATACCCTAAAGCAAATTTGGGCACGATATTAGATGGAACAAATCATCTTTAGATGTTTTTGATACATTTCCTCTTACTAAACCATGGTTTAAAGATAATATCAACTTGTGCAATGACAATGGAAACGTGTAAAGGAACATTATTGGATCATTGCCGATTTTGTTCAATATATTGATCGCTCAGAGTAGTTTACTATATCAATAATATTGACCGAAATAATATTTAAGAGGAATATTTGAAACACTGTCAGTATCATTGTACGTGTGTTATATTGCGCATTATCACTCATTACTGTATACTACTTTTCTACTAGTGGTGAAACCAGTGAAAATAAATTCTGAAATAGCAAAATATTTCGGTAATCATCCGGGACGTATTTAAATTCGGAGTAGTTCCCCATGATCATGAATCCAACGCTTTTGAAACTAGCTCTTGACCCACACTTTTCTTCTCTCCATATTCAACGTAATTAGAATAATAGATTCACAACCATTCACTGAGGATTCATTGAATAAATCGTTGGTTCTTGTAGAAAGCAAGTTCGTAACTGGTATAATATTGACAAATATTATTAACACACGTTAGGGATGCTTCAATTTGCCATCTTCAATAATATTGACCGTGTTAGGCAGGCTCGAAGACTTCTACATTACTAATGTTGCATACAAATTGGACAAGTGTATTTAATTGTACAAAATTTTAAAATGTTAATTGTGTATGTCTTGTAAACTACCACCGGGCTGATGTCCATTAGTAGTTTAATAGATTTATTAATTCATTTACCCATATTATTCAAGTATCTCCACCCTGCCTTTTGCAAGTTTTCAACTATTTTAAGGCGTTCTGAAAAATCAAGTGACTGAAAAATATTAAACGTATATTTTTTTTGTATTTTTTTCTTTTTTTACATTGTTTATGATTTAGTTGTGACGCCTGTTGACTTGACCTTTCATATTCTTCAGCTATTATTTTTGAGATTCTCATCCAGCGTACGAATAGAGTGGATAGAAAACAAATTTATAATGGAATGTGGGCTCGACGTTTGGAGGAGGCAAAATAAGAGAAGTACTATAAGACTTCTACAGTTCGCGAGATGATAAACGGCCACGGGTGTGGCGAATTTATTGGTATTACGGGCACTTACTGGTTAAAGCTAACTCAGTTTGTAGAAGAAATATTAAAAAATGAGACGAGAGTTTAAAAATACGGAATAAGAGAAAATATAGAGACTACAACTTGTAGCATACGCTGAAATATCCGAAAAAGAAGATAGATGTTCTCAAGTTAGTTATCTTGTATAACATTCCCTACAGGACTCGTTGAAAAATTTGGATGATACTGTCTAAATCAATTGCTAAATTCCATTACCTGTTTATTTAAACATTGAATCATCAGCAGATAGGCTATGGAAGACGGTAAATCAAAGGACCAAATAATTCATGACCAAGGAATTCACGAACCCCAATTCCGTCCTAAATTATCCTTTTTGTTTTTCCGATAACCTAGATCTATCCCCTAAATATGGAGAACTGTGAGAATAGGACCTATGCTCTGGTACGTCAAGTACGACGGGATCCTGGGCATCTAAATGAGTGATACTTTATAGAATGTGAAAGAAAACTGCAAGGAATAATTGAGTGAAATAGTCCTTATAGTAAGCATACTGCTAAAAAGAAAATGACCGATCAGACTATAAATTAATTTTAAATTTTTACCGTGTTTACGTCATAAAAATTTGATTACAATTAAGTAAATGAAGAGTTAATTATAACAATTGTAGTTACTTTTAACAAGTTTAATATTAACTTCAGTAACTTTGACATGTATTTTTATTTAACCCTCCGTTAGTCGCGCCCCCTAAAGAAATGCGGTTAGTCGCTCTTAGGTCCAAGAGACCTAAAGTTAACTAACTTACTGATCACTTTTCTGAATGAATTATTTTGAACTTTTGTACAGACATTTAACATAATCATTTTAGACACACACACACACACACACACACATATATATATATATATATATATATATATATATTGTAGTAATTAGTAATTAATCCATTGTTATAATTGCAAAGTAAAGGACTCATTATTGGAGTATATAAAGCGTGCACCGCGACACAGGGCGGCGAGACACAAAGAGTACATTGTTAAGACGTACGCAGTCAACGGCGAGAAGCGAATCGGTCGAGTCAACGGGGAGAAGCGAAACAGTTTAGTTGGTTGGACGGCATACATATATGCAGGCAGATATCCAGCCAGTATCAAGTTACAAACAGTAACCTAATAAGTCATGCCGCAGTAAAAAACTCAATAAGTAAAGAGACCGTCACCAATTTCACCGAGAGAAAGTTGGTAATAATCCGACTGACCATTAATTCGGAAGGAGTAGCCGTTTTCAGCTGAGAGAACCTAAAGTTTCGACAGTGTTTTGTAACCAATTTAAATTCAGTGATATCCCCAAAAACGTGTGCACAGAAAACCCCAAAATTGAGACCTGGTCGGCCGTAAGTAAAAAAAAACTCTAAAATTTATTTGTAAACCATTTCTTTAAGATACGTCAGATCGTTCTTCAATTATTTCTTTTCTTTAATTATTCATTTCTTTAATTGTTTTGTTAGTTAATTTAAAATTCAATCTGTAATCTTATTTTCATCCGCAACAAAATTCGTCGAGGTTTAGACGAATTAAATTAAATAAAGGCTAAATGTAATTATAAATTAATGTAAATTCAATTCACCCATTTATCAAACCCAGTAAAGACCCTGAGATTCTAAAGATTATTGTGTAATTTTTATATTGTATTTAAAACTCAAATAAATTTTGTTTAATTGTTTCCCGTAAAAATCTTATTTTATTTAGCTAATATATATATATTGTAATAAACAAAGATTTAGCCTTTTATTTATTTTAATTAATTAAACAATTACAATTTAAAATATTAATTGCTCAGGGTCTTCACTGGGTTTGATAATGAACACATCAAATTGTTTTTAAAATCTTATTAACAAACAGTTCACAATTTACCTAAACAATATGTCGATAGAAAGAAATTTAAAAGTAAAGAAATCAACTCTGATTGACAATTAAAAGAGAACGACATCTGACTTTATCCTTTAATTAAAGTTTACAATTAATCATTAGTTTTGGTTTCGTTACTTACGTAGTGTCCAGCTGGTACTAGCATTCTTTTTGGCTTCGGAAGTACACTATTGCAAACTTTTACACGAATTCTAAATATTGGCTCACAGATTTTACACTATTGAAGTCAAAATTGATAGGCTCCCAGGAACTCGGATGATCCTCCTTTTTGTCAGCTATCTGATGTCTGCTTGGCTTATACGAATCCTATGATTCGTAGATTTGTTAGTATTTAACCGCTTTGGACTTAAAGTGCTACGTATCACCTTAAACATTTTTTTAACTGTTTATTCTTTCGGAGCGAACAAACTTTTCTTTAGTTCCTGGCTGTAGACGTAAAAATAACTGACTTCCTTTCCTGGCTGGCTATAGACGTAAACTGCTTTTAATTAGCGATATTTACAAGTTAATACTTCCGTGAATTTTTTTACTTTGTCTTAAATTCACAACTTTGTTTAATAATACATTAACGACAGCTAGTCTCTGCTCTAGAATCATTTGTTCCGTCCTCCACCAACTGAACTATCGTAGTCTCGAGTTTTAGCGCTCATACGCCATTTTTTACTTTTCGAAAAAGCAAGTGAGCTCGCTTTTCCATTGTCGCTTTGTTCGATCAGACCACTATAATGGATTTCTCAAACAATTCAAATTTTATGTCTAAACAATTAATGGCCTAATTAATTGGCATTGCAATATATATATATATAATTAAAGTCTGGTTTAATTAAAAATTGCCACTTTATTGAAAATATTTGATAAAGAAAATCTACTGTCAAAAAATTCTATTTTTCTAATATCATAATATCATTTATAATTGTAAAATATTGAGACTCTAATTTCGTAAATCAAACATCAGTTAGATGCCAGATAGGTAAACAGTTCCAGAGTGCTTGAAATAAATTGTTTAAAAATGCAGTTAGTTATTTGTATGATTAATTTTTATTGATTTTTTAAATCTTCTGACGAAATGCTCATAAATAATATTTGTATATATAATATCATAATTTAAATAATTACATTTTTGGTGAAATAAATACATTACTCAGAGTTTGTTACAATATTTTCTGAATTTTGGACAAGACATTGTTGGTAATTTTTTTTTTTTGCGTATCCACAAACACAAAAAACTTTCACACTTTTCACAACAATATTGTGTTTTACATTGGTTTTTAGTTTCCTTGAAACATTGTCCGCATTTCTTCTAAACCTAGTTCGTCAATATCATGATCCGTATCCGAATCATGAGATCTAGCTTTCAAATGTATTCAGTTTCAGATTCATCTCATGATTTTTCAATATCGTCGTCTGATACAACATTTGTGTCATAATTATTTTCTTCTAAAAGAAGACGACGAATTTCAACTTGAGGATATTTCAAGTTCCATATATTTTTACTAATTGTTCACAAACAAAAGACGGAAAGTTGTAATAAAAACCATAAATATACTTATAGAATAGTAATTTCAATTTTAAAAAGAGAAATATGTGATAGAAAAACTGAATAATCGCGAAGAACCTTTACGATACGGAAGTATATTATCACTCCGTACTACCACAGGAAGGCAGACTGCAGTGATCGCAGTAGATATCTTAGACCGAATATACTATACTTCTTTAAAACGCCATTTGACGAGAAACTTTTATTGCTTTAGGAGAGTGAACTTGATAGATTATTGTATAAACACACTCTTCTGAGATGTCAGAAAAGTTCATCCCTGTCTCCGGAGATAAAGAAATAAAATTCTGTCGGTCCCCAGGACCTATCGCGACTAACGGAGGGTTAAGGTAAATATTTAATGTTGCTATAAGAATTTTTTGGAATTCAATTGTCTGAGTAAAGAGGAAAGAAAATATGTTTGGGTTTGGGGATAACAGACTACATGAGGGTAATCGTCGTGGTGGCCTTTCAAAGCATAGGAAGGGATTTGAAAGGGGGGATATAGAAGGGTAGAGCAAGCCAAGGGTTAACTAGAGTCCCCGGGCTATAGTTTAAGGATCCTACCCGGAAATTCGCCTGAAATGAAACTGGGAAAACCCTAGAGAAACCTTAAAGGAAATATGACAACAGGAAGGAAACGAATGGAAAAAAATTGATGAACAGCAGAGAGAGAAAAAAGGTAGAGAAATACAAGACGCAAGACAGACAAACCAGACAGATTGGTTTTTGGAGTTGAGCTGATAGTGACGAAGTAATAAATCGTCAAGAAGAAGTGTATTGGAGGTGTGATGGCTGATGTCAGTTATTGGGGATTTTGAGCGTCCGTATCTGCGTCAAATAGAGGACAACCAAACTTTTGGGATGTTTATGCTCGACCGAGAAACGGCTTTACTTAGTTTGAAATAGATAGATTCTTTAAATTTTCTGTGGTGGGCTTAAGGTCAAATTAACTAATAATATAAGGTTTGTTGGGCGCCACCTGCAAGAAATTATTCACTTGCAGGAAAGAAAATACAATTTTTAGTTATTAAAAAAAACAAGAATTTATTTTATCAGAATTTATATACTCGCCCACATATTCTTAAACACGAAAGCTCTCCAGCCTTGCCAGGGATGCATGTACCCCCCCTTTCTCAGGATTAACCGTGGTTATGTTTGTGGCAAACCGACGAGATACCTGGAAGCATGCAATGCGACTTACCGTTCTGCAGCTCGGACAGGGTCGATTCCCGTTGGCGACTCTCTCTCTGCAGCAGCAGCAGTAGACGACCGGGGACCCACGTGTAAACCAAAATTGTCCAGGATCAACTCTCTCTGATGGTCCAGAGTGATCTCCACGTGTTCCTAGACTGCTCTCACCGACGGTCCAGATCGATCTCTCTTGTTCGCAGACTTCTCTCTCTCCATCCTCAAAATCCCTATCTCCTGGTTGGTCCTTGTCCACACGTGACCCACTTCAATCTATTTTAGGGCCATACCTTCCCGGTCGTCTACCCCTTTCTTGGCCGACCATGACCTTGCTTGCGGGACTTGCGGATTTTCCCAATCCTCCCCGCCATTGACATCTGTCTGCTGCTCGACCCCGGCAAGCCACATTTCCATGTTTCCAGGCAGTAATTTAGGCAAAAGTTTGTATACAAATTGAAAACTAAAGGCGCACCATATTTCCTTGGAATATATTAGGCTCATACAAATAACAGAAAATTCATAAAATCTAAAACTGTTTAGTTTCCCAAGAGTCTTCGCCAATTTACGTATGAATTGGAAAATAATAAAATAGCTATTAGATGTTTGTGTCATTAACAACAATGACATTATTGAAACGAATTGGTTCCGAAAAACAACGTATTCAAGACGTGATCTAAATTTTTTATCTATTCATCCGAAAAAATCCATGGTGTATAATCTCACAGATAATGCCTTTTATCTAATAATGCCTAGTATCTCACACAAAAAGTCAGAAAATTAAAAATATTATAATCACCCATTAAACTTTATTAACAAACACATATTGGAAATAATAATCAAACATAAATATAACTGCAAAACTAATGGTGTAACATAATAAAAATAGCCATGATGGATACAAAAATTTACTGTGGTGTATGGGTAAGCGTGACTGCCTCACATCACACAGGTCCCGGGATTGAATCCCGGCGAGGGCATGGACTTTTGGGTGCGTGAGAGAAATTCTCGTTATAATGAGTGCCCATAATGATTCGTTAATAACCTGGGTTGTTGATGCGACTGTAAATAAACCAATATGAAAAAAATGTAGAGTATTGTCATATTGTGGTCAAGTTAGCGAAAACATATAACGACTTTTAACTAATTTAGATTTTCAAATTATTTTCAAAACTAATAACAAACTTAATAAATTCATTAAAAATCGGGCAGATGAAATTGATAAACAAAACAGCGTAATGAAATATACAAAATTAACTGGAGTGAAACCTATTGTAAAAAAAATTGTCACATAGGTGAAACCAAACGCACACTGGAAATTAAATGAAAGGAACACAAAAGCGACTATAAAACTTAAAACCATAATGTGGTCACTACAAATATAAATTTAATTGGAAATGTGTGGAAATATTAGATATTGAACAAAATTTTTACAAACGCATTTTTTACTTAAATTTTTCAAGATAGTGTTAAATATATAGTGATAATTATGTACAATAATACATATTTTGTGTTAACCACAATCTTCAAAATAATGACAATAAAAAATTTGTATATTGTATTTTCTCCGCATAAAAGACCTGAAGAAGGTAAAAATTTATAAATGAAATGTGTAAAAGAAATTCATTAACTTCATTGTAGACGTAAAAATATTGAATATTAATGAGAAAAGATTTTAAAAATGTAAGTTACTAGAACAATTTTCAAAGTAAACATAAGACCCATAACTGTTCACGCGTTCCCCTAGCTTTATCGAGATGTTACTAATATAACCTACATGTCTGAATGATTAAAAACTCAGATAGATGGGCCTGTCTAAATATAAATTATATTTCTGTGTAGAAACTAGATTGCTAACTTATATACGGAGTATTACTATGGGTCTATTGCGCGTTATCCAATTACTCTGAAATTTTTATCCCAGTACTGAGAATAATTAACTTGGTGGTTAAGTAATTTGATGGTCTTTGTATTGGGGGAATGCAGTCAGATAAATTATTTAAGAATATCATTTAGACCATTATAATTAAATTTACTGACAAAAATGTGATGCTTTCTCCAAAAATATAAGTACGAATTTTATTAATTCAAATGAAAAGGGAAATATATTTATTTACAATTAAATAAAGCAAGGAATAAGTATTTTTACTACAGTAGGAGACTGTGTTACTTATTAGATCATAAAAGATTGAATGTATGTGAGACAATAACACAAAAAATTAACAACCCATACAACAGTTAATAACACAAAATACTTTTGAACAATATAATTTAAAAGTGAGTAGACGTTTCGATCAACTGTTGTGATCTTTGTCAATACTATCGCCAAACTAAAGGAATATAGACGAAGTTACAACGCATTACAAAGAATATGATTACAAGATATAAATTAACAAAGATTATTTAATAAACCATTATAAATATTGTTTAAATGTGAAGCATCTGGTTTTACATTTAAAGAAAACTTGTTGGACACAATATGTAACTTTTCTGAGACTAACCCTTTATTAAAATTGCTTTCTTGTGCAGAATAATAGTATTATTAAAATTTGAAGGATTATTAAGATCGAAACAATGTTTTGTAATAGGAGAATGTTTATATGGCGGAAATTTTTACATTATGTTTCTTAATTCTATGTAACAATGATCTTTTAGTTTGGCCGATATAACAAAAGGAGAACTTATTGCACCTAATTTTATAAATAATATTATGTAAATTTATACTACTAAAACAATCTTTATGCTGTTTAACATGTACATTTTTCCGCTCCAACTCCGTCTTTCTCCGCTGTGATTAGTGGCGTTGATTAATAATAAAGAGATGAAGGAATTGCGAGGACAAAAAAATATCGTATAACGTTATCCGGCGAATTGAAGCCAAAACCAATGATAAAAAGACGATGATTAGCCAACCTCCTATGGTGTAGTGATCATCGTCACTGCCTCGCATCATAGAGGTACAAGGTTCAAATCCCTGCCCGGTAATTGTTGTTGTTTGCATGTTTTCCCAGACCGAGAACCCCCAACAAAATTAGTTCACCGAGTAGTGCAATACAACAAGTGTACAAAGGCGCTAATTACCATAGCTGTTGGTGCGAATAAAAAAAAATACAATGGTAAAAGATCAGTCGGCTATTGTTTAAACTCTTTTAAATTGTTTCAAACTTTTTTTCATGACATAACGTGGAACTCTATAATCCCTTCCCCCACCCAAACCAGCTCACAGTTTAAATGTGATGGTAACAACATCTCTACAAAATTGCGAGAAAAGGGAAAATCCAAAATGTTTAAGTGCGGAGAAGCCCACGCATCACTTGATACTAGGTGCACAAAACGACCTAAAGAACCTGAATTTGAAAAGATGAGGTTAAAGTGAAACCAATCGACTCGGCGATTTATTGCGCCAAGTATATGGAGATTGTTCGGATATCTCCAGGCAAACCCAATTCCTCCGGGCGATGAAATGCGTTTTTCTATAACTTCTCCCTAAAACAAGACAGGAGGTCCTGACCACATATTCTGAAGTGAAATATTGTTTATTTAACATTTGCGGCTTCGTAAAAAAGAAAGTTCACCTTTCTAACCTCTACTCCCAATCTGACCTGATCTTCCTCGTTTTAATCGATACCATTTTTAAACCAGGATAAGTTGGAAAAATTGGAGGTTATAACCCCTTCTTCCCAGACAGTGATTTCCAGAACCGCGCAGTGGAAGCGTTCTATTCTATACAGACGGTCACTATCCCAAACCAGTACCTAATCCGACAAATCTATCCGCCGAAGAGATACTAAACACAGAAACTAACGGCACCATTGGCTTTTACCGCCCCCCAACCAACACCTCACACCAAGATCTTCTCCTATATCTCTCCAATATTCCCAACCTTATACTGATGGGTGATTTAAAAGCACGTCACACCGATTTTGGGGATTCTATTACGTACCCAAAATCCTTACAAATTACCAATATCTGTCGACTACTAAGCACGTCACCTGCCTTTCTTTCGCACCAAGGGGCTTCGACCACCGAACATATCATCCTGTTTCCAACTTTTTAGCCAACACGAGTCCCCCGACCATCCCTGATTCCGTCACGTCAAGCCACCTGCCCATCTATTTTTCCTCTTACCTGGTATTTTCCCTACCTCTCCCAACCAAACATATAATCCTTGACCATAACAATGCCGACTGGTTTAGTTTTAATTCCTTCATCACTGAAATTATTTCTCTGACTACAATAAATATCAAAGCTGACATTGACGATGCTGTAACTATTTTTTTTTCAAGCATCATCTCCGCACATACTAACATCTACATCCCCCAAATGTTATAGATCAAGGCATTCAACACTCCCGCCTCATTTTATTTAACATGTTAGAAGGAAAATAAGTATGTATCGTCTTTTCTGCCGAACTCTCCACCCGGACTTCAAAACGTCGAGAAAAGAGCCAGTTGAGACGTTTAGTTATGAGGCAGGGCGATATAGGGATTGGACTAACAACAGGACAGAAAATTCTTCCAGGCGTCGAAGCACATAACGAGAATATCTGAACATATACGCAATTAGAACTCTAACTGGTATAGTAACCGACCCGTCAGTGACATAGAAGTCCTCGCAGCGTCACTTCGTGAATCCCTTTCCTTCCCTAAAGACAATCTTTTTAATCACCGCCGCCATATTAATGACTTCCTACCTCTTCCCCGTTCTTCCCGACTACCAACCTGATCATTCCCTATCCTCTCCGATAGCTGACAAGGTTCTCCAAGCGAGTCTGAAGCTTCGGAAAACTCGAGTTTAAGGAAACAATAATTTTAAACTTTGGTGGATCAATAAATAATAATTAATGTCTGTTTCGAGAAAGATGCCAACACAATATTTAGAACAAAGAAAATCAACTTGCAATATTATTAGTCGTTAGTTACGTCTTCAGCTAACCAATGTCCCGCCAAATTCATCATACACTAATATCTCTTTTAAATCTATCTTATAGAAGAGAACAAGATATTCTCATAGTCTCAGAGTACACATGGATGTGGATCATTCGAAAACTTATCAGGATTTATAACGTTTAACAATCAAACAGAATTCACCACTTATATTCTTTACTGTTTTTATTATTGTTTAATGATACCCAGATACTACAGCCATCAAGGTTTCTGGGTTGATCTCAGGAGATTTCGACTGGGCTGCTAGTTAGGTTCCACTGACGTCACTCTGACGTCATCAGCTGACGGACAATCTTCCCCAAGAGACCTAAAAAAAGGAGCATGTAAGAAAAAATAATTATTGCAACGAACAATCAAATTTTTAATACCTGACATAATACCAAACATAAAAGCTTAATATTCTTTTAAGCAAATGACCGAGTCAACCACTTATTTCCATATTCTCTCATAAAATTTCCTGGCCCCCTTATAACATAAGTCCATATTAATTCCCCAAGGACATATGAACGGTTAAAAGACCTCCATGAAACTTTTCGAACCTTAACAGTTGTTATTTCTTTCACCCAAAACCAAAGAAAAATCTCTTCACTCAGTATCCATGTTTGAATCTCTTTTTTAATCTCGCAACTGACAGCCAAAAAACAAATCCCCAGAGGTAATCCTCTGTACATCTCATAATATCATCTTTCTTCGCATATTATAATTAATTACATTTCCGCTTAGTATTATCGGAACCAACCAAAACTATTTTTCCAAACAGTGCCCAATTTCGTGATATTAATGCTATTTAATTATTGATCCTTTTGTAAAAAAAATCGAAATTCTTAAAATCCCTATCACAGATGCTTCACTTATCCGACTTGATCGTCTTAGATCCTTCGTTTGGCTTTACGAAACAAACTTCTTTACACATTTTAATCAACTTGAGACTGTCGGAAAATGCCATGTCACAACCCTAGGTGTCACATTATTTCATGGACCTTCGCTGTTTGAAAGGCAAACATGTTCTCATTCACCCGACTTGTTTTTTTTTCATCTTTGTCCGCGACTATAATTAAAACTTTAGCTGATTCTTTCCACTAAGGACGTAGTTTTTAGAAGAATTCTATAACCCTGCTTTATATTTGGTAACGACGAAAATGGTAATTGTAAATCAGTAAAAGCAGTTTCTATTGAATAAAATTAATATTGAATTCCAGTATGAAATTAAATTTAAAAATTTGAAAAAGCATGAGCTGCATTAAAAAAATCAGTAATAGACAAAAATAAATTCTACGGTTCACTGATTCCTGAGGCTGTGTCTGATCACCAGTTCAGCAACTGCTTTATTTCGTAAATATTGAAGAACCTTTCCCCTGGCGGAGAATTATTACGGCGATGGTTTTCCGATGAGATGATAGATGACCCAATGCGACTCGACCGTGCTCCTTGTTATCGATACTTCCGCAATGGGAAGGTTTATCATGCTGAAAGTGAGAAATACAAATTCGAACCCCGGATCCCTGTGATGCGAGGTAGTGACACTGACTGACCACTACACCACAGCAGTTGGGCATATGAAACTGGAAAAGAAAGTCACTGATATATCTCGAGTTGTTTAACTCAACTGCTTGACTCAATTCTTTGTTATATTTAAAGCAGAAAAAATGTTAAAAAATCTTTTTTAGGTAGTTAAAATTTAAAACATAAGTATTTATGTAATAATCTATTATACTATATTTAAAAACTATTTTCTTTATGAAGCCTACGTTTTTATACAATTAAAATTTTTAAATTGGAGGGTACTTCTCCTTTAGTCTTCTATCCTGATGATTTTCCTTATTTATTATTACCCGGCCTATATCATGAATACCCTATGCGTTTACATATCATTTATCGGATTTCAATTCAAACCTTTCTCTGCCCATTGACTATTTTATTATATTTTCCATTCTACACTCTAAATTTTATAGAGTCTGATCTTACCTTCCTGACAGCAGTAGTACAATTTTGCATTTACGAATCACTCTATCAAACAATTTATTAAAAATTAATGTTTTTTCCAGTTTAATTAGTTTTATTTTCAACATTTTTTTATAATTGAGAAAATTTTTATGGAGGTTGTTGTTATTAAATTTTATTTCAAACTGTAAAGCTGGAGCTGACATCAAACGTTAAGAAAATATTTGTATGAACAAGGGACGGAATATTCAGTAAGAAGAAGTATTAGATTACGATTATTTTTTACGGATTATTGATTATTCTGATTAATTAGTGGTATTGACCGGACCTGTGGATTTAAATATAGACAATGTACAACACAGAATCGATAATTAGTTTACCACTTCAATTTGTACCCTTATTGCCGGATTGAAAACCTGCTTTTATCGACAATAGCAGAAAACATTAGCATGTTAATTACAGGGAGTTTACAATAAGTGAAGAGTACTGACAAATTCTCATTAGCACCAGGTTGGTATAAATAAAGAATCGACGTATTTTGTAATGCTCTCTATCAAATTTTCAATTGTACTAGCTATAATTTTATAATAAAGTGAAAATTTAACTAGAAACCTTGACAAAAGAATGTTGTATTAATAATGTAAAGGTAGATAATTTATATATATAAATGTAAATGAATCTGTGTGTGTGTGTGTGTGTGTCTGTCTGTCTGTGTGTTCTATATGCGCACATTAACCATTCATCCGATTGTGATGAAACTTTAGTGAGTTGTTGTGTTCACGCTCGCAAAGATTTCTGTCGGCCAACTTCCAACAGAATAAAAAACAGAGGAAAAAATTAAAAATATGCTAAAACTGCCGATATTAGCGTAGATTAATTACTTTTCGGTGGTGATGTGATTATGGTTTCTAGCCAGATGTTTTAAGTGTATAATTTCAACCCCTTAAAGCATTTCTAAGGGAGGGGGTTGAAAAAGCATGGACTGCATAGAAAAATCAGTAATAGACAAATAAATGCTACGGGTCACTGATTCCTGAGGCTGTCTCTAATCACAATTTCAGCGACTGCTTTACTTCGTAAATATTGAAGAACCTTTCCCTGGTGGAGAATTATTGCGGTTGTAACAAAAAAACACGAAAAATTCAGGGTTACATAACTTAATGAGTTTGAAATTTTGACATTCACTATGTCAGTGAATTTCTAGTTCAGCCCCTACATGTTGGAAATGGTTGTGAGGCCGTTTCATAACAACGGAAACTGGTATTGAATCTGTGGTTTTTGAAGTCATTGAATTTAATTCAGACATTATCCATACTGGGTAAGACGTAGTGCAGTTCCTAAGAGTGGGGGTGATACAAATTCTGTTTACAATCTTAAATACATCGAGAAATTACATGTTACTTACCATCCAGGAACCAACAATGAGGAGCTAAGACACACCTACCGCCACTAGGGTAGGGGGCGGAAAGGATGCGGAATTTAGAAACATTCATAAACAGCCCTTAGTGACGTCGAATAAAACGTTTTCGTAGCCGCTTAATTTGATAGTTTCATTATAGAATTTTTAAGTGTCTAATTTTAACTTCAAAAGCAAGGAAGGAAAGTACCCTTACCGTATTGTAAGGGGTTTACGTAAAAAGTAATGCAAAAAATATCGAGATTGGTGTCGATTTTTGCGTTATAGGAGTCGTTGAGTTTAATTATCGCATAACCATAGTGGAGGTGGACGGGGTTGACAAAAAGTTCCCAGGAATAGTTTTGATCATCTTAATTTACGGGGTAAATTTTTGATTTTCTTAAGGTAGCAGGTATATTTTGGTCTCTATTTAGTTAAAGGTTGAATTTCTTTACTTCTTTAATGTACCGATAGTAGTTATAGGCATTATTAAGATAGCGAACATTTTTTACTGTTTTAATTCAACGTTATGTTTTAGACATTCTCACTTTATGTGTAGGAGAATCTCCGAGTTGATAAAGTACCGTCAGTCATCATCCTGAATTACATAGAATTCGATGCCGAGGGGTTAGGTCAGGGAAGGGAACAAAAATGGGTAAAACTTCCGAACACTGGTGCTATTTATTCTGATTAAATGTTAGTGTGTAATCATTTCCTACTCCGGGCTCATTTAAATAGTTATTTTTTAAAATGTACTGTTATATGTACATGTTAAATTTGAACCTTGCGTCTATTCTATATATTTTTTAATTCTGAACTAGTTTGAAAGATTTTAAATTAGTATGAATTAAATTATCATTATATGAATATGAAAACCAGTTAAAGTAGGGAGTGATCACGTGCGATACGTTAACTGAGTTCCGTTTTTTGCTTTTAAGACATTATTTGCGCAGAAGCATAACAGTCCGTCCACTTCGCCGTTTGGGTACCGTATTTGATTGATTGGTTGCAATCAGATGGCAACACAAACGGTATAATCCGATCTGCAGACAAACAGGTTCTATTTGTACTAAGGTGGGATTAAACGCGTCAATGCAGGGAGTAGATTTCTGAAATCCCTTTGTTCAGACGAACAAGCGACAAGGTTACACAATAGCTGTGTAACACGCTTTGAAATGGATTTTTTTTCTTAATTTATAAGAGAATCCTAAATATCATTCACAATTACTAATTCGATGTCTCTTTTTTACCATATTCTCTAAGAAATTGAGGTTTACTATTCTATTTACAATACTCTCTATGGACCAACTAAGTTCACTCTACAACTTGTCTATAAAACATATAAGTTTGATTTAAAACCTTCCTACTATATAAAAGATTGTAACGATTCATTTCCAATCTATTGAAACGTCAATATTTAACAGCCACGCTTAAAATTAAACAACATACATATTAAAAAAATATTGAATATATGTCAGGAGCTTTCGAAATATTGTATTTAATATTCATCTCTAAATTATAATAAATTATTAATGTAATAAAATTAAATATTTGTTGAAAAGCAATTAAAACCAATTTACCTGTAAGCTTGTTTAATATTAAAATTTTATGAGCCTATTTATGGTTGTCGAAATAAATAGGTTTATTAGAGGAAGTGTGTGTACTGTACACTGTATTGTGGGAAAGTGTGCAATCGGCACGTCACGCTAACTATTGATATATCTGTATAAATGTAATTTGCTGCGCGTGGGTTTGATCCCCGTGGTAGTTTCAGAAACAAATATATAAACAATTGTGTAAACAAATAAATAATACAATTTTGAAATAACGGTCTTGTCCCCACTTCCTATCACCTCACTTCACTAAAAGAAGGAATTCGTATTTAATATTATTAGGTTTTTATTTATTGTTTATAGTCGCGTCAACATATTAGTCATTGACGAATTTCCATAACTACTACATTAAATTATTACATTTAATCCATATTATATATACATATTATTCTTAACTAACGATTCTTCGTCTAATTAGATTACATCTTGAATGCCAGTTTTCTTCCTAAACTTTACAAGGTTATTTATTACTGAGGTATTTTATTGTATTGTATATTTCTCAATTGTAGGTATTCTAATCCTGTCGTGCTTTGGGCAGTCGTAGAAGACATGCTGGATCCTCAGGGCAGCGTTGTATAAGTCATGTGAAGGTTGCGGTGGACTAGAAAACAGATAGGGGTGCGTCAGGTTATTATTATCGTCAATAATATAGCACAATTTATTTCTGGGACGACACTCACCAATAATTTCTTGTCATCCTGTGTCTGCATGGTATTTTGTGATGTTCATGGTTCTTCATTTCTTCAAAATACAATGACGACATCTACTACAGCATTTCGTTTTTCAGAATCCTTCATCCGCTTCATTTCCTTCCTGACGTTAGTACGCAACGAATTACATTTTTTAACAGACTGCAACTTATCAGCATCTGGATACTTCTCTCAATATTAACAAAGGAAACGCTCGTATTGTTCATTATTTTAAAATTATATTCTTATACTCATTGGTTTTAATATTTCACAAAGCTGGTAAACTCTGATACAGATCTATGCATTCTAAAATAAATTTCTTTTCTTCGTGTTTTATTTGTATCCATCTTATAAAGTGAATTGTGAAATGTTTAATCAGCACCTCCTCAGTGTAGTACGTGGCTGCGGAGACAAAACTCAACCATTACCATCTACAGCCGATACATAATTTCATATTGTGCAATAAATATCTAGTTCCTTATGATTAACTCAATATATTGTGCAATCTTTCATTATCATATACAGACAGTCAATAATACTGTGCAATATCAATTATTGTGCAATATATTGAACGTCTAGGGGTCGCTTTAAAGTGGAGAGTTCTTATCCTAGCTGTCTCCGTGATAGATTGCCAGCGTATGTTATTTCCTTGCAGTTGTCGACTTCCTTATGAAATATTCCTTCATTTCTTCCTCTTCTTCACTTGTTTCATTTTTCAGGATTCTGGCACAGTCTTGTCCCTCCTACTTTTGAGTATTTTAGATGGAAAATATAATTCACTTAAGCAATTTATTTAAGTTATTTGAAACCGTCTTGCTGCCGGAAGATTGCCTTTAAACCGTCCTGCATAAAAGTTGTTCAAATCACTTATCGATCTGTTGAAGAAATAAAATTTTCCTACGTCCGTACTTCATTCTACGTTTCCAGTTATATGTTGGTTTTTCAATCATATCCCGCATGTCCTTCCAAGCTTTATTTCCCGTGTACGAATTAAATAGAGAGCAAAGCCTATCTTCCTTCCGGTTGCCAAGAATTCCTACCGTAATGACTCAACTTTATCTCTTCTGTCACCTGGTCTCCTCAATTTATTTATTCTTCCGACTGAAAATTAGAAATGAAAAGGATTCCTACAAATTTACTACTTTTTACGTGATGTAATTATTCCCCAATTATATATTAAAACAATCGTAAATATGGACGCAATTTATATAACGTTATTCATATCCATATTACGATATTAACGTTCATTTCATTTACTGCAGCCCAGCTATTTAGTGCAAGAAATTTGTCCTGAGATTTAAATTCATCCAAATCTAATTATGTAATACTAATAGTTTTTTCATAGAATTTACCTTTGTTTTCTTTGATTGAAGGCTTTTAATCCTTAATTTAATCGTAATATAAATGGCGTCTCAAGTTTTGCTCTTATGATTTTACCCAAAATATTAAATCTGTTTGTTTAATTCAGTATGTTTCAATGAATTTAATACTATCCACTTTACCGGAAAAATATAACTCAACTCATCACTAAGCACTCAATTACTCAGTACCACCACTTTACATTCAAACTGAAAATGTCGCCATCAAATCGCAAGTATTTGTGCGAGAAAGTATTGAATATTTTTTTTTCTGTGACGGAAAGCGCTTGTACGCAATTTATCTTTGAGCAAAGCACTTTATAGAAAAATCTTAAAATTAACTTAAAGTTTTGCAGCGATAATTTTTTTAATCACTACCGTTCCTTTACATTTGTATAAAAATGTTGCGGATGAGATAAAATTATTTCTGACAAAGATTCAACTTATATTTATATATAAAGATTGAGAATGCATTGAAAAAGTAATCTATTGGTTAAATACCAATGAACTGACTCTAAAAAGATGAACTATACAAAATTATAACGCCCAAGGAAACAAATAGTAGGATCCTGCGTATTTTCTGTTGATAATGTATTTAAGTTTATCTACAAATGATACTGTAATCATGGATTAAAGCAATACTACCACTATAGCAGCCTCTTGTGCACGTGCCTATTATAAATATGTGTAAATTTACGATAAAAAAATAGGAATCCTCAGACGACCAGAAGATGGTGGATGACATGAGTTAATCGTTCTTGAACACGGCGTATTATTGATGAAAAAGTTCAAGACTTTTAAAATAATGTAAATGAATAAATATATCGCCTTCATTCATGTTTATTAACAAAACATTAAATATACGACGACGTTTCATCCACCGTTTAGGCTTCTTTAAGACTAATACCTTTTTTAATTATATTAATAGTCGCATCAACGGCTAGGTCATTACCGAATTTTTGCACTTTGCTGCACTTCACGGTCGGGACACTAACCTTCTAGGAGTTTGTCGGCATGGAAATAGACACATATAACATCCATGCCCTCGCCCGGATTCTAACTCGAAGCTTATGGGGGTGGCATAAGAATTTTGTATTTAAATCACGAAAAATATTTAAAGGTAAGGTAAAAAAACCTTGCCTCCAAATTTTTTGAGTCGTTTATATGCAATCTTATGAAAAGTGAAGAGGCCTTAAAGAGGGCACGAAACATCGTCGTAAAATTAATTACCTGACTCAAGCTCACATATTTATCTATTTCTACAAGATTTTTATTATGTTTCATTATTTAATTAATCCTCCGAATGCCTGATATTGATAGCATGAATTTATTTTGGTATACTTCCAAAAATTTAATAGTAAATTCATTGCACCACTCCATTATTAAAATTTAAGAAACTATAATTTTTTTTAGGGCAACAGGCTACATAAGGGTAATCCACGTTGGGCAACTCCCCTTTAATAGCATAGGATGGGATTTGAAGGGGGGATGCAGAAGGGTAGAGGAAGGTGGCCAAGGGTTAACTAGGGCCCCCGGGCTATATTTTAAGGATCCTACCCGGCATTCGCCTAAAGAAATGCAGGTAAAACCCTAGAAAAACCTGCATCAGGTAGGTCGGGCATTGGGTGCTTGTCCCACGCCCTTCCGATAGCGAGAGAGGAGTTTGCTGTGGGGACGCAGCATTACCTTCTCCGTTCCTCGACCAGTTTAGGAGGCAGCTGGCCGACTATTCCAATGGGAATAGCGGACAACTCTTACCGTATGCCCAAGGTCTGTGACCCAGGAACATACAGCTCTCAGAATAGGCCGAGGTGCCTCGGCTTGTGGGAACCTTAGTTCAAAAACGGAGAGGAGAAGGCATCCCCAAAGGTAGCCCCTTCGTATCTCTCCTACAAGGTTCTACCTGCAAGAAACTATAAATTCACGAAAGTGTTCATAAACACGAAGTTACACATAAAGCTATTGAGCAAGGCCGATTGTGTACAATGAACACTCGTTATGTAGTGTGTACAGCGCGCATAAGTATAGAAAAACTAACTTAACTTTGATTTGATATTATTGCGAATTCTCTACATACATTGCTTTAATTTAATGCTGTTAATGTTTATATGCCAGTGGGTTAGTGGTTTGAGAAACTAAAAAGTTATTGAAGAAGTTGAACAAAACTATCTACATCGAAATGGCAAGATACGCTGGGAATAGTCAGAATCAATTTTATCCAGATATATAGGATGCACATTGCAAATTATTCCACCCATTACTTGCGTTGAATGTTTCGTTTCCAATAAATCCCGGAAGGTCGGCTAGGACGAGGTTAATATCCTAACCCAAGTATAAACCCTTGTTCTCAAGGACTGTGAAGTCGCCAATCTAAGTTTAGAAGGAACTGCTGGTTTTTCTCGAATGTAAAATTGGAGTGTTTACTTAGAGAGGCAGATCATGACGAAAGAAAGACACATACACTTCCACAAACGTTTCGCAAATGCTTTATCTAAATAACAACATTAACTTTGTAAAATAGTAAAATACTTATAATATTTTTCATAAAAAAATAAATTTATAAATATTTCAAAATTTGTTTGTTATTTTTTTGTGTGTATTCGTCCCGCGCCCCCTTGAATAACATTATTAATGTTCAACCTTGAAAACAGAACCGGTTAGGATTCGAAGATCCGAAAAGTCATTTCAAAGAATCGACTCGTAGTGAATCGGCACTGAATGACTTAACAAAAAGAATCGATCGGCCCATCGCAACTTTCAATATTTAAATAGAAAATTAGCACATTCATATTCAGTTAGTATAAGTTTCAGATGCATTTTTATTCCCGCAGAAGAAAAATCTGTAACAGCAGAATCGCACTATGGAGGATTGAATTCACACAATAATGAAGACCGTGCAGTCTTTATGGGTTTTAATTTGAGAACTATTAAAATTAAAATATTATGCTAATGTTTCAGTTAATAATATTGTATTAATTTTATTATATGAATAAACTATGAATACATACACAATATTTTCATTTGTCTGTTTAAACGTAGGTAAATATTAATGGAAACTAACGTATACATTTCCAACTGCAGTGAAGCAGAGCTGTTCGCGTTCTTCTTTTCGAATCTAATTCAGCCTAATGGAAGTGTGCCATTTACTTAAAAATCTTTTAAGATTCTGAGAAACAAAAGTTTAAGACTAAACACGTTGCTTGTAATATCAAAGTCTCATGCTCTGTCACAATTAATTACTTTTACGACTGCTATATTAAAAGTTTAGAAAACATTCTACAATGTGCATAGCTGTGTGAATCCTCTGTAATGTGAATACAAAATTTAAAAATGTAATTTTTTCTTTTAAGATGTAATTTTTTTATGCTGTGATTAATTATTAAAATTACGTTGTGATTATAATTTTCCAGACTTTAAATCAATGTAATGTCTGCGCCCTGGATTGAGCATAATTTCTTTACTAGCGTTAATTAATTATATACGAATCTGTAAAAATTCAACTTTAATATCAGTTTATAACAACATATTTGTACACTATAGTTTGACCTTGGGCATACGGTAAGAGTTGTTCTCTATTCCCATTGGAATAGTCGGCCAGCTGCCTCCTAAACTGGTCGAGGCACGGAGAATGGAATGCTGCGTCCCCACAGCAAACTCCTCTCCCGCTATCGGAAGGGCGTGGGACAAGTACCCAATGCCCGACCTACCCGATGCAGGTTTTCCTAGGGTTTTCCCTGCATTTCTTTAGGCGAATGCCGGGTAGGATCCTTAAAACATAGCCCGGGGGCTCTAGTAAACCCTCGGCTACCTTCCTCTACCCTTCCGCATCCCCCCTTTCTAATCCCTTCCTATGCTATTAAAGGGGAGTTTCCCAATGTGGATCACCCTCATGTAGCCTGTTGCCCTAAAAAAAAGGTTTCTAGGGTTTCTCCTTGAATAACTTTTAGGAACATGCCGGGTTGGATCCTTAAACAACATCCCGGGGGCCCTAGTTCACCCATGGCTACTTTCCTCTACCCTTCCGCATTCTCCCTTTCAAATCCCTTCCTATGATATTAAAGGGGAGTTGTCACCATGTGGATTACCCTGTTACTAAAAAAAACTTCCGCATCCCTCTTTCAAATCCCTTTCTATCTTACTATTAAAGGGGAGTTGCTATAACGTGGATTATATTTTATAATATTAATCTGTATGTGCAATTGAAGGCTCTTATTAGTTTGGTTTGTTCTTGAAGTCTAAAACGCCCGCCTAAGACAGAAAAAAATATTAATTATTACAATATTTAACAGACACAACGTTTCATCTCTGATTTGAACCTCTTCCGGTATACAATTAAAATTAAATTCAGTAACCTGAATATTTTAATAAATAAAGTTTTACATACACGTTTAATACAATTATGTATAAATATAATTTTTAGAGTGTTACAATCTACTATAATCAAATTTAGATTAACCAATTTATTACGTACCGCTTTGTCACATATTATGAATTTATACATAATTGTATTAAAAATTATCATGTTATCAAAGACTTTATTTCTTAATTTTTTGATAATTTGAATTAAATTGTAATTGTACACCTGAAGACTTTATGTCTGTTAAATATTACTATGGTGCGCTTTTTAGCAAATTACTTTAAAATTATGATTATGATCGTACCCGACTTTGGGCACAATTTTTTAAATGGTGGACTATATTAAATTTGGGAGTAAATCGTTAAGTATTTATATTACGATATTTGATTTGTAGCCATCTTAAAAGCAAATACATAAAAGTAGGTAAGTGTAAATTCAATTAAATTAACAATTTCAGTTAAAGCAACTCAGAATTTATTTTCAAAAAGGAATCTGTCCACACATTAACAAAGAGTGTTAATCGCCAGCATTCTCCGGAACGCATGTACTCCCTCTCCCAATATTAACCTTTGTTTTCTGTTGTTGTTGCAAACTGGCGTGTTAGCCATAAAACATGGATCGCGGCTCACGTGCCCACTGTAGTGCAGACACGGGTCGTCCCTGGTCCTCAGTGGCACAGGCTGCAGCAGCACAGAGGCGAAGCACAATAGACTGCATACATGGACTAGGCTGACGAAAACTGACTCTCGTCTTCTGCTGAACGATGCAGACTGTCCTTGTCTTGAGAGGTGTATCGACTATCATAGACACGTGACCCGTGGTTTCTTTAAAATTTAGGTCCCACCATTGGACCATACTCTCCCCGGCGTCTACCCTTTCTTGACCCTCCCCGGTCAAGATTTTATAATCTTGTTTTCGGGTCCGTGGATTTTACTAATCTGGCCCGAAATTGTATGCTGCCGACTTTTCCGCGCCGGGAAGCAACGTTTCCATGTCTGCGGCAAAATTTAAAATTAAATTACTACGATATTCAATTTTAAAGAAATGTGCTACAAAGAGAACTATATTACAATTCTTATTTTACTAATAGGCTGATGTTTTTAACATTTATTTCTTATGATGTCAGTTTTTATTAATGATTAATTATTAAGTTTTTATTAATTCGTGGTAAATAAATTATTTATGGTCACAAATGCTATATTTTAGATAAATATTTTACATTTCAAGTTCAAAACTGTTAGCATGTAAAGGTTTACTTTCACTAAAGATTGAAAGAAAAATAGAGAAACAAACGTCCTTCAAATTAATATAACTAAATTTCTACTTATATTTTATACATCTAGGAGTATTCATTATTGGGTTTCATTCCAATTGTGAACAATCATACTATCTCAGCGTAATTTATAAAATTATAAAAACATCGAGAGAGCTCTATAAGTGAGCAAACTATATAAGTTGGAGTCTACGGCTCACATCACAAATTTTCGTACTGTTTTGATAAAATCAGTGAGGAACATTAAATATGTCATCAAACTATTTTAGTGATTTACGAATTGTTCGTTAAAGTACTAACATGACAAATAACTGTGATGGACTCAGAGCAGAGATTCATAAGGACATCGCATTAGGAACATCGACGTTTATATAAATCCTGTGCACATTTTACATGAACAATATACCCGTTTTTTTTTTCTCGAAAGGAACCGAGTGAAATAAAATATATAACTAGTAAAAATTCATGAATCATCTTAAAGGAATAGGTTAACGTTACAATAACAGTAAATATAAATTTTCTCATAGAACATAAATAGTTAACTCCGAATTTAATTTACTCCATTTCCTCTTTATACTCTGTCATCATCTTATTAACGACGATGAACAGAAAAACCTATTGAGATGTGGTTTTTAACGTAGAGAATTACCAAAACTATTATTTGAAATTAGCGCATATTTGTAATGGAATGAAGAATTAATGAGTTATACATTTGAAATAACTTTTTTATTGTTTGGTCCTCGTTATATTTGCAATTATGTATCAAATACATACTGAATATTTGAATAAAACTTGATACTAATATTATTAAGTTGTATAAAAACCATAAAATCACATTAATCCTACACCTTGGGATTAAAATTTCTGAAAGATTGTAATAAATTACTTGCTCAAAGATTTTTCATTAGTTAGCTTCACAACCAAAAATATCTTAACTTCCGTAGTATAAATGTCTGACAGGGCAAAGAAGCGCACCTGGCGGGAGATTTACGCGGTTCGGAACATGCTGCTGGCAGAACTCCACCGGTTGCCAAACAAATTATCCGGCAATCGGAGCCGTGTCGCGAAATTTATGGCCTACCGCTCTCTACCTCATCCCCACGGCTCTGCTCAGTTAACTGTCGCGGGGAAAAATATTCTCAGGTCGGAACGTACGACAGCAATGTGTGCATAATTACTATAATACTTGAATGTCTTCGTTGCTTGATCTTAACGTAATTAAACGTCACGTTCCAGAAAAAAAATGTAACATGGCCTTGATGGCGACTTATTCACTCCAAAAATAAAATAATATGTATCAAACTTATTTATTGTAATTGTTACTAAAGGTTACAACTTCAGATACAATAAAGAAAAAAACATTTATAGAAAACAACAACGCTTCAAGCAGAAAATACAGTAATAGGTCAATGAAAATATTTTTTTTAATTGTTTCATGGTCGCGTCAACCTGTTGGTTATTGGCGACCCTCTAAAAGTATTTAAATAATTAAGTTACACCAGGTTAGAAAATTTCCAATTGTGAACAACGTTTCAAGTAGCGGATGTCAGTTTTGCGTCGGAGAGATACTCCAGGAGGCTCTTGATCGCCGTGGTGTGTATGCAGAAGGCTTCTCCAGAGAACTCGGCTAAAGTCCTCCTGCGTATATCGTCATTCAAATAGAATATGCTGGATGGTGAGGACTTGATCACATGCATCACAGGTGGGCTGCTCTGTTCTGGAAAAAAAAAATATTCGTGTGGGAGCTGGGTGTGCAAAGTTCTAATTCTGGAGACTATTATTTGTTGTTTTCTTGAGATGTTGTTGAGGTGGCACAGATCTGCTGATGTTTGCAAGTTCTGATGGAAGAAGCCGTTATTTCCTCCTCTCCTCGTGTCTTGCCAGCTACCCTCCACTTTTCCTGTACATTCATTTTGAATGTCCGAGGCTGTACAGGTTGGGACTTCGTACAATGGGAGATCTTCTTGTGCAGTGGTCGCCTCGTTTCCCTGCGATGCCCACATGAGCCGGGATCCAGACAAGCTGCACGGATTTCCTTCGCGAACTGCAGGGATGTAGGTTAGCTCTGATGGTGTTGATGGTGCCATTCCTTATTTTAGTGTCTCGTAAGTGCTTTAGTGATTACAAAGAGTCTGTTAGGATAATAAATCTGTTGATTGAAGATTCCAGGTAGTATTCAACTGCCATTGCTATGGCGAAGGTTACAGCGGTGGTGCTAGAAGCAAAATTATGGATGGCTATTATCCTGTTGAAGTTGTGAAGAATCACCGCACAGGTAGTGCCTGCTTCCGATTTTTAGGTATCTGTGTAAACCAATGTAGGGCTTCCATGCTTCTTTATAAGCGCATCGAGGTGAGCTGTAGCACTTGCCCTAAGGATCTTCTTGGGAATCAAGGTCCATGAGATATCTATTTGTAGGTCGATAAACTTCATGAAGGGAGATTAGATGTAGTATTGTGGTGTATGTTGGGGATGGTGAACTGGAGACTGCGAAATAGTTTGGCTGATGCATTTTGAAAAGGAAGGGGACGTTTGAGGTTGTACACGTAATTCAGGTTGGGTCGACTAGATTGTGCTCTCACATTCATGGAATTTGCCTGCAGGGACTTTATTGTGTACTTAATTGTGCTTATTCTTCTCCGGAATGTAAGAAGAATGTCTTTTCCTTAGTTAAGGAGTCTAACTACCGGGGTGGTTCTCATACACACTGTAATTACTCCCAAGGCTTCATTATGCATCAAACATAGTTTCTTGAGAGCGGATTTGGGGACGGAGCAATATATATGGGCCCCGTAGTCCAGATTTGATAAAATGATCGCCTTATAGGTAGGTGGTTGAAAGCAATTTTGCGTTTGCACCCCAGTTGTGAGCTGCAAGTGCTTTCAGAATGAGGAGTCACTTTTTTGCCTCAATTTTAAGGTTCCTGATATGTTCAATGAAGTTTAATGTAGAATCCCAGGTTAGACCCAGTATCTGGCGTGTTTCACATAGTCTATGCTTGTATCATTTATCTTCAGGGGAAGTGGATTTAACTTCCTACTTCGGGTAAACAGAATGGCTTTCACTTTGACTGGATTGAAGTGTTAACCTATATTATTAGCCCAAGCATCTAGGTTACACAAGGATTGCTGAAGGAGAGACGTAGAATGGTGCAGGTTGACTCCCTTGGTGAGGATGACTATATCATCTGCGAACATTTCTATCCTAACTGGTGTGGTAATCACTGTTTTTATATCGTTTACCGCAATGAGGAATAGTATAACGCTTAAGCTTCAGCCTAGTGGGATGCCATTTTCAATTTCGATAGTGCCAGAAGTAGGATTATTAGTTTTAACTTTTATGCTCCTTTTCATTATTATTCACTTATATCATGTAATGTTTTGAATTAGTAGGCGGGTTTTATTTAGAAAATATTAAAATTTTTAAATATATATTCATCTCTGAAAATAAATAATAATATGGCAGTGTGAAATTAATTACAATAATTAATCATTTATATTTTATTAACACACATATATTTCCTTCTCTTATTATAATCTTGAATTACCCACGGTTATTTTACTAACAAAAGGAGGGGTTGGTACGCCACAATACAGTGGTCATATGACATTAATTAACCGACTTTGATGGGATAGTCTTCGGGTACATTAACACTTGCAGACCTAGCAGGGTCATTAGATTTTGCAGGTGGCGGCTCTTGCGGACACCGCAATCCATCTCATTTTCTGGAAATGGTCACGCTGCCGGCCTACAGGTTCTCGTCAGCAGGACAGTGAAAATGCTCTCCACTCCAAAACTCTCTCAACGAAAAGTACAATACGAACTTCCTCCCCTACACTAATTCTATGTATATTTAAGACAAGTCATATGAAGCTTCTATTTTTGCTTATAAAATTCCTTTATTTGATATGTTCTTTAATCAGATTGAATTCTTCTAGTTTGAACAACAGAACGACTGCAATGCATAAAGGATATAGTGTGATTTAATGAAATAAATAATATACTTAGTATTTTCAGATAGTCCTGAGTCAATTATTTAATGAAACCGTAAATATTTCTTTAGAATATAATAATAATTAATTAACGTATTCAATAAAAGTCGGAATGTTTTAATGAGTTGAAGTATAAATTACTGTTCAGCGCTATAGTCTTAATATATATCAATAACTTTCATATGAAATAAATTTCTTAGTTTAATATAATTTGTACATTTATATCGTTTAGCTAATGATAAAGGACAATATTCTAAGACTTATTTTGGTTTATTTTCTTTCTTTTATGACTGCTCCTTATGAATTGCCGGAAGGCAATAAAGTTTTTGCTTTAGTTTGAGAAGAGTATCTTGATGCCTCCCAAAGAAAAGGTCGTCTGAGACAGATGGCAGCAATAGCAGGATAAAGTGGCGCTACTTGAAGCTGAAGCAGTTGCCCTTTAGCTAAACCGCCAAGTCATCTTAAACTTGTATCGCCTATTGTGAAGCTTCCAGGCGCTCCATTCATCATTACACGTCTTTGGACCACACAAAATAATTCCCTTTTTTTCAACTACCGAACCACGCAACAAATTTACTAATGCAATTATGAAGTTCACTAATCATAGGCGATATGAAATGAAACACAAACATATTTTGTTGCTATTTTATTGTATGACCTACTGAAATAAAATCATTGAGCACGGTTCATATTGATACGGCTAGCTTTCGGCACAAACTTTTGTCTAAAGATTATATTTATCTTCTATTCTTTAAAGAAATTCTTAAAGCATCAGGGTTTTTATTCCATTCTTTTTGTTACTTCTTTGCTCTATTTATAACATTACTTAACATATATTACTCACAACCAACATTTTTTATCTACTAATATATGCCCATTAAAAAAATAAAAAGTAAATTGTTCAATTAAATTGTGAGTTTTTTGTTTTTCAAACAGTGGATGACGATTGAAGATAGTCTTAAAGTTATTGACCACTTCGCAGAAAAACAATAAAAACTTTTGCTTTACAGTATACAACAACCGTATAAAATTTCATGGTAATCGGATCGGCCCGTTTCTTGTGAAAGCAAACAAAGCCAGAGTGAAATGGAAATAGGAATTAAGATGACATCAGTTTCGTATTTCGTGTTACATGAAGCGTAAAGACATACTAAAACGACTCAATTCTACGTAATTTGCAGACAAATTAGTATTTTATGAGGCTACATTAATTAAATCAGAACCAGAGGTTTTTTATACGAAAACCTATTCCTTATAATATTGTAATATTTCATTTGTAACGATTGAATTATTTAATTTCCACAACAGTTTGTGAACCAATTTAATTAAATATTTGAATAAATCGACATTTTACAGTTGATAACATTTTATGGAAACTTTAATTTGAACAATTTAAATACAATTTAAGAAATTTTGAGGTTATTAAAATTTTAATAGGGAATCTTAATATTTAGTGAGAGGCTTGAAATGATAAAAGAGAAATTTAATTCATACAAAATTTAAGAATTTATTTAAGAACCTATTATGAATTTTACATATAAATTTTGTATATATATATATATATATATATATATATTGTAATGACAATTAATTAGGACATAAATTGTTTTTAATAAAATTTAATTGTAGCGGCAGGAGCTTCCAAAGCGACAATGGAGCCGAGCTCTGTTACTTTGTCGGAAGGCAAAAAATGGCGTATGCGCGCTAAAACTCGAAACTACGATAGTTCAGTTGGTGGAGAACGGAACAAATGATTCTAGAGCAGAGACTAGCCGTTGTTTAATGTATTATTAAACAAAGTTGTGAGTTAAAGACAAAGTAAAAACATTCACGGAAGCATTTAAATCGTAAATATTGCTAAGTAAAAGTAGTGTACGTCTGTAGCCAGCCAGGAATAGTAAAGTTGCAGTTTAAGTCCCAAGCGGTAAAAAGACTAGCAAATCTGTGAATCACAGGATTCATATAAGGCAAGCGGTCACCAGATAGCTGACAAAAAGGAGGATCATCCCAGTTCCTGGGAGCCTATCAAGGTCAACCTTCAAGAGTCTAAAATCTGTGAGCCGATATTAGAATCAGTGTAAAAATTTTGCACTAGTGTACTCCCGAAAACAAAAGGAATGCTGGAACCAGGTGTACAGATGTAAGTAACAAAATAAACAAAAATAATGATTTATGTAATCGTAATTAAAGGATGGAAGTCAGATTTCGTTCTATTTTAATTGTCAATCAGAGTTCATTTATTTTCTTTTAATTTCTTCCTATCGACATATTGTCTGGGTGAATTATAAACTGTGTGTTAATTAGTTTTTTTAAAACAACTTGTTGCGTATATTATCAAACCCAGTAGAAACCCTGAGATCTAAAATTTTAAATTGTAATTGTTTTTGAGTTATTGCCACAAAATAAATAAATATTTTGTTTGTTAATTGATTATCTTTTCATTTAATAAAAAGCCTTCCATTTAATCATTACATTTTGGCGCTTCACGTGAGGTAAATTCATTAAATAAATTAAATGAATTAAAGCTCCACTTTTCATTATTACAATATATATATATATATATATATATATATATATATATATTGTAATACTAATCAGAGGCAATTAGGGATTTGATAATTGGAAATGTGTGCTGGATTGTTATCGGCGAGAATATCAAAAGCAACTATGTACATTGTCGGCGGCAGGCATTCTAAAACTCCAGTCTAACGGCGGCAGTCGCGAGCAGAAATTCATCAAGACAAGTCGCAGGTTGAATTTGATCAAGTAAAGGTTGCGGACAGTAATCATTGACTAAAAGTTTTGGACATAAACTCATTGAGTAAAGTTGCAGGAAAGTTTTTAATAAGCAAAGCCACGAGTAGAAATCCAAATAGTAAAAAACTTTTCGAAAATTTCATCGAGAAGGAGTTGATAACGATCTGGCTGACCAATAGTTAGAACGAGAAATACCATATTTGCTGGTGAGAGAGAGACTTAATGCTGAGGACCACAGGAGCTGTACGGAATAATCGTTCCAGTTGATAGATACCAAAGTTTTAGACAGTGTTTTCGAAATAAATTTAAATTCTGTTAATTTATGGCCTGTTAGATGTGAAAAGTGTATAGTGCATCTGAGCCCAAAACGAATGCCTGGTACCAGAAAAGAGACTGTAAGTAGAAAAAAAATTAATAAAAGTTTTGTAAACGTTAAATAAGGATCAAATCGTCAGATTTCAGTTTCACGTTTATTTTATTGTTTAACTCTAATGATGTAAAAAAATTGATTGTTAATTTAAATGTAAAAGTATTGGTTCTTTATTTATAAGGCCCAAATAAACGACCCTGAGATGAGAGTTTATAAGATCTGTAAATTAGAAAGAACATAAATGTAAATAATCACGACAAGAAATTTTGTAATATTACATTGAATAAATTAATTGTTTTGTGAAGTTAAAATTTGGTAGATCATTTAGCATTCTTTTCATTTTTTTAAATTTAATAAAATAAAATTCATCCATGAATCAATGGCTTAAATTTTGTTAATATTCAATTCATTACAAATTGGCGTCCTCAACGTAAGGCAATTCAAGCATTGAATTCTTTTAATATTTGTTGTTCATTACATTTTGGTTCCTCAACGTGGGGCGATTAAATTTTAATTATTTGTTGTTCATTACTTTTTGAAGTCTCAACGTGGGGCAAATTATTTAATATTGGAAATTCATTACAATATATATCTATATCTATATATATATATATATATATATATATGTGTGTGTGTGTGTGTGTGTGTGTCACGGGTGTTAATATAAATTTGACTCTAATCTCAGAACGCTTTATCGGGCCTAGTCAGAAATCTGTAACTGCACTTTACACACTGAAATAAATTAAAGAAAAAGTTCAAAGTTGAATTTCCGAAATATTAACTTACATAATATAATTCAAAATTAAAGTAAACGATGCAAAAATTATGAAAAGTTAATAATTCAATGATTTTACAATATTTCAAAATTTCAGCATACCATTTTCAATGATTCCAAGTTTTTTCACAACACATTATTAACAATTAGTTAAGAAAACATTTTAAACTATGAAATTTTAGTCCATTATGTGCATAAAAGTGCACATACACTTTCAAAACAACCAATTCAATCCTTTCAGAGCTCCAGAAAATAGGATCCCTTCTACGGTCGTAAGATGTTTCGCCCAGAGCTACCAGTAATTTAGCGATATTTATCGCCTTAGGCCAAGAAGTTTTGACTTTGTAAAACGGTCAGTGTTACTGCAACCAATTTTAATGCCAGAGTCCAAGTTCAGTCAAAATCTGTTGTTTAATATAATCCAGCTACTGATATGATATTCATGGCAAAATTCAACTATTATTTTCTGCCTTCCTTTCTTTTAAGAGTAACAGCCTCCATGAGGGCAATCCTCTTTAAAGGCATAGGAGGAGATTAGAAGAGGGGAATGCGGAAGTGAAGAGGAAGGTAGACATGGGTCAGTTTAAGGATACTACCCGGAATTCACCTAAAAGTGATACAGAACAAATTCTATAAATCTGGATCAGGTAGGTCGGGCGCCTCGTGCTTGCCCCACGCTCTTTCGATGGCGGGAATGGGGTTTTCTGTGAGGAGGTAGAATTCCCTTCTCCGTGCCACGACTATGAGCCAGTTGGCCGACTTCTCCAATGGGAACAGTTTACAACTCTTACCGTATGGCTAAGATCTGCGACCCCGAAACATACACCTCTCAAAAAAGGCCTGGGTGCCTCGGCTTTTGGGAACCTTAGTTCAAAAGCAGAGAGAGAAGTCGTCATCCTCAAAGGTAGCCCTCTCCGTCTCTCCAGAAAGGTTCTGCCATTGCGACGCAGCCCAGTTCTTAATACATCTGTAAACTAATTATTTGAATGCCCAAAAATCCACATTAACGCTATTTGTTGGGGAAATTAGGTGTAGTCTGGTTTCTCACAGTACGAGTGTTTTAATTTAGCTGTTGCCAGTCCAAATGACCATCAAAATCATCCATATGTTATATTAGGACCCTTTTATAATACAAAAACTGTCTGCAAGCGCGATAAATACAATTTTCAAACGCCACATGCCTACTGTGCAAACATTCTTTCAGCAAGACCAATATTTTATTAAATCAATTTTATAATTGATCAATTCTGAAAATTATGAGTATAATTTTTATTTACGATTAGAGTTCCATGTGAACTTAAACTCAGAGAACTTGTTATAATGTTCTTTCGTTATATCATATTTGATTAGATTAGATTTATAATTCATTCCATTAGTTCTTAGTCGAGGAAATAGAATACGTCATGCAATACAATTATAAAATACTACAATTACAAAGTTCAACGACAAAAACATTGCACTTTACAAAAATAAGTATTATAAAGTTTGAATCGACATTAAAGGTACTAATATAAATAGAAATACTAAACAGTAATTAAAGAAATGATAATTACAGGTTGGTCCGCTCGATTTTCCCTAATTTCAATTTTCTGTGTGGGGTAAACGGTTGAAGATAGAAACTTACAACAAAGTTTATATGAAAAGAAACCCTACCACGTTTTTTTTATATGCAAACCACCACATCTCTATGTGAGCTCCAGTAGTCACTGTATCGACATCAATGCGATGAACAATTTATTGCCAAGTACGTTGGAGCATATCTTCTGAAATGCTCTGAATATCCTCTTTGATGCGCTCACGAATATCTCGAAGGTCTCTGACTGGGGTGGCGTAAATTATTACCTTTGTCGTAGTCGCAGAGAAAGAAATCAGGCGGTGTTAAATCGAAAAAATCTCTGGGGTCACGCTATCGGTCCTGGCGTACCAATCCAACGGCCAGGGAATATGCTGTCCAAGTCATACGAACATCATTGAACCAGTGTGCAGGAGTTCAATTTGTGGAAAAACAATTACTCCAGCATGACAAGATATGTGATACCACAGACAGTATTTTTTTTAATTACAGTTTAATGTCGCATTAACCTTTATGTCATTAGCGACTTACATCTGGTAAGTTCTACATTTGTATAGCAATTAAATTACTTTATACAACTCAGTTTTCATCGTCAAGTCTATGAGGTTCTTTATTGTTGCTGATGAGTTGTAAATCTCCATCATTGAATGGGCGGCTATGGTTGATCTTCTTATCTCGCTATATTTGGGGCAGTCAAAGAGGACATGAGGAATTGTTGTGGGCTCCTTGCATGAGCTGCATACCGGCTGCGGAGATCTGGAAATCAAGAATGAGTGAATGAAACTGGAGTGCATTGTTCTTATTCCGGTTACAACAACCTGTTGCCTTCGAGATAGTTCTTTCGGGTGCGATATTTCTCTCATACTGCTGACATTTCTGAGGATGACTCCGTATTCCTCTGGTTTCACAAGTCTACTCCACTTTTCCTCCAGTTCCTTGTAGAACCCTACTCTGCAGTCTCTGCTGGTGCATATTGGCAGGTTTCTGGATCTTCCTTGATGATCAGCTTCCATCTTCGCCAGGAGATCTGCCCTGTCGTGTTCTACTATGTCCTTATGCGTCGGTAGCCAGGCTATAGTGATCCGGTTTCCGTTTTCTTGTATTTTCAATAAATTCTCTCTAATTCGATTTATGCAACCATTTCTGTGCGCTGTACTGGTTATTCAGTGTATTGCGTCCTTGGAGTCTGTTAAGATGATATTTTTGGCCTCCGGTGTTTCCAGACACAGTTCCGTGGCCATGAATATGGCGTATAATTCTGCTGAAATTATCGATGCATTATGGCTTATAGCGATAGATTTTTCTTTGCCAGACAGTATTCTTGTCGAAGAAAAACGGTCTAATGACTTTATTCTGTGACACACTGCACCAAACATTCAACTAGGGACTATCACGAACGTGCTCTTGTGTAGTGTGAAGATTCTGCGATCCCCGGATCTACACATTATGCCGGTTTACCTTTCCGGATACATGGAAAGTGGCTTCATCCTAGAAGAAAATCCTGGACATTAAATCAGGATCAACGCTGAGACGGTCTAGCATCGTATTGGCGAATTCCACTCGTTTGGGCTTGTCATTCGGTTCAAGAAGTTGCAGTAACTGCACTTTTTATGCGTTTGAGAAGTTTATGGACTATTGGATGCAATGTTTATTTCTGTATTTAAAGTTCCGGAATAGTTCTTCTTAATGATTTCCGGGGACTTCGCTCATGAACGGACCGAACATTTTCAACCATTTTGTCGGATGTTTTGCGACCACCACCATGATTCATTAACAAAGTTTCAGTAGCTTAAAGTATATAGTCCCACTTCTTTATGAATTTAGCATCATGGTTAAGGCGCCTCGAAACTCCCTTTGAACTGTAATAATTGATTTAAATTCCGCAGACCAACAAATAAAAATAAATTGCGCTCTCATCAGCGGTGTCGCCGTTTAGATAAATTAATGTCGAAACCGTGTCTTTGCACCATCTACAGTCAAGGATATAAACTTCTTGAGTTTTTCTTTCATTTAAACGTTGTTGTATGTTTTTATCTTCAACTATTAACACGTCAAATACAATTGTAATTAGGAACATTCGAGCGGAGCATCCTGTATATTAATCTTCAATTTTTTTCCAACATCAAATCTTACTTCGATTCCCGTCGAACATGAAAAAGAAAATAAGTCCGCAGTTAAAATCTACGAGATTATAATCGTAAGTTGATAGAATGCCAGAAAACTATTTTATTAAAGAGGATCCTTAATAATGTCCGAACGCTTCCAGCGAGTAATATACGTCATTAATTAACAAATATTTACAACTCCTTATGAATAAATTTTGTGTAGTATAGCTTTTATATGGAGCGAAACACTATTGTATATATTTATCCCGGAATAACAAACTCTTGTATCGAAAAGGCTAGACGATGTTTTTCAATGCGGAGTTGAGAGCTATTTCTAGTGTTGAATAAAATATTTGCGCCGTTTAGGACATATAAATTTATGTTGCTCCAGACAGACTTTAAAACTTCTAGAATATACTTACAAGGTAATGTTAAAATACCAAGTTTACGAAACAAAGGTTTGAAACTTGCATTCGTATCCGCACCAAGTCTGATTTGAAGAGTGTGATGTGGATGACCCCAGTTTGCTGTGCCATAAGACATGACAATGAAAATATGCTGCAGATATGTCGCTTTCCCCAGCTAACACTATTAATGTAAAGCAAATTTTGTCCGAGAGTTTATTTATGTGGTGATTACATTTCAATTTATTATCCATCAACAGAAAAAGAAAAGGCGCGTCCTCTGATATGTTTTTCGAAGTAGACGTTAAACTGTTTGTGTTTCAATTGAAGTTAACGATTTTAGTTTTCTCTATACTAAGAGAAAATTTGTTTGCAATTAACCATAGATTCAAACGGCTCATTACAATACCTACTTTCTAACGCAACATTTCCGAGACGCTGTCCGTGGATTACTAAATTTGTGTCGTCAGAGTAAAGGACCGATTTTAAGGGATCTAAATAATTTTGTGAATCGTTAATGTATCTGATAAATGGAAGGGTTCAAATATTGAGCCCTGAGGGATACAGCAGCTAATTTTTTCCCATTCTGATCCAAGTTTTCATCCGGTATTTTTTTGCAAGTAAGATCGCGATAAAAGAAAGGGGAACTCGTCTGATTTCATAGAAATCTAATTTTCTCAGTAAAATGTTATGATATTTTATACTATTCTATACTACAAATGCTTTTGAAAGGTCAGAAAAAATTCCAATTCTTTCGTCGAGTGCGTCAGGAATACTTTGATGGAAGTCGTATGAAGTTGGATTAACCCTAAAATGAAACCATTCTGTGGATACGCCTGAAGATATCAGTAAAACGTAAGAGTGTGTCAATTTTTTTAAAGTCCTGTGTAGCTGCATCACGAGGGTTTACTGCGGAAGCATTCAATTTTAATATATCTTGAAATATTTGAATCCCCCACGTAAACCTCTGATGAGGAAATGTTCTTTGCCTACCTACTGAAAATGAGCATAATCATTTTTTCTCCGTTTGTAATTCATTACATAATTTTGAGTAACCTGATGAGGAGCTTTATATGCAAGAAAAATTTAAAGACATTTTTTGCGTGATGACAACTCTCAAGTGTAATGTTGACGTTTTTCTTTTAAAATTTGAAAATAAATGTGTTTGAAACATTTTCTTTTAATAATTTTCTTATTTACTCAAATCAATTCACATTTAATATTTATAAATTAAGCAAATTTTCAATTTATTTTCTGTATGGTGAGAGAACAAGCAGATTCCGTCACAATTATCGTGTAATCTGCTTGAAAAACATTGTAAATTTGGTGTTACTTTTTCCATGTTAATTTTAAATTTGAAGACTGTATATTGTAAATTTTGATGGAAGAAACAGAAGAAGCTTACCTTAGAAGTTCAGTCATGAATATTTTTAAGTATAGAATCCTGATGGAAAATCTCGTAAATTTTGTTGTTATATATTTTTCTTGTGACTGTTAATTGTGAAGATTTTGAAAATTAAAACTACGGAAATCGGATTTTAGAATACTGCAAATTCAACTATACGTGGTGTGAACTTATTGTAGAAAATCTGCAATATTTAGTGTAAAAAACTGTTAATTTTTTTAGTTAAAACAGTCTGTAAAGATGGTTCTGTATTGTAAATTGTGCGGTATTGTCCCTGGACGCAAGAGATAGAATTTTATGGCTCACAAAGGGCCACAAAAACTCTATGATGCCCGTAACTTTACATTCGGAAGTCAATCGAAATAGTTTTTACAAAAATTGAATTTCAATCAAATATCGTGATTGACTCCCGAAATTAAAATTTGGTACTTGAACTCCAATTTTGTGAAACTGGAGGGACGGAAATTTTTGGTTCACACTCCGAGTTACTCAGAATAGTGAATTTTACGATAATTATTACGGAAATACGTAAAAGTATACTTTTGGCGTTAGTGAGAGCAATAGGAGAAACGACCTACTTCCAAGCTTTTTTCACGAGTTTCAGAGGCAAGCAGAGACCAGCTGTCCAGAGCGTTCGGTAGTTGACTTCAAGTGGACACTGGCGGCCATTTGTAATTCCCCTTCGTCCCTTCCCTATAGTAACCAACTTTCCACAGATAACGGCCCAGGAAGTGTGTGCTACGTACAGTAAAATACATTATATTAAGTCAAGTTTCAAATTAAAAATTTTAAATATCACTACGAATGATTAACGATTTAAAGTTTTTTTTATCTCAATTCAGAGAAACATTTAATACAATTTCTTTTCGAAATTTGTAAATCTGAAGTCAAACTTGATGATTCTTAAACTTTAATGAATTTAAAAACTTAAAAAATATGAATAAAGTTTGCACTTAATTCAAAATAAAGTTATAGTTCAATGTTGAAATTGAAGATTCCGAAGACAAATTAAAATTAAAAACATTTAAATGATTTTCTTTGAAACATAATTAAAATTTCGAAGGTTCAATTGATTTTGCCTCCCCTTAAGAAATAATATTTCGATTTGATACCATTAATATTTTTTCTGATTTGTCGAAGTTGAATACTTTCTTAAAATAAATTAATTAAGTTTCATTAATTTAAATTGTAACTGTTTTTCAATTTTTAAAGTTTCTAATTAGATTTAATTTTTCATTGACTGTTAAGCATACCATTTAATTTAATTTTAAATTTTAAAAGTAATATTTATTTACATTAAGTATAGTTGAAATTAATTACATCAGAAAATTTATTTTTATATTTTCATTCATTGATCATATTTAGAGTTTCTCTTAATTAAACAAAATTTAAAAATTTAAATCAGTTTAGAGAATAATAGTTGTAATTAAATTTAAAATTCGTTAATTTTAATTTTTTCTACAATTTTATCTCAATTTTGTATACCTGATATTGTATTGCGATTGGTACATAAATATGGACGATATGATTTTAAAGGGTGTATCATCCAAATAAATTTTATATAATGTAATTATTTTTGAAATTCACTGTCTATAGATATTTCTTATCCCGATACCGCATACTTTCCCATATAAATTCGCTCTGCTACCTGAGGGAGAGAGACAGAGAAGAGAGGAGGAGGGGAGATGGAGATGGAGGGATGAGAGTGGGAGATACGGAGAGAAGAGAGAGAAGGAAGGTAGATAGTGGAAAGAGGGTGGGGAGGGGGAGGGGGAGAGAGATAGAGGGGCGGGAGGAGAGACGGAGTAATCGAGTGAGGTTGGGTAGAGAGGTAGAAAGATAGAAGGAGAGGGCAGAAGGGTTAATGAGGAGAATGGGATGGGGAAAAGAGAAGGGGTGAGGTAGATGTAGAGAGGGGAGGGAGAGAGAGGGGAGGGTTAAAGAGGAGAGGGCGGAGTGAGCGATTCGAGAACATTTCAGCATTTGAAGCATTTCGACATGTAACGCCAACCTTTTGCATAATACAATATATTTTATTTCCTTCTCAACCAATTCGCTGAATGAAAAACTTCGCTCTATTTTTTTCATTTTATCTAAGTCACGTAGTATTGGTATATTTTCCTGAACGTTTATATTCGTAACGACTGTCAAATCTATTTCCAAAAGATAGAACTTTGTCAATTTTAGTCGGTTGAACTGCAATTGAAAAGTATCAATTTCTGGGACTATGTTAGTAGGAACAGGGTAAAATTAAATAGTACAGGCGTTACCAATTTCTATTTTTAATAACAAAAATATTCGTTATCTTCCTGTTCTAATTACAAAATATGAAATATCCGGCTATACCGATGCATACCTTAAAATATATTTGATACTTTTTCCTAGGGTATCCCGGGTTCAAAAGACTGTGACAAGTAATAAATATTTGTCAGTGTGTACTACTGTGGCGGTATAACACAGACATAGACGGGGAATATTGTACCAATACTTTACCTGTTCTTTCGGATCTGTCAGGTAATCAGGCTGCTCAGTTAGCCCAAACGCAACAGTTCATCGTCTAATGAAGTGTTACCGAATTACAGGAAGAGGGTTAGCACAGCGGACCAGTATTATTAGTACTTCTTCTAGTAGTCCGTAGTAACGGGGCTCGGTCAACTATTAAGTCTTCTGCGAACTCTCAACTCAATTAAATTCTTTGTTCCTTCTACACTAGCATCTCCCATCAACTACTTCTCATTTCTTTTCCATTACTCAACTTCTACTTTACTGTCCAACTTTTCCTTCTCTCTCCTACTGCACATCTTTTTCATTACTGAACTTCTTCCCGCTGTGTAGATCATTTCGACGCCTCGGCGAGCAAATGTTTTGTCCACCAGTTCTTGGATGATACGCACCAATGAGAATTGAATCCGCCCCCTACAAATCTCAATATTCTCGATAGCAACTCTCCCTCCGGAGTTTCATGGCTAATCCCACGTCCGTCGAAACTCGCGTTCTTTTGGGCTCCATAAATCCTGCGAAAATTTCGCGTACCTGTTAAAAATCTCCGAACAGAGATTTATTTTCTCGATGTTTATACGTCCTGACCGCCTTCTTGACCATAGTTAATCATCTTAATGCAAGGTTTCGCACAATAATCTGTACAGTCCAGACGCGAGAGAATTAATTGCACAAAATGATTTTGTAAAGTAAAGTTACAAAACAAATAAACACGTAATTAGTTAATTTCGTCTGTATACTATACAAAAGTAATCAGCCTCGAGTACAAATCACAATATGTTGTTCGTCGCACAATCGGCATAGCTTTTGGCACGGTTGGAATGTTTGTGAGTTATTCAGAAATATCCTATCGTGTAACACAATTCTTCAATTTTCCTATTTAATTGCCTGTATAATGAAAGAGTACTCAATATATGAATATTTTATTAATATTAATTATAGTAACGTACGATTGAATCAGATACTAGAACGCTAGTAATATATACATTGTAGTATTATATTTAAAATAATTAAGCCAGAAAACCACGACGTGGTCAATTTAATGTTATAATCAAATAACAACTTGGCAAATTAAATAATTTAAATAATTAAATTTTAAATTAAAAACGTTTATTACAAATTTATATTTGGTTGGATTTTGTACAAAACATTTACATAAGTGCCACATCTTTATTGAAATTCTTAAAATTTTCAGTATCGCTTATCGGACCTCTAACAGTTATAATAATCCTCAATTACAACCGAATAAAAGAAAAACAAAATGTTACAAAATGATGAATTAATTTTACACGAGATATATTAACATAGGAAAAATATATAAAAATCTGAAGAAATTTGATAAAATTTTAAGAAATCTAACGTAATCTGACGGTACTCAATTTGTATACTAGGTTTACAATTAAAATGTCGTACAACAATCATCAGAGCCGCTCTCATAGATCATAACTTATTCACATCACCAATAACTTAATAAGTTTTTCTTAATAAGCCATGGTATTTTACTGTTCACAGACTACGTCAGCACATACGCTTGAGTGCGTCACCACAGACGATCAACAGTCGATTTCCAACATTTTAATACCAGATCAATCACATCCAGTACTACGTTCTTTACCTTTCACACGTAACTCGTTCAATTTTTCTTTACAATACTTTTAATAGCTGTCATTGCTTTCGTCAACTTTTAATGATGGCAGACTGAACTTTACTGTCTCAGTTCATTTCGCAGTCTCAAAAAATTACCGTTACTGGTGAGCTGCTATTGCAGACTGTGCTGACCTTCACTCTACCAACTTCCAATGCCGTCTGTGCCGACGGCTCGTCAAAACGCCGACAATAATACTCTCAAGCGCTCCACATTCCTGCGTAACGCAGGGTGTTGGCTACAATACCTGGGCCATAATAATGCGCTGACAATACAAATATTAATAAAATTACAAAAAAATACTTTCATTATAAACATTGGTGGTCACCACAATATATATATATATATATATATATATATATATATATATGTATATATATATATTACCATTTTGCCTTACGTGTATAAATTCTATATTTAAAAATTATTGAAAGACATTAACCGTAACACAGTTATCCATGTCATTTTTGTTATGTAGTCTGAATCTTTTGTGGTTTCATTTGATTTTATGATAGGCAGGATCTATTCTTTAAATAACGTTTAGGCTAATGTCACCCGAGCGTGATTTCACGGACGGAGTTTCCATCTGACATGGTGGAGGCATGGGAATGTCATAGACAATGAAGTTCTCAGTGGAAACAATGATTTTGTCAGTGAAAAAGCGTCATGAATAATGGGAGAAAGCAATGAACTATATAAAGACAGATATAAGAAAAAAATCGTTACGACCTCGCATCACAGAGTATCTGGTTCGAATCCCGGCGAGGTCATGAATGTTTGTGAGCATTGTTTCCATACTGAGAACCTCTTGTCAATTAGTCCCCCGACAATGATAAAATGTTACTTTGATCCTAATGAGTCGCTAATAAACTCAGATGTTGATGTGACTGTGAATAAACAAATATAAACAAGAAAAGAATGATCAAAGATTGAAGCCTTTCCCGGTGCAGCTGTTCAATATATTGTTCTCGGTGTTCAACCGGGTTTTGCATAATTATATTATAACGCAACGTTTCGACGACTAAAAGCTCTGTCGTCATCTTCTAGGCGAAGACTATTCTCTCGCAGGCAATACCTGCGAGGGATGTTCTCTCGCAGGCAGAACCTTTTAGGAGAGATACGAAGGAGCTACCTTTTGGTATGCCTTTTCCTCTCCGTTTTTGAACTAAGGTTCCCACAAGCCGAGGCACCTCGGCCTGTTTTGAGAAGTGTATGTTCCGGGGTCGCAGACCTTGTCTGTTGTCCTATTCCTATTGGAATAGTCGGCCAACTACCTCCTGAACCGGTCAAGGCACGGCGAGGGGAAAGCTGCGGCCCCACAGCAAACCCCTCTCCCGCCATCGGAAGGGCGTGGGACAAGTACCAAATGCCCGACCTACCTGATGCAGGTTTTTCTAGGGTTTTCCCTGCATCATTTTTAGGTGATTTGACTTGTAGGATCCTTGAAACATACGAGTATCTTGGGGACCGTAGTTAATCCTTGCTCTACCATTCTGCGTTCCCCCTTTCAGTCCCTTTCCTATGCTATAAGAGGTGAGTTGCCGCTATGTACACCTTCTTCCTTCTAAACCTCATAATTGAAATGAATTAGCGTTTTAAAGAAATTTCTGTCTGATAATCACCTTATCCGCTTCTAATATATTATAAACCAGAAACTTTACAGTTTTCAAAACAAGTATCCCTGTAGACTATTGATACTAAAACAGTAATTGACTTTCCCATTTTATTATAATCGGTGATACGACTATGGTTTTTAATTCATCAACTTTGATACTACTTCATAAGCCCCAATCAGTTATCACATTCAAAGAATAACCGTTCCATATCTGTGCTAATTACTTTGTCTCGGTCGTTGCCTGAGACAGACGTAACTGTTTACTCTGTTCTTAGACAGATAAGCTTAGCCGCTCCTGGCGAAGTGATCTAAGTCCAGTGTTTGGTCGCCGAACCCAATTTCCAAATGTTTGCTCTACATCTTTGCGCGCGCTTGGCTGTGCAAACAGACGTTCCCAGGAAAGCCTGCCGCAATATGCGCATTGTTTCGTGGGCGACGGCGACGGCTGCTCCTTAAAGTTCCAGGTAGATCTTCTCTTTACACATTGCGAAAAAAATAATATTGTAACGCGTTATATGCATGAAACCAACTCCGTTGTCATTGTACGAAACTTCGACATCGTACAACAAGCTACTATTTTAATTAAGAGTTGATACTAGATACGGTTCGATATTAACAAGGAAAGACTCGGCAAAGTATACACGAGAATCTGAAACTAAAATAATAATATTAAGAATGAAAAACTAATTAGTTTCTTAAGAAGTGAAAATTGGATAGTTCGAATTTCGAAATAAGAGATTAGTTGTTCCATAGTCTATATTTAAAAAAAATTATGAGAGTATGGACAAGGAAGAATGAAATAATCCTATATTTCGAACAATATAGAACTCTGAATACATACAATTTAAATTTAATTAATAAAACTACATGTTTTCGTTTCTGCCAAAATCTGGACATCACAATAAGGCGATTTCAAAAACTTTTAGTTTGAGCTAAGGTACGGAAATGATCAGACTAAATAGATCACGTCGGAGGAAAATACAGCGCCGTTTCTTCTTCAGCGTCGAGAGGACGACTTCTAGGATAGGAAAATAGGATAGTCAATAACGTGGGGATCTAGGAATGTAAGTACCGTCCTGAAACAAAATCAGAAAGCGCTATTAAGTTAAAATAAATATTTAAAAGTATATCTGAGCAGAGAGCACTCAGGATCCTTCACATTTCCGAATACGTCAATAGCAACACTAATTTAAAAATTTTAAAAAAAGAGAAAATCCCCTTGTAGAAGGCGGGGAACCAGTCAAAAGCTCCAGATGATCTCACGGGATCTGTAGTGGGGACACTCAAAACCGGTACCACAGCGATTGAATTGTAATCCGTAACGTCTGAAAATTTGTTAACGTTTTGTCTCATCTTCCCGGTGCCCGAGTGAAGAAAAATTCTCACCAGTGTGCGGTATATACCGAAATAATAAATCAAATTGATAAATCTATATGATACGATTCTAATGTTAAACCTCATCAGGTTTGTGAAAAAAAAAGATAATGAATTGTTATTAGCTTTTCGATGTATATTGTGATTTTTAATTTGGGAAGTTTATTAATACAAGAAATGGTTGTGGTTACTCAGAGCCCAATTTCCGAAATGGGAAGATGACGTCGATATAGCATCTGTAGAATATAATAGGGAATACTAGAATTTGAATTTCGAAGTTTCGTCGAACATTTCAGAAATGGTTGGACCAAGTGGGGATGTCAAAGCGACACCGTCAGTAAAAGCCACTATTAAATTGGATACAAGAATTCTTGATGGAGCACGTGAGGAGTTCCTCCTATTAGAAATAACAATAAAATATAGCCCAGAGAGAATGAACAAAAAAGGATACTTATTATCTGAACTCCTGGCAGGGCTTTTCACTTCCAAGCAAGGGAAAACTAATCCTACTATGAGTAATATTGACAACGTAATATCAGAAAATATCACACCAGTTATCCAAAGAGAAGTGTCTAATAAAATAAAAATAAATCTGAACCAAATGAAAGCACCAGGATTCTATTTTTTTTTTAGGGCAACAGGCTACATGAGGGTAATCCACGCTGGGCAACTTCCCTTTAATAGCATAGGAAGGGATTCTATTTAATCACTGGTGACAGTTTGAAGTATCTGCATAAAGGAAGGGTATAGTAGTGCTCACCTACCTATTTAACGCAGCAATTAGATTATAACATGTCTGTGAGTGGTAGGAAATGATCGTATTGTAGATGCCTGGAAAGAAATGCAATGATGTTAAATCTTACAGATTGACTTCTCTAAAAATTATTTGAGAAACAATTGATCAAGTGGCTGTAGCCAATACTAGAAAATAATAATCTAATGCCGAATTTGCAATTCGGATTTAAACAAGACCACTTTAAGAAAAACAATTCTGCGGAGCAGTATTTTTAAATGCTTTGCAAGCTTTGAAAAAGTATGACACGAAGACTTCATACAAAAAGTAAACAAAATTGTGCCAAGGCAATATGTAGATATTAGCATCATACATCACTGATAAACTGCTAAGAAGATGAAAACTTAAATATGAAAGGAAAATAACCTGAGTGCCACAAGGTGGTGTTCTGGGTCCCATCCTCTAGTCATTATATACAAGCGATATCCCAAAATTATAAGGAAATGAGGTAGCTACATATGTAGATGAGATCGCGTTACTTGCAGTAGGGAAAGACCAAAATTTGTCAATCTTAAGACTACAAAAGTGAGCACTGCAATACCTGACTGGACCAAACAAGGAAGGATTAAGCAAAACCTGCAGTATTATATCCATGTCCGCTTTACAAATAAACCTCCTAAATTGGTCCAGGCACGGAGAAGGGAATGTTGCGTCCCCACAACAAACCCCTCTCCCGCCATCGGAAGGGCGTAGGACAATTACCTATTGCCCGACGTACCTGATGCAGGTTTTCTAGTTTGTCCTGCAACACTTTTAAGCAAATTCCGGGTAGGATCCTTATACTACAGCCCACGGGTCCTATTTAACCCTTTGCTACCTTCTTCTACTCTTCCGCATTCTCCCTTTCAAATCACTTCTTATGCTATTAAAGGGGAGTTGTCAGCACGTGGATTACCCTCATGTAGCCTGTTAGTCTAAAAAAAAAGTTTTTAAACAAACGTAATTTTCTTCTCTACCAGAGATTTGGTCACGCTTGGGCAGTCATGTAGCTGCTACTCAATTTATATTACATAAACCAAATGAACAAGGTTTAAATTATATACAATTTCAGTTGTATCTAAAATTTAATATTTAAATACAATGAAAACCAAAAAGAATAGTTTGAATCCCAAACAAATAAATAAATTTAGTATTACATTATTGCTCACGTAAGAGAAAAATCAATTAAAATATGCTGTTAATTTTAAATAAACCATTTATCAGGAAAAAATGACGATGTGAGTAACTATTAGTACATTAATTGAATTTATAATGGACCAAATATGTAAATTTTCGCTCATCAAATAAGGATAACAAATGATATCAACATCTGAACTTTGCTCTATGAAATTAAAATTCTAAGGTCCGTTTTATTTCCAAACTACCTTGCTACCGGTTGTTGCCTGGGTATTTATTTATATAACACCAAAATCGTATTCCCTTCCACATTAATCTATTAGTCAAGAAATGATTTAGCTTACCTATGCAGATGCAGTTTATTCATAAGCCATCAGTGCCTTTAGAGAAGCATAAATACTCCCGGTAGGTTCAGGGAATCTAAAATACTACATATAGAATATTACAAATACTCTTGGTAAATTAAGAGCGTAAAAAATACTCCCGGTGTGTTGAGAGAGTAAATGATATCTTGGTACTCTTATAAACTTAAAAATATAATCGGTAACCTAATACAGTCAAAAATACTCTCATTGCTTTAAGAGACTTAATTTTACCGCTGGTGCCCTTAGAGATACAAAATTTCATCATCAAGTGTCAAAAATATTCCTGGTATCCTAAAAAAATCAAAATTATTTGCAATACCTTAAGAGAGTAAAAAATGAGAGTATGAAATACTTGCGATGCTTTAAGAGACTTAAAAACACTCCCGGTAGAATCGAAAATATTCACTTAAGAAAGACAGACGTAATTACATTACGTTAAGGGAGTTAAAAAAAGTTTCTCCGAACACTAATACAGTAAAAAAATGCTCCTGACACCTTAAAAATGTCCTCTTACTTCTGCCTTTAAAAATTATTCCTTCTACCTCCACGACTATTGTTGATAAGGATGTTTTACCAGTGTTTCTTTCTTATCGTAAGTATTATCTGTACAAAATTTCATTTAATCGTGTTTAAGATTAAACGCGGAACATTTTTTCTTCTTCGAGCCTTACTACTTGGGGTTGAAGTACATCTTAATCAGCATGTAGAATTAAACTCAGCGACATCCATAACCCTGGATTCGACGCCTATCATCGGTTATCATTTTTTTATGTAACCCCCTCCATACTGATCCGTGAAGGTGCTCCCCTCCTGAAAACGGTTTAAATTATACAAAAAAATCGGAAGGAACAATATCAATCTCACTAACCCCGAGAAAAATTTATTCGATTCAAATATCTGCCGTTTTATTATGTTTGAAATTGTCCACCACCACCTTTACAGGTGGTAGTCGTTTGTTACCACCACAGTGTTTGTTTCCGCTTCTAAAGGAACCTGTGTACAAAATTTTATCGGAACTGTGTGCGGAAAATACACGCATAAACACACACAGCTAGTCTTTTATTTATTACATTTCTTCCTGCAGTAGATATCTACCAAATTATGATAATTTTATTCTTCCCTTGAATTATAATAAATTTAAGTATTTTTTTAACGTAACAGGAAGAGTTTATTTCTATCCCGACGCCTTATAAAAAGGAGAATTAGTTTATAAATAACGTGTGACATGCAAATAAGATTTACCCCGTCTGATTAAGCTTCATTACGGCAGGTGGGCATACCCCTAAGTGAAACATTAAATTTTATGAACTAGAATTTTTTTTTACTACGCCCATGGATGCAAATTTATTTGCGGAAAGGAAGTTGACAGTCACTCATGAATTTTTGATCTTGTGTGCGATTAGCAACACTAACATGGAGTAATTGAATCTAGGTGCGGCGGCGCGCAGAACCCAATTAGAAGGTGTGCTAATGAACTGAGCAGCTCCCACACGGCCGCAGCAGAAGCTGTGCTCGAGAGTCCATCAGCCCTTAGGCTCTTCAATAAAGACTTCGTCAGCCTTTTCCCTACTCTCCACTAACCACATCGTCGCCAAAGTTCATTTCCGGCGCCTCCAGTCAATCAATCCCAACGTATTTATAGCTGTCAACTAAGCAGACAAAGAATTAATATAAATGTTTCTTTCAGTTATTATTTATTGTTATAACAGTTTAATGGAATCATGATCACCATTGTGGCAAATTTATTTTGTAAAGGCGCATAAAAACAGATAATTGACAAATAATTATTTTTACTGGACATTCCAGCACTCCGCGTCTTGCGGGGTAGAAGTAAAATTGAGAATAATATTAATAATTGTAACGGTAATAATAACAATGGTACAAATAATAATTTAATAATAATTCAAAACAATAATTATGATATAAAAATTAAATGGAAACGGCATAATATGAAATTCAGTACATGAATTTTTATTGTTACTTAACCATAAAATATGGTTAAGTTAAGCTATCTTTTATAAAAGATAATTGTTAACCAGTCACTGCATCAATTGGGAAAACAATAATAATAATATATAATTTCCGAAATATTTATATATATATATATTTATTTATATATAGCAAGAATTAAATTCTCTAAGCGTTAAAACCGACAATTTTATAATCCAGGATTCATAATATTAAAATTCTGCCTAAATGACTCATTGTGGTCATTTAATTAAATATTTCTGATTTTATAGCTGTCCATTTCTCCAAATTTACTTAATTTCTTAAGTTATTTGTCGTTTGGGAAACGTTACACTTTCGAGTTGGTCTAACATCAGATAATTTTTGTAATTCACATGCATTGTAGGACAAGAAACATGGGATATGGATATGGAAAAATGTCCTCTGGTCATTTATAAGGAAATGAAAGGACAACATCAGTTGGGCTGAGGAAGAATTTGATCTGACAGAGATGATTGTTTTTTTTCGTTAAATATCGTGGGAGGAATCGACGCAAAATTATAATGTTGGCGTTAGTATGAGGCTAGAACGAAACGTTTCGCGTACGTGGCAATGATCTGAATTTTTTGCACAAGATGAATGGCGAAGATGTATTTTGGTGAGAGAAAGAGCAAGAAGGGAAAGTTGAGCCATAGCGGATACAACAAAATGGAGAATCAAAAGTGGAGGTATACAGAAAGTATTATTCTGCACATTACTCGCTGCAATAATTAGGAGACGTCTATTTCATTGTGCGGTTTCTCAAATAGACTAGTTATTCAATCAGCTGTTGTCAAGTGTTAAGCTGAAAGTTAGATTATATAGTGCTATATGCAGGAAGTCATGAAAACTGCATCAGCTGAGAGCAGAGCTTCAATGAGAACTAAAGGTACTGAATCTTTGCAAAGTCGGGCAACAGCAGACAATTAACATCATGGGCGCAAGTGGAAATTCAAGAAAGCTGTTTAGAAGTAAGTTTAAGCTTGCTACTCTTAATCCTTGCTATAAATGTAAACATACTTGTAACTTCTGTCTTGTTATCTTTCCCTCGAAATAAGACCCTTGTTAGAATTATCCTTAGTGTAAATACTGTACACATCTAGACATTTAATGAAAATAGACTTGAGATTTGTAATATAATTGATACTATGTTATAATTAAAACTTTGCCATCAAAACAAAAAGGATACAGGTGAAGAAAATAATAAATACTAATGAGCTTTAAGAATTATTCGATCAGTACATTGATTATTGTATTACTGGCTTGGTTGTGATGGACTGCAATTTTATTTATGAAAATTTTAATCAGGTTTATCAAGTAATTGCAATATGATCATTCAGAAAAACTATGTAATAATGCAATATCATTAGTCACAACTAGGTTTGGTGTTACATTGAGGGGATGGTATATTAAATAATAAGGAAAATTAGCAAATAACCCTTACGCTACTAGTTTATTATTGAGCTTATAACATCTCAGATATAGCTGGCGAGGTTCAGAAAGTCCTGTTAGATGCGCAGCAGAAGATGAGAGAATTCCTCTCTTGCAAAAACTCTACTGTCGTTAAAAACATTCTTTATATTCCTACTGACAGGATATGTAGACAGCATCTAAGTCCTTTTATCACATCCTGAACCCTTCATCCCTTAACTTTTTTGGATGAGTTTCATAGTCCACAACATATCCTGAACAGGACACAATATCTTTCCTTGCATCAATGTTTTCCGAATAGTTTTTCCACTACCAAGTTGTCGAAACTGGCCCCACTGCGCATTTCACGTTCACACGTCTAGCTATTCTCGCAAGCTATAATTAAATCTAGACGATGACTTAAATTGTTGTTCTTATATTATTCCATCGATATCAACACTTAAAAGCTCTGCCACATAGCATATTTCGTGTTTAGGCGTACGATTTCTTACAATAATCATTTAATATAAAATTATTTTTATTTCATCTCACCGCGACGGGCATGCGCACGTTGGAAATTTTTCTATACAACGCCAGAATGTCGGAAATGAAAACAGTCCTGAAAACCGAAACAGCAGCTGTTCCGTCGAAACCAGCAGGTGTGATTTTTATTTTCCTGAAAAGCTTGATTAAAGATGATGGTAGGTTTGGTTGGGAAGAGAGAACACTTCTGATTGGACAATTTAGACCACGTGAAAGAGACCAAACGCGGACGATACGTCCATGAAAGGGACTATTTCAAGACCCCAAGAGGAAGTGGGGATCGTAAAACGACAGAATGTTTTAAAATTTATTTTCTTCCTGGTATGAGGAAATAGGACACGTGAATTCATAAAATTACAATATAAGAATTGCACGCTACAATTATAAATAATTCGAAGCTAACATAAAAATAATAAAATTCGGAAATACAAATTTCCCTGCCCAACATAAGTAAAATAATATGAATCATAACAAAAATAATAATTCTTTAACTATACTAACGGTATAATATAATATTTACAGTTCTAATAAAAATATTCCATATCTACTAGTAAATAATTAAAGATTCGAGAATGAACTATCATAAAATATAGAATTTATACATCACGCAAAAAATAAACACAAAACTTGACACACGCACACTAGGAGGAAACACGAACGACGGACAAGTCATTTCACGAAACAGAGCGACGAGGAATCTGCAAACTCCAGACCGTACATGAAACAAACAAACAAAAGAGAGCAGAAAAGACCGAAAGAGAATAAGCAAGTTATGTCAGTAGAATATTTTTGCATTGAATCCCAAAACTCTTGTATTTATTATTGTTCTTAAAATATGGAGGAAGACTTGTATAAAACTATTCCTGAATGGTGAATACTTCTCTGGTAGACAGCAAGACGATGCTTGTCCGATCTCAGACCAGAGCGATTTCTAGTCCCATAATAGTGAGACCAGCCATTCTTTTGAAGAATTAGTTGTGGGAGAGAGACGAGTGAGACAAGACTGGGCATAGTAATGCCTGGTTCACAACAGAGCATATCATTAGGTCGTTAGTGATATACCATAATTGTCTTGTAAGATACGCAAGGCTTAGGTCTATAAGAAACGTAAGGTACGATATAATTAGTACACCCTGAAAATTACGAAAACTGTCGTAAGACGCGCGAATCAAGAGCACGACCTGCTTGTCTCCTCCTTCAGTGTCGAACAATATTGTGAAGGGGGAAGATGTCAAATTCTAAGAGCGAAGACATTGGCTCTATGAAGTAGAATCACGTCAGCGCTGATGGAATCAATCTTTGAAATCAACAGCTCTCTCGTAACTACGGTTGTACTATGCTTCACATTAATTATCTTATATGGATGCTCCCATTGTTTTCTCCTATTTCCTATTCTTTTAAAATATCAATCTCTCGCAATAACCTCACCCTCACTCGGGTACGAACTTATTAATACTAACTAAACCCCTCCTGGAACATTTGATCGCTTTTCAGTATGAACCTCATTTATCTTACAATAAAAAATAGTGTATATAATGATTATGAGATAAATATCTCACCGCTCTAGTGTAAACCCGGCCTCGGAGTCAATAGAGCAGCTATTCCGATCTCGCTAGAGTCTACGCTATCAGAGGCTAGCCGACACAAGTCATGAGAGGAGACAACCGCGAGCCACCATCCAACGTCGTCCTGCGACCAGCAGGTATGCAGAGTCCAGATCCATCCGCCACCGTGCCAACTATTTAATTTTATGTGAGTCGGCAACTAGTGGCCGACTTTGTGTCCCCCACACCCTCGAATGATTTCTGTTCCCTGATCGGCCGAAAATAATATGGTCAGCTTAGAATAGTTGATTTCGAACCTCATTCATTGGATAGGAAATTAAAGAAGCCAGATATAAGGCTGAATGTTAGGCCCTGTTCCCACGGCCTGTGGCTTGACGCGCCTCGTCTGAAATTTGTCAGATGTCACGCCATGGGTACACAAACACTTGAGGTTTCCCGTGGAGACTCAAGGCCGCCTCGTCTTTCCCATGTAGTTTCTGTACATCACAAACCTATGGCCCGACGGATGACACGTGTCAATACGGCAATATTCAAAGCACGAGTCTTTCCGTGTCATAGGAACAGCTCGAGGTCCGATTTCGTCAAGCCATGACAGAAATCAGACCACAAGACCGTCAAGCCACATGCCGTGGGAACAAGTCTTTAGGTAAGTTTTAACATCCCCGAACTTTGGAAATCCCTGATTCGTTACGACAAATAGCTAAATTGCGAAGTAACGGTGTAAACAAAACCATAATCTTATTACGAACCCTAGAAATTTAGCAGCAAGTTCCAAACCTTTCAGTCAGACGCAAACGCCTCCATAGTCCACTCTCGGGAAAACAAAACTCCTCCTCAACACCACAAACGGCTATATATATTGTAATAATTAAATAATAATATTGGCTGGATGAATTTAACAAATGAAAAAGAACACAAATTTACAATACTTTCTTTATATGGGAATCAATGATTATGTGGCGTTTTAAATAAAAAGATTATTAAGTGAAAACTATTAAACAAGATTTATTAACAATTTTAAAAACAATTATATTTTACACAAAATATTTGGGATCTCAGGGTCTTGATCTGGGTTTGATAAATGGCAGAATTTAAATAATCATAATTACATTTACCTTTTATGGAAATCAAAGCGTCTGAACATAGACGAAATTTGTTGCGGAAGAAATAATACTAAAGATTGGATTTAACAATTTCAATTTTATCAAGAGTTAACGATCTCATTTTATCGATAATTAAGTAATTAAAGAACGATCTGACTTTTATCTTTTAAACACGGTTTACAAATTATTTTAAAGTTTTCTCTACTTACGGCCACCCAGGTCTCATTTTTAGTTTTTCGTGCACAATTTTGGGGACATCACTGATTCTAAGTTCTCACAGACTCTAATTTGTGTTGTTTGTTAGTTGGTTTACCACAAATTGGTTGGTTCTCGGTGCTTTACTGCAACCTGGATTTGTAGATCTCGTGGCTTTAGTTGACAATGGACTTCATTGGTTTGTCTGAATATTGCTTTACCTTTTAATAACTGAAAGCATGTTTGTGACTGGGCCACAATCTTTCGTTCTGACTGCCAACTGTAAAACTTTCAATGAGTTCTTTTCGTCCGTTCTATTCGCTGTCTGCTGACCGACTGTACTGTTCAAATTTTCATGCCTTGGAATTTTGGTCTTTTCTCCTCGCTGCTTACTGCCCGACTGTATATTGCTTTTGTAAATTAGAATTTTGGTCTTTTCTCCTTGCTGCTTACGGCCCGACTGTCCTCTTCGTCTCGTAGATTTTGAGCGGTAGAACCTCAACAATGTTTTCTTTGCCTTGCCGGATTGTTGCGGCGTCCGCCCTATATCCACTTATAATGAGTCCTCTACAATCCAACTTTCCAATTAGAACAATATCTTAATTACCAATTACTACAATATATATATATATATATATATATATATATAGAGAGAGAGAGAGAGAGAGAGAGAGAGAGAGAGAGAGAGAGAGAGAGGGGGGTTCGAAAAAAAGGCTGTAAGGAAGTAAAGAGGGAACAAGGAAAGCTTAATACCTACATTCCGGCGGGCTGGTTCCTGCATTCAGGGGAGGACAGAAACCTCGAGTCCAACTCCAGCATGCGTCGATCTGGGACTTGGGCAAGCAACAACCCAGCTGGGCTTATGGGACCCCGGAGAATATACACGAGCCCCGACACACCCCGAGCTACCAAGTTCCCCGAAGGACGGCGTTGGCCGGCAGCGCGCATTGCTCCGTTAGCATTGCTCAGGGTCGCCCTACAGAGTGGAGTTGCACTCGCCCGAGGTCTTTTAAACTTGTCCACACATTATAGTTACCCATAATGAGTCTTACATAAGGGCTACCTCACTCTGATGCAGCACGCTATTGCTACATGGAGGTTTCGTCATCGGGATAACTAAGAGATGGAGACTATTGCCCAACTCCTTACAGATTAGCCTAAAAAAATGCAGTTGGCGCTGGGATCACTAACATCTTTCACACCCCAGAAGACTGGACGACCGCGTGAGTCAATTTCCACCACCTTCTGGCCGGACAGAATGGCAGATTCTCAGAAATTCATCCCTTCCTTCCACCTTCACGTTCCCCACTTGCCGCAACCGCGAGGAGTCCTCAACGTACAGAGTGCTATTGTTAAAGGGATTCATCCCGCAACCGAGAATAGGATCGAGAATGCTTTTACTACCTCTCCCAAACACTAATTCTGAAAGCACTGAGATCCTTATCCACATACGCGGGATTTAAAGCAATGCAATCAGTTAAAGTGTAAATGCCGTGTGGTCTGCCCTTGGTCTCGTCTCGGATACTACCTACCATGATCATCTCATGGAGGTGACACCTAAAGTGAGTGTTATTTCACCGTTAACCGACCCTTTTCTTTATGTCGCGCCAACAGAGTACCTTGATCAACGCACGCGTTCGAAACGAGTATCAATTACACTGGATATTTCTTTAATAATAAGATTTAATGAAATTGTCGCGTGAAAATCAATAGATATGAATACATATAACATCCAATATTATTTGCAAATATCAGTTATAGTCTCAAAATTTGAACGGCTGTGTAAAACAACGTTTACATTTTTCTGTGAAGCCTATAAGAGGAAGGAAACTTAGCCACAATCTCAGACTTAAAGCCACTACCACATCGGCCTGGAGCATTGATCACCCTGGGGACCGATATAAATGGTCTTACAAAGATTACGCAACTCGTCCATTAAAGAGTTTGGCCGGAAACAGTCTGAGATAAACAGCATATCCGCTTCTGCAAGCTGACAAACGTTCAGTTTCCTGGAAAATGCAACCTCAGATTTTAAGATATATAATCCTTTTTACGTACTTTCAATAAAAATTATATCATATCAGGCATTTTTAAGTCGAATTTAAGTCAGTATTTTGAGAAAAAAGTATTATTTGTTTTTATAGCGTGCATAAATAATGTCAATTTCCATATGATACATACAAATCATAATATTTCTTCGCTATTTGAAGCAAAAGCAAACTAGTTGATAAATTTGTTACAGATCTTTCAAAGCATTTTTAACTAAATGAATTGTATAAACCCATGCATTTTCACATTATTAGTTTAAATACGTAATGTTTGAGTAAATTCATTCCTTATTTTATTTGAAGAAATAAGTTGTTGTTTTAGTTTTTTAAAATAATAATTTACCAAATATAGAAATCAAACGATAAGTTACTATTTTAGTTGAAATACAATTCTATGGAACTTCGTTTACAAAGCAGGGAAGGGGGGGGGGGGAGAGTGTACTGATGGATGTGGAGAACTAAGGGGAAAATAATTTGTTTAAGTAATAGCTTCATTTAGGAGAAAATAAGCGGCTATTGTAAGAAGCAGAATAGTCAATTGATGACAAGGAATGAGTTTGTGATAACGACTCTCATTTCTAATCATAAAGAAATTTTCAATAAGAAGAAAGATATTACAATTGAGACAGTTCATTCTGTCTCATTCATTGTGTGCTCCTTGTATTAAATATTGGCTGGAATAGTTCGTTGTTCCATAATTACTGGATAATAGAATGAACAATACATATATACTGTGTCTAACGTGGTTTAAATTTTTAAAAACAATCAATCAACTAAATTGATACTTTTCACCTATTAATAGATCTACACTCGTCTTTTTATCAAATTACTAGTGAGCACTGGCTATTCACGAGTCAAATAATGCAAAATTCGGAAGATATGTTTAGCATAACAGATGTAAATCATACAATAATTAAATACTTATTTATTAATTTCCTTTCCAAATTACGTTAGGCGCCACCACTAGGAAATAACACCAGTAGAATAATATAAATTACATAAATAAAACACAATCAAACAAAAAACGTAAACCATGTACGTTCTAATTTAATAAATTTAACTCTCAAATATTAAATAAACACTTATCACATTTATTCTTTGAATTAATATTTAAACTTACATTTATAAATTCACAGCATTTAAAATATTTATTCAGTACGTTTAAGTATTTGGAACGCAGATCTAACACATTGCAGGCTGTGACGTAGAAACTCTTTGAACGGAAATCATCTAATCTTAAGTTTTTCCACTTAAAATACAATCATGTCTCAATATTCTGAACAATTTTAATATTTTGACAGTAAAATATTATCGAGAAGAGATTTCAGATACGTAAATGAAGTGCAATTATGGAACATAGACGATTTAAATAAAATCCTTGTAAAATGTGTGTGTGAAATTAAATTCTCTCAATAAACACTAAAATTAAATAATAGAAAACCCGTTTTTAAGAAAATTACAATGTAATGTAATATCTAATTTTTTTATTCAATACAAACAAAAAAAACACGTTCAAGTTCTGATAAATTGATTTCCGTTCTAACCAACTCATCAATTCATTAATCTTATAAGAAATTATGTTTCATTAATTTAATTTAAACACTATTCAGTTTAACAAAGAATTTTTATATATTTATTGCTACAATTTCATTAATAGTTGTTGAAAATTTCACTGAGTTCGTGTTAGAAGATTTATGTACTGCACTTCAAATACCTTAGTATTTCAATTACGATACTGCCCGTGTTCGAGTAAAGGAAAAACCGGTATAGAAGTTGACTGCATCCAGAAGTACCACAGCTCTCCAAAATGCCAGGCCCACGGAAATTTTCGATCCGTGGTTCGCGAAACCAAGACGAATTCGCCTCAAAAATAAAACTTGAAGGAAACGGAACGCAACGAAATTATGTAACTCGTTGAAATGTAACCTTCCTCGAAACAAGCGATCTGATATAATAAACTGTTAACGAACGAAATAGAGAACCTTTTTTACAGTAGTGCAAATCGTGTCCTGCATTTATTTATTCGATCGCGCAAAAATAATTACCACCTTCCCCCCCCCCCCCCCGCGCACGTGGTGGAGACAAAAACGCAGTCCTTTCCAAGAATCCGCTTCCCGGCGTTGTGCTTTGTTTATGAAAGAAGATTATTGTTCCATTGATGCGTCCTTTGTGTCCGGTGTTTAGCCAATACGGAAAATTTTATCGACTAAAAATTATAAATGAAGTACACGATCACAACACATTTTTTATATTTATTTCTTTACAGTCGCATAAACAGCTCATGTTATTAGCAAATAATTAAATTAATTCATTTTTGCTTTTTCGGGGACCTGATTTGCCGAGTTTCTCTCTAGCCGGGATTACGAACCCTGGATCTTTGTGATGCGAAGCAGTCACGCTGACCACTACACCACAGGAGGTCGGACACACAACATTGTTTTTAAACTTCTTGTGATGATCTTAATATTTCATCAGAAATGTGTCTTAATATTTTATATCTATAAATGTTTATTTTGTACATTTTGAAGTAAATTAAATTTTTACCGAGTTAAGTAACAGTGAAATTATTTAATTAATGATTTATATTTTACCAATATCTTGCTGCTCGTATTATCAATTCAAATACCCATGGCTATTTTACAAACATAAAAAAAATCAAAACAAAGACAATTTCTGGCAGGGGTTTGTGGGCAAAATACGGTTGTCATATGGCAATATAATGAACACATGTTGAATTGAATTAAATAAACTAAAGCCGTCTTGAAACTGAAGTGGACAAATTTTTTCACAATGTGTATATGGCGAAATGTGTACTCTTATGATACATGGTTACAGGTCTGTAACAATAATAGTTCTCCAAAGAACTGGAATAGTCATATAAATTCCATTGAACACATTTTACTTTTCTGATATAATAGAGTAATGTTTTAAAATTATTTTTTAACCCATTGTAACGGGCGTAACAATACATGAGCTTTGAGACACACGTCATTTTGTAAAAAATGTTTTTATGTCATGTATACAGCTTGGAAGGACTAAAAGTTCCCCGAAATACGAATACAGTACAATTAATGTTGGACAGAACTCGTAAAAACTGGGCGTGTGACGGAGCAAATATGGCGCTTGAGTGCATTTCCATCCCCGCTTGTGCACAGAGTTCCCATGAGTACGAAGAAATGAAAAAATGCCTGGAGCCAGCTGTCTTCAGAGTAACGCCGAGAAAATATAAAAATGTGCACATTCGCATGAAACTCCGCTTCTGGGAATATGTGACCTACCCGGAAACAAGGGTAAATCATGATGCACTGTTACAAATTTAAAATAATCAGGCCTTTTGAAAGCTTACAATTTTAAATATATTTATATTTTTCAGATTATAGTTAATGTTATTTATTTTTCAAATAAGTAAAATTGTCTTGCGTTACTTTTTAGTTGTACCGAAAATTTAGATCAGAATATATCAAGGAATATATATTTTACGAATAATAATAATAAGTAGGTATATCCAAGACATATATATATATATATATATATATATATATATATTGTAATGATTAAAATGGGTGGCGTTTTATTAAATGAAAAGATCAATGAACTTTACAAACAAAAGATTTATTGTGTGGCAAATAATTTAAAACATTACAAATTTAAAATATTGAATTTCTCAGGGTCTTCACTGGGTTTGATAATGGACACTTTAATTATGTTTAAAATCTTATTAACAAATAAATCACAATTAAAAGAAAATTTAATCGACAATTAACTAGAACGAAATTTAAAATGAGAACGAAATTAAGAAGTAATTCTGATTAACAATTTATAAAGGAGAACGAAATCTGACGTCTATCTTTCAGTTACGTTTACATAATTAATTGTTTTGTGAATTGTTACTCACGTCTGCCCAGCATTCCAGCATACCTTTCATTTTCGAAAACACTATTGCGCAGTTTTACACTGCTTCTAAAACTCACAGATTTTACACTGATTCTAAATAAAAATTTATTGATGTCAGGAACTTGGATGATCCTCCCTTTGTCTTCGATCGGTTGACTGCTTGCCTTAGGTGAATTCTGCTTGCCTTAGATGAATTCTGTGGTTTGCAGATTTACCAGACTTTACTGCATTGACCTCGAACTGAAATTTTACTGTTTCTGGCCGGCTATGGACACAAAACTGCTTTTACTTAGCAGGTTTCGACGTTATGCTTTTGTGAATGTTTTACTTTGTCCTGAGAAACGTTCAGGCACCACCCAGCTCTGTTTAATGCTAATTGCCAACCCTGTTGAATTCTCCTTCCAAAAACTGTTATACCTCACGATGTCTTTCCGCGAACTGCTTCTCTCAATATTCCCTGCGAACTGTATCTCACCAGATCTTCCTGCGAACTGAACTCTCGTCTCGCAATTTAGCGCGGAATACGCAGTTTTTCGGACCTTCCGACAAAGGAACAGAGCCGGTTTTTCTATTGTTGTTCCAAAGCTCTTGCCGCTATAATGGGTTTCTCAAACAATTTAGATTTTTATGTTGAAACAATTAATGTCCTAATTAATTGGCATTACAATACATATATATATATATATATATATATATATATATAATGTTATAAACACTTTAAATTATTAGTAATATCGCCGCACATTGAGTTGCCACTTTGTAGTATTCAAAACAAATTACCTTTATTAAAAACAGTAAATTTAAAAGCCCTACATAGGAGGAGTGCCAAATAAGGTAAACACTTACGTAAGAGTAAAATATCTCGGGTCGCCTACGGGTCTCCAATAAAATATAGTAACTTACAAAATGAAAACAAAAAAACTGTAGAACGTTTTACAATGGAAATCTAACGCTATTTTCATCCACAAATAAAACTAAACAAATACCTTGGAACGTCAAAAGCGGTTCTCAAGTGACCCAGCACACCTCAACGTATGCTCGTAACTCTGTGGTTTGTTAATGCTCAGAAAAACTTCTGAGATCTGGAAAGTTAATTGAATCAATCCGAATGATTGATAACTCGTTTTTTCTAACGAACTAATCTGACGACCCTAAATTAAACACCCTTCTCCACTTTGCTACAGCAAGCTGTATTGCACAGTGTCACCATAGTATGTGTGGAGATAGGATTTGTTGGCAGAGCTATCATAGATAGACGGCATTTCACAGGATTACCATCTCCCGTGGCCTTTTATTAACCTTTGGCAAGTTTATCTGAACCTCGAGTAAGTTTCGTCATACTATGTCCGCATGCAAGCACGACGTCCTTCAAAATACAAGTCGGTTCCGCTGGAAAATTGCATAAGATCCAAATGATTTCACACTCGGATACAAAAAACAGCGACCAAAAAACAACGACGCACCTGGACAGATCGTCCGACTCCAGTCCATTCAACCCAAGACTCGTCACTCGACTGAACTTTCCGAGACACATCGTAACCACCACCAACAGCCTATGGACTGAGTCTGCCCTACTGCCCTCGGGCTGGCGCTCTGCTACTGATTAACCTGTCTTTACTTCTCAAGGCTTTTATACGTTTACCTCGAGACATATTTTGACCCAGGGTTAAATGTTCGTAAACATTGGGCGTAACGGAAATACATCTCCTTATTGCCGAACTGAAGACAGAAAATCTTAAATAAAATAATTTTTTTAGTAGTCTACAATATATATATATATATATATATGTGTGTGTGTGTGTGTGTGTGTGTGTGTGTGTGTGTGTGTGCCGGCCCTAAAAGATAATTAATTTAAATTTAACACCACGTTTCTCAAACATTTCACATAACAAAATGTAATAAATTCTCCTATTTCTGTCAAGAATACATAAATTCGTAAAAATAAAGAAATTAAATACTAAATAAATGGTAAATTATTATATATTACTAGCATGAATATGGTTATAGTCTGGCATTAATAAAAAACACTTCGTTACATTCTCTCCGCTAAATGTATTGACATCACTTTGTCGGAAGGGACGTAAACTTCTTCAACGGAAGCCTGCGCGGTGTTAATGAACATGTTTTCTTTAAACATGTTCTCCTTAATCTAAAAACTCTCCAAAATGCAACTCCTCCATATTTTCACCAAAAATACAAACCCTACTGTCCTTTACACTCTAAAACTAAAAACTATTTAACTTATTGATAACTTCCCCGAATTTTACTCACTTCTGTTCCTAAACTAGTTTATATAATCCCAGAACTAACTAACTAATTCTCCATCTTATCCATAATTACCCCAAAAATTAAACCTCAAAACCTAAATTTCCATCCAAAACTCAAAAACTAACTTATATCTGCTTTCACTGCAAGTTCCCTTTACAGAGTCCCCCACAGAGTCTTGGATTCTGCTGTTTTTCCCAATACGAATCAGATTTCTGCCGCTACAAATATCAATAATTTAATTAACATCACATCCTGAGTGATCCACATGGCCGAATTCAGGAGAGTGAGAAGTCTATGTCTAGACGGTGGAGCATCTTGTTTGTACGTCCTAGAATGTTGTGCCTAAAGATTTAGCTTCGTCGGTCACTAATATTTTATTACGGACAAAGGGATACCGCGATTTCTTACGTGAGTCGCGGGCATTGCTCCCTTGCCAGCCTGAAGCCGAGAGTATTAAAATCTCATGATACTTTCTATCGAAAAATAAATTAAAATATATAGATAATAAAATAAAATAACCCCCAATTAATTTATCCCTCTGTTTACACTTCAGTATAGTTGAAAGAGATCCAGTAAAATGGTAAATAATACTCTTTTATTAATTTTGGAATAGTATACATATATATACATAATAGGATACATTCATAATTTTAAGAAGTCTTTGTTACATGACTTCAGAAAATTAATAAGCTAAAATTGCGGTCACCAACAAATCAACGAATTCCAAGAAATAAAAAATTACCCCAAAGCAAACCGAAGAGACCAGATAGTAATATTAAGAGATAGAACAGAACACTCGTGATATTTGTGATGTATGCAATTTTCCAGTTACTATAAAACATATAATAAGTGAATGTCTTAAATAAGAACAATAAAGGAAACATCTACTCGACAGCAAAAACATTATTGAAGTTCAAAGATTGAAGTCTTTCCCGGTGTAATAAATCGATTAACAGTTTTCGGTTTTCACTCGGGTGTAGCATATTTAAATGCGACGATGATTTAAAGATGACAGAGATTTTAGTCGTCGAAACGTCGCGTTTAAATATGCAACAAATCCGAGAACTGTTTATCGAATTATTGAAGTTCTACACTCAAGGGAATATCAAAGATTAATAATTGAATACCTGAAGGTGGCTTGCTGTTACGGTGAAATATAAGGAAAACAATTAACCTTGTAATAATGTGAACTACATGAATTTTTAAAAAAATAATAATTACGATTCGACTAGTATTTCTTGAATTTGCAAATGTCACCAAATATTACCAAATAAAAATAAATGTTTCACTATTCTTATGTTATGGTTTCGTAAATATAAACACGGTTATATTACATGTTTTCTATTTCTGCACTCGTGAATTAGAGTTGAATCTTGTATTTTAACTTTGAAATAAAACTAACCTCTGTACCGCGATATCATAATATTATTTATTGTTTTGCAATTTGTCAGGAAACGCGGAAATAAGTAATTTTTAAGTAGAAAACACAACAACTGAAAAAGTCAGTTAATGCTCTAATATAATTAATAAGACTGAAATTTACTTCAAACATATATGTAGTAAGCGCTGCTAAAACCAAACAATTAGATATATTATATATTAGAAAAATGGAACACTGTATAAAGTTAAGCGATTTATTGGAAATGGTCGAGAACAAAAACAAAATGAAAAAATTTACGTTTGATTGAAAATTAATAATAAGTAAGGTAGCCACATACAGACAAAATAAGTGATAATATAAATACCACACGATGTTTCTGGGATCGTTGCCCCTTTCTTCAGGTGTAAGATCGAAGAGCGACATAACTGCACTCACAGAAATGTTGTGTGGTATTTATATTACCACTCATTTTGTCTGTATTTGGCTATATTTCTTATTTTTAAATGAATATTTGTTCAAGAATTACAAATATAAATAAATAGATAATACAAGTAAATTAATTATTGAAACTAAAGTATTATCAGAGGCCAAGAATTTGAAAACTGCTAATCTTCCTCTAAGAAAACGTTACTTGGATGCTTCTTAATTGAATGTATAACTTAATTAAACCTATATGAATAAAACAGTACCATTGTCTGCATAATTCTGTCGTAAAATATTATTAAATAGATTCTTCGCAAAAACCAAGTTTAAACAAAAGTCAAATTAGTGTGACTACATAGGTAATAAATATAATATACGCTTTTATGTGCAATTTCCCTTTCTACAAATACATCGGTTAAATTAGCTATAGAACTGGAAAAAATATTAATGGTCATACGCCGCTTAAAAAGAAAACCATGTTTATTTAATGAGTAAAGCTATGTATTGACCAAGGGAATTATAAGTGTAACAATAATTTTTATAGACAATTGTTTCTTTAAGTCAATGACTATATTGAACGACATATTACTTTATTTATCTGTCACATTTAATAACGAAAATACATAGTTGTTTAATTTACCAAAGTTTTAATTTAAAAATCATGTCTTGAAGTTGATCATAAAATTATAATGAAACTTCAGGAATCAAAATTTATTAACAATATAGTTTTTGTACAGCCAATAAAAATCAGCACGGATGAATATTGATCTTTGTAAACATTGACAATTTACATATTTTTCCATTGTGCTCTAATCTTCTATTTAAAATGTTTTAAATCATATTAATAGGTTGATAGAAAACTATTGGCGAAAGCTACTGCAAAATTAAATAAATTATGTCTTCATGGCCGTTTATTATGATCCCACTCAGTTCCGTACGCATTTGTACAAATAATAATTTGGACTGAGTCGGCAGTCGATAGCTCCGGATACCATGAATCCCTGCCGACTGGTAATCCTCCAACAAATTCTTTAGAACTTTCTCTTAAATACAGGAATATTTTTTTTAAAAAAACTATTTCATCATTAAACTGCCCAAATGATCTACAAGCATAAAAATTTGTAAGTTTGTTCAGAATTATCATTAAGAACAGTTTGAAAATACTCATTGGAAAACCTGTGTTTGGGTACTTTACTGTATCCCGCCCACAGAAGATTTATGTTGTCTTTCCTTCACCGGCGTCGAGGTGCTTTCCGTGGTGTACCATTTCTCGGTACTTGATGTGCCTGGCGGTCGCGGCGATAAGAATCTCGCTGGTGATGCTGTGATTCATCCTCTGGCCGCTGGCGGACTAAAACTTAACGATGGAATGTCGAAAATATGTCTAATTATATTTTAGGTCCCTATATGGACTATCTACAACAACAAAGTATAATTATATCCAGCTAACAACGAATAATGATAAAACAAACAATGCAATACGTGGAAGTAGTTATCGTTTCCTTTAGATACGCCTTTTAAACAACTTGACTTTAAAATGACTGTCGTGACATATTTAAAGCAACCACTGACGTACATTCGAATTTTACCAAATTATATCTCTTAGTACTCCTAGGAGGAGACATAGAGGAGCATATAAAAATTATTCGTAAAGAAATACGGAGGTATGTTAGCAGTCTAACCTACCGGGAGTTTTTTTAAACCTTCTTAAAATCCGAATAATAGGATACCGGTATTATGAGTATTTTTTACTCTCTCAGGTATGAGAAATAATTTTGATTTTGTTTTAAGGAAGTGGGAGTTTTTGTTTCACAGTCGCAAGGTAAATGAATAACTTCTGACTGGCATCTTTTAAGGTATGTGATTCTGTTAAAGTACCGGGAATAATTTTTTACTCTCAAGCATAGCTCTCTGCGAGGGCTATTCTCTCGCAGGCAGTAGCTGCGAGTGATGTTCTCTCGAAGGCAGAACCTTGTAGGAGAGACAGGAAGGGGTTACATATGGGGATGCCTTTTCCTCTCTCCGTTTTTGAACTCAGGTTCCCACAAGCCGAGGCACCTCGGCCTGTTTTGAGAAGTGTATGTTCCGGGGTCATAGACCTTGGGCATACGGTAAGAGTTGTTCTCTGTTCCCATTGGAAGCTGGTCGTGGAACGGAGAGGGGAATGCTGCGTCCCCACAGCAAACTCTTCTCCCGCTATCGGAAGGGGTGGGACAAGTACCCTATGCCCGACCTACCTGATTTAGGTTTTTCTAGGGTTTTCCCTGATTTACTTTCAGGCGAATGCCGGGTAGGATCCTTAAACTATAGCCTGGGGGCCCTAGTTAACCCTTGGCTACCTTCCTCAACCCTTCCGCATCCCCCCTTTCAAATTCCTTCCTATGCTATTAAAGGGGAGTTGCCACAATGTGGATTACCCTTATGTAGCCTGTTACCCTAAAAAAAATAATTTTTTTTACTCTCAATGATATCGGGAGAGTTTTAACACTACATGAAATTTTTTTAACTTGCTTAGAGAGTGTAAATTATCTCTCTTAAGGTACGTGCATTTTGACTGTACTAGTGTACCAAGTATATTTTTGACTCTATCAACTCACAGGGTGTATTTTTGATGATCTTAAGGTACTAAGAGTATTTTTTTTAATATTTGTTATCGGAAGTATTTCTTCTAAAAGCACAAGAGGCGTTCTGATGAAATTAGAATTCCCTTGATTAATGTCGAATTAAATATTTATAATTATAAATAAATAACCGGGCAACGCCAAGCATCCAGGTAGTGGGAATATATTTATTAATATATCGCCAGGAACATCAATGCTCTCTGTACGTACTTCTAAAAAACTACTTTTGCATTCCTGGTACTTACAAGTTATTATTGCTCTAAATCTATTTTACTTCGTGAAATATCACTCATGCTAAGTAGCGGCTAAATGAGAAAGGAAGTTACAATGATTTAGCTGCTGATAAAATAAAAGGTCAGGCTAATTATCTAACTAATATTATGGTAAATAATGATGTGGGTAAAGGAAATTTTACAGAGATTTAAGAAGGCAAAGAGGAAATATTTTCTCCTCCAATGGGCGTGGTCAATAAAGTAACTTTAAAGTACATAATTTCCTTCTCCGGTTTTTAGAGTGAAAATAAATTTCCTACTTTTACTAACAAGGAAAATTGAATTTTAAAATATGTTTTAAGGAAAAGTATCAAAACTTTTTAGGCACATAAACCGTATGGACCAGGCGCCATTTCAAAATAAGTGTTTACACTAAAGTGGAAAGTAATACTAGCGTAAATTTAGTGAATAATTGAATTTTGAATAAATAACTCCAGTTGACTTCTGGAATATAACAGTATCTATAGAAAAATGGTCTCACGTTCGCAAGCTAAAAACTAATACTGGTAAGAATTACATCAGTTCAATTTAAATAGCTAGATAACTAATCATTAATTCATGGTTGACCAATCGAGTAAGGTTTGTAAGAACGTGCAATGTTTCCGCGGAAATTCTCTGCCGTTCTCTTGCCAAATAGACCTGCGAAGTAAAGAATAAGAACAACAACAAAAACGGAGGTTCCTAGGGTGTTAAGAAGTACTAATGACTCGGTTTTCTAGTGAATATTAGTATATTGATTGCGTTAGACGTAAATATCAAGTGCGTAAATGAGTTTATCTCACCCGTAAGAAGAATTTAACAACAATAAAATTCTAAATCTTCTAATAAATAAAATAGACTGTAGATGTGTTTGTTTCACATAAAAATCTACACCCGTTGAACAAATTTGGTACACGTTTTCAAACCGGAAACAGATATTGTGGGATAAAATACCTTTATCATTCCCATGGGTGGCGATGGAAATTTTCAAACATGCTCAAACTGCATTCATTTGCGTCCGATACATATTTTTCTGACTCAATGATAGCGTCTCTCCACATATTTTTTGCGTACAATTTCAACGCCTTTCTGTTTGGGAGGGGAGCACCCTTACGGATGTGGCTGGAGGGGCGGTACGTAAAAATAAAAGGAAAAAACGAGATTGGCGTCTAATCCGGGGTTATGGATTTCACTTAGTTTAATTATGATATTTAACTTGCCGTAGGTGAACAGTGGTGGAAATTTTGAAACATGTTAAAACTGCATATAATTGCGTCGATGAAACTTTATCACTTTAAATTAGATAGATAGTGTCTCTCCACATAGTTTGGTGTATAATTTCAGCATCCTTAGGGATGGAAGGTGAGCATATTTCGGGATGGCAGTGGAGTGGAACGCAAAAACATCCGAGATTGGAGTCCAATACTGGGTTATGCATGTCACTATTTTTAATTATGAACACAAGGAAAACATCAGGCACCCAGCTAGTGTAAATATAAAATTTATTCACCAATGATTTAATGCAAATGTCAACATATCATGGAAATTAATTTAATGTTGCCACGTTTCTATATTTTAAACGGCCTGCAATTTATTCAGTCGGCATAATTCTTAATCCAAACATCAATATAGGATCATTCGTGTTTGAAACAAATTCAAAGACATTTTACTGGCATACACTGTGTGAAATATTGAGTAAACGACCAAAACTGAACGATGATCGATAGCTGTGAAAAGATGTAGAGAGCCAGTCGTAGTAGGAAATATTAGAAGACATCAAATAAGAAATATATTTTTGTGTAACAGGGTGAAAATGGCGGACGAAGTGGAAAATATAAAATCGTTTTTCATCTTGATGGGTTTGAGTAGATTTCAATTGAAATTTCTCCGCAAATTCATATATATATACATATATTGTAATGATTAAAGGGTAATTAAGAATTAATACTTTTAAACTATTGAACTGAATTGTTGCCGGCGAACACACAGAGAGACAATAATGGACGAGAACAAACAGTCCAAGACATTGTTAGACACAGAGACGAAGGGAGAGTACAGTTGGAGAAGGAATTCAGTCGAGGACGGAGCTAAAATTAATTAAGTTGGAAATCAGAGGCGAAAGCATTGAGTTATGTCAGCGGTCAAAAGTGATCTTGTATGGAAGTGGTCGAGAGGATCTTAAGACATTAAAAAGCAGTCTGCAAAAAGAGGTCGATGATTTTGTGGTAGAAGTCTCCAGTTTTCCGTTGCAAGTTCCCAATTATTGGCAGAGAACACAAAATCTAAGGAGTATTAATACAGATATTCAGAACTTGAACAGTAAACAGCGATTTGTTGGCGTGCAGTGCGTGATTGACCAACAATTAAACATATAAAATCACCAGTTTTAAGTGTTTGCAAACCATTATAATATAAATTTAGTGGAAATATGGCCTGTTCATAATTTGATAGAAGTGAGTGTGTGTTGATGAACCTGTCAAATTTCCCTGGTATCAGTACAAACAGTGAGTAAAAAGGAAACATTTGAATTAAAATTGAAAACTTTAATAAATGGTAGAATATCGTCAGATTTCGATTTCAATTTGTTTTCACTCAATTACATTTCGAGAGTTTATTAAAAATATTTGTAAATAGTAAATTGTAAAAATAATTGTTTAAAATGGGAATAGATGTTCTTTATTTAAAAGGCCCAGTAAAGGCCCTGAGGTAAGAGGAAAGGACATTTTGTATAAAAATTGTTGTAAAGTTTAGCAATTAATTTGTTTTGTAAGGTAAAATAGTTATGTATAATAAACTAATGGTTTAATTAAATTAAATAAATGTCATTATTTCATGTTCCTTTCATTAGATAATTTTCAATTGTTAGTTCAATTTAATCGATTATCTTCACTATTGAGTACCATATTTTGATGCCTTAACGTGTGGCCAATCAATGCATTTAATTTGGAATTATTTTTATTTATTACATATATGACGACCTCAACGTGGGGCAAAATCATTTGATTAATTATTATTATTTTTACTTATCACATATATGCTTCACCAACGTGGGGCAATTCAGATAAATAAATGTTTTTATATATTTTTGCTTATTACAGTATATATATATATATATATATGAATTTTCGAGGTAATTTCATATATACTTTAAAGTTACTTATTATGGTAATAACATGAATTTTAGTTGTAATATTCCTACCTATTTCACCAATTTATACAAAATGATACAATCACACCGTTTTATATAGTCTCGAACTGCATGAATCTTACTTTAATTCTCTTACTCGAAGTATAAATCCTGAACAAATACCGAGACAGCTGTTCAATATGAAATTAAGCACAGACTCGTGCCTGAAGTGCATATTTTGGTTTTTCAATAACCGTTGTCAGTCACAACGTAATAGGCATCGCCAAATTTCATGACATTATTTACTAACATGAAAGATACTCAAGTGGGATGTTTCAAAGATTCATTGTTTACTAGTTTCTATGAACAAAAATTATAGGGTAAAATACATTGTTCACTTCTCTAATGCTCAAAATCGTATAAAGAGTTATTATACAGGAGTTTTATTTTATTTCATGAAACTAATGATAATTGCTTATATGCATGCAATTGTAATAACTAAATTATTAGATATATAATTTTATTTGGAGTTAATCCCTATTGAAATATTTGTTTATTTCACAACTGTGTGGTTTGCCTCATTTCATGAACTTTGCTTTGACCCTTGAAACCGTACACAAAGGCGATGCAAAGCAGGATAGGACAGCGTGGCAATATTATCACATTTCCTAGCAGAATACCTGTGGTCTCCACGTTCTGCGGTTCGTCCCGTTCTTTGCATATGCAAAGCCTTTGTGATCCGTAGCAAGTGGAAGCTTGTCAGAATCCACCAAAGAAGCAGAGGATTCAGAACGATTGTATCCGTGAACGTCACAAACTGTACACTAGTTACTCGTAAAAAAAAATAGGAACTGTGTTACCGACAAATATCGATTTCAGCATTGGAACACTCGTTAGAAGTTCTATAACAAGAGAGCAGTAGGAGTAGAAGTTAAACAAATAAGGGCATGAATATGTCATTATTAGTGAACCATTTTAGTTCAAAAATATGTTTGATAAAATGTGTAAGATATATTGAGAAATTTTTTATTAAGCGTTTCGCTTTTCGGAGAATTCTTCTTCAATAATGTTAACGTAAAAACACGTCCTATAAATTCTATGATAATTAATAATAAATGTCTGTCTCGTGAATAATACCTGCTCGATTATTTATAACACAAAAATCTACGTATAATATATTTTTCTTTTAGTCACGTCTTCAGTTAAATAGTTAACCTGACTAATTCACCGGATATTCCACGATTATAGTTATTTAAATTTCTCTTATATATACTAAAACACTATGCTCTTTGAGTCTCAGGATTAACGCGGATGTGGACCATTCACAATTTTTCTATGTTCACAGCGCTTAAAAAACAGAATTCTCCACTTATAATTGTTTCCATTTTTTAACCATACCAAGATCTTATAGTTATCTTAGCTTCGTGGATAAATTCAGTAGATCCAGTAGATCCAATTTAATTTACTGTCGACAGATAATTCTAAGAATTTTGAACTATCAACTGCGCAAATTTTATCATTTTGTAGTTCTATAGAATTAAGTGCCACACTTTTGGTTTGGAATTGCATAAAATGTGTTTTTATACAATTAGTTGATAATTCATTACCTGAAAGTCAGCGTAATAAATGTCTGATTGCACCATTGGCTACTTCTTCTCATGTCTCCTGTTTATCATTTATTAATTTCTCGTGTCGTCAGAAGAAAGAATAACTTCAGAAAAAATAGTTACAGATTTTGGTAAGTTTATTCTGAGTATCAGAAAGTTATATGGACCAAGAATACAGCCTTGTGGAACCCCTGTCTTCATTTGTGCCACTCAGATCTATATTTTTTACCTGCATGTGCATCCTTTAGTGTTATTCTTAGATTACCTGTTGCTTATGTATGAAGTGAGCCAGGAATTAGAAGTTTCAATACTTCCATAATATTTTAATTTCTTCAGTAGAATACAATAGTGAATATGCTTTGAAAACGTCACAGAAGATTCCTAATGGATACTCCTTTTCTTTTAATAGATTCTAATATATGGATAAGGGAAAATTGCCTTTTCTGATGAATATTTTTGTGAAACCACATTGAGCGTTAGTAAGCAAGGTTTTTATGTTTTCGAAAGCCCTATTTCAAACCAATATGTCTAGGATTTTGGAGAATACTAGCTACAGTGAAACTAAACGATAGATTTCCATAATCTATGTGTCTCCTTTCTTAAATATCGGTGTCACTTTTGCACATTTTAAACTATCAAGTGAAATTCCACTAAGTAGTGATACATTAAAAAGGTAGCATTAATACTGTAAAACGGGGAAAGTAACCCCGAATTATTTTTATAAGTAATATTGTAAATGAAGAGTTTGTTTAATTTCTGGTCCGGCCAGACAGCTTTCCTGACGAGTAGTCTTTTCTATGGCGTGATGAAGGAAAATCGACAGCAGCCAGAGCTCCGTGCAGATTGGTTTTAAGCGTCGCGCTTACGAATTTATTTTATGATAATATAACTTTCAAAAGTAATGTTAATGTAATTCAAGTTAATTAAGACTGTGTTACTTTCATTGAGGATATTTAATATGTATGAAATTAAAGCCTCGTTTATATCTTCGAGCGTGTCAATTAATTCACGACTAAATTACAGTATAATTGTCGAAAACAAGTGTTAATAGTAAAAAAGTGAATTCAATAGAGCAAAAAACAGAGCATTGTAATTTGTTTAAGTATTTAAAGTACTTCTAGCAGTGCCACGCAAAAGAATGGGAAAAAAAACACGTGTTCAAGATCAAAGAACGACGAAAAAATTAGCATATTCAAGCTTTCAATTGCAATATTTGATTTGGGTCTCATGCTTAACTAAAAACTTTTATAAGTATGCATTGTAAACCAATCATTTAAAACGTTTTTTAATTTTTTTATAATTTTCTTTTTAATGATAATCAACGGTATCATTTTGGCGCCCACCCTGTACAAAATAAGGCGTCACATAATGTCAAAGAACGTGAGGGCTCTCAATTAATACATCACTTAATGAAACCCTCCCAAAAAAATCGTCACAATCCAGGGCTGATTATTTCTAAAGTATGTTTCAAGATAATATTTGAAATCCAATCATATCCTGTTGAGTATTTACCCTTTTTATTTATATACTTATTTTCTTTATTTTTTAGTCAATTTTAAGCTTAGTATATTTACATTACAGTGAGATTATGCTTTTAGAAAATGTATTGATTCTTCAATAGATTAACTGGTATAACCAGTTTGTTTCTTGTGATACTGTTAGAGTTGAAACACGAAGTTTTCGGAACAGTGATTGATACATTCCTGTCCTTGCAAGAAAACTATTATATTATTTAAAAAAACACCACTTTCTAACGTCAATGTAAAATAGTTTTGTTTAAAATCACAGATAACATATTAATTTCTTTCATTTAAACTAATTTAGAGATATACGTTGCATTATTTACAATTAAATGAACTTTTAATTCCATCTAAATGTTCCTAGTCACAATACGATAGTGTATTAATTAAACAGATATAATAACTTTGTTTTTCATTGGATCACTGCCAACAAACATACCTCCGTATTTATTTACGATATAATTTAACTTACTGATTCTGTGTCGTCTCCAGTGGATACTAAAATATATAAATTGGCAAAAGCCAATTTTTATCTGTGGTTCCGTTAAATATGTCACTCCCTAAGCGATTCAAATTAACATTTTAATGGTTTTTAATGTATGTTTGCAGGTTATCTACTTACAGTGTACAATTTGTTTTAGTGTATATAATTCTTATTGTTATAAACTATGTAATTTACAGATGAATATGGCTATTATACCGTAAGCTTCTGGAATGTAAATAACGAATTGAATAAAAATGATATCTTTGATGTCTGAAAGTGGTGTGTTTTGTAATTATATTCAAACTAAATAACAGTCGGACCAGATTCTTCAAAGAAAGTTATTACATCACGAACTATACATTACTAATGCATCGGATAACATAGTCTTAGATTTATTGCAAACTAATTTATGTAATAATTACTTTTACTGTTGTATGCTCATCTCATATTTATAAAACAAGATAGATACACATTCTGATTTAAATTGTAAAATAATATGTTCTTACGCTAATTGCTACAGATATTTTCACGTCACCGTCAACAGTGATCCAACTTGCGTGCTAAGTTTGCAGACACAAATTCCACTAATTGTACTTCTTAGTACGAGAAATTACTTCTGTAGCTGCTGACGGCGATGGGGCTGTGTAATTGTTTAATTAATGTCGACGTCTGGCTGTAGCTACCTGAGCTGTCTCTCCATCTTCCTCTATCTCTTTGCCAGCAGACATTGAGTTCTCAGTTCAAGTAAACGGCGTCTCTGTTGCTTCAAAATCACCTGCCTACACGTGTGAAGTTAAATGAATATTATTATATAAATTCTATATTTGTAAATTCTAGTTATATTAATTGAAAATACTTCAATAATAATAAAAGCAAACATGAATATAATTACTGGAAATAATTAAGCTCAGATTAAAAGATTCCATTTCAATGGTTGGAGCGTCAAATTATAAATTATTTAATTAACTTATTTCAGCAATTAATTTTCATGTTTTATCTGCCAGAATAAACATTACCATAAAAATATATTTGAATTAATATTATATTGTTCTCGCTGACAACTGTTATAGACAAAAATATAAAACAAATCGAATTGTTCTAAAATATCATAATTCATCTTTTACGTTATTATTATTGTTTTAGAGTAACAAGCTACATGAGAGTAATCCACATGGTGGCAAATCCCCTTTAATAGCATTGGAAGGGATTTGAAAGTGGGATGTGGGAGGGTATAGAAAGGTAGCCAATTATTACCTAGGGCCCCCGGGCATTCACCTAAAGGTGATGCAGGACTAACACTAGAAAACTGCATCAGGTAGATGGGGCACTTAGTAATTGTCCCACGTCGTTATGATGGCGCGAGAGGGGTTTGCTGCGGGGACGCAGCATTACCTTCTCCTAGCCTCGACCAGTTTAGGAGGCAGCTGGCCGTCTTTTGCATTCGGAACAGATAATAACTCTTACCGTATCCCCAAGGTCCGGGGTCGCGGAACATACAACTCTCACTCTAAACAGGCCGAGGCGCCTTTGGAACCATAGTTCAAAAGCAGAGACAGAGGAAGGCATTCACAAAGGTATTATTATTATTTATAAATACAAAAATCAAACAAGACTCAGCGAAATTCTAGTTTGTTTCTTTCAATTTATACCTAAGAATAATAATATTATTATATCCACTGCAACAACGAATGACAAAAATAAGAATATTTTTCAGAAACTCTCTTTTTTCACATTTCTTTAATAGCGAAGCTAATTTATAATTTAATTCAGTTATATGCAGAAGAAACTAATTTAGGAAATAATTATTGTTTACTTTATTGTAAATTCCTGAAGGGAAAATATTTAAATTGAAATTAATCCAGTAGCAAGACCGTTGATTGGGGACTCAACTTTCTGGTTGTCATAGATTATAATGAAATCTTGGCTACCATAATGTGCTCTTTTATTTAAGTTCTCCACTGTATGTTTATCGTATATCAATGTTAATGTTATACGACAGTCGTCACAAATAGAAAATTATTATGGGGTTGCTCTGGATCTGCAAACTGGACCGAACTACTACTATTAATTGAATTAATAAAAGGTTATGAAGGAATATGCATGGAAAAATGTCGATCGGTCCGGGAATCGAACCCAGGACTTTCCGCTTACCGGGTGGCTGCTAAAACCACTAAGCCAATCCTGGTCGACTTCCGACCTCCTGCGACAGTCCTCCATCGTTACCCGCATTTGGCTCGCTTACAATTTACTTATATGCCAACCCTTCATGTTCCTTTCAGTTATCCTTTATATACAATTTTAAGAACTTTATTCAGTTAACGTCTTATCTAGAACTCATATGTTTGTGTAAAGGTGTTAATGAATGAATGCTGAATAACCATTATTATTAAATTTTAAAATGTATTTAATTTAATCTAATTTCAGTTTTTAAACCATTAATGAATTAAAATAAATAATAAGTATGAATGAGTTGTAGACGAACGAGGGCGGCATTTAGTGAGATGGAAGGTGAGCATATGACAGTTAAATTTAATCATAAGCAGCATATTTATGTCCAGCTTAAAAAGTATCCCGTAGCTTGCCTCAGAGACAGTTGATTTAATTTGAAACAGGGAGGAATAAATGTTTGTAATCATCTTTAGACCCACACTAAAATTTTCAAATAAAAAAAATATGTAGTCTAAACACCATGCTTAAATATCTCCCAACTAAGGAGATTATTTTTAATCAGTTTTATTTTTTTAAAAAATGTCTTTTTGGGTTTCCAACCACGTATCCGTGTAAAGTCGATATTATCCGGTTGGAAACCTGAGAAGACTAATATATATATATATATATATTCCAGGCGTAGGTGATATATATATATATATATATATATATATATATATATATATATATATATCACCTACGCCAGGATAGCGGGAAATTCTTCACTCTAACATTTAGTAAGTTTAACATGTCTTTCATCGGTCCTATAAGATATAAGTAAGTACAATGAATAAGTCCAAGGTCTAATATTAAAAACAGAAAATATTTTTTGTGTGTACATAGACATAGTCGTAAACAAATGTGGCAAATTTTTGAAAACGACAATTCGACTGGACTGATGCGTTGTAATGACCACGTGTCTTCTTTATTTCGTAGCACCTGAAGCTTTACGCATTCTCATCACGTCGGATTTACGACGCAAAAAGATAAACAGATAACAATATATATTTAAAATTATTTTACAGAACATAATATTGTAATATAATAGTCTACACGTGCCCTCTTATCATAACGTCTCTTCAGCATAGCGGACCTAAGAGGGCGCAGCTGCAAGAACGCTGATGCAGTTAAAGACATCACTTTAGATATAACGAGTAACTAAACACAACAACAACACATAAGTCTTCACCCCTTCCGCCTAGGAAGCTGTGATAACGCTGCGTCTAGATGGACGTCAGCATTTTAAGTACTTTATGCAGACATGTACACGTCAGCAGAAATCTCCACCCTGTAAGAGTTCTTCTCATTGGAGACTTAAAATCATCAGGGAGGGGGATAGGAGTCTTCGAATTGTTCAGAGCTCTTGGAAAAGTCAGTCGTGATCCAACCTCCAGACGGGTCGGTGGCTCCTGGTGCTATCCGCCAGTTTGTCTTACTTTATTTTATTTCTAACTATTAAATCTATTGATTCTTCATCAGCTCTTATTTGACTGAAGTGCAGCGAAACACCAACCACTACGCCTAGGTTCAATTAGTTGAACCCGAACTCTCACGTTACCGACCTTCCTATTTCCTGTTCTTAATTCTTCCTTTATCCTCTAGATCGGTAGCCAGGTGAGCTAACGGAGGTATAGCTCGGTTGGTGAACGATCTATCTGGACTTCCCATTTCCAACTGTTGGAATGTTACATGTTCACAGAGGTGGAGTGTTACCTGATGGCAAGCGGGATGTTACATGGCGGCAGCGGTTGGAAGAATGTTACAATATATTCTAATAAATAAAATTGACTGTTTGTGTGCATATTGTGTGTATGGATGTGTGTATGTTCGACATACAAATTTACATACATGGAGCAAATTATATTAAATATTTGTACTCGTGTTCCTTTAGAACTAGAAACAAACACTGTGGGAGGTAAGACACGTCTACCAACCCAAGATGCGACGTTGGACGGGAATGGAAATTTTCAAACGTGAAATAATGGCGCCGAATATTTTTCTGGTTCATTGAGATTGATAGTGTTTTCAGCGATGTCGTTTGTGTTCAATTCCAACCCCTTTTGGCATACTTAGGGGTGGAGATGAAAGTGCGTTACATAAAATAAAGCAAAACAATCGAGATTGAAGTCGAATCCGGGTTTATGGATGTCGATGAGTTAAATTCAACTTGCCGATTAAGTTGTACTTCAATTCCTAGGAATGGGAATGGTAGGGGGAAACAAAGTTTCGCGAACAATCTTAAACACGGGTAGCAATTTCTACCGAATTTCGATCGAATGTTCCTTTAAACCGGAAACAGTTACTATTGAGGTGGTACACGACTACCAATCAGAGGGGACGAGGGTATATGGTGGTGGAAATTTTAAAACTGGCACAGAAGACTAATATTATTCAGCGTCACTGATATTGACACTTTTCTCCTGATTTTTTTAAAATGTTAACCTTTTTTGGCTTGGGAGGGAGCCATAATTAAGGGTGGGGTTAAGGCACGTACATTCAAGCAATTCACAAAGACAATCGAAAATTGTGGCGAATCCAGGGCTATGGAAGCCGTTGAGTTTAATGATGACATTCTACATGCAGGTTTAGATATAGTTCTGTCTATAGTTTAGAGATAAAACACCCCTATAGAGGTGAGGGTGGAAGGTGTAGCATTTTAAATACATTCTAAATTACAGGAAGAATTTCAGATTTTTGAAATATCGGAATATTAACTATGTTTTCGCACTTATATAAATAAATACCTTGGCAACGTCAGTCACCAAGCTAGTTAATAATAAAACAAATTTATCTTTTTAACAAGGTAACGAAATTTAAAGTTTCAAACAAATAAGATACAGGTCCTTAGTAATAATACATATGTAGTATAAAAATACATTAATTTACACGCAAAATTTTCTCATACAAAATAAATGAACGACATAATTTCAAATATATTCACCTGTTATACTGACAACTTATCCGTAAGGTAAAAACCGTCTCACTACATTTATATACTTGTTCACATTAGCAACACACCCAACCTGACAAGCCTATTTATACTTATGTAAAGAATATTATAACTCAGGTTTGTTTGAATCTTAAAGTATCGTTTGTAACAAGGTCTACATCATCAATATATCAACATAGTATAGAATTGTAAGATGATATTTGTATCACAGTTATTTCTACACAAATTCTGCTTGAAATTCGGCGCTAAGTATAATTTAATATAAGATGACAGCCGTGAGTTGATTGAGGGCGAAGATGAAAACGTTGCGTTGAGGCTATGAGGGCTGTATTATTTAGCCAGTGGCCCCGAGAGATGTGCGCCTGAATGCTCCCAGTTGACTTCCCCGCAGTACGTGCTTTGCTGAGTCTTTACGGCCTCCAAATAGGAAACTCGCCTCTTAACGGTTTTATGACGCTACGTGATAATGGATTTGCTCAAATAGCCGCCCATGAATGTTACAGAGCGGCTTTCAGGTTCTGCGCATATATATCAGCACGGAGAATAACATAATATATCACTTACGGAAAAATGCGTTGAAATATTCGTTTTGTTATAAATAAAATTATGTATAGCCTCTGCTGAAACTATTTACAAAACTGCACTCGAGATGATTTATATAGTATAAGATCTCATTGATGAACAACCATAATTTTGTTGGGGAAAATTAGATAAAATTTATCGACTTCAAGATGTTCCTGGTATTACGAACAAGAATTTGGATATACCCTATTCATTCGAGTCCAATTCGCATCCAAAATTTTGAACCTACAATATAACGAATCTAATACGCATAAATTTCAGAGTAAATTTATTTTATACAAATTATCAAACTACACATTGTTAACCCTGCTTTAGTGGTCAGACTCAACGAGTTCCTTCTCCTTTCAGAAAAGGATTCCGAAAGTTTCTCAAAAAGCGAACATTGCTATCAGCTAGATCGAACATTCTTTCTCCATTTATTTACACTTTTCTTCAGCACCAATAGTTACTAGAAATAAATAATCGTAACTTGTTTTCTTTTCCTACCTTTAATTACGTGTCTGTGTATTTCAAACTCTATAAGCAATAAAAGACGAACTTTGATGTTTTTATTAATAAAGCCTCAAACGTATCTCGCGTTCTGATAACTTCCAGTTACTTGCACCTGACATCTAATGTTAGAGTCAGACAAATAAAAAGAGATTTATATATTGTAATATCATTATAGAAGATATTTAATTATTTATTATATTTAACTTTGATAATAAATTTAATGTAATACTGGCTTTTAAATTATTTAATTTATAAAACCTTTTAGCTTAGTGAAATTTAAACTTTACTTTAATTCACAATCATAAATATTGAAATAAATATTTATTTTAAACAATTTAAATCATATTACTGAAATGTTCACGTTATCAATCTTTAATACTTTAATTCTTAATATTTAGTGAACGGTTTGAAATGATGAAACTGAAATTTAATTAATATTAAAAATAAATAATTTATTAAAAATAGAACATTTATTTTACTTAAGTTTTACATTTTAAGTTTTCCGTGGTTACTAATGAAAATGAGTCTCTTATTTATATCTCAGGGTGTTTTATTGGACCAGAAAATAATAGAATTAAATATAAAATTTACAATAATGTTTTGAACTAAATTTACAATTTAGACAATATCCCCAAAATACAAACACAAAATGAAATGAAATTGGACGCCACAACAATTAGTTAACAAAAAAAAATTGCCGAATTTAAAAAAATGCATTTACATACAATTTTGATTTACCTTCAATTTACCTTACACTGAATTAATCAAAACCAAAATCTTTAAACAAATAAAAACTTTTAATTTTGAAAATAGGCCATTTTGTTGCAATTCACTTTCACATAAAACACAAATTAATTCCTTTAGAGCTTAAGACTAAGGATTAAGCTCGTTGCCTCAACTCAGTATGCAAACATAATTTCCAACGTCCAAGACATTTTTACTAAGGGAACATAGATCACAAGATAGTTCGTCGGCAACAGTCAAACACAATGTTCCAAATACTTTTCAAACATTCTCACAACTACATGGCCATAATCTTACGCAGCTAACTCTGTAATCGAACAATTCTGAAACTTATAGTAATAGCATTATTGGCCTCTATTTATATATATATCTGTGTGTGTGTGTGTGTCTGTGTGTTTGTTTCACACATGAACAGATTTTGAGAACATAATATTTGTTCCACTTGTTGAACTTCCAAGTACAAAACTTTACTATGAAATTTTCGTATGAATCTATAATACATTTGTCCAGTACCTGCGGCTGATATTTAAAACACAAACTATATAACAATGAGCTCCTACTCTCAGGTAATTTGGGTTTGAATGTACTGTCGAGTTCTTAAACACCAAAGTAGTTTTTGTGCAGGATGGGAATTTGGATACCAGACTCCGATGTGCACGGACGATACAGTAACAGTGTAGCGAAGAATGCAAAAGTATTTCCAGTTGTATGTTACCCGCGGATCAGGCTCAGATGGCAACACCACATCCACAAAACTCAGCTCGGCAATTCCAGGCATAGAACCAAGTTATAACGTATTAGAATGGTTAACAAAGTAGTAATTAAACCATCGATATGCTAATTTATTTATTTAGATATATAATTTTAATAGTATATCAATAGCTTGATTACTGTAAATGCAATCCTTCCTTGCTGGGAGTCGTGTTATGTTGATTTGAGCTCGTACCTCAGTGAATTAACAATACTATTAATGTAAAAATATTTGTTTCCTTGTTTAAAAAATTCACTTAATAAAATATCACTCACATCAATTTTCTCTATCCGTTTTAAAACTCTTACAATAAATAACATTGGATTATTTATTATAAAAATACGAATATTTAATAAAGTTTGTTTCGCTGCTTGCAGTTTTCTCGCGCATAGATAAGACGTTTATCATGGGTTAAATTTATCTCCAACTTCTCTGTTCCACACGAACTACATGTAACTCGTCTCGAAACGACACGTTACAAGAGTAATCAACTTTGTGACCAGTTACCTATTAATAAAAGCATAGGAAGAGATATGAAGATGGATGCGGAAGAGAGAATAAAGTAGCCAAGGGTTAATTAAATAATAGATTTCTGTAGCATAACAAATAGGCGAATACCTAGTAGGAACCTTGAACTGTAACAAGGGAATCCTAGTTGGTCCTTGATTACGTATCTCCTCCTATCTATCTTTTTGTTTGATATTATTGAATCATAGCTATAGAGCACAAATTCGACAAACACGCTAATATAAACCTTGACCGTAATTGATTTATAAATTTGATATTACAACGTGGACAGAAAAATAAGTAGTACTATATTTTACTGTTCTACTAGAATATTTTTAATAATGCAGCATCATTGAGGGTTTACCGCATTTCTTCAAATTCCTTTTCTTTATTTTTATTTTTTCGTTTTGGTTCTAATTTATCACTTTAAATCCAGTTAAATCTTTTCATTTTCCTAAAGCTCCGCTCCTGCCTATGAAACGTTGGACCTGAGCGTAAATTATGACATTTTTACAGTTTAAACATCATGTAATGCCCTTCGTGATTGAACGGTTCGTTTATCAACATAACTTTAGTCATGTTTCTCATAAATTAAATATATATTTAGCTTCTATTTCCATACTTCTGTACTTAGTTTGCATAGAGTGTACAATCATGAAATATAATATATAAAATTAGACCAATATACGCCGGTCAATCTCTAGTGCATATATGATTAGAATATCAATGGTTATGTTTTCTTAATATGCTCCATCCGAGTATGATTTCTCTATTCAACATTGCTTTTGTTATGCCTTTTAACTGTTATATGCTAACACATTTCTAAACTATACCTGACGATTCATACATTCTCCACCACGTTATCATTTGCCATCGCTGTTTTCTCAGTGCATTATGTTTTGTATCCATTCATCCAAAGAATTGAGAAATGTTGCCTTTGACATTTAAAATTATATATTATAAAGATATATTAATGCTAACAAATTCTGTCTGTGTGATACCAAATTGCGAACGCATTCGATAATCTTCGGTCATAACTAATTCTCTTGCAATGGTTACATAATATAATTATGATACTGACATGTTAGTGAATGTAGAGCGAGTGACTTATTTGTAGATAAAGACCTCGCGTCAAAGCTCATTCGTATATTTGCCTGTTTGCCGAACGCAAAGACTTTTATATTATATTAAAGGATACCTTGACCCGTGTTGGTTGCTAGTATCGGTTTTGAGTTTACTAAATAAGTCATTTTCAGATGTAGTAAGTTATTAATTACTTACCCATGTCAAATGTTACTAGCAGACAGGTACCGGGGTCAGTATCAGTAATTTACTGGGACTGCAACAGAAAACTTGTACTAGAAGTCTGTCGAAAAACAAGTAATTATCCGTATCAAAGCGTTGACAAAATATTAACTAAGATATTCCAATTACACTTTATTAAAATCAGGACAAGAGGAACATTAGTATGAATTTTTTCTACAATATTTAAGTAATTAAAATTTATTATATATATATATTAAATAGAACAGAGAATTTGGTATTTCCTGATGTGTTGTGAGATATAAGGTGGACTTATTTTCAAACAAAATTTCTAAAATAATGATTCCACTATAAATTAGTGTTCGTAAAATGTTCCCAAAAATTTACAAAAGAGACAACGATCAGTGAACAAGTAGAGAGAAAGCTCAACGGTTCTTAATTAAAGTGGATGCAATAAATTCGTGACTGTAGCTGGTTTATATCATTACTCAGTCCTCGATATAAAAGAAAATTAAAATTGATTTACTATATTTTTAAAAATATTAAAAAACACTGACAGTTAAATATGTAAAAAGTTTTGTGTTATTAAAACGTTATTGTTGTCACTATTGTAGCTAAACATAGAATTTTTAGTAATAGGCTATATAATAGTTATCCACTTGGTGATATCTGCCTTTTAATAGCATAGGAAAGGATTTAAAATGGGATGTGGAAGGGAGAGTAATTAATGAAGAGTTAACTAGGGTCATCAATCTTTAGTTACAGGGTTCTTACCCGTCACTATCAGTAAATGTTTCGCGAAGGAATCTCTAGAGAAACCTGCAACAGTTAGTTGGATCTTTCGAAACTAGTCCCACTCCCTTACGACTGGATTTGGGTTCGCTGTGTGTCGCAGCATTCTCGTTTCCAAGCCTGTCCGAGGTTCGGAGGCATATGGTTGACTGTCCCAATGGGAACATAGTATATATAGGTCTGCAATTATGTCTCAAAGTTGAAAGAGGTGCCTCGGATTACGGGAACCTTCTGAAGGAGCAAGTCTCTGACAGGTCAAATCCAACAGGTGTCCGACCTTCGTTTAATTCTTTGGTGGTGCATATAGGCATAATATATGGAACCCTACTTATGTTACAAAACAGAAAGTATCAAGCCTTGATACTGGCACAGATCAATAGGAGCAAAATAACTGTTGCAAACAACGTAACAAATAAATCAGAGGATGTCATTGTTACAAACGAAAAATAACAGGCTATATAAAAGCAAATACACAGTGCCCGAAAATAATATTTGTTGCTGCAATAATGGCATATAAAATAATATAATAACATTGTAACATTATAGAGACATAAAAATAGGTGACATATAATTTGAAATTTCTTTTAAAAGAAAGACTTAGAAATAATTAAAAACAAATATAATCCATGAAAATGACCAATAAAATATTTAAATCAATTATTTACAGCCATAAAAATATCTTAAGACCGTAAAAACCCTAGGAATACAAAAACTTGTTAAGTTAAATGATGGCTCAGCTTATTAGAAGCAGTATGAGGAAAATATTGAAGCTGTTATAAGATCTTGTATAGTTTAAATCCGTACTACTTCTCTCAATGACAGGGATGACGAAGTTGTACCTATATATTTCAACTCCGAATAGTCAGTACAAAATAGTAAATAGTAAAGAATTATTTCATATATAACTGTGCATAAATTCTGAGCATCAAAAATAGAAACATTTGACAGACAATAATAGCCCTAACTGTTTAAATGATTAATATAATATATAATAAATGTGCGTCATAAACTTATGTTTTTCACGGTGCTCAATGAGAACGACAATTAATTTATAAATTCGTAAAATTCGGGATATTATGGTTATATGTATTCTGCTATGCTATACTATGCTCATACTATATTGTCATAATAAACCCCAGTACAAAAATTTATAATGTACACATTAAATCATATTGTTATCAACATTATTATTGCTAAATAATTTTATTATGTTCACCTAATAACTTCGTATCCGCCCGATGCTGCAGTAATTTTAACATAATTAGATCTGTCGTCGAAGTAAATATCATTACACAGTTATAGAAAACTTTTGTAAGTAAAGAGTTGGCATAAATTTGTTGTTAATGGTAGAAAATCATTTCCCGGAAAAAACAGAAGAGAAGAGGCCTTCTCGGTCGGATTATTCGTAGCGTCCTTGCGTCAACAAACTCGCGTCAAGACAAATGGCTGGACTAAAGCCGCATATTTTTTCGTCGTCATCCCAGTGCTCCCGCGCCTCATATTTCTACGAGAGGGAATGGCAGGGGAAGTGAAGGGAAGGGAAGCGAGCGTATAAATGGTGACTCGTTACTCAGCGCGCCGACTAATGTTCACAGCCTCCGGCTCTGAGATTACCGGCGCTTCTGTTAAGAGTTAGTTACAGATAAAGCGGCGATATTAGCCTCCCAAAGGAGAGTTACAAACAATACCCGTATCTGCTCAAAGAGAAAACTACAGAAAGCAAAGAAACACACTCAAAGCGTCCCGTTCCGCACGACGCCCACGTTGTTGGATATGAGGATACTCGTCGACGGAAAGGCTAAATTTCTAACAGAATTAGGTCAAATTTAATATTGTTCTTCCGGCATTACATATATTTTCATTTTTTTGTATTAATCATAATACGGAATAACACCAAAGTCTTTTCTTCCAGTGTTTACTTCATATAACATAACTGACCTATGATCATTCCTACATACGTCACTTGATGTTTAATCTTGCAAAAAGAGGCCTATATTCACAATATCTGGTGACTGAAATGTATTATGTGATCATTATATATATTGTAATACAAATTAAGGAGGCCATTAATTTTGATATATAATAATTTGTTGGCAGCGCCGATCTCAAGGAACGACAGTGACGGCGGGCTCTTATTGATATTAAACTAGGAAGACCATGGATTGTTTGGTTTACAATGTTTTGTTTGGAGGCACCGATCTCAAAGAGCGGAGTGACGGCAGGCGCTTATTGATATTAAATTAGGGAGACCATTGATTGTTGATTTTAAAATAATGATTTGTTTGGCGGCACCAATGTCAAAGAATGACAGTGACAGCGGAGTGACGGCGGGCTTCTTTGTCGCCGAGATTTGTTGGGAACTGCGATCGTGAGAACTACGAGTGTGAGAACTGCTAGCGTTGTACGGACTTCAGTTGATGACACTCTGGCAAAGAGAGTTAGTTGGTTGGTGATCGTCGAGGAGAGAGGCAGCTTTGGGACGATAGGAAAGATCGGACAAGGAAGTGAAGAATTCAGTAAAATGGTTCTAAATATTTGATATGCATTGTTAATCATTGAAAGAATTACAATTCTGCGGAGATTGTATGTTTAAAAGAATTGAATTCTGTTATTGGTGTTCGTTGCAGTTTCTGGAACATTTTTGAATAGACTGGTGACTACGGTCCAACTATTTTGTAATCTTGGCGTTGGGAATAATACTGCCTAATTGACTGGTGGCCGCGGGCGAAACATCCTTTTGTTTGAAGCTGTGAAAATATTTAACCGTGTGTTTTGTTCAAGTGTAGAGTCTGTGACCTTTTTAGTGAAGTGTGTGCCCACGCTCCGAAAATGTTAAGTCTGGAACCAGAAAGAAAGTTGTAAGTACAAATCAAAATAATAAATGTGTGCAAACGGTAATTAAGGGTATAGTTAGATTTCGTTTCTTGTCATTTCATATTGCGTTAGTGTCAATTTGTTTGAATTGTAAATTTTCAATTTTATTCTTGAATGTTTCGTACTTATCAAACCCAGTAAAGACCCTGAGACGACGAGTTATTTAGATTGATTTGTTTGTAAAATATAAAAGTTTGTATTTTCTTTAAATAACACAAATTATAAAAAGAATAACTAATTGATTTGTAAATTTTTATAGAATGTGGTGTACTAAAGTAGGGCAAATAATTTGTACCTTTAATGAATAAATTAGTTGTAACGTGGGGAAAGTTAATTAATTTATTAGATCCCGTTAATCATTACAATATGTATCTATAAATAATTTAAATTTCGTTGAAAAAAATTAATCTGTGCAACGATTCATCTGGCTATTAGCAATTAAGTCTCTTGTATGATGAGAAGATCATGTCTTTATGAATAATACCTAAATAAAAGTTTTCCCAGATTTTTGGTACTTTATTTACCCCTTTTGTCTGTTCTCTATCATCTCTTGAAACCTTTAATTAAATGAGACAATATTATTATAATATAAGACATTTTAGACCTTTTCAATTTGTAAAAGTGTTTCGGAGCAATGTCCAGTGGTTAGTACATCGTACACGTCTGTTAACAGACATATTCAACTGTTAAAGACGATAAATACAGTTAGTTAATTACAATTATGGATGAACAATTTTCACAATGTTAACATCATTTACATAGCGCTTACCTGCTTAGGTGTAAACGTAGCACGTCTATATAATGTTTGCTGTCAAGCATCCCTGTATATATACTGTGTACACCTAGCGTGCCGCACGTGAACTAATATTTAATACAAACTTTGTGTAAACATGATAATTTCATTGCATAAAATTCTGTATATTATGTAAATAATATATGAATATGTTTTACTACATGATTTATTAGCAATAATATGCTATCAAAAAGAAAATTTCATCATATTATAACTATTTGCATGCAGCTTGGTAGTAATTAATATTAACTCAGCGTTAGGATTTTGACGTTCCGTCCAACCTTTTCCTCTCAATCCAAAATTATTTATGCAGAAGAAAAACCTTCTACTTGCATTAGGAAGACATATGAACGTACTTGGACATGTGCTGTCCACAGGGTTCGTGCTACTCACCTATTTCTATGATTCTCAGCTACAGGAAGGGATCCTGGAAGAACAAGGAAAATACATAAGTCATCAAGCCTTCACTGACAACCTTTGCAGCGTACTAGTACTGTTCTACAATCCGAATAGTTACGAGTAATCAAGGGCTTGGATTGGGGAAAGGAAAGAGGATATTACGCCAATATTGTCAATAATGTAGCCGTAATAAAGACGAACAATTACAGGACAAAAATGCTCTTGCGCGTAAAACAAGAATCGGAGGGAGGTACATCAAAATTAAATGGGTTCGCTGCCACGACGTGCAGACGAACTAGCGATAGAAGCAACATGTGACCATCTATTGTCTTTCGTAGATTCTAATCTTTCCTCATTACGCTTCAAACGGGAAATACGACGTGAAACAATGGAATGATGGCAAATAGATTGGACACAATGGAGAAAGTAGGAGGCGCATTCGTGTTTATACTAGAAGTACGCGTATAGCGTAATTTCACAATTGAAAGGTCACAACTGGTGACGGGACATGGTGGTTTCAAGCCTACCTGAAGCGTTTCAACCTTTAATTCAACTGTTGAATGCATCGCGTAATGTCCTAGACTTCAGCTTCGCGACAGCCTAGTCTTGGACGACATCGGCGAAAACACCGTAAAGTTTGCCCGAGACACGAGCCTGTATTCATCTTTACTTCATTTTCTGTAATAATGCAATACGCTGGCGATTAAAAGATTAACTGAATACTATTTTCTTCCCAGAGTATAATGAACTGTATTATTTGACACAAGAACAGATCATATCGTCATCATCCATTTTCTTACCCTACTTACAACATATATACTGTGAAAAATATATAGAGGAAAATGTTCTGTAAATAAATTTAAAAATGTGATAACCGCTCTACGTAAATAATGGTAAGCGGTGTTTGTATTACCGTTCGATATGATCTGTTCATGCCTCAAATAATTTATGCACAGAGGATAAAATAGTCTTTCTAAGGGAGGTATTTTCTTAACAACACGAGCTGCAATGCCTCGTGGATGGTGATTTGCGTATAAGCCTTCCCAGTATACGCTGTTGCCACGAAGATGTGCTGCAGAATCCTGCATGTGGAGTAGACGATAGTGGTCGGTAATCGCCGCAGGTTCCCCACTAGTTTTGAGACTTCAACGGCACCATGTGAAGCGGAGATGCCCAGGGGCTCTTGGTGAGTCGGGATATACCGCTGCGGAGCATGACGTCGAACTCGGCTTTGGCTATTGTGTAATAAAACATTTAATATAATAAAAATACAAATTAAATACATAATAATTCATCAACGACTCAAACTGACTGTCCTAGCACAGCCTGCATGCAGGTTAAACAGTAATCTCACAAACGTTATGGCTGCCCAATTAACGCCAACTGTTCGAATAGCCACTAGAAAATTGTTAAAAGCAGTATTGCAGAGGGCAGGTACAGAAAAACACAGAAATATTCCTCATAAACAAATATTTTTTGCCTCTCTGGAGTGAAACGTCTGGGTCGGTTGGAAGCTAGTGGACGTGATGTTGATGTGGTGAATGGTCGTATATCGCGTGGTCGGAGGTCAATCTGCCGGTCTGATGATATTTGGGAACTTGGGAACTCTGTGAGGTGTATGCAAAACGTGGTTCCCTTTGTTCAGTAACTTGACGCTGGTCTGAGCGGCGACGGTGCACAGAACTGGTCGGTGCGACTTTCAATCAAGCGTCCCTGCTCGTATTCTGGAGGAAGCTCGAAAGGCGAAGGAAATTTTCTTGTACTGTACTGTGTGGTTGGCGATTACGAACTGCTGCACTATGTCTCGGTTGAAGCCGAAATCCAGTCGGAAATTACAGTCATGTAATGCGTAGGTTTGGATTATAGAGTATTTTTCTGCTTTAAGGCTAAATTCGATTGCTTTGTGGCGACCGACAAGAACTTTTCGGGGAAGCAGGACAGGTCCGATCCAGGGTCCACGAGGAAGCTTACTCTGTCCTATACGAAAGGGCGTCTGCTGTTGGAGGTGCGCTCTTTCGCCGCGCATGATGGACGCCGTTAGAGTTTACCTTCCATTATATGCACGGTGTTGACAGCGGTTTTTGTGTCGTTCCGGTACTTTCACTGGTGCCCGAAAATGTATGTTTACGACGTACGAACGTCGTCTTGGAGGTTCTACGGGACATCCTGTGATTTGCCGGGGATCTAGCGCGGGTCGGATGACGTTCGACGTCCCCAGTAGCCATCCGGGCTGTTGTGTGACTCATCATGTTGCGGAGTGTTGTGCCTACTGTAGGTGTGATGAAATGGACAATGCAATCTAGTCGAGATAGTGAAGATTGTGTTCGAATAAGAACCTGTACCATGGACGGCAGTCGGCGCATCCACAACACGCGTAAAAGGTCATTCGAAACTACTGATGTGGTGGCTTGGAGTCGCATGTGGCGACGGAGCTGGTATGGTGTGATTTCGCCTGGAAATCTGTGCAACTGATTTCTTGTTAGATGGGAGAGGCACTGTAGGAATTCTGATTTTATCTAGTTGGAAATGTCGGACCTCAGAGATCCGTCTGCAGTCCAGGTGGTATGTCACGTGTACGAAATAGGTACTGTCCTCGGTGATTGTAGTTCGACTTGTACGAACCGTAGATGCATATTCTCAACCAATAAAAAAGGGAGATTTTGGAGCCGAACTTTCCATGTATAGAATGGAGATGTAATCTTCCGGGTGTTGAATAAGCGCAAAAGTTGGTTCTCCTATTCTAGGGCGATGATTTATTCACGGAGTTCTTCCATTTGTGTTTAGGGTCACCACTAAAGGTCTGCTTTCCCACAATACACAAATGCAGCTGCATTGTTATACGCTACATAACTCGTTTTTTCAAGCCAGATACGAGATACGGTAGGGAACGAAAGCGATTGGTGAGCGTGGAACTTATTTATTAAGAGTTCTTTCTCCGATGATGTAAGATGTTTCAGCTATTATTATTATTATTAAGCTACAGATAAAGTTCTGCAGTTTACATCTCTACCAGCATTTTGTGTAGGTCTAATGTTATACTTAGATGATGACGTCTAACGTGAAAGTCACTCCAAACCCACACGGATACTCTAGAAAGCCAAGCTGTGAGTTATCTTGTACTTTGAATGTCAGTGTTAGCATTTTCCTTGCAAGGTAACTATAGCAACTACGAAAAACAGTTCCTGGAACATTCCACAAATCACATCAGTACAATATTTATTTTTTAATTGAGTCAACATAATCTTTTTGTGTTAAATGTGTTGTGTAGCGCTTTACATATATTTGAAATTTCAGTTATATTTGCAAATAACGATCTACGCCGTTGCGAGTTCAACGCCATCGCATAATCATTTCACCTATTACAACTTGTTGTCACAAAGTGGGGTGTTTTAACTATACTATCCATTAATTTTGATTCAAGCACGAAAATTAAGTTGCATTGATGGAAATAATAAAAAAAATATTTCGACATTCACCGCAAATGCCAAACCACAATCGTTACCTTGCAAGAGATTTTTTACGTTGTGTCGGCATGTAACATTAAACGGTGAATGAGGCTGCACAATAACGATGACGGAAAATTAATACACGGAACTCCGAGTGAAACATAGTCAGTCCGCTTTGATCATTTTACACGTTGGACCAGAATCAAAGCTTGAAATGCCGATATGATTGGCAGACGAGATAATTATTTTCCCTGGCTTCCAATTTCTGCACTCCTGGTTTACAATTTTATTCCGATTAAACTGTTTATATAATTATTATTCGTTAAAATAAAATCTGTTTGAGAGAAAATTATGTTACCATAAATAAGTTTTTTTAATGTGCGTAGAAATTAATTTAGTTATTAAACATAACATTAATTGCTAAGTGGTTTATAACTGCGATTTTTAATTACTGTAATTAAACATTCAGAACAATTTAAAAATAGTAATATGATAACATTAATATTGAAATAGTAAGCATTGTAATTAATATAATAAGTTAACAATAAGACAATATATAATTCAATAATACCGCGTTTATAAGTATTCTGAAAAAAGAGACATACTTGCCATAAACCTTGGCTTACTATCGACGAAATATAAAAGTAACCGGTCCCTAACTCTCTGATCTGCACCGGAACACACTACAAGCAACTACTATATTAAATTACTATCAAACATGTGCCCTGCCTCGCATTTCTCTTCCATTTTCCGAGCAAAATTTTACATATTTTATCTGTACCGTACCACGTTGCTGCTGGATCTAGAACAGGTCTGTCCAACGCGGCGCCCACGATTTGCCTATTTTTACTATATAAAAATTTTAGCCATTCCATTTTTTTCGGCATTTCCATGAAGGAATGTCCTTTCTTTATTTTCACTGTACCAATTTTTGTTTTTATATTAAAAGAACCGTTTTCTCAACCTCAGGAATTTTAAAGACTCGATTATCCTCCCGTCATGCAAGGTGAGCGGGCTTGCATTATTTCTCTGCCGAAAACATCCTAGTCAGTATGATCAGTTATGTAAATGTATTTTAAATGAAAATGAAGTTATGGATTACACATTTCAACATTAATAGCCCTTCACAATTTTCAAACATGAAATCTATTCTGGAAAGAGACAATAGCGGTCAGAGTGATCTTTCTACTGATTGAGCCAATAGTGATGTTTGTTAATAGTTCATTCGCTTCTGTTGACGTTTGTGATCTTGGAAAGACGGTATGTGAAATATCCGGAAAGTGTAATCCTGAAGAATTAGAAATGCAAATTTTAAAACAGAGGTCCCCAAACCGTAGATCGCGGGGTTAGGTCGTGACAGGTTAATAGACAAAAGAGAATAAGGAATCCCAGAATTGTTCAGTTATCATAGTTATTAATTTAGTTTTTCGACTGTATAAAAAAACTTTGTGACAATGAGACACTACCATGAATTTACTAAATTGCAAATTACAGGTAAAGAAAAAGGAGTTACTCGTAATGATGTCAGACATACAATCATTTTCCGCTTAATTGGAGCTTTGGGAGACAAACTTACGAAGTGGAGACGTCAAACTTTTTTTCTGTCTTGAAGAAGATTTATTATAACTACAAATGTTTTAATCCCCTTTCGAGCAGAATAGTGCTAGAAGTTATATCAGATTTAAGAGAAAAATTTCATTTTCGCTTTAAGGACAATTTAATTTTGTTACAAGTAAATGTACCAGGATTTTCTGCTTGCATGACTGAAAATTTTAACGAATACGATTCAGTACGTGAACTTGAATTAATTTATATACGAAATGATTTGACTCTAAAATCAATTCCAACAGACTAAATATGACTTCTTCTACCAAAAGAAAAATATTCACCGTTTCTCCGTGTGGCACTGAGAGGGAAGACTTGGTTCTGACCAAACAAACTGTGCGAATCAAATTTTTTGAACATGAATTTCTTAAAAAAAAACAAATAAATAAACATAATGACTGACAATCACCTCGATAATTGCGTCCGAATGGCAGACATAGATAAACTCGTTGCAGAGAAGGGAAGTGATGCTTACAGTTGAATTAAATTGTTTTTCTTACTGTTACGAATTGAATTTTGGAATTTCTAGAATTTAAAGGATTAAATAGGGTACTGAGACAGCGAAGGCTGCGGGTGGAGGAGGTAGCTCTCCTAGAACTTCATAAATGCGTAAGTAGCTCCCGTCATTGGCAAGTTTGGCCACCCCTGTTTTGGACATATATATCAGTTCCTCCTATGAAGCAAACTGCAGCAATATCTGGATTCTAGTTGACAGAGATAAATATTCCATTGTGCGCAGCGTAGCTCTAAAAATTTATTTTTGCTTCGTTTAAACTTATCTTTCATCAATTAACATGATCCAAAACATGTACCAATCGTGCCTGACAGCCTCCCATTTAGATGATGTGTTAAGAACAGCTTCTTCGAGGTAAACACCAGATTTTTCTCAATTTGCAGGGAACGTGCAGTGTCAAATTTCACATTCGAACATGAAGTTATACCATATCATCAGTTTGGGTTCAGTCACACTCGACTACTCACCAACTCATCAGAATAACAGAGACGATTGAAAGGGGATTTGAAGAGATGAAATATACTGCAGCAGTCTCTCTAGATCTGGAAAGAGCCTTCGACAAGGCTTGGCTGGAAGGACTCTTGTATAAAATTATTAAATTAAACATTCCGGATTACATAATAAAAACTATAGAATCCTTCCTGATTGACAGGACGTTCAGAGTAAGAATCAACGCATAACTATCTAGCATCAAAACAACAAAACAGGAGTTCCCCAACCTTGTTCAACCTCTACGAACACGATGTGAACACAGTGAACGACTCAACGCTGGCCATGTTTGCCGACGACCCCGTGATACTAGCACAGAGCGCCAAAATAGAACAGTTCAACACCTTCAAAATGCAGTAAATGTAACGTTTGATTGGTATAAAAAAGGAAAATAAAAATTAACAGTACCAAATGCCAAGTAAAGATGTTCACACTCAAGCGCTACACTCAACTACCACCACTCCGACTGCAAAATAGTGAAATAACATGGAATCCAAAGGACTCAGCGATAAAGTATCTAAGGGTCCATCTAGATGCAAAACTCAACTCGAGATACCACATTCATAAAAAACTAAATGTGTGCTACGCAAGACTCTCTCTGTTCTACCCCCTGATCAACAGGAAATCTCATCTTCCAGTTGAATCCTCGCTCCTAATTTATAAATCGATTCTCCGACCCATTCTTACATACGCCTGCCCAGCTTGGAGCAACGCACCTACAAGTTCGCTCAAAAAACTTCAAACCAAGCAGAATAAAGTGCTACGTATTGCAATTAACAGCCCGTGGTTCATACGAAACAGTCAAACACACCAAGAATTAAAGGTTCCACTTATAACAAAATACATCCACAGTCTCAGCAGTAACTTTTTCAAAAAGATAGTGAAGTGTAAAAGTGCAAAGAATTTAAATCTAGGACAAAAAACATCCATAAAAGACTCAAACGAAAGCTTCCACAAGACTTACACAAATAATTGTGAACCCAATGTAATCAGCCAGACGAGTGAAATATGCACATAACCCTCTCTCCAAATACTTTTCGCCATATGATCTCTTATTATATCATAGCAGTGAATTGCATTTTACTCGAAGACCCTGCTAAATAAAGTTTAAAAAAATTCACATTAATTATGTGAGTAAATATTATTACACTTTTTTTATATTCGAATGAGTGAATTTTGAGTATTTTCCTTATTATTGTTGTAAGTAATACCAGCATTAATAAAATTAACAGCAATAGTTCGCCAAGAAGATGTCGGCAGTGCATTTGGTTGTCGAAACGTCGCGTTACAATCGCTGTTTTACCCGAGAACTTTTTTTTCAACAGCAGTAGTAGTTGAAGAAATGAGGTAGTGCGCCCGCGCCCTCTTTCTTACCGTTCAGGTACGCCCTTAGAAGTCAAAAGTTGGACAGCACTGATCTGAAACATTCTCGGGAGTTTATTTCCTGCTTCACGCCAACAATAGTGACGTTGACCTTTTTGCTTTATGAATTTTAATTTATTACAATGGATTCTAATCAGAATGTTCATAACAGTATTATTGGAATAATAGTTGTATTAGCTTCTGTAAACGGGATAAAAGAACAGAAAGTTGAAAGGGTGACAAAGAAAAGAGATCAGTACACTCATTAGAAATTACTGTAATGTACGAGCGAAAGGGAAAATTATGAAAACTATTATTGTATGGAAAAGGCTTGTTTTGATGAACTATTTCATTTGGTTAAGTTCTGATGTATGGAATCTTTCCCCGGTTCCAACTGCATGGTATGAGTAGTCACTTCTGGGATGTGAGTGTTGTCCTGCGCCATCGCTGTTCAAGCTGTTTCTGACGCCAGATTGATGAGAATGCTGCTACACCATCAATCCGGCATTAGTTCAGTCAGGTATTCATTAAATTATTCGGATAAGCATCAGTACACTCAATCAATCCGTCAGTATTACTCTCATTCATAATTTGGACTAAGCTGATACCACATTTATCGTGAAAGGTTCGTCTTAGTCGCTCAGTTCAGACGGTGTCAATCTCTTCTGCTTTCTTTAATGGATATTTATCATAATTTATTGATATTTATTAATAGTATCGACAATGACGAAAATTTCAATGTAAAAGTTATGTAAACATAAGACTTAAGCTTATCCGAACGGGAAAGATACTGATACATATCGACACAAAAAAGTAATTCGCGGTGGTAATGTATATGTCGGCTCTCCCCACGATAAATACGTCACATTTGTCTTGGTCTGTTACTACAGGAGATAGGTGCTTGCTCTTTTCCTCGTCTTTGTAGTTTCGTGTTGTTTAATATGTCCGATAAGTTCAATCACGATATATTTAAGTCGATTCAATTGTTAGTAAACTGATTGTTTTTGTGGGACAAAACAAGTGAGGAATTCATTAAACAGACGTCTACTCTATATTAAATTATTCGATTCCTATTAAGAGCAGCTATGGTGCAGTCCAGGAGCTCTGAATAAGACAAGTATGTTTCTACGGAGAAAGAGTACAAAGAAACAATACTACAGAAAATGGCTGTAGTGGCATCATTGGACAGACACCAAGAAAATCCTAAACTTCATTGACGGATAGCAAACACAATAATTGACGAAATAGTTACAAAATTACTGGAGTCACTAAAAAACAACCTGATGAGGACATTCATTCTTTAAGCTAATATATGAACTCGCTCATGATATTCCAGTTAAGCTTTCGTTTGTATCACCTTTTTCAAACCACTCCAATTCTGGAAACATTTTTACTTCACCCCAGGTCAACTATCCAATTCATTGATTTTACCTTAAAACAAACCTTTAAGCAGTTATAATTTGTTAAAATTTTCTCTTGCCAAATATTTTAAGAGTTGCAATACGATACTAATAAAGTGGGATGCTGTCGTCTGTGTGTGCTTTTTTTGATATTGTGGTGCCTCACGTAAAGTATTTTTTCAGAAACATATTAGTCAACTCAAGAAAATTATTAAAATCATTCAGTTCACTTTCTCGCAATTCTTTCAGACCTGACCAGAAGTAACTCCATTTTTAATTAATCAAAGTTCACTAAAGGGTGTCATATAAATTTATCTATTTACTTCATTATTTCGGCCTATGCCGCACACCCGTGAGAAATTATACTTCATTCGGGCCCCGGGAGAATGTGAGCATCTCATATTGAGTCACTACGTGAAAAAAACTTCCGTCAGTGCGGATTTCAATGCAAAAGCTGTGGTAACCGGTTTTGAGGGACCCCACTATAGATCATGTGAGCTGAACTGGAGCTTTTAATTGATTCCTTGCCCTATAGTAAGTGGTCAGTTTCTTGGGAGGGGGGTTTTCTCTCAGTTTCTGGAACCACTTTTTGAATTAGTTTTGCTACCGCCGTCTTTGGGGCTGTAAGGAGTCCTCGGCGATCTCTGATCGGTCTTACTTTTCTATATTAAACTATACATTTAACTTCATAGCGCTTTCTGAATTTTTCATGTCTCTGGAAGATATCAAGACTTTCCTATTTTCCTATCCTACAAGTATTGGTCTCGGCGCTGATGAAGAGACGGCGCTTGAATTTCCTTCGACTGATCCTATTCAATATGATCAAACTCAACGTTATTGATATCCAACTTATTTTGATCTCTGAGTTTCGACAGGTACGATACATTACAAGGGAAACAGCTGTAATTATTTTGTTTGCTTTTTAATAAATAAGAGATTTCAGACACTTTTACTTTTCAGTTCATAATAGAAACTAACTGTTCCTATTACGCGACTGTTACCCTGTATTTGCTGATTGGGAAAATTACAAGGCTGCGGGAAACACGACAGTTTTGCTCCACAGACGGAAGTGTAAATCCTCGTGCGAGTGTGCCCATGAGGGGCGAAGAAAGTCAGACCAGGTGAGTGTATGACACTCTAACTTCTTAACTGACGTTAAAAGTTTAAATTCGCCAAATCTACTCAGCCACCAACCTCAACTGGCAACTTCTCTTAATTTTGCCGTGCAGAGCTTTATATACACCACGACTCTCTCTTGACTCATAAACACAATTTCAGGGGACCAAATCAGCAAATCAAGCTCTGAACCTTCGTTTTGGTTATTTACCCCATGACTTTTACAGAGTTGTCCAACCGAAATAAAATGCATTAAATACAAGTTCTCATTACCGACACTTCACCTATAAGATGACGGCAGTGCATTTGGTCGTCGAAACGTCGCGTTACAATCGCTGTTTTACCCGGGTGGAAACCAGAGAATTTTTTCTCCAACAAATACTCCGGGAAAGCCTTCGATCTTTGGTGAGCTCATTACTACATCGATTCAGAGACAAAAGTATCTCGTTAGTGAAATTGACCAGCAGGAAAAGAAGAACCTCCACCTATTGGTATGATAATACAACGAGTAGAAGGGCGCTTAACTGCGGTGCGTAAATACTGGAATATTGAGACCAAAAAAATGGTGAGGAGACTGACTAAAAGCGAAGAACGGTTAATATTAACATATTAAGTGTTATAATCTATTAGTATATGAAATATTAAATAAGAATTCACATTTCGGGAAAATGACGTGTCGGAAAATGACAATCGGGATATTTTTGTAGGGAAAATTTGAATCGGGCAATTGTCTCCACTCTAAAACTGTATTAAGAATGTATGTTAATTTTATAAGTCAATTGTTTAATTAAGTACAGTTACAAATTTGTTAAAACTGCTATTTACACTCAGTGCAATTATATATTTCAAATTATAAATCAAAAAGATTCATTGTGTGACAAAATATGTTGATTCGTTATTTCATATAACTGACCTTTAAAGCTTTATTTACGTTACTAAATAATTATAGTCATAATAATTATATAATAAATATTCTTTATCTTTCTCAGTATTAATCACATATTCGAAAGTCAACCGTACGAACCAATTTTAAAAAGAAAATATAAATAATTATTGGCGTCTTTCGTCGCAATCTAAAACTTTACATGTATGATTAGAAAAATTTTCTTTTCACTACTCAGAATGTTTTACGTACTTTTTAAATAATATGTCTGCTGTGTAATCTAATATTATGTAACTTATTTCGTGTAATGTTTATTTCTTACAAATTAGACTCAACCAGTGTTAAATAAAATCTATGTGTACTATGAATGCCGGGTAGGATCCTAAAACTATAGCTCGGGGGCCCTAATTAATCATTGGCTACCTTCCTCTACGCTTCCGCATCCCCCCTTTTAAATCCCTTCCGATTCTATTAAAGGGGATTAAACAATGAGCCCTGTTCTTTTTCATGCATTTCGTGGAATAATATAGCCACATCATCGATGTAGTCAACACATAGAACAGCTACATATTTCTATGAAATGAAAAAGCAATGGGGGAGGTCAATTAAGTATTCAGAATCGATTTACAAGGCATTTCATGATTCCACAAACTCGTTTTGCGAACTCGTTCACGATAAATAAAACGGGCGACGATATTTCACCGCTGTCGTTGTTGGCGTTCACCGCTCGCTGCGCAGTTTTATTAGGAAAGAGCAGCCATTTGGAAATTTATGCGCTGGGATTTGGGGGCATCTGGCTGCTGTTGCCTGAGCATACCGACGGAGGCAGCACCAGAGTCGTAGTTAATTGGCTGAGCCGAGACGAGCCGAGCAGAGCCAACCTGTTGCTAGCACAGTCTCAGACTTCAGGACTAGTAAACCCTTTAAAAGTACATTCGCGTTTCAAGCAGGATAGTTTGCTCACAATTTTCGCAATTGTAACGTATTAACTAGGTGGTCTGTTTAATGGGATGAAGATACAGATGTCTAAATGTCGCCTCGCAAAAAACCGACTGTCACTTGGAAGCTGGTCTTTGAGTTAATACGCAGTTTTAGCTAGACGTCACTTTTGACAGACTTACATTATATACGACACGAATATAAATTCGATATGGACACTTGCTCCAACCAAAAGATAGCTAACATTAATAAATAAATTGGCCATAAGTAAGAAAAAAATTAATAAAGCAATTGAATAAAAAAAAATTTAATTTGTTCCACGATGAAGGACCAACTAAAGTAATAAATTACTAATAGCTTTTAAATTTATTTACTTTATATCATAGTTAAGAAGCAATTTAATGTGATATTCAATTTTGACGTATTTATAGTTTACTTTACAAATTGTGATCATTTAATAAAGTATTTAATTTTCAGAATTTAAATTAAGTAAATGAATTTATTAAGTTATTAATTTTTAATAGTAACTCTTAATATTTAATGATAGGGTTGAAATGATTAAACATAAATTTATATAAAAATTAAAGAATTTATTTTTAAAAAATAATGACTTTTGCAGATAAATTTTACACAAGTTTTCCGCGACTTTTAATATTAATTTTGAATCTTTTCCCAGGGCCCCTCAAAAAGTATAGAATTTCACAAAATAAAATGAAATATAAAATACAAAGAGTAGATTTTGATTTCAAATTTAAAAGATTCCCCCTAAATAATAATACAGAATTGAAATGAAATTTGACGGTACAACAATTTTTCAACGTTTACAATGTAATAATTTTACTAAAATTTTACTTAATGCCTAAAATTGCAAATACACTTTCACAAACACATAATTAAATTCTTTTAGATATTCAGACAATAGGATCCCGCGAACGTACTGAAGATGTTTCGCCCTCGGACACCAGTCACCACCGAATATTATAGCCAGATCATAAGATGTTAATTAATTTAAAGATGTTAGTTAAATTAAAAAAATTATTAATCTGTAATATTCAAACAAATTTATTCATTAAAGGTAAAAATTATTTGCCCTACTTTAGTACATCACATTCAATCAAAAATTACCAATCAATTAGTTATTCTTTATATAATTTGTGGCATTCAAATAAAATACAAATTTTCATATTTTACAAACAAATCAATCTAAATAACTCGTCTCAGGATCTTTACTGGGTTTGATAAGTACGAAACAATCAAGATTAAATGAAAATTAACAATTCAAACAAATTGAACGAACGGAATATGAAATGAAAAGAAACGAAATCAGACTATACCCTTAATTACCGTTTACACACATTTATTATTTTGATTTGTGCTTACAACTTTCTTTCGGGTACCAGATTTAATGTTTTCAGAGCGTGGGCACACACTTCACTAAAACGGCCATTTTTCACAGACTCTAGACTTCAAACAAAAGGAACCCTCGTACGGACGAAGATGTTTCGCCCTCGGCCACCAGTCAATTAGCCAGTATTATCGCCAACGCCAAGATGTTCTGACCTTGGAAACCGGTCAGTGCTAATGTGACCCCAATTTATACAGATTACAAAATAGTTGGACCGTAGTCACCAGTCTATTCAAAAATGTTCCAGAAACTACAACGAACACCAATAACAGAGTTCAATTCTTTTAAACATACAATCTCCGCATCATTGTAATAAGAATTACAAGGCTTAACGATGCATATCAAACATTTAGAACCATTTTACTGAATTCTTCACTTCCTTGTCTGATCTTTCCTATGGCCCCTAAGCTGCCTCTCTTCTCGACGATCACCAACTAACTAAACTGCACAAATTCCATAGACTAACAGATAATTAAACTTTAACATTGCTTGCCCAACTTAGGCCTACGTCGCTCGGCCCACTGGTCACCACGACCAATCTTATAGCCGACGCCAAACCAACTTACTCCTTCGCCAGCGTGTCACCAACTGAACTCCGCACAACGCTCGTAGTTCTCACACTCGTAGTTCTCACATTTGCAGTTCCCACCAAATCTCGGCGACAAATAAGCCCGCCTTCACTCCGCCGTCACTTTGAGATTGGTGCCGCCAAACAAAATATTTTAAAATCAACCATCCATGGTCTCTCTAATTTAATATCATTAAGAGCCCGTCGTCACTCCGTTCTTTGAGATTTGCACCGCCAAACAAAACATTGTGAAACAAATAATCCAAGCTCTTCCTAGTTTAATATCAATAACAGCCCGCCGTCACTGTAGTTCTTTGAGATCGGCGCCGTCAAACAAATTATTATAAATCAACAAATAATGGCCTCCTTAATTAGTATTACAATATATATATATATATATATATATGTGTGTGTGTGTGTGTGTGTGTGTGTGTGTGTTATTAAGGTAATACATAATATTATTAATATTAAGTTTTTTTAACTGTAATACATGTTTGCTTCTAGAACAATACGTAACAGTGAATGATTTATTGCCTGTACTGCTTTGAGTGCCTCATATCCCGTGAAAGTCGTCCTTTCAACTATACTCGTGCTTACACGCAAATAGAGCGGAGTAAATAATTACAAAGTATTAATTAATTTCAAATAACTGACCTAAAGCTATGAGTGGTGTGTGTTAGACCGTGAAGTTATATAAACAGGAGCTCTGCGCCTGCGTGGGTTCGACAACGAGCGACTTGCACAATTGTGTAACGCAAAATGACTGTATCACAGTAGTTTAAATATAAGTTCGTTAGAATAACATTCAGAGCAGCCATATTTTTATAAGTATTTAAAAGTCACAATGTTTCGAAGTGTATTACGATGCCAGAGCTAGTGTAGTGCGACGACTACACCTATGGTGAATTATTTACCGAGTGGACTAGTTTGAAATCACTGTGTGCACCAGAAGCCTATCCATTATGAAATTAATTTTAAATTTTAAATATTTTATCTGATGAACTCTTAATTGTGTGTTTCTTGACATGAAAATGACAGATTTTTCCTTGAAAAAATAATATTAGTATTTACATTAATGTTGTTAAAGTGTTTTCTATATTAGAATGGTTTGATTATTTTGATCTGTCTGGTGAATGATAAGAAAATTGAAATTAATATTTAATAATTAACGCCACAACGTGGGAGTAAAAAATATTTTAAATAAGTTTACAAAATGTTAGAACTTATCGGTTTAGACTTGGACTTCGATAAAGTTTTAGGTATATATATTCGTATATATATACGTGTTTTTTATATAACTTTATTCCGCTGAGCACGATTTATTAGTACTATTACAAAAAATTAAATTTAAAAACAACATTTGGCTCCAATAATAATCGGTTTACCGTTTTCAATGTTAAAGTGTTATGAACTTCAAAACTTTCTTATAATATATATATATATATATCAATTGTCATAATATATTAAAAATGTATGAAATATATAATATAAATAAGTATATTGTAATACCTGTTAAGTGAGGCATTGTTTGTGATTGATAGTCTGGACTGTAGGAGGGGCATTATGGAACGTGTTTATTTATATCTAAGTTTTTCTTCGTCTTGGGGCTGCTGGTTGGGTGGTCTGGAGAATTAGAAACCGTGCACGTGCGTGTGGGGGTGGAGAAGACAAATGAGTCCTACCCAAGTAATTGCGGGTCGTGTCTTGATTGTCGGCTTTGACATGACAAAGTAGTTAGCCATTTTTTGAATACGGAACTGCAGCTGCATAATATAAATCTTGTGATAATGGAATAATCTGTCAACTGGCATTTGCGACGAAGTTTTCGAACAATAGAAAAAGTAAAAGACAGGGAGTTTATAAGGTAGGAGATAAGCTTTTGAGAGCAGTAGTTGTTTCAGCGCTCACCGAAGATGGTGGATGTGATTAAGAGAGACATTGTTTAAGCAGAGTCGTGGTACGTTGGCTGAGACGACGGTGGCATTAAGGTCGGCGGTCAGAAAGGACAGAAAGTTATAGAAAAATTGCTGTGTAAAGTTGTAAGGTAGAGATACAGCAGAATAAATTCATCGAGATAGAGCAGAATAAATTCAACGAGATACAGCAGAATAAATTCATCGAAATACAGCAGAGTAAAGTCGTCGAGATATAACAAACTTTCTTTTTCAAACCAACAGTACTTAGTAGAATCTGTGAATTTAATAGAAGCAGTGAAACCCCCACCACTGTGTTCCAAAAGGAAAAGTATCCTGGACAGCCGTAAATAGCAAGAGAACAGCAAATTTTTTTGTAAACCGTCTTAAAAGATAATGTCAGATATCGTTCTTTAGTGTTGATAAAATAAACTGTTTAAATTTAAAATCCATCTTCTAGTATAAGTTCGTTGATAATTAATTTCGTCTATGTCTAGACGAATAAATATTTTTTTTAAATTAAATCTAAATTTTGTGTTCTTTGATTATGTTTAAATGTTCTGCCGTTATCAAACCCAGTTAAGACCTTTGAGAGAATGAGAGTTTTTTCAAATTAAATTGTATAAATTGTACTAATCTTTTGTTAAATAAAATTGTTTGTTTGTAAAAGTAAAATAATCTTTTTTATTGTAAGCCACCCTTTATTAAATATTACAAAATGTCACCACAACGAGTGGCACGATTAAATTAATTTTAAAACTTATATAAATGTATATTACAATATACTTATCAGTAATGAATAACATCAACAAAACTACATTATACAACTACCCTTTTATAGTGCTAAATAACCTTAAATATGACCATCCTTCAATAATCTACTTTAATAAACCGTAAGTTACATAAACAAAGTATTATAAAAATATCAATTTAAGAGGATTTAGAATAGAATTTGTATGACCAATCAATTCGTTCGGTACCAAAGACGTTGCCTCAAGAAATTTTTTCACATGTTTTATACCTTTGTTCTTCAAATAAGAGTGCATAATTTTACTCACAGAATATATAAGTATTGCAAATAAAATATTGAATACAGTAAAACTTTTACATATGTAAGTATGATTCATCTAGGTTCTGTAAATGAAAAATTTAAATAGATTAAGGTAGAAAATTCTCAACAGAACTGGGAGTCGAACCCATGACATTCCGTTAACTAAGCAATCGCTCGTCGACTCCTCGTCATGTGGCAGCTTCCTCTTATCTCACCTATAAATTACTGAATCAAATTCTATACCGAACTAATTTAAAGAATTGGCTGAATAATTAATATTGAGTGTGAATTTATCATAGGTATATAGAATTGATTCAAGAAAAAAATAAATGCTTTCAATCAACTCTAAAGGCTCTGGAAGCGAATTAAGAGATTAAGATAAAAAATATTGACAGGACCGGGAAGAGTTGAGTATTATTGAAATAATTTCTTCTGTGATAAAACAAGTTTAATTTGTGAAATATTTATAGAGACAAGTTTTATAACAGTAATTACCGAGTCTCTACTTTGATGCTGTACTTTGAAATTTATAATTTTAAGTTTAAAAAATTCTTAACTATTTTAATAATGCAGTAAAAGAATTGAAAACAACAATGTGACGTTTCGTCTCATCCAAATCTAGTAAAAATTGATCCCATATTTATTAAATGTATGTTTTCATTACTTTGAGACATATATACCCTAACATTTCGATTACGAAACAGAAATATTTGAAGAAATTTAATTTTTCCCTTTTATTATTTTATTTGCTTTATGTTCAGTTTATACCATAATTTGATTTAATTAACACTTAACATAGTTTCATAATTTTTTTAATTGAACTTGCTAGCAGTAGGTTACATGAAAATACATAGTCGACAAAAGGCGGTCGCATGTTACAGAAATGGTAGTTATTCGCTTCCAAAAGATGGTTACATATCGTATGTCCTGAAAGGTAACGTGCTAAGACTACGTTATACGGATGATGAACATCTCGTAACAATAACGCCTGCAGCGACACTGGCTTTTAATTACAGAAGAGCTTGCTGTCCATCCGGAGTCGATAGGAAAGCATGGCGAGCTGGGCTGTGTAAATTGTAAGCCGTAGGCGTGTTTTCTTTCCATAACGCGGTCAGTTGAGAGCTTGTCTGAACCTTATTTTACCGACAACATTTCAAGGCAGAATCTACCTTACTTACAGTTTTCTTTTGCGTTTAGTTAATACTATATACAGGTACTTTATATTTCAATTTGGTACAGACGAGGTTAAATAATATTGACAAGCAGAAATAACTGTATAAATTTAATTACAAGAATCGATTAATTTGTGAATCAGCAGTATGACTAATATAATTAATATAAAAAAATATTTACTGTTTTCAGAATTTTTTCCCCATTAAACCTAACTAAGATGATTTTGTTTCCTTGAAAGTCAAGACGACCTTCAGATTCTACAAATTACTACAAATTTTAGAAATTATAACAAAATTTCAGACGGTTCAGATATTTACATTTCAATATCGTGACAGTGGTTTAAAGTATAAAAACGATAAAAGGGAAACAATAAAAAAATTATTCATCTGCGAAAATATTGTACCCCAAGAATAGCTCTCTGGTTTCAGTTTTTTGTTCATGTTCATATTCAAACAATTCGCAAACATATTAAACGGGCATTCACGTTGACCGTTCAAGTATCGGAGAAAGAATTACTGCAGATGGGAGCCTTCAGGTATCAGTCTATAGAAATAAAATAATATTTTAGTCTGTAAATTACAGATCTTAAAACAATCTTTACATTTCATGCATCAAGACGCCGGGAAAATAATATTCAATAGTTTCCTAAATTTGTAAACGTAACAAAACCTTATTTTACCTTCTTGAACAAATATTTTGTACTCTTTACAAAGCAACAGCTCAACGGGTTTTCTCTGAAGCAGTAAATAACTACCGTAAATTATAATTAGATAATGAAAAGGTTAAATTTATGATCTAGTCTCCTCAATTTACATGTTATTTTACGGAACATCTGTGGAAATACTGATGTTTTTTTTGTAAATCGATCAAAATCCTCGCACAAGCATTTAAAATCAGGTGTATTTATCTGGGGATGGAGGATGTTAAATTTTGATATAAATCTTATATTACAACAATATAAAACTTCAACGAACTCGATCCGTTTGTTTTCTTTCAATGCGACAGGAATTTAGATTAAATCTTATACTATTATTTTACAGTTTATGGAAATAATGTTTATAGTAGTTTGTGAAGATTAAATTAATGTAAATATCCTTGCAACCAGAGAGAGCAAAAGGGGAGTATCTCTGGCGTGGCGAGGCTAGTGGTTTATCTGATTGACATTTGTGTGTATGGATCGTAAATTTATGATTGTGTTTGTTGAATTAAAAGTTGGAAGAACAATCTAGAGATTTTCTCTATGTAGCAGTTTTGAGGACTGTGACGTAAATACATAATCAAAGTGCAAGCAATAAGTTATCTGAATTTAATTTAAGTTTCAGTGCAGGTTTTACTTCAATTAATGAGATTAAGGGTACGAATTATTCTATTTGAAAATATTTGAATATCCTATATTGTAATATCCTTTATGTTACTATTATATAAACACCACATTTTGGCTTCGAATTAATGTAATATTCAAACGAAAGGTTTTTAATCTATTTACTTTGCCCACATTTAACAGCCATTTAATGTAATAACAAACTTGAATATATTATTTTTATTTACATACTTAACCTTGACATCAGTTTATTGAATTAATAAAGTTTTAAATAACTATAGAAATTTAAATTTTACTATATTTTACAACAAATAATTATTTGAAGAAATATTTCCTTTTAACAAGAAGATCAACAATAGTCGCCCATTCAAAGGTTGAGTTCTGCAACTCACCATCAGCCATTTACTATAAAAACTGATTTATATAAAGTAATTTAAATGTAACAAAAAATATAAAAACATAACATATATAAGTCGCTAATGACCAATAAATTAATGCGACTATAACCTGTAAATTTTCAAAAAAATTAAAACAAGTTTATAAAATTTTAAAGTTATGAAATTTTAATGATTATTTTTAACATTTAGTAAAAGGTTTGAAATGACGAAACAGAGATTTAAATAATATAATATTTATAGAATTTATTTTAAACAGGAACATGACTTTTACATATACATTTACGTATTAATGCCACGGCTATTAATTTTAATGAGACTCTTATTTTTATCCGAGGGCGTTTTATCGGGCCTCAGAAAAGTGTAGAATTGAAAAGAAATGTAAAACTTACAGAAAATTGTTCAGTAGAAATTGCAGAAGTGTTACACTTTAAAATATTACCCCTAAATACAAATTAAATATAATGAAATTTGAAATTGGACGGGACTAACACGAAATGTTTATAATATATTTACCAAATTTAAAATAAGCTCTTTACATACCAGATTTTATTGATTTCAATTTCACTTTCACTGAATTTACAAAACCACAAATTTTAAAACAAATTAAACTCTTAATTTTTAAAATCGCCAATTCAATTGCAAATACATCCACAGCACACACAATTGAATCCTTTTAGAGCACCGGGCTGTAGACGAAAGATGTTTCAACCACAGCCGCCAATTAGTTCACATGTAAGATCGCCAACATTTAAAATATTTTATCAAGGAAACAAAGTCAGTATCGTAGTGATCAAAATAATGCACAGATCAAAAGATACTATGCCAGTCAGCACCAATTTAATAAATGTTCGAATATAACAACAACAATTTAAACTGTTCTCTGTTGCATTCTTTCAAGTGCAGTTACTCTGCCAAATTATATTTCCTTCACAGTTAAATAATTTAGTTCAAACTTCCACTTTCCCAAAACTTCAATATTCCGACCCCGAACTCTATCGCATCTCCTCGACGAACACCGACCAACTGCTAATTTTTACTGACAAAATTCACCTCTCCACAAGGTTTCCACTGTGAGAAATTTCAAACTATAAGTTTATAACGCAACGGCAGCGATCTCTTTGACATTATTGCTTCTGAATCTGGCCAACCACTACGTCTGAGAATGCCCTGACTCCACTTTTCTCACGCTACCCAGCAACTGTTCAAAATTATTTCAATTACATTTTAGATTAATTAACGAAGTTTATATTGGAAAAATTTTAATATTATGTCAATACCACCATTGGTGTATATTACAGTATTAAATGAGGATATATATTCTGCACATTTTAAATATATCTATATATTATATTGTGAGGAGAAGGTATACAGTTACAGTGTTGTTGAACAGTCTATACTTCTAAATAATATATGAGAAGGAGGAAGGTAGTGAATAATTGTCACACCGAAAATATAGAAGAAGATATTGTTGATATACAATCTGTAAACCACACGAGATTTTTTCTTTGTAGCAGTTTTACCTGTGAAACTTAAATACACAATTAAAGTGTAAGTAATCTGGAATCTGAATTTTAGTTTCAGTGCAGGTTTTACTACAATCTGTTTCGTAGCCCCTGATGGATGAAACGTAAATATATTCTTGATATATATTTTATACAATTTACAGAAAAAACTATTTGATTTATATAAATTGTTGACACATATTTATCCAAAAGTTAACCCTAACTTAAATAACTCCGCACAACGTTTTCATTCCTCATGGTAAAGGAGTACTAAATTCAGTTAACCTTATTAATCAGAATTATTTATTATGGAGCCATCACCCAACTATCATGAAATGGAAATTACGTATCATTCCGTATTTTCGATATCTCAAAATTAAATTGTGGCCGAGATCGGAATTTTCTTTAAGTAAATACCTTCACTCTCCTATGACTCATCTTTACAAAATGAATCTGGTTTATCTCTATTTCAAGTTGCGAAAATGACTTTATCCCTTTATTGAAATTTTTACGAACACCTAACTAATTCAAACTAATTAATTTATTTCATGTAGTTATGAAATTTTAGCAACAAAAAGAAAAATGTTGGTCTAATTATGCCGAGAATTTTTTATTCAATACACCGAATTAATTTAATGCAGGGGAAAATTTAAGTACGAACGAGGCAGATATTATTCCTGTCTCCAACGGTTTTCATAAAACTGCTTCAAAAACTTTCGGCTTTTTAAAATTACAGGTGTCTTTAAAATTTATCATGTAATTCCTATTTATCATATTTAAAAATGTTTTTCCATTCTTACTTTAGTGGAATACATGAATCACTATAATCCTTTCTAACAATTGATAATGGAACATAACTCACACAAAAAAATAGAGTTTTGGGAGTTTAGAATACGAAACATGCTGTAGTCATATTATTGTGATTAAATTATTATATATGCAATAAATTAAAGGATCAGGTTGTAAAAATATCGGTCTGACCTAGAAACGAACCCAGAACCTGCACTTGTTTCATGAGCATTGATTAAATTTCTAGGTTTGGTCGAGATTTTGTCATCCTGATCCTTTAATTCAGTTTTATAGGCTTCAAGGCTGAGGTTTGTTTGAAAGCATTTCTCATGTTTTTTTTAATTACATGAAATTAATTTAATTTTACAAAAGGAATTTTATATAATAGTTCCTGTGAAGCAGTAAAAATAAATGACAAAGATTTTACCTGTGAATGCACTGTAGAAACTTTTGTATGCTTTCTATATGTGTTGCGAATATTATGCACGACGTTTGGACGTCTTCACCGGTAAATGGAAACGGAGAATGTATCTCATTTAGTTTTAATAATAAAAATGACAACAGATTAATAAACTCCATCATGATAACGAGGAAAACATTATTCGTATCATTAAATTTTTTAAATTGTGTTTTTTTGGTATTAAATACAATCCATTGCGTTTCAATTAAACAAAAAATCAGTACGATAAAATTTATATTATTTGTAAACTGTTTATTAAGCAAAACTATATTTATTGATTGCGTTCTGTAAACAAACAATAGTATGATCAATCCAAATACAATGCGTCAATACATATCATTTGCATTTAATTGCATGTTGTCAGATTTGTAATTTACATGTTAGCAAATCATTAATTTAGTGCAAATTGCCTAATCAGTAACGCTTAATTCCATGTTTGAAAATCAATTTAATCAATGACATGTTAAAGTCACTTTTTTAGTCCTTCGAGATAGAAATATTTAATAAAATGTTAACTCGTGTCTTAGTCACACAATTATCAAATTAACTATTTAGTTTTCCACATTCGAAGGAAGCAAAAATTAACCACTCCGTCATAATATTCAATATTTTTGTAAAGGTAATCAGATTGAAATACCCACGGCTATTTTACAGAAACGGAGACAGGGGCTGGTGGGACACAATACGGTGGTCATATGGCTGTAATGAGCCGACTTTAATGGGATTATTTTCAGGTGCATTATCACTTGCAGGTCTATCAGGCAGGAGGCTCAGGCGTCAATCCCTAGTTTTCTTCTGAAAATGGTTACCCAGGCGACCTACAGGTTCTCGTCAGAAGGACAGTGCAAATGTCTTCCACTGCAAAAGTCTCTCAGCGAAAACTAGAAAACTAACTTCTTCATAGCTTCCCCAAAATTAGTTGTCTTGCATTCCAAAACTAAAACCGTATTTTAACAACCCATATCTAGCTCATAAAATCTCACACACAAAAACTACCTAGTATTAACTTTCGCTTGTTCTAATATCTCTTAACATTCCCGTCTTGACTTATAACATTACAAGCAGACTTTCGCTGCGGAACTCAAAAACTAATTAACTTCCGCTTTCTCTGCAAGATCCAGTTACGCCTCGGTTTTCTGAAATTTTTCCCCACAGGATCTTGGATCCTTCTGTTTTTAACCAACGGGAATTATATTTGTGCCCCGTCAAATGTCAATATTTTAATTTGCCCCAAACTCTCAGAGCTCCACACGACCGAATTCAGGACCGTGAGGAAACGTTGCATGAAAATAATAATTACGTTTCTTAGTTACTCTACTGTGTGTGATTCGTGATATAAAAACTTATGTGACCGTATAATTTACAAGTCTTTTGTAAACAATTGCTCAAATTGATTCAATAATTTCATAACCACGTTTGTAAGTGACATTGAAAATTAATAATATATAATGGCCAAGAATCACATTTAATAGTTAATTATAAACAAAATTACTTGCGCAATATTGTATTACTAAAATTTCTACAACTGGTTTCAACAATCCGTGGACATTAACAGGTGTGCAAGGATTATCGAATAAACGTAGTGCATTAGAAATTTTTGTTAATATATTACTGTGCAAATAATTTTTTATAATTAATTATTAACTGACTTATTGACAATTATACGTTATTAATTTCATGACCACTTGATGTAACCCGTTTATAAAATGCATCTGACTTATTAATTATATCCACTAGAATGTCTTTGCAAGTATTAAACGGGAAACCAGAAATTATATTTGACTTTTTATCTATATAATGAGACCCAGTAGAATTATCTTCCATTTGTTTGCAAAACGTTATATTTGTACATCAACAACGCATATTTTGTTTATATTCCTGAGTTAACAGACAACAAATTACTCGTCATGTAGTCTATGTTAGCTGAACAAATAATAACTTTAAGATAGCCGTTTTCATTGATGAAGCTCTGGAAAAGGTTTATATGACCACTGAAAGATGGCTTGGTCATTTCTCTATAATCTTCTTCTGAATATTGCAAAAAGTATACCTTTTTTTCACTCTTCACTCCACGAATATTACTGTCTTTGTACTCTCCCAATACCTTACTTCCTACACTTTCTCATTTTTCAACTCCTCGGTTACTACAATCTTATTCGTCTACATAATTCATTCCCCAAGTGGTCTATATCGACGCCTAGACTTCGATTATGGACTGCAAGGGATCCATGTGAGTGAAACCAAAAACTGGGGGTTCACGAGATGTAAATGTGGGTCCACGAGAATCGATCCCAGTTAAGCAGGTCGTGACCGAAATTTTGGCTTTCCTTAAATGGAATAATTAACATAAAAGAGATAGAATTTATGTACTGTTTTTTATATTATTCCAATCTATCCTGTGATTATCCATGTATACATGTTTTGTTAAAAATATTATTTATTCAAAGGTTTTTTTAAATTTGAAAAATGTCCTTTAATTCTGGTTCGAATCTTACGCTTCGTTTGACCCTTATAACAGGCTGTACAAAACAAACACTCAATATTTATAAGAATTTTTGCCAGTAAAATGTGATATAACTGTGGCAACCATCCACATTTACTTCACAAAAATCTGAGTCGTATATTGCATCAATCTCTTCAATTTGTCATTAACGCAGTGAACAAAATTGAAATTTTGAATAATAGGTTATTTGCGCAGTTTTCTGAAGAAAATGACGAGAACTTTCACGGATTACTTCTTCATCTGCCGTCAAATGGCTTATGTTTGAGAAGATTTTTTTCACTTTTGAGACCGTTTCAGAGTATTTTGATGATAAATATCTATTTCTTATAAATATTACTTAAGTGGAAACCAGACGTTGCTTATTTAACAGATTTTCTTATTAAATTTAATAAGGTTAACTTCCAGTTACAGGGTGACAGTCTAAATTTGATAAAAACGAAGTCCATTATTTCAGCTTTTATGGTCAGAATTAAGCTAATGAAGAAAAATAATGAACGGCGAGAATTTTCGCAGATTCCCAATTCGTCGCTGCCAAATTGCCAAGATGATGATGCCTCAACCTACGTTCAACATTTAAATATGCTTCAAGCACACTTTGAAATTAGGTTTGGGGATATTTTGACTATGAAAGTACCAAAATGGATTATCATTACATAAGGTGACATTGACGAAATGGTTGTCGAATTACGTGAGCAACTGGTCGGAATAAACACCAACGTAGAACTTTAGATACACTTCATAAAAGGATATCAGGAATTTTGGCTTCAGAGAGACATAGCTATTACTTATCCTGCATTATGGACTATCGCGTGAAGGTTTTTGATAGGTTTTCCATTTTCATATCTCAGAAATTTTTCCAAAAAAAACAATAGAAATAAACAGATTATAAATTTCCGATCGGGGAGATTTAAGGTTAAACCTAACTAAATTGAAGCCAAATATAGAAAATTTCCTATTAAAATATCAGGCTTACTCCTACAATTAAAAACAATTAGTTTTTGAGTAGTTATTTTATAATATAACTAGCTGGGTGCCCGGCGTTGCCCGAAATGTCATTTATCTATAACCATCCATAAGACTCCAATTTTGGTTACTTTTGCGCTATTATTATGTAAAGCTCCTCGAACCCTATCCCTAAATGTGCTCACCTCCCATGACGAAGGGGGATGAAGTCATTGACTAAATATATCGGCCGTTTTTACATGTTAGAAGATGACCACCCCCACAAATATGCGATAATGAAAAATACTGTATTCCACGCAAAAATCGGCCGATTACATTGTCTGAAAATTTATTCCCTCGCCAAACAACTCCCAAACCCGTCGCGTTACCCAGGTTGTCACAATTAGATTCAGCGACATTCATAGTCTCGGAATTGATTCGATTCTCGGTTGTTTTTGCGGGATTTTATTTAACGTACCTCCACCCCACCCCTAAGCTTGCTCTCCTCACAGGGGTTAAATTATACACAAACAACATCGGTATAAATACTATCAAAGTAATTAACCCCAGGAAATAATTATCGCAAATATCGACCGTTTAACATGTTTGAAATTTTTCACCCCCGACCACTCCCGCTTCGGGGACTTAAACGGTCAAGTTTAATGTCATAATTAAACTCAGTGACAATCCTGATAGTTTCTGGCTTATTTTTATCTAATGCTACTTCCACGCTAACCCTTAAATGTGCACCCTTATGAGTCCGAAAGGGGTTGAAATTATACACAGAGAACATGTAGGGAAATTTTATTAATGTAATTCATCCCGAAATATATTTAATCGACGCAAAAAACAGCCGGTCAACTCATCCCAACCCAGCCGATACCCGCGCGTTGTCCAGATTGTCATAAATAAATTCAGGGACATCCATTACCTTCGATTTGACTCGAATCGCGGTTGCTTTCCCGTCATTTTCAAAAAATCCCCTCCAGCCCCACCCCTATCATGCCTACAAACAACATCGGTAGAAATACTATCAACGTCAATGGTTCCGGAATTAATTTATTCCACGCTAATATCGATGATTTAACATGTTAGAAAATTTCCATCCCATCCACTCCCGCCCATTGGGGCTAAATGGGCAATTTGATGCTATAATTGAACTGGACGACATCCATAACCTTGGATTTGACTCCAATCTCGGTTGTATTTGCGTTATTTTATAGCAGCGTTCCTCTACCCAACACCTAAAAGCGCTCTACTGATAATCCCGACCCGCTTCTGGGGATGGTAGACGCGTCTCACCCCAACAGTCGGTAGAAACACTATTAATATCTGTGACCCCTGGATCTGTGATCCACCGGTATAGATTTGTATTCTCCACCCCAAATGGAAGGAATGCTCTTTCCCCAGAGTGTAGAGGTTGAAAATTATATTCTGATATCATCAGTGGAAAGACTATAAATATCTTTGACCCCTAAAAATATTTACCCGACTGAAATATCGACTGTTTAAGCATGTATAAATATTTCAACCCCCGTCCACCCCCGCTTCTGGGGGTGGTAGACGCGTCTCACCCCGACAGTGTTTGTTTCCTGGTCGCAAAAAACACGTGTACGAAATTTGGTGAAATTTTCTCCAGCGGTGTAGATTTGTATAACGAACATACAAATATACAAATATACAAACATACAAATATACATACATACATACACTCATTTTTATTTATAAAATTAAACGTAGTTATTAATGGAAACAACATCGGTTAAAATAGTATATTCAACACCACCCCTAAATCTGCTAATTTCCCGTGGTAGAAAGGGTTGAATTTTTACTCATAACACATCGGTAGAAACACTATAAATCTAGTTTACCCATAAACACATAACATTTTGGCAGTTTTTGAATAATAGACAATTCTCACCCTCAGCCCTAAGCAAGCTCACCACTAATGTCTAAAGGGATTTATATTTTCAACAACATCCGTTGAAATAGTATTCACGTAATTCTCCTCCAAGAACGCGCAAGAACTGACTATTTATCTCCCCGTCCAACCCCCACCCTTTCGGGTTAAATGGGCAATTAAAAATATTTATCCAAAGTAAACTCACTGGCATCCATAACCTTCGATTTGACTCCAAACTCGGTTTTATTCGCGTTATTTTTCTGTAAAGCAACTCCACCCCAAACCCTAAGGGTGCCCTTTTCCCAGGGCGTAGGAGATGAATATTATATTCAGATAACATCGGTAGAAACACAATCAATATCTTTGACCCCTTAAAATATTTATCCAAATCCAATACCTGCTGTTTCAGCATGTTTAAGTATTTCAACCCCCGTCCACCCCCGCTTCTGGGGTTGGTAGACGTGTCTCACCCCGACAGTGTTGTTTTCCTGGTCACAAAGAACCCGTGTACGAAATTTGGTGAAATTTGCTCCAGCGGTAAAGATTTGTATTCTCCACCCCAAACGCTAGGGGTGCTCTTTCCCCAGGGTGTAGAGGTTGAAAATTATATTCAGATATCATCAGTGGAAAGACTATAAATATCTTTGACCCCTAAAAATATTTATCCGACTGAAATATCGACTGTTTTAGCATGTTCAAATATTTCAACCCCCGTCCACCCCCGCTTCTGGGGGTGGTAGGCGCGTCTCACCCCTACAGTGTTGCTTTCCTGGTCGCAAAGAACCCGTGTACGAAATTTGGTGAAATTTGCTCCAGCGGTGTAGATTTGTATTCTCCACCCCAAACGCTAGGGGTGCTGTTTCCCCAGGCTGTCGAGGTTGAAAATTATATTCTGATATCATCAGTGGAAAGACTATAAATATCTTTGACCCCTAAAAATATTTATCCGACTGAAATATCGACTGTTTTAGCATGTTCAAATATTTCCACCCCCGTCCACCCCCGCTTCAGGGGGCGGTAGGCGCGTCTCACCCCGACAGTGTTGTTTTCCTGGTCGCAAAGAACACGTGTACAAAATTTGGTGAAATTTGATCCACCGGTATAGATTTGTATTCTCCACCCCAAACCCTAAGGGTGCCCTTTTCCCAGGGTGTAGGGGATGAAAATTATATTCAGAAAACATCGGTAGAAACACCATAAATATCTTGTACTCCTAAAAATTATTATCCGATTAAAATATCGGCTGTTTTATCATGTTTAAATATTTCAACCCCCAAGCACCCCCGCTTCTGAGGGTGGTAGACATGTCTTACCCCGACAGTGTTTGTTTCCTGGTCGTAAAGAACACGTGTACGAAATTTGGTGAAATTTTCTCTATCGGTGTAGATTTGTGTAACGAACATACAAACATACAACCAAACATACAAACATACATACACTCCTTTTTATTTATAAGATTTTACTAGATTTGCATTTTGTTTAGTTTGAATTAATAAATGTATAAAATATCACGTGTCTGTTTTAAACTTTTCACTCTACAGTCAAACCTATCAAATAAGTAGAACTACGTAAATTTTTCAAAAACACAATTGAAAATGATGAATTTGTAACAATTCAATAATAGAATGACGGGAATCTACCAAAAACTGAAAAAATTGGCAAGTGGTCTACGAATCAAAAACATTTGGTAACCACTGCTCAACATAATCATACTGTCAGTCGCTCCTGATATTCTATTTCACTCCAAACTGTCCTATTAATAATATTCTTCTACTTTTTCACGTCAAATCCTGTCACACGCTACTTTTTTCGGCGTAACATGTTTATGTTCTTAAAATACCAGTACCACTATGACCTCGTCAGAGAATCCATGGAATTAAGTTAATTTGACGTTTGCATTGATTGGGTTTCGGTATTATGCGGGTATTAATTATTTCGCTCTTAATGATGACATGTGTGACGTATTATTTTTTGTAAAGTGACAGAATCGACTATTATTTCATGCTTTTTAATTAAGTCAATATTTTTATCTTAGACGAATTCTATATCAATGAAAGTGTCTCAATAATATCTGAATGTAATAATGATATATGCATTCTGACTATTTAAGATAAATTATAAATGAACAACAGTCTTTTAACTCCATAAAAAATTAATAGGAATTATACAACGTTTCGCCGCTTATTGCGACCTCCTCAGATAACAAATTTATTTTTTATAGTCAGGATCGTCCTCAGCCGACTGATGTGGCCGAAAATTACTATAATTATAAAAAACAACAGCCTTTTTAGGTCAGAAAAATTTTCAATTAATCTGAAGAGGTGGCCATTAGCGGCAAAACGTTGTATAATTCTTATTAAAGATATTTTTAATTAAATGAATCAATTACACAAACAATTAATTAAAATTTGAATGATAGTTAGCCACACGTTGAAGACGTCAAATATATAATGATTAAAAATGTGGTCTTAAATCATTGAAATAATTTAAAAAATTAATTTAAGATTTAAATTAATTTTTTATTATTATTTTTGATAAATTTACATTGTATAAGATTTTTTTTGCACGCCTAATTTCATCCAGTTAACAACACATACTTTAATTTTTCATTTATTAATTCGTGACATTTTATGAAAATACAGTTCTTATATCATTACAATCAAATACGTCGAATTTCTATATCTCAGGGTCATAACTGGGTTTGATAATAAGAACAGTCCAATTAAAACATTAACAATTGAATTCATTGAAGTTAAAGGAATACAAAATTAAAAATACTAGAAACAAAAGAAAACGAATGAAAACAAAAACGTGAACGAAATCTGACTATAACCTTTAATTATCGTTTACAATTATTAATAATTGACTTGTACTCACGACAGTGCTTCTGGAACCAGTGTGGATTTTTCTTGCTTGAATTTGACACTCACTAATACAGGCCACTCATTACTCACTGATTCTACACTTTAGAATTTGAATACACGTGGTCGTTTCCCTCTCGTGTCTCTGCTATCCGGGAATCTGGATTAGTCCACCTTCAGCCGGGATGTAGATTTACTCAAAGTCTCTCGATGTGACAATTAGTTCAATTTGGGCAGCAAAAACTTCTGCTTCCAAATTGCGATTTTATGTGTCTCTCCGCCAAACTGCTTACTCACGTTTTATATAAACTATCATACCTCGCCGTTGGACCTTCTGGATAACACTATTCATGCTTTTATGTTAGCAAATTTTACTGTGTTATTACTCTATGTGGAACGTTCTGTCTCATATTTCGTCGCAGACTGACTGTTTTCCAAGCGGGCGGTTTTTCTGTTTCCATTGTTAAACAAAGGAAAACCCCGTCTTGATTGTCGCCTTTAGGCATTCGTACCGCTAACAATTAATAGCCTGTTTAATTTGTATTACAATATATATATATATATATATATATATATATATATATATATAAATATATATATATATATTTATATATATATATATATATATATATTGTAATTCCTAGTTAAGAAGACAAATTAAGAAGGCTATTATTTTGTGTAAATTTTATAATATTTGTTTCACGGCATAGACTAGAGGTGGATGCCGGCCATTATTGAAATCTTTTTAATGACTCAGACTGGAAATCTTGGGTGGCTCGTATAAAAAATTATGATTGACAGCGGATAAATGCTCACAAAAGGGAGAACTATAATTGGAGGTCTTTGGCGGCTTTTAGATATAGTGTCTGACTGACGTCGGAACAAGGCTCCAAAGGAACGATGACAGCAGTTTTTGTTGTTACAAGACCAGAGAATGTTTATCTAACAATATTTTGAGTAGCTCTCTTATCTTGAGAAAGCCGGATCAGATCCGAATGTGGGAAATTAAAACCGTGAGAAAAAAAAGGAATATTCTGGAGAGGGGGAAGCTGATAGGAAGGCGGATGAGCAGTTGGATGCCAGAGAGCAAGGGAGAAGGACATGGATGGAAGTTAGTTGGAAGTCAAAGCTAGAGGAAGCTGGAGGACGAGCGACGTAGGCCTAAGTTGGGCAATAAATCCTGAAGTTTAATTATCTGTTGGTTTGTTGAATTTATGGAAGTATTTAATTGATGATCGTCTGAGAGAGAGAAAGCTTCGAAATAAACATTATTGGGATATTTCAAACTAACTGAACATTTGGCGCTGTCGATAATACTGGCCAAATTGAATGGTGGCAGCGGGCGAAATATTTTAGTCCATACGAGACGTCAGGAGTCTGGAGTCTGGAGTCTTGATACCGAAAGGATCAAGTGTTTGTGAAGCGAGTGTGTGAAAGTCTGTGAAATTTTATGCACAGAAAAGGCCGTTTTAGAGTGAAGTGCGTTCCCGAACTTCAAATATAAAATTGTAAGTAACGATTTAATGATAAATTCTGTAAATGTTAAAGAAAGGTAATTAGTCAGATTTCGATTATTTTAACTTCATATTCCGTATATTTGTTTAAATTGTAAATTTTATTGTATTTTGTTTTTCTTATCTTAGATATAGAGTTTGATTTATTAAATATATAAATTGATTGTTTGTGTAACTTGATCATAATGTGGAAAAATAAAAGTAGGGATTTTTTAATTGTATTTTGAATAAATAAATTGTTTTGTTTAAATATTTAATTAACTGTTTAATTTAAATTCCTGTAAAAATTCATCTATATTTGTGCTCCAATGTGGGAAAATTAATGAGCTTGCAAGTTGTTATTAAAATTTGGGCAAAAACTTGAAGCAAGTTTATAATTTGTCGATTATTTATATTTTTCGTGCGACAAAGTTTCAAATTTAATTTAAATTTAAATTCTTCAATTGTGGTTATTACAATATAAATATATATATATATATATATATATATATATATATATATATATATATTGTAGTGAATAACATCGGTAAGTGGCCGCCCTTGTGTCCGCGGGCCTGAGAAGGAATATATTAAACGGCCACGTGCGTCCGAGAGGCTCCAAGAAGCCGCGGGTACGCGTCCCTTTTATTTTGCATCGTTGGGGGGGGGGGAGCGGAGTACGAATATATACTCCGAACCCGGGTGAAAGTAGACAGACGCAGGCAGACCGACAGATAGAGGACGGAAAGTGGAGTGAGAGAGGCGAGAGGGTGAAAAATTTGGCAAGCGGTAGCCGACAAAAGTTTTTGGAGAGACGTTAATCGCGGGGAGGCCGAAGAAGGAGATCGTGTGCTGCTTACTACAAGACCAGTGATCCACTGCAAGTCGGCTCATGCCACAAGCTAAAGTAAGAATCACCATTTCTGTAAAGTGCCTTCAAAAGTTGAATTTTTTTTACACAGTTCGGAAATAGACTCTGTTCTTGAATAGTTACCAAGCCGCCCACATTACACTGTTGAGAAGGAGAATTTTATAACCAAGCCGGAGCTAATGATATTTTTTTTGCAGACCAATGTATATCTGTTGGCACCCAATAATTTTCTTTATGTATTTTTGTATTTTCATGTAATAAAGTTTTTTTATATTTAGTAATAAAGACTAATCATTACAATATATATATATATATATATATATATATATATATATAAAATAAAGTGTCTGTATACGGTCATGAATTGTTTTATTAATCCAGAAATAGACGTTAAATTAAAACTTTTGAATTTTATTTTTGTGTATGCTATAACGGAGACTTAATATGTATCTTATTCTTCTTATAGTCTCATAAAGTAATTGTGTTTGTGTATCTGTCACAGTAAGTTTAATACGAATAACGTCATGGATAACAATTTATTCGTGCAATTAAAACGAATATAACAAATAATATCATGTATGAATAAATTACAATTTAGACATTGTGTTAAACAATACATTAGTGGGAAATGCCTTGACAAAGAATTCAATTTTGCACTAGACATACTTTAACTTAAAACATAATTTGTTAAAACGTGATTTTCAAGTTTTCAACATACTTAATATTTTGTGACGAATGAATTGGACGACCAAAGACTTAATGAAAATAATTCTACAAAACAGTTTATTGAATTTTCCTGATTTCTTTGAAAATGGTTTGTCTTATTATAACAATAAATAATAAATTATAAATCAACAACACACAATCTAAATTTCATATGATTGGTGTTGGTCATGTTTGGTTTGGCCTAAATGCCTGTAGCAAGGAGTTTCTCATCGGCTTTAACCTATTCGGACTGGGGTTAAGTTAACCCGAGACGCAGAGGAAATGCTAATTAGGCTCACCCTCACCTCACAGCATTACGAATTCACGTTTCCTTAATCGAGGACCGAGATAATTTATAAAAGCCCATCTGAGGCCCACTTCTGCTTGTAACACAGATTAATGCTTCCCTGGAAACTCCGATACAGAATGAGGGGGCCACAATCGGCCGGGCTGCTTCATTTGCAATCTGAATATGCAGATGTCGTATTGATATTCAACTTAACTCCGGATACAGAATTGCGCCAACTCCAAACACTTTCCTCCTAAACTAATTAACAGCTCCCTTGGTAGTGCTAATGCTAACATTAATTTAGCCCGCACTCCGATGTGTACACCACACGTTCCAATAAATTAATATTTAGCCGCAGTGTTACAATTTCTTGGTGATGATTAATTACGGTTTGAATCTGAAACAGATATTTATTTTCGGGGCTTGATTAAAAAAGTAAATAAAGACAATTGAATTGCAAACCAAACGGACCGTCGTTGATGTTTACATTGGCTATGTGATTGTTAATTTGGCAATTTTATACTGTCAAAATGAGGTTGTTATAGCAACACACCAAATGAAGTAGCATTAAATCTTGTTTACAGGAAAATAATTTCAACAATCTCGCATCTCTGTGTTATTTAATGAATTCAATTCAATTTTAGCCAAAATTAAATTGAGGTCTCACTAAAAATATTATGACAATTAGGCTATAATCCGGTTTCACAACACAAAACAATAACAATCTCATACTTCATTTATAATTATAGCACGTTTCGTTTAATCACTGCTTAACAAACTTCACAGAGCCACTGAAACATAATTACAAAATATTTGTTATAGTAGGAATATGTTGATTTAGATGCCATAGAGACAATGTGTGAATCCCTTCCCACAATATTCAGGATGCTCGAAAATTTCCCTTAAATATTTTTCAGGAGTTTATAGATTATATGTTTTTAATAAGAACCCATGTCCAGAAACGTAACCCTTTAGTACTACCTTTTCAAAACAGGGTTTAGAACCGACATAATCTCGGCAAGTAATACATCGGGTCAGTAATGACTACATACAAAAATTAAATTAGGCCAAATAGGACTTCATTTGTTTAACATGGTAGAAATAACAAGGTAATGGTTGAAAATTTTACTTCGAATACTGAGAATAAGCTGATGTGACGTCTATATGGCTATGACATCCGCCCTCGTAAATAAATAATAATTAACTTCTGTCTCACGACTAATATCAACTCAATTGTATAAAACAAAATATCAACTTACAATATTTTTTTATTTACGCACGTAAATGACTATGACATCCTCCCTCGTTGTAAATAAATAATCAATTTCTGTCTCAAGAATAGAATGAACCCGACTGTTTAAAACAAAATATAAACTTATAATATTTTTTATCTACTCTTGTCTTCAGCTAAGTAACTACTCGACAAATTTATCAGACATTACAATATTATGCATATTTAAGCTTTTATAAGAGAATATAGTCTCAAGGTATAAGTGGTTGTGGATCCTACGGAATTTGTTTGTGTTCAGAACGCCTAAAAAACAAACAGATTTAATATGATATTCTAGTACTCTTGGCTTCGGGATTAGATCCGCCTGGGCTGTTAGTTAACCTTGCGACTAGAATTAACTGACGTCACTCTGACGTCATCAGCTGACGAATATTCTTCCCCAAGACACGTAAGCACGATATACATATAATTAGCATAAAAGAACAAATTTTATTGAAATAAACAATTAATTAATGAATACGTATAACAATTTTCCAACATAATACTTAATATACTTCAACAAATTATTTTACTTCAACAAATTATTTTAGTATTCTCTCCTATAACATCCTTGGTCTTTTAACAGAATATGGTGAGCGTACAGACCATATTAATTTCTCATTTAATTACAATATGTGGTGACGAGTAATCAATATATTCTCTTTCTGATATTCGTTTCAATACTTATAAGACCGCTGTAAACCGTTTTCAATCCTTTATAATTATTATTTTTGTCTCTTCAAACACCCATCACTTGTCACCGTATTGAATATCTTTGCTTAAATTTGAGGGTTTATTTCATCTTCTCTGACATTTTCATACCCTTTTCAGGTAGTACAAAATTATTCTTTACTGAAGTACAAAAAAAAGCTTAATTACATATTGTAATGGGCATACTTATACCATTTTTAGTCGCAACATTCTGTTCTACTGTGTGTTGCTTTAGTGTACAGTTTTCATAATTTACTTATATTCATACTGAGATAATGTCTGTCTTTTTTCCTTGATAACAGAACCTGTCAGATGTAATACCAGTCGTAATATAATCTTTTCGTTGTACATTATATTCACTTAGGTCCTCCACTCAGAATTATCACGTCGAACTAAAAAAATATTCCAAACATTGTGATGATAATGATACTTACTTAACTTCTGTTTTTTTAAAAACAAATCGAAATTGTTAAAATCCCGCCCAGCATGCAAATATAATTTCCGTGATCGTCCTTGATCCCTCGATTTTCCTTACGAAAAACGTGTTTTTGAATTTCAACAAACATGTGGCTGGCTGAAAATGTCACTCTCGTATTATGGTAGTTGATTGTCCTGTCAAAGTAGGTCAAGTGAAAATATATATTCCATATTAAGGGTTAATATAGGACATAAGCATTGTTATTCAAACGAGTAGTCTTAAATTTCACTCACGATTAGTAAGAACTGCAATACGATGAAAGACCACAATAATTACACGGAAGGAACATGACGTTAGGACTATATTTGGAAGAAGAAAGTATTGAGATATTACGAGTAAATATCAGAATGAAATAAGAAGGAAAACATCATAGTCCAAGTCACATGGCATCACTAAAAGTAACCTTATATACGTTCCAAAGTCGTTAAAAGAAACTGAAAGAAGGATGAAAATTCTCTACCAGTTATATATTTAAATTTAATATTTGCAATTGGGCATGTATGTCACTTCTATTTATTCTAATGCGAATTGATAATTTCAATCACGTGTCTTGTGTAAAAATTTACCAGGACATGATATTGAAAGTATATTATATTTTCAGGAAATTAGCTAATTCTGCCATAAGAAATTTACATATTTGACAGTTGCGAAAAATAGTAACAAAATATTTAACTACTGACGTCTGTGGATATATCGTTAGCTAGAAATTATCTCTCTGCGCTTTAATGTACTTAATATGTAAATATTTTTAATCTTGTTACGTCATACAAAATTGTTTAATGAGAATTAAAATATAACGAAACATTTTGTTGTATTTGATAATATCGAGGGAAACATTTTTTTTTATTTTTTAAAAAAAACAGAAGAATTATAATTCCTATAAATATCAGTAGAGTAAACAATTAAGAGTTAGCGTACTATTAAATAACCTTTATCTGTATTCCTGGCACCCCGCAATGTGTCATTGAGCCAGTATTATTTTTGGCTGTCGTCCTAATACGTGTACGACCACATCACACAGCTTCGGAAATAACTACAAAAAAAACATTTTCTTCCAAATGTAAATATTCCTCATAGTCTCATACAGTAGGAAAAACACCTAGTTGTCAAAAAGAAGTTATAGATTTCAATTTTTTCTACCAACACTTTTAAGTGGAAAGAAACCTTAGCAAACTTGACAGACAAAATTATTTACTGCATCCCATGTGAATGTCGATTCTCATAGGTGGGAGGAACGGGAAAAAATGTTTCAAGAAATAACAGCGAAGGATTCCTTTTTTTAGGGTGCTGTTTTCCGGAAACACGACCAAAAAAAACGAAAGTTTAAATGAAACAGTTTTTATAAATTCGAACCAATCTATTCGCAGCCGTGTTTCTTCCCTAAGTCAGGTTATTTCCCGTTATTCTGGCCTGCTAAACTGGTCGAGGCATGGAGAAGGGAATGCTGCGTCCCCACAGCAAACTCTTCTCCCGCAATCGGAAGGGCGTGGGACAAGTACCCAATGCCCGACCTACCTGATGCAGGTTTTTCTAGGGTTTTCCCTGCATTACTTTTAGGCAAATGCCGGGTAGGATCCTTAAACTATAGCCCTGGGGCCCTAGTTAACCCTTGTCTACCTTCCTCTACCCTTCCGCATCACCCCTTTCAAATCCCTTCCTATGCTATTAAAGGGGAGTTGCCACCATGTGGATTACCCTCATGTAGCCTCTTACCCTAAAAAAAAGTCTGCGTCTAATTCCGATTTCTTTCTACTACCCGCTGACACAGTACGAAAGCCCTCTAGTATCGATTAAGAAAGTCGTCAACGTCGTAATTAAAGCCTGTGAGGGTTGTCCTCTCGCAGGCAGAAAATTTCTGGAGAGACTAATAGAACTACATTTTGGATTGCTTTCTCCTCTCTCCATTTTTGAACTACGGTTCCCACAAGCCGAAGCACCTCGGCCTGTTTAGAGAGTTGTTTAATGCTCCCATTGGAACAGTTGGCCAGCTGTCTGATAAATTGGTCGAGGCACGAGGAATAGAATAGTGCGTCTCCACAGCAAACCCCTTTCCCGCATCGGAAGGGCGTGGGACAATTACCAAATGCCCGACATACCTTGCTCTAACCTTCCGAATACCCTCTTTCAAATCCCGTCCTTTGCTATTAAAGGGGAGTTGCCACCACGCGGATTACCTTTCACTTTTAAAAAAAATGTCTGTACAGATTATCATTATTCCCTGAAGACGAACAAATATTTTTGTTGTATGAAAAGTCAGTTTATTTTACTCATTCCTCCTTGATACTTTTTATATATACAAAAGCAGACTGTGGAACACCTGACCAACTACATTCAAGATTATAGGCCAATTTCTCTCATACTTATTTTTTCATTAGTTTCGAAAAAGTAATTCACATTAAATACTTAATTTATTGAGAAAATATAATATTTTAAGTTCCTTCCAGCATGGTTTCCCTAAAGGAAGATTCAAAAACAGTGCAATGTACGAATTTATTAAAAATATTTGCTGATCTCTCTAAGAAATTCGACATAGTTGATAACGAATTTTTTTCGTAATTTGGAATATTATGGTCTTACTTCTCCTAAAAGCATATCTTAAAAATCGAAACTAGTGAAGTCATTTATCTGATTGGGTTTTCCTCGAGCGCCATTCTTTTAATTTTTATTCTTTAATTTTCAGTCAAGTTGCAAAAGTGTGCCATTAGAATGCTTTGTAATACGAATTATAAATCTGGTTATAAACCACTTTTCAATAGTATGCGAATATGAACTCTAACCAGTGTGTTTATTCTAGAAATTTTAATGTTCGTAAAGCGGAACATAAATCTGTTTCATACTTATGCGGAGTCTCACGATTATGAAACTAGAAATCGCTCAGCATCGCCTTGCTCTCCACCAGAGAAGTAGTCACCTTTCAAGGATAGTTTAATACAGGTGAAAAGAACAACAAGGGTTTTGGGATTCTGTGGAAAAATATTCTACAGAAAGACTCCGTTTTTTTACGCGGTACAGGATTTTCTGGATTTTTGCCCTAAAAATTAATTATTTTGTTTATAATTCAAAAGAGTTGAAAATGTTTCTCTTGAAAATACTAATTTCTTAACTTTCTTAGTCTCTGTAGGTATTTTTTTTTCTTTATTTGTTTCGTGTACGGCCAGGAGTTAGCATATTCCTCGTCGAATATATTGTAATAAACAAAAAATATAGATAATTAAAAAAAATTATTATTAATTATTAAAAACAAATTTATTCTTCAAGGATACAAGTTTTATATTTTATAAACAAATATAAATACTCTTTTTCTCAGGGTCTTTACTGGGTTTGATAGTAATAAACAAATCAAGATTACAATTTAAGAATTTACAATTTAAACAATTTGAAACGCACTGAATATGAAATGAAAAAATAACGAAATCTGAATATACCTTTAATTACTGTTTACCAACATTCATTATTTTAGTTCATCCTTACAACTGTCCTTTTTGAACCAGACTTAATGATTTAAAAGCTTGGGAACACACTACGCTAAAAGGCCATTATGTGCATAAAATTGCACATTCATTTTCACAAACACACTTCAATATTTTCAGACCTCCAGACTCCTTCCCTATGGACAACCGTTGTTTCGCCCACAGCCACCAGTCAATCAGTCGCTATTTCCGCAAACACCCAAGATGTTTTAACAGGGAAACCAGTCAGTGTTACAGTTTTCATAACAATGGATAGATCATGAGATATTTTTGTCTATCAACGACCCAACGGCACGTCGACGTCTCATATTAACTCTGCTGACCAACTCTTTCTCCTCCAGAATCTGGCAATCTGCTTTAAGACATCCTTCTCCCTCGAGATCTGGCACCCAAAAACTTCGCTTCTCTGGAGCGGCTCTATCTCCGTGCATTCTCTTCCAGTTCCCAAGCTCGCAGTTCCCACGAATCTCGGCAACAAAGAGCCCACCGTCACTAAAAATATTATAAATAAAGAATCCATGGTCTCTCTAATTTAACATCAATAAGAGCCCGCCGTCACTCAGTTCTTTGATATCGGTGCCGCTGTCAATCAATATTATAAACCAAACAATCCATGGACTCCCTAACTTAATATCAATAAGAGACCGCCATAACTCCGTTCTTTGAGATCGATGCCGCTAAACAAAACATTGTAAACCAAAAAATTCATGTTCTCCTTAATTTAATATCAATAAAAGCCCGCCGTCACTGTCGTCCTTTGATATCGGCGCCGCCAAACCAAACATTGTATTTTAAATAATGAATGGCCTTCTTAATTAGTATTACTATATATAGTTATAGTGTCCGTGTGTCATATTTTGTGTCTATTCTAGTCTATCATTTTATGATAGTTAATTCTCTAAATGTTTATTTTTCACCGAGTGAGTATTTAATTTGAATACTGTAAATATTATATTATAATCACTGTAACGTTAAAGATTTATTATTATTAGTATATAGTACTTACATTTATGTTAGACAGGGAAATGTGTGTTTCCGATTTTTAGTTATGAGAATGTTAGCTTCGAATGATTATATTGTAATTTCATGTACTGACGTCCCATGTTTCCTCATTATAGAAGTAATGGAATAAATCAATCAAAATCTAAATCCATCACTCACGTCATATTTCATATTGAATTTTATATTTGCTTCGAACATACCAACTCTGTCTGATGCATCGTACTAAAGCTGATTACACGTATTCGTATAAGAGTTTTCTCAGGTCAAAATTTAGACAGACATAATATTATATAGGTATATACTGGAATAGAGCCCATGCTCATTTCAAGTAGCTAATCTAATAAAGAATTGAGAAAGTAATTCTTGAATGCCCGAAGAACAATATGTGACAAGTGCTGTTGAATACATTCAGTGAAACCATCTTATTCTAATGATGTTCGTGGAAAATTATTTATTAATGTTACTACTTGACTTAATGCTAGGGTTATAATTTTTTCAGCTATTAAATAGCTACAAAGAAGACGCATAATAGTTTCCATAATGTGAAGATTGAATGAAACTAAATTAAAATGAAATACATAAACTGTGCTTTTCTACAAGACGGTTCTAAATTAGATCAAATCTGTTTATTTAGAATGTAAAAAATTTATTGAATAATTTATATTGTTTACATTCACTCAATGGTAACTTCATTGTTGGGTGTTCCACTGACTGCTTTTAATAATATAAAATATATAAAAGTATCAAGAAGTAAATTCTTTAAGAATACGCACATGCTTTTAAAATCAAATGGTTAGAATGATTATATTTCTCATATTTAAGCGAGTTACGGAAAGAATTTCAATAAGAAACCACAAGGAAAAATTACATATTGGCTCAAAGGAATACATTCATTTAATTTGTATAATATTTTACTCTTCACGTATGATTAAAATATAATCTATCAATGTAAATATAAACTGTAAATTTGTCCACTTGTACTGTATATATATTTAGGGGAGTTAACACAATAGTTTACTAGTGCTACTACGAGAAAGTGACAGGTACGTGTGGAAACTTTGTAGTGCTACGATTCTCCTCCTTGCAGAACTTGAGAAAATGGAAAATTATAGTTAAGCTAACTTAGCAACAACTGAACTTACTAATTGAAGCTTATGGTAATTTGTGCGTAAGACAACTGTGTTTCATCTTAGCATTGCCCACGATTTTGTAGTCAGTCTAAAGTTAGTGCAGCAGTGGAAATCTGGGAACGGTTAATTTATTTATATTACTGGTTTTTCTCGATTAGTTCCTTTTTACAAATTTACCATTCAAAGTGGAAAGTTGGAATGAATGGTGACTTAGACAATGATTTTAGTACAGACATCTTCATTTTAATAATATATTCCACATTTATTTATTAACTAAGTTAAACAAAGCATTTATTTAGCCCTTTGATTGAAACAGAATCTTTCAACATAGAGCTATTGGAACCAACGATTATCACACACTGATAAATGAAAGGTCAACTCGATACCTACCTGTTAAATATAATGAAATATAAAAAAACGTACCTTTACAGAGTCTCCTTCGAACGACAGCCACACCTTTGACATTACTATAAAAACAAAGCGACTCCCGTGTAAGCAGTAGTCAACCAGTACTCATTTCTAAACTATTTTATTTTTTTACATTATATGTACAATCAATTTTACAATTATTTAAACCTAATTATATGCAATCCAATATGTTTTACACATAATTTGAAACAGTTTTGCTAGACTTAGTTACCTTTTATTACGTTGCCATAAAAAACTCCCACTAGCCTGTAGGTCATGAGATATAGCAACGCCTAAGAAATGTGCAATATGGGAAGGGAGAGATGAAGGGAAATATTTTCGTCAGAAGGAACTATCCTTTGAAGATGAGCTAGAGAAATGTTCCACCTGCATACCCTGTTATTATTATCTCTTAACTTTCACATTTGAGTTTCCTTTTGCATACTACTTATCCTGAACAGAACACAATATGCCACGAATGTAAGCTTTAATCCGCAATTTTTTAGTCAGAAAAACGCATGTTATTTCCATAGAAAGGAAAAAAAAAAATCCGCGTCAAAACAATTCCTTCTATTTCGAAGAAAACCAGTCATCACGCCATCTTCGGTCGTCTTCGTAAGATTCAAAGTGCTGCTCAGCGAGCGCGTGGCCCATCGACGAAAACAGGTGGTAGTCGGAAGCGGAAAGGTCTGGTGAATAAGCGGTATCGGGTAGCATCTACAAGTTGAGTACTTTAAAGTAGTTTAGAACCATTTATGGCGTGTGCGAGTTGTTGTGGAGGAATCAGGTTTTAATGTATTTGCTGATAATCCGCTTTATTCTCGCAGAGCACGGTCAAATTTGATAAGTCGTTTGTGGTGGCGGTGGACTTTGACAGTTTTAACCAGGTTTCAACAGTTCATAGAGGACGATACCCCTGCTGATCCCACCACGCGCACAGCATCGTTTTCTGTCTGAAGCGAATTTGGTCTTGCGGACGATGTTGATGGTTGGTCGGAAACAAACCCACGATTTCTTGCGTTTAGGCATATCGAAACGTTTCCACTTTTCATCGCCACTTACAATCCGATGCAGGAGCGACTTACACTTTTGTCTGTCGTACAAAATTTCGCGTGGGTTTCGGCGTCATTCTATCTGACTATCGTTCAATTCATGCGTCTCCAATTTCCGATCCTTTGAACATTTCCACGTAGGCGTATGGGAATGAGTAACACCCAATTGCTCAGTAAACATTTTTTTCGATTGGGTACCGTCCTCACAATTGATGGTCCTCAACATTCCTTGACGCTCAGGTCAAAATTGCCTTCTTCGAACCGACGAAACCAATATCTGTTTCCGACAAACCACTGTCTCCATAGACATCCACAAGTATTTAATGCGATTCGGCAACCGAAAAAAGCTGAACTTCCTGCATGTTATTTTTTTTGGAGAAAACCTAGACATGTTTACCAAAGGAAAAATATATTCTGTTGTATGAAATTGCTGATGATGTGCACTGACTATTGTTAACAGATGACGACATCATGAAAAAAAAAGAATAACGTGTCCTTATGATCTTAATATGATCACTAAGACCTTCTATGAGCAAACAGCTGATTTAAGCTTATATACTTGTTATTTCCATAGTTTGGAAAACAGTTTTTATACTACCAAGCTGCCGTAACAAAGGTTCGTGATTAAGTGACCTTCGTTATACTCTCACTACAACCCCAGGTAAGTAGTCGACTGCTCATCGTATTTTGACACGATTTCCTATTTCTCTCCAGTCTTAACTTCTTTCCGATTATTTATGACCTAACGAAATAAGAACATTTATGCTTTTCTACGTGATGAAGTACTTTATTTTAAATGTCGATAGCACAGTGCGTCCGTTGAGCACCACAGGCAGCCCTCCTAGCTTCGATCAACCGTTGTTGTATTCAGACAGAAATGCTGTGTGATGGAATGAGGCGATCCGGGAAACGTTCGTGATGCATGCGTCGTGCAGCTGGACCATTACACGCGATATCAGCAGTATTGCTGAAGAATACAGTAAGAATATCTTGAGCATTACGAATACGTCTCCGTGTGAAATTGATTTTTACGATGCTTCAACATAAACCAATATAATTATTCTGTTTCTATATACCACAAAACTATCCCATTATATTCTATATCATTATGGTACTACACCATTTATATATTATCAAATAGGATGGTTAATATATATTTTTTAAATTTTCATTGACTGGAATTTGATGCACAAATGACGAGAATGTAACCAAATAGATTTGTAATTTCGGACTAATTAACCGCCATATACAGCCGGCTATCGCAAAGTATCCTCTTTATTAAATTGCCTTTGTCGTGGAGAGTTAATTTTGTTAGATCTAATATTTCACAACAACCACTACAAATGATTATAACACAAAATGTAACCTTATATTAGACAATATTACAGTTTCTCATTAACTACCCTTTATAATTCATATCTTGTTTCTGTACTACAATGTTTGTTAAACAAATTAAATAAAATATAAATATTCATTAATTACGTATATTTTATGGCACAACTTTTTAGTTTCTAAATAAATGTATAATTTCATACGCTGTTAGTCTGTTGATGTATATTAGAACAGGAAATCACAGCCTGTTTCCTACTTCGACCCTATAGATATCTTTATTTTTCAATAGACCCCCTAATTTTTTTTATTATGTTGCATAAATACCGCCATGTAGTAAGTTGCAGTTGTAAAATATATTTATAATAATCATCCATCACCCGTTCTCCAATATTTAATTTATTTCTAGTTTTCCTTAATAAATTATTAACATGACTAAATCCTGCCGCAACCACGTAAGAAGAAGTAAAGATAAAAATAATGGTTCTATGATATGAGTTAATTTGAAGTATTTTTTTAGTCAAATATCCCAAATTCTTCTTCAATTCAAACAATTCTTCTTCTCTCGAATCTGTTTTGGTTGTGTCACTTTCATATAGATTTATAATTTAAGATGGGGTATCTAAAGTTAATAAAACCTTCATTACTTGCATCGGTATCATTTTTAACTGTTTGATTTTGATGATAATAACGTAACTTGTATTTATTTTACATGTTATTAAATAAAATAATGTGTACTAAATAATTTATTATCGCATAATTACATCCCTGAAAAATACATGAAATTTAAATTGAAAAAAATTATCATCTCCCAACAGACTCCTGGTGTACTATAAACTTTCATAGACCCCCAGGGGGTATCCCTGCGTTACTGAATACTTAATATTGTTTGCTGCTTCATGACCATTTAGAGCAAATAATAAATTTGTTACATTCACATCACATTTTCATTGAGCGTAATTAATTGTGTCAAGTCAAAAGTTCTGTATAATGCATAGAATTTTACTATTTGAGATTCACCTGGATATGGAAAAGTGCAAGATCTACGGCTACTCGAGTTAGTTGAATCGCTAACACCTACTTTCTTGTCGGAGATAGAAATGACTGTATTGAAAAACAGAAATACGAGGAAGTGTTTAACCTTTCGAATGTTATGAGAGAATCCTATATTAGTATTTGCTTACATGAAAAAAAATATAGAATCCTTTTGGACTATTCATGGAGATATATATATATATTACTTGTTGACATTATTAACCAATGTTGTTTAAATTTTTCCATTCAAACAAATTCTTACACTACAAATGTTATTTCGTCAACTGATTATTTCCAATCGTTTTTATTATAAAATATACATTCTTGACGGTCTAGTACAAAATACCGACACACTTGCCTGAAGCCGGTTTTCCCGACAACAATACCCTATTGACGTTTTCCCGACAGGTCATTTTCACGATCTGTCATTTTCCAGAAAGGTGTGTTTTTACGCAATGAAGCATAATAATAACATTGTAGAACACTTAATATGTTCCTTATCTCATTATTTTATATTAAGTTACTCATAATGCATGGAACAATTTAAACCAAATTTGGTACACACATAACTGAAGACGCACGAACTAACCCCGTGGATTTAAGATAATTCTAGCACGCCTATGAGTGGGGGTGGAAGGGGATGGAAATTTCCACGCATTTAATTTACATTCATAATAATGTATGATAAGGTAAGTAGCATATTAACCGTTTTACAATATTAATATTACGCTTTACTTCTTAAAGCCGCACAATTCGGGAAAATGACCCATCGGTAAAATGACTTGTCGGGAAAACGTCAATCGGGATATGTTGTGTGGGGTAAACGTCAATCGTAGTACAGTGGACAGGAAAACGTGTTTCGGGCAAGTGTGAGTCGAGCAACCGACAGATCCCCTATCGGGGTGTATCTGAAGTTTGCCCTTGTGAAGTGACATAGAAATTATGTTCATTAAATATTTATACTTGTTTTTATTCGCGTTAAGGATTTGAAATGAATTACGTGAATCACTCTAACTGTTGTATCCGTTTCTGTTTCACCTCTTCCTGTATTCATCAGAACCCCTAGTTATCTGGATCAAGATTCTTCGAATTCTTAAATTAGGCGAGTAGAGTTACTTAATAAATGTCTGACTCAAGAATAATACCAATTATATTTAATTATAAGAAAAAAATTATTGAAAAATATTATTTTTAGTCAGTTAAATAATTCATCGGATATTACACTATTGTACATATTTTATATAATACCTCGATACATTCTACGGATTTACGAGGGTGTGGACTATTCGAATTTTACTTATGTTCATAACTCTTAAGTATTCACCAATTTAAATTTTTAATTTACGATTCCCAAATCTTAAAGTAATCTTGGCTCCGTCACTCTGACTTCATTCATCTTGAGAACATTCTCCCCAAAACTCGTTGTCAGAATATCAATAAAATTAGAATAAAAAAATCAAATTTAATAAAACTAAGAATTAATTAATGATTACATAATTTCAATATTGCAAACTTAATATTTAACATTTCTTTAATCATTGACCAATTCAACGAATTACTTTAATATTGTCTTACATAGCATCCTTGGTCTTTTTAATAAAATTTGATAACAATACAGACCAAATTGATTTTTCTCCTTTCGTTAAAACATTCGAATTTGAGTATTCAGTATCTTTCCTTTAGAATGCTCGTCTCGATATTTATACGACTTCTGTAAAACGTTTTTAAGCCTTTATAATTATTTAAAACTGGTTTCGTTGTTCCTCCGTGCACAATTGTCTTTTCTCTCTCACAGATAACACACACACGTCAGATTTAATCCTTCATACCCATCCTTACCGCAACCAACTAAAACTATTTTTCCAAATCAGTGTCCAAAGTACGTGATATTTAATTTGTTATAAAAAATCGAAGTTATTAAAATCACGTCGTATGCAAAGATAATTTCCCGATCAGAGATACTGCAGTTATTAGAAGTGATCGTCCCTGATCCCTCGACTTGCCTTTATGAATTTAATTTACACATTTTAACAAACTTGTGACTGGCTGAAAATGCCATGTCACAATATGATATTGTAGTGTTATAATAGTCCTGTATAGTAATAGTTGGTTTTATAATGTTCCAATTTTACATTGGAGCCGCAATATAATTAATTCCAATTTATTTTATCTTACATATTACGGCCAAGTCATATATTGGTGTATGAATGAGTTGACGTCACTAATGGACGTACCTTCTAATATCCCGGGCTGAAGTGTTTTGAACCATCCTGTCCACCTAGTTACAGTTATACCGACTAACCGCAGGAGGAAATACTTCAGTCAAAGTCGGTATCCGACTTGTATTTAGAAAGTGTTGGTGGCAAAAGAACTTTAACCAATATGTCGTTCGTAGTGAACGCCCACAACACCTGCGACAAGACAGAATTTGGAGACTTTCGGACCGAAGTTATTCAAGGGTTGTAATTGTGTATCAAATAATGAAATTTGCAGATAAATCTAAATACTTGACAGAGTTATTATGTGGATTTATTTTTTAAAAAAAAGAAAATAAACAAGCTTTTACCCCGGTAATTATGTGCGTTGTGTCGCAATTGTATATACTTCTAATATTTTCAATTATTATACTTCTTAAAAATATTATATTCCTCTTGTAACCAAAACAATGTAGTAATCAAATGTAGTAACAATATTTTTGGGATTGTTAGACCACTATATATATCTTTTGAAAATCCAACATCTTTCCTGTAAATAAATGAATCGTTTCTTAATATCGGTCATTCAATAGCATCTGTCAGGGATGGTCACACATGTGGCCAAAGAGAGCCGCAATCCGATTTTTTTATGTTATAGGAGTCACACGTGCATAAAAAAAATTCAAAAATATTTATTTAATGTAATTTCATGTTGTTACGAGTTGCATATAAGAACAACACATAAAAAGAATGTAATCAAAATTTTATTAATCAAATTCAAATATAATAAAAATAAATTATATGTAATAAATAAAATAGTGTATTTAATTGAGGGTTTTTGTGTTTGTGTGTGTGTGTGTATGTGTATATTCCTTCTACAAATATACACCGTGGGGGTAAAACACGTGTACCATCTCCAGTGGTGGGGGTTTGGTGGGGTGTAAATTTGGTAAATTGTTGCAATATTTTCTGGGTCAATGAGATTGATAGTGTTTCTTCCGATGTTTTTATGTATAAGTTATACAACTTTCTATATTTGAGGGGAACAGGTGTACGGGTGATGGTGGTGGTGGTGGGGCGTAACACAACAATAACGCGAAAACAACCGAGATTGGAGTCTCATCTGGAGTTCTTGATGTCGCAGAGTTTTCTTAAGTTGCCATTTAACATCCCAGGGGTGGGGATGGACCGAGCGGAAAAATTTCATTCATGTTAAAACGGCCGATATTTTCGTTGAAAGAAAATTTTTCGAGGAACAATATCACAGACAGAGTTTCTCCAAAGATTTTTGTGTATAATTACAACACCTTTCGGTCTTTCTAGGGGAGCACCTTTAGGGATTGGGGTGGAGGAGCATTAAATAAAAATAACGCAAAAACAACCGAGATTGGAGTCGATGTCGTCGAGGCGAATTATGCAACCCGGGAAATTCCAGGCATCCAGCTAGTTTATTCATATAAAAAATTATAATAACAGCTAACAACAATCTTCGGTTAATTTTTTTAAAATTTGACGTAAAATTAATTAAAGCAAAAATTACGTAAGATATTGATTGGTGAACAGTGAACGATGTTTAGACTTCACGTACTTCATTGTGGAGTAGAAAGATTCACAGCAATATGGTTTACATAAAATCGAAAATAGACTACAATCAGCTTTCTTTAAATTTGGATGTTATGATTGAGGAACGAATTTCCGAAATTGAGTCAAAGAAGAAGCTTTGAGCAGAGTTTCCAATGACTGATCCTGTTTCATCTCTAATAACTCTAAATTCCCAGCCTCTTTTTCAGTAAGTTTTATTTCAGAAATCTATCTTCAATAATGGCTTCACATATCATGTAAATCCAAAATATTAATGTGAACCGCACTTGACTCTACGAATAGTCTAATTTGTTCAGAGTGGGCATTTATCGTGCCCGAATTAATTATTTTACAGTAATCTTTCGGAAGAGAACACTCGGCTAACTTTGCTGATGAAGATTATATGAAATAATTACAATAATATATTTTTCTGATTATAAGCAAAAAATAATTTATACATTTATGTAATAATAAGCAATAAAAATGGTGGTGTCATCCAACGGGGATGCTGACTAGGTTAGTGGAGCGGTCGGTGGTATTGTTGGTACGTGGCGGTCACGTGGAGGGCGTGGCGTTGGTTGCCTGGCAACGGGAGAGCTCACCGCTGCTTGCGTGTTGCGCCCAAGTCAGTCGCTTCTCGCGTCTGGGTCGGTGAGTGTGGTCTTCCTCATTTCAGCCCTCTCAGAGGTAAGTACAGACAGCCACCCTGCAACGAATTCTCCGCCATCATGATTCTTCTCCGTCGTCAATCTCGCCTTGAACCTAATCCACGAAACACTATTCAGTTTAAATTATTACATTACTTTCACGAGTTTGGTGATTACATGTCAACCGTTTTGAATGAAGGCAACGATTAAATTTTGAGTATCCGCCACTACACGACCGAAGTCTGAAATTCCCTTCTAACTCAAAAGAAACGTTAACCGCTCTTCTTATTACAGAGTATATAGGCATGATACACAGTGGCATATGTCGTTCAAAAGAGAACATAATTTCTCTATTGAATATGTATTTAATTCTAAATATGATGAATAATTGAACCAAGAATTCTATTCCCGCCAGTTGTGTCGTCAAACGATGACTACAGTTATTTAAATCCAAACAAGACGTCGCGACTAATGTACATAAATTATAGCCATGCACTGAGATAAACGAGAACTGAAGATATAGTTTGTATACATAAAGTCCTTTATTTTGTGAACCTATAGTATTAGAAAATAGGAACACATTTTTTTTTTCGTGCAGCGTTCCCTGCCTTGTTGCGTGAAACTTGATGTGCACAAAGAATTCGGATCAATTAACCATAGAAATCTTGAAATGACGAAAACTAAGTCCATTAAAAACTAATTAAGCACTGCAGAAAACAATTTATAATTTACTGTTTGTTAAGTTGCTCACGTTTTGTTTCAACTTTGAAGACGCTTTAGGCCAAAATCAATGCTGTTAATCTAAATTTGCATAACACTCCATATCTCTAACATCCTATCATCACTTATGATTGAGATTCTCGCATCGTCGACTTAAGTACAACATGTACAGTAACGGAAAATATACTTCCGGTTCTCCAAACACAACTGCTAAATCAAGACTAATTATATACAGAAATATTTTTTTCCGTATTTGAATAATATCGTGATAAATATCATGACGGTAATTAAAATTTTTCAATGTGTAGAAATACATGTGATATGTCTATGTTGATGGATTTACCATAATTCGCCAAATATTCACTACTCTAACTAAAAATTAATTTTTAAAAGTACGAATGTTCCAAAATTGAGTTGAAAGCAGAGGTAAACAATTATTCCGTGTTAACTGAGAAATATATATATTATAGTCCAATAGATGTAAGTAGCAAATGATGGCATTAAGTCATTATTTGTCTAAAAATAAAGAAACACGTGATTTCCGAAATTAATATGAATGAGAGTAAATCTTTTCTGGGAGTTAATACTCGTAGATGGCACAGACACTACTCACTTTATGATGGACCTGATCGAGCACTTGAACGGTCGCGTGTTTGCTCCACTTGCAGCCATGTTTTAAAGAGGCTTCTGTTCAAACACGCACAGTACATACTGCGAGTACACAGGCTTCAATAGACACTTGGCAAGCTCTAATGGCTTTCAGATGGCACCCTTATCAACGTACGAACAAGCTGTCGCATTGTTTGCCGGGCTCTCAGCCCGAGCACAGCGTGTTTGCCCTCAAGTACGAGTATTACAGGTGGAATCTGCGATCTTCCTTCTCAAATGGCATGTAATGGTTCCAATCATACCATTAGGTAATTGTAATAGAATATCCACATTCATACTAGTAGTCCTTACAATTCATCAAAACCGATAAACTAAGGGAAAAGTCACGCGGGCACTCATAGGTCACAGTGTCAGAACACAACAGAAAACCTTCAAAGAAATAAAATGTTCAGGGCCATCCAAAGTTCAAGAGTCAAAGTATTACGTATTCAAAATAAAATCTCGTCAGCAAATAACGTAAATTTTTTCTCCTCCTTCCTGGCACAAATCAAGAATTTAACAGACTACATGTGTTGTGTTAATGAAATTTGAAACCTAAAGGGGCACTGCCGAGGTAATAAAGTTCAATTCTTTCCAGGAGGTAAAACATATTTTATACTCATGTTGCACTGGGCACAATTGTGCATAAATAGTGATTACATTTACTTCATATAACATGTCTCTTGGCCTTACACAATTGACAGACTAACCAAATAAAATAATATCCATCTACAGGAGGACTGACGAATAGTGAATATATATTGTACACTAGGAGATTATCCATCCCCTCATTAACTACACAGTCTACGATTTCTCATCCTACACGAAATACGTTTATTTATTTATTGTAAAGAAAGTCATCTTTGATTTTCTGAAACTAAGTCTCTGTTATGAATTTTTCGAATAGTACTGATAAATATTCACATCATTTGGAATGCAAAGCAGTCATTCTTCTATTTGTAATCGAATTTAGTTCATTACTGATTTAATCTGTTCCAGTCAACTAGTTAACACATATTGTACCGTTTTCCATTTAAGATTTTCCAATACATTAGTAATGTGACTGCAATTTAATACGGCTATTTTCGGATATAAATATTTACCTTTGATCATGTGTATTAATGGATTTAAAGTAGGCTCAGTATCGTAAGGAACGTGTCAACTTATAATTCCATAGGGTAAAATATAAAATATTCCTTTACGAGTTTCATGAATTTTCGCGATACACAAAGTTTAAAATATCTTTACCTATAATACTAGTCTCTGGGAAGTATTAAATATCATGTTTCTCATAATATTAAAGTTCCGATGAGATAGAATCTTTAACTGTGTCGTTACGCCTGAAACAAGGTCAACTAAAGTTATTCTAAAACGAATTAAATCTTAATTTGAGCTTTCTTTAAGTAAAATGAAATTTCAATCACGTAAAATGTATCCAAAAATGTGCTTTAAGTTCCAGAACTATTCATGTGTCGTTTATGCTTTAATTTAAGACATGCAGCCTTAGTGTATCGTCGAGAAACTAATGTATACGTTCACGGACATGTATAATTAAAATTGCAGGACCATTTTAAAATCGCCTAACATGTACGTGTACCTCATTAAGATAATTATGGTAATACTAGTGAATTTTGGGAAACTGATGATCTATAATAAAGCGATTAAATATATTTCTCTAGCATATTACTGAAAGGTGAGTGTGTGCTGGAAAGTTCTTACTCGCGTGTACTCGACGTTTGCGTCCGCGTGTTTAGGATTCCCGTATATTGGAAGCGACAGCTCATTGATCACATTCCTCTTCCCCAGAAAACATTAAGTATCACACTTCGAACGTTCGCTACACAAGTGAAACAATTTTATGTAAAATAAATTACTTAAAAATAATGTATTTACACTTTATTTAAAACAATAATTGATTCTTATTAAATATAATAACATGTATGTTCTGAATAACTAGAATTAATTTTTAAATAACCTAATGAATGGTATTTAAATTAGAAGAAACTTAGAATTATTAAATGAGTCATTATTATTCTTGTCTCAAAGATTCGGGAAAGTACACTCAAAGGAGGAAATTATATATCTGTTTGATTAAATAACTTTTAAAATATTGTTCATGTGATTTTAAATAAAATTGAAATTGCCGCTAATTACTTTAAAAAAATTTACCTATAATAATAAAATCATTTGTTTCTCACTTCACTTCAGTATACTTAGAACTAAGTAAATTTTCTTGATTAAAATAAGGCTTAGATTGGTAATCCAGATTGAAACGTTTCACAAATTACTCCCGAAACAAGTTACAGTCGTATACGTTAGAATTATTTGTGGATGGTGTGACCATAGAATTTTACTGGTACAGTAAATATTTTTTATGAATCATGCCATAAGAATACGAATACATAAAGGGTGAATCGCCTCGCCCTGACGCCATCAGAGTCAACGACGAGAAATGTTCACTTCCTTTTTTCCTCAAACAATAACAATTATCAAGCTGCAAGCTTAATTTGTTATAATTACATTGCAAGAAAAATATGTCAAAATGATGTACTTTAGCATAGAGTAGTTACTTGGTAATTACACTACATATCATCAGTTTTAATTTTTCATCTGGTAATAATAATGTGACCGCTTAATTACACGTCTTAAAAGTGAAATAAGTAGGTACTGAAATCATCTCTCGTAATAGAATAGGGTTTGTTGAATGGTTGAGTTCCAACGAAGCGCTACTGAAACCCATTGTGCCACGATAAATCCAAAATATAGCAACAGTAAAATATTGTCTTGTGAGAACTTTGAGTTTATGGCTACGCCTGTTACTGTTTATTTGGGCAAGTTAACATTATTGAGTCGAATATTCAGTTTCGTGAATGTTTTTCTGAGCAACGCCATTCGTTGTGGATGGGGGCACCCGGCGGGGTTTCTTAAAATAAAACAATCCTAAAATTATTAACACGGTTGATAATTTAGAAATATTATTCTGCCGTGTAAATATACTTGAATGCGTATATACGTATATACGAAAAGCGTCATCGAGTTGCGTTCGCAATCTTCATAAACCTCGCCGTCTCCAACTCAGCACCCAAATAAACTGGCTGCAAAGATGTAGAATTGAAGGCGATGTGCGCCAATAAATCCGTGCAAAACCGATTTCGACAAAGAGCAACAGCTCGGCCAATTTATTTCAAAGGATAGAAGAACAAAAAAACAGTTTCAGTGGCTTTGAAAGCTTGTAGTTAAGATGAGCTTTATGAATAATGTAGTGAGGAAGATTTATTATTAGAAGGCTTTTTTATCTGCAATAAACTAAAATTCTCACGAGAGCAGCTGCGATCAATAGTTTTTATTAAATCGTAGCACGCACTCTTAACATGAATAACATAAAATCCTGATATTATACGTATGCATAGGCAAATATTATTGTAGTTTTCTTAAATATACGTGTTATATTTTCTTAGACCATCAGTTCCACCATTTCATTTTTATTTTATAACTGTTGGCTCTTACGTTACCTTGTCTTGTATAAATAAATATATTCAGGCACTTTTGGGGATTCATTTTGCAAGGTACCATTAATAACTGTTTGGCGTAACAATAAATTTCCGTTAGTAAAATAGCGATATACTATTTTAGCAAACAGTAGCACGTAAAAGTAGTTAAAAGGATTTAGTTATAAGAAAATGATTATTAATAATCCGCCAGGGACTTACATTTTGTTGATCTCTCACTTCATCCCCCCCCCTCCCTCTCTCTGTTTCTCTTTTTCTCTAGTGAAAAACTAGTGAAATGCAGAGTACCTAGAGTACTCGAAAAGAGATGTTATCCGTTTCCAACAGAGTTAAGCGTCAGAAATGTATTATTTCTGGACTTTTCAATGTTGGTGTCTCAGCTATACTTTTTCTCCATACGTTTCCTTAGAAATAATAAACTTAGGTTAACATGAAATTAGCAGACAACAAAAGAAAACTTTGCTCACCTTCGGCAGACTCTTTAAAAGTTACCAACCCCTCGGATCGCGTACAAGATCACTCTGACTTTCGTAACATCAAACAAGTCTTGGCTGCTGCGCCTGAAACCCAGCGCTATTCCATTTTACGATTTTTAGTTTAATTCCGTTCACAGTTTTTGTAGCCTTCCTTTCCAAAAATTTCCGAAAGAAAAACATTGACTCCAGAAGCGGAAAAAGGCAGCTTTGTTTGAGTTTGTAATCGTCTTACTAAACGCCTTGAACAAATCCCATTAATATTAATTAAGAGACACCCATATCAGAGCCATGTATTATAGAGGATGATGGAGGGATACCAAAAATTTTCATATAAATCCGATTAAATTGACATGATTTATTTTATATTTATCAATAGTTAAAAAGAAGCTTTCTACCTATAATGGACATGCCATCTAAAATAATAAAAACAGTTCATAACAATGTATTATCAAGTGCAAATAACCATGAAATTCTTATGAATATAGTAACTCATTTACCAGTAAATTGAGAAATTGGACGAGTACATAAAAGAACAACGTTTCTTCTGACATTGCATTGTTAAACTTATTTCTGCATCCTGTCTGTAATTGGTCAAATTTTTCAATTAGAAGACTGACAAAAAAATTCCAGTCATCTCTAGCACATTTTAACCGAATATATGAGGATATTTTGACATTTTCCATAAATGTTACTGAACTTATACTCAGCTGAATTATTTTAAGCTCGTTAAAATTATTCGTAAAATGAACACAGCGTGAATATAATTGGTATGAACCTTTAATCATACAGCCTCAAACCAGCTGACAATTTTCGTTAACTTTTTCATTTTCGTTGACAAACCTTCCATACAGCATCAACTGTAAATCTCTGTACTTACATATCACAAAAGCGTTGTCGACCTCGGGATTTTTTTGCGCAAAACAGGATAAATTAGATATGCTACACATTAATTTTAAAAATTCACTGAGGAACTCTACATCACTTACTGCTCTTTCATTGTTCTAATCGGCTTTAACCGGATTGAAAATTAAAATCAGCGACATACATAACACCGGATTTTACTTCAAAATCGGTTGTTTGGCGTTATTTTTATGTAACGCCATTCCACCCCAATCCCTAAAGGTGCTCCCCTCACATGAGGGGTTGAAATTATACACAAAAATCTGGATGAACGCTATCTATCTCATTGATCCAGAAAAATTATCTTTCCACGAAAAGATCAGCCGCTTTAACATGTTTGAATTTTCACCTCCACGCCTGGGTGAAGATGTTGTGTTTTATTTTTGAGGATTTTTTTTCGGTTCGAAAGGAACAGGTTTACGAATTTGGTCAAATTTCCTCCACGGCTGTAGATTTGTAAGCGTAACATACTCACATACAAACACACGAACATACGTAAATACTAATTTATTTTTTAGATTTATTGATTCAATTTGTATTTCACTACATTAGAAATTAACTTACTTAAATAACTATGCATTAATAAATAAATTTATCGACGTAATTTGTATGTCTATGTCAATTCCAGCATATGCTGGAATAAAATTTCTGTTTCAAATGAAAATAGCATTTGAAAAAATTATAATTTCACTCCTACTGGAACAGAAAAGTTTTATACTTCGTAATAAAATTCTATGCATTTGTTACACGCTTGAGGTTTAAAATGTCACAGTAAATAACTGTAAATTTCTTATGGATTTACTTCCGTAGATATTTAAGTGAAGTATTTTAAATTCATAATTAAATGAGCTATCATCAATAAAAAAACCTAATCTAAAGATTATTAATAGTAATTACTAATTGTAAGTATACCGTTTCCTGCAATAATTTGAAATCCATTAATGATCTGAAATTGTAACTGGACTATTCCAATCGAAAGATAAAAGTGTTATAACACTTAATGCCTGTGCTTTAGAATTGAACAAGAATGTGACACAAATAGGCATTGCTACAGCTTGTCTAAATTCAACTCATTTATCCATTTAGGATTTGGCATCGAGTTCACGGGCGCTTTCATGGACTCTGAAGATTATTGGTAGAAAAGGATTCAGTTTATTGCAACAACATTCAATCAAATTCATCAATGAGAGGAATTACTGTCACATTTCACATTCCCTTGGGGCATGATTCAGCTCGATGTTTCGAACGGGGGTCCAGTGATTAAATTTCCTGTGCGCCGGTGCAGATTTCAATTTTTAAAATGCGGCTCATTTCATCGGAGCAGCATTTACAGCGTTGCATTCCATTCACAGGGCCAATGGAGAGAAGATAAGCCGCACTTGGCTGCACGACGCCAAAATACAGATAATCCTAAACGATTCTTTGATACGAAGGGAATTGCACTTTTTCACGCTCAAATATTCACAATTCGGCAGTATAAAAGTTACCATTTACGTCCACTGTACTATTTGAAAAATGTCTGAATATTTGACAGCTAGTCGTAATGCGCATAAATACTATGTTTAACTTGTACAAACATGATAGCAATACACATATTTGGTTTACATTAAAAAATTCTTACTGATGAGTATTTGTTTTCCCAAACGTCTTTTTATTCCAAATATCTGTCTTCGTCACGTTTAAGAAAAACAATAGTTAATGAAATGTTAAATATTTGAAATTTTTCTTTCATGAAATATTGTGTTAACCTCAGTGTAAAATAGTTTTGAAATTCTGTACATTTAAATTACTGAGAGACATTGTTCCACGTAGGTTATCGCTTCCGATTCCTGATATAGTTCGTACATCATAGTTTAAATTTGTAATCGCCAAGTATAAATATATCAAACTGCAATTTTGCAATGCGATTTCGAAATTCAATTAAATTACTCATAAATTTTCCACTGGATACATTTAATTAAAACATTTCCAAAGCACAAAGAAGTTTCCGAGAACACTATCCATATCGCTAATTAACTCACTTGCATGTTTTACAATCACACATTATTTGGAAGACTTAAAAAACATTTTCATCTATTTAATAAAATAAAATATATTGTACATTTGTGTGTCCGCATAAAAACCTACCCGCGTGAAAAAAATTTGACCAAATTTCGTACACGTGTTCCTTTAAAATCGGAAACAAAACCCCCAGAGACGGGGATGGAAATATTCAACCATGTTAAACGACCGTATTTGCGTAGAACATATAGTTTTGAGGGGTCAACTGGATTTGTAGTGAATCTCCCGATATTGTTTGTGTGGAGGGGCGAAAACAACTGAGATTGGAGACGAATCCGGGGTATGAATGTCGCTGAGTTTAATTTTGACATTAAATTTGAAGGTTCGACCCGAGGGGCGGGAATAGTCCGGTTTGTGAATTTTCAAACATGCTAAAAAGGCTAATATTTGACTCGAATAAATAATTTTTTTGTGAATGAGATACATAACGTTTCGCCAGATATTTTTGTGTATATCAACCCCTTTTGGCATATCAGGGAGCATTTTAAGAATGAGGTGGATGTGCGTTACATGAAAAGTTGCACAAAAACTGATATTGGAGTCAAATCCGACGTTATAGATGTCGCCGAGTTTAATTGTGACAGCTAGTATTTAATCAATTGTTTCAAGTTCAAATTAATTAAAGAAATTCCTAAAAAGGTATCTGATGTCTTTCTGAGCTAAGAACTATACAATTAACCTAATTCGATCTGTGCGTTCGAAGGCCAAATAAGAAATAGCTGGCTTAATGTGTGCCGTGTAATAAATTCTGCTGAAAATTATAGGGTTCTGATCGTCCATTACGGTGTCAGGGAGAGTGTTATACTGTGCACTCAGTCTGACGACTGCCAATAATAGGTATTTTTAATCTACGAAATGTAAAGACTTTCTTAAACGAAACACCCAAGTCTAATAATTGTAGGCATGCTGAAGACACAACATGTATGGCATTATTTCCACGCGACTACAACTTACTAATTGATCAATTGTATGGCATGTTGTAGATAAGAACGGTTCTTTACAACAAATTATAAAAAATCATCAATTATAAACTGTTGGAAGAGAATTGATGATTTGAGAGAGAAGATGGTAATTAAAATAGGACAGATCAAAGAATTATACAAATATCTTAACCCACCTGTAGTTCATCTAAATGATAGAGTCTCGCTGAAGACAAAAGAATATTTGTTAACAATGCACAAAGAATATGTTCAATGAAGATTATTTACTGCATTGCTTACATATAATTATAAGACAAAATAACGAATACTGACTGCGTAACAATAATGGTCAATCCGACTTAAAATAATTTTTTATAAAAAATAATGTATTGCTATATTATTCGTGGCATATTTCCATATATTATTCCAAATTCAATTTCACTGTTCCCTTCCGATCTGAATATAGAAGTATTAACTTTTCAATTTAATCCTCCGTTAATGTCACGCGGGTTGTCGCGCTAGGCGCAGGGGTCATAAAGTTGACTTACTTTGCTGATGACTTTTGTGAATTAATTATTTTGAATCTTTTTACATTTTAGATACTTTAAATACATAATTCATAGTTACAAATACACTCTGGTTATATTAAAATTGTCATTTTCATCCAAATATTTTTTTAAAGAAAATCTACTATCAAAAAATTATAATTTTCTTATATCACAATATATTTTAAAATTGTAATAATAAAATATTGATATTTTAATTTTGTAAACGAAACATCAGTTATACGATTGATAGATAACCATTTCCAGAGTGCTTAAAAAATAATTTGTTTAAAAAAGCAGTTTGTTTTAATGTGATTAGTTTTCATTGATATTTTAAAGTATTCTGCTTTTGCGAAAATGATGATGAAATACTCATAAGAAATATTTGTATACATATAATCAATATCTAAATAGTTACATTTTGGAAAAATAAAAACATTAATCAGAGTTTGTTTCAATGTTTTTTGAATTCCAGGCAAGGCATTCATGGAACATTATTTTTGTGGGTATACGCAAACCCAAATAGTTTCACACATTTCACAACAATATTTTGTTTGTTTCCTTGAAACATGGCTCGTAGTATTTTCTAAATCTCGTCAATTTCATGATACGTATCCGAGTCATCCGACCTAATTCCTAAAACATCTTCAGGTTTCGATTCATCTGATGATTCTTCAATACCGTTGTCAGGTACAAATTTGTGTCAGAATGATATTCTTCTAATAGAAGACGACGAATTACATCTCCATTTTGGAGATTATTCAAGTTGCATATATGTTTATTCATTTTTCACAATTGTTCACAAACAGAAAAACGAAAAATTGTAATAAAGTAACTCACATAATATCGTATTTTGACAAAAATTCAAGAATCAAAAGAGAAATATTTGATACTAAAACTAAATAATCGTCAATTTATTTTTCGAAAATGAACTATATTATCACTCCGTACTACAGCGGCAAGGACGAGAAAAATACTGACGCGAATGGACCGACGGTACGTGACTTCCTTATTCAAACTATGATTTCGTTTGGAGTGTGGCCTTGGCTGAACATTGTAAACAAATTCCTCTGAGAAGTCATAAAAATTCATCCCTGTAGCTGACATGGCTCTGGAGATGACAAAGACATTAAACTGCTTCAGTCCCCTGGACCTAGCGCAACTAACGGAGGGTTAACCGGTCGCGTTTCCTCGTAATTCGTTGCTTGTTTGGTTTAATTCTTTATGTAATATATTTAATTGCAAAATGATTTATTTTTAGTTATTTGCGAGCACTTTATTTTTCATAATTATTCAATAAACAGTTAATTTTTTATGCCTTATCTTAATTACACCGGTAAAGAGAAATAAATTAAGTATGTATCAGAAATAATTCTTTAAAAGTAGAGGCTAAATATACAGTCTGTAGATTTTGAAAACATGTTGCGGAATGAAGTGCGGATTCTGTATAAGAAAAATGCCTGCCCTCACCCGTGATCTTCTGTTAAATATTTTATATTAACAAATTTATGAAAAGGTTGATCATGCGGACATCATAAATTCTTATAGTTATTCTGAATATAACCAGAAAGCTGTACTCTGAAATTATTTATTTCATTTCAGGAAAATTATAATGGAAAAGAATCTTTTACAAATTATTTATATCATACATAAACCCACTAATAAATAATAGTTATTTATAAAATAAAGGTTTTCTTTCAATTGATTCTGAATGATTTCTTTGTATTGTGTATCTATTAATGACTGATTTAATCCTTTATTTACGAGGCTTATTCGGATTTTTTATAAAACATAAACCATCACAGATTTATTAAAATAACTTTTGATTTAATTCCTTACATGTTTCTCTATTATTCTACATAGTATTTGTTTAAACATTTGTCATGATGTTCAACATGCTTTTGTATGCCTTAGTCATAGAAGTCTGCCGCCTGTGAGGATATCCAATCTTTAACTGCTTCTTTCTTTCCGAGACACCTTTGTGCGAAGTTTTTCTACCCACATTCGGAAATTCCAAAGCTAAAGTTAGATTGTGAATCTCCGGTCTTCACGAATCTTTTCGTTCACAGTAATGATCAAATCTTTTCTGATCACTAATCGCGCTTCGTCATAGACTTTTTCCTGTCCGTCCTGGAAAGTTCTCACCCACTTACGCACTTTGTTGTCACTCTTTGAATTCGGGCTATTTTAACATATATGTAGACGAATTTTATTGCTGTCAGAAACGGAATCACTGACCTATTTCACAGTCGGTGGTCTTCCTCTACCATTCCGTATCCCCCAACCCCCCCCCCTTTAAAATCCCTTTCGTATGTTATAAGAGGGGAGTTGCCACTATGTGAATGATTACCTTATACATAGCCTGTCTACACCTTATTTTTCTTCTCATCAATTGTATCAGGTGAACCTTCACAGAGAGGAGGAGGCTATCTTTGTGGATACCTTCACATCTCTCTGGTTTTTTAAATAAAGGTCCCTCATGCCGAGGCACCTCGGCCTGTTTTGAGAGGTGTATGTTCCGGGGTCGTAGACCTTGGGCGTTCGGTAAGAGTTGGCCGCTAGTCCTATTGAAATAGTCGGCCAACTGTCTCCTAAACTGTCAAGGAACGGACAGGGGAAAGCTGCGACCCCACAGTAAACCCCTCTCCCGCCATCGGAAGAGCGTGGGACAAGTACCAAATGCCCAACCTACCTGAGGCAGGTTTTTCTAGGTTTTTCCCTGCATCACTTTTAGACGAATTGCCGAGTAGGATCCTTAAACCATAGCCCTGAGTCCCTAGTTAACCCTTGACTACCTTGCTCTACCTTTCCGCTTCCCCCCTTTCACTCCATTTCCTTTGCTATAAGAGGGGAGTTTCCACTATGAGGATTACCCTATACATACCCTGTCTACGCCTACTAAAAACCATCAATTGTATTAAACATTTTGAACTGACACTGTAAACAGCGCATGGCAAAAATATCAATGTAAATGACGTTGTTTGACGACAAACAGGTACAGAGTCGGTGAACAAGCGTGTTTCAATGTCCGCGCGACATTTGATTGGCGATTCGGACCATTCTTTCCGAATAACATCTAGCTCATAGTGAGTTGATGGATAAATTATATATTCAGTCATATCCACTTAATTAATTCCAGATTTATTACTGCGAATCTCAAAGTGCAAAAAGGTAAGATAACTTGCGTGCATATTGCAGCCACCATCTGCTTAAAGATAAGGACTGCTGCACCGTGAATTTCACTAATCAGTTCGTTTTCGCTGAAATGCTCTCATGTGAGGACTTTTAATTATACAGGGCGGTTCTGTGGTAATGGGATAAACTTTGAGTGGTGTTATACGTTACTAAAACACACATTTTTTGTATAGGAATGCATGGCCGGAAGTGACACGTTGAGGCTCGATCACAGAAAATGAGACATCAAAAGAAAAACTTTGTTTATGTACAACAGCTTCTGGAAGTGGTCATTTCCAGAAATTTCACAATAAATTCTCAAAATTGTAATACAGTAATACAAACTATGCAGCTGTGATTGCCTGGCATTGCTGTGGGTAGCGGATGATCTGAGGCACCTGCGATAAAAGGTTAGTTTCAACTGTGCTTTCGGCTGTGATGGGAGATTTTACGAATAGTGAAAAGGCAGAAAATCATATAATGTACGGAGCACCGTAGAATGCCATAGATTATTTCCTATGGTCTGCTGATGACTCAATTGAGGACCTCGTTGTTCGACTATCCATTGTGGCTGTAAGCGTGTGCGAAATGCCTGGCATAATTGGAACTGTTCGCCAATCACTTAATGCACGCTACCAAGCATGTATTACTGCTTGTGATCGCAATTTTGAGCGAATATTGTTAGTTCTTTGCGATAATGTTATAAATAATGAAAGGAATGCTTTCATAATAAGAGAATAGTACAATGAAATCGTAACAGCCTCAATTTGTAACAATTTAATGTGTATGTAATCTTATAATTTATACTTAATATTATCCTAAGATTAGCAAAATTATTTACAAATGCGAACTCTTACTGTCTAAAATAAAAGAATCCCATATTTGAAATGTAATTAATCTGTATTGGTAAAAATGAATGATATTTCAATGAACATAAAATTGTGTACCATTATCTGAAAGTGAAAAATTATTTTACAATACTTGCTGATGTTCTCTTTCCATATCATGATAAACAATTTAAACTGCTTATCTGTATGTTTATTGGAATCAATACTGTACAACAACAATTCTTATGATAATAAACACACTTTGTAAATGTATGGGTCTGAAAATGTAATGTATGGGTCGTTAATGGCAACGTTGTCGACGTGACCAGTATAAATCTTTAATAAAAAACAATGTTTTTCTATTAATGTTTAATTTTTTGGGTTCTAGCCTGAACGCATCAATTCCAACCATACATTCCTTTAAAATGTATATTTTAGTAAGCTGTTCCACCCCTCACAGTTGGTCTCATTACGGTAGAATTTTCCTGCATATACATCTCTGATTATTTTTTTACCTATACAGAACCTTGGTAAATTATTATTTAACGATACATTATTACTAGATGCTTTGGAGAACAGAATAATAAATTTACATACAAACTTTATACATACAAACTTATATACAAACTTTATTTTGTACCATATAATTGTAATTTACTTATTTGAGAATTTTGGTTTGAATAATCCAATTCTAGAGAGAATTATTGGGCCTTCCACTAATAGTTACGATAAATAAAAAATCTCTTTTCTTTTATTTATCTTATAAATAAAAATAAGTGTTTGTATGTATGTATGTTTTTTTGTTTGTTTGTATATTTGTATGTTCCTTATACAAATCTACACCGGTGGAGCAAATTTAACCAAATTTCGTACACGTGTTCTTTGCGACCAGGAAAGAAACACTGTTGGGGTGATACGCGTCTACCACCCCCAGAAGCGGGGTGGACGGGGGTGGAAATATTTAAACATGGAAGGGGTGCACCTTTAAGTGTGGGCGTGGAATGCCATTACATAAATGGAAAGCAGAAACTATCGAGATTGGAGTCGAATTCTGGGTTGTAGTTGTCACTGAGTCTAATTATGACATTCAACTTGCCGTTCAAGTCCCCAAAGCGCGAGTGTTCGGGGGTGGAAATTTTCAAACATGTTAAACGATCGATATTTGCGTTAAATAATTACTTCCTGGGGTTAATGACTTTGATAGTTATTATACCGATGTTGTTTGTGTATAATTTCAGACCCTGTGAGGAGAGAAAGCTTTGGAGTGGGGTGGAGGTATGTTAAATAAAAAAAACGCAAAAACAACCGAGATTAGAAGCAATTCAGAGACTATGAATGTCGCTAAGTTTAATTGTGACAACTTGGGTAACGCGACGCGTTTGGGAGGTGATGGCCTGGGTTACAAATTTTTAGACAGTGTAATCGGACGGTTCTTGCGTGGAATAAATACTTTTTGATTATCGCACATTTGTGGGGGTGGTCAGCTTCTACACCGTAAAACCGACCGATATATTTGGTCAATGACTTCAACCCCCTTCTGCATGGGAGGTGAGCACATTTAGGGACAGGGTTCGAGGAGCGATACATAAAAATAGCGCAAAAGCAAACAAAATTGGAGTCATATCGGGGGTTATGGATAAATGACATCTCGGGCAACGCCGAGCACCCAGCTAGTAATTTATAAAACACTGACGTTTGTTTATAATATTTTTCTATTACCTATCAAACTATAAAACTTATTGAACAAAAATAGCTTGTATGAAAGTCAAATTTTATGAAACAATTCCATGTTTCATTTTATAACGAAAATTTTTCTTTCTTTATAACGAATTGCACAAATAACGAACGTCTTACAACGTAGGCCTAATTAGTTTGCTTATTTAAATAAGTAGTAGTCTACTTGTAGAATTTATACTGTTCCTTTTATGTATTCGACGGACGCAATACACTAGTATGAATTATTTCACAATCTTTTCTATTCCAGGTACCATTTTAAGAATATTTTTCTTTCTCAACCCCCAATTAAACAAAATAAAGTTTACAAAAAAAAATTGCTGTTAGAGTGGTAAAATAAATTATAAAATAATAATATTATGTCGTATACAATATCAATTACTAAAGGGTAAAATTTACATGCGGATAATAGGAAGCACATTCACTACCTTTTAACAATAGGTATTACAGAATTAACACAAAGCTACTCAAAAAACTAAAGTTCTGAGAATATATGATGAAAGATATTAGGCATACACCTCAAATTTACTTGAAATAAATAATAAGATAAAATTGCGAAGTACAGACAAAGGAAGCGATGATATAATACTACACATCGTTTCTGGAAACCTTACTTCTTTCCACAGGTACTAAGAAAACTAAAAACACAAGAAATTAAAGAAAAACAACTTAACTATGTGGTATTTTTATCATTACTTCTTTTGACTGTATTTGTCTATTTTATCTTATTATTAATTTTCAAAACAGACGTATATTTTTCATTATACTCGAAATCAATCGTAGCCTCTTTGTTAATGTAAAATTTATGAAAGTATTGATAGTTTTATATAATACGGTATTAGCGAGTCTTAGACAAGTCTCAAATATATTTATTAACAATAATAAACGCTCAAAAAATATTTTAATAATAAAATGTTTCAGTACGTTTTAAAAAAATCCAAACTTTTATGTAACCATGTGTCCTAATATTTTTTAAATCAAAATATTCTTAACTGTCGATTATTTCTTTCTATAACGAAAAATCTATTTTCTAATTTCGCGTTTAAATGGCTCGGCAAAAAGTGACGGTATGCTCAAGTTTCCTAGATCATGAAAATTGATGTTTATATCTTCTTTATTTTTTAAAAATTAATTAGGATACAACAGAATACTGTGTGATAAAATTTAATCTTTTGTCATAACACATTTCCCGATGTTTGGCGGAACAATTTACTTCTTTTACATTAATTTATATCTGTTATTTTATTCTCAGATAAAGATGAAATATCACAGCATGTGGCGCCGTTAAAAGTGTAACCCACATAAAAATCATGTTTCACTTCAATGATTATATTCTCCTTAAATCATATCGTACAACGCACAAAATCGTTGCAATCAATTATTTAAATACAATTAATAATAACCATAAGATAAATCATCATTAAACTTAATATAACTCATTGGAGTTGTACAAATATGAGACATCTGAAATGTATGTTATTTTAGACAACCTTTTAATAAATCGATAATTGAACTGAAAGAGCATCGCAAGTTCAGGGATTGGCTACTAAACACTTCTCGGGATTCGCCGGAAAATGATGCAGAAAATCATTGAAACGTCACACAATAAATACCCTACTCGGATAGATGGTAAAATACGGTTTATACGTCCAAGATTGATAGTATTTTGATATTGATAATTTGTAACATATCATAACCTTCCTTTCAACTAAGAGAATCTAAATCTAGAATATTATCTGCACATTTCATTGATAATCAATAGCTTCTTTGCATTAAAAACGAATTCAGTTAGCAAATATTTGACTAAAGGATGCAGAAAGTTATACTTATATTTTTCCATGAAGGTATTTTTCAGTGATGTTGAAATAAAATAAAATTCATGTTAATTGAAAAGATCCACTTTCATTAAGTAAAATCTGCCTCAAACATCAATTTCAGTAAACCGGAGCGCAGTCAATTGAATAATTGTCAATCGCTGACAACAAAAAACAGAATTCAGTGTTTGTTTTATCATGGGAATATTTGATCGAATCATTTTACGTAAATTGCAGAGCAGACAAGGTTACTTTATCAAATTAAGGTAAGGATAACAGAAAAAAAACGTTTTCTCTACATTTTTTCAGATATTACATCTTAACTAACCGTTAATTATGCGGACGGGTCTGTTAATGAGATAAAATTAGGCTTGCAGTATCTATTGTTAATTGTTCCTTTCAGATTGTTTTATTTAGATTTCATTATTTATTAATTGCATTAGTTGGTTATAATCTAAGGAAGTAGGATACGCCATTTCGGAAACGTACATATTTCACAGGAATAAACAATGTTATATTATCTACAACTTATTAAGAAAAATTTTACGTCTGATTGAAAATAATCAATAAGAAAATTAGCTAATTCAGACAAAAAAGTGATACTATAAATACCACACAACGTTTCTGGTATCCTTGTCCCTTTAGTGAGGTGCGAAGAAGAGCTGAGAGCGAAACAACTGCAACTTGTCAGTTGAGAAAACTCAAAAGCGACAAAAACGCTACGACAATGGGAGAGCCGAAGGGTTAGCGTAACAAAAAGGTAGCAACGACAATGGGAAAACAGAGGTTTAGCGTAATAATAAGGGATCATAGCAATTATTGAGTTTCATAGAGACCTAGACTAACTTAAGATAGGTATTTTGATACTGTTCCAGATGAGGGTACATAATTTTCCAAATGAATAGTTAAAATTGTTTGAATTTTCTTAACGTTTCCAGAAGAATACACATTTTCTTATTTTTTTTCACGTATTTCAATTGCGTAAATAATTTTTATTATTTTCCATAAGCAGGGAGAAGTTTGTAGTTGAACGTAGGTTCAGCGAGAAACGAAAATCGTATTCAAAGGCTTAAGTAGCAAACACGATCTTTGCGTTGAGAGTTTCTACATATTTTTCTGAACTTTTAGTTGATCTGTCACGTCATCACTTTAACATGCTTCATTCTGTTTTCCTTGTTTTGTTTTGTTTTCTTTTTTCTTTTCTTTGCCTATTTTTTACCTTTTCTTGCTCATTCAAGACAATGGAATACCCGAATAGTCTAAATGATGGTCTTACCTCACCACTGTTAACAAATTCCAAATCAAGACCGTCCAATGGTTTCCCGAGTTTTCGTTTTCGCTCTCTTGTTCGAAGAACACGTTTGGCAACACCGCCTCTGGCGGACTGCTTGAATTTTCGCGTGCAAAGATCTGATTGGCTAACTTCAAGACTAATTAAATCGGAAACGGAGCAACGCATCGGATTTTTTTCTTAACAATTATTTATCAGTACAACCTATCATGAAACTCACTTACAAGCTTTTCAGACCAACCTGTATAAAAATATCGCAGTATTAAAAACCGCTCGATGATATGATTGTCCGACATTGTGTATTATTCGTGATATTTGCATGGCTTAATAATGACTCATAAATTAAAAGTTGGTCAATAAATAATATAATCTTTCTCGCTGTAAATAATGAATAAAATATTCTCGCGCTTCGAACGACGTGAAAATATATATGTCCGACGTTTCAATGACGTTCACTATGATGGTCTTCTGGTAAAGTTGCAGACGACATATATATTTGCACTCGGTTAGAAGCCCGAGAATATTTTATTCACTTAAAAGTTGGTTATATACTTTCGAAAGTCTAATTTCTTAAAAATATTCTACCATGTTTACTATATGTTAACTTTGGTAACAGTATTTCATCATATTTTTCTGTATAATGGCTTTATTTTTCAGGTTTTATTTAATAATTAATTGGAATACAGAAACGTATTTGCTTAATTTGGTCCGTTAATTGGCTAATTATTTATCTAATTAGTATACATCTACCATACACGTTTTATATTATAATTGTGTTGAATAAATTCGCGAAGTGCTCTACTTTTTATTTTCCTTTGAGACTTCATTTTCTGAATGTATTAAGATGATATGATTACTCATTAAGTCAAGTAATATTAGGTAAATTATCTTTACAAATCGATATGAGATATTACTTTTGTGGTGTAAATACATAGGGAAACACGCCAGAGGGAATTAAATTATTGAAAAAACACGGGACTTTCAAATATATTTTAGCATCACAAGTAAATTTTCCATAGCAAGACATCGCGTTTTGTATCAACATCAATTATATACTTGTAGGACGCTTCTCTGCCAGAAATTGTTTCACCCTTTCCGTTAACATTATTGTTGCCTTTTCTAGAAGTATATTTAATAGCATCCTAGTTCGCTTTCACGTCATTACTAACAGTGGCTATTCGAGTAAATTAGAAAGTTTTCGTATTAAGTTTATTGCTCTTGAAGTTCGTGTATCGGATTGAATACTATTATAGATAAGTAATTGAAGCGTGGAAAGGAGAGCTAAAATAATTATTTTAACGCGATGATCATATGCGTATCCCAGAAACATGACCAACGGTACTTATATGCTTTTATTTAATTAATTTTGAAACATGGACTATGTCTACTATTTAGAATAATATATTGTTTGTATAAATATTTTATAAGAGCTACATGAGGGTAATCCACGTGGTGGTATATAAAGTAATTTGAAAGGGGGGAAGTGGAACGGTAGAGGAAGCTAGTCCTCCGGGCTATGGTTTAAGGATCCTTCCCAGTATTCGCCTAAAAGTGATGCCGGAAAAAATCTAGGTTGCTGGGTCACTTGGTACTTGTCCCACGCTAATTAGATGATGGGAGAGGGGTTTACTTTGGTGTCACAGAATTCCCTTCTCCGTGCCTAGACCAGTTTAGGAGGCAGCTGGCCGACTGATCTGATAGGAACAGCGAACAACGTCTAAAAATAGGTAGAGGTACCTCGACTTGTGGGAACGTTAGTTTATAAACAGAGAGAGAATAAGTCATCTCTGAAGGTAGCCTCCTCCATCTTTCCAAGGAGGTTCCACCTGTTAATGCTCCCACACACAATAACTTTGATCTGCAATAATACGACTCTTACTTACGTTAATTAATTAGTAGACATATGCTGACTGCCTTATTTAACTATTTTTATTTTAACTGGCCATTAACATTTATATTATATTTCAAGAGTATAAGATACTTTTTAATTTAAGAACTTTCTCAACTCTGATAATGGAAAGACATAAAAAAATTGTTTAATTATGCTAATATAAAGCCTGTATATTTCCATGAATGAACATTATCGTATTCATATCTACGAGAAACAAATCACGCTAACTAGTTTTTCCTATTAATAATTGTGACAATTATAAACTAACTTTCTCGATATCTGTATAAAAAAATCTTGACTTCTGCTATTCAAATTCACTTTCATCCTTTAAACATCGTGGGAATATTCGTTAAATACTGAATAAAAAGTCCCCATGTAGACTCCTAATTGTGATTTATGTATCAATACATATATACTACATTGGTACTCAGTATTAATAAAAATTAACGAAATTTAAAGAAAATAAGGTGCCAGTTAACATTTTTTACTTTATTGTTAGGCTGTATGTAAAGTTATTTGCCTAAATTCAAATAATATGACGTATTTGTTTAAAATAAATTATACTATGTTAAATATGGCTTATATGTCCTTAAATAATAAATAATGCACTAACCCTAAAACTTAAACAGGGATAAAATTTAGTTTAATTTACCACATATACATTTTTCAGAAGAAATGAAACAGAATCGTATCCATTATTTAAAAACATTTAATTTATTATTGTAAAGTTGCACGTAAAATTATTTCGAGGCCGTCGAATGCCGTGTGTGTTCTTAATGTAGACTTATAATTCCTGAAAAAATAATGAACTTGAAGTCAATATCGAAGTCACGCAATTTTCAAGTTATTAAGTAAGTACCTCTGCCAGAATTTCTCTCATTATGGAAATAAATTATGTTTGTACAGCTGATGAGTAACAGATCTACACACGAGAAGCATGTTTGGAAGGTGGTTTAATTTCCGTAGACTGCTGGAGACGAGATATCTTATCGCAGATACCTCGCTCTACAAATGTAGGCTGACAGTTTCCAGTGCTGTCAATACTGGAATAAGGTACTAATAGAGGAACGTTTCGACTTCGTATTTGTGAAATAAAAAAGTAGGACTAGTACACTGTTTGAAAAACAAATTATCCTGCCAATAATTCACTGTCGTCAAATTAAAGTTACAGAAATATCTCAAATTATGTACGTAGTTCTCAAAACTAATTAAAAGCGATGTACTAATTTAAAAAATTACGCTAGAAAAATAAGTTCATAAATTATTAATGATTACAACAGTTTACAACCATAAAAACGTTTAAAATCTAATATAAAATTAAAATCGGAAAATGTAAATGTGATCGTAACAGTTTTATATTCATTATTGAAGTTTTATTTTTTAATATTCCATAAGTTCACAATTTTTGTCATGTTTACAACAATTTTAAAAGTGCAATCAGAATAAAAGGGAAATTTCCTTGGCCATGTACTTTACCGACTGATCACAACAATCAAAAATTTGGGAGGGTTATGATGAACAGATCGAGTCGTTGACTCATTTAACCCACAGCGATGCATAGTATGTTTAAAAATTCCCCTTAAAAACTTATAGGACTTGTAGAAAGGACTAAGTAGATCATTTTTTGAACAACACTTTAGTTTTTAATTAAGCTTAACGATCTATTTTTGCCTTCTTCAAAGGGTGGCTGGAATCCTGATCCGCTACAACATCGGTTAGAAGTGGCGACGTCCAATGTCATTGCACACACAGTACCACGAATGATGTTCTGGTGAACTCACTCCATCCAACTTGTTCTCTATTCAATCTATTGTGCCAGCAGATCTCCGTCTGTTATTACTACAGCAGTCAGGTAAATAACTCTCTGTATACGACGCTACAGATAAAAGGCCAATGGAATGAAATCCGGTGCTTGTGGAGGCCCCTCGACCTGTGATTTATCCTAATCGTATGCTCGAGCATCAAGAGAGAGGGTGCGTTTGTCGTATTGAAACCAATCAATGTATTGACGGACGTTCAATGGAATAATATATAACAATATTGTAGAAAGATGAAGCCCGTTAACTTGGGAGGAACAATGTACGGCCCAATCAATCACATGACCGTTTGGAATTGGTTTTAGAATGGATCGGTACGTTTCTGGACATGGCTTCCTATTAAAAATATCGTATTCTCATTCCCACCTTCAAGTCATAGAAGTTCGTAATGGGCACACTGTATTAAAATGTTTTGATGGATTTACAAATTTTCCGACATTAAATGAAACAAAAATATTAAAAATTTCAGATTCCATTTATCTTCCTACGGTTAATTTTCAAGTAAAGTGGCTCTATTAAAACCTTGCGTCTTTACAAAGACTCCATGTACGCCTTCTACACAGTAGCCCAAATTCCCACATTTTCCATTCGTGTTTGTCCCAACGAGTAACCTCTATTTTTTGGGATATTTCATTGTACTCTTATGCATTAAGTACGGTTAAGTAGAATAGCGATCACAGATTTAGCGGAACTCGTATAATAGGCGTAATCCAATGTTGGATATAAATAGATATAAATTATGTATACCAATAAGAATAAGAGTGTAATGGAGTTATTGTTGGCTATCTGCAGTTTACGTGACTAAGAGGTTTTTGGACCGGAAGACGGCAGTGGTCGGATCGTAAATTATGTGTCCATATGGTGGGGGCACTCGTTTCGGGAATCAGACGTGACTAGAATAGAGTAGGATTCAAGCACTCACATGACACTAATTCATTAACAACTATTTTCTCAGAGCCTTAACTTGTGGGTCGAGTGGCAGATTTTTATACAGGATCATTCAAAAAGAAATTCTGGGATTAGAAATTTTTAATACGCAAATAAATAAAACACATATGAATAGAAATTTAATACTAAAGTATTAAGAAAAGTTCCAAGTTTTATACCCATTTCAATACGTTGCGACATGAGCACCACTGGTCGCTCTACACAGTTCCAGACGGTAGTCAATCTCACTCAATATCCTAAGGTTTATTCTCACGCCTAAGATGAAAATTGTAGGCATGGAGTCGTAGTCGCTTATGAAGAACTTTTTAATGGCAGTAAACCTCGGTTAGCAATGAACATTTTAGAACTTTAACGCAGGAGTGCCTTGTCCGTTCGACATTTTCTTATGAAGTGCTTGGTCGTCCTGGAGAGTCACCTTCCAGTTTCTTTGAATTGTTTCATCCATGGATTCAAAGCTTGATCAACTGGAGCCGTTTCTCCGAGATGCAACGCTATTTACGTTGCTCTGCTACAATGGATTTAAATTATACATACCAATACACGAATTTTGCTTTCAGTTCCTCGATCTACGTCTTTCGGCGCACGAACTAAGACTGAAATTATAATAAAAGAGAGAATATGCGATACTTGAGAGGACGAGCAACGCCATGAGGTGAGCGGAGGAAAAATGTTTCACCACACCTCCAGTAAGAATTATTTCCGTAAGTTTAACAATTTTTTATAAGGTTTGAAAATCCCGGCTCTCATTTTCGATGACCCTGTATATCATAAATATATACACCTGTTGCGTGCGAGCGTCTGGCGTGGTTTTGAGGATGCATAACTACGGGCTCTTTCCAGGAAGGTTTGCTCAACTTCGTGGAAGAGCTGAACTCGTCTTCTGGTCTGTAGCTCGAAGCGTTGATTCTTCTCGTAGTCTTCTTCGTTGTTGGAATCAGGCTCTCCCGATGAGCAATCAACTCTCTCTGCTACATTCTTAAGTTTGAACCAAAACTGTCCGAATAAATTTGCTGACCTCCGAGCTCGACAAATTTCTTCGTCTTCCCGGGATTGAAATTTTTGCAGCCTGATCGATTTCTGCCAATAATAACTTATTTGCTTGTCACCAAAACTTGGTTATCACCTCGACGAGTCGACTACGGGGCTCTAGGTTTTATAACGGGCAATCCCACTACTATCTGTTACGGCCGTGCGTTCTCAACTATTTTTTAGTAAATTTATTAATTGATACAGTTAGCACTTTCTTATATTAATTTCAGTTTTAATCAAATATTGTAGAACGAAATTAATGTATATATATATATATTAATTGGTTTTAATAAAATTTAATTGTGGCGGCAGGAGCTTCCAAAGCGACAATGGCGCCGAGCTCTGTTGCTTTGCTGAAAGCCGAAATGGGAAATGCGCGCTAAAACTCGGTGTGCACTAGGAGAGTAGTTGGAAGCTAAGCATTGCAAGGAGCAGAACAAATAAAACTTGAGCAGAGACTAGACTTCGTTAATGTATTACCAGTTAAAGTTGTGAATTTATACAAAGTAAAATATTCACGGAAGTATTGCATCGTAAATATTGGAAAGTAATAGCAGTTTTTGTCAGAATAAAACTTTCCAAAATCTTCGTGGAGGAATTGTTCCAGGAAAACATTGGTAAATTATTGTGGAGCGGAGCAGTCAACGAAATACAGCCAATCTTGCCAAATTTTAAAGTGAAGTGTAGAATCAGTGAAAACCAAGGCCTGATATTAAAATTAAAGTGTGGTAGTGTTCACGATACAAGAGAGAGATATGGTACCAGACAGACGATCCGTGAGTAACCAAAACTTTGATAGATTTGTAAACGACAATTAAAAGGATAAGTCAGATTTCGTTCAGAGTTCATTTCGTTCAGCTTTCTTTCCACTTATATTTCATATTGTTTTAGGTTAATTTTTTTATATTTTGAATTGTTAATAGTCAGATTATACATTTATTGTGTTCTAATTATCAAACCTTGTAAATAATTAAAGTAAAGTTTTGTAAATTTTGATCAAAGACCGGCGTCAAAGATAGGGCTAATAATGTGCATTTTTAAGAAATAAAATTTTTTTAAATATTAATAATTTTATTAATCATTTCTTTTAATTAACCTTAACTTGTTGATCATTACAATATATATATATATATATATATATATATATATATATATATATATATATATATATTAATAGTACTAGAGGTGTTCAAATGAACTGAGAAGCAATTCAAAGAGTTGTTACTTATAAAAAAAAAGTTCTCTAGAACAAATTAGTAGATTGAGTTACGGCTCACAGTTCGAGTCGTAGAGTCATGAGCGAGTTGCTTGAGCCGTAGGGATGTGAGCGGGTCTCTAGGGTTGAGCCGTTGAAGAACTCTTGGAGAGTGACTTACAAGTTGAGTCGTTGGTTTAAAGAATGATACGATTCTAGATCTGAATCGAAAAAGTTTTGAGTGTCACTCTTCAAAAATTAATAAACAATAACACTCGTAATAAGTTTTGACGCGATGGGCTTAGATCCATTAACAGGCAGTATGGTAAAGTCTTAATTATTGCTAAAATAATCAAGACAGAAACTTAATTTTTATTTGTTATTCTTACGACTTCTCTTCATCCATAGTTAAAATATTATTCCGAGCGTTTTTTTGTCCTTTCGATGTAGATAGTTTTGTTTAACCCCCCTATACATATTTTTATGTTTTCAAATCACTAACCTACTGACACATAAACATTAACAGTTTTAAGTTACAAAATTATGTACAATGAATATGCATAAATTTTTTTATCCATATATATAGTTTGCAGTGTAGATATCATTGCAAATATTCCACGCAATATTGCGTTGAATGTTTCGTTCCCAATAAATCCTGGAAGGTCGGCTATGACGAGGCCAATGCCCTAACCCAGGGATTAACCCTTTATCTCAAGGACTGTGAAGCCATATAGTCGCCAATCTATATTTAGAAGGAACTTCTGGTTTTTCCTGAATGTGGAATTGGAGAATTTACTTATAGAGGCAGATCATGACGGAAAAAAGGAGTCGGCTCACTTTCCTAAATGATATAGTTCTAGAAATAAATATTTGTATTATTTTTAATAAATTAATTACTTAATAATTATTCCATGTTTTGTTTCTCAATATTTGTGAGTGTTCTCGTACCCCGTCCGTTACTTAGTAAAGTTATTTTGAGAATAGAATCAGATAGGATTCGCAGAGTCGAAGAGAAGTTTGAAAGAATCGACTCGTAGCAATGAGTGAATCGACTCTGAACGACTCAACAGAAAGAATCGTTCTGTCCGTTGCTATATAGTCCTTGGTTACTGAAGTTAAGCTTTAGTTTAATACGTGCAGTCAACACGCATCTCACCGGTTAAGCGGTTATCCTGATTTATTTGAACCATCCGTGTTTCCTCATAACCATTTAGGAAATTCATGAAACCTCAAGGCCAGGATCACTTTTTCCAAAACCCGATTAGGAAATCCGACGATGGGCCTGAGGGAAAATCTGTTAACCATCTACGATCTCCACCAAATCCAGAATACTTAATATAATGTAATTTGTCTCGGTCGCTAAATTAGAGCCTAGGAACATTTTCACAACAGTTTAAACTTGAAAATGTACCAATCCAACTTAACTAAGCTACTAGGAGAAATGCGAAAATGAGAATTGACAGTATTTGAACATTCGCTCGATAGAGTGGGTCGACGGTGTTTCCAATGAATGAATTTGCAATTGAAATGGAATTGTAAGCCAACACAACGACCTTAGAATCGTATGAACCTTGGTTCTGAGGAGCAAGGTCATACAGAATCAATTGGTACAGCGTGCTCAGTGGTGTCCCACTGCGTTCCGGGAGCCACGCGTCTAATGAGGGCAGCGTTCACGGTAATTGCCTCGCTAATGACTCACTCAGCCTTACGTGGCGCCAACCCGCCAAACCGCCTCACTGCGAAACGTGAAACTAGGACAGCGGCGGAATTCATTTCCATCCGAAAGTCACCGCCTTACGATTTTATTCTTTAAAACTTCAGCTGCATCGGTTCCCATGCCAAAGGCAGGAATCAATTTGCTTCTTTAAATGCTGCATTTTAATTTAAGCTTTGCGTGAAATACATTTTCATCTCATTATCGGTTCGTTGTCTTTCCTTACTTTTATACTTACTTTCCTCTACCTTTTATTTCAAGTTTAATATCTGAATATTACAGGAAACTGATTATGAAACAGTGAAATTTCCTGCAATATACCTTTGATTCAGCCTATATATAATTATATTCACCCTTCTAATTATAATTTTATCATACCATAACGTCTTAACAGAAACATCAAACATACAACTAACAACTAATTCAGACATCCTCCTCCTGTTGTAAATACCTATCTCTGTCCAAACATGGATATCATTACAACGCATTACGAAAAAAATTCAGAAAGCATGTAATACAATATACTGCGTGAAAATTGATAAAGCAAATTTTTTGTACATTTATTTGTTTTTCGTACTGCGTAGCTGATTGATCTAGAACATTCTCGTACGTCTTGGTTCACGCCACTATGACTATCGTGACTGCAGTATGAAAAATCATAAATAAATGTAAAAATTTTCATGGTTATTCAATGTATAAGCCAGCCTGCTGTGGTGTAGTGGCCAGCGTCATTGCCTTGCATCTCAGAGGTTCCGGGTTCGAATCCCGGCATTGGAATGGATGTTTTTGATCATGCTGGTCACGAAAACTGGGGTTAAGTGCTGTTGGCGCCTTATGTCCAGGTGTCACCCCTAAATTCAGAATGTGTCATGTCATGTAAGATGTCAGTTCTCTCGGTAGATCAGGGCCCTTCATGGGCTGTTGAGCCAAGGAGTAGTAGTAGTCAATATCAGAGGAAAGATCAGGGGCAATCAGTTAAGCAGATGAGAGTGTATGAGCGATTAGGAGTGAAAAGTGGCAATTTTGGTAAGTCGACGTGAGGCTCATTAAAAAAATATTTATTATTCGTGATTTTCTGCTGTGTTTCTCAGCCATAAAATATCATCCTATGGACATGCTGGGAGTTGGTTTCGGACAGTGTAGCATCCAAATAACCAAATTGTTAGATTAAGTAGAGACTTCCTGAAATTTTAATTTTGCAAAATTTCATCATTATCACTATTGTTTGATCACATATTCTTTTTGGTAATTGAAAATTCTATTTTCTCACATACAATCTGTTATTTACACAATATACACTGTGAAAGACTTATATTCTTTGCTAAAATGTCAAATTCTTATTTTTCGCATCAAATCAGTCAATCAATTCCAGCATAGTATTGTATCGTACTTTGGTGATTTTGTTTTAAGTTCCATAATAAATGTTAATTGTGCGTTAATATTCAAAGACGTATTTAATAATCAAATAATATTCATAAACGAAGTCATAACCATTTTTTAAGAATTAAATTAGTGTTTTTTACAACGAATTAGGCGAAGTAACGAATAAGAAGAAACTTTTTAATTTTTTTTATTATTTTTTTAATTTTTTTTTTCTGGCTGTAGACAGGCTATGTATAGGGTATCCACGTAGTGGCAACTCCCCTCTTACAGCATAGGAAAGGGATTTAAAAGGGGGGGATGCGTTGGGGTAGAGAAAGGTAGCCAAGGGTTAACACGGGCCCCCGGGCTATGTTTTAAGGATCCTACCCGACAATTCACCTAAAAGTGATGCAGGGAAAACCATAGAAAAACCTGGTTTTCTGTTTTTATTTACACCTGCTATTACTTCAAACACCGGTCTATTTTTTGATACAAACGCAAATATAAAATATATTCATAAATCTCGTGAACCTCATATAATGCCGTGATCGTAATCTGGATTCACCTAATCTTTGGTACAATTGTTTGTTGAGTTTTGTAACCGATACACATTAATTTTAACATCTTAATTTAAAGAGTATTTCTTGATATTCGTGCTCGGTAGATTAATCAGGTACACATTTATTGCAATCTGAACACGAGTAAAATATACGTCAAGGTTGAAATTATGCTAACCTTAATTTAGAGACCACAAGCAAAGTTAATCGTTTCATTACATTATCTACAACAAAATACATCGATTAACAGAAATAAAAAAGACGAAAATAAATCCAATTAAAAGTATTATGAGAGTTGTTCGATACGTAAATTTTTATTTAAGATTGAAAGTTTTTCACTTTTGTGCAATTGTTTGTAAACATGATCCTTTCAAAAATATTCCTAAAAGTTTTAAACATACTCCAGTCGTAGTTTATTGTTGGCAGCCTTCTGTAGTGTTAGATGAGTAGTCAATGGGACAATGGAAAAAAAAAATTCAAGCTGTCATTAAACATTTTGATTTGAAGGGTTGGATAGCTGAACAAATCAAAACCGTAGTAGATTAAGTTCATTTGGACACTGCACCAACATTGAAGTTCATTTCCTTCCGAATTAACGAGCTTACTCAGGAAAACATAAAAAACTTCACAATGGAAGATCGCAGACTACAAGCTGATGCCTTAGGCTTCTCAACTGAACGCGTGCATTTCATCTTCATCCTCCATGAAAAACTGGCCATGAAAAAGCTTTGCGCGTGATGGGTGCCGCGACTGTTGACATAGGATCAAATCGGATTGGGAGAAACATTGCAACGCAGAATCTAGCAATGTTTAAGCGTAACTGCCAAGACATTTTCGCAGATATGTAACCGTTAATGAAACATGGATCCATCACAACACTCCAGAGACCAGAAAAGATTCAAAACAATGGACAAAAGCTGATGAAAGTGCACCGAAAAGGCGAAGACAGTTTCTTTTAGCTGGAAAGGTGCTGGTAACTGTCATTTAGGATTCTCAGGGAGTAATATTCATAGATTTCTTGAAAAACAACAATAACTTGTTTGAAACGGGTGGTGATTGAGAAACGACCAAGACTGGTGCGCAAGAAAGTGTTGTTTCATCAGGACAATGCACCAGCGCTCACAGAAGCAGTCTCAATCGCGAAAATGTACGATTTGGTATTTGAATTGGTTTCTCAACCACCATATTCACCATACCTAGCTCCAAATGGCTTCTTCTTGTTCCCTAACTTGAAAATTTCGATTGTTGGGAATGAAATTTTCATCAAATGAAGAAGTGATCCAGCCCGAGACAGAGTATTTTGAAGAGTTTGAAAAAACCTATTTTTGTGATTGGTTGAAAAAATTGGGCCAAGTGTATAGCCAAGGAAGGAGACTACGTTGAGATATATTGTACATCGTTTTTTAAAAAAAAATCAATTTTTGTTCCTTTTTTACCAGACTTATGAAACAACCTTAGTATGTTTACTAAAATGAGAAATTTTATCCCTGCCAAACAAAGAATAGGTAACGAAACAGTCCTCTTTGTTGATTCTTACAAGCAATTAGGAGTAAAGTTTAATAAAAGCAAACTTGGACGAACATGTCAATTGCGCAACAAGAAAGGGGTGAATGTCCTTGCACATCATACATAGAATACTGAAGAAAATATCAAGACAGGGCAAGTCATTACACCGGACTAATAATATGGGATTAATGGTGGGAACCTTACAGAGAGGAACATGACGTGGCTTTTGACAAAAATTATACTTTAGTGTACTTCTCGAATACTCGTGACCGTGACTACACGAAAAACTACCAGAAATAAGGAAACTATCTATGCTTAATGCACTCTATATGAAGTATACATATAAATCGATCTGGAGGGCATCTAAATAAACCTATGTTTCTGTCAAAAAACGACCATATTGTGGTGTGATCGTGTCCCTCGTATTGGAGAATAAAAATTTACATATTGGTATTAACACCAGATAGAAAGTACGCACAAAATGGAACAAGAATATGCTTTCGTAAAGCAAATAGGAGTCCGCGGCAGTTTTTTTTTGTATCGACCATGCAACGGGTTGTGAGAGGAACTGCAAAGCGCAGACGTGGTAGTTTGCATGGAGACAGCAAGTCAGCTGATTGCAGAGAAACAGACTGGACGGTCGGAGAGAGAGGATCGAGTTTGGCAAGATGCGTCTGGATGCAGGCGAAATAAGCTGTTACGCTCATCCAGATAGTTGAAGTTCGCAGAGCTTCAGATCAAATTAACTGAAGACGACGAATTATAATGAGCCTGCAGAGGAAGTCATGTGTCTAAAATTAACTGGCCGATTGAGGAAGAGGACATCAAATATGCTCTCAATAAGGATTTACTGTACCGGACAAGATGAAAGAAACGCAGATAGCCATGACACATGCTGATATTTACGTAAGAAAATCCCGCGGTTGACACCTATTTAAACTGTCATTATATTGTTCCGCATTCCACCCTGAGATATTTCTAATTTTACAGTGCTCACGTTGTATGTGCGGATGAATTGTGTAATATTTTTGCATCATTAATTTGTCAATCAAGTGAATTTTGTGTTGTAAAATTCAAGTAAATTATTGCAAACTACATTAATAAAAAGTTAAAGTAATGATTTATAAATTAAATGTCTCAATAAATAACCTCACTACTATAGTCATAAACTAAAGGAAAGTTAAAACAGAACGTAAGTTGGTAAATGCTCATTTGCAGTAAGAAATATACACATATATACAAAATTCTAAGGCTAATCACAATTATAAGATGACATTTCAGATGATCTTTTGTCGGTTGAGTTCAAATCCACATGAGTGTTCCTAATCTATAACATTTACTTGTAAAAGTCAGCTGTTCTTGGAGGGTATGAAACTTCTGGAATTAAAATTTTATACAGAGAAACTGGTCATTTTCATTACTCATTTACTTACAAATACCCACCACCAACGATGTTTTCAAATTGTCTTCGTACGTTAAAGGTAATTAAGTTTTCATACGATGAAGGCAAATTACCTTGTCAGTATTTGTACCGTTTCGTAGTCAACCTCGAAACAGGCAACTGTACATTGCTGTAGAAAGATCTCTGTAACAATAAAGCAGGCGGTGATACTATGCAAATGAAATATTTCGTGCAATGTGTACAAAGGAACCCATCAACCGGATGAAAACAATGAAAACACACATTCCAGAACGCACGTTTCCATTGTAACACACGATGCTGGATTTAACACTGGGGCAACAATAAGCAGTTTTTCAACAAAAAAAAAACATTGTTTCTGTGCAGTGTTTTATGGCGGCTAAACATTCTCAATTGTTTCTGGTATTATTAAAATAACCCCGTATTTATAATTTAGTTCGACTGACTTTTAATAGTGTGCACGGGAATTTTGTGGTATTCAAAACACACACACACACACACACACACACACACACACACACACATATATATATATATATATATATATATATATATATATGAATATTTGTTTGTCTGCCGTTATGCGTTCCGATACCAATCATTACAGGGATGAACGGGGGTGGAATTTTTAAAACGTGCGAAAACGCCGATAATATCTATGAATAAATATTTTTTGGGGTCAATGAGATTGATAGTGTTTTCCCAATGTTATTTACGTGTAATTCCAACCTCATTCGTAGTGCTAGTGCTATTTTTTTCCCTAAAAATATCGCGAAATGAATCGTCATTGGTGTCTATTCGCGAGTTATCGAAGTCACTCACTTTAATTATGACATTCACAATCCGGTTATGCCTGTCAGATTAGTTTATAATATATGAAAAGCCAGTATTTTATCTTCGATTATTCTAGTTTGCGCACGCAAGAAAATAAGAAGAAACTGCCCAACTTGGAATGGGTATGTCCTACGGTATATAATCGGAGAATAGTTACATTTCATTGACCGTGTATTACTGATTGTCTGGAGTTAATTTTATAGCAAGCACTAAACACTTAATAAACCTTCTCAGTAGGTACTTTTAAGTAATATCTGTGTACCCCAAGATTAAATCTGCAAAGTACATTTTATGCAATGTTTAATTATTAATTTTTATTCTGCACACAAAATTAATGGTATCAAAATATCCTGCAATCATTGTTTGAAAACTAAACCTCATGGAAACTTGACTTGTAATATAGTTACAATACCTCGTAAATGAATGTTATATATCGTAAATATACGTAGTGATAGTTTTAGTAGAATTGGACGAAACAATTTTGTGTTCATGGAGCGCGTATCATGGTGTTGTTACAAGACAATTAAATGGAGTGTTTTGTGGTACGATCGAGTACTTACTATATAATTTCCCCTACGAAAAGTACAAAGTAGACTTAAAAGCTGATGGAAAGAACCCGCAATCATAAATACTCCATTTCAAAATAGTGCTCTAATAATCAAATGGTTTGACGACTCGCCAGTAACCCTGAGTTGGGGATTTTTCGTCAGAGGGATGACATTATTCCTGGTGGGGGGACGTATAAAAAGCCAGTGATAAAGAATAATCCCTTTCTGACACGTATAAAATTCATAGAAAAACAGGGGAAAATTTATTTTCTATATTTCTGTCGTAGAAAGGCCGATAGCAACTAGCAGAACGTACTACGAGAGTGAAGGAACATGGAAACAGGAAACCCCTTGCTATATTCCTGAAGTGCCAATCACCGAAAAATATCCCACATGAATGCCGAGCAAAATTTATTTCTTCATTACACCTCGTATAAAATTGAATCTAAATAACTTTTTTTAGTTGCTCTAAAATCGTTATTTTTTAAACCTTCAGATAGTCGTAAAATTTTGCATTTGATAACGGTGGCTGATACTTTACATAAATAAATAAAATGGTATTAATATGTTAAAAAATTCTGAATTTTGATTTAAAATAAGATGTAAATAAACACATTTTTTTATATAATTTAATACTCATTTACATCAATATACCACTGAGTGGCGAATGTTTCCAAACGACGACATGTATACGTATTGAAATTATTATCGGTTAAAAATATTTTATGTGAAAGTACTTTGATAATTGAGAGCTTACTTAAATTAGTTAACGAGTATCTGCCTCCGTAATGCCCAGGATTTAACGCGGCATGCTCGATAAAACATTCATTATAAGATTATTTGCTTATTTAGTATATACGCAATGTGATGTAATCAGGTCGGTAATATAAAACTCGCCTATTTCATCTCAGCGCGGCGTTATTATAATTAATTTCGGTATCATCACGGTACAAAATATGTAAAGCGTTGAGGATATGAAGGTCGTTTTCCAGAACATCTCGTTTGAAGTTTTTGCCCTCGGGTGAACTCAACGAAGAGGCATTTTAGTTTTATTGCCTGGGATAGCTAGTTCTTTAAAAACAACCAAATTTGAGCTTTGACAGTATGCAATTATTATTTTATTAAAACATAGAGAGCTTTCGACTAATACTATCCTCAGCCTATGGAATAACATTATAATTACATCATTATAAATAACTTTAACTAATACATTCATATATATATCATTCATCTGAGAAATATTGATGTTTATAAATAAAGTTGATTTTTTTTGTGTAACAATTAAAATAATTGAAATAACTAGTGAGGTTCGTCCAACTGATGTTATTCGTATCTGCAATCTGCCGTCGAAGTCTGATGGAATGTATAAAGGCGATCCACAGTAAAGTTTTTCAATTTTCATGTAAAATAATAGTAGTACATCATCCATCAAAATTCAGATTACTTATAAATAACAATAATTTCACATCGAAAAGATAATTTTTGGTTTTTTAGTTTTTTATCTGTTTAAATATCTGCGTAATGTGATTCAATCTCGAGTCTCACATTTTATTATTCAGTAAAATCGCCTCTATATATGTAAATAGCTTTCGAAAATCTAATTTTAGTTCTAATTCCACCCTCATGTAGGATTGCCGCATATTCAAAATTAAATTCATGGTTTAGGAATTTTGCATATATTTCTGGGTCAGCACTGCTATTTTGGTTTTAGTTTGGAGATTAATTTATGGTAATAAGTTAGATTTTAATACACGTAGTTGAATACCAGTGTAGTATTTCTCAAAATTTAAGTAAATGATTTTATTAACTAACTTCCTTCTGTCACTATATACAATTTCCTTTTTAATAGAGTAAACACTTTTGGAATCAATTATTTCACAGAAAATTTAAATTAAACAATTATGAATTTTTGAGAAACATGAATAATCTGAAAAGTAATTCGTCTAATATAAATAATACTTACAAATTTTGGTTTGCTCTTAACATGGTTAGTGGAAGAAAGTTATATGAGGTGCCTTGTTGATTTACAGGGAATAATTTTAGTTTGATTAGGTTTAAATAAAATAATAATTGATTATTTAAAGGAATTCCTGAAATTCTGTTAGTAGTATAACGTTTCATATTCACCAAATCAACAACATTTTAACATATATTGACGGTTTCCTTAACAAGAGCACAACTTGTGACAATGATAAAAATATACTTAATAATATTACAAATATAATTATGCATTTTATGACTGCTAACAACATACTCTGTAACTAATATTGTTAAAAAGACTTATTTATTCAATTAAACATTTTATAAAACTTTATAAGTTTCCAATAACTAAATCAGATGAATCTCAGAAAAGTTTTGATTTTGTAAAATGGAATCCTTAGAGCCCTATTGCACCACTATTTTTAATAAATTTAATCTTGAAAAATACATTATTAACTGAAAGAAAGAAGTGTTAACGAAAAATTATGGACAAATAACACTTTTTAAAAATATAACTTAAAGTACTTATTGATGTGCTGTTATCAATATGAGGTACTATTTAAATTGTAGTAAAATACATAACATTCAGAATCTTTTTTAAAAAGATTGTACTCTCTCGTGCTAGGCGGCGTTGAGTTATTCATTTCCAAACAAAAAAGGTCGATATTTTCGTCGAATAAATATTAACGGTGTCAATGTGATTGATATTGTTTCTCCCGATGTTGTTTGTGTGTAATATCAACCTCTTTTGGATTATAGGGCAGCGTCGTTGGGGATGTGGGTGGAGGGACATTGTATAAAGCTAAATTAAAAACAACCGGGATTGGAGTCGATCCGGGGTTTATTGATGTCGCTGAGTTTAATTATGACATTCAACTTGCCGGTTAGGTTGTATTTCTACCACTATTAGTGTGGTGTAATGGGAAGATAATATGTGTATCTCTGTTTGTGTGTGTGTGTGTTGTAATACTAATTAAGGAGGCCATTATTTGTCGATTTATAATAATTTGTTTGGCGGCGCCGACCTCAAAGAACGACAGTGGCGGCGTGCTCTTATTAATATTGAACTAGGAAGACCATGGATTGTTTGGTTTACAATGTTTTGTTTGGCGGCGACAATCTCAAAGAACGGAGTGATGGCGGTCTCTTATTGATATTAAGTTAGGGAAACCATGGATTGTTTGGTTTATAAAATTGATTGACAGCGGTACCGATCTCAAAGAACGGAGTGACAGCGGGCTCTTATTAATGTTAAATTAGGGGGACCATATATTGTTGATTTATAATATTTTGAGTGACGGTGGGCTCTTTGTTGCCGAGATTCGTGGGAACTGCGAGCGTGGGAATTGTAAGAGGAAGCACGGTATGTGGAGCCACTCCACAGAAGCGAATAGATAGTTGGGTGCCAGATCTCGAGGGAGAAGGATGTCTTAAAGCATATCGCCAGATTCTGCTGGAGAAAGAGTTGATCAGCAGAGTTTGATAGGAGACGTTGACGTGCCGTTGGGCCAATGATAGGCAAAAATATAGCAAAATAGAGTTGAAGACTTGTTTTGAACATAAATTAGAGTACAGTTCAGCGGCGACTGTATAGTTTGAAGAATTCTGCAGCAGATAAAATGACTCTGCCATTTTGTTGGTAGTGGTATATGGAACATTTAATAGCCTAAGGGCAAAATATCTCATGATCTATTCATTGTTATGAACACTGTAACACTGACCGGTTTCCCTGTTAACACATCTTGGGTGTCTGTGGGCGATAGTGACTGGTTGACTGGTGGCTGCGGGCGAAGCAGCGGTTGTCCATAGGCGAGGAGTCTGGAGTTCTGAAAGGATTGAAGTGTGTTGTGTTTGTGAAAATTAATGTGCAATTTTATGCACATAATGGCCTTTTAGTGAAGTGTGTTCCCAAGCTTTGAAATCATTAAGTGTGATTCCAAAAGGACAGTTGTAAGTACGAACTAAAATAATAAATGTTTGTAAACAGTAATGAAAGGTATAGTCAGATTTCGTTTCGTTTCATTTCATATTCAGTGCGTTTCAAATTGTTTAAATTGTAAATTCTTTAATTGTAATCTTGATTTGTTTCTTACTTATCAAACCCAGTAAATACCCTGAGAAAAAGAGTAACTGAAGAACTTAGGCTTTCCCGGTGTAACTACTGGAAGAAGTTTTACAACCGGGTAAAGATGTTTGTTTACTACAACGTTTCATTGGCTAGCACCGCCAAATTCTTTAGAGTGAAGAATGATAATATAGTAATAATATTATACACACTATAATATTTATATTCTACAATCTTAAACTCGTACAGCGAATTCTATCATATTTTGTCAGATAATACCTACGATACGAAACAAATCCTGGATCCGTTAAGCTCGCCTATTAACTATAGAGATTGGGGTGGAAGAGGTGGCATTTTAAAGTCATTCCAAATTACAATGAACATTTTTTCTTTTAAAGTACATGAATATTTTTGACATTCTTATGGTACGGGGAGTATTTTTTGAATCTTTTAGAGAATCGTGTACAGGGCTTATTTTTCAGTCACTTAATGTGATGGAAGTATCTTTGACTCCCTTAAGGTACCGGAAGTCTTTTTTATTCTGTTGCGGTACGGAGACTTTTTGAATTTCTTATCGTAAAGGAACTATTTTTTGTCTTTCTTAAGTGAGTATTTTAGATTCTATAACGATACGAAAAGTGTTTTTAACTCTGTAAAGGAACCGAAAGTAATTTTGACTCTAATTTTTATTAATGTTATTTTAAAGTGTCCTGAATTTAGTTTTGGTGATTTCAACATTATTTTATCGAACACACTAGTAATAAAACTTCAACTGAAGTATACATAACAATATATGTAATTGAATTGGAGAAAGAGAGAAATATTGCTAAGTTAATATACCTTTCCTATATGATCAGTAATTAGTGTAGATCATTCGAACTATCATTGTTTGATATTGCAGTTGTAATCTGATTTTGTACTTTAGATATCCTGAATTTTCGCTTGAAAGCATCTGCTTTTTACGAGAGTTGACTCATAGAACGGCTGTCTTAAAAGGTAATCTCGTAGGTTAGAGGTGAACGCGTTCTTTTTGTTCGTGCCGTTTGCCGTTTTAGTGCTTCCTCGTCTTCTTTATGGAGCCGGCACTTAAAGTGGATGATTTAAATTCTGCCATATATTCGACAGCACAGTTCAATTCACAGCGCAGCGAGTAAGAGCCAACGATAAATGTTTAGGAACGGGCGATGTGTGCGATATCCTGGCGGGCAAGCTTATCTACATGGCCGCGAAACATTGCGTTTATCTGCAGGATTAATGACTCTGGCCGGGTGGCACTACTGCTGTACGAGCTTTGCGTGCAAAGATGTCCTCCTAAGGTGTCTTCATGACCCACAAATCTGTGCGTCAACTCAAATCATTCTCAACATATTGCTACATTAAAGTTTAAATGTTTTCGTGCAGTCTAAGCACTGAAATGAGAATGGCCATTTCCAAATCGAATACTTGTCTGTAAGAGTTACGGTTGATCTGTAAACGCGAGGGCGTCAACAGAGTTGTGTTAGTATGTTTTCATTTCACTATACAACATTTGAAGCTGACAGACCGAACACATTCCTAATTGCAATTTTTGTTCTATTGAATTACATTTTTGCTATACACATTGTGGTGACAACCAATATATGTAATTGAATGATTTTATCAATTATTTAATATTTGTATTGCCAGCGTAATATTGTGGCCCATATATTGTAGGCAGTTGCGTAAGAATGTGGAGTTTTCAGGCTGTATTATTGTCGGCAATGAGTAATGTTGAAAGCAGGGAAGAAATTCACAGACAGTCTGCGGTAGGAGCTGCCCAGGAGCGCTCGTTTTGCTTCTGCGATACGAACTGAAACAGTGAAGGTCGGTCTGAGTCTCTAATACAGGTAGAATGGAAAAACTTATTTTATGTGGCAGTCAGACCGTGAGGACTGTTTGTAAGAATTGCTTAAAAACCAAGTTAATAATAGTAAACATGACACAGAAAGGCTCAACAAGTTATATGATGTTTTGTTTTAATTTCTTTGGCTCTTAGTTTTTATCTTTGATTAGTTTGTTGTTCAACTATATTCTTAAGTTATTCGCCGTTAGAGAAACACTGTAATCCGCGTCTAAACGTCCTGAAGTTTTAAAATCAAATATACTTACTTTAAGTTTCGTTCGTTATAAATTTTGTCTGATATAAAGGTCATTTTAACATTATTATTTTTCTTCGAAATTTGTCTGTGTTTGGTCATTTTCACTAATAGTGCCATTTGTGGTTTATCTTTACTATCGTGTATTATGACCTGGACGTCGCAGAAAAGCTTCATGAGGATGTATACATCCTTCCCAATATTTCTCCTCAATGTTCTTCTGTCTCTTTTCCATTCCCTTATAAAGTCATAGATATAGATGTTGCTGATAAGCTAGAACTTCGTTTAACGCCTTGGTTTGTTTATATTTCAGATGTTGGCACTTTACCTGTGTCTATTATAATTCTTGTTATTATATAATGACTTCATGAGATTGAAATTTAAATGTTTAGGAATTTTCCACGAAGGCTAGGTGTGTTTCTAAATTATATTCTCGTCTCTTTGTATTATCTGTTTCAAGGTATAAACATCCTCAGTGCATGATCTTCCCTTTCGAAAAAAAGCTTGTTTCTCTTGAAGCATTTCATTTATTAGTTCATTTTGTAATCAGTATTTAGAACACTGCTACCTCTTTTACATTTCTTCAATATTGAAATCACTTTCACTATGTTTCATTCCTCCGGTATGTCATATTTTTTTCAGAACATGTTAAAGAGACTTTTTCCGTATGTCACCAATTAAGAATTTATTTTTCATCTAAACCCAGTGATTTTCGATTTTTTTATATTATTACTACTATCTTCAACGCCATCAAATCTATACAGGCCTAATCCACTCCTTGCAATAGATCTTTGTTATTTATTTCTGTCACTTCAGAATTACACTACAGGGCTTTATAATACCTATGCAATCCTCTGTTTGTATTATATTCAAATTTACTGTAAATCTATTTTCTACACTTAGTTTATATGCCATTTCTTGTTTCCCATTTGTATTATCTTCAACTCTGCATACGAACGTGTCAAACAATGTTACACATGCTTTTCTTGCAATTGCTTTAGTTTCATTTCTCATATATAATACTGTTATTTACGGCTACCTTTGAGGGTGCCTTTTCCTCTCCGTTTTGAACTGAGGTTCCCACAAGCCGAGGCACCTCGGCCTGTTCTGAGAGGTGTATGTTCCGGGGTCACAGACCTTGGTCATACGGTAAGAGTTGTCCGCTATTCCCATTGGAATAGTCGGCCAGCTGCCTCCTAAACTGGTCGAGGCACGGAGAAGGGAATGCTGCGTCCCCACAGCAAACTCTTCTTCCGCTATCGGAAAGGCGTGGGACAAGTACCCAATGCCCGACCTACCTAATGCAGGTTTTTCTAGGGTTTTCCCTGCATTTCTTTAGGCGAATGCCGGGTAGGATCCTTAAAATATAGCCCGGGGACCCTAGTTAACCCTTGGCTACCTTCCTCTACCCTTCCGCATCCCCCCTTTCTAATCCCTTCCTATGCTATTAAAGGGGAGTTGCCCAACGTGGATTACCCTCATGTAGCCTGTTGCCTTTTAAAAAAAAATTTCATTAACTTTCCTATTATTATTATTCCTATTTAACGCACCCGGACACATTTACCGAAAGTAAAATGTATTCTATCATAACCAGACTCATTGGAGAAAAAAAACAGAGGACACTACACATAAAATGTCACATTAGAATAGATTTTAATAATTTGTTTCGTTAAATTATAAATAATATTTTTTCGCACTGACTGGATAACGAATTTCATACTGTGTACATAATTTCAATCTATTTAGCTATTTTTTACTTAAATAATCTACATTTACCTGGAATTGGTATATATAATCTATTGACCCATAAAACAGTCCTCAGATGTGGCTCTGTGCAAGCAGAATTTAGGACTCAGCTTCCAGTCCCACTCAGCAATTTTTTTGTTTTTGACTTAGATTGCTTAATTTTCAGTTCTAGACGTTTCTCTTAATTGAATTTTCTGTTACTCGAATGTACTGTACTAGAATATTCCATTACTGTATAAATAATATTGGACCTAGAAGCAGAGGTAGTCATTTCACAGTGCTCTAGCGTTAAATAAACGCCAACTACAGCAAACAACTTGTGTTTACTGATTCACCTAACCCTCTCGATGCGTGACAGTATTATTTATTTCACATAAATACATACAGGCATCCACTCCAACACCACAGTACAATTTTCTACAGTAGAAGATAAACTCATAGCATTATTAATTGAATATAAAACACATTCATGTGGTCATTTTTATATTTATTCATAGTGATTTGGAGAAGAGAAAATTTTTCACAACGTTTTATCACGTTTCAACACTTTCTCCAAACGGCGAAAATGTTTGTTATTATAATTCATTATTCATATCATCAAGGAATTATCCCATTTATGACACTTTCTTTTGTCCTGGATTCTTACCCGTAGATGTCGAACAAATCGAATGTGTTTAACCGTATCAATGCAAAGCGGTGTCTATCTCAATATGAAAAATTATCCAATAAGTAATAGCAGACTGCTCAGTACTGTAGTAAAATGGCGCATCTTCCTCTTTTATACATTTCATACATCCACAATCGTCATATTGATAAGTCGCGCTAGGTCCTGGGATCCGACGAAATTTAATTTAATTTTATATCCGGAGCCAGATCAGATACAGGAATGAACTTTTATGGCATATGTTTACAATATTCTGCCAAGGACACACTCCAAATGAAACCGTAGTTTCTCGGAAAATGACGTTTGAATAAGGAAGTAGCGTATCTTCGGTCCAGATGACGACTGTGACCACACTCGTCAGTATTTTTCATGTCCTTACCGCAGTAGTAAGGAGTGATAATAAAGATCCCTTTAGTAAAAATAATTGACAATTATTGAGTTTTAGTGTCAAATATTTATCTTTCGATACTTAAATTTTTATTGTTATTAGGGGATATTATATTTGTGGTTTCTTATTACAACTTTCCGATTTTCTATTTGTAAACAATTGTAGAAAATGACTAAAAATATATAGAACTTGAAAAATCCTCAAGATGCAGATGAAATTCATCGTCTTCTTTTAGAAGAAGATAATTATGACACAAATGTTACACCATACGACGATATTGAAGAATCATCAGGTGAATCAGAAACGAGATATTTTAGGAAATAGGTCAGATGACTCGGGTACGGATCAAGAAATTGACGAACTAGATTTAGAAAATATTGCTGTCCATGTTTCAATGAAACTAAAAAACAGTGGAAAACACAATATTGTTGTCAAAAGTGTAAAGGTTGTTGTTTTTGCGTATATAGATACAAAAAATACCAAGAATTCAAAATTCAAAAATAACATTGAAACAGTCTCTGATTAATATATTTATTTTACTAAAAATGTAATTATTTAGATTATGATATTATGTGTACAATTATTATTTATGAGAATTTCATCAGTATTTTTGCAAAAGTAGAATATTTAAAAAATCAATAACTAACTGCATTTTTAAATAATTATACTTCAAGAACTATGGAACTGTTTATCTATTTGGCATCTAAGTGATGTTTGGTTTTCAAACTTAGTTTCAATATCTTATGATTATAATTCTAAAGGATATTTTGATATTAGAAAATTAGAATATTTCTGAAAGTGTATTTTCTTTAACAAAGATTTTGAATAAAATGGCTAGTTTTTTAAAAAACAAGGCTGTAATTGGATGAATGAATTATGCATATATGTTTTTAACATGTTTACGTTCAATGTCTGTAAAAATGTTCAAAATAATTTATGCAGAACAGTGATCAGTAACGAAACGCTTAACTTTAGATCCCCTGGACTTAAAGGGACTACCTTCGTTACTTAAGGGGGCGCGATAAAAGTAGGTCTAAGATTTAAGAACATTTTTACCGAGTTCTTTTTTTGTAATTTGACCACACGTTTAAATATTTCTAAAGAATGTACAACAAACATACAATCATCATTTTTATGGTACAAATGATTAACTTTTTATCGAGACCGATAAAAGAAGTTTCTAGCGGCGCAGTGGCCGCAGCCACGGAGGTCTTGGAGATATTTACAAGTGATCCTTGGAGGCTAAGGAAGGCGTCGCGTCGGTTTTATCGGCTGACGGGTTTACTGCTCTGATTTATCCGCGGACGATTGGCGATCGATAGACTTTGTCTACTGCGCAACACGGCAATTATTGATAACAATGTTCTCTCTCTCGTTGCCTCCGGCTCAAACACTTCTTTCTCATCTACCTTTACTACTTATAACAAATGTAATTATTTTGTTGTTTTTTTCAAATAGATATAAAATGTTCTGTAGTCAATAATATTAAGTGAGATATTAAACTATTTTCAAATTTCGAATATTTTACATACTCAATAAAATATTGATATAAAGATTCCTGTAATTTATTGGTATTTACAAAAAATGTAGGCATTTAAATATCTATACAGAAGTTATAAGTCTGAAATTAATATGCTACAGGCTGAGATTTAGCTCTCTGTAATTTATTAATGCGGCTAATAATACATAAAATCATTTACATCATGGAAATACAAATTTTCATCACATAACCTATTCTACTAACGCTTTTAACCTCAACAATAAGCAGGAATTTTTTCTTAATTGTTTGGTTTGTAGGCGGCATTTGGTATAGGTGTTCTTGCCGACGTTTCGCTCGAGCATTTTCAAGGGTAGGACAATAACTACTTGGCCAGAACGCCAGAACAGAACGCGGCCAGAAACAAAAAAAATTGGTATTAAATATGGCCACGAAATCAGTAACTGTCAAAAATAAATACTTCGTATCAATGTGAATTCGTTTTTGAACATTCAATTTGTATATCACAGATAAATTTATTTAATTACATTGGGAAAAGACCAATGACAAAGTTTAGAATTTATACAATGAATTACACAAACTACATACAAAAAATAACACAAAATAAAAAAAACCTTCCGTTACTTATTATTGTTGTTAAAGTTTAACTACCACAAAATTTATAAGTGTCGCCCCACATTTCTGTACACTGCAATTCCTTAAAGGTTAAACTCTAAATTTCATACTCCATATCCTTAATAAATTTTATTTCATTTTACAGTTCACTTAATATATTTATAATAATACTTAACGTATGATGAAAATATTGTGCATATTTCTAAGTGACAAGTATTTCTCTACGGTATATAATATTACTTGGACAGGGGCTTATATATTTTTTACTTAACACTATTTTACACTATCAAGTTTCTTACATATATAGACGTCTTGTCTGCCTGAGATTATCTCCTCGTCTGCACTTGACTAAAATATTTTGTATATCTATTAACATGCCCAATGAAAATAAAATACAATTTTGCATCAGAATATTTCGGTTTGAACGTTTCCAAATCTCGATTCAGCCGTTTTTCTGTAAAAAAAAAAGTAGCAATTAAAATAAGGTTTTTGAACACTTAATTTAGTCTTCATATGGCAGAAAGCTGTTTAATATTGTCCGAAACCTTCTTAGGTGTACATATAACAACAAAATAAAGTTTAATCAATATCGGTGTGACAGACAAAAATATAGAAGAGATCGGAGTCGGATCTCACAATTCCTGGAACATGAATATATACTGAAATTACTAAATTCAAATTAATTTACAGACGAATAGATTATTTTATTTATAAATATTCAAATAAACATTTATTTTTATGTACTTTTGTAACGTGTCTGGAGTCTCCAAAAAATTATAAACATTCATACAATAATTAATTTTCCCCTATTAGCCTCGAAACGTTTATTTTATCACGGTTGAGAATAGTAAGTACTCAATAAAATAAAGGAACGATAAGAGATAAGTACTGTAATAAAATATATCATATTACATTATTTTTTAATATTTCATCACATTCACATTCCTATCCGACAGACCATAAATTTGAAATACATTCGTAAATGTTTGTGGTAACAGTATTATAAAATTATTTTATTAAAATGAAAAGTATTTTTGCTGGCCCCTTTTTCTTTAAATTTCAGTTTCTCAAAATTTACTGTTATTATATTATTTTTCTTCTTGCTTCTGCCATTTAATAATCGATTTATACGCTCTGTTCGTATATTATGGACCTCAACTGAAATTCATTTCCTTATATTTTTAAGGGATGGATAACTACAAATCAATATAAATATGGTTGGAAAAATATTGAGACGAAGAAGTCCTTACATTGTGTGCGTAAAAACAAAAGCTATTTACACAACGGCTTACAAAAACAATCGGGAAGATGAAAAAACCATTGGAACAAACTTCACTGAGTCCATCCAGAAAAACAGAACAAATTCTTGTGATCCCTAGAACGTTATAATGTGCATTCCAGAGTTTCAGAACATTTATATATAGTAATTAATTAGTGCCCATTTTGCGGCACATTGCGAATTTAAATTTGTCATTTTAACAGTCACGGAATCCTTTTTCTGTTCTTTATTCACCATCACAATTTACATATTATTCATAACAATAAAGCCTCAGAATTAATAGAAAAAGGAACGATTGAAACTGCTATCCTCATGGAATTTAAAAAACACAGAATGAAACAGAGTACTGATTTTGAAGGTGAATAAGAAGTATTGAAAAAAAAGTACAGACAATATCACACGCTAATTCGCGAATAGAATAGGCAAGAACCTCGGATAAAGTCAAAGAACATACAGGCATGAGCAGAGAAGTGTATTCCGCACAAACGGCTAATCACAGTAGTTAAAGAAGTAACGTGTATCGCATATGAATTAAAATTACAAATACATTGTAATAAAACTTTCACTGTATATATAAATCAGGTCCCTGATTCATAAATTGTAGTAAACTTCATCTCGCACAGAGACGATTAAAAATTTTTTTTGTGCAGATTACTTACTTTAATTTATTTTACTCAAAAACGCAAATAAAACTTTAAAAACATTTATTATCGTATTTTTTAAGCATCTGAACGTCACACCATCAGCTCAATTTCCAAAGTCACTCTCACCAAACAACTCTCTGACCTCAAAGATTCACTAACAATGCAGTGACATCTTTGCCAAACATATTTTTACAACAGAAGTTTTTGTGACGAATCCTATTTCCTCTTTAGAGGGCTAATGGTGAATAAATCTATCTATCTATCTATAATACATTAATATTATATTGTATATTCTAAATTTGTAGTTTACCAGAATTAATATTTTTTCATTACAACATACTATACCAAATATTATACTATAATAGACTGCGTCAAGTCAATAGATGCCTTTGGACATCATTACTGAATCGACGCAGACAGTGTTCGATAGTTGAAAATTCGCATCAAGACGCTTGACAAAACATAAATCGGACCTCCTGTGGTGTAGGGGTCAGCGTTACGACCTCGCGTTACGGGTTCGAATCCCGGCGAGCGCATGGATGTTGTGTGCGTCTTTCCACACTGAGAAACTCCCGTCAATTAGTTACAAAGATAAATTGTAACTGATAAACTTAATGATTCGCTAAATACGTCAGATCTAGATGCGACTGTAAATAAATGAAACATAATGAAGTCTCGATGATCGGTAGAAATATTCAAAAAATATCCATCTGCAATAGTCAATGGAATGTTTAGGAATGTAAGATAGACTAAACGGACTTAACATAAAGAAATCATTTCCATAGTGCCATACTGATAAAAAAAATTAGAAGACACTGTACACGAACTACAAATTGAGGTGAAGAAGTATAAAACAAGCCAATTTAAGAAAAGACTCCAAGCCATAGCTTGCGGGATGATTCAGTGACAATAGTTACGTGCATCTCGTACATATTAGAAACTTCGCCGAAGTATTTAAAAAATTTTGCTAAAATTAATACACAGGTGACATCATTTTTCTATGAAAATTAGATTTCTAAGTCATAGAGTTCTTAATATATCAAAATTAGATGCTAAATTTAGGTGAAGTTTTCAAATTGAAATTAAGAATTTTCTGACAATTTATGAATTAATAACATGATTTATGACAAATTAAGTCAGAAATATTATTAAATGAGTTGATTGGGTAAAAATGTTTGTTCATTGACGTTTTGTAAGAAGCTCTAAATTATTTTCACGCACCTATTATGAAATTCTGTGGCGTTTTTAACGTGTTTCATTTTAATATATATCTGGAAGCTATATATTTATATTTTTATTATATATATTTTTTATATTGTTGCTTATTAGTAATAATGTAACACCTGAAGAGGTCCCAAAGTTCGGGGTGAAACGTACTGTGGCTTATCTGTACTTAAAATTTTCGTGATAAATATAGAAACTTGAATATTCAATTCAATTTTTATTAATCAACTCATTTGATTATTTTTTTATGAATTCATTGACTGTAAATTATTATAACAAAATACATTTATTGACTCCAACGTAAGCGAGGAAGAGGACATCAATTTATAGGTGACACGTGAATATTATAGATTAAGTGTAACGTAATTTATTTATTGTGGATTGTATTGAATAGATTATTTAATAAAACAAACACTTAATTTATGTCATTTATAAATTTTAAAATTCATTTCATGGTTATTAAAATTTGGATTCTAAGGGCGATATTCAATAGACTCATATTGAAACAATATTTCGTTCAAATCAAAGGGTCATGAGTCGGGGGATTCGTATAGCAGAAATCTCATCAAACGCATCTCGATGCGAAAATACAGACACACCTGATTGTTTTTCTTTCGTCGGCTAGGAGCATGGACGGCTGGTACCTTGTGGTTCAGGGATACTTCTCGTATTTCAGACGGTGTGTGAAAGGTTCGCTCGGACTTCCTTCCTGCTCAGCGACACGTAGTATCCATGTCGGGCAATGAACTCCGGTTCATCGGTCGTGGATCTCCTCGGATCTGTGGCTGCATTGAGCTGGATAATTAACTCTTGCCCGGTTCTTGCTAGACTGAGATGATAGATTTCCGGCCTCTCCTTTTTTCTCTTCTCCTCTCTGACTTCGCTAACCAACCATTCTTTTTTATATATGATCTAATACTAACTTCAAAGCTCACGTCTGATCCCAGATCGACAATTTTATTTCTCCACCACAGGGATAGAAACCAAATCACTTGACCTTTCTCCGCCAATTAATTTAAAATATTTTACCTCACGAAACCCAGTACTGATTTGGGCAGGGAGGAGCACTGCGGAATATTTCAGGGCTATTGTCTGTCCACTGAGTGAAAATTTTCCAAACGACCTTCTTAATGCCTCTGATTTGTATGTACGAATCCTGTCTTCCCGACACGGCGGTGTCAAAATGACCAGGAATTAAAATGTCCAACTTGCTACTGGCTTGTGCTTTGATCCAATGAATTATTTAATAATTTGCGGGCGCGCTTCTTCTCTACACTAAATTTCTGGTTGGAAGAAGAGAATAGTAGAAACGATTGGACTGAAATTCGTCAGTAGTATATATGTACAGTAAAGGTGAGAGGAAATTTATGGGGTAAATCATGATAATTATAACACCATATATTGGTAAATGTTATATTCCGTAAATAATTTTCCGAAATGTATCACAAAGTTTTACTGCGTTTAAAACTAATATAATTTTTTCACATAGATTTACGGTGCGTGTATTATTAATATAAGCATATTAGCTATAGTAAATGTCGTATTTGATAATATATTTTTTAATTAAGAGTTTGTAAGAAATCAAAAATAATAGAGAAGAGGAGAAGCAAAGAAAAAACGCAATACCAAATATTTAATACAGTGCTGAAGTTTTTTTAAGATAATAGTCATTATAAGATTCGCTCCTTTCATTGAAATTGAGGAGTATTTTTGTGCTGTCCCCACAAATTTTGTTGTATCTTCTGAAACCTACGAGTTGAAATCCGAGGTCAGTACCTTCCCCGGCTAAGCGGTTTACTGACCGAAGATTGCGATTTTACACTTCAACGAATTGAGGAGTCTACAAGATAACAGGTTTTTAGGAATATCTTGCATCAAAATATTGTTTTGCCAATATGTCACAGTTAATATAATTGTTAACTAGATAAATATGGGGTGAAACATACTCCCCCTTTTAAGCTAATGAAAATTTCATTTTAATATTATTGACAGTGATTCAGTAAAAATTATTGAATTCCATTGAATGCTGCATCGCAACCAACTTGCATTCCAGATATCTAATAAGCGCACTTGTGGAATTCAGCACAACCCCAGGCTTACAAATCATAAACGCAGTGAGTGGGAGGGAATTGAGATTAATTGCTTACTACAGTTATTGTGAAGACGTGAAGTTCTCAGAAAAACTGAAACTTTACCCTTCTACATTATATGTTACCAAGATGGACGAATGTAAAAGCATTATTTTTTCGTTAATAGTTAATTATTCACTGCATCTCGATTAAGTTAACCCATATATTGTAAAAAGGAAAGCGGTTTTGCTTGAAACATTTACAAATTGTTATATAATCACATTTATTGATACCGAATGACAAACAATCGAAATAATTTAACGTTATTTTATGATTGTAAAAAAATCTATTTCTGTACGTTTGATAACACTTAATAAGTAATATACTTGTGGAAGTTTCTTTAACAAGTTATAAATATTATTATCTAAGAAAGGATGAATTGTAATTATTATCACAATGATTTGCTCATGATGAATATTTTATGTATCATACTTATTGAATGTCTGTACTTCGTGTTGTTTTGTTTGTTCAATTTTCGGTCAGTTTTAAATTATTCTTGGTTGTATTTATATCTCAGTCCAAGTTTTGAAAAAAGAAAATAATTTTTTATAGTTTTTCAAAATTGGAAGGGCTTTCGACAAAATTTCAATAGTCATCAAATACATTAAAAAAATTTCAATGGTCACAACCTTACATATAATTATTTGACTACCACTTATCGTATTATCATTAATGATCACTTTAATTATACACAAGCGTTCAATTTTTTTTCCAAAACATATTCGTTTCTTCGTATTATGTATTAATCTCATCAGTTTTCAGGCCGATACGTGTCTCATTGGTAACACCTCCCATCTGAAACATACCTGGTGTATAAGGTTAAATCCGCTGTTTGTTAGTCAGAAAAACATAAGTTTTTTTATAGAAATGAATAAAAATTTATAAGTACTGGCCCTCGCTAGCTGCACATTTTCCCATCTCTCGGGTATTTTGTGGATACAATACCAAAAAAGGTCCTCTTTCGAGGCAAAGCACTGAATTCATTTTCGAACATCTTCGTAAGAATCGATGTGATGCTCAGCGAGCGCGTGGCCCATCGACGAAAACAGGTCTGGTGAATAAGAGGCATGGCATGGCATGGCATGGTTCGTGCTTCCAAGTGGCTTCCGACCATTGTTGACGTGTGCGATAGTGCGTTGTCGTGGAGGAAAATCAGCTTGTCATGTCTTTCCTGATAATCCGGCATTTTTCCACGAAGAGCCACGGTGCAATTTGATCAGATGTTGGTGGTAGCGGTGGGTAGTAGCAGTTTCACCAGGTTACAGCAGTTCATAGTAGACGATACCCTGCTGTTCCCACCAAACGCACAGCATCGTCTTCCGTCCGAAGCGATTTGGTCTTGCAGGCGACGTTGATGGTTTGTCGGGATCAACCAACGATTTATTGCGTTTAGGATTCTCGAAATATACTTGTCATCGCCAGTCACAATCCGATACAAGGACCTACTTTCCTTTTTGTCTCGTGAGCAAGACTTCGCATGTTTTTTGCGTCGCGTCATGTCTTGCGGCTCCCATTTTCCGATCCTTTGAACGTTTCCCGTGGCATATAGGCGCGTAGAATTTGCTGGTTGAGTAAGACCCAGTTGCTTAGCAAGCTATTTTTGCAATTGGGTTTCGTCCTCGTCCAAAAGAGCCTGCAATTGATTGCCCTAATTTTCACGCTTCTTGTCGCTCAGATCAAACTTGCTGTTTTTCAGCTGACGAAACAAATCTTTGCACTTTGTTTCCGATAAAGCACGCCGCCATAGAATTCGATGTGTGTTCGGTAGCTGATTTCTTCAAATTGATGCAGAAAAGCAAAGGTTCTTGCATATTCTCTTCTTTTGGCAAAAAGCTAGACATGATTACCAAAGGTAAAATGTATGTTGTTTTATGAAATTACTGATGATGTACACTGACAATTGTAGACATGTAACAAACTCACTCAAAAAATAAGTTTAATATGATCAATACAGCCATCTATGAGCAAACAACGGATTTGAGCTTTAAGCTTAGTACATCTAGTATATATAGATGTTCAATATTTTTACATTTATTTCATCTTATTATTATATATTAATCTTATCAGTTTTCAGGGCGATACGTGTCTGTTTAGTACACTGCCCAACTGAAACACAAGTTTGAAAGGATTATATTCGTTGGATGTTATGGAAGGGTTTATATCCACATTACGCTTGTATTCCAAAGCCACACGTCACATTTATATGGCGTAATATTACAGATTATTAGTTATACTAAGAATAAAATATCTAGAAACACGAAACAAGGCGACCTACATAATTAAATAAATACATGCATTTAAACATTCATTAAATCCACGTGAAATTGTTCATATGTCGTTAATGACTTATTATCATTCATATAAAGGTGCACTGGAAACTTCAGGCGTTGTCAAAGTTGACGTTAAAAATATTTAGAAAAGGACATCGCTGGGAATAATTACAATTAATTTAACCGACCGGTATTACTTAAAGAAAGTAGCGTTTTCGACTCAGTGGAGAAGTGAATTTGATGATTACAGGTTAGAACATTATATAGCGTGGAAAATAATACTGTCCGTTTGATTTCAGAAAATTCTGGTACGAAGCAAAGTTTTAATTCATTATATATAATAGTATTTAAATCCGTTTGATAAGTGAATTTTGTAAAGGATATATTTTATGGAAAATTATTTTTTATATCTTCGTCCATCTTGACAGAAAGCGTACGAAAGGGATCGTAGATATACGAAATTTCCCACGATTGTTTCCTGAAAATCATAACGAAAAAAGTTAATTAGCAGTTCAAGCAATCTGCTAGTTGGAAATTTAACTAGAGAATAGAAAATGCCCACGGAAGATAATTGGAAGTATATATCCTCTCCGTTTTTGAACTAAGGTTCCCACAAGCCGAGGCACCTCGGCCTGTTCTGAGGGGTGTATGTTCCGGGGTTACAGACCTTGGGCATACGGTAAGAGTTGTCCGCTATTCCCATTGGAATAGTCGGCCAGCTGCCTCCTAAACTGGTCGAGGCACGGAGAAGGGAATGCTGCGTCCCCACAGAAAACTCCTTTCCCGCTATTGGAAGGGCGTGGGACAAGTACGCAATGCCCGACCTAACTGTTCTGGTTTTTCTAGGGTTTTTCCTGCATTTCTTTAGCCGAATGCCGGGTTGGATCCTTAAAATATAGCCCGGGGGCACTAGTTAACCCTTGGCAACCTTCCTCTACCCTTACACAGCCCCCCTTTTAAATCCCTTCCTTTGCTATTAAAGGGGAGTTGTCCAACGTGGATTACCCTCATGTAGCCTGTTGCCCTAAAAAAATAATAATAATTTGAATTATTTAACTTCCAATTTACGAAACTATTCTGTCAGCAGTTTTCATTCACACTCGTCGATCTTCTTTCTTCGACAGACATATTTTACAATTTACTTAAATATACAATAATCCTGCGTATGTATCCAGTCCAGTGAAACACTCAACCAGATAATTATTTATGAAAAAAATAGTAACAATAATTTCATTTAAGATAAAGTTTTTATGCTATTTTTAGGTATTGTATTAATAAAATAGTGATATAAAATATTTTATATTATTAGTTGAATCCACTATAAATTCATATAACTAGCAATATCAGCCATAAAGAGGTTTTAAATATTTTTTTGTACGAGTACGTTGGCAACGTCATCAGAGGTTGTTCTTAAAGCAGAATTTATCGCATAAATGTCTGTGGGACATCTTCGGAGCAACACCAGGCCTACAGCAAACACGAGCCCATATCAGGCGGTAATTAATCACCCTGACATGCTGGGAAGGGGAAACTTTAATAATAGGACTGCCACATCCCGCAGACTCTGCCAGATATTCTTAATATTTGCATTAGCGTTACTTAGCAACTTCTTCGGAAAACTTTCTTATTGAGTTTTAGGTCCCATGAGAAGTAATGAAAACTGGCGGAATAAAGAAACTTGAGACTTGCCGAAGCAACACGGTTGTATAAAGATTCGTTTAAGTAAATTTAATTAGTTTGACGGAAAATTTAAAATAAATTCTATATTTCTCGGTCCCTAAAAACATGTAGCGTATCTTCTTATTAATATAATTTGTTAGACTTCGGAAAATTTTCCTTCATTCCTATTCACTTAGAACAAAATATTATTTGTTGCGTATAAACACGGAGGTTTATTTTTCTTTCACTCAACAATAGTACCACCTCACGGATTTGTGCCATGAGCACGTTTTATTATCATCATCACCACCATTGGCTCTGCAACCCATTGAGAGCCTTGTCCTGACTCATCTTCCACGATACGCTCAGTTTTAGTCGCGAATGGGACGTGGTCAGTATAGTTGCTCCCTTGCAGCCTTAACCCCAATTTTCTTGGCCAGGAGGAGCACAATGATCCATGTCCATTCTAACCATGGACCTCTGAGATTCTAGGCGGAGACGGGAACGTATTACATTATTTAAAGATTCCCAAAGTGGTCTATATCCGAAAAGCAATGGGTCCATGTGAAAGAAAACCAAAATTGGGGTTTCACATGAATGGATCCCATCTAAACAGGAATCTTATAAATAAAAAAGAGTGTATGTATGTTTGTATGTTTGTTTGTATGTTTGTTTGTATGTTTGTTTGTATATTTGTATGTTCGTTATACAAATCTACACCGGTAGAGCAAATTTCACCAAATTTCGTACACGTGTTCTTTACGACCAGGAAACAAACACTGTCGGGGTGAGACATGTCTACCACCCCCAGAAGCGGGGGTGCTTGGGGGTTGAAATATTTAAACCTGCTAAAACAGCCGTTATCTTAGTCGGATAATAATTTTTAGGGGTCCAAGATATTTATGGTGTTTCTACCGATGTTTTCTGAATATAATTTTCATCCCCTACACCCTGGGAAAAGGGCACCCTTAGGGTTTGGGGTGAAGAATACAAATCTATACCGCTGGAGCAAATTTCAGCAAATTTCGTACACGGGTTCTTTGCGACCAGGAAAACAACACTGTCGGGATGAGACGCGTCTACCAACCCCAGAAGCGGGGGTGTATGGGGGTTGAAATACTTAAACATGCTAAAACAGCAGGTATTAGATTTGGATAAATATTTTCGGGGTCAAAGATATTGATTGTGTTTCTACCGATGTTATCTGAATATAATATTCATCTCCTACGCCCTGGGAAAAGGGCACCCTTAGGGTTTGGGGTGGAGTTGCTTTACAGAAAAATAACGCGAATACAACCGAGTTTGGAGTCAAATCGAAGGTTATGGATGTCAGTGGGTTTACTTCGGATAAATATTTTTAATTGCCGATTTAACCCGAAAGGGCGGAGTTTGGAAGGGGAGATAAATAGTCAGTTCTTGCGCGTTCTTGGAGGAGAATTACGTGAATACTATTTCAACGGATGTTGTTGAAAATATAAATCCCTTTAGACATTAGTGGTGAGCTTGCTTAGGGCTGGGGGTGAGAATTGTCTATTATTCTAAAACTGCCAAAATGTTATGTGTTTATGGGTAAAATAGATTTATAGTGTTTCTACCGAAGTGATATGAGTAAAAATTCAACCCTTTCCACTACGGGAAAGTAGCAGATTTAGGGGTGGTGTTGTTCAAACTATTTTAACCGATGTTGTTTCCATTAATAACGACGTATAATTTTATAAATAAAAATGAGTGTATGTATGTATGTATATTTGTATGTTTGTATATTTGTGTGTTCGTTATACATACATACATACACCGCTGGAGAAAATTTCACCAAATTTCGTACACGTGTTCTTTGCGACCAGGAAACAAACACTGTCGGGGTGAGACGCGTCTACCACCTTCAGAAGCGGGGGCGGACGGGGGTTGAAAAATTTAAACATGCTAAAACAGTTGATATTTCAGCCGGATAAATATTTTTAGGGGTCACAGATATTGATAGTGTTTCTACCGACTGTTGGGGTGAGACGCGTCTACCACCCCCAGAAGCGGGTCGCGATTATCAGTAGAGCACTTTTAGGTGTTGGGGTGAGGAACGCTGCAATAAAATAACGCGAAATACAACCGAGATTGGAGTCAAATCCAAGGTTATGGATGTCGCCAGTTCAATTATAGCATCAAATTGGCCATTTAGCCCCAATGGGCGGGAGTGGATGGGATGGAAATTTTCTAACATGTTAAATCATCGAAATTAGCGTGGAATAAATAAATGCCGGGACCATTGACGTTGATAGTATTTCTACCGATGTTGTTTGTAGGCATGATAGGGGTGGGGCTGGAGGGGATTTTTTGAAAATAACGGGAAAAGCAACCGATATTCGAGTCAAATCGAAGGTAATGGATGTCCCTTAATTTATTTATGACAATCTGGACAACGCGCGGGTATCGGCTGGGTTGGGATGAGTTGACCGGCTGTTTTTTGCGTCAATTAAATATATTTCGGGATGAATTAGATTAATAAAATTTCCCTACATGTTCTCTATGTATAATTTCAAGCCCTTTCGGAATCATAAGGGTGGGCGTGAAGCAGCATTACATAAAAAGAAGCCAGAAACTATCGGGATTGTCACTGAGTTTAATTAATTTCCTTGAAAATAACGGGAAAAAAACCGAGATTCGAGTCAAATCGAAGGTAATGGATGTCCCTGAATTTATTTATGACAATCTGGACAACGCGCGGGTATCGGCTGGGTTGGGATGCGTTGACAGGCTGTTTTTTGCGTCGATTAAATATATTTCGGGATGAATTACATTAATAAAATTTCCCTACATGTTCTCTGTGTGTAATTTCAACCCCTTTCGGACTCGGAAGGGTGCACCCTTAAGGGTTGGCGTGGAAGTAGCATTAGATAAAAATAAGCCAGAAACTATCAGGATTGTCACTGAGTTTAATTATGACATTAAACTTGACCGTTTAAGTCCCCGAAGCGGGAGTGGTCGGGGGTGAAAACTTTTAAACATGTTAAACGGTCGATATTTGCGATAATTATTAACTGGGGTTAATTACTTTGATAGTATTTATACCGATGTTGTTTGTGTATAATTTAACCCCTGTGAGGTGAGCAAGCTTAGGGGTGGGGTGGAGGTACGTTCAATAAAATCCCGCAAAAACAACCGAGAATCGAATCAATTCCGAGACTATGAATGTCGCTGAATCTAATTGTGACAACCTGGGTAACGCGACGGGTTTGGGAGGTGTTGGGCGAGGGAATATATTTTCAGACAATGTAATCGGCCGATTTTTGCGTGGAATACATTATTTTTCATTATCGCATATTTGTGGGGGTGGTCATCTTCTAACATGTAAAAACTGGCGATATATTTAGTCAATGACTTCATCCCCCTTCGTCATGGGAGGTGAGCACATTTAGGGATAGGGTTCGAGGATCTTTACATAAAAATAGCGCAAAAGTAACCAAAATTGGAGTGTTATGGATGGTTATAGATAAATGACATCTCGGGCAACGCCGGGCACCCAGCTAGTAATTAGTATAAAATAGATAGTACCTGTGTATGCCTATTGTTTTTTTCTATCATTTCAATGAATCCTGTGATTATTCATGTATACATGTTTTGATAAAAGATTGTTTACGCAACGGTTGTTTTAAATTTGAAAAAATGTTCTTTAATTCTGGTTCGAAGATTACGCTTCGTTTGACCGATATATCAGGCTCTACTTTCCAAACACTCCATTTTTATAAATTCAATTAATTAAGTCAGTATAATGATATTAAACTAAAGAGATTCGTGGACACGTTTTGTAGTAAATGTAAATTTTAACTTTAATAAATTCTGTTTTATATATAAGATATTAATTTTATTCATTAAAACAAGTCAGAGTAAGTTTACATTTTTATTCATAAACAGTTATTTTATTTACTACTCTCAATTACATCTTAAGTAGTACATTTAATAAAATTGTACATGTAGGCTATTTGCTTGAAACTTGTAAAAATGTAACCATTTGATACTAGTAATGATATCGTGAGACATTTTACTGGGATGAAAAAAGAAAATAATCAATTTGGAAATATTGGACGGTGCGAATTTTTTCCCAATTTGTCACAGACAAACTACCAGGTTGATGGGGTTTTAACCTACGTTCAACATTTAAATATGCTTCACGGATACTTTGAAATTACGTTTCAGGTAATGTTTACTATGTAAATAACACAGTGGATTATCGATCCGTACGGTGACATTGAAGAAAGGAATGTCATATTACAAGAAGAGCTGAACAGAATAAGCATCAACGAATAACTGAAGGAACAGTTCAGAAAAGGTTTCATGCCCATTACTTTTGCTGCATTACAGACCACCATGAGAAAGATGTTGATAGCTTTCCCATCTTCATATCACGTGAATAGAGGTTTAGTGCGGTTTCCAATCTGATTACAAAAGAAAGAAAAATTAAAGCCAAATATAAAAAAAATGTTATTAAAACATCAGGCTCATTTCTCCCATTCAAAATAGTTATTTTTAGTGTATTTATTCTTTATTATAATTTTACCCGATTTGTATTTTACCTTGTTCAAATTAATAATTGTATAGAACATCACATTTTTAACATTTTCACTCCACAGTTGAACATATCAGTGTGAGTAGCACTGTGTAATATGTAAAAATTACATTTGCAGTGATCAATTTGTAAGAATTAAATATTAAAGTGGCAAGAACTCTATGCCAAACAGAAAAATCGGCAAATGGTCTACTAGGCAAAAAAGTTTGGGAACTGATTTAAAAGTTTATTTAACGTTCACATGACTTTCTGTTTTTTGGCTGTTTATTATATCGTGAATGAGGATTGTAAATAAAAAATTCCAAATCGTGACTGGTTTGCAGATTTCCAATTTTTCAGACGTAAGTCTATTTCTATAATATAAAAAAATTTAATAAGGAAAATAAAGATGACACATACGATATTATTTTTATATAAAAGTCCAATAATTGTTTAATTCATTTCTGTAGACTTAAATGTTGAATTTAATAAATTTCTAGGAACAAATGTTGAATATATTCACTACAACTAAACGAAATACTGCTTCTTTAACATTACCAACAAAATATTTGACCATATATTGAATTATAACTTGTTTGTTTCTTTTATTGATTCTGTTGGCCTTCTTTTGACGAAAATAGAACACACCCGTACCAACTAAATATAAATAAAAATGGGCAGTTTGTATGTGGGGTGGTGTGTAGGTATGTATGTTCCGCATACAAATCTACACCCGTGAAGCAATTTCGTACACGCCTGTCTTTCGAACCGGAAACAAACCCTGTGGGAGTAAGGCACATCTACCACCCCGTTGGGCACGGGCGGAAGGGGGTGGAAATTTTCAAACATGCTAAAACGGCCGATATTTTCGTCGACTAAATAAATAATTTTCGGGTCAATGAGATTGATAGTGTGTCTCACTTCTGTGTACAATTTCAACCTCCTTCAGCAAGGGAGGGGAGAACCCTTTGGGATGGTGGTGTAGTGGAAAATAACGAGAAAACAGCCGAATGTGAAACAGTCGAAGTTATGGATGTCACTGAGTTTCATTGTGTCGTTCAACTTGCCTTTTAACCACCATAGATGGGGATGGTCGGGGGTGAAATTTTTCAAAGATGTTAAAACGGCCGATATATTCGTCGAAAGAAACTTTTTCGGGTTCACTGACATAGCGTTTCTTCAGATATTTTTATATAACATCAACCCCTTTTGGCACGAAATCAGCCCACTTTAGGGATGGAGGTGGAGGATCGTTATATACAAAGATGCAAAAACAACCGAGATTTGAGTCAAATCCGGGGTATAGATGTCGTTGAGTTTAATTATGGCAACCCAGGAAACTCCGGGCAGCTATATAGTGGATAAATAATATAAAAAGATGATTATTAAATGGAAAATGAGGATATTAGTTTAGTGTAACTTTGTGTAAGAACTCGAAAATTAGGTCGATATTGAGAATTAAATAATCAATTATGCATTACACCCAGAAACATACTTTAACTGGAATCAGAGTGATTAATTAATTTACGAAAAGATCAGTAAGCGTCTTCCTAAAATAGACTTTCATATTCGGTGTTTTGAATTGTTAAAATTTTTATATGTGCCGATATAATGTTGTGTAGTTGTATTCGTAAAGAATGGATGTCATTCTCGTAAAGATAAATGCAGTATTTATTAACTTATTAATAACAGTTTTCCAGTTTGAGTGCTTCGAGATGATAGTCAACTGTTAAAATTAAGCTAATATTTAATTTAAAACATTATAAATAAATACTATTTAGATGAAATGAAATATTAATATTCTAAATATTTTCAAATGTGGTTTACAATGTTCCTTACAGTCTTTGACGTATATTCAAGCATTTCTTTTGAAGTTTTAAAATTTTATACTGAGTTGAAAATTTACATAATAAACCATTTTTGCAGTGATGATATCACTATTAATATCCTTATGTGTAGTTACGTTTGTTGGTAAGTCGATATGGAAACAACAGCATAGAACCGTTAAGCTATAAAGTAAGGCATGACACGTCATTTGAGTGAATCAGTTGTCAGCAACACAGGAATTGGTCGACGCTGAGAATTAGACTGATTTTAAATATGTATCTGACGAAAGATTATGTTTGTTCACATTCGATTAGAAATATACGTTTATTCGGTATTGATAAAACCTCAAAATCGACTTTTATACGCTAATATGCTACTTAACCCTGCCACGTTGCTTAAACTCGACGCACGCACTCCGCATATTATTATGCAGTACAATTAGTTTTTGAAAAATTCTCATTTCGGATCGCATCAATAAGAATAGTGTCAATGAAATTTAATAAATGCTTATAAATTCCTGATGAGATTTCACTTCTAATAATAAATTCCCGAAAAATCTCGTATCGACTCCCGAGTTGTGGCCAACTGATGTTTGAATGGTCGCTCTCCGGTGGCGGATGAGATCACACTTGATCAGAAAGAGTGCAGCAATTACTTAGTGAGCCGCTACTGCGTCATTAGTGAAAATCCCACGGTACACTACGCGAACAATCGGAGAAACGAATCTGGAGACAAGGTAACTGGTCCAATTCCAACGTGGGGATAACGATTCTAATTCTATTACAACAACAAAAAAGGAACTCAACACAAAAAATATATTTTTTTCAATTTATAAAATAAATTCTTTTAGTATTTTTAGTATTTCGTATTCTTTTAGTATTGGTTAATTAATGTTATTCAAAGAAATAGTATTGTTTGAAGGTTTTCTTAGACGTGTTGAATTCATTATAATGCGCCATTATATACAGAAGCAGTTTGTTCTTACTTGATGGTACTAGAATAACGCATGTAATTACAAATATAATTTTTTTTTTGTGAATTCTTAACGTTTTTGTTGAATGTTTCTGAATTCGTATATCTTATAGTCTTAAACTTCATACCTTAAGCCAGACAGCGAGAAACGAACTCACAACAACAAATAAATATATTAATTATAAAATTATATCAAAATATCGTAATTAAACAGAAATAAAAATAATTTATATCATAAATTTGAGGACTTTGCGCTGAATAAAAATTGTATTTTAATTAAGACCGTTGAAATGTATCGGACGCTTGTGAAGTGTGACAGGACGAGTCTTTATGTAGGCGAGCTAAGTGTTAGTAGAAGTGCCTCACGTTTTTTACACACGTTAGTATTGATTCGACATCGTGTTAACCAGGGTTTGGGTAGTTTGCATGCGCGTTGTAATTTATGGTTGTGGTCGCCTCGGATGAGCAAAGATGGCGCTGTCGTCTGCAAATATAGCGACCTGAGTTTGAGGCATTGTGAATTCGCCGTTTATGTATATGTTGTGTAATGCAGTCCATATGCTTCCGTGATACACTCCTGCGTGTATTGCCATTATATAGGACTTTGTGGTGTTGATTTCATATACTATAGAATAGAAAAAGGGCAGCCATCGGCAAAATCGGCATCTGTGACGTGTACAACAACTTGCAGTTGTTGGAGTGTTATGGAGAGAAGATTTCAATATCTGAATTCACATGGCTTGAGCTCTGAGTATTTTTTTATCTTTTATTTTTAGGAAAACAGGCTACATGAGGGTAATCCACATGGTGGCAACTTCCCTTTAATAGCATAGGAAGGGATTTGAAAGGGAGGGGGGATGCTGAAAGGTAGAGAAAGGTAGCCAAGGGTTAACTAGGGCCCCCGGGCTACGGAAGGGCGTGGGACAAGTACCCAATGCCCGACCTACCTGATGCAGGTTTTTCTAGGGTTTTACCTGCATTTCTTTTAGGCGAATGCCGGGTAGGATCCTTAACATATAGCCCGGGGACCCTAATTAACCTTTGGCTACCTTCCTCTACCCTTCCGCATCCTCCCTTTCAAATCCCTTCCTATGCTATTAAAGGGGAGTTGCCCAACGTAAATTACCCTCATGTAGCCTGTTGCCCTAAAAAAAATAAAAAATAAAAATCTTTCTGAAAATGTTACTTTTAATCCGTCCACAGCAATATTTCTATAACAACTGCTCTCAGCTATATTTCGACGAAGACTGGCTACACCTTGCGTCCAGCGAACCAACAGCCTACAATACCTTAAACCTGTGTAATTATTGTTCTTTCTTGTGTGCAACTTGTGTGTTTTCTGGCGCTAACAATTCGAGTCTATTTTTCTAATTATTAATTAATAGTTGACTTTTAATTACCACAATATATATATATATATATATATATATATACTGTTTCTTAGATTTTGCGGCTAAACTATGATGAACAACATAAAAACTAATTTCTACTTTATACATAAATTGTGTTGACTTTGTTTCCTATATAACTATAAATAGAGAACTTCATTCTATGAGCATATTTAGGTGCACAAAATTAAATCTCAGGTAGTTTGGATTGTCTTGCCCCTTCACTTGCAGAGAAATTTCTTGCCGCACATATATGAGCTTTCTAACCGAGAAATTTAAAGGTTGGATCCACTAGCAGCCAGGAGAGACTGTGGTTACCTGTGCTCACGCCGGCAGCTCTGAATAGTAAGGAGGTATTACGTCACCGCGTACGTCATTCAAATTCAGCGCACAATTACAGTTCACGATACACTCCCCAGGTCCATGTTCACATGTATATAAAACCTGAATGGAAAGACATTAATACTGATGCATTAATCGTATATCATCAACACATTATTAATTTTATCAATTTATCAAATCCTTTAAACTGCTAATAAGATTCAGTTAAGACAGAATTAAAAAATAATACAGTTTAAATAGTCTTTTCTGGCTTCTAGTGGAGTAAAAAATTGTATTCGCTTGTTTCGATGACGTTCACTGCGATCATATTGCATCGATGACAGTAAACGTCAGCGAAACGTCGAGAATACAATTCTTTACTCGGTTAGAAGCTCCAGAAGACTTCATTCAGTCTCTACACCGAGAAAGATTACATTCTTTATTAATCAAGATTAATTAAAATTAGTGCATGGATGATGTATTGATTACCATTGAATATTAAATCATTAAGATTTTGTCTGTATTGCATACAGTCTATAAATATACTGTAATCGCTTACCCTTACCCTCGGATCCTTTATTATTGTAATGCCAGCCCGGGCGCCACTGAATATGCAGAATTAATTTTAACTTCACTAAAACGACAATCGTCTTAATAAAATTTAAGTACGCGAACCGCGTAATCCAAACCAGGGAGCTGATAAGCGACTTGCCAGGGCTCGTGAGTACTTGAGTCGAGCATGAGACTCTGAAAATATTGTATCTCAGGGATTTGATCAGTTATGGGAGCGGGATTTATTAATTAAAACAAACTATTTACATTTAATATAATTTAATATACAAAATGGGGTTTATCCAATACTCAGCAACGACTCCTCAATCGTTAAATGTTGCTTTTTCGTACTTTCACATTCATACCACTTAAACTTATACTTAAGTCTTATACTAAAAACTAATTAACAAATTCTCAATATTTCTTTCACTGTGTATATGGAGGGAAGGGAGGGCTTTGCTGCGGCGCGTCGTTTCTAGGCGATGTCCAGTGTCAGGTCCCGTACCAGTCGGCTGTCTTGATCCTCGCTGCCAATCTTACACGTAGAGAAGCGGCTAAAAACACATCGGTGCGTCCGCCTACGTTTCTCCACAATCGACGTTCACACCAAAACCATGTCCTCACCATAACGTCCGTCTCTCTTTAACTCCACAACCCGACGCGGATCTTTTCCACACTTCACGGTCATCCAAAATCTCCCCCACCTCGGGAAGTGCTTCCAAAACATCTACATAAAAATTCGGCCCGCACAGCTCTGCTGACCGCTCGGTGTCGAACCTCACCCCAATTGTGAAACCACATCAAATCTTACGGTGACAATTTTTCCTGTTGTCTAGGATTCAGCCAACGCGTTCTTCGTAAACACTTTTCCACCAGATTAAAAAATCATACAAACTACCTATCTATGAACCTGCTTGACAACAGCAACTCCACCAACAGGCTAAAAAGACTCAGTCTTCTGGAACTGCTACATCGGCGATGCATGTATATAAAATATTATCTATATAGTGATAAGTAATTTTGGGGGAACCCTCCATTGGGATGACATCTCACATGTACTTCATTCTACATATAATTTACGTATTGCTCAACAGAGCAGATTATAAATAAAAATTAAAGTTAAAAAATATATATTTGTTCCAATGACCGGCGTGCTTACAATTTCGTCTAAAATATTTCATAAAACGAATAGTCTTAATGAAAAAATAACTGATAATATTAGAGAATCCTTTTTTAGTGTGTTTATCTTCCGAAGTTTTCTCTGCTCCTCCGCACCGTCCTTTTGGTGGTCTTGTTCAATCACAGGAGAAATCATATTTTCAAAAAGCTCAATTAAAATGAAGAATGTTGTTTCTTTAGTCATTAGTGTATTTAAGATATCACGGGTGATTGGCCCACGAAATCCGAGTACCTTGGTTGGGGTGCCACCTCTTGGCTCAGGTACTTGCCAGGTTATTGGTGTTTCCACCCATTGGTAGGCATTTCCTCCTATCAATATAATTATAGACGGTCGCCATTTCCTCGTTTGTCGTTTGGGTATTAGAGGCTATATGATCGCATGATACTCCTTACACCCTAAATTAATAATACAAACGTTTATCATAAAAAATCGTACATTCACTAAAAGTTAGTTACGCCGCTCTTATCTCTCCAGCGCAAAGATTAGTACATAAAGATTAAGATATAGAGAGGTCTGTTCCACAGATACTTTACACTTAAAAACGAAATGTTACAAGGTATTAACTTTTTCGTATATCCCACCTGACTTGATCAATGTTTTGTGACGTAGAGGCTCGATGACTTGTTGGGCTACAACTGTGTAACCACATGGTCCATTTCTTGCGTGAATATATAATCTGAAGAATCGCCATTCGAATTAAATGTATCCTCTTGTGTCAGCCATCCGTGATGAGTAGGAATTTGGTATGCTTCACTGGTAAAATGTCTCATCAGGTGCCACGTGGAGTGTGTAAAGTGTCAACTCTATGAGCTTCTTCGGTGTGTCTGTATATGTTCTCTAATGTTGTCTCAAAGGTATAAGCGTATTCTTATGTGTTATTTAGACTCCGAAATTTTGTTCACTGCAAGTAGCACATTAATTTTTTTATTATGGTTATTAACTCCTTTATATAGTTGGGAAGCTACGTCCTGTGTTCGTGAGTTGTTATAGTTGGTCTAACTTCGGAACTATTTCGGTCGCACTGTTGATGTTCCAGCGTTTCCAAGAATCGTTCCCAATTCCCTCTCCAATATTTGAACATGATGAGTACGTCTCTGTAATGTATAGTGCCTGTATTGCTAATTAGTACTGGATAATGATCTAAAGCCAGGTGCTGTGTGGCCGAGAGGTCAAGAGTAGTTGTTGCGCTCTTGACGAGGGTTATTCGAGCACGTCTGCCTCTGGGTTTCGTCTTTCGGCCACTAGAGTTGCGTCCTTTGACCTTAGGACGATGTAGTTGTGTGTTTGTGAATAGCTAACAATGCCCTACCATACCATAAATTTCAAAAACAAATAAATTATAAAAAGTGATTCCTGATCGGATAAGGATCGCTGAAACGTTTACTTCGAGAAGCAATGATTATTAGAATCCAAAAACAACCTTTTTAACAGGGACACAGAATTTTGACTTACAAAAGCATGGGAACCTGTAATGGCGAGTCCCCGTGGATGCCGTGGATCCACTATCGCCTGGCTACAGCGACAACATGGCGCACTGGAAAAACCAATTAGCGAAGAAACTATCTAAAACATGAGTGGCCAACCTTTTGCAGACTATGCGCCAATATTTTGACAGATGAGTTCAGAAAGGCTACATAACTCGAGCACTTTTTATACCGCCTTACGTTCATGGTTGGGAGTTGGTTAACAGAGATAAGGGTAGAATCTACTTCGCTTAGTGGAGAAAAATGAACAACTAAACCACGAAGCTAAATTAATTAATTGATGCCAGTTTAATGAAGTTGCAATCTGTAATAGTCATGAACGAACTTCCTGTACGTGAGGATTGTGCCAAGGAGTCTCGTTAAATCTGAATCACAGTTGTTGGGACCGAGAGCGAGATCAGCTTGAAACTTGGATTTTATTATTCTTTCTGTTTACTGGAATGAGTCCTGACAATCGCGTATATTTAATAACCTTTAATATAGAAGTATATTCATTGACATAAGTAACTGTTAAAAATTATTTAATTAATGTATGTAAAATAACGTGTATTACAGCACATAAACATTACTTACCATTGATGATCTTTTGAGACTGCTTTTTTTAGGGTAACAGACTACATGAGCGTAATCCACATGGTGGCAACTCCCCTTTAATAGAAGGGATTTGAAAGGGGGCATGCGAAAGGGTAGAGGAAGGTAACCAAAGGTTAACTAGGGACCCCGGGCTATATTTTAAGGATCCTATCAGGCATTCGCCTAAAGAAATGCAGGACAAACCCTAGAAAAACCTTCATCAGGTAGGTCGGGCATTGGGTACTTGTCCCACGCCCTTCCGATAGCGGGAGAGGAGTTTCCTGTGGGGACACAGCATTCCCTTCTCCGTGCCTCGACCAGTTTAGGAGGCAGCTGGCCGACTATTCCAATGGTAATAGCGGACAACTCATACCGTAACATCTGTATGTCGTTACAAAGCGACTTATATAATTTTTTGCAAATTTTCTTACTTCTAGGAAATGTTCACAACGCCAGAAATTAATTTAATCAGAAACATTTTCATCTGGAGGAGCTCATGACATGTTATTTGTAAGAATGAATGTTTTTAAACCAATCAGTTCCATTTGTATGGTACTAGACATCTGAATTAAGGTTTAAAACTCGAAGTGAAAATAGGCTTATAAAGTTGAGAATTCAGTTTAATATTTAGAAAACTCATAAAAACGACTTTCAAATGTCACTTGAAATATCATGATTTTTTTCATATATTGGATCAAATTGCTATTATTCTCAGCACATTCACTCTGCTCTTTTAACCGGGGTTAATTGACGTAAATCATCATTTTAAAATTGAGAGATGAACAGTTTGATTTTCATTTCCAAGTAACTGATGCTATTTACTAACTAAGAAATAATTTATTCTTGTCTTGTAGTTTTAAATTTACATCATTGAAATGGCTTGTAATATCAACTAAAAATTCCAAATGAAATAGTGAGTTAACAAATAATATGGTTGTTTCATCACATACTTCATTTTACTGTTCTAAAGAATTAGAAACAGCATTTTTATAATGCGCAGGATGGCGCCACTTGTAATCGTCCAATGACCCACGTTTGGCGCATGCGCCACAGTTTGGCCACCCGTGATCTAAAAGATTTATACACGGAATAAAATCCGACGGACTGAACTGAACCATCCACAACAAGCAACAGCCACATATTTACTCATCAATGTATAAATACTGATAATAGATTCTAGGAGGCACCGTCCTTAAGGCCCATTAGGGTAAAAAGATAATGGAACAGCAACGACGATGGTAGAGCACGCCATGCAATTGTTGGGAGTTAATAAATATTAAACCTGGATGGAAACCTGAAAATATTGAAATTTACACTTTACATCGGAAATAGACCTCTTATCTGAAAAAGAATCTACATTTTTTGTACCTAATTTTTTAAATACTATAACTATAAAAGTGGTTGATAATTTATGTATTTTAACGTTTTGATTAATTAACTACAATATATTTAATAGACTGTGTATTTGTTTATAAAAATAGAGTATTGTATCCTCCCCAATTGGTTGAAAATAACAATAATATTTTCCAGAATTTTCTGATATATTTGCCGTATTGATTTCATCGTATCTTCTTTTAGTTATTTAACTTATTAAAATATGGGGCACCTAATTTCACACCATATGCGATTACAGGCTATTTATTTCATTTGAAAATTAATTTTTGCGGAATCACGAGAGGAAATGACGCACCAATAATTAACGAAGTATCCCCTTGTAATTAACTTAATATATCTCAAAAATACTTCAATAAATATTGAACTTAAAATATTTAGTCCCATACTTTTTTTTAGAAAACAAATACTTTAGTCTTGTACGAACACGAAAAAATGTATTCTAAAACAGGCAATACGTGACCAAATATAATTCATAAATATTTTTAAATAATGTTATGTATTGTTTTCAAGAATAAAATCATGATCCGCACATACTTATATTTATCATATTTCCTACCCAAACATGATAATGTTAATGTAAAATAGTTACGTATTTTAGTAACAAATGGTTTAAATTCTGTTAATAATGTCAAAATTATGATGCAAAGCAATTGAAGACTAGTAATATAACTTATACGGTAATAGAAAATTCCCCTCAGAGAGTACAGTGATACTATGGCCCGAGAAATCTGAAACTATAATGGACGAGACTGTCTCCTCCGATCCCTCTCCTGCGCAACAACTTAAACGTTAGCTTTGAAATGTTTCCAAGTCGATATTTTTTCTTGAAACGTAAATTTACATCACATAATGAAAATATTTATGAATATGAAATTCCTGTGTTTCAGAATACAGTGCAATATTTAAACATATCTCAGTAACCTCGTTACAATACGAGGATATTATTATACTGCAAACGTGCACATTCAATATACATATTCATTACATTCGTTATGCTGAAATTTATCATATATTTATTTGAAATGTATTTTATGTAATTTAAAAACTGTTTATGAGGACGAAATAATTCTAATTAGATAAATAAATATCAAAATAGGACAAAGTAAATGCACACAATGTTTCTGAAATCTTGTTTCCTTTGTCAGGTGATTAAAAACACGCAAGAGCCAAAACTTACGTAACGAACTTTAGTTTTTGAGTTTGGCGCCTAGATGATGACTGACGGTAACTTAGCCGAGTCAACAATTCTCGTGGAACATTAAATAAGCACCGTATTTTAAAAGGCTAAAAAATACTAGTGCATTAGGAGAGTGAAAAATATCCCAGGTACTTTAATAGAGTTAAAAATCCTTTCGCTATCTTAATGGAGTCAAGAATAAACAACGGTACCTTAAATAAGTGAAAATAGTCCCTATATCTTTAGGGAATTTAAAACCACCAGGTTCCTTAAGGGAGGAAAAATTACTCCCGGTTCATTAAGGGGTTAAAAATTTCTGCCTTTATCTTAAGGCAGTTATAATACTTCCCGTACCGTTGAGTCAAAATAATCAAGATTTATTAATGAAGTCAATATAGTCTTTGCATAATAAGAGAGAGAAAAATACGTCCGGAAATTTATGAAGGCAAGAATTCTCCCGGTATTATAAGGCTATCATAAATATTCCAAATCCATGAAGAGTCAAAAAATTCGAACCCTCACGGGACTGAAATATACTCACCGTATTCTAAAGGGTGATAAATACCCCTGGTATCTTATATATTGCCTTAAGGTAATCAAAAATACTACCCGTACTTTAAAGGAGAAAGTAATGTACTATAATGATGAAAGGGAAGTCAAAAAATACTCCCGATACTTTAATGGAGTTAAGAATACTTCAGGAATATTACAACAATCCAACATATCATCAGCATCTTAAGGGAATAAAAAAATAATACAAATACATTTAGAGCGTCAGAAACATTCATGGTACCTTAAGAGGTGGAAAAATATACCTTGTATCTTAAGGAAGTAAATAATACTCCCTGTAACTTAATGGAGGAAAATAATTCCCTGTTCCTTATGTGAGTAATAGGATACCCGGTATCAGAAGAGACTCAAGAACATCCCTGGTAACATGATGCTGTCACAAATGCGTAAACTTTAGCCGAATAAGCCTACCGATTTATCGGAAATGTATATATATATCTTCACTAAACATTTTTTTACATTTTTATGAATTATTAATTTTTTGGAGCTGTGACATATAGATTGAGAATCATAATGACTCTTGAATTTTCATGCTGAGAATTATTTTATTTATTTATTCCATCAGTCCCCGATTGAGGAAATATTGAAATTATATACATGTTATAGGAACATATATGAAATCTGTCAGTTATATACAATTTTTTATTCCAGATCATAATTTAAGTTCAAAGCACTATTAGGTCCATATTGGACGCTATGTTTGTTGCTAAGATAACAATAATAAATAAATTAATTTGAGTAAGGTCTAACACATTGTAAACAAATTGTTGGCATTTTGGGCGTCACAAATTAAGACCTAAAGTATGAATGATGGTTCATTGTATAAAACAAATATAATAAAAGAACGAAGTTTGCCAACTCTTTAATAGAAAAGTCAATTTTGTGTAAAGCCGATCACTTGCAATTATTTCGTTAGTCTTTGGACATATACAATCAAATATATTAAATTATAATAATATACACACTTAGCTTAAGATTCTAAAGCTTTTAACTTGAAATCATTCGTCAGTTTTTGCAAATTTAAAATAAAACCTATTAATTATAATAATTAAAAAATAGATTATATAATTCTATGTCTCCTCCAGTGCGTATTGCAAGATATAATTGGTAAAAGTCGAATCTTAGTCTGTGATTCCGTTAAATATGTCACGGCCGGCTTTTAAAATGTGGAAGAAGCGCATCAAATTAAATACATGCCTTATCTCAAGAATAAAAAAATTACTTTCATGAATTGCATAACCTTTCGAATTGTTTTTATTATCATTCGATGTAACTCAGGTATAATTATACTAATAATTCAATTAAAATATTTCGGGTTTACTTCATTTCGTATCATAAACTAATTTTATTGTGCAGTAACGTCGAATTTCTCTTGCACGTAAACGTGTGCTGTGACGACACGTCCCTGTGTTCGCTGTAATACTTAACTCAAATTCGCAAATTATTTCAACCACCATTCTTTCCACCTTTATGTTAAGGGTTTCTCACCCTCACAATGCTTTCCTCCGTGTTTTAAAAAATGTGTTTCAAAGTTTTATTTAAATCTGTACTCGCGTCTAGATCGGTATCTAGAATATGGAATCAAACATCCTGTTTTATTGTATAGATAGATTAAAACATAATTTTTACTTTTACATATACATATAACACGCAGTCCATAATAAACTGATAAAGGATTTAATATTATAAAGAAATTAACTTTCATTTGTAAAGATTTACTAGAATTAAATTTAGTCCTGCACAATTCAGTCTCACGGACCTTTTTATCAGAGGATAAATAGGGCCTAACTACAATGTAAAATATATACAACTCAAACCTGTTGCACCACCGCTTCTTAGGTTCAGAAAGGGCTGTTCGTCACTCCAAATTGGTTGATAACCTTTCTTACAGGACCACGTGTGTTTCTCAGAACTAATTAAATCAAACTTATCCGATATTTAACAAAGTTTTCAAATGATTTACAACCGCAACATCAACACACAGCAATACATTCGTCAAACAAGCCAAAGATACGATCTCGAAGACCACTCTCACTCAAAAACCATCTTTGACATAATCAAAGATATTCACCTTTGATTTAGCCTATATTATTATTTTATATTATAAATAAATATATAATATAAAAACACGTAGACACGCGTTACTAATTATTGGCCGAAAGTTAAATTATTTATTATCAATGATAGGAGATTACGTATATAATAATATTACTATTACTAATGTTGAAGGGAATCTCCTCCGGTTCAATCTTAATTCCAGGATTTAGTTGTTTATCATGACAATTAAAAAAAACACTGTGGACAGTGGTTAAATAATGCGCTGCTAGTCTCGATTTCGTGGAACATGGAAGATGGATGTTTCCGCTGAATACTAGCTGGACCCAGGGCGCGGAATGGTCGTTCGGTCTCCTCTTTCTCGCCTTACTTTGACAACTACCTCAGTCACCACACTCTGGTCTCTCTCCAATCACTAGCCAGTTTCTCTCTAACAACTAAGTACAGTCTCTTCTCTCCTGACTCACTCGAACTTTCGTCTATCAGACACTCACCTCCTCTTCGGGTCTAGAACAGTCTCTTGCATTACCAATCTCCTTGCTCAATTTCCAACCTGGGGAATCTTCACTTTCCCGCGAAAAACTATCACCATCCCTCGTCCAACTTTCCATGAAATCCAGCACACCTGTTATTTTGAGCAATTTTCTTTGTCCACTAAAATTTTCCACGAATTGTCACGCCAGGGTATGACGATATAAAATTCATCTTAATTTATTAAATGAAGTCTCACGCCACAGTAGGTTACTAAAACAATATTATACAGCCTGAATCGTGCCGACCGATTCAGGTACTATATAAACATGTAATGAGAAATTTATTCTCAGGATATGTTAGATCTATTGCTTAGTTGATTATAATTCTCTGGTGTGAACGGATATTATTCTGCCAAAGCAGTTCTTACAGGGTTTCCTTTTTCTGTTTCGAGTAGTGGAAAACTGACGACCTCTCGACTGGACCACACGAAATGGCGTGAGTGTAGTGCTTTTCAGCGTGTTGTCCGATAGTGATGTCATCTGTCGTGCAACACGCAGTCAACCACCTTGCAGTATTGTCTGAGAGTAACAAGATGCAAACAATAACAAAAATAAAATAATAAGAACTACGAACCAGACAAATAAAGAATATAGAAATAGTAGGAAGTTCTTCAAAACTCGTGACATAATGTAATTTTTATGAACGACCCGATCTGTTATGCTGTTCTTGGAACCAATAACAATCGTGTAAAACACAGCAAAAGCGGCAATAAAAGTCTCAGTATTCTTAGTGAGATTTTAAAACAGTCTCTTTCAACAATTCCTCAAAGAGCAAGGAAAATTCAAATAAACACCACCATGTCACATGGCTCAGTATTGTGGAACGTTTCCTGTAGCATTTCTAAAACTTTCTGCAAAATGTCTATAACTTAATTTTAATCATCGTAATCCCTCACCGTCACCATCTACCATATACTATAAAGAAACAATATAAACAGTGAAATTTGTCTTACGTTATAATACAACGGATTACCAGATATTCCACTTTTAAAGAGCTTCCTATCACAGACATTTCATCTTAACCAGTTTCGTATGTAACTGAGTGACCTGAACACATTCCATGTCGCAAATGTGCGGACGGTCATGTGATTGTGTCTCACATTGCAGCCAAGTTAACGGCTCACATTTACTTCATATTTCTACAAATATTGGGCGAGTTGTTGTATCCCGTGCCGTTGAACGTCTTTCAAGACACGCGATTTCGATACGACGGCGCACTCTCTCACTTAATCACTTGATACTCGGGAACATCTAGACCAACGATAATGATAAGGTGGTCCAATAACGTGGCTTCCACAATCGCCGGATTTTACTTCAATGGGCTTTTTTCTATAGGTTAGCATGAAAAGTTTTATTTACGAGACCCCTTCTGCACAACTGATTGAAGAGGTGCCAGGAGAGATAAAGCGAGTTTACCAGAAAATCATTCGAAGGTACAATGTGACGTTGGTGATCACCTCATGTAGAGGTTCAGAATATTAACCATCATTTGACGAAGACAAAAACAGATTAACTTTAGCTGTAAACAACAGAAAATATCTGTTTTGAAATATAATAGTAAGATAAAATAGTTAAATAACCCACAAAATGAAGTGATGATATTGTAGCGTGATAGTTTTATAATTGGCATATATATTTGATTTTAATGAAATTAGATATTAACAAGGATTGAGAGCTTGGCAAGTTGGAATTGGAATTTGACCAGGCGCCACCGTGGAGGATAGATAATCCGTTGGGTCTGGACGTTGGCACGTGGGATGTTGATCCGCGGAGGCTACCTGGATTGTCGCACCGTGGGAAATGTCTACCAAAATTCCCAGAAATTAAATTAATTCGTGACTGCCTGAACAAATCACATTTCTTGGTTCAGGAAAGATCGATCTAAAAATGGTCGAGAACATCGATATTTCACATTCAGCGAAGTGGCTGTGAAGAAAGTGTAGACAAGACTCCTTGACAAACAGTCGCCAGGGACGGACGTACATCCCCAAACGTGCATAATCCAGAAGACTCGGAGAGAACGAGGGTGCCATATGACCACGGCCAGAGATTCACGCAAGGTAACTGCCAAGTGTCTCAATCCGCACCTGGGGGAAATTATCGTAAACCATGGTTTAACTTAAGATTAAGGGATCCGATTGTTTTGCACGGCTAACTGAACACGCATAATTTGTATTTTTTATTATTATTATTTTGTCCATATTCAGTTCAATATCTAATAATTTCTGGAAACTCCCTATATTTTATCATTTATAAACCCACCCAGTACAATATAAATGCCACAAAACGTTTCTGGAAGCTTTGTTCCTTTCTTAAGGTGCTTAAAAAATTAGAGCAAGGACTGAAACAGCCGCAGAATACAGTTGACTCAAAATCTTTTAAAGTGTGACTTATTTGTTTTCTTTTTGTTTCTCTGGTATTATTACTTAATGAGTTGAATTGTAGTGATGTAGTTAGTCACGCCTAACTAAATTACTTATGCCATGGTTATAAACTTGTTTTGACATGGCTGCAGCAAAGAAAGAGTATGACTCCGCACAGGGATTCCTATTCAAAACATGAACTACTCGGTCCCATCTACAGGTCATAGTCGTTGTTTATGAGGAAAGTTCGAGAACCCTGTATATGAGGTTCCAGATGCGTAAACATGAAGTTTCACATTAACTTTTGATGTCGGATATGTATAATTGCCGGAGTTATGTGCCTCATTGGATTATATATAGACATCAAAGATATTGTTAATATTGGAAAAATCACAACAATTGGTTTGCTTCATTAAAGCGCTGTATAATTTATTTAATGTACCTCAAGTATAGTCATTATCGGGTAATAACACAGAAGATGAAGACATATTGGTATTTAAATAAATGGGTAAATAAGTAAAAGCTTTAGTTATAAAAATTGCTAGGCAGACGAAAATTCTCCATCAAATACTTTTCACAATGCAGATATTATAAACTATGGTAATGTTATTATTATTCTCATTAGTAATTCTAAGAAACCTATCGTATAATAATCTCCTTTGAACTGTGATACACATTGAACCACCTTGATAGGAGAGATAATAAAAAGCTACCTTTGGGGATGCCTTTTCCTCTCCGTTTTTGAACTAAGGTTCCCACAAGCCGAGGCACCTCGACCTGTTCAGAGAGATGTATGTTCCGGGGTCTCAGACCTTGGGCATACGGTAAGAGTTGTCCGCTATTCCCATTGGAATAGTCGGCCAGCTGCCTCCTAAACTGGTCGAGACACGGAGAAAGGGAATGCGGCATCCCCACAGCAAACTCCTCACCCGCTATCGGAAGGGCGTGGGACAAATACCCAATGCCCGACCTACCTGATGCAGGTTTTTCTAGGGTTTTCCCTGCATTTCTTTAGGCGAATGCCGGGTAGGATCCTTAAAATATAGCGCAGGGGGCCTAGTTAACCCTTGGCTACCTTCTTCTACCCTTCCACATCCCCCCTTTCAAATCCCTTCCTACGCTATTAAAGGGGAGTTGCCCAACGTGGATTACCCTTATGTAGCCTGTTGCCCTAAAAAAAATGTGATACACATTTACAACCTAAGAACGATTTTCAAATTAGGAAAAGTTTATAATAATTACCACATGCTTCTTTGTTTACTACAATCACTGTAAACAAAAACTATATTTCCGTAAATCTTTGATTTGTGTATGTGTCGTGTTTTCTAATAAGTTTCAAATCAAGTTAATTATCGTTCAAAATATAAATAAAATCGTCCTTTAATCAGTATTAAAGTCCATATTAGTAGAAACATAGTTAATAGTATTTTCCTTAATAGTTCATTAATTAATTACATAGACTTGGAGTATTTAAATATATATTTTTATTCTGCAACCTCTCTCGATTTTTATACTGTTAAATACAAAATATTTGATAATTCAAGATAAGTATTACTTTATACATTCTAGATTATAACTGATAGAAAAATGAAGAAATCGAAGAAATCATCAATAATGATTCGTTTTATTACTTGCCATACGAACATAATATTTTAAAATGTTAAAATATACGTCTTCTTAGGAATATTTGAAATTATTTTCTGCCTGTTTACTTGACATAAAAAAACTCCCGAATTCCGTCCTAAGGGTCGCATGTTGCGAACTTGCAGTACGTCCCTGAAGCGCATGTTGCAACTGAACTCGTAGAAATCTCTACTTCACAGACGAAACGTGCTCAAGATTTCACATTGAGCTCAGTACCTGTGAGCCAAGGATCCACGAGGAGCTGGCACACCTGCTGTTAAAAAGTTACCTTCGTAAGGGCGCCAGTTAACGAGTGAAGAGGCGTAGTATCCCATGGGGAGAGCTGGCAAGACTGAGATATAAACACGAGCAGCCAGCCATAAGCCCAAGAATACCGTTACCATGGAAACTCGCCACGGTGACCTAAGAACCAACTTCATCTTCACGTCAACAAAATCGACTCCCATATTTCACATTTATCGTATGTTAATATTATAAAACACATTATTTTTTGGTCAGAAAATTTTTACAATAATCAATCAGAAAATTTAAGTGAACTAATATTACATCGCGAAACGCGTTAATCGCCATAAATCTGTCACAATTAAGTAATTGTATATTTTTCCGTTATGCTGCTCCATCATTATCAGTTGGTTATGACTTTGTTAGGTGGAATCCCTTAAGAAAACCCAGAACTTTATTATTGTGCTTCATGTAGTTGCATTTTATTATATTTACTTTGTCTTATGTTTTGAGTTCTATGTAATTTTACATATATACATCATATTTACTTTTTTCCCCTTGCATTTTATCGTTCTATTCTGTTTTACTAGGATGGATTATCCCTGTTTGTATTTCCGTTTTGAATATCTTTTTCCGAGTTGTTTCAGCCTGGGGAGGGATTTTCTAGCGTTTTCTAGTCTTTTTAAAAACACGACAATAAGGTGTCCTATTTCGTCAGCTATTTGATTGATCTCTGCCTCTTTATGTTAGTCCATTATGAATTATCGTGAGCCCTTCAGAGGAGAGGGTTCTGAGTTATTTTAAGCTGTTTGATGTGTGTCTCCCGTACATGATTGTTTACTGGACGAGATGTTTGTATAGTAGTTTCCTGTCTAAGTGAAAGCCAAGGTATTTTCATTACCTTCTACGGCTAGTTTGGTTAGATCCCTATCCTATATTTTTATAAGCAAAAAATATGAAAATATGAAAAACTAGTTTCATGTTTACTAATATATGGCACTAGTCAAAGTTTGATTGTGGAGACGAACAAAATGGTTTCCAGTTCGTCACGGGCTTTCGTTGAGTGCGGACCTGTTCTGTTTACGACGAACTGGACGATAAATTAACGCCAGTGTTCAACTGTCTTGACAATCAACCGGAACAAATAAAGACAAACAACAAAATAGACCAACCCACACAGGAGAAGACAACATCGCAAACCTCCCTAAAGAAACTGAATTTATTATTAAATATACATCAAGATCTGGTCCAGCCATATGGAAAGAAGCCATAGTCATCTCAATTCTTAAACGCGGGAAATACAAGACGGAGCCCGCAAATTACGGATCGATATCACTCACATACAATATGTCCAAAGTTTTAGAAAAAAATTATCACCGAAAGACTTAAATGGTTCCTAGAATAAAACACATAATTGAAAACAGCCAATTTGCATTTAGGTAATGCCACTCCGTAACCGCACACCTTTTAAGTACGGACGATTATATCCGGGAGGCCTTCAATAGAAATCAACACGTCATGGGAATATTGTATTGATGTTGAAAAAGCTTACGACAGGGTATGTTTTCACTACATTTACAACAAACTTCATCTCCTCTGAATCCATGGAAAGATGATACAATTAATAACAAATCTACCCAATAATCGGTTCATAACAACCAGGGACAACGGCCATCGATAGGCCAAGAAACTAGATGAGTCATCTTATTTCTAAGTTATTATGCAGAAGAAATAACTTGAATAATACTAATAACAACATCCAAAAAGCACTCAATCAACTCCTCTCCTAGTATTAAAAAATTTCTCTGAACAAAAGTAAAACTCGATGCTATTGGCAAAGAAAATTAACCTGGACCACATAGCACTAAAATTCGGAAACGAGACGATAAATACTGTCCACATTATATAATTTTTGGGAATATCCTTTGACCACAAACTGACATACGGAAATTTATTTTTTAATTAAATTGTGACAAGTATAATTAATATCCAGAGCACAATATAACTGCTCATCAATTTCTGTCCCAAATTTGATCAATAAACGAGACATACACTGATTGAAAACAACATCAAAGAGATTACACAATTCATTAAAGCTGAAAAAGTATTATCAAATTATTTAAAGAAACTAATTTTTGGCCCGAAATTTAAATGTAACAATTATACAAGTCTCCAATGACCCATCATTTAATGCAACTCTTAATTTAATCAAATAAATAACGACGGTTTACTGAACTCTCCACCTGATGATGACGACACGTAACTGAAGGAACAGCACAGTAACCGCCTTTTGAACGACGTTATTGTTAGTAAGAGAGATTCATTCACGTCGTATAAATAAACACATATTCGAAGGAGAGTCAAATGAAAACCTTAATTAATTTTAGAATTTTTATTGTGCTTACATACAACAAACCTGTTTTATATTTCGACATAGTCCCCTCCACGCTCAACGCATGTTTGCCAACGCTTCCGAAATGCCTGAAATCTGGTAGTAAAACCAACCTTCCCTAGTGATGGTTGCGTTTGAAACTTCTTTGGTTTAGGTGATGCCGAGTAGTGCCATTGGTCGTTTATGGCTGACGGTAATGGGCCCAGGTTTCGTCTTCCGTGACGATTTTTGGAAGGAAGGCATCACCGTCGCGTTCAAGGAGCTGCAGATGTTCTTTTCACGCATCAACACGCCACTGCTTAAACTACGGAATCAGCTGCCTGGGCACCCATCGTGTAGACCCGTGAAACTTGAGCACGTCATGCACAACGTGATGTGCTGAATCAGGACTAATCCAGACAGTTGTCGCCATTTCATCCAGTGACACTCGTCGGTTTTCCATTACGATGGCTTCAACTGCTGCTGTGGTCTCTGGAGTCACGACATGACGTTCCTGGCCTGGGGTCGGAGCATCGGCTACAGACGTCACACCTTTGGAAAAATTCCTCCATCATTCATACACTTGCTGCTGTGACTAACAGGCGTCCCCATACAGGACCTTCTTTCCGCGATAAATGCCAATAGGTTTCAAATCTTCACTTTGCAAAAATCTAATCGCCGAACGGTGTTCGTCTCTGGTGCACGATGCGAGTGGGGAAGTCATCTTTCTGCGTCGGTGTTTGCGCATCTGCACTCTAAGGGAGATCAGGTACACTATTTAAAACCCGCGTACCAACTTACAGTCCACTGACGCCAACTTTAAATTTCATATTAAACTTTTAAGTTTTTCATTTGTTTTTCCCTCGTATCTATGAGAACACTAAAAAATATTTTTATATGTTTCTTGTTTCTGATCATGTATTTTAATATATTTCAGGATAATTCATAATTGGTGACCCCAAATTAATATAAGGCACTAACCACTAGAATACTGACCGTGATACAACACATACATGCATTACTGTTGATAGGTTTTGAGGTACTGTGTTTAGAAAGTACACTGAACGTTTATTTCTTACAAGTTGTATTTATCTGTGATAGCAGAATCGTACTCCTCTATATCTTAGGTAGTGAAACTAAAATGCCGTGAGAAGAATTGCCGTTTCACAGTTTTTTCACTCTATCTCAAAATGGTGCTAAGGTGTATCTGGAGTATCAAGATACGAGACGGATGGATTCACGATCAATGCCGTTCATCATATTAAAATCCCATTTTTCTGCCGCGATAGGTTGTTTCTGGTCATAGAGGCAGAGCTCTAAAGAAGATAACGGGAGAAGTTACTAGAAGCAGGGCATATTTATTCTAGAAATATTATAATACTCTTCTTAGCACAGACATAATGAAGGGTCATATTCTATATCAATTAAAGTAAATATTATGTACCATATTATCTACAAAATTAAAAAAATAAAAAGAATTTTTACTATTAGTTTGGCGTGATTCTTTATACCACTGGTTCCCAAACTTTTTTGTCTCGTAGACCACTACACAATTTTTTTTTCTTTTGATCAGACCCACTGCCATTCTAATATATAATAGTTATAAATTCAGCAATTCCAATTGTATTTTTGACAGCTTACTCAGTGCTCCATAGGTTTCACTGTAGAGTGAAAATTTTGAAACGACGTGATGGTTTTATTAATTCAAACAAGACAAAATGCAAATCTATTAGAATTATAATAACATAAAATATAATATATTATATTATAATAAATAAAATAGAAACACAAACAATAAATGTTTTAGTGGGAGGACTAAGGCTGATGTTTTAATAGAAAATTTTCTATATTTGGCTTCAGTTTAGTTAGGTTTAACGTTAAATCTCCTCGATTGGTGGTTTATAAATTCGATCACGACATAATAGCTGAGATCACTTCTCGTAGACTCTCATTTACATCTCGTGAACTCCCAATTTTTGTTTCCGCTCACGTGGACCCCTCGAAGATCGAAATCGGCCCCTAGGGGTCGTTATAGACCGCTTTGGGAATGTGCTTTTGGCATTATGATTCTATTTAGTAAGAGAATTCCCGAGTTGTTTAAGTACCGTCAACCATCATCCTGGTTTATTTGAAGTTAGATTCCAAGAGGTTAGGTCTGGAGGGTAACGTAAATAGGTAAATATTTCAAAAACTGGCGCTATTGATGCTGGTTAAATGCAATGTTTATCAGTTGGTCAGCATCCAAGCAATTCCTTCTCTGGGCTAATTTAAATAAGAACTCAACTCTTCAGGTTTATAAACAAAGATTAAAATGTATATTAAAAAGGTATTAGCTGATAATGAAAGATTATAAAAAGGAGTTGACTAAACATAAAAAGTAATAATTAATACCGAAAATAAAACGTGAAATTTCTAATATTTATTTTATTTAGGCTCATTTCTCAGCTCTCGTTGGTGGTACCTTCTTGAAGTGATGGACGACGCTATCTTCACGGAAGAATATTTCTCTCTCTGGTTTTGAATTAAGTTCTCACAAGCAGAGGCACCTCGATGAGCTTTGAGAGGCATATATTACGAGGTATGGTACGAGTCGTCCGTTATTCGTATTGGCATAGTCGGCTAGCTGCCTCCTAAACCAGTCAAGGCACGGAGATGGGAATTCTGCGTCCCCACATCAAACCCCTTTTCCACTCTCGGGTGGGCCAGGGACAAGTGCCAAGAGCCCGAAGATTATCTAGGATTTTCCCTGAATCACTTTTAGACTAATTGCTTATTCGTTAAAACTAAAGCCCGGGGGCCCTAGTTAATCCTTGCCTAACCTTTCTGCATCCCCAATTTGGATCCCAAGGAATAGTCATTACGTAGATTAACCTGTCTACGCACACTTCTTCCTCTTATATACTGTAATAGACAAATTGAAGATATAAACAAAGCCATCCCGTTGCTGTCAATTAATGTAATATTCAATTTATAAATATACCAAAGAATCCTACGATTTGGTCAAGTAATGTGATAAATTATAATTTGATAAATGCAATAATTGAAACAATTAAATTTTATTGCAAAAACGTTTATTACCATTTATATTTAGTTAGATTTTATACAACTTTTACGTAGATGTCACAGCTTTATTGAAATTCTTAAAACCTTCAGGGTCGCGTATTGGGCCTCTAACAGTTATAGTAACCCGCAATTATATAACCAAATTAAAGAAAAACAAAATATTGAATTAAATATTTACGTGATATATTAACATAAGAAAAATATATATAAATCTGAAGAAATTTGACGAAATATTAATAAATTTTAAAAAATCTATCGGTATGCAATTTTTTACTAGGTTTACATTAAAAACTTCGTACGTACCAAATCATCAGAGCAGCTCTCATATAACACTACTTATTTACTTCACCGATAATTTAAAAAGACTTTAATTAACAGGTCATGGTATTTCACTTTTCTCACAACCTACGTCAGTATATACGCTTAAGTGCCTATAACCACAGACCATCAACAGTCGATTTTCAACATTTCAATACCAGTTTAACTACATCCAATACTACGTTCTTTACAATTCACACGTCATTACAAATTTTTTATAGCTGTCTTTGCTTTCGTCGACTTTTAATTTTACAACCTGCAAAACTCCTTTACGTCTACAACACATACCAAACCAAATTTCGCCCACCTCGCCATTGACGATCTCTCTCCTCCTCAAAACGCAAACTGAACTTTACTGTCTCAGTTCATATCGCAGATTAAACTTTACTGTATCAGTTCATGTTGCCGACTGGACACTGGGTGGTTTCTATTGCAGACTGACCTGTTCTCACGTCAAACCTTTCCACCTCAAACATTGCCGACAATAATACGTCTAAAAAACTCCGCATTCTTATGCAACGCCGACTTTTGGTTACAATTGCCTGTGCCAAAATTAATGATGACATTACAAATGTTAAATAAATTATAAAAATCCTTTCATTACCTATACTGGTAGTCACCACAATCCACACACACACAAATAATATTTTAACAAACAAATTTTATTAAAAATGATCAGAATTTACAATTATCCAATTTAATTATAAAAATCTCTTTATCTCATGGGTCTTTACTGGGTTTGATAACGGACTGAACACTTAAATAATCAAAGAACCCAACATTTATCTTTAAATTAAACAGAAGTATTTAATCGTCTAGACATCGACGAACTTATTAACGAACTTAGAATTATCAGATTGATTCTAAATTTAAAAGAGTTTATTTTATTAACAAAAAGAATAGAACGATATCTGACTGTATCTTTTAATTACGTTTACACATAATAATACCATAAATTTCAACTCACTATTACTCAGGAACATTTGGCTCGTTCATTACACACACACTTTATAGACTGGACGTTTACACACACTGACTCTAACACATATTATTGGTTCGACGATAGCTGATTCTCCGTACTCGGTGAAGGACATCCCAGTTGCTCGTGCTGAAACTACTCGACGCTGGATGCTGTGTCCTGGTCTCCTACCATCGAAGACAGTGGTCAAATTTTGATATTACTACAGATTGAACTTCTGCATACAAAAATGTTTATCGTTGACATAAATTTTCTATTTCTCTCGCAGGCTGCATTCTTTCTCCATACTGGATGCTCACAGTTCCCCCTCCGCTCTGACACTCCACTCCGACGCCTATTCCTCGACTCACTCCATTTATATATGACCGCCCCTTCTTTCTTCTGTTTTGTTCCAAGACTACGTCGCAATTTCATTGACAGTTTCTCCATTACTCCGAGATTTACACTCTGCAAGTGCTATTCCCCCAGCTGGTAAAATATCTAGCCGTTCCGTTTTGTCACATCGAGACAGGACCCGTAATTACTTTGCACTTGAATTCTAACCCCCACATGTGCGCTGTTCGGAAATTCTTCTGGCCGCTTTGATCCCAAGTCAACAAGTTAATGGTCAAGCCCATTAACCAGACACAATGCCTTTCCTAAACCGATACATCTTGCGACCGGCCACCCGCGCGTGTCCCGAAACAATGCATTACAATATATATATATATATATATATATATATATATATATATATAGAATATAGATAGATAGTTAGAAAGATAGATAGATAGATAGATAGATAGATATAGATATATATCAAACAATCTCTTTGTATACATTCTCTATGGTAGTTAATAAATTACAGGGAGACTGAAGGTCATTGCGAATGCAGTGCTCAGAACATTATCATTAGTACTACGCGCAATTAACCTCGGCCAGGCGGTTCCAATAAAATTCCCCTTTCCGGGAAGACAAGCCTCGACAATGGCTACGTTAATATAGGCGATGAAACCGAGCATTTTTCCTATCACACTGAAATAAAAATGAAAAACTACATTTGTGCATTCTCAAGGATGAAAATTATTTTCATATTATTTTGACCTCGTTTATGGAAAGTTACATATAAATACTATATCAATTATATACTAGTGGAAAATGAAAGTATAATTTGTTATATGTAAACGATTTGACATATGATATTAAGGAACCAAGCAAAATGGTTGCGAATATATTACTTACATATTGCAAAAGGAGTTTCAATTTAAAAGTTTAGGCGTTATAAGTAACAAAAATAACAACCATTTTAATAACAACGGAAACCATTACGTTTTAGAGTAACGTTAGTGGAATAAATAGCTGATATATATAACAATACGTTTGGTGACGAATTATTTGTCCTAGTTTTCATATTATTTATAATAAAACTGTATTATATATTCATTTACATAAAATAATATTTCAATTAATTTTAATTCTAAAACGTCTGTGTTCGATGTTTTCTAATTAGATAAAACCAGGATTGCGAAAACACTTTGTGAGGCATTTACTTTAACAGTTGTATTCAATTACTTTTACATACTGCATTCGGGTTTTTATGCTAAACGATATGGAAAGTAGTTTAAAGGTTGTGCAATATAGGGCCTCATTTCTACCCAAAAACGGCGAATTACTTTTTATGAAATGTGCTGCGAAAAAACTCGTTGCTGAGCTCGTGCTTATTATATGTACTAATTACATAAATTTAATGATAAAAAGAAGTTTGAAATACTATTTAATCGCCTGATATTACCTTCATTAAAGAATATGAGAATTCTATGGCCGTGCAGCATAATTCTAAGAACTTTTTCAGAAAAACTAAGCAAGCAATATAGGAACGTGTTGTGCAGAAAATGATCGTCCTGATATGCAGCGGCATAAAGAAGAAAGACAATTCTGAAAAAATCTAATTTGTGTCATTATCAGCTAAATGTAAACAAGAAGCAGACGGAAAAAATACTTCAATTTTCAAATGTATTTGACCGTGGCGGGTAACTTTGTCAATGATAAGAAATTGCAGGACGACTCCATTCCGCACATAATTATTACGTGGCACGTATTAAATTATTTACGCAATATGCATTTCCTTAGATATAAGCTGTTTTCATTTTCAAAAATTCCAACGCGTGTCTGACGAATATTTAGGGTAATGAAAAGTCACAAGTGTACAAATCAATCCGTATAGTTTAACAACCAGAACCAAAAATGTGATTTACAAACTTTGAAAGTCCGGATATCGTTATTAACCTCATAGGTCATGACAAAAATTGTGAAAAACCGGAATGGGGTGATAATTACGATTTTCGAATTATCCTGAAGCGACATGAGCATTTGTAAGATCCAATGTGGAAAACAAGTGTCGTATTATGAGCGGACGTGGCCTGTGCGGACAAAAGCCCCTTTCTCAATCCTGACCACTGAGCGAGCAGGTATAAAGTTTTCAAAAGAGTAACTTTATCAATCTTGGTTTTAACATTAAGTGATTGTAATACAAGTTTAATGTATAACATTTCTGAAACTTATCTGGATTTATAATTTTTATCTCTATGTATAATAATATGGAAACTTTTCCAATTGGTAGTGATTCGTTTAATAAATATTCTTAGAAATGATCAATTAAGATACAAATCTTTTAATAGTTGTATTTATCTGGCATCATTAAATAAATTAAATTATCAACCTGTTTAGTTATAAATTTATTATTAATTTAAATTTTTAAACATTATAATAGAAAAAAACATTCTCAAAGTTTCATCCCTAATTTATTAAGACCTCTCGTAAAATGAAACCGGATCGTCTGCCGTATCTCAACTAAAACAAAGGCAGGATCGCTTTTTCCTCAGACGTGGGACTGCAAGTCGACATTAAAATCTGATTATGAATTAACTTTTGGCAGTATTGCTAGAATTATAATTCGATCCCAAATTATAAACCGGGTGAGTTTGATCGACTGAAGGTCTTACCTTCATTTGCTGTAATCATTCTTACTTTATATTTACTACAAGTTTTGTGATCAAAATTACCTTTTCCGTCTCTGAGTTGAGTGCCAAGGAATTCACGAACCAGATTACTGTCCTATTTTCTTTCTATAATTGTCTATTTTTCCTACACACCTATCTGGTGCATGTTTCTCTACAGTTTTCCCTGCATCTCTTTGAGGCTAATTTATGGGAAGGATTCCTAAAAGTGCAGAACGATCCCTTCGTTAACTGTTGGTTACTTTACCATACCTTTCCGTGTACCCCTTTCAGTCTCTTTCTTATTCTATAAACACACACCTTCGCAGTGATATATTCTACATATCATTCGACGAACCGTGAGAGATAGCCTGGTTTACTTAGCCTCCCTTGTAAGTTGGTTTGCATTTGAATGCCTTACTCACAAAGCTATGATGGTACCATCACTTTTCAAAGCAGAGCTGGACGATCTATGTTGGAAATTATGACGATTGTTGACGTTATCAAGCTTTTGACTATTCGTGCGTCGACGCGGATAAACGATGAGTCTTTGGTTGAATACATTAACCAATCGCTATTAATTAATTTTGGTGGTCAATTTAGCTTCAAAAGTTGGAAAAATTGACTGAGAAGACCTCAGTGCACTGGAGGTACAGCGTCTCGTGACAAAACATCGATGTTAGGCTGGATAAGTTTAAAAAACACCGTACGAAATACCTAATTGCTACTTTGCCCCACCATTTACCACTGGCGCCGCATTTAAATAAAGTAAATAAATTTGTAATGAAAACTTGTAATAACGGAGGTATATATTATTAAAAATGTGACGTTATCACTCTTACGACGTGTAAAAAGCGGATTTCAATATTTTTGTGCCTGATTCAGGAGGGTTAATAAAAAAAGTCAATGCCAACTTATAATTACGGATACTCTGAGAATTAAAAAATTTGTAGCATTACCGCATAAATTCTACCTCCTCTGGGATATTAGTGCTGTAAACTTCTACGCGTTACCGCCAAATTAAAAAACGACCCCCAGTATAAAAATATTGTGGGGCCGGCGTACAGTGGTGTAGTGGTCAGCGTTACTGACTTGAATCTCAGAGGTCATGAGTTCGAATCCTGGCCAAGTCATGGATGTTTTATACTGAGAAACCCCCCGACAAATATTTCGCCTACAAGACAAATGTAACAGTACAAAGTCGCTAATGACAATAGCACTTAATGCTACTATAAATGAAACAAAGAAAATATGTTACTTTTAAACAAAACCGAAAGTCCTGTCGGTGTTGATAATAGTATTAATATTTGTACAGAATATTTCCTTCATTATGGCAGAGTTTCCTGACGGAGTTAGTAATAGTATTATTATTTTGGCAAATATAGTTTTTCTATAAAATATTGCTTTAGTTATAGTCGAAAAGTTCTAAAGTTTACAGCCTATACTCGCTAACATAATAAAGTCTTAAGTTACTCCCGGTCCCTTAAAGAAGTAAAAAGAAACCTTCAACTATACAGACCAAAATATAGCTGATACTTTAAGAAAGTAAAAAAATACACTTGTTAAATTCAGAGGGTCAAAACTACTCCGGGATATATTTTTGTCACCCACGTACACCTCCACGATGAGACACATAACATTTCATTTAAACTCAGCGACTCCTATAACCTCGGAATCGACACTAATCTCGGTCTTTTTTCGCATTATTTTGGTTTTATCATTTTACTGACTTTGCGACAACACATTTTTATTGTCGGATTTACCAGTACGATATATTTAAATTGTTCTTTCAATGTCTGATGCAATTCAGTGACACCGACAAAATATGATTAAGAATCTGAGCTAATCAGTGGCACGGGCGGGGCTAAACCGATCTCGTGGACGGTATTATGCGTCCAGTCCGTTAACCCGCCCCCGCCTCGTTAGTAACACAAACTTTGAGAACGTAGAAGACGTTCATCGAGTCCAAAGCAGGGAATTACTATCCAAGTCTCGCTCACAGGAAACCTCGTTTCTAAAACGTCAAGTAAATAACACCCACAGACCCGTCATCAGTCGACTGTTTTAATTTTAAAGATATTCACTTTCCAAGTTCTGATGACAGGTAGGAAATAAATTTTAAATAAATTGCCTAGAACATTGGGGATATTTGTACACGTTAGAAAACAAACACAGACTTATTTAAGAGAAATTATATTCGACGGAATGGCAAAGTGTTCATAATGGCAGGAAAACGGATGACTTAAACTCTGTTCTTGACACGTTTACAAGGATTTTTATATCGAGGTAGCCCCGATTAAATTAATACTAATAACGTTAATAACTTTAATAAGGTTAACTGGATTACAAATGGAATTCGAATATCGCGATATAAACTCTGCTTTTTGAAAAGACTCAAGAATCACTCCACATTCCCTCAATTAACTATGTATCCAAACTTACAAAACGTATTTACAAGAGAGTGCTGGCAGCCGCGAAATAACTTAATAATTCCACACGCATAGCAAACGCTGATAATAAAATCGAAGCAACTCGAAATGTCAACAAAAATGTATCGGGAAATGGTTTCGATATTCACAAAGAAACTTGTAGACCCGAGTGAAAAATTTCCCAGCAGAGAAGCGGCTTTCAAATTCAACTCGTATTTCGTAAATGTTGTTAACCTTCACGTAAAACATACCACCGCGTATATTGAGGAGGATATCTTCAAATTCTTGCAGAACTCTGTTCTGGTAGTTCAAAATACTATATTTATTCAACCAATTTGTATAGATAAAATCATTACAGTAATAATAAACTTGAAGTGTTCCCAAGCAGCAGATATATATGGCATAACGAGTAAAGTGGTAAAAGAGTGTGCCGATGTCATCGCATTTTCACTTACATTCATATTTTAACAAATGTATTGAAACTGGAATATTTCCCGATTATCTGAAAGTCGCGAAAGTAATCCCCTTATTCAAGAAAAATTCACCATCCGACGTATCCAATTATAGGCCAATTTCTCTTCTTCCTATTTTTTACTATTTTTTTTAAAAATAATTCACGTTAAATTATTTAATTTCTTGTTGAAATATATAATTTTAAGTTCCTCCCAGCACGGTTCCTTACAGGAAAATTCTCAAATAGTGCAAGTTTATTGAAAATATTCAAAATTCATTGTATGAGGGATTGAAGGTAGCTGGAGTATTTTCTGAACTGTCTAAGGCATTCGACACGGTTGATCACGAAATTTTACTAAGAAATTTAGAATATTATGGCGTACGGCGAAACGCTTTACTTCTCCTAAAATCATATGATAAAAATCTAAAACAAAAGGTAGAGGTCGAAAAAAATAGATAGGCATATTCATTTGGGAACGAATTCCTCAAGGCTCAATCTCGTTGGTGACATAAATTTAGTGATTACAGATAAAAATGTTGATAATCTTATTAGAAACGTAAACATCACTCTGGACAAACTAAATGTGTGGTTTAACGTTAATAAATTATTATTGATAAGACTAAGTTCTCAGCGGATGGTAGGAACAGTAAGACTCTTCAAGACGTGTTCTCGGCTGATGCGACATTTCTGAGTCTTCAGATTGATAAAAAATTGAAGTGGACTCACTTTATAGATTTTCTTTCTGAGGTCGTTAGTCTCTCAGTACTTTTAACGCAACGTATTGAAAAAATTGTTTACTTTGCGTGTTTTCATTCCTTTCTGTGTTATGGCATGACAATTGCTCCAGCAGCAATTTTCAAAAGCGTGCCATTAGGATAATTTCTAATATGAATTAGAAATATAGTTATAAATCGTTTTTCAAAAGGTTTCTAATATTAATTCTACCCTGTGTGTTTATTCGCGAAATTTAAAGTTCGTAAAGCGGAACATGAATCTGTTTCAAACAAATGGTGTGTCTCACGATTATGAGACCAGACATTGCTCAGCATCGCCTATCTCTCTACCAGAGAAGGATTCACCAGGGGTAGTTTTATACAATAGTCTTCCTCCAGATGTAAAGAACAATAATAACTGCAAGAGTTTTGGGATCAGTTTACAAATATTCTACAGAAAGACGCCAGTGTTTTTCTCAGTACAGGAGTTTCTTGATCGTTCCCCTGATAATTATTTTATTTTTCGTTTATACTGCGAAAGTGTTGAATGTGTTGGCCTTTAAAGTGCTTACTTCTTAACTTTCTTACTCTCTGTCGGTCTTTTCTGCTCTTTTCTTTGTTTCTGACGTACGGGGACCTCGACTTTGCAGATACATCGTCGTTCAGTTTTGTGAAGTTATTTGTTTGTCATCTGTGTTTTCTGCTTCTTCCAAGTGTGCTAGTATCAAGTTTTGTATTTATTCACGTCTGATGTGTAATTCCATATTTAATTATAGTAAATTCTCTAAATATTTAATTTTAACTATTGCGTATTTAATTTGTTTGAATACTGTAAATATTATTAAATATTAAAAATGAAAGATTTATTAGTAGTATATTGGACTTTTAATTATGTTGGACAGGGAAATTTGGGTTCCCGATTTTTAGTTAAGTGCATATTAACTTATAATTTATATTAACTGTAGCTTCTAATAAATATATTGTTATTTTATTAATGACGTATCCTATTTCCTCATTCGAGGGACTAATGGAATAAATAAATCAAATCACGACAGTCGCCTGTTGATGTTCTTTAATCACTGGCCATGTATAATGTATCAAACTACGGATTTCGTCTTATCCTGCATCGATTAGTGGGTTACTGAACCGCCTTTTACATTATTGGACTGACAAATACTTTCTGCTTTAGCGGCGGGTTTCTGAGACCACCGTTTATTTTGTTCCGTCCTTCTCCGAGGTTTAATTATTTGCACTACCATGCGAGAAATTAACCATATTAAACCGCGTGTTTGCCTTCCCGTTAGGTTTTTCCCCATTGATTCTCTCGCTGACGTGACAATTATTTCAAGATTATAAGCCGTTTTTTTTTTTTAGGGCAACAGGCTACATGAGGGTGATCCACATTGGGCAACTCCCCTTTAATAGCATAGGAAGGGATTAGAAAGGGGGGATGCGAAGGGTAGAGGAAGGTAGCCAAGGGTTAACTAGGGCCCCCGGGCTATGGTTTAAGGATCCTACCCGGCATTCGCCTAAACAGGCCAAGGCATGGCGAGGGGTAAGCTGCGTCCCCACAGCAAACTCCTCTCACCGCTATCGGAAGGGCGTGGGACAAGTACCCAATGCCCGACCTACCCGATGCAGGTTTTTCTAGGGTTTTCCTGCATTTCTTTAGGCGAATGCCGGGTAGGATCCTTAAACCATAGCCCGGGGGCCCTAGTCAACCCTTGGCTACCTTCCACTACCCTTCCGCATCCCCCCTTTCTAATCCCTTCCTATGCTATTAAAGGGGAGTTGCCCAATGTGGATCACCCTCACGTAGCCTGTTGCCCAAAAAAAAAAAACGTATCTCCTCTGGAAGAAGTAAGCCTGCGAGAGGATTTCTCGCAGGTGAACCTTCCCAGAGAGCTCTGGCGGGGGCTACCTTTGGGGATGCTCTCACATCTCTCTGGTTATTTTTTGAACTAAGGTTCCCACATGCCGAGGCACCTGGGTCTGTTTTGAGAGGTGTATGTTCCGGGGTCGCAGACCTTGGGCATACGGCAAGAGTTGTCCGCTATTCCTATTGGAAATAGTCGGCCAGCTGCCTCCTAAACAGGCCAAGGCATGGCGAGGGGTAAGCTGCGTCCCCACAGCAAAATCCTCTCCCGTCATCGGAAGGGCGTGGGACAAGTACCCAATGCCGGACCTACCCGATGCAGGTTTTTCTAGGGTTTTCCCTGCATTTCTTTAGGCGAATGCCGGGTAGGATCCTTAAACCATAGCCCGGGGGCCCTAGTTAACCCTTGGCTACCTTCCTCTACCCTTCCGCATCCCCCCTTTCTAATCCCTTCCTATGCTATTAAAGGGGAGTTGCCCAATGTGGATCACCCTCATGTAGCCTGTTGCCCTAAAAAAATAAAAAAATAAAAAACGTATCTCCTCTCCCGCTATCGGAAGGGCGTGGGACAAGTACCCAATGCCCGACCTACCCGATGCAGGTTTTTCTAAGGTTTTCCCTGCATTCCTTTAGGCGAATGCCGGGTAGGATCCTTAAAATATAGCCCGGGGGCCCTAGTTAACCCTTCCTCTACCCTTCCGCATCCCCCCTTTCAAATCCCTTCCTATGCTATTAAAGGGGAGTTGCCCTAAGTGGATTACCCTCATGTAGCCTATTGCCTAAAAAAATAAAAATAAAAAAATAATAAAAAAATATGTTTAGTTCTAATTGGCGTATTATAAAATTCTAATCTCATGTGTGGTAAAGTAAAATAAATAATACAAATCAAACACGTCTGGACAAACTGACGCAAGCTAAATGTTTATGCCTTTCACTCTGAAGTTCGTAGCTGTCAAACTTTTTTCCTGCTAATAAGATTAAAAATCACTACATCCGTTGTTCTTGTAGTCTTATAGATCAAAGCTACCATAATTTATAATTTCAAAAGAACATATTTCATCTTTTCGTCAGGCTGTTTAATAAAGTTCTTAAATTACTTATTTAAAGTTTCGGTTCTCTCAGTTTCTTCGTTTACCAATAGGCCGTATTGAAGAACACGAATTTATTCATTTTTCAGGAAACGTTTGTCATTTATCACTGGACATTAATGGAGCGGGTTTTATAAGTACTCTGCTTGGCTTTGTGTGTTAATAAATCCACATCTGATACTTTACGATGGTTATTTTTAAACCTATATATTTCTCATTCATCATATTTTATTAAAAATGATCTTATAACTTTACAAGAACTTTACCGGTAATCTGCCGTGTGACGAACGGACGTCACATCGACCCTCAGTAACTGTTTGGTGGAATTTCATGACACTTTAGCTATTTCTGTAAGCTTGCAAAGTTGTTAAGTCCTTCTTGATACACCGTGAATATAGCCCAATAGCTATGTCCAAAAAATAGGCCTTCACGAGCATTATGGTCATTAGTGGAAAACAAACTCCTTTCAGTTTTTCGTCAATAGCAAAAGCGTGAAGAATTCTATTGAAAATAACGTTCAGTAATGAATTGAAGAGCATAAAATTCTTTATATAATGCAAAATTCGATCGAAAGAAGTGGTAGAAATATTTCATCACATTTACAAATTTTCTAAAATAATGCAGATTGTCATATTTCTAGTGCTGATATCTCTAATCTAAAAAGGTCGGCAGTAAACTAATTTGTCATAAAATGAAGGTTTTAGAGAATTTAATTCTCTTTCCAACGCATGATCTGTTTTTAAAACTCCACTGATAATGGCCGAAACTACGTCCATTTTGCTGGCTGTATACCGCCGGTCGGGTTGAGCTATTATGGCGCTGAGGATGGGAGTGACGTTTACCTACGTGAGGTTGAAACTTGTATTTTGCAGAGCGTATTAAAATGTTGACGAGTATTGTTTTTCTAAGAGGAAGAAAGAGTGTCCATATTGTTTTGCAAGGAAGAAGAATAGCAATCAGAACTGGGAACTTAAGACCTAGCACTTTTGCTATTCTTTCTTACTTGCCAAATAAAATAGACACTCTTTGAAACGATGGACTCTTTCTTCCTCTTAGAAGAACAATACTCGTCAACATTTTAATACGTTCTGCAAAAGACAAGTTTCACTCTCACGTAGGTAATCGTCACTCCCGTCACCAGCGCCGTAATATCGCAAACCGACGGGCGGTATACAGCCAGCTAAATGGACGTATTTTCGGCCATTCTCCGTGTATTTTTAAAACCAGATCGCGCGATAGAAAGACAATTAAATTGCCTAAAATGTTCCTTCTATGTAAAATAAGTGTACATCCAAACATTTGTGAGATATCAGCAATAGAAATATGACGAAATACATTCTTTCAAAAATGGCGTAAAATGTCGAATATTTGACGAACGATTTCTACCATTTGGTTTGACCGAAGTTCGTACTTGAATACACCACTCGAAGCAGAACTTTATGTCCTTAAATTTATTTTTGTACATTAATTTCAATAGAATACTTCATATTAGGCTATTAGCAATAAACGGAAAAGAGGTGCAAAATTTCGTGATTTTTAGGCCACGGATACGTTTCCAGAGACTTTTAAGAGTTGTAAATCGTGGTTTTTCACTATAGACCATAACATATACAATATGGAAAAAACTACCCCACCTTTTTCGTTGTAAGATGTTTATAGATAGCTAGTGGATTAACATAACACTTCCGGATATTAATATCAAAGCGCGCATTTGTCAAGAGGAACTAAATTAATATTTTTATATACATGTAGTTAATAAACAGTAATGAACAGTAAATTAGGAATCCTAAATTAATTAATGTGACTTTGTTATGGATTTTAGAATTATTAATCAGATTAATTATTAATTAGATTTGATAATTATTAATAAGATCAAAATTTATTACAGAACGTAAAAATATATTAACTTCTCTGTCAGCACGAAATTCCAGTTATGTATATTTTTCCACATTTTCAACGGTTTGCATCAACCATAAAACACGGAGCAGTGGATGCGCAAAACTCTGTTACAAGAACTACGGAGAATATAAAACAGCTCGAAGAGCAGCCGCAACATCGTAACTGGAATTTAAGCGTGTTTCGTATTAATTATTGCTCTGCGCAAACGTCATTTCGCTCCGCAGAATAAACACAAGGAGAATGTGGGTAATTTAGGGGTCGGGTGAATATGACATCGCCAGGGCTAGTTGTAATTTCCCTCCACGCAAACTGCGGTTCATCTGCGGCTCGGAAACGAGCCAATCTCTGCAACGGCGCCCGATTTGCGTCAATTATTGCCTTGTGAAGCAATTTTTGCCGACGCAGTTTCCGGCCACCGAGCCACTGGCGAGCAGAATATTTTGCTGTCACTAATTCTCATCCATTACACGCACAGCTTTGAAGTCTCTTGCTGTCCGAGCATAATTACAAGCACCAAGCGCTTTGAGTTTTAAACGATATTAATCATCATCTTGCGAAATTCCTTCCAGGCCACGGAACTGTCTCAAAGCCTACAGTGATATACACACACAACTTTAAAATGAATCCTTCCTGATTGATAAAATTGCTTCTCTGTCAAACTCTATATACTGAGTGTCGGAATAGTTCATTTGCAATTAAATTATTTCAGACAATATAATTTTCAAAGCTTCACCCGTAAACAAATTTGCGGGCGATTCTAAGAAGCATATTTGTACATTTGACTCGATAGAATACTTTTTCTCATATTTCTTTTCAGTGAAGCATAATTATTACTGTGATAAGTTGATATTTTGAGGAATTAGTAATAATGTGGTATGGGAAAGAACTCAGGTACTTGAATAACAATATTGTAACGTAATTTATTTTGGTGGGTTCTATTGAATAGTGAATTTAATAAAAGGCGGTTAATATATTTCATTACTAAATTTTAAAATCAATTAGCCGAATTATTAAAATTTGTATTATTATGGTGATTTTCTTATGGTAGTATATACAAGAGACTCCACTCAAAATATTATTTCGTTCAAATCAAAGGGTCATGACTCGTGGGCGTCGTGTTGTAGAAATCCCGGCAAGATCATCACGATGTGGAAATAAAGAAACAACTGACATTTTTTATCTCTTCGGTGGCTCCGGGATGCTCTTCGGAATTTCAGGCGGCGTGTGCAAGGTTCCCTCAACTCTCTTCCTGCTCACCGACACGTAGTCTCTCGAAGTAAGTCAGGCAATGAACTCCGGATCATTGGTTGTGGATCTCCTCAGATTCTGTGACTGCATTGGGCTGCGTTCTCTCTCTCTCTCTCTCTCTCTCTCTCTCTCTCTCTCTCTCTCTCTCTCTCTCTCTCTCTCTCTCTCTCTCTCTCTCTCTCTCTCTCTCTCTCTCTCTCTCTCTCTCTCTCTCTCTCTCTCTCTCTCTCTCTCTCTCTCTCTCTCTCTCTCTCTCTCTCTCTCTCTCTCACACACACACACACACACACACACTCACTCTCACTCACTCACTTTAGGCTGGTTACTTAAATCGTGGATTGGTTCTTCCTAGACTGTGATGATATACTTCCTCTCTGTCCTTTCTCTGATATCTGACCAAATACTCTTATCCTCTCTATCTTCGCTAACAAACCATTCTTTCTGAGATGTAATCTTATAATTCTCTTCCAAAGCTCGCGTTTCCTCAGAGCTCAACGATTTATTTCCCCACTACAGGAATGGAAACCCAACCAACTGACCTTTTCCGCCAATGAATTTCAAATATTTTACTTCACAATTGAGTGGTTGAAGGAAGGTGCTCTTCAGATTATTTCTAAGTTCATGTACGCTGCTCGAAATTTTCCTAAGAGACCTTCTTAATTTCTTGTATTTTTGCATGTACGCTTCCTGTATCCCCGTCACAGCGGCGCCGAAATGTTAAGATCAGAAATTCCAATGTCTTGCTGCTGGTTTCTGCTTATTTTCCAATAAAATAAATTATTTAGTTATCATCATCACGCGCTCACATCACCCAGGGAGCTCTGGCGGAGGCTACCTTTGAGGATGCCTTCACATCTCTCTGGTTTTTTTGAACTAAGGTTCCCACATGCCGAGGCACCTCGGCCTGTTTTGAGAGGGTCGCAGACCTTGAGCATACGGTAAGAGTTGTCTGCTAGTCCTATTGGAATAGTCTGTCAGCTGCCTCCTAAACTGGTCGAGGCACGGATAAGGGAATGCTGCGCCCCCACAGCAAAATCCTCTCCCGTTATCGGAAGGGCGTGGGACAAGTACCCAATGCCCGACCTACCTGTTGCAGGTTTTTCTTGGGTTTTCCTGCATTTCTTTAGGCGAATGCCGGGTAGGATCCTTAAACCATAGCCCGGGGGCCCTAGAAACCCTTGGCTACCTTCCTCCACCCTTCTGCATCCCCCCTTTCAAATCCCTTTCCTATGCTATAAGAGGGGAGTAGCCACTATGTGGATTACCCTACACATAGCCTGTCTACACCCAAAAAAAAATCATCATCACAAGGGCGTATGTTTTGCACGTGGAATTAAAGAATGGTATTGTTTCATTGTCTTCGTCTAATTTACTGTTCGATAGTTAAAATAATCATTTGAATATTTACTTTTTTTTACATATCAGTAACAGAAACTAGTCATGCAACCATTTTTATTACTTTTCAAGAATAATTCGCCAGGTGTCGATGACATTAACATTTTTAAAGTTATAATAGTATCATGGAATGAATGAATTAATATTCCTTACAGAGTAAGCGATTCGATCCTGTGTATGGCCTAGTAATACTATCATTTTTACAGATAGACATTTCTATTTACTGATTTTGTTTCTTTACTTAAATCGTTGCATTAAATTTTGAAGAAATTAATGTGATATTGCAGTAACTACGCTTCTCTGTATGTAATTCATAAAGAATGACATATATCAAAAATTAATACCTAATACATTAGTTTATTGGCTGATTGTATATTAAGTAATATGTATTAACTTTATGCTACTGATCTCAATCGCAGTAAACGAAATAACATTAACGAAATAAGGTTTGATACAAGAATAGATAATTAGTAATCACGTAAATAATAATTATTATTCTAATTAACCCTTATTCAAAATTATTATTCATTATAATACAAAGAATTAAAACATAAATTGTAACATAAAGAATATTTTCGTTTGAATACGGATTATTAAACGAATTACTCTCGTTTATAATAGCAATATAATCAAGGGTAAATACTAAACTGTAAATAGTATGCATAACACAATGTTGCAGACTTCCTAGAATATATATGAGCACCACATGTTGTACAATTTGCGTCTGTTTTAAAACATAATAACTACATAAAATATCCAAATGACGGACAAAATTAAGTGATTTTCAGTTAAACTGGATTGTGCGGTTGTGTCACTCATGGCTCTTCTGTTTCTAATCACCTGACGGAACAAAGTTTCCAGAAGCGTTGTATGCTGTTAATATCGCCACTTCATTTTGTCTGTCATTTGGGTATTTTATCTCATTATTATAATGTACAATATCATTCGAACGCTTAGTATTATAAATTAAGATAACTATAAGTGGACAGGAAAGTCAAACAGAGAAAGTATGACCTGAGTGTGCGATCGGCTGTTACGAAGTGTAGTCCTGTTCTGTTGAGAGAAAGGAGAATTAGGCCCTTGAACATTCGACATGTTCCTCACTATGCAGCGTGGCAATGTGAACTTTCAGTTTAAAGAGAGGCAAACACTTTGTGTCTCACTTTCCCGTCCATATTAAATAATTAAGTTGACAATGTCACATCATCCTTAGTTGCTCTTAGTTACATATATATATATATATATATATATATATATATATATATATTGTAATAATCAACAATATCGTTTAATTTATTTGTTTTGCCCGTCATTGTGATACGTTAAATGTGATAGTTAAAATGATAGGCTTTAATTAAATGAAAATTCAATCAAAATTTTACAAATAAATTTATTTGTAAAATTTTGTGGCTTCTAAAATTTACAAACTGAAAATCTCTTAATCTCTCAAGGTCTTTACTGGGTTTGATGATTTACAGTGAAAATTATTGAATGATCTTATTAACAATACAGTTTAAAATTTACTTCAAAATATTGTGCTGATAAATGAAAGAAAAGCTACAAGAAAAGCGAACGGAAACTGACTTTACCCTTTAAGTTAGCGTTTACAGATTTTATTAAAGTTTTGGTTACTTACGTAATGTTTGGCTGGTACCAGAATTCTTTTAGCGCTTCAAAACTACACTATATTGCAAAATTCTTACACAGATTCTAAATTTCTCTCACAGATTCTACACTTATGAAGTTGAAATGCGATTACTAGGCTCCCAGGAACTCGGATGATCCTCTTAATAGGTCAGCTATCTGATGTCGTTCAAGTTCTTTATAATGAAGCAAACCCTTGCTTCCGTTGGCTAATTGTTAGCACATCTACTCGGTCCAACTAACTGCTTGCTTACAGGAATCTTATGAGGTGCCGATTTTTGCCTTTTATCGCATTATTTATCGGTTTGGATTGAAAATTTTTAAGTAGTTCGGTGAAGATTTACTTTTAAAATGTCTCTCATTTCGTGGCTGACCGTAGACTTCGACTTTTCTCTTTCGCTCCTCGCCGTAGACTTAGACTAACTTTTACAATGTTTCTCCTCGCGTGGTAGACTGATGACTGAACATACTTTTGCGCGCGTAATCGCCATTCCGAACCCTCAATAATAGGAACAGAGCTCGCCGCTCATTGTTTCTTTGCTCGCTCATCGCTATAATTCAAACTGTTCGCTAACAATTAATGGCTTAATTAATTGGCATTACAGTATATATATATATATATATATATATATATATATATATATATATATATATATATATATAATTAAGTTTGATGAGTAAATTTGAAATACAAATATTCTTAAAAATGCATTATTATAAATATATATTGACATGTTCCTAGCTGTGCAGCGTATACTATGTCGCATTAATTAAAAGAGTGATTAATTATTACTAATTAGTTACCTTAGCGTTCCGCTTGTATTTATATGTATTATAATATACAAAAAAAAATATTCAACTTATTACACAACTTTATAGCTTTTATTTGCTTTAATATCATTTACTTTCAGTAGGATCTTAATGTAGGCATGAACTTCAAATTATTTAAAGGAATTTAAATTTTACTTCATTCTGCAATTTATGATTATTTAATAAAATATTGACAGTCCACAATTCAAAATAAAAATGAATAAAAATTTGAACATATTAAAAGTTATTAATATTTAGTGATAGGTTTAAAATTAAGAATCTGAACTATAATTAATATAATATTTAAAGCATTTATTACAAATAGAAAAATGAACTATACATACAAATTTACACAGGCTATAAATTTAAATGAGGATCTTAAATTTTTATCCCAGGGCGATTTATCGGGCCCCAGAAAAGTATTGGCTTGAAAGTAACTATAAAATTTCCAGAAAAATTGTTCAGTTGAAAATACTGTAATAACACACTATAAATATTCCCCCAAAATACAACCACAAAACGAAATAAAAATTGACGGTTCAACAATTATTCAATGTTTACTAGATATTTTACCAAATTAAAATAACACATTGGCATACAAATTTTGATCCGAATTTTAGTCTTAATGCCACAGAATTTACACAAAACCATAATTTAACCTTGAAAATAGGCCATTGTGTACATACAATTATACCATCTCATCCACTAAACACACAAACCAATTCTTTCATATCACCATACAATAGGATTCCGCTCGTTTCCTCAAATCATTTCGCAATTATCATCGCCAAGATGATTTTTCCAGCAAAATCGGTCAGTATTGTAGTAATCAAAATAATGCACATATCACAAAACGTTTCGTCTGTGGTCAGTATCCAAGATACAATGTTCCAAATATTTCAACTAACAACAATAGTAGAATTCGGCTTTACCTGCCGAGGAAATCTCTCGACTCACAATCTTATCTAAATTAAATTTCATTCACAATCCAATAATGTATTTCAACTCTTTAAAATTTTTATATCTTTTCCTTTTTCAACAACCTCTTACTCCTCGTCTGACACCGGTGTGGTGACCTCTCGACGAACACCGACAACTTATAATTTTTATTCACCAAATTCACAAGGTTGATCTTGTGAGAAATTGACATAGTTCGGTCTCTCACACGACATCGACCAATAAATACAATAAAAACCGTCCTCTCTCCATTTTTTAATTAAGGTTCCCACATGCCGAGGCACCTCGGCCTGTTTTGAGAGGTGTATGTTCCGGGGTCGCAGACCTTGGACATACGGTAAGAGTTGTCCACTATTCACATTGGAATAGTCGGCCAGCTGCCTCCTAAACTGGTCAAGGCACATAGAAGGAAAGCTGCGCCCCCACAGAAAACCCGTCTTCCGCCATCGGAAGGGCGTGGGACAAGTATCCAATGCCTGACCTACCTGATGCAGGTTTTCTAGGGTTTGTCCTGCATCACTTTTAGGCGAATGCCGGGTAGGATCCTTTAACTATAGCCCGGGGACCCTAGTTAATCCTTGGAATGAATTAAACACATCTACCGCAGGGGGTTGATGACTCATGCGTATTAAATATAGTACAATAATATTAATAAGTGTTTTATTACTTTCACTACTCATATTTAATTGTCTGTTAAGTTAAATAACTTCAAACACCTTTCTTTGTCTGTGTAATGTTTTTGTATTTTAATTTCATAAACATTACTCAATTGGCACTATATCCAATATTACCGTCGCTCTCCTGATTTTACCGGTATGTTAACAATGACGACGTCTGTGTTAAACGTGCGTTTAGATTTAGTGAATTTTGTGCTCTACGCAATTTCTGATTTTCTCTTCGGAGAAATGCTCTCGTCTGGTCACTATTTGGTATTTCGTATTTAGGTCTACCCTACTTGTTAGTTGTGATGTTCGCATGACTGGAACTTGTTTATATGGACATGATCCATTTCGGGATTGTGTCATCGGGAAAACGTACGGATCCAGTTATAATATGAATGTGGAGAGAGTAAATGTTCGGCATAATCCAATAACTATTTTTCTTGAAATATATGTTCTTTATATAATTTATAATGGGTCGTAATTATTTGTTGCATTCCTTCTATATATATTTCTATTTTAAAATAATAATTCAAAATTCCAATCTTCTTTCTAGCATTCATCTACAGATTAAATCATGTTGTGTAAAAATGTATGTTTTTCGTTTATTCAGAAAATCTTTACTAAAAATAAGATGAGCAATTAATGAATTATCGTATACGAACATCCTTATATTAATACGTAATATTTAAAGAAATACAGTAAATTCATCTGGTATTCGAAACTGGGTTGAGTATTTCGTTTTATTTTTAATATTTCAAGTGTCATTTATAATTTTATTCCCCATAAAACTGAAGGAGACGCCGCCATCTGGATTCAATCTGCGGCTAGGCTTCAACGTCTTGAGAAACGGCCCAGATGCAAGACGAGAACCCCTCAATAAAAGTGCAAATCAGGGTGAAATTAAGAGGAGGCGAAGATTTAAAACGAATCCCTTTTCCAGCTGCAGGGAAAATGTTTCCTTCAATCTGCTTTTCCTTTTACGCACAGGGACAACTTTTCTGGTCTGTTGCACAGGTTTACACATTATTTACTAGAATGAATACAAGACGTTACCTTATTCGCTCTTGCTGCATTTCTCTGGGAAAATATTCTGGGTATAAAATATCCATTTTTAAATATACGTTTCGTTTTATTAAAAACATTACGTTTTGTTTCTAATTTAAAAGTTAATTCGTAAATAAAAAAGGAAAAGTCTTCTGAGACTTTAAAATCTTACACAATTGTCACCAATTAAATAACTAAGGGAACTTATGAGGTACGAAAAAATGTAATTGTCTGAATAACATTTTGAGAGTGAAAGAAATTCCTCAACTTTTCTTTCTTACGATAACTTTTTAACTACTGTATACAATTTGGCAATATCTATTTTACTTAAAAAAATAACAAAAATACACATAATCAAATATTGTAGATGAAAAACTTGTGAAAGAAATAAACTTTCCTGTAGTATAAAATGGTATCATGCAGCTGTTTACAAGATCGACATTGTTTGAACGTTAGTGAATAAAAGTCATTTATTTTATTATACGTTTCGCTGTTTTCAATTAAACTAAATACGTTTTACTGCGTACAGATGCTCTTTAAAAAATAATGAAACTTTGTTGATAAAAGGTCCACAAAATGCGTCATTGCATTACTCGCTGTAACCGCAAATCATGGCCGTGGTAATTGGATGGTTTGACCTGTGTAGCGCTGGCGTACGAGTGACTACCTCTGCGATTGTGGCTCCTCTACCTTAACCGAACAATATCATTAACTAAGCGTTACACAACAAACAAATTTTAAAAACCTGAAGATTTTCAGTTCGTCATCTGGTTTTCTTACGGCTCTTGCGTTTTCTTTTTAATCACCTGACGAAAACAACAAGAATTTCATAAATGGTCTCTGTTAATTAATTATTTCTTTATATAATTAAAATCTACAAATATTTACATATGCTGATTAGCATACGTCTTCACAAAAAAATTTACATACATGTACTGAACTAAGAAATATATAATTCAATTATCATTATACGTGACCTGAACAAGACAGTCACAAGCGTGATATCTCGGAATACCATATAATATTTGTTGCATTATGCATACAATTTCAAGTATGCTTAAGAAATATTAAATTTATACATAAATACAATTCTTATTAAAATAATAATTTTACATAATATATTTGAATATGAATATCACAGTACTAAAACATATCCATAGGGATAAACAAATTACAACTCGAAGAAGCGCAAACCGTATAATTTTTCATTAGTCTGGCCACTCGACTTCACTTAATGAGGCAACACAGAAACAAATACAGTAGGAAGGAAACAAATGTTATGAAAAGAATGATTTGATAATTTTTCAATAACACTTTCATAATTAACGATACTTTTATTATTAATGATCTAGAAAAATAACATTTTAGCATACGTCCGACAAATCTTAGTTTTTAGGTTACTAATGAAATGAAATTTTCAGCTTATTTATTGGCGAGTATGGCGAATTTCATCAACTCACAAAAATAGCACCACTAGCTTTAAATCGCATCATGGACTGCCGCATCTTTCAAAACTTCCCACTCGGTGTCCAACGGTCAAGATGGAAAATGGTCATTCACTACATGTCCATCAGTTACCATACTTATGTGCCAGTACATCACGAAAAATGTGGCTTAAATGTTCTTGGTATTACGACGCAATAAGTATCACACTGCTTATTTGCAGTTTCTCAAGAATGTTGTGAATAAAGTCTCTGTAGATACTGCCCGAAAGACGTGCTCATAAATTAAACTGTCGCATATTCTTAAGACCTTTTTTTTCTTATTTTAGTGAGAGAAAACCGCCCTCAAAGTTTGTAAATGTAAAATACTATATATATATATTGTAATAATCCTCTTCTTGATAATTATTTTTAAATTTTTTTATTTTGAAACTTGAAAATTAATTAATTTGCTCCCATTGAATACCCAAACTATAGATAATTATGATTATAGGAGTTTAAATTAAATAAGTTAATAAATTTTATAAACAAAACAATTTTATTAATCTAGAATACAACTCAAGAAAATCTCTGTATATTTTTTTTATATCCTTTTACCTCAACAATTAAATTACACTAATAATCCAGTTACATTTTATAAATCATACTCTGTACCCCAGGGTCTTTACTGGGTTGATAAGGAAATGGAAAACTACAATTTAAAATTTAAACAATGCAATTAAATAAAATGAAAACGAAATCTGACTCATTACCCTTATTTAACAATTTACAGAATTTATTACTGAATGTCTCCTTCAATTTTATTTGGGTTTTTCAGGAATGCACTTTAATCTACAATGCCCTTCTGTGCACAGTCTTTTACACACGCTTCACAGACACGTTCACTTTACTTCCACAAAACTTCAGTCATTATGCCTTTAGGGTTTCGTCCCGATGTCTGTCAAAACCATTAGCTCTAAGAGCCGCTAAACATCCAATTATAGTCCTCCCCTTCTCTAAGAGCCTATTATCCATAATTTTATTATTATCTTTTTTAAAATACAAACCACTCAACAATCCCCAGTCTGAGTTGGTAAACAAATCTGATGAAATAAGAACAAAATTTATGTCCTTCTTAACTGGGTATTAAAATATATATATAATATATATATATATATATATATCCGTTATTAAACATCTGTTTTGGGACTAATGGACGGGTTTTTTCCGACGCGTCAACTAACGCGACGCTCTTGAGCTCCGACCGTCATGAAAGTTTGCCAAGACTGATGAACATTCTCCGTTTGTAAGCTTATAGACGTAGCTCGGACCCCCAAGTTACTTTCCATCCGGCCGATTCATTGTGTTCATGATACTGTTTGTCCTTGATGCAGGAAAGCCACAGGGACCGTGTGATTAAAAGAGAGTGGTCTCTTTCGGATTTCTATTGCCTCTCGAATCTTCCGTCCGCAAAAAGAATTTTCCCTTGCAAGTATAGTTTTTCTTATTCGCCTCTATGTGTTCGTCAACAGCGGACATATATTCCGTAGCCATTCATGTACTATTAATGTTGCTTAAACCTAATCATAAATCTCAAATATTGAGGTTATGTCGTTCTTCGGTAATATGCCACCAATACGTTCCATACAAACATTCCAACGTACGGAACGAAAGTTTCATGATTCCAATTAGATTTTTCGCGGAATTTTGACGATTTAGAACTCTCAATACAGAATGCGCGCGTCGCTATATACCTTCTGATTAAGGGACTGTCTGAATTTTGTATTTCTGTCGACACTATAAAATAGTGTTTTAATTGGTGCTCGTTTTGCGCTTGATGGCGGCATGACGTGACATTTTATCTGTTGTTGTGGACTAGTTTCCTGATCCACTTTTAGCCATCAATTCATGTAACGACTTACCACTTTGAACTGTCTGAAAACGGTTGTTTATTGGTGTAATGCTCGCTTTGTATAAGGAACAGATCAAATTATTCTTATTTATGTAGTGTTATGGTAGTGGCCTGGTTTGAAGGACTCCATGTAGTGATTCGCCACGGCAAGTGGCAAGGGACTCCACATGGCAACACCATACGTATGTATATGTCAGACACTGTTTAAACAATACCAGCAATTTATTTCGGAGTTCCTGTTCCAATATACCTATGGCTTTCAGACAGTGGTCAAAAATGATGTCCTTCGTTCAAGCTTATATGAATATTAGTCTTTACCTGTCCTTGATTTTGTCAATCAAAGAAATGTTTTATTTCGGTTAACCATCTGCCATAACAGTTACGATATGTAATTTCTAAGGTGCTGGGGTATGTGTCGTAGTGCTAACATGCTGCATGAATGATCGTAGGGATTAACAAGCTGATCTAATTTACCCATGAACATATATTTGTGTTTAGTTGACTTTAACTGGCCATAAAACTTGAAAACCCAGAAAAGCTTAACTGCAGAAACATTATCTAATACAAGTGATTAAATGTGAACATTCTATGTAATGATAGCCATAGTCCAGTGAGTTGGCAGAATGCAATGAAATATGAAAAACATACATGTAGAGTTTTTAAGTGATTTATATATCTAGCTAAGAAGCGCTCCGCCCAATTATTAAAAAAAATATTTGATTGGAATCTAAGCACAAGCAAGCAACAAGTCGAAGATTGGAATTACTGACTCGTGTCGGAAAGTAAAGATGCGTACATGCCAAAATACAAGTCAATGGGATTATAAGAGTCACTTGACTTCGTGAAGTAAAATATTTTAAATTGATTGGCGTAGAAAGGTCAGGTGTTTTGGTTTCCATCCTTGTGGTGGGAAAAGAAATTGTCGAGCACGGAGGAGACGCGAAAGGCATTATAAAATCACATCTCATAAAGAATGGTTGGTTAGCGAAAACACATTGGAGAAGAACATCAGATAAAAAGGACCTAGAAGAAGTCTATCATCAGAGTCTAGGAAGAACCGTGAATGTCCAATGCACGAGTTAAGTAACCAGCCTAGAGAGAGAGTGAGAATGATGCCAAATGCAGCCACAGATCCGAGGAGGTCCACAACCAATGAACTGGAGTTCATTGCCCGACATCGAGACTACGTGTCGCTGAACAGGAAGGATGCCGGAGGAAGCCCTGCACACGCCGCCTGAAGTTCCGAGAAGCCACCAAGTACCTGTCGCCCATTCCTGTGGGAATGTCAGGTGTGTCTGTATTTCCACATTGAGTTGTGTTTGATGAGATTTCTGCTACACGACGCCCATGAGTCATGATCCTTTGATAATATAATGTTTTAATTTGAGTGTATGGTATATACTGAGCTAATAATCCAAATTTTAATAACTCTATTAATTTATTTTAAAATTTAGTAATCAAATAAATTAAATGTATTTTTATTAAATAATCAATTCCATAATACTCTCCCAAATGTTATGTTACATATACCTAGGATAAAAGTATATTCCCTGATGACACTAATATTAGGTTCATGATCCGGTTATATACACTTTAAGAAAAATGAAGTGTTTTAGAGGTAGCTCATATACCTCGTACACTATTCTGGAATATAGCTTTTCTATTATTTACACTTTTTGAAAAAAATGAAAATTTTAAATGATAACCAATAATTGGTTGAATATATTAATAAAAGTTGTTTTAATAATTTGATTGAAAAGTAATTAAACAAACTCATTTATTGTACTTCTCATACATTATGACTATGACCCTTCAATCTTTGCAATTAATAACATTCTCAATAACTAAAATAATTTACATGCCCATTATTAACGAATTTAAAATACGGAAAGTACAGAAAAAGCTTTGAATCAATGCTCAGCCATATAGACCATGAAATTGAATTAAAGGAGCCTGATCTTTGATACTAATTAATTAACGTAGTATTTATGATAATTTTATCATATCGTAGAGCGCGCGAGGAAGTTATAAAATAAGAATATCGGATAAATGTAATGCATGGTGCTTTCAGTCATGGATGCCTTGCGTCATATAGCTCGAAAATGTACTACACCTAAAACAATTAGGAATGCTAACTCTCAATTCAGCTCTGACTTGCTATTTGGTTAGAGGGAGATTATTAAAAAAATGTATTTATGGATTCAAGGCATTTCAAATAAACGACTTCTATTTTCATAATCGTTCAGAACAAAAGGCTGCATGTACCCCGGAATCAAACCAGACTTGATACATTTTTTTTAAAAAAAAAAAGAATAATTTGAACTGAATGAGGTTTCGATAATCATAAAATAAAAAATAATTGTCTTGTTTGGAGCGGTTTTGGATTTTTGGCATGTGAAACTAAAGTTTTAAGATATCGTGGTTAAACGTTTAGCTAAATTTATGATTCTATGCTGAATTATGAAGTACCTATTCAAGTTAATAATTCTAATAAATTATTCTTTCATTTTTATTAAAAATATTCGAAATTTATTGTTATTAATTACCTAAATGACTATTATATGTCCCGTAAATCTAAACCTGAAAGATAACGTCCCTTTCTTTTTCACAATCACATTTTCTCTGAGTGATCGGACGATTTTTTTGCACAACAGACGTTTATAATAATTGATAAGAGATGGAACACGAAAATTAATTTCCGATATCGATGTGCTGTCATCCACAATGCCGTTTCAGAGCTTGTGGAGATGGAGAACAGAGGCACTTATGCGTCTGATCCAAAGCCATTTATTTTCCGTCTCTGTGAGAGAGTATTTCATATCGTGAGAAAAATGAATTGTGACTCCAATACAATTGGTTCAAAACGAATTCAAGCAGCCAGCAACTGTTGCAACAACAAAATTTAACGCCTAGTCAGGCAACACTGAAAGGAAATACAAGTATATTAACCTGTGACAGGAATGGTTTCTTAATCAATTAAATTAAATACAATTCCCTGAATACTTCAATTAAATTTATTAACGAATTATGTATATGTCGATGGGCAAATTTTTTCGATATACTGTAATTTACTATAATAGGATAAATATGATTTACTCGGGAGTTTTGCGTGAAGGGAGGATCTGATGCCACTCGAAAATTAATTGCCGTCATCCGTAATGCCATTTCAGATTTTCATATACAACTCACTGAATACAGTAAAGTACACTGCAGTTGTTTGGCAACGCAGCTTTATTTTTTTTGGGGGGAGGGGGGGCAACAGGCTACGTGAGGGTAATCCACTTTGGGCAACTCCCCTTTAATAACATAGGAAGGGATTTGAAAGGGGGGATGCGGAAGGGTAGAGGAAGGTAGCCAAGGGTTAACTAGGGCCCCCGGGCTATATTTTAAGGATCCTACATGGCATTCGCCTAAAGAAATGCAGGGAAAACCCTAGAAAAACCTGCATCCGGTAGGTCGGGCATTGGGTACTTGTCCCACGCCCTTCCGATAGCGGGAGAGGAGTTTGCTGTGGGGACGCAGCATTCCCTTCTCCGTGCCTCGACCAGTTTAGGAGGCAGCTGGCCGACTATTCCAATGGGAATAGCAAACAACTCTTACCGTATGCCCAAGGTCTGCGATCCCCAAACATACACCTCTCAAAACAGGCCGAGGTGCCTCGGCTTGTGGGAACCTTAGTTCAAAAACGGAGAGGAAAAGACATACCCTAAGGTAGCCCCTTCGTATCTCTCCTAAAAGGTTCTGCCTGCGAGAGAAAATCCCTCGCAGGTTACCTGCGAGAGAATCCTCTCGCAGGCTTGGCAGTAAAAAAAAAATAAAAAATAAAAAAATGGGCAACGCAGCTTGCCCGCCCTTCATTTTAAGCTTTCTCTTACGTGTATTCAACGGGGGTAAAGTAAGGCCCAAGTACCATCTAATTTTAATCGGACTAGCCTATAGCATAAAATTCTCATTATTCGTAATTCACCAAATGTGTATGTGAAAGCAAAGTATTCATTATACGGGTTTATGTAAACGTGGTTATTCCCCTTAGAAGAGAAAGTAAACACTTTTCTGGTTTCCCTAGGGTGTCGTGTGTTTTGGCGGTTTCATGAAGATGGCGGTGCTGCGCAATATTACCACCGGAATAGAAACCTGAGAAATATTGTTCATACGTTTTATTTTCAATAAAATTTTCCTGTGACACGGCGGGAAAAAAGTTACAGGTCATCTTGGAACATTTGTGGATGTGTTTCTAAAATATTCTGCTAGTCTTGAGATCGAAGTATAGTTGAAATGAGTGAAACTTTATAAATTGGAAAAGTTGCGTAGTTTAGACCCATTGCATACCTGGTCTAGTGAAATACATTTTCAAAAGTAAATTCTTACTTTTTCCTGGTGTTCACTGAGGCTGTCCCGATTATTATTCCATCAGTCCGAATAAATGGCTTTATTAGAAGCTTTACTGAAATCAACGCGAATATTTTTGGGGAAAAGGGCAAGTAGTGAAAATTGCTAATGAAGATTTTTCTCTCACAAGGAAAGTTCGATTGTCAAAGTTGGCGTTATTGGAAACATGAATAATGGTTCAGTATGCATCAATATTCAATTTTAAATACTTTTATACTTAATACTCTGTAGCGCGCGTATTTTAATTTAATTTTGTTTTTATTTTCGGAAATGTTGTTTGCTGTAGTTTGGACGATTCTTTTGTTTCCAAATTCGAGACGCTATACTAATAAAACAATTTAAAATGGTCAATAATTTTTTGCTTTAATATAAAATACCCAGCACAATAAAATAATTCATTACAACACCTGTCCGCAATATTTTCTCTGCAACGACACCGGGAGCTTTACTCACGGACGACTAACAATACTAAGATGTTTTATTTTTATTATAAACATTCAACCAAATTTCAAAAGGTGTTATTCGACTATGGTTGAAATGTTTTTAATTTAGCACTCAATTTGTTTTTTCACTGAGAAGTTGGGTGGTTTTGGGTTGGCAGAACCTTGCTATCACATTGGTTACTGATTTATTTGTTTCTCCTGAAGAATATAAATATGAAATATGTATATTGTAATATAAAACTTGATACCATTAAATAATTTAATTTTCATCACGTTTTGATGTCAATTAATGTTATATGCAATTGAATTTCTTAGATTGGCGTCCAATTAATGTAATAACCAAATTGAGTATTTTTAAATTATTCAATTTAAAACACAACTTTAAAGCCTTTATTTACTTTATTTTATTTTGAAGAGAAATTCAGTGTAATGCTAAATTTAGAAAGATTTAAAGAAATTTCGATTTTACTTTACTTTCAACAATTCAAGCCAAATTAATGAGATTTTCAGGTTATAAAATGTGGATAGAAATACAGTGAAAGGTTTTAAATGATGAAACAGAAATTTGATTAATATAGTATTCAACGAATTTCTTTAAAATAAAAAATTAATTTTACATATAAACCTTCATAAAGTATGCCACGTCTATTAATTCAAATAATACCCTTAAATTTTATCACAGGGCGTTTTATCCGTCTTCGGAAAAGTATAGATCGAAATGAAATATAAAATTTACAGAAAAATTGTTCAGTTGAAATTACATAAATGTAACACTTTAAAATAACCTCAAATATATACACACAAATAGAATTGAAATTTGACGGTACAACAATTATGCAAGGTAACACTGTATTTTAATTTTAATAAATGTAAAATAAATTTGACATACCAATTTTGATCAATCTTCAAACTCATTTGCACAGATTACAAAAACCAAACTTTTTAAACAAATGAAAGTAGACCGTTTTGTTGCAAATACGCTTTCACAAACACAAATTAATTATTATTTAGATTATTCGGGTATTCCATTGGCTATGAGTAGATAAGTGAGATAGAAAAAAGTGGAAAAGGCAACGAAAAGTAAAAAAGATAGGAAAGCAAAGAAACAAGAAAAACAGAAATAATTGTAATAGAGCTCCAGACTATAAAGTTTTGCTTGCCGCGTCAGAGTGTTTCACCCATCACCAATTCACAAGATGTTTTTACCATGGGAAGCAGTCAGTTTTACTGGGATCAAAATAATGGTCACATCATGAGATATTTTGCCAGTCGGCACCAATCTATTAAATGTCCAAAAACAAAACCCAACAAAAACCGCTGAATTGTATTTAGTTTATAGATCAAAAATGGTCCTCTACTCTTTATCATGTTCACAACTTTTACTTTATCTACAACTTCCTTACTCCTCGGCCCACTTTACCCACCTCGCCCAATGGCGACTTTCTTCCTCAACGAAGATAGTTTTTACTGAATCAAATTCACCCCCTCCCACTCGCATTACACTATCTGGTGGTGAGAGATTCATATCTTTCGTCTGCACACAGTCTAGACAGACGAATCCATTTGAGCTTTCATCATGAAAGCACACATAATCACAAGAAAACGTCTCTCAATCCTCCGTTCTGTAGGAATACTGTGACTGAATATTCTTTCAAATACATATATATAAAGGGACGCTTTTGTGTAACGATAGTAACATAAGGACGATTTGAATATGTGTATCAAGTTCTGCTACAAATCGTTTAAACATTATGTTCAGAACAAGACACCATATAACAACTATCACGTCTAAGTTTCTCTATTTCTCTTTATCTCTCTTCTCTCTATTTTCACACACACAAACATACTGGCGCATTCTTATATTCCCTCTGTTTCTTTTTTGCAAACTCACCCACGCACGCGAAAAACGAAACTCATTTGCTGTTCATTATCACGACAACAAAATTTGTGGAATTTTAAGAAACATTACGCATTAAAAATTTAACTGTAATTGTACTTTGATACTAAGTTTAAGTGATTGCTATCTGAATTATACAAGATTTGTCTTCGCACAGAGCAGCCTTGTTAATTACGTTTTGAAGTATGTGGTGTCTCTATATTTATTTTGAACATGAATCGGCGAACTTGAGTAGATGGCAAGTTGCGCTGTTCATGCCACAGCTGGTGCAACTGACATGAGAAACGTCTGTGGGGTCGACAACTTGTCCTACTCGTTAACACTGCTGACAACAAGGCTAACTTCTGCCATCACACGCATAAACATGCCCTTTATACATACATATTCATTTAATTTCCGTTTTACTCGAGTAGTTGTGTAACTGTGAGTATTTCGCATACAATATTTCCACTAATAGTATTTTAGAGTCTGTTTTGTCTTTTTTAAACAAATTATTAATTTTTTATTGGAAGAATGTTCCGTTGATATTATACTATAGTAGTAAACATTGAGTTCAATTCACTCTCCATTACCTGCCCCGAATTATTTTCTATGAGTTTATTTCAAAGATCAGTATTTGTAAATTTGTAACTACATTTGTCATAGATAAAATTAATTATTAACAGATCTTTATTTTAAATTGCTTTTTGTATTACATAGGCAATTAATACATAGTTTTCTTCCTACCCTAAAAAGCTTTACATTTACGATTCTTAAAGAAGAAGATTCGCTATTCTTTGCATAAGTGCATCTGGACTACCAGACAAGCTTCAAACTTATAGTAACCTTTATTATAAAGATTTATTGGGTATTCCATTGTCTGAGTTATAAAGTGAACCGTAAACGAGGAAAATTAAGGAAAGTAGCGAAGTAAACAAAGGAGAATAAAACAAGAAACTAGTAAGAAAATCAAACAAGTTCAGTTTTTTAAGAGAAGGTAACGAATGAGTACATAGGCCAAAAGGAGTGCAGAGGAAGATAGATGTAAACAGATTTACTCCAACTTTTCAAACAGTAAAGAAACTGTATTCGTCACCAGGGATACCATTCAGATACACAGTACAAGAGTCTGTACACTTTTGAACGCGTTTGATTTATTGTTTCATTTTCCTTTGTTTACTTCTCTTCTTCCTTTAGTTTTCTCTTGAGTGTTTCCACTTTTTTACTCATACAATGGAATACCCGAAAAATGTGTATAATAAAGGTTGGTACAAGTTTGAAACTTGTGTGGTAGTCCAGATGCATTTGTGTAAGGAATAACCAATTTTTTGTTCTTTAATAAACGTAAATCGAAAGGTTTTAACGATAGGATGAAAAGTATAAAATCAAATTTAAATGAAGATTTGTTAATAATTAATTTTATCTATGAAAAATGTTGTTTGAAATTTGCAATAGCAAATATCACCGTGACAATAGAAAATTATGTGCGATTAGGACTAAATAATTAAATTCAGTTTTTTAAAGATTCCCGCCGTTGCACGGTTTTATAGCAAGTGAAATAGACAGTGAAATTATTTAATTGAACACTTGTCTCGATCAATTTGAATACTTATTAATTGGTCCCTTCTCTCCTCGCGAAATTTAGACGCGGGCTGAACGCATGACTTCAGCGGCATCCGGAGCGTCTCTATCTTTGCTTCACCGAAAAATATGGACTGGTAAGGGTCATTTTGGAATAACTTTCAGCCCTTATCACCCTCAGCCACCATCTCCATACTCACGGAGTCTGAAATTCAACTCTGTTACACCCAAAAGTATAGACATCAATGGCGGCCAATTTGGGCTTCATTTATACTTCCTCCATTCTCAGTCTTCTCGTCCTCCACCACCGAGTCTATGGGAACTAAAATCGGCTTTGGATGACGTCATAACTGTAATCAGATTGCGGCCCCAAATTCCGTGGAATAAACATTAATCTCGATATTTTTGGTCATTTTTTTCAATGTTCTTCACTTGCCGTACTTTTATGTCGGTAGAGGCTGAACGCCAAACTTAACTGTCATAGGAACAATAAGTTCTTACTTATAGACCCAGATACTATAAATATTACTGAAATTTCAATCATTTTGTGTATTTTATATTGAGCCCCCATGGCAATACGGTTTGGAATTAGAGATTAACTGTTACAGAAGTGTATTGTCAGATATTCCATAACCTAATGATTTGACATTAATGTCTGTGATTTAAGCTCGATTTTTACAGTAATCCCCGTTTAAATTCAGCACCTAGGGGTTGAATAGCCCCCCCCCCCAGTGTATTTTCTTAGCTTTTAAGTAATGTGTACCGAATTTGGTAGAAAAATCTCCTTGTGTTAAGTGTCTGTGGTGTCATACATATATACGTACAGTTTTTTTTGCGTATGTTCTGTAGCGTCATGCAGTCTATTGACGAATCTCTTTACACTGTCCGAAAGCGTGCATAACGGCTGAAAAACACAACCATAAAATCAGGCTTAATGAGACGGGGTTTCCATGGGACTAAATTGTGATTGATGAAAATTTGGGTGTAGGACGCAAGCACCTATAAGATATTTCGGCACTCACATGATTTCACGCATCAATTAGGTTCTGCGGCTCAGAGAGGCGGTAGAGACAAGGTTTGATGAATAATTACTTTTGAAAATTAAAAATGAGCAAACAAGAAGAATCCCATGGTGAGAGAAAGTAACTTATAGACCGGTCGGCAAGTTGTTTTTCAGAGATCTTGATGGCAGACTATCTTATTTATCAGCTTAAATTAGAAATTTTTTCTGAATACTTGATACGCCTAGATGGATTTAAAGAGATCGGATTGTTTCGCTAGGCTAACAAAAATGTATACAAGTGTAACATCCAGAAAGTAACAATAATTTTATTTACTAAATTAATGAATTTTGATCATCCTCACCGTCACCCTATGCTACGGGATCAACAAGCTGCTTGATAGCATTACTCGTTTACCCATTAGAATAAAAATAATTCGAACACCATACATAGAACGTAGAATGAATTTGGTTACTAATTCAGAGCATTCATGTCCAAAAAAATGTAACTAGGTGTTTCCCATCGTGTTGGATTCGCATCCTTATGAAATGTATCTAGCGATAGTTTTGATCACATCAGTTGATCGAGACGTCTATTCAATTTTAAATTATATTGTTCAAAATTATTTTCTCGTATTGCCTATTACACGGGTCGTTAGTTTCTTGTGTTATTGTCATACAGACGTTAATTGTGTTCTTCTACGCATCCTTTTATTATAAATAAACGACTGCAATCACTGACTAATTTTTATCTTATTTTTCTATGTTTTACGACGCTGTACTTATATAATCCGTATCCGATTTATGTATTGTGAACTTAAGTCTGGTAAAAAAATAAAATTACCGCATATTATAGGATTCTCCAGCTTTTTGGAATAATTTTTTTCCGTTGCATTGTAATATTTATTATGGATGTGAATTATAAATAATTAAGCAGTTATCAATATAATGCCTAAAAGAAATTTAAACAGAAATATACATAATAATACGATAAATAGCCAAATTCAGACGAAAGAAGTGATGGTATTGTGGTGAAGAAGAAACGCCACTAGCTATTTCCCGATGAAACCTGCCGAACTTTGCGTAAGCAAATCCCGAGGTTGTCTTTTTATTACATTTCTTTGAAACATTTCAATTGTCTTTTTCATTCTAGTTTGTTTCGCATTTCACTGTAACATATTTCTTCTTTTACTGTGCTCACTTCGTGTGTATGGATTGAATTGTATAATATTTGGTAATAATGAATATGTCAAAAAGTAAACTTTGTGTTTTTATATCAAACAAGATTAAAGTATCTATAAAGTTTAAAGTCTCTATAACTAATCTTACCACGATATAAGTGCTACTCAACATTTCTAGAAACCTTGTTCCTTTCTTCAGGTGACAAGGAAACACTAAAGCCAAGACTGACACAACCGCGCACTACTGTTTTCTGTATTTGACTATTTTATCTTATTATTAATTTTCATACAGACGTGTTATATTTTAACTTAAAAAATATACATGTTTGTCGGTACAACAATATTATTATTCTATGTTTTTTCTTGAAATCACGAGATGGGTTTTAGAAAAGTGAACTACAGTATATTAATTATCCACGATTATTTCTTTAATTGAACCGGGTATTCCGAATAAGTATTTTGTGGCCAGACAATTTATACGCGTAATGGCAAGCCCAAAAGAGTGAATGTATTATTGGTTGCATATGCCTTAGTTGGAAGGGCTGTGATGTTCTGGCGCAGGCTGCGAAGTACGAAAATTTTTGTTCTGCCACGCGGTATGAAGTTAATATGTCCAACTGAACATACTTCTCGTTGTAGGAGGCTCTGCTATTTGGAGAATCTTCGACGAAACTCTTAACACATCTCTGGACGTATTGGCTGCCCTAACTTCGGCTAACTCAACTTTTCGAACAAAATTTAATCTCTATCTCATTACGTGCATCCCTGGGCTGCCACAAACTCAACTGTTCTCTTCCAAGAATACCCAACTTCTCTATGCTGCTATCGTCTAACAATCCCCTTGACAATTCGTAACAAGGCACGCCAGCGTGCTTATTGTGACGTTAACCTCTTCGAAAAGCATAACACGTCGCTCACGTTCTGTTGAAACTTCCTGACGGTTAAGGATGAGCTAGCAATGTGGCATGTCAGAACGATCGTTTCCAGTTGTTGAACGCTGATTGGTTGGCTGGTCGCTTGAAGAAATAAAAGAATTTTTGGTTCAAATTTTTCTTATGTTATTTCCCATGTATACAGATGATGGTCAGTGGCCGAAAGCTTTAGGTTTTGAAAATCTTGACGTTATTGCATAAACGTTACATAAATGCAATAAAATACTTTGAGAACTTGAAATAGTTTTTCTGATATAACCGTCTGTTGGACGGATACATGCTAGGAGAGTTCCTAGATCTGCGGAATGAGCTGGGCCGTGACGTCACTCGGAATAGACGCCTGGTTACGTCTACAGACAGTTCTAATAACATGATAGTCGTTCGAGCTACAGCAGCTGAGGAAATATTTTAGCTCCTGGGTACGTTCAACGGCTCACAAATGGAGCAGAAATTGCCTGAGAGACACATTGAAACTTGGTTGGACCCTCTGGCACGCCGGAGTGAATCCAATCTAGGGCCACTTCAATCGTAGAAATTTTAACGGACAATTACCTCAGAAGGTTGTGATCGACATTTAATAACTAGAAGGAAGGAAGACAAGTCTCCCACCCTGCGGCACCTTAGTCGCCAAATAATGGAAAGGCACCTTGGCGACTCGTCGGCCATCTCCAGAAATCCTCATGCGCTACTCGACTGGTCGGCCATGAAGCAGCTTCCCAGAATTGCTCCACAGAAAATCACACGCTCTCTCTTCCTCGTACCGGGGACATTTGTTGACCAACCAAGACTCGCTCAGGAGCAGACACCAAAAGTATTTTATTAACTCAGAGAACCACCCATCGATCTTGACAACGCAGAAGCTATAATCCGCTTACACCTCTCTAACTCCCACCCACATCCTGGAAATAAGTCCCAACAGTCCATTGGCAAGGGCCACCATAGTCCCGCCGAACACCAGCGAGGTTGCGTGGCTAAGACAAAGACCTTGGGAATGAGACCCAGAAGGTCTCACTCAACGTCTGCTACTGGGATGTTCAGTTAGTTAGTTTGAATATAGCACATGTGCTGTTCCAGACACACTGCTTCCCCGCATATACCGTTACGCTTCGCAGGGATAAGTTCTTAAAGCAGTTTAAATGCTTTAAGTACTTACGTTCCCTCCAGTATCGCAGTCGGTTCAGTAGAGCTCATGGCTATCTGCTTGCGCTGGGTAGGTTGCGCTCCCACAGCAGAGAACAACAGCCAGGGGATTTCGTCGTCGGATAACTGATGTTGGTCACCCTCTACACCCGTAGACTAGACGACTGCCTTATGTGAATTAAGTTACTAGTGATTGCCTAGGCAATCCCGACCCGTCATTGTCCGACACCCGTGCTCGTATCGGATACTGGGTAAGCCAGTCACCCTGCTGTCCGACACCAAGGCTCACGAGAGCTGCGCATCACTCCACATCATTTATTGCATCTCCCTTCATGCCACAGTATTCAGGAGTCCTCTGCTGACCGAAGAACTCAGAATACTAGTATAAACCAAGACTAGTAACGGCTCGATGCGAATATACTGGAAGCAATGAGTCTGTAGCCCACATTCCGTGCGATTAGAAGCAATACGATCAGATTTACAGGTGGCAGTGTGGTCTCCTCTGGAGACTACTTTCCGGTTCACCGAGGAGCGGCCTCCCTGATAACCCTCTACGCAGAATCCAGCCTCCCACCCGGACTGGGATGTTCTGTAAGAAAGGTGGAAAATGAGGCGTCGCGTTGACTGAAGCGTCGTGGTCTTTATTGAGCAAAGTGTACTATAGAGTGCCGGCGTAGTTCTTTCTGTGCAGAATCACCAATGTGAGATATGATGAGTCATGTGGTTCGGCTAATTATTTGAAGACATGACAACTCATGTTAATATATTATTTTATTTGGTCGCACGCCAAGTTTAGTGAATACTGGCCCTGGAACAGTCTGAAGAGAATCTGACCTGAAGCCAGTTACTGTGACAGTAATTTCACTAGCGAAAGGTCTATTATTGTCCGTAATGTTCGAGAGGGATGGAGAAATACCACCTCAAAGTATGCTTACATTAAACTGGCCGCCTATTATTTCTCTCCAGGGTCCGATACAATGCTTATTCTACATCCGTCCTTTCTTCCTAATTTGATCGAATATCTGTAAGAAATTGACCTTATAGATTTTTACCAAATTGTATCTCTGTCCATTGACCGAAAAAAAAACATTCTAAGAAGGGTAATCAGATTGAAATAAATGCTCAGGGTTGTTGAAACTTGCCCCTCATGCGGGGTACATTGCAACATGTTCAATTTTTGTGTTTAGTTTTTTCATGTATACATAATTTTTGTAATTATTATTACAAGGATCATTTATATAGACAAAAGTCCATATTTTATTGGTTCGTAATTATAATATTTTTAGTAAAATTTAATTTTAAATGAGAATTATTCATTTATTTTTTGTTACAACATGCCCTACTCTCCACTATGGATGATCTTTGGTGGTATGAAACGTAACAGGTAACGCTTCTTTTCTTTGGATTAAGGACAGAAACTAGAGGTTGAGATTGATTTATTTATTCCATCAGTCTTGTGTGGAGGACATCTGACACACCGAAAAATAACCTTATAATCGCATGTTATTGAGTTAAACGAGAGATTCGATTGGCAGACTGCCTGGCGAGCTTTCCGGCGAGGGCATGGATGTTGTGTGCGTGAGAGACACTCGTCAATTACTGCCCCGACAAGGCAAATAGTAGTACACATAATGAGTAGCTAATGGCCTGAGAAGTTGTCGCGACAGTAAATAAATCAATTTAAAAATATATATATACAGAGAAAATGCCTTTCAATAGCCAATAATTGTGATTTACCACGTAACAATTGTTATCGACAATGCTTCTCAATAGCAGTTCACCAGTGTGTCCATTCATGCTGAAATAATGGTGATAGCTTCCACTTAATGACTTCTGTTATCAACGGCAGCTTTTGTATCGAGAGACAGAAGCATCTGCCATCGCACATTTTCCTGTCACATTAATGGCGTAAATTGACATAACAATTACTCGCAATGAACTAACGCCGTTATGTATGTTCTCCGGCAGCCCATAAATTTGCCTCCGAAATTGATATCGGATGAGGCCGTGTTACACTATGAAATATTGTTCGGAGAGCACGTGCTTGATGGACCGTGTTCGCCGGATTCCCTCTCATTGAACAGCGCTTCATCCGTTCCCGATACTACGAATATGAGGGCAATTAGTCTCTCGGACTACGGTGTCACCGATACATTAGTCTTTCAAGGTACAATATAGCCAATATATTCCGCAACTTTTCACATTGTATTAATTCACTTACATACCGTATCAGGACGTCGAGCAGCATTTAAATAATTTCATAACTGAAAAATCATTCAAAACTAACACACAGCCAGAGAATAATATTTAATCATTTGCCTTGTAGTCATAAGAATAAACAAAAATTAGTTTTCTTAAATAAACTAAAAGTTTTTCATTAACAATTATTCCTACCGTGTTCGTAATCCTTCCTTCCAACCTGTATAAGAGCCAACATCTTATCTCCGGATGTTGACGTGTGTTACACTTCACATCTCCCTTTGGCCGTAATGGCTGGTAGATGTTTTTCATTTTTGTTCAATATATGAGATAATCATCCTTATGTACTACTAATACTTCATTGTCTGTATATGTCCTCAACTCATAAATACGCTCATTACCACTTCAGTTTAAAAATTCGTTCAGCAACGAGCCGCTGAACACTCTTCTTGACGCTTTGTTTATTCTCACTCTGTTTTTCTGTGGTGAATAAGTTTATGTTCACAGATAACATTGTATCAGCTGGTCAACGTCATCACATCTCGTAGTAAGTAAAAGTCTCTCGCCACTCACAGTAACGCTGGATTTGGTGACCGAAAAATATTTTTTGGTTCAAGGGCCTTTAGGTTCAGCTCAACGTCTACTTCTAGTGAGTGGTTACATTCTTCGTTTAATTCCTTTATTTCTTCTCTTGAGTCCTTTTTATAATGTGTATTTAAATGCACCGTTAAATGCACAGGTGTTCTTTTTCTACTTTATCCAGGTTGCTTTTCAAATTCATTAGTATTACGTAATTTTATGAAATAACTCGTAATGCAAATTAATTTGAAAAGCTTTGTGTTCTTCTTTTGATTGAGTGTAGTATTTAATTAGATATGGGACCCTTAAATGTTCCTCAGTTACCTATTTCCTGAATATTTAATTGTATTACTTTAATTCTGGAAGGTTTTGGGGGCTTTCGTTTTAATTTTTCTCGTATTTGTGTGAAGGCCACACGAATGTAACATAAAGTCTGTTTTTATTTGTTTGAATATTTCGTTCATTATTTATTCTTATCTCCTTTTTTTCTTATTCAATAAATTTAATAAGTAGTTTAATGCGTTTATTATGTTATTCAACTCTTTTCTCTATGTTATTTACATCCGTTTCCTTCCTTTCCTCTGATACATATATTTTTCGGTCACCAAATCCAGCGTTTCTGTGAGCGGCGGGAGACTTTTACTTACCACGAATCACGCTTCGTTGTTGAACTAACTCAATTTCAATAGTCTTTGAACGATGGTAACTACTAAGGCGAATAATAATTGTGTAGACATGCAGCATTGTTTTCAGCAACTTTATAAGTTCCAACTTCGTTTCAAACACATTTTCAACCAAACTCCTCTTTGAACATAAACAAAAATATTCCCGGAACAAAAATAATAAATAATTTCCACAGAAAAAGATAATATACAATTTTTAAATATCGTTCACAGATAACATTGTATCTGCTGGTCAACGTCATCACATCTCGTAGTAAGTAAAAGTACTCGCCACTCACAGTAACGCTGGATTTGGTAACCGAAAAATATTTTTTGTTTCAAGGGCCTTTAGGTTCAGCTCAACGACTACGTCTAGTGAGTGGTTACATTCTTCGTTAATTCCTTTATTTCTTCTCTTGAGTCCTTTTTATAATGTGTATTTAAATGCACCGTTGTTTCTATGCATCTGACTTTAGAATTAGATATCTTGAAGCGAAATGTCTCTTCTTTTCTTCTCGCATTGTTCAGTCGTAATAAGTTTTTAATCCTTCGCCAAGAGTCAAAGAAGTACGAAAGTAATTCTGTCTATTTACTTTATATCCGGAACATTAACGAATTCAGGAGCATTGTCTGATGGTGACAGCCAATTGCGAATATACATTTTTCTCTTTCTGAGCGTATTTCATTATCCCAACAAAAGTATCGCCAGTTCTTTGACTTGAAGTCATCAATTCAGATTCCAGTCACGTCTTTTGAGAAATGTGAATTGACATCTCATGTATAACATTTATTACCAGGTGTATAAGCATAAATACGCTGTTTTTTAGTCAGAAAAAGACATGTTTGACCATAGAAAGCAAAAAATAAATAAAATATTAAAGGTACCGGCAGTCGCTAACTACATATTTTCCCCATCTCTCAGGAAATTTGTGAACACAACACCAAAAAAAATTTTTCTCTTTCGAGGCAAACCACTCATCAAGTCATTTTCGGACGTGTTCATAAGAAAAAATACTGCTCAGCGAGCGCGTGGTCTATCGTCGAAAACAAGTGGTAGTCGGAAGGGGCAGGTTTGGTGAATAAGCAACATCGGGTAGCATCTCCCAGTTGAGTGCCTCCAAGTAGTTTCAGACTATTGTTGACGTGTGCGATGGTGCGTTGTCTTGGAGGAAATAAACTTGTCAGGTTTTTGCTGATAATCCGTACATTTTTTCAGGCAGAGGACGGTGCAATTTCATCAGTTGGAGGTATCGGTGGGAATTGACAATTTCACAAAGTCTTAACAGTTCATAGTAGACGATATCCTGCTGATCCCACCAAACGCACAGCATCGTCTTCTGTCCGAAGCGATTCGGTCTTGCGGACGATGTTGATGGTTGGCCAGGATCTCCCCACATTTATGATTCGCGAAATATATCCACTTTTTATCGCCATACACAATCCGATGCAGAAAGTAATTTATTTTTTGTCTGTCGAGCAATATTTCTCAAATGTTTAGGCGCGCTCCATTCTGCCTATAGTTTAATTCATGCGGCATCCATTTTCTGATACTTTGAACCTTTTCCATGACTCACGGACGTATGGAAATATCTGGTTGAGTAACACCAAATTTCTCGTCAAGCATTTTTTGATTAGCTGTCGTCCTCGTTCAAAATAGCCTGCAATTGATGGTCCTGAGCCTTCCTTGGCCGATTTTCTTGTCGCTAAGGTCAAAACTTCCCTCTTTGAACCGACGAAACCAATCTATGCACGTTGTTTCCGATAAAGCACTGTCACCATAGACTTCCTCAAGTATCCGGCAGCTGATTTCTTCAAATTGAAGAAGAAAAGTATAGCTTCCCTCAATCTCTGTTTGAGGCAAAAATCTAGACATGATTACCAAATGTTGTATAAAATTTCTGAAAATGTGCACTGACTGTTGACAGACAACAACCTGATAAAAAAGAGTGTGGTGTCTATAGAAGCTTAATATAATTATAACGGCATCAGCGGATTGAAGCGTATTCATCTGCGAATGATTTAAAATTTTCGTAATTTCTTCTTGTAATTTTTTAACATAAACAATATAGCGCAACGGAATATAAAAGTGCCACTTGTCCCTTTAAGGGTTCCTACCCGCAATCTAGCAGTTTCTGCAAAACTCGAGACGAATGATAGCGTTCTACGAGATGTTATGTATACCACTTAATTGCTTTCTCCATACGACCTTAAATAATTTTTGTTGTTCGATGGATTCCGACCATAAATTTTGAAATTCTTCCACGCGAGGACAAAATAAATAATAGAGCGTGGGGATGTAGTAAACATTCTCAAATTGAATGGATATTTAAAAGTAAAAATACAAATTGTGTACAATAATCGTTAAATGCTGAGCAGTGTATCTTTTGTCTTTGTTATGTTCACTATTCATAATAAATTTCATCAACCTAATTCTTGATACATATTGAAATATGGAAAATATGAATTTGCAAATCTGAACCCAACGTGGTGTGATATAATTAAAACAAGAACAAATAAAATTATAAAATTATAAATTTAATTAATAAAGCTTCATGTGTCGATCCTAATGAGGTCTATAATCAAGCTTATGAAAACAAAGATAATTAATTGTATATATTGCTCCGATATTAAACTGAATTCAAAGTTTAAAATAGCGATTGAAAATAACATTTCGAATTATGTACCTCAAATTTGAGATATTTATTTCTAAACCCGCTGGGTGCCCGGCGTTGTCCAGGTTCTCATAATTTTGGTTTTCATTGTATTTTTATCCCCTGTATTTGAATGATCTTTTGCTTACGTGTTTGTTTATAAAATTTTGTAGATAGTAATTAGTAGCTAAAACATGAATGAATTTAATGTATTATAGTGTAACTTATGACCCTAACAGTTAGAATGAAGGAAACAGATTTTTTTGTTTGATATTTTAAGAGAGTTGAAGTATAATAGTCTACCAGCGCAAATATTTATATTTTTGTGAGTAGGAAATTGAGAGTCTTGTTTGAATGTTAATATTTCTGTGAATGAAGCAATTGGTTTTATCTACATTATGCCAGAAATACAGTCGATTTATTTCAAGATTGTATTGTCACAAAGTCTGTCCTTTAGAGGGCATACATCATGATGATGAAATACGTTTTACACGTTTGGCAATTTGTTTTTAATCATCACAAAGATTTCGTGAAGTATAAAATCCGTAATTTTGAAGATTTTTGTGTGACTGTTAAATCATCAAATGAAACTGATGTGATTTTTAGGGGTTAAGCCTTGCCACTGACAAAGCATAGTCGTAGAACGGAGTTCGGATAGCGTGACGTTGGACGCAGTTAAACCTGATTCCTATCTCTGATTACGCGTCCCCTCCTCTCAAATTAAAGTCCTGCTTTTTGCCACCATAAAGTTGCAAAGTTACCGCTCTCTGGGACGTCGCTTTACAGCCAGTCTTGCCAACACTTGCACAATCACTTCCCCCATGTCTGGCGTTAAAGTGCTTCGCCGCCGTTACTTTATGACTCAATGTCCGGTTTCCTCGAGGCGCTCAGCTCAAAGCGGGGGGGTTCTTTCCTATTTGCATTTTACGATGAGATCGTGGTCGCTCTTATTGTGTAAACGTCAAACAGCAAGCACAATAATACTGTCTCAAATTTCAGAAGTAATGCGGACGTGAATATATCGATTGTTTTTAGAACAGCGTTAAAGGTCAGAAGCGCATAAACTTCGAACGTAAGCGAACCTGTGTTAAAAGCTGGTATTAATTAAATAATGACTTTAAAAAATGGTTTCACACCCTATTTCTATGTTAAATAAAATCATTTGTGTTAATATTTATTACATAAAATGGGCTCTCCCTTTTATCTATTACATCCATTGTAGGATTAAAACATATGAAAATTTAATGTATATGACAGACTTAAGCTGTAGTACGAGGGTGGTCTGAAAACATTAAGATGGCAGCGTACGTCAACAAAAGCTAGGGAATGTGTTTGTGCCCGTCTTGAAAGGGACTCACAAAAATTTCAGCCATTTTTGGCACGCAGTTGTTGTTTGACAATAGTTGTGAGTGTTTTGTGCGAAAGGAAAAAAATCGCCTACACTTCTCAAAGACGAGTTTGTACGGGGACTCTGCACCATCATTTACCACCATTAAATTTTGGGAAGTTAAATTTAAACGAAGCCGTACCAGCTTGGGAGACGATTACCGTTCAAGGCATCCAAAAACTGTAACCACAGACGCTACGAAAGCTGAAGTTCACAAAATGGTGCTAGATAACCGTCGAATTAAAGTCATAGAGATAGCAGAGGTTATTAACATGACCAGATAATGTGTTAGCCTTTTACTGAATAAAGAGTTTGGCTTGAAAAAGCTGTCGGCACATGGGATGCCGCGTTAGTTCACGTCAAGCCCAATAAGAGTTCGATTGATCATTACCAACGGTCTGTTGGCGCAGTTTGGGAGCAATAAATCAGATTAATAACTGTAAATGAAACCTGGGTACACCATTATACCGCAGAAAAAAAAATCCAGAGAAAACAGTGGTCTGCAAAGTGGGAATCGGCTCCAGAAATGTAAAAACTATTTTTTCAAATGGGAAAGCGATTGTAACTGTTTATGGGATAGTCATGGAGTTATCAAAACGGATTATCATCAAAAAGGAAAAACCATTACAGGAGCATAGTATGCATCACTTCTTGACAAGTCGAAGGCAAAAATTGCAGAAAAACGGCCAGACAATGCACCGTCTCACACCTCAGTGGTTGCCTATCCTCCTTTCTCACTAGATCTAGCCTCAAGCGACTGTTTTTGTTCCCTAAGCTGAAATTTGCGCGCAGAGGACAGAAATTTTCGTTAAATGAAGAGGGAACACCGTCGTAAACAATTAAGCCATTAGTTTTTTTTCTTCTGAGGCATTTCCGCTGGAACCTCTCAAACTTTTTCCGGAACGGGTTTCATAATTCACTTACATGAAATTACGATTTATAAGAGAATGTTTTTCGATACATTGAACGGATAAATATACTAAGTATTTACTTATTTTATATCGGTCGTATTTTTTACTCCGGGCGTATTTTATTATTTTTGAAAGGAACCGGAAGTATATTTGAATGTATTAAGGAAACGGCAGAGAAAGACACCGAGTACTAATTGGACGGGTTAAAGAGATTGGATCGTCGCCTATGGAAGTGTGGAGACTTACAATATATTGTATCTGTATTAGGTCGAAAACGTTTCAGACCACCCTCGTACAGCATTGTATGAATAAATAATTTTAAAAAAACACCTGAAAAACTTTATACAAATAAGGTACATAGAAATGGGAAATATAGTCATACTTTATGCTTTGTTCGAAATTTTCACAAATAAACAGTTCAGGAGAGGAGATATGCCTACGAAAAACGTTTATAAATGTTTTATCACTTATTATTGTCTGTTATTTGGCTTTTCCTAATTCGTGTACGTTTGTAGGCCTAAATGTTCAGTCCGGCAAATGAAATAAAGAGGGAATAGCACGGGCACGCTCAAATTCTAATTTCTCTCTTAATATAACTTAATATGTAAACAACTATGATGCACTCGCAACCGGACCTACATTTACAGATTAATCAAATCACTTTACGGAAAGTAGATGAGATATTGAAATACATTCAGATTTATATTTCTGTATTGGAGGGAAAGTTTTGTGCTAAACGTTCAATGTATCGAAAAACATTCTCTTATAAATCGTAATTTCATGTAAGTGAATTATGAAACCCGTTCCGGAAAAAGTTTGAGAGGTTCCAGCGGAAATGCCTCAGAAGGAAAAAACTAATGGCTTAATTGGGTAGTGGTAAAACTTTTCGTGGTCCTGCGTCAGCGCGGAATGCTGCTTTTTTGCGTGAACCAACAGATGTGGCTGTTTGCGGAAAAAACGTATTGTCATCCTTGAGAGAATTTACATTCTAGCCGGCTTAGGAAAACAACCTTGTCGAGATCTACATGAACTTTTCACTCGACATCTGGAGCCGTGATTTGACTAAGTGAGGAATAATAACAACCACGATCCAGAAACTGCAAAAATCCAGTATCCACAAGATGTGCGTGCTGTTCAACAGAGCTGAGGTTTACTGAGACATTTTACGTCACGTCTGCAGTATTCAGGATGGAGACCATAATAATTAAGATTTATATTACCCTACTATCCGATTTCCCGGCGTCGTTCTGATATTTGGACTTAAACGGGACTTTCAATGTTAATATCAGCGACACCAAAACGATGGATTCTATATAAGACCATTTTGGACGATTTTTATTCTTCACCACCCCAATCACCACCATCAATATTATACTTAAATATAAACGTCAAAATGTATGTTATTATCGAGCTCAGTGAACTCTAAAACTCCTAATTCAACATCAATCTCGGACCTTTTTGCCATTTTAAATTAATCCCTTCTCACTCCCATTCCCACTTTGAACCGGCATCGATAGTTTTCCTTAATACATTCAAATATACTTCCGGTTCCTTTCAAAAATAATAAAATACGACCGGAGTAAAAAATACGACCGATATAAAATAAGTAAATACTTAGTATATTTATCCAAGATTAGTAGCTTTCTATTGCTCACTCCCTCAACGACACGATACGACCGCTGCCGGTACAGCCGCAACCAGCCAGAAAATTAGTGTATTTTCGGCAATTATCAGTGTAATTTTCAAGCCAGATAATGCGTTGGAAAGAGAATTAAATTGTCTACAACTTTAGTTGATGACAAATGAATGTAGTACCGAAAATTTTGGAGATATTAGCAGTAGAAAACGACAAACTGCATTTTTTCCGAAAAGAACGAAAGATATCCTTCATTTAACGTACGATTTCTAACGCTTCATTCGAGCAAATTTCTTAATGAAAAATACCATTCGACGCGGAATTCTATGGTCCACACTTTATTACTGATCACTGTTTTCAGTAGAATGATTCATGACTTACATATTAAAGAAAAATTGAAAATAAGAGCAAAATTTCGTGGTTTTTAGGTTACAGAAACTTTTCCCAAGGCCGTTCGAATTGAAAACCTTAGTTTTTCACTACTAGCCACAGTATACACATAGTAGGGGTGAGGGAAATAAAATACATAAGAGACTGTAAATAATACATTCTCTTGATCTTCTAGATTATTTTACAATTAACTTCCAGGCACACCGACAGAGGCTCAGCCGGTTACGGGAGTGTCATTGTTCATCTAAGGGACACTGCAAATAATTATACTAACATAGGCCTAAGGAATTTTGAACTATTTTTCACTACTTCCCCCCATAATCAGAAACCATCTCACCCATCCTCGTTATGCGATATAATTTATATACGTGCATATTCCTCATTATATCACGTCCTAAAATTATTAACACATTATTGAAGCCCTCTTAAAGATTAAGAAATATCGACATTTAGTTTCTACTCACTTCTTCACATTTTAAATCACAAAAAGCTGTATTAATTTTCTGACATAATCGGATTGTCAAATATTTTCTTCTTAAGCGAATTAAATATATAAATTGCGAACATATCTCATGAAATTTCTGCCCCTGTGGAAGATGTTTTGTTTCACTAAACCTAAAATGTTCCCATACTTTTTAGTTCGTGACATTGTTTAAATATTTGTTTCACAGTTCGAGTGTGTAAATTACACTAAGTCTATCGCCTTTATATCTTATGTAATATATTATTGTGAATAATTATGAGTTGTACGAGTGACCGCTATGGTGGCTTACGACCACAGTGTTTGTTCCCGGATCATAAGGAACATGTCTACGAAGTTTTGTTTAATTTTGTATACGGAACACTCATGAATCCAAGTTTATATATTATACTTGCTTCGTGCCTGGTGTTATATCAGACTAAAAAGTGAACTATTAGACAGTAATCTCTTATAGGCCAACTCGGAATGTACGAGCGTTATATTCACTACAAATAATTCCAGATAAAATAAGCAAAGTACTTAGATCACAATCTTCTGACTTCATGCATCGCGTTACGTTATATAATCGAATCACAAGCTTATTTGTGGACGGTGGAGTAATCGCACTATTTATATCTGCAATGAATATTGTAATGAATTATTTTATTGGGCTGGGTATTTTATTATATTAAAGTAAAAAAATATTATTGACCATTAAAATTGAAAATTGTTTTATTAGTATAGCAAGAAAACTCTGATCTCAGGCACCTGTGGATTTAGGTTTCAGAAATTAGCTGCCCGCACCAAATACGTACTGCCTATTCCTGTTTCCTGTTGTCCGCTGTAGTTGGAGATCCCAGTTTTTTCCTCTTTGAATCCTACAACTGGCTGGAACGTCTCGTTCTCAAATATTCAGCGGCATACACTTGTACTCAACGGGATCTTATCACCAAACGTTATCCCCTTCTTTCTGCCAACTCTTTCCACGTCCTTCCAACCATTCTCCACAAAGTTCTTCTTCCAACTCTTTCAATGTCTGTCCAACAACTGTCCTCAACGTCCTTTCGCCAACTGTTCCCACGTTTTTCCAACCACTCTCCTCAATGTCTTTATTCCAACTGTGCCTTGTCTGCTCGCCAACTTTCCCAAAAATCTCTCCTCCTATCCCGGAGCTGGACGGTTTCCCGCCTGTAGCGTCACCGGGCTTTTGTTGTTCTTAGCCGCATGGGATTTTCACATGGGCCGATGTACAATATGTCGGTATTAAAATAGACACGTGCGGCTACCTCAGACGCGACAGGTCGGCGTCTCGAATTTGGAAACAAAAGGATCCTCCAAACTACAGCAAACAACATTTCCAAAAATAAAACCAAATTAAATTAAAATACGCGCGTTACAATATTATCTCATATCTCACTTCATCGACAAATATGACAACTTCGTAAAGTATTTTTATAGACAGTGTAATGTTTTATATGGATGAGAAATTTTATTGAATATTTTTAATTATATATTACGTTTTTTAAATATTATAACTCGGAAAACATTACATTGTTTGGCAAGGTGAAATTAATTACAATAATTAATAATTTACATTTTATTAACACACATAAAATACATTACTTCCTGCTCTTCTTATTATTATGACATACGCACGGTTATTTTACAAAATAAACAAAAACACAGAATACCTGACAGGGATTGGTGGATCTTTTTTTACGGTAGTCATATAGGTTTAATGAACACACTTTTATGGTCTTATTTCCCGATGCATTACCACTTGCAGGTCTGGCAGTCTTCACAGGTCTCTCGTATGAACCCAGCAATTCCAAATTGAAAATGGTCACCCAGCTGGCCTACAGGTTCTCGTCAGTAGGGCAGCTCTATAATTTCTTCAAAAAGTCCACTCTCCAAATCAAATCAGCGCTCGAAACTTCCTCTCCATATCCCAACTTCTTCATAACTTCCCCAAAAGGAAATTATAACATCACAAACAGACTAACTTATAACATCCCAGAAGTTACTTATAACATCATAGAACTAACTTCTTCATAATTTCCTCACTCTTCATAAACGAAAAACTAACTACCTCTTACACTGCCAGCTCTCTTCACACCTCGGTTTTTCGAATTTTCCCCCACAGGCTCTTGAACTAAACAATTTTTATCCAATAGGAAACATATTTGTGCCCCCACAAATCTAAATATCTTAATTAGCCACGACCCTACGGGGAGCAAATAGCCAAATTCACGATCGCTAAATTCTTGTGACCAAAGATAAGCCTAGGCCAGACATTCACAATCTTTAATCTATATAAAGGAATGCCATTCTTGACTTGTGTTCGTTTCTTTGAGTACATTTGAAGCGAGCATTGACCCTCACCAGACTCAAGCCAAGAATATTAAAAGTTCTTGATATTGTCTTTCGTAACATAAATTAATATGCATATATAATAAAATAAAATATCCACATAAATTTATCCCACTTTTGTACACTTCAACAGGCACAATTATGATAATCCGGATTGTATCAAATGAAGCGATAGAGAAGGAAGGATTCGGAAGGAAGATCAAGGCAGTCAAGGCTTGAATATGACTGGAGTTGGGTTATCTGTGGGAACACAGCACTCCCTCTAGATACCTCGACCAGGGTTGAGGCATATAACCGACTATCCAGGGAGAATAGAGGATAGAACTTCTGCAATTGTCCAGCGTCTGCGATCAGGTACCATACACTTCTTAATACTGACCGAGGTGTCTCGGGTAATAGGAACCTTAATTCAAATTTCCGTAGGTAACCTTCCCCGGCTCTCTTTTAAGGCTCTACTTGAACAATTAGTCTCCCAAATTTCTCCATTCCCTCCCAGTTTACCTGAGGCGCGACTGAATTTATGCATATTACTTCAACTGGAATGCATTTACGTTGTTAACTTAATTAATTGTTATATATAAATCATATTCAACTTTTGTCGAAAAAAATCTTTATCAGCTTTTAATCAATAAATACAGCTGAAACAATTAAGCCAATAAACTAATAGTGTCACCATAAGATATTCTTCCTTTATCACTTAATTATTTTATAAGTAGTATCGTATTTAAATAAAGTATGACCAAAATATCAACATGACTTATTGGTCTAATTTTCATACCTCCACGACGTGTGACACTATGTGAATCTTAAATGTGATTTGAAATATACATTCAACCTTAGTTATTGGGAAATAATGAATTTTCAAGAATTAGTTAAGGTCATTCATTACGATCGGGTCAAAAGTTGTGTTCGTAATTCTTAGAAGGACGTGGCTTATTGGTTACGCTAATTTGAAGTTGATGGAGCGCTATTAAACTGTAAGTTGCTTATGGACCTCGTACATTGTGGTACGACCTTCATCAGTTACGCGCTGCGACGTGGTCGATATCGCCTCATCTCATCACAGAATGGCTGAGCTCTCGTAAGCCTCGCTCAGAAAGAAACGCACACCACATGCTTTAAGTTCATCAACCGTTCAATCCGCAGACGCCATTCAGCAATGAAACATCATCTCAAAACTTCATAATACGAAGATGATCGATCCAAGCAAGAACGGATGTTTATTATCAGCAATTGAAATAAACTCAAGTGCATGTGAAAGATAACTAAAATTATTTTGAGACTTAATTGGAATATAATTAAACGTAGCAAAAGAAGTACCGTAAAAGAAACTAGAAGTCAAAAATTACCATTAAATTCACAATTATTTAAAAATTAAATAAACGATAATTTATATGTAAACTAAAAAATATATAATGGATTGACCAATAAACAGAGTATTAAATGATAAGAGATGGTCGGAATCACTCTAGAACTGGAGCTACCTCATGGACTGCCACTCGTCCGAAGGAGCTTTCAGCTTCTGGGACTGGCAGAATCTTCACACAATTCGATATTTATTGTGATATACACCAATTTTGATATTATTGTAATTTTTAAAATTTTTCAATTATAACGTTTGTAGGGTAAGATAAAAGCTATGTAATTGAGAGTATAATTTCTAACTGTCACTATGTAGCGTGAGAACGGTAAATTTAGAGCATTCCCAGTTGTTTGTTGTCATTATTTGCGTATGAACGGTCAATTTGAGAGCGCAACCGTCAAGTGGATGTGACTGTCTGGAGTTTCAGAACTATATGAATTTCTCACCTTTAGATAGCGTAATACGAGTGGGAGAGGGTGAATATGTTGTAGTAAAAATTAAGTCTGTCTGTGGAGGTCGAGGAGAGAGGTCGCCTTTGGGCGACAGAATCTCCTGGCGGTGTTCGTCAAGCATAATGGGTCTTCGTGGTCTGTGGGCCGAACAAGGTCATTCGGAGTCGGGCAAGTTGTAATAAAGTTTTGAAATGTAAAAGTTCTACAATATTATAAGAGGTGAACGAAATTTTTGGACTGAAATAGAAATATAATTCGGAGGAGTTTGTGTATTTAAAAGAATTGGCGTCTGAGAGGGTTTACCTTCCCATGATTTTTGGTTGTTAATTCTCAATCACCTAATAGATTTATGCTTAAAAACAAATTCTGTCGTGATCTGACCATTATTATGATCACAGCAATACTGGCCGGTTTCCCTGGTAAAAAAAATCTTGAATGTTGAAAATCATAGTTACGAACTGACTTGAGGTGGCGAACAAAACCCTATAGTCTGGACCTGTAAAAGAATTAATTTTTATTTGTTTTTGAAGGTTAATTTGCAATAATATAGCCTATCTTCAAATTTAAAAAGTTTCGTTTGTTTAAAATTGTGGTTGATATGCATTCTGTGGAAGTGAAATTGAACGTCGATCATAAATGGTATATGGCGTTTATTCTCAATTAAGTAAAAATAAAATAGTGTAAACTTTGCATAATTGTTGTACCGTCAAATTTCATATCGTTTTGTGTTTGTTTTTTGGGGGAATATTTTTCAAGTGTAACATTTCTCTAATTGTAACTGACTAATTTTTCTGTAAAAATTATATATATTTTTTTCAATTCTATACTTTTCCGATAAAACGCCCTAGGATAAAATTTAAAAGAGTCTAAATTAAATTAATAACCGTGGCATATTTTATGTAAACATACATGCAAAAATAATTTTCTTCTTTAAATATTATATTATTCAAATCCCTGTTTCATCATTTCAAACCTTTCACTAAATATTGAGAATTGCTATTAAAATAACTTTAAAATGACATTGATTTAATTTATTTATATTTTACTAAGTAAATATTTTATTACATAATCATATACTAGGAAGTAAAACCTAAATTTATTTACATCATTCAATATTGCAAATAAATTGTTTCTTAAAGTAAAGAAAATGCAAGCTAAAAGTTGTCAAAGTAAATTAAATAATTTAACATTCTATCAAATTTTTTTAATATATATATATATATATATAACCAATAAAAATAAAAATTAGGTGAAAAAATAAATATCACACAACGTTTCTTCTGCGTTTGAGCGATGTTTTCTTCTCGCGCTCCTTAGGTTTTTGAATTACCTGACAAAAGCAATAAGGATTGTGGAAACTAATTCAAATTTTTTTGTATTTATTACTTCTGTGAATTTTGAATACAGATTAACTAAATCGATATAGATAATTTTAGCAAACCTCTTAAATATTTAGGTTCTTGAACAATTGGTGAGAATGGAAGTATTGAGAATCGATAAGTGACATCAAGAAAATTAAGAGAACGGTTCAGTTCAAGTTCAGGAGTAAATTGTAATGATAATTATTTAAAGTACTGACTTGGTTTAATTTGAGAGGACTAAACAATACAAAAATGTCATCTACTAATGCAGTACAGAGGTTGGACAGTAAGTAGAGAAAGAAAAGAATTCTATAAATCTCTCCTGACAATCTCAGTAAAGAAAGAGCGGGACTAAGGGAACTTCCCATGGGAGAACCGTTCACTTGATGACAATGAACTTGATTTAAATTGTGAAAAAGGTGGAGTTGAGGATTAGATTTAAAATGCATAAATTTCATTAAGTTGAAATTTAGTAAATGGACCGAAGATACGCCATCTGTTCTTGAAACTGTTAATGACTACGTCATTTGGAATAGAGTTTGTAATGTTTTACCATAATAATGGGATCTTTTTACATCATGTCTTCACCTGGAACTACAATATGGAAATTTAATTTCTAATTCAATTATGAATTAATATTTAATAATGCAGCAAATAGTAGAACCGTTAAAAGTGTATATTTTAATAACAAAAAGATATTTCCTTCCTGTTATATTTCCAAATTATAATTATAACCGGCTATTTACTTCATGAAACAAAACAATGATCCTTTTCTCAAGGGGTTGTGGTCTCAAAATATTGAGATCGTAAATCTTTGAAAATGTCTACTACTGTGCCTTTCATAATATAGAATTATTGCTTCAATACTTTACCGGTTCTTTCCGGTTTCATGAAGACAAGTCGATTATGGGTATACAGGTATCGCAAAGCATCAATTTCACGTCTGATATTCCGCGTTCCAGGAAGAGGGCGACACAGTCTTAGTTCTTGTTGTCGAGGGCCGGAGTCACGGGTCCGATAAATTCAAATTTCTATTACGACTCTTAACTTTACTGTCTGTCTTAGATGGCTAATTAATTCCAACTTCATCTTTACGAATTTTACTTTACTACTTTCTTCACGACGTCGCCATAACTTCACGACTACTCTATAACTAAGCATCTTCAAAACTAAAGAATAAATTCTCCCTCGTCTTGTTCTGAAGCGGTTCCAAGATTCTGAGGTGTTCACCAATCGGATGACTTCTAACAAATTGCAGCTTAGAAAAATTGACCAATAAAAATGTCTGTTTCAAGCGACGAAAGAATTTAGTTGTGCGCAAAGTCGACAGTTTTTAACTGTAATTTTTACCGCTGTTTTTATCTGTCTCCAAACAATGACTAACCGTTAATGTTCACCATAAAATAATAATAAATAATAAATTTTACAATAAATTAATTGCATAAACAAATAAATAAAAATAATCGGTGATACATGTTCATTACACTAAAAGCTAAATGTATAACAAAAATGGGCCGTAAACGGTTCATCAAAAGGTTAGCGTTGGTATTAACATGATAAAATGTAAATATGTCTCCTTTATTAAAACCACGGCTTTATCTTGCATGAGCTTCAGCCTTTCCTTAAATATTTTGCGCATTGTATTTTAATGAACTGACAGTTGTTTGGTTCATTTACATTTTATTATGCCCTCACAAAAATTACAGATTCCACTACGTTATGTAAATTTCGCATGTCTTTACGTTTTTAGTTTTTCCTACTGCCAATTTTTTTCATGAATGTTCCAATTCTTAACCGTTGGCTACCTTCCTCTACCCTTCCGCATTCCCCCTTTCAAATCATTTTCTATGCTATTAACAGGGTAGTTGCCTAAATGTGGAATACTCTCATTTAGCCTGTTACTCTAAAATAATTTTTTAGATAATCACCTATTTATGAAGTATTTGGGTTTATTTCATATGTGACTGATACCTCGAACCAGATTCATATTCTTACTGATTAACTAAAGAGAATTATTAGTTGTAATCACCTCAAATTTTGAGTTAGATCTGTGACCAAAGACTAAACTCGAAGTCAACCCATTCGTTATACGAATAAAATAATTTGAAATACATAGTATTAATTTAGAGAAAGTTGAATTATAAATAAACAACCGCCTTTTTACGTCATAAAAAGATATTTTATAGAAATTACACGACGTTTCAGGTAAGGCGTTTTACAAAATTTTGATAGCATCGTTCTCCGCTGGTTTCTGTGGCCAAAATGTGCTACGAAACGCTTTTGTTTATTCATAATTAAATTTTTGAACTTATTTAACTATAAATTGATATTGTTCGGTTAGTAAAATTGTGTAAAAAAAATTAACAACGTAAAGTGAAGCTTGTGAAATATTCCCACGAATAGTTTTTTTTCTTCTTCGTTTAGTTTAATACGTTAATAGAAGTTGATTGTACCTAAAGAATCTGTCAAATAACGTATTACTTGAGAACTCAGAGCTGAAGTTATAACAGGATATTGCCTCGTATTGCATACAAAATACCCTTGCACAGAATTTGAAATCTTGATGGGAAAATCGTTTTATGCTAACAATATCTCCGTTCTGACTTTTTCTAATATTGTGTTGTTAATTATCTCCGTACATTATGTACAACACGGCCACATATAAATATATTCATGCGTAATAGTAGTCGTAAAGGCCTGTATGCCAATTAATACAAGTTTCTTTGTGTCAGGGAAAATCAGTTGACGGTGACTTTAGTGATTAAAATGCTAATACAGGACATGAAAGTGTGAAGAAATAATGCAGGAAGAAAAAAGAAGAAGTAGGTGTAGACAGGCTATATATAGGGTCATCCCCGTACTGGCTACACTCCTCTCATAGCACAGTAAAGGGACTGAATAGGGGGATGCGAAAAGGTAGAGCGAGGTAGCTAAGAGCTAACTAAGGCTTTATTGTTTGTTTGTTTTAGGGCAACAGGCTACATGAGGGTAATCCACGTTGGGGAACTCTCCTTTAATAGCATAGGAAGGGATTTTTAAGGGGGGATGCGGAAGGGTAGAGGAAGGTAGCCAAGGGTTAACTAGGGCCCAGGGCTATATTTTAAGGATCCTCCCCGGCATTCGCCTAAAAGTAATGCAGGGAAAACCCAAGAAAAACCTGCATCAGGTATGTCGGGCATTAGGTACTTGTCCCACGCCCTTCCGATAGCAGGAGAGAAGTTTGCTGTGGGGACGCAGCATTCCCTTCTCCGTGCCTCGACCAGTTTAGGAGGCAGCTGGCCGACTATTCCAATGGGAATAGCAAACAACTCTTACCGTATGCCCAAGGTCTGTGACCCCGGAACATACACCTCTCAAAACAGGCCGAAGTGCCTCGGCTTGTGGGAACCTTAGTTCATAAATGGAGTGGAAAAGGCATTTCCAAAGGTAGCCCCTTCGTATCTCTCCTACAAGGTTCTGCCTGCGAGAGAATATCCCTCGCAGGTACTGCCTGCGAGACAATAGCCCTCGCAGACCTTACCCTTAGAGAATTACTAAGGTTTTTTTTAGGGCAACAGGCTACATGAGGGTGATCCACATTGGGCAACTCCCCTTTAATAGCATAGGAAGGGATTTGAAAGGGGGGATGCGGTAGGGTAGAGGAAGGTAGCCAAGGATTACTAGGGCCGCCGGGCTACGGTTTAAGGATCCTACCCGGCATTCGCCTGAAGAAATTCAGGGAAAACCCTAGGAAAACCTGCATCGGGTAGGTCGGGCATTGTGTACTTGTCCCACGCTCTTTCGATAGCGGGAGAGGAGTTTGCTGTGGGGACGCAGCATTCCCTTCTCCGTGCCTCGACCAGTTTAGGAGGCAGCTGGCCGACTATTCCAATGGGAATAGCGAACATCTATTTCCGTATTCTCAAGGTGTGCGACCCCGGAACATAAACCTCTCAAAACTTACCGAGGTGCCTCGCCTTGTGGAAATCTTAGTTCAAAAACCAGAGAGATGGGAAGGCATCCCCTAAGGTACCCCTCCAGTTCTCCGGGAAGGTTTACCTGCTAGAGCTGAGAACAGCTTCCACATCCTTGTGGAAATGCAGAAACAAGTACACTGATCTTTAGAGGAATTAATATTGTATAGTGAAGTAATTGTTGTATTTAGAAGTGTAAAGACACTTAAAATTGAATAGACGGTATAAAAATTATTTGAAAGTTTAAATACTACAGTAATGTTATAGCTGTAACCAAAATAATAAATCAGATAGGCTATACAAATTATATTAAATTTTTGATATATAATAATGATTTTATATGGGTAAAATTTAAAAGTTTACGTGGAAGTATCTTTATCCAACAGACTCGTACAGGCTATAATGTGTGAAGAAATGATTATAGACTGAGTACGTCGAGTTTTGAAGATTTTTAGTATCATCATTTAAAAATACGGGAATGCAAAAATTCAAGCTATACGAGAATGTTTTCAAAGACATTCAACAAAATTATCAAATTAAATTCTTACGGGGAATGTAAATAATTATGTGATATTTCTCTTTTAATTAATCCTTACTATTTGTTTCAACAATATATTATTTAAATTCTAATTACTTATAATCAAAGAGATAACTGTGCGAGCATCTGTAGTTAGCAACTGTTCTTTTTGTGCTGTAAAACAGAGGGAAACTTCACTGACACATGCATCAGCAAAGGGCAGAGACTAATTAGCAACAACCACCTTTTCGCTATAAGGCTTGCTGCAACCTCGTTACTCCCAAATGCATGAAAATTCGAAACAGCTCGCGGCTCCCGAGGGACCCCACAATGCGCAATGGGGTTATGGGGGCGACTTTCTCGTTATTTCTCTTGTTACAAGTATTCCATATCATTCTAAATGAAATTAAGATCTACAAAATATTCCCTAAGCTTTACGAAAAGAGGATTTTCTTCTCACTAATTTATTATTACACTCAATGGTTAGTATTTACAATTAGTAGAATTAGTATAAATTAGGCATACAAATAAATTGGTCCGTAAAAATAGTTTCGGTTAACATTTTATTAAGTTTTCGTGACTTTATTGATATACGACGATTTATTCTCGTATTTATCGATAATCGTCAATAAATTTAAGGATTGCCGTAGTAATAGTAAATATTTATATGTCTGATAGGCCACAATCGACAAATGATTTCAGACTTACAGTTTTAAATTTCTGAGGCTCGCAGTTTGAAATATTTCTCCACAAGCTTGCTAAAGTATATTTTGAGCACTGAAAAAACGTGAAATACGCCAGATTTACACGAAGAAAGTATGTTTTCTTAAAAATGAAAAATTTATTATGAAGTTAGTAATTGGAATTGGAGTACAACTCCACTATGCGAACGAAACGACCAGATAATTTTCCACAATTTTTTTAAGTAATTTAGATTCCTAGGTTTATAGACATAGAAATTTTGAACTCCAGTAATCATTAAATTCAATTCAATACTTCTTTCCACGTCACTGTAGGCAATCGAACTACTACTAATATCGCGGCTTTGAAAGTCATTTGTTTTTTTCCGGATTTTCCCTTGTAAGTGAGGTATAAAAAACGGCTCACACACAAGCAACTTTTGAAAAATCTGAATTGTTTGATCAGCAAAAATACAAATATTAATGTAGTGCATATTTCCTTTAATTTAATTCAAAATAGTCCCGTTTATTATAATAATAATAGTAATAAAAATTCACGCAAATTGTGCAACAGAAATTTACATTTAGTTTGTGCAAAATTTTATCACTGATATTTCCCGATTTGGACAACCTAGGGTGTGATATCTGTCGCATGAGTCACAAAAGGCACATATAACTCGAAAAGTGTAGCAAGACGTGTGAACAACGTAAGATTCGCAATGGCCACTGCGTAGTGGGGGTAGACCGGAGCTCAGTTCATCACGAGCCTTAGTGTCGGCAACATGGAAGTGTAAAAACTATTCGGAAATCATTGACGTTGAACAATAAAAATTCATCCATAAAAGTTAAGAAATTATGAGTACAGAGTATGATAAAAACCCTTTGCTGCTGTATGTATATCCCGTTCGTAAGAATATAATGAATGTTTTTAAGAACGATAGTGACTCTGGAATCCAATGCTCCCCTCCACCTTCTACCTTCTTTGACTGCTCATATGGCAGGACTTCTGAAAACTCTCCAGCTATGCACAGATTTCTTTTGGTTCGTGGTAAGTTTGATTTATGCAAGTCTTGTGACGGTATCCGTGGGCCGCCATCTATGTCACGAAGCAGCGAAGTTCCTGGTTTGTTCCGGTCCATTATCGATCCCGTTGTAAAGAATTTTTCCCAGATGTCCTCCTGTTTTCTTTTCCTCTCGTCCCACTTCCAATTTGTGGTGTGGGGAAGGTGGCATTTTTTCCTGAGCTCTTCTTTTAAGATATGTTCCCAAGAGAATATGTACATCAGTCTGGAGTGGTTGTGTTTCGATGCTCCTAGCGTCATCTTTAGGAAGCGGGCCTTGACGCTCTCTAATACGTGGACGTCCTTTGAACGTAGTTTGTTCCAGAGAAGTTCTTATGTTAGTATGCTTGGGGATTATTTTGGCGCTGAACTGTTACAGCGCTGTTGAGAGGGATAGTTTCCTTAGTTCCATTATGTTGTGTGTGGCTTTATGGTTGCTGTCGGCCTTTGATGTGTATCTTGAATTAATCTGCTGTGGCTTGTATGGTCATTCATATTTAATCTGGTTTACGATTTTTAATGGTTCTTGTTCTATGAAAATTTTTTAGTCTTAGTATATTTTCCGCCCTTTCCTGAATATGATGTATTCGGCTTTATGTTTAGCTGCCACGTCGCATTTCTCGTGATGCACGTCTCACCATGCAACCAAAAATCATAAGGATTGAGTGCATGGAGCTTAAGTAAACATGGAAAAGTTCCTAATCATATATGAGTATTAGGCGTAGTGCTTAATCGTCCTCTCTTAGCGTCGGTCGGAGCACACACCTTTGATCTCAAATTATAGAACTGTTACACGATGATCCTACGTGACCAAAACCCTCACTTTATCATTGTTAATCTTCTCTGATTGTTGACTATCAATATTCACATGGATACGCCGTTTTCCATCTACTTTACCCGACAAATGGTAATGATATCGTTCCTCTAAGTGTATGAATGTCTTTGATTAATACCCTTTTTATTTTATTTTTTTTTGGGTGTAGATAGGCTATGTATAGGGTAATCCACATAGTGGCAACTCCCCTCTTATAACATAGGAAAGGGATTTGAAAGGGGGGATGCGGAATGGTGAAGGAAGGTAGCCAAGGGTAACTAGGGCCCCCGGGCTATGGTTTAAGGATCCTACCCGGCATTCACCTAAAAGAAATGCAGGACAAACCCTAGAAAAACCAGCATCAGGTAGGTCGGGCATTGGGTACTTGTCCCACGCCCTTCCGATAGCGGAAGAGGAGTTTGCTGTGTGCACGCATCATTCCCTTCTTACCAGGCCTCATTCTTAAAACGGTAAAATATCGTTTCAACATTAAGTTCAAAATTAATTTTCAACGTATAAATACTAAGTTCTCAAAATGTTAAATTAAATTTCAAGTTATGTATAATTGTAAAATTGACTGTTGTAACGGTATTATATTGAGGTTCTTTAATTTATATTAATAAGACGAAACTTTAATTAATCAGCTTTTACTTTGACAATATAAATATCATTTTTCAAAATATATGTTATAAAACCTTAGCACATGCAACTCAAAAAGAAAGAAATATATCTCAGCCTAGCAGCTGAATATTTATCCTTGGAATTACATACTTTTACTGGATTCACCGATCTCGTCTTTCGTGCTCCATTCTGGATCAGGATTGATATTTTCTGCCTTTAAGCACAGGGAGGTTGCTCATTGGAGGCATCCTGACGTTTTGTTTTCTCTCCTTCCTCAGAAAACATCCATTTCTCGTTGACCGTTTTCCACCAATTCTGTTTCAATACTGCCCTCATCTCCTTCTCGTACTCAGTCACCTACAGTGATATTTCTCGTCCCCAAACTAAAGTTGCTGTATCCTCCTCTAATGTCCGGCTTCCGAACTATTTTTTCCCCGACTCCTCGTCACGAGGTTTGTGACATCCTATCATTTAAATTGAGGTGCCATCTTATTGGTGGAAAAATTATGTATGAGTCTAGTTTTCTAAGAAGTTATCGAATTTTCTCTCGGTGTTGGCGAACTTTGAAAGCTACGCACGAAATTTGGAGCCTCTTCATCGACGGTGAGCTTGTAATCCGAAAATCTATTGTAGTAGTCACGTCCTGTAGTTGCAGGTCAGCGACATTCTAGAGTCAGGTTCCATACCTTTGGCTCGGGCCGCGTCTCAAACATTTTAAATGCAATGCCCGAGTTCCTTTTTTATATTTAAATTGTTTAATTTACACAAAAATAGGTGCGCTATAATATATAGTATGCCTCAAGGGTAATATGACAAAGTAAACCAATTTTTCTGTATATGCTCGTATTTTTACTTACATTTAGTTACTTCTTAGTGGCTCATAAAATTACTTGTAATCGCTTATCCGCTCCCTCGGATCATTTAGTTTCCGAATGCCAGCCCGGCCGTCATTGCGTATGCAGAATTAATTTCTTTTCATTTAAATACAATAGTCTTGTTATAAACTTCAAATTACGTGATTACCGCGATTCAAACAGGGAACTGATAATCGCCTTTCCATGACTCGCGAATAATTGATCTGGGAATGAGAGACTGAAAATTTAGTATATCAGTGGTCCTAATATTGATTAATTATGGGGTAATTAATATTAAAAACAATTTGACATTTAAAATACAGTTCAATTACATAAAGGTTATCTATAATTTATGCCTATTGGCTCAGATACAAGGTTCCTCAATCGTTGTTCGTTGCTTTTATATTCACACTCTCATACGTTCTAAGAGAAAACTAATTATAAAAGATCCTCGGCCTGTTTTGAGAGGTGTATGTTCCGTGGTCACAGACCTTGGGCATTCGGTAAGAGTTGTTTTTTCTGTTCCGATTGGAACAGTCGGTCAGCTGCCTCCTAAACTGGCCGAGGCACGGAGAAGAGAATGCTGCGTCCCCACAGCAAATTCCTCTCCCGCTATCGGAAGGGCGTGGGACAAGTACCCAATGGACGACCTACCTGATGCAGGTTGTTCTAGGATTTATCCTGCATTGCTTTTAGGCGAATGCCGGGTAGGATCCTTAAACTATTGCCTGGGGGCCCTAGTTAACCCTTGGCTACCTTCCTCTACCCTTCCGCATGCCCCCTTTCAGTTGAGATGACTGACTGTCACTGGAATGTAAAGTATAAGACTCAGAGACGCGTCACGAAATTTTCACACGTCAGCATATTTAGGGAAGGGGAGGGCTTCGTATTTTAAGGTCTCGGGGAGGGATTCCCGCTGTAATCGGTTAGTCCCAGGTTCAATTCCAGTACCTGTCTAGCGTAGACTGTCTGTCCTGCAGGCTGGTAACATCCAAACTAGTTCGGCTCGGCTAGCGTTCCAAACTTTTCATGTAGAGACGCGTAAGATCCGGTTCCATATTCTATCCCCGCAAAAACCCACAGACGTGACAGCCTCCACTCCTTCTCCAAAATACCACTGTGAACAAAAAGTAAGGTGAATTTATTTATAAAATATAAATTCTTTATTTATTCTTCCAAATCAATTTCATCCCCTTCAAAGTAGTCCCCGTCCGATAAAACGCACTTTTTCCAGTCCTCGAAACAGTCGGAATAGTCTTTTTCCGGTATAGCCTTCAAGACCTTCTTCGAATCGGTTTTTATCTCCTCAGTCGTGTCAAAACAGCGTCCCCGCATTGGCCTTTTGAGTTTGCTGAATAGCCAGAAGTCGCACGGAGCCAAATCAGGCGAATACGGTGGTTGCGGAACGATATGAGTCGAGTTTTTGGCAAAAAAAAGTCGCAAAGAACCAATGCAGTATGACATTGTGCATTATCGTGATGAAGGAACCAAGATACCGGCCGTTTCATACGAATAGCTTCACGCAAACGACGCATAACGCTCAAATAATATTCTTTGTTGACAGTTTGGCCCGGCGGAAGGAATTCATAGTGCACGACACCACGATAATCAAAGAAAACTGACAACATGACCTTGATTTTCGGTCTTGCTTCACCTTTTGCACGATATTCGTTGGATTGGTTGGTGGTTTCAGGGTCGTATGCGTAAATCCAAGTCTCGTCTCCAGTAATGATGCATTTCCTGAAAATCAGACAGCAAAGTTTCACACACATCAACGCGACGCTTTTTTTCCAAAAAAATTGAGCGATTTTGGCACCAATCGAAACTTGACGCCTTTGATACACAAAACATTCTTTAAAATGGTTTGGGCTGAGCCAAATGATATTCCAACACTATCAGCGAGATCTCTAATTGTCCTTCGACGATTTTCAAGCACCAAATCTTTGATTTTTTGGACGTGGCCCTCGTTGGTAGACGTTGATGATCGTCCAGAGCGCGGCTCGTCTTCAACGCGTTCTCGGCCCTCTTTGAACTCGTTGTACTACTTATAAACGTTTTTTTGTGTCATAGTTTGATCACCAAAGGCCTTCCGTAACATTTTCAACGTGTCCGCACAAGAATATTCGTTTCGCAAACAAAATTTGATGCAAGTTCTTTGCTCAAAAAAATCACCCATTGCAAAAATCGAAAAATTCACGTTTGGTTGTTTACAAAAACACGTGTAACTCGGAGATAATTAAACCTTTTAACAAACAGACGCTTGGCAAATATTTTAGACAGTCCTACCAACCCAGGAAAAATTTTTTCCTGCCTTCCTAATACCCGGGAGTTTTAAATGACAATTTCACCTTACTTTTTGATCACATCTCCACTAATAAGTCACCTGCGTTTTCCCGCACTTTGCGGCCTTGAGAACTAGCCCCACCTCGGATGGTTCTTGAGAATATATATAGATAAATAAAACCGTCACATTCAGGGCTGTGAAACAGTTTCTATTGTTATTTTATTATCCGTTCCTGTCCATAGAAGTACAGAAAGCCGTCTCTCACAAATACACTCAAACTTTCGTCTCATTTTGCAGATATTGTCGTAATGACCGTTGTGCCATACAATAATATTTCAATAGTACACAAATTAAAACTGAATTGAATTCTCGCGTCTTACAAACTACAAGATTATTATTTGGTCTCCTATTTAATTACTATTCATTTTACCGCATTATGGTGACCGTTCTTAATTTATAATACAAAATTGAGATGGTAATGTAAAACATGTTGATGAAGAGAGAATTCTCTCGCAGATAAATAAATAAACACATATCGGAATTTTCTTCATTAAATATTTTTATGTATTTTTAACACAAGTATACCTTGCATAGAGTTATTAAAGACTTTTACGATATTACAACACAGATATGCGCTTAGTTGAGTTTTCTGGCTCCGTTACGATCAATGAAAAAAAGGTTGCAGGATGAAGTAAGAAATAAGATTTTAGCGATGAGAATAAAATATTTACAATGTATACTTAGTATGATAAAATGTTTTCTTTTATTTGAAGTTCGATTATTCGGTTTAATTAACACGTAAATATGCATTTAAATTGTCTGAAGGGCACAAATTATATTTAGCAACATAAATATTTGGATAAATCTACACATCTGTTTAACGGATGAAGTATTTGTTAAATCATGCCATACTTTGGTAGATTTACATTAATTTTGTATCCATAATTTTTTATTGTTTCTAGGTTGGCCGTCTTGAAGCAATTGAAGATAATAATTAAACTAAAATAATTTAATCTTATTTCATAGAATTCCTATGACCCAGAATCTGAAACGAGTTTCTTACGTTTCAGGTACTTGAACAAGAAATAACGGACACTTTAAGGAACATCACAAGGCAGACTACGTTAATGAAGGTAATTAAATTCATCATGTTATGTGGAAAAGTTTGATTTCACGATTATATTTATTCCTTTAATGGATTGAGTGTGTGGTTAATATCCACATATTTCAAAGTCCTGGGGTTTTGGGAACTTATTTTTTGAGGCGTACTTGTTTCTTACGACTTAGCCCCATTAATAGAGGTAATCCTTTAGCTTGGCATTTATTACAATAGTACATACTCGTTGACAACTTTTAACAATCTTGATATTTAGTTCAGATGATTGAAAGAATGTCTCCAACGTCTACGTCTAATAAAATACTTTTGTTTTTGGGACCCCGTTGTTGGAATGTATTATCACATTAAATAAGATTAATAATAGAAAGATATGTGGTAAAGGGGAAAAAACTGCATTCCTTCGCCCCTACGTATTTCAATTGTGATAACTCTGCGGTAACCAGTCTTGAATGCTTCACGTGCTATATGCAATCAATATTGGAGTTATCGTTTATGCGTCCAAGTTTACAGTACTGACTGGTTGTTTATATTGCTCCCTAGCAACCATCACACATTATCCTGTACCTTGGAATATCCAGGGGCTAAGAGATGTCTTTTCCCACAAATATTTAGAAGAATCTAGCTCCGCTTTATTTGAAATTAACATTTCAAAAACATGTAAACCTTCTCATATATATTTTGTAAATATTACTTCAACATTATTTTCATAATTCGCAAAATACTGAGTTTTGAATTACATATTGTCGTTAATTGTTAATGTCATTAGTATGCTATTTATTATATTAACATCCAGCTTGGCTTTTTAACTAATTATATGGGAGATATTACAAATCTCTATGTTTTTATTCGTAAAAGAGCATTTCATTTACAACTTTTCATTTCTGAGTCATGAAATGAACACTTCACCCTTGAAAGACAATATTCACGCCAATGAATACAATGAACTCTATAGTATTTTGGCAGCTGAGATCTGGAAGACGAATGGAGTGAAACCAAAGCAGCGTATGCGGGGATCGCTACAGCCTCCCTGGGACAGCGGTTGTCATGGCAACGCGTGCGTGACCACACAGTTGGCTGCCCGAACAGTCCATTTCAAAACTGAGATGTGTCGCGAGTAATGGCATCCTAAATGATAATAGGTGTAACCTACGTTAAATAAGAACTAATGAAGCCTAGTGCATTAAATTTTTACAGTCCACCAATCCTTAAAGTATCTATGACATTCAAATCATCATTATTACAAATCAGGTTGAACGCATTAGCTATAATTTATCAATAAAATTGGTTTTTATATATATATTATTATAAATAACATAAAAAGTGTGTACGAATTTCCTATAATTTCCCAGACACATTCAGATTAAATGGAAAATTCTTGGATAATTATTTAAAACTAATAGAAACTATTTACATTCTTCTTCTAATCTTCATTTAATTCATTACGCATATAATTTCAGTAAAACAGGTAAATCAATGGATTTGACGAAATTTCTTGGGTTTTTTAACTAGCATGTTGCTAGCATTTCCCGGGTTGTCATAATTAAACTCAGCGACATCCATAACCCCGGATTTTACTCCAATGTCGATTGTTTTTGCGTTATTTTTATGCAACTCCCCTCTCAAACCGAAAGGTGTTGTAATTATAACAAAAATACATTGAGAAACACTACTTATCTCACTGACCCCGAAATATTTTGTGTCGGAAAAAATATTGGCTGTTTGAAAATGTTTGAAAATTTCCACCCCTACTCTGGGGGTTAAATGAAAAGTTGAATGACATAACTAAACTTAGCTACATCTATAACCTCGGATTAGACTCCAATCGCGGTTGTTTTCGTGTTATTTTTGTGTAACGCCCTTCTACCCGCACCCCTAAGGGTTCTACTCTCCAATACAGAATGGTGTTGAACCAACATCGGAAGATACACTATCAATCTCATTGACTCCGTAACATATTTATTCGATGCAAATATCGGTCGTTTTAGCATATTTGAAAATTCCCAATCATCTGCTGGTGGTAGTTAGGTCTTACCCCCACAGTGTTTGCTACCGGTTCTAAGGTAGCAAATGTATGAAATTGGCATACGATTTGTAAGCGGGACATACACTCAAACGAACAGTCTATTTTATTTATTAGAAGAAGATAAATTAGATATATAAGAAAGAGATTTGGCATTGAACAGACACAGAAACATTTTCAAATAAAACATGTTTAAGTGATATGATTTACTTATTCGAAACATCCAGAAATGTCTCTATAAATTGTTATAATTAGTACCCTTAAAGTGCCATATAAGTTGGAATTATGAATATTTACACGTTTATTTTGTCCTGTGCTGTGCTGTATCCGATTCCGAAGTTACTTTAATGCAAGAAAAAATATCTATAAAACAAAATTCTAATCTACCCCAGTAAAGGCCAAATAAACATGTAACACGAATATAATATCGATGTACCGTATTGTTTCTCGTAATAAAACAGTACTTAAATGGCCCATGGATCGGATTAATACGTGGTTTTCGACTCATATTTGCGGCGGTGGGATTTAATGGTCTATCCATTGCGAGACCATCTGTTTGGGCGTAAAAGTTTTTGTTGGCTTGGAAGTAGGAGTTCTGGAGACAGCAATGAAGTAAAGCTAGAACGCTGTAAGTTGTCCTAAGCTTCCTCCTGCAGGATGTTGTGATCTCGACTCATACACGAGTGTGGCTTAGAATATTGAGATATGTCCAATCAGAATTTTAATGCTTTAAGACATGAACGCTGTTCGTAGATATACCAATTACGCCTGGCGTGCATTGAAAATTTAATATTATTGTATACGTTTTTAATAATGAATATGGGAATCTTAATATTGAGCCTTGAACCTTGAATACATAATCAGAATCTTGCAATGACTTCGATACCCCACCCATTCGTCCCCAATCTTAGATTGTGGTTCTTCTACATGTTTAGACCAATCCTGGCTTTTGAATCCCTGGAATAAGAACAATTTATTTGCGAGTTTTCGAATTCAGAAAAGTTTACTTTAGCAAAGTTAGCATATGTTTTCGGAACCAGCGTACATCTGTTGGGTTCCCAATGAAAATTTTATATAGCTAAATAAAGATAAATAATTGGATCCATTCAAGCAACGTCATTTTCAGTCTGAATTAAACTGTTGTCGGGAAAAGTTTTATGATTTCATTACACACATACATCATAATATTTATAAGACAATATGTTTTGGTAAACTATAGAATTAATTGCATTTTTCACAAGTGTAACAACATAATTATTTATAGATGATTTATTTTAGTATAAATATATTCTCACAATTCATTAATCCAATAGAACCTACTGGTTTTTCTTTAAAAAAATATCTTAGTCTGCTTCGATCTAGTCTTCTAATAAATAAAATAGACTGTACGTCTGTGTGGTACGATCCGCATTCAAATCTACGCGCGTGGAGAAAACTTGACATGTGCCTTTCGAACCGGAAACAAACACTGGGTGTAAGACACAACTACGACACACAGGCATGGGGGCGGAAATTTTCAAACATGTTAAAACGGCCGATATTTTCGTCGTATAAAAATTTCAAGGGGTCAGTGAAGTTGATAGTGCATCTCCCGATGTTGTTTCTGTGTAATTTCTATCTCTTTTTGTATTGGAGTATTAGTATCGTTAGGGGTGAGGGGGTGTTACACAAAAACAACACGAAAACAACCGAGATTGGAATCTAATCCAGGGTTATGGAAGTCGCAGAGCTTAATTATGACATTAAATTTGATTTTTAACCTCCAGGGGAGGGAGTAGACGGTGGTAGAAAATTTTAAAACATGTTTAAACGGCCGATATTTTTGTAGAAATTATTTTTCTCGATCAATGAGATATTGTTTCTCCAGATATTTTTGTGTATAATTTCAACCCCTTCCGGCATCATTTAGGGATGGATTGGAGGGGCGTTACTTTAAAATAACGCAAAAGCAACCGAAATTGGAGTAAAATCCGTGGTTATGTCTGTCCCTGAGATTAATTATGATAACCCGGGTAGGTAGTATTAGATATGTTTACACTGTGTGTAGAAGTTTATTATATATAGTAATATTATTATAATGGCCTTCTTTCTGGGCAACTTTGAGTAATTTGCCTCGATAGTAATAGGTTTCTTATTTTATTAATTATTACACATAAAGTGTTTGTAAATAAATGACTATATTACAAAGAGTATTAATCATTGTATTTACTACGATGTAAGAGTATGAATAATTAATTTTTTTAAGTGTCCTACATGATGATCCCCAGTAAACTTTAAACAGTCGTAAGAAAACCAACATTTCTTATTCCAGAAGAATTATCACAGAAATTTAAATCATAGCTCAATAACGTGTGAAAATATTCGAAGGAAACTAATTTTATTTTGGTTAATCGGTGAAGTACCTGCACAGATTGACGAGTTTAATGTAGAAACCGTTTGACTTAATTTTCCTTATGACCATTAAATTTGACTAGAACTGTAGTAGTTACATATTTGTCGTTTTAAGATAAATAGTACATAAGTGATTTCATTTAATCAGCTGAAAGTATCCGATGTCATTTATTTATAATATTCCCACGCTTTTAATTGTAATTGCACCACTACTGATTGGCAACATTACTTCCTCCACAGAACACGATATTTTTCAGGCCGTTATATGAATCATTACTATTTGGAACGTGGGTTACTTATCTCAATAGCTGAAATAGGTATAAATAAAGATTAGTTTGGGCGACAGTTGTTTACGTTCTGGTAAAAGGCTTTCTATTCGCTCTTCCCTCCAACAGCAGCTTGTTCCATAGAATGAAGTTTGCTTTGATGCGGATAGAGGATTTCGCAGCATCGTCTGCGTAAGCTCCGTGTGCAAGTTGCATATATCTCACGTACTGTCACACGCGGATCGTAATTTTCGCGGAACAGCTCAATCTCTTAAGCTTTGGAAATTTTATTAAAATAAAATATTATTTGAAACGTGATAAATTGTTAATTTATTTATAACTCAATTTATTTACTATTATAGAAAGCAAATATTGATCTCCTATATTTATTCTCAAAAAATTATCTTTTGGCATATTGTGTCATGATCTGAAAAATTATATATAACTAAAGTTTTTATACGTCAGAATATGAATCAATTATGTATTACACCGTTATTAATTTCTTACATTTGCATTTTAATTTAATCACCATTAGAAAATTTGTATTAGGTTAATGTATTTTTGTAATAATAGAGATATTATATATGAGACTCAAAGAACCAATAAATTTCAATAATTTTAAGTTTTATTAATTCATTGCTCTATCAACTTAACTAATCAAAATTAATTTATGATCGTACGTAACAGTTTCAAGACGTCACACTGAATATATAGAATGTAAAAAATTTGCGATGTATTTCTATGCATACGGTATTTTTATTTTACAACAACTACAGGATATCATTTTCTTCCATATTACAGTAATTTATCTCAAATTGTACATATTAACTATTACACATAATATATATATATACTGTAATAATCAATGATTAAACCAAATTAAAATGAAATATTATTAAATTTCACCACACGTTGGCACGCCAAAATGTTACGAACAACTTGCTAAATGTAATAATCAGGTGATAAACAATTAATTAAAAAAATCAAAATGGCAACGCGATGATGTGTCCAAAATTTAATGCTTAGTAAAAGAACAATAATTAATATGATTTAGCCACCCGTTGGTGAAGCCAAAATGTAGAAAAATAGAATGGAAATAATTTAAAATTAAATTATATTAAAGTTAGCCCGCGTTGAAGTACTTTAATTTTACATGAAAGGATAATAATAAAATTTGTTCAATTACACAAATTCATTAATTTATTATATTAAAATAATTCAAATTACAAAATAATTAGTCGCCGACCTTTTACATTTATTTCATACAAACAAATAAATTTTCTCTTGATCTCAGGTTCTTTTTGGACCTTTAAATAAAGTATATTTTACTCCCTTCTCAATCAATCAAATTACTAATAAATATTTTACAAAGTTTACCAAAAAAAATCGAAATCTGACGACGTTATCTTAAATCTAACGTTTACAAAAAAATTTAAATTATTTATAACTCAGTTTTTCTTGGTACCTGGGCAATTGAATCCTTTCATTGACACACACTCTAAATTTAAAAAAATAATAAAACAGGCCTTTATTACACTGAATTTACACTTCACTTTTGATTCACAATATTGGCGGCACCTCGTAGACGAACTATATCACCAATTACTCCAATTTCGCTGTAATACAGAAATTCCTTCTCGTAGAACTTTAGGATTGTTTGTCGTAACCTGTAACACTCAGAAATATTTCTGAGTCACCATCTGCGTGAATACCGTCCAACTTTACTTTCTCAAAATGTCTCGTTTATTTAGGTTACGACCGCTTGCTGTCGTTTCTTATTGCTGACTGCTATTTAACTTCACTTTTCAATCTCGGCCTATTATGAGACGTGTGTGTTCCGGGGTCGCAGACCTTGGGCATATGGCAAGAGTTGTCCGCTATTCCCATTGGAATAGTCGGCCAGCTGCCTCCTATACTGGTCGAGCCACGGAGAAGGGAATGCTGCGTCCCCATAGCAAACTCCTCTCCCGCTATCGGAAGGGAGTGGGACAAGTACCCAATGCCCGACATAACCTGATGCAGGTTTTTCTAGGGTTTGTCCTGCATTTATTTTAGGCGAATGCCGGGTAGGATCTTTAAACCATAGCCCAGGGGCCCTAGTTAACCCTTGGCTACCTTCCTCCATCCTTCCGCATCCCCCCTTTCAAATTCCTTTCCTAAGCTATAAGAGGGGAGTTGCCACTATGAGGATTACCCTATACATAACCTGTCTACACCCAAAAAAAAATTCAAATCGTCTCGACCATTTATAACACGACCACTAGCTGTCGTTTCTGATCGCCGACTGTTCAATTCACCAACTCACGCGCGCCATACCTAAACAATACCTTGCCTGTTTCATTATCGTCCATTCTTGTATCTTTGTGTCTCTTTGCCGATAACAATTCCAGTTCAACGATTTATAATTATTAAATATTAATTGCGCTTTAATTATTACAATATATTCTAGTAAACAAATGTGAACATTTATTTAATTTAATGAATTTGCCTCACGTTGAAGCGCCATTTATGTAATAATCAAATGGAAAGCTTTTATTAAACGAAAAGTTTAACAATTAACAAACAAAATATTTATTTTATTTTGTGGCAATAAAATATAATTACAAACAAAATTTGAGATCTGTGCTCTCAGGGCCTCTACTGGGTTTGATAATGAACACACAAAAAATTGATTTAAAATCTTATTAACAAAACAGTTCACAATTTACCTAAACAATATGTCGATAGAATGAAAGAAATTAAAAAGAAAACAAATTAACTCTTATTGACAATTTAAAAGAGAACGAAATCTGACTTTATCCTTTAATTTGCGTTTACAATATTATTCAAAATTATATTACTTACGGACCGTCGGTCTGGTACCAGAACAATCAATTTTACCTCGTTCGGACCCTTTTACACTCTTTAGTTATTTAAGGCCTTGTTTTTCACTGATTTTACACTTCACTGTAAAATTTGGCAAGATTTGCTGTATTCCGTTGATTGCTCCGCTCCACAATAATTTACCAATGTTATTCCGCAACAATTCCACCACGAAGATTGTACAAAGTTCTATTTTGACGAAACTGGTATTACTTTACAATATTCACGTTGCAATATCTTGGTGAATGTTTTACTCTGCTCAATTTTATAAAGACCGTTCTCTGCAACGTTTTCACCGTCGGCCGCTTCTATTCTCCAATGATTCACCAACTTTACTATACTATGCTCGACGATATCTGACCTCTGTATAATCCAGACCACAACGACCAACTAACTATGCTTTAGCGCGCGTATACGCCGTTCCGCGCTCTCAATGATAGGAACAGAGCTCACCACTCATTGTCGCTCGGATCGCTCTCGCTATAATACAAACTTTTCGGTAAACAATTCAAATTTTTTCAAAACAATTAATTGACATTACAATATATATATATATATATATATATATATATAACCGGATATATATAATGTATAAGATCGGCCTCAGCTCAGTTTTTTTTCCTCACGATTTTCGCGAAAATATGTAGCGATACTGCTTTGAATTCGCCAACTCTTGCAGCTACTCGAAGTTACTCAATAATAGGGCACCATATAATTTTTTATAACTAAATTACCAAAACGTAACAAAAATTCTAATAACTTTATTCTTCGAGACACGAGTTTACATAATCTCAGAGCGTGGTTTATACTTATACATGTGACTTTACGTACAATTTCTTTTCTACACACTTTTTACGCACTCCGTGCTTTGCACCGAGCGAGCACGTGTTTCGGGAGTTACCGAAATGTGGTCTGCCCTTTACAAAACACCAATACTCATTCGCGCGCCAGCCCGATTGTTTGGAGTCAGGCCGCGAAATGGAAAATTTAACAATATATGACATACTTAACACATAAATTTTTCATGTGTCAACGGACACACCCGTTGATATTTTATAATATATATGTATATATCAGAATAGCTACAAAAACTTCATAAATGTTACTCGCAGTAAGATTATTATAAATTCTAAGCATAAAAATAAATTTTGTGAGATTTACTGAAATGTTTTAACCTAAATTTGAATTAAAACCTGATTGGTGTTGTTTCTTGTCATCATCGGATGAAAGCCATCGAGCCTGCGAGGATTCTCTCGCAGGGATGTTCTCTCGTAGGCAGAATCTTTTAGGAGAGATACGAAGGGGCTACCTTTGGGTATGCCTTTTCCTCTCCGGTTTTGAACTAAGGTTCCCACAAGCCGAGGCACCTCGGCCTGTTCTGAGAGGTGTATGTTCCGGGGTCACAGACCTTGAGCATACGATAAGAGTTGTTCGCTATTCCCATTGGAATAGTCGGTCAGCTGCCTCCTAAGCTGGTCGTCGGCACGGAGAAGGGAATGCTGCGTCCCCACAGCAAACTTCTCTCCCGCTATCGGAAGGGCGTGGGACAAGTACCCAATGCCCGACCTACCCGATGCTGGTTTTTCTAAGGTTTTCCCTGCATTTCTTTAGACGGATGCCGGGTAGGATCCTTAAAATATAGCCCGGGGCCCTAGTAACCCTTGGCTACCTTCCTCTACCCTTCCGCATCCCCACTTTCAAATCCCTTCCTATGCTATTAAAGGGGAGTTGCCAAATGTGGATCACCCTCATGTAGCCTGTTGCCCTAAAAAAATGTTTCCTGTCTTAACTGAATTTCATTATCACACTATTTGCATTTAATTAAATGGGCCAACAGATTATTTCCATATCATTTTCCATATTCAATATATTACTTGACTGGAAGACCCTCATGTAATGGCCAATTTCAATTGGGATATTCGTTCTTGTTATTGTTCCTTTCTTCGATTTTCCCAGCTAACTTTATTGTTACGTAAATTTTCTCAAAATTAGGCGATTCCGTTACTTTCCAAACCTAATCAAGGTTAATATTTTTAGATGTGGTTAATTATCTGTTAAATAATCGTCACATCGGAATCACGTAACCATCGGAATCACGAGGATAACGTTGTAATTTTACATTTTAACAAGAATTTTATAACAAAGACCCATCTTATATTTGTGGGGTATAATGTTACAATATTTTAATGCGCATAAAATAACTAGTATTTTCTGAAAATAATAATTATACTAATTCTTTTAGTATTAAGAAATTTCCATTCATCGGTGTGTTTCTTAGTGGTCGGGCTGAAATTTAGACCGCAGCTCATTATTCTGCTGCTTCATACACAAAGTTCTACACCTTGATATTCAAAGTATCCGCCTGTTTTTCTTTGAAGTTGTGTTATGGATTCAAATACAATATTGTGGCTTTGTTTCGTCTTCTCGCTCCAACTTCACGGCTACAAAAATGTTAAAGAACATTTCTACTTCAAATACAAAACTCGGAGTTTGACTGCCAGAAAATAAGTTTTTAAACAAACTTTGTCTCTGTCTCTCCTTTGTGCATATTCGTGTCCTTTTAATTTCAACGAAATACAATTGTCATGTAATATCAAAAGCAAATCATGTTCCTCCTTTCCTATATGCTGCAGCAGACTGAAAATAATATCTTTAGGGAAGATTCTACCAGATTTAAATTTATTAATGTCGCATTAAGAGCAATATCACGTTACGACATAATTTATTTTGTTTGTCAGTTCTCATATAAAACTCATTAACGAAGTATACTTACTTGTATCATAATTTAAAAATTCTCAGAACAATCATGTTTTTTTAATTAAATACTTCCCACGCATAATGCATACGAACGGAACCGGATATTAAAATTTACATTTAAAATACAGAACACAAAGTTTATGAAATTAATGCAACAGGTAGGGCTACTTGAAATAAGTAAATTATTTTAAGACCCATCAATCACAATTCTCTTGATTTGGTGAAGTAAACATATCAGAAACAGTTATGGAGAATAAAACTATACCAATTATAAGAAACTAAAAGTTGCGTGTTAATGCAACCTTGATACTGTATATAAAAATGGATTGATAAGTCAGCGGGTACGTTAGCATAAATAATTAAATGCGAGGAAAGATTTCAATTTAACTTTGAACACTCGCCTTCCATACCTAACTGCCTAAAGTGTGGCAGGAAATTTTTTTTTAGGTAACAGGCTACATCAGGGTAATCCACATTGTGGCAACTCCCCTTTAATGGCATAGGAAGGGATTTGAAAGCGGGGATGCGGAAGGGTGGAGGAAGGTAGCCAAGGGTTACTAGGGCCCCCATAGGTCGATTCCTTCCCAGAACTACCTGCGGGCCGTAATGATCGCCTGATTCCTTCCTAGGTCGTTCAGAGGTAAACAACTAGAAAGTACCCGATTTCTTCCCGATTAGATACTGGATTAGGCTAAATTGAAGTGGATTCATTTTTCATCATAAATTTTTATTTTCAATGCATATTTTATTTACTAAAAATACAATAAAATATAGAAAAATTTAATTAAAGACAGTTTAGAAAAATATATTTACATGTATGCTACCTTAAAGTGATGATGATTATTATTAGGCGTGTCAAATAAAAAAAATTGTCTACAATTTCTGCAATAAACCTTGAACAAATCACGCAAACCAAAATATTAAAATGACAACTTATAAATAAACAACTTCAGGTTGAAGTTTAACACTACAAAACCAAACCAAACAATTACTATGATTAAAATATAATTTTTAAGTAAGATTTGGAAGAAAACAAGCAATATAATTTTAAGTGAACTTAAAATAATTTGATAGTCAGCTAAGTCTTCCTTCACTGTCATGGCCGAAATCCGCAATATAAAACGAATTTTTTTTTCGGGCTTCAAATTAGCTGTTGATTATTTATGTTGTCTCAATTGTCAGAAAATATATATCAAAAATATTAAAATGATGTTGAAAAACCAATAAAATCAGTCACAAAATTGTATCTTATATCTGCAAGCTTGCCGATTTATTTTACATTTTCATCTGATGTAATGATTCAATAACATTAAAATATACCACCATTTAATAATGCAGTTGATGATCAGTTTTAGACAGTTTATTTAATTAAAAACCTTAAGGTTTGTCATTAATTAAATAAACATTCTGAAACTGATCATAATCTGTATTATAAATAAGATGTGCATAGTTCGGATAGTTTAAATTGTATGATCTTTAAAAATGGCGGAATGATATAAAGTTGTAAATTTGTTGTTCTGGCAGCTAATTCACAAGATGATTTCATTTTGTTATGTCTAAATTTTTATATATTTGTTGATAAACACCACTGTAACAAAACGCCATAAAAAATAAGTTAAGGGTAGGAAGGGATTTGAAAGGGGGGATGCGGAAGGGTAGAGGAAGGTAGCCAAGGGTTAACTAGGGCCCCCGGGCTTTAGTTTAAGGATCCTACCCGGCATTCGCCTAAATAATTTTTTTTTAAATTAGTTTTGAGGAATTTTTAGGTGCGGTAAAAGAATACCTTTATCATCTAAAGTATAAACTATTACCAGTTTTTGAAATAAAGGAGGACAAGAAAACGTTGAAACTAATTCGAAGAACACTTTAACTAATTGAATATGGTTTAGTACACGTTCTAATATGAAACAAAGTGCTACTAACTTAAAATAATTTTTATTTGCGTTCTATTGACGTAGAGAACACGGCGAAGTCACAGATACTACGCTTATTTATATTTTGCGTTGCCGTAGAAACGAAACTTCAATCTTCGACGAGTGTATTCTCTTTGCTTCTACGAGTGTTTTGGAAATATTATTAAGTTTTTGTGATTGATGGTGCTAAGGCTATAGAAGCGTATTTTATATTTATCCTTAAAAAATGTTAACTTTAGGTTGTACAATTTTGTTAAATAATTTATAAGTATTTAAATAATTGGTAAAATGCACACTTGTGCTTCTGTAACTTTCCAGCCCTTGTGTTCTTGCTTTGTTGTCCTGAGGGGTTTGGGGTGGAAGATGAGATGGGTGTTTGGTGGTTACTGTAAATATTTGGAGTGTTGGGTAGAGAATTAAATAGGTGGGTTATCGGTCAGGGAGGTTATATTGTGGTTGACGGAAAGAGGATATGTCAGGAAGTGCCCGAGTGTTGAGGGGGAAGTTTGAGGTCTATTGGGAGTTTGCGTTTCAAACGGTGGTTTGAGGGCGAGGCGGGCGATGACTATGTACGTATTCTATGGTCGAATTTGGGTGATTTAGGGTGCTTTTGATTGGAGGGGCTATGGATTTTATTATTATTGTGTTAATGATAGGGATTTGGATGTATTTGTGGATTGTGGAGTTTCTTAGGGATCTTGGAGCGTTGGTAATGGAGAGAATGATTTTGTTTTGGGTAATTTGGAGCTTATGTGAGTGGGATTTGTTAGTGGAGCCCCAGATAGGGCAGGCGTAGGACCAGATGAGTTGTATTAGGGAGAGATAGATAAGTCGTTTATTGTTGTTTAGAGTGGGGAGTTTTTGTTTTGTAGTGGGTATAGGGCTCTTTAATTTATTGTTAATATTGGAGATGAGGTGATTAATATGAGCTTTCCAGGATAGTTTTGGGTCTAGGGTGAGTTCTAGATATGCTACATTTCTTTTTATGGGAATAAGAGTTCCATTGAAGAGGAGAGGAATTTGAGTGGGTGGGTTTCTTTTTAGGGTGAAGGGTAGGATAGAGGATTTAGAGGTGTTTATGTTGACCCTCCATTGTTTGGACCATGAGTCTAGGGAATTGAGGTCGCTTTGGAGAGGTTGGAGTCCTGTGGTGAGGGAAGAGGTTTGGTATAGGATGGTGATGTCGTCCCCAAATAATACAGTATTAGTTTCGTGATGTTGGGGTAAGTCATGGATATAAATGTTGAACAGGAGGCTAGAGAGGATGCTTCCTTGGGGGACGCCCGCGGTAATGGGTGGGTTTTGGAGTGGGTGGAGTTAGTTTTGACTGTGAAGAAGCGGTTTTCGAGGTAATTTTTCATTAATTAGTAGTGAGACTGATTGAGTAGATTTTTATTTTTGAGAGGAGGGAGGGTTGATGGATTTTATCGAACGCTTTTTCAACGTCAATGAATGTGGAAATATCGGATTTTCTGGTTTTGAAGGATTTGTTTATTTAGTTGGATACTGTATATAAATGGTGGGTACATGAATGCTTGAGGCTTAGGGCGGGTAGAGTTGTTTGTTGAGTTGGGGGAGGAGTAGTTTTTCGAAGATTGGAACCGTGAAGGTCTTACCAATCCGCCGTGTTCTATTTTTGTAATTTCCACGAGCTTTCACCCCCACCCCGAGGGGTATTAGGAGTCTTACCCCCACAGTGTATGGTACTGTGAGTATTAATGGACTTATCTAAGGAACAGGAAAAATTAGTGGATACCTTAAGTCACCAGGACTATTTTTAACTCTATCAGGATACCTGGAGTAATTTATATAGTGGGAGCATTTACTACTCTCTTAACTATCAGTGATATTCCAAATGCTGGTTAATATGAGTTAAAAATAGGTGGGACTGAAGAGGAACTAATTCTAAATGTCGCAAAGAATCGAGATTTGTGTTGAATTTGGAGTTTTGAGTTCACTTAGTAGGAAATTGATATTCATTGTCCCCACGGTGGCATACATTCAGTGAAGAGAGAAGTAAAATTGGTTCAAAAAAGCTCATATTCAGAGTCTTTCAGAACCGTGACGCTGCCGATGTCGGTTAAATCTCGTATTGACCAAGAGATTTGAGTCTAATTAATTCAGTTTCTGGTCAAATATAAATAAATACCCAAGAACTAAGCTAATATTATTTAAAATAAACAGATACATGTGAACTAAATCATTGAAGTTTTGTGTATTTTAAAATAATGTACTTTTTGTTTTATTTATACACAAATATATGTATATGGAAATGAATAATTTCTTAGTTGTGTTCCGTTTAGTAAGTGAAAAGCCCTTAGGATTTTGTTTATACTTTTCTTGATAATAATATATGAAATGATAGCAAACTGGTCATTGTGACAATTACGGGGATTTGGACTCTGTTGTGAGAGACACCTAGGCAGGTCCCTGGCTAGCCATGTCATTGGTTTTTCCTGAGAAGGTCAAGGGCAGAATAATATTAATCATAGTTTTTAGACATTTTCAAAACATCCCGAAATGGAGGGAGTTTTTGAAGATCGTGAAGTGCGGAATACGCTTATTTCAAGACTGACAAGTTTTGGTAACGATCCGAGTCGCACGCGCCTCTAGAGTGCGAGCCTGAAGAGTCTAGGAAATCCGCTATCAACAACAGATGTCACACGGACAGGAATCTGCGTCTAGCTACGCATCGGGGAACCGCAGCGTCCAGACGTATATATATATATTGTAATAATTAAAAATTTAGGTCGTTCAATTTATTTTTAATTTAAAGAGTTTATCTCACGTGAAGCGCCATTTAGCTAATAATTAAATGGAAGTCGTTAATTAAATGAAATAATAATAAAAAATTAACAAACAAAATATTTATTTATTTTGTGGCAATAAAGATAATTAAACAAAATTTGAGATCTTTCTCTGTCAGGGCCTCTACTGGGTTTGATAATGGACACAACAAATTGAATTAAAAAATTTTATTAACAAACCGTTCACAATTTACCTAAACAATATGTCGATAGAAAGATATTAAAAGTAAAGGAATTAACTCTGATTGACAATTAAAAGAGATCGAAATCTGACTTTATCATTTAATTAAAGTTTACAATTAATCATTAGTTTTGGTTTTGTTACTTACGTAGTGTCCAGCTGGTACCTTCATTCTTTTTGGTTTCGGAAGTACACTATTGAAAAATTATACACTGATTCTAAAATGTCGACTCAGAGATTTTACACTATTGAAGTCAAAATTGATTGGCTCCCAGGAACCCGGATGATCCTCCTAAATGTCAGCTATCTGATATCTGCTTCCCATACAGAAATCCTATGATTAGTAGATTTATTAGTCTTTTACTGAATTGGACGTGAACTGCAACGAATCTTCTTGACGATTTATTTTAACTGTTTATTCTTTCGGAGTGAACTAACTTTTCTTTAGCTCCTGGCTGTAAAAAAAACCGACTTCCTTTCCTGGCTGGCTATAGACGTAAACTCTCTTAAACTTTCCTGGCTGGCTGTATACGTAAACTGCTTTTACTTAGTTATATTTACGAGGTAATACTTCCGTGAATGTTTTTACTTTGTCTTAAATTCACAACTTTGTTTAATAATACATTAACGACGGCTAGTCTCTGCTCTAGTATTATTTGTTCCGTCCTCTGAAATGTCCCGCCACCAACTGACTCCTAGTTATCTCTCGAGTTTTAGCGCGCATACGGCATTTTGACTTTTCGACAAAGCAAGTGAGCTCGCTTTTCCATTGTCGCTTTAATCGATCAGACCGCCATAATGGATTTCTCAAACAATTCAAATTTTATGTCCAAACAATTAATGGCCTGATTAATTGGCATTACTATATATATATATATATATATATATATATATATATATATATATGTAAACAGTTATGGTGTTGTGAAACACGGTTTGCATTCCAATGACCAACAGTCTTAAGGGCGTGCTAAAGTTAAGAGCAAATATTTTAAACTAAAATTCAGAACTTTTAAGATTAGTTTTCTGAGATTAATATTTAAGTTTGTATAAATAAGAGTGTAAATCTTGTAGTAACATTCAATGATTAAAGAGCCTTGTGGCTCAGGGGGTAGTAGAAAATTGTAATTTCAATCTTTTTATTATAAAGGTTAACGTTTTGTCATTATTAACGAATTCTCCTACAATTTATGAAAGCTAGGACCCCAGAAATATGAAATATTCAGATTCTCATGCACGGAGCAATTACTAACGAGTCCAGGCAAGTTTTCAGTCTGCCTGTTTGACTAATATAATTTAAATTTTATATATATACATATATATATATATATATATATATATATATATATATATTAGGGTAACAGGCTACATGAGGGTATCCACGTGGTGGCAACTCACCTTTAATAGCATAGGAAGGGATCTGAAAGGGGGGATGCGGAAGGGTAGAGGAAGGTAGCCAAGAGTTAACTAGGGCCCCCGGGCGTTAGTTTAAGGATCCTACCCGGCATTCGCCTAAAAGTAATGCAGGGAAAACCCTAGAAAACCCTGCATCAGATAGGTCGGGCATTGCGTACTTGTCCCACGGCCTTCCGATAGCGGGAGAAGAGTTAGCTGTGGGGACGCAGCATTCCCTTCTCCGTACCTCAACCAGTTTAGGAGGCAGCTGGCCGACTGTTCCAATGGGAACAGAGAACAACTCTTACCGTATGCCCAAGGTGTGTGACCCCGGCAAATACACCTCTCAGGACAGGCCGAGGTGCCTTTGTTCAAAAACGGAGAGGAAAAGGCATCCCCAAAGGTAGCCCCTTCGTGTCTCTACTACAAGGTTCTGCCTGCTAGAGAATAGCCCTCGCAGACAAGCTCTTAAATTTTGTAAGACGATTATCGTATTTATAGATTCATAAATTAATTCTGCCTATACACTGGCGCCCGGGCCATCATTCGTCATTCGAGAGAGAGAGTAAGTACGCTACTATCTGGACATCGTTGGTTCCATTCTCGGACAATCAATGTTTTATCCGTGTATGGGAAGCAGATATCCGTGCAACAGGTATGTTAGTAATGTACCTGGCCAAATATCTCCACCTCACTGGCGTAATGGTTTTACTCGAAGACAGAACTTTTTAAAATTCCTTCTATTAACAGATAACCCATTTGGCCGATCGTTCGTAAGCCAATATTAGTGTCAGACTTCCACGCTAAAGATTAAATCTAAATACGTAATGATAGAAGAATGTAAGGCTTTTTATTGAAACCGTAACGACTCCATTTATTCCATTCACAATAAAAGAATTCAATATTTAACGGAGTACGAATAGCATACAATATTGTAGCCTGAAAATTGGACACCAAATTAACAAAAGATTTAATTGGTAAAGTTAATGGTGGAAACAACGGATAGCACAAAGACAAAGGTTTGGGATGTCCGGCCGTAAAACTTCACGCCTCCGAGTCGGGTAAAGGATTAACCTTGGGAAAGTTGGAACTGAAGGTCAACAACCCCACAAAATTTCCAAAGGTCAGCTCCCTCCATGACCAAACATTGCCTCCGCGGAAAAGTGGAATCAAAAGCGATTGGTGGATAATGATCAGGTTACTTGATTTCATCCCTTTGGTGGGGAAGAAAACGTCCATCTGGGAGGTGGACGCATGCTGCCAAAGGAAAGTTCGAAAAATGATCTTGGAGAGGGCAGTTAGAAGTAATCTCCTGGGGAGGACAGTGCAGTCCGATGTAGTATCTAGAAAGGCAACTTGTAGAGGAGAAAAATACATTTTGCATATCTCGGAATACCAGGAAAATCAACTAAGCTTGTCTACCTACAGGCGATGGCCCCCCACGCAGACAACAAAAACTGGTGAGTTTGTATTTTCGAAGTGAGGTGAGTATGACGAACTTTTGCTACACGACGCCCGCAATTAATGACCCTCTGAAATAATTTAATAATTTGAGCCTCATGTAAATGCCCCCGATTATAATAAATGTTTGTAAATACCCTGAGAAAAGTAAATATCTCCTAATAATAAATAATTCATTCAGTATTAAACTTTTATGTGATTAAATATTAGTAACCACTCTTTTTAATATGGTAAATATCAAATGTTTATAAAAAGAAATTTTCGTTCGTCCCTAGCAAAAAATACAAATACAATGAGTCCATAATTTGATGTTTGACACATTTGCAGCTGTTAACTAAGTATACACTCAATGTTTGAGAAGGAAATGGATTTACACTAATATGTAAGGAGAGACATAAAAACTTCATGTAGGTTAAGAGAGCCAAAAATAGCCAGTATAGTTAAGAAATACTTTTAATAGCCCCGTGTCCCACTTTTCTAATGGGTTTGTTCCTGATCTCTTCTGATTCCTCTTCTCCATCGTACAATCACCAACACATTTTCATTACGTATTTATTTTTCTTATACCAATGCATCCTCCTACACTTGTACTTTTATGCATTCATTTACTAAAAACTTCCCGAGTGATGCTGTTATCGAGTCTGAATTTACATTCAATGTAAAATTAGTGGCTCACGATATTTTTAGGCGATCTTTCTCTTCTTGGGCAAGATGCTTGAATTAAGTGATTGCTAACATATTACGGAACTATTTTTCCATTATCCACTCAGCCATCCATCTCTTCGTTCCTGTATAATTGTTTCTTTCAATTCTATCACTCAACCAATGCAAATTCTGAATCAAAACAAAAACACCATCATAATTGACAAACTGCGTAACTAAGCTAAGGTACCTGAAACATATAATACATTTATTAATGATGTAAAAGAATTAATCTCAGGTGTAGTTCATTTCAGTAAGTATCAATTTTATTCAGCTTGGGAATACCAATTTGCATAAGCCTAAATTAACCATGTGAGAGAAGAAAGTTGTTACAGTGTGGATAATGTGTGAATTGGTAATTCTTAGTGTATATTTCGCTTACAAAAGATGGGCAAAGGTCAAAGTTAAAACTTAAATACACACACACCCACCCACACACACACACATATTTATATATATATATATATATATATATATATATATATATGTATATATATATATATATATATTGTAATACCTACTTAAGAAGGCCATTATTTGGTTTATATTTAATCATATTTGTTTCACGGCACAGACTAGAGGAAGACGGACATTATTTAACATCTGTTTACCAAATCAGACTGGGGATCTTAAGTGACTCATATAAAAAATTATGATTGACAGCGGAAAATGGCTCACAAAAGGGAGAAATATTTTTAATTGTGGGTCTTTAGCGGCTCTTAGATCTAATGTCTGACGGACATCGGAACATAACCCCAAAGGAACGATGACAACAGTTTTTTGTTGACATCCAATTATTAGATAAGGAAATGTTTATCTAACAATATTGAGTAGCTCTCTTAGCGTTGGAAAGCCGGATGATGTCCGAACGTGGGAAATAAAAACTGTAAGAAAAAGGAATATTCTGGAGAGGGGGAAGCTGATAGAAAAGTTAGTTGGATGTCAGAGAGCAAGGGAGGAGGACGTGGTTGCAGAGAGAAGAGTTTGGTCATCGATAAGAGAATGATTTTAGAGGAGAAAGATATAGAAGTTGATGTCATAGCTGGAAGGAGAAAGGAGTGTTAGGCTGAACACCAGATTTGAACTCTGTCTTGGTGAAGGTTGAGAGATCCAGAACATTTTAAATAAGACAAAACGCATTTGAATTGTCAATCATACTAGACAAATTGATTAGTGGCCGCGGGCGAAACATACATACGAGTAGTCGGAAGTCTGCAGTCTGGAGTTTGGATACTGAAAGAATAGTGTTGTGTTGTGAAACGTGTGTCAGTACAAAATGTCTGTTTTTGTGCACAGAGTGGCCATTATTAAAGTGAAGTGGGTTCTAGAACTCAAAAGCATAAAACTTGTAAGTAGCGATTTAAAATAAATAATTTTGTAAACCGTAAATTAAAGGTGAAAGGTCAGTTTTCGTTCTAGTAACTTCAATAAATTGAATTTCTATATTCTGTAAAATTCTTTCAAGTGTAATTGGATTTTTATTCTTTCTATCAGGCCTAGTGGAGACCCTGAGATTTTGAGTTTCATTCTTTGTAAAAAAAATAATGTTATAAATTTTCTTCAATGCCACAAAAGGTAAAATTAATTGATAGTAAAATTTGATCTAAATGTGGCGAAATAAAGTAGAGATTTAAATTGTATTTTGTGTGAATAAATTTGTTTTGTTTTGTTAAAATTAAATTTTTGTTTAAATAAATTTCCTTTAATTAAATATTTAAAAGATATTTATAGCAAATTATTACAATATATATATATATATATATATATATATATATATATATCCATTTTAATTATATATATTATATATACATGACTATATAATGTAATGAAACATTAAAATGGGCTTAAAATGTTAATATTATTTATAGGGCACAATTACATAAAAAGATTCTTCAGATAGTATTAAACAGATTACTCTAACAAAATATAATTAAATGATATAATTGATGTAACATAACAAACCCGGCCGGAGTCCGCACCACTGGAATAAATCGAAAATATTTGTGATTTTATGGAACGGAATCGGAATCTGGTTACACAATAGATTTACCGTCAGCGAGTGAAGGTGTGACGTCACCTATCAACGCGTTACCATGGATACGCATCCCGCTGACAGCTTTGTATAGAACAAGTGGATTGACTGTCATTGGAATAACGCTGAAAGATATCGGCTGAAAACTGATTTGTTTCCTCGCTAAGTTATTAGCGCAGAGCAATTCTATTAAAGCGAAACACGCGTGCGGAAATACACACTTTGTTGACGTAAATATCGCAAAACAATTTATTTACTTTGTTTGAATCTTTCCGACTTCATTTGATCGATATTCGCAAATTTAAGCTCAAAGTTCATTGCAATTACCACACATGCGTATGTAATATAATTATATTACAGGGTAATTATATTGAATATCCGCTGAGGAAGTCATAAAATTCACAAAAAAAACATTTTGAAGATAAATTCGTACTTAATTTAAACTATAATTTAATGATTGTATACACTTTGCTTTGAAAATTACATTATTAAGTATGTGCTGTGAAGAAAGTCTGCATATAACTTTTTAGCCTCTAAATTAATATAATAATATCAACAAACAGCAATTTCGGAAGTACAATGGCCGTTAAATGAGAAAAATCATAAATTTTATTCGCATTATTTATTGATTCAAAGCATTAATTTTGTGCCATTTTATTATCTTAACATATTACTAATTTTTGACACAAATAAAATAAGATTTCGTCAATCATGAACGTTTAAACCCGTTTTTTCGCCTACTGCAACAAAATTTATTTTACCGATAAGTATAAAATTAATTTTGATTATTAACACATCCAGCTCATTACATGACGTTTATATGTATGCTGAATGGTAATTCTTGATAATGTGATGACCATTATCGATAATTAGTTGCACAACGTTTCTATTACAATTTTTATAAGGACTGAGGCTGTGTTAATCTTGTCCAAATACAAGTAAAACGTAACTAATAATTAAGTAGGATAACGACGTAAATATATCTGAGAGGGTTGGTGTCACTCTGAATACTGATAAAGATAATGTTTAATTTTTCTATGAAACATTTCTGATATAAGTCTAGCTTGATATCTGTATTCTAAATCGAGATTTTGTGTATTTCTTCAGGAAAAATATGCTGATTACAAATTATTTCGAGGTTATTGTAGCGGAAGTTTGAAATTAATTCTGTGTTTTATAACCATAGTTTTAAATGCTCTTTTGTCGGTTCAATATAGATTTAGTTACAATTTAAACTGTAAATACCACAAAAAACAAGGTAACATAATCTAAGATTAATTGACAATTTTTAATATACGAGACGTCTTCAGAAAATAAGTGTACTGTGACCATAACCAACTAGCTGTGCGTATTTTTAGGGTTGCCAACACTGAGTGGTGGAGGGGGATCTCCTGACAGAGTGAGCATCTTAGAAGCACGCTAGTTCATAAACTCACGTTGTAGGGAAAGATGCCGGTAAGAAATCAAGGGAAGTGCGAGCTGTGATCCGCTTCCTACTCGCGGAAGGAATAGCACCAACCGAATTTTTTTCGCGAATCAAAACGGTTTACAGCGAAGATGTTATGAGTAGAACGAGTGACAGTCATTACAGTGGCGTAACACCAATTCCCCATCTGCCAAAAAATGGACAACTACAATATCGGGCAAAAGAATTCAAGGTTTCAGGGTTTTTTGGGACTGAAAAGGACTGAAAGGGAGAGACCATTAATGTACAATGAAACACTTAATGCATTCAAACTCAAAAGGAGGGGAATGCTGACGAGTGGAGTGTACTTGTCCTCACACACCCTTAGCCACCAAGACGCTCTTGGACTCATTTGGTTGGAATATTTTGAACCTCGTATTCCACAGACTTGACGTCTTCAGATTATCATCTTTTCACCTCCCTGAAGGCACGCATGGGTGGAATTAAATTTTTAACTGACGAGCAGATACATAAAGAGGTTCTGAAGTGGAAGAAGGAGCTGGCGCGAGAGTTCTTAGAGGAGGACATAAAAAAAGCTTGTGACAGGACTCACCAGATGAATTCAAATGGATGGTGATTATGTGAAAAATATACAACAATATCCTGTCATTTTTTTAAAAAATACTATTTTTATAAACAAATATAAAAATCTATTAAACTTACTTTCTGAACATACCTCGTAAAAGGAAATTCTTGAGCCGATTTTTATATTATACCCATTTTGAACTGTCTAGACGGCAAATAAAGTTTAGAATGTGAATTCTTTGGAATGGGAGAACTATAATTGTATTTATTTGTTAACTATAGCCTTATTGGAAAAAGTCAGCGGATATAAATTAGATAATGACATATTGTATACGGTATTTAAATGACAGGAGTGAAACTTCGAGTCAGACATTAAAAATCATAGACGTCCTGTAATATCTATAAAGTTATTTTACCAACTTAATTTCTTTGTTACGTTTCACTTGTATTTTGACGATATGAACGTGTGACAGCCTCAGCAACAGATGAGTTTATTAACAACACCAACCTTACATTTACAGTTAATGTTGCTACCCTACATTAGGTTTTACATTAAATATTTTAGAGATTACAGCCCCCGACGTCAAAAGACCAGGAACGTATAAGAACTTTTTTTTCTTAAAGTTTATACTGATCGCGTCGACCTATACATAATTTACAAAGAGGGCTTATTTACATAAGATACAGAATTGATTCCAATAATAAACATATAAATAAGTAGAACTCAGAACTACACCATCAAGACAGGAAGGTCAGTGGACCTCGCACCTGTTTCAAGTGACCATGTTATACTTTTACTCATTTTAATCAAGTAAAATGTTAAATCTACGGATTCAATTCATAAGAATAAATAATAATAAAAATTATGGAAAGAGAAAATCAGCAAATATTGTAAATATTTTTTCACTTTCAGATAATAATACGAAATTTTATGTTAATAGGAATTTTAATAATTTGTACCAATAGATTATACATTTCAAAATGTGGTTTTCTTTCATTTTAGTCAGTAATTAAGTACAAATTATATTTTTCATTCGTTAAATTAAATTGTTAGAAACTAAGACTGTTGCAATTCCACTGTACTAATCACACAGACTGTTTTTATTAGGATGAGGCGCCTGATTCTGAGGATAAATAACTGTCTTGTTACTTAGCTAATTTTTTGAGCCTTACAATTCCATTTTTTTTTTGCGTTTTATCAATTATGTGTGGGTATTATTATTCCAATATTTATGAATGTTGTAGTGTATATTTATTAATCTCTAATAATGTTCGATATGAACGTGAACTGTGGGTGCATCTTTAAGTCCATCCACACTATGCCCCAGTTTGTCAATTGGCTCTGCTGAAAAATACGCATCTGGGTTGGCATTTAGTGGCGCAATGTTCATGGATATGGATTAACTAATCGCGTATGCTGCTTTTATCATAGTTATTATTAGGAACAGCGCAAACGACTGTTTTGCGTATATCCAAGTCTTTAAGTATAACACGATATGGAACATGTTCATCAATGAAGGATTAACTATTGGACGACTTGTATCTGGAGTACAGATCAGGATGTGGTTTAGAAAAAATTATTCTCGTTGCACAAAAAATCACGAAGGAAGATGCGTCATTCAGAGTGTGCGTATCCGTCATTCAGATTGATTCATTCATGGTCGATTCAGTTGCATGAGTAACAACGTCTTGTCGAAGAAAAAACATTAACTAATAATATATTATCATTATTTAAGATTAGATTGTAAATAAAACACAGCCTTTAACGTCAGCAAATGTAATATAATAGAAATTATACCACGATTAGTCCATATTTGCGACCTATTCAGGTATAGACGCTTTACACTGTAAAATAAACATAATACAATAATTAAATGCTGTCAGCGGAGAACAACCCTGACTATCAAAATTTGAAAGACCACCAAAATTTATATTATTAACTTGTCTGCCAAATTTATCATCAAAATTTTATTTTAATTATTCTATCATATTTGTTTTTTAATGTAAAACGTCTATACCTAAACATGTCACTAGTAGCGTCAAAACGTATAATTTCTACTGAAATCATTTTCAGACATAATAGGCTGTGTTTTATTTATAATTCATAACCAATTAATTGTGTTAATATCATTGCTTCCCGCATCGTTTTTTTTTGTGTTTCTGTTTTTAATCACGCAAAATAACACACCAAGTACTTGACTTATCTTTAAATTTATTCTCTTTTTCCTCAAAAATTAACCACGATCTCCAATAAAGCGTATGTTTTTATTTATTCCTGTCTTTACATTTTTTTAAACGAGATTCCCTCAAAAAAAGGTCATTATCTGTATAAGTCAATTAGATAAATCGCTTTATCGTTGGTCCAATCCTTCAGTAAATAAAAATATAATTTATTTTGTTTACCCCAAATCGCTTAAAATAATTCAGGATATTTTATCCTGTTCTACCAAATTAAATTAACGTAAGAAAAATTGTTTTTAATAGTTATTATACAACGCTTCGTCGCTAACTGCAATAATGATAAAAAATTATGAAACAATTGATTGTTGATTTAAATAATAATATTTCAATTATCACTTTTCAATTCATTACCAATTAGACTAATTATAGAAAGTTTGGAAAAAGATGAGATAGCATATTTTCAGATTTCACGAGAATCCTTTACCTAAAATACTTACATTACTTAATCTGATTTTTAGTTGTACTTATTTCACGTTTAACAACGTAATTTGTAATAAAATAGAATGGTTCCTTTTTTAAAAAGGTGTAGACAGGTGTTGCCACATAATGGCATAGTGGCAGAAAGCAGAGGCAGGAAGACAGAACCAAAAGGGGAAAACTGGACACACTATTTACATATCTAAAGCATATTCGGCAATTTTGAAGGCAACGCAGTTCAATGAACGTCAGAGCGATTAAAAAATTCGTGTACAGAGTAATAAGTTCCATTTACAAGAAAAGTTTTGCACTCCTTGACGAATGAGTTACAGTTGTTGATGTTCTTTACATGTTCAGGAAGGCTGTTAAATAGTGAGATACCGGAAAGCATAGGAAAGTATTTGAGACAAGGGATACGGAAGAAAGAGAAAGTTCGTCAAGGGTTAATTAGAGTTTAAGGGTCCTACCCCGTATTAGCCTAAAAGTGATGTACGGCAAATCCTAGAAAATCAGCATCAGGTAGGTTGGGGTCTTAGATACTTGTCTCATGCCCTTCCCATGCCTAGAAATTTACAAAAAATAATTCAAGTTGCAATTTTTTTAAAACTATGAGAAAGAGCGTTGAGACTAATCGATACAACATGAGAAATTTTACAGTGTTCGTGCGTGAATATGCCATACGACGTTCGGCATGAATATATGACGTTTTAACAATCCTGAAACTGACATGGCTCTACTTGGAAATCTTCAAAACAAGGCAATATAAATCCACATTTTTAAACAATCGCAGTTTAAAACTTCAACACGCAACAAAATTTACTCTCTCCACTCCAGAATCTGCCTCGATAACTAACTTTGAAACTCATACAATACGACTCGTTCCTGCGAAACGTACATTAAACATCAATAACCCTAAAAAGTAAGCAAGTTATTGGAAAATATTGAGGCATTTTATCGTGTATGATTTTCACAGGAAAAACTTATTTTCCTTTTATTCCGGGAATACCGCAAGGGTTACTTAAAGCTTGTATGCAAATATATACAATATCATGTTGCATGGGTTCCCTAACATTACTTCGTTGTTTCAGAAATATTATATCCAATTCATTGTAAAGGTCTACTCATATTTCATGCGCAGTAAAACATAATAAACGAATTTATGACTTACTAACTAGACGTGGAGACAAGAACCGAGAATCGATTCAAAGAGTCGGTTCTTATAATAGAACCGTTCTCTAAACGACTTAGTGGATGGAGTTACGGCTCACAGTTCGAGTCGTAGAGTCTTGAGCGAGTTACTTGAGCCGAAAGGGTCGTGGGCGAGTTGCCTGAATCGGAGTCATGAGCGAGTTGTGTAATAAATAAATTGTACCTGGCATTGGTAGGTTAATATCCCACCACTGTCCACAAAATATTAGTATTTGAACTTGGGTACGAACTAAGCCGCGCTCTAGAATAGATTACCGGATGTGTGCACGTTTCAGATTTACCCGACAATCGGCTAAACGACATCAGATTGACTACAGAAAGGTTTCAAAACTTATGAGACGTTTCACACTAGGCCGACACGATGTCGTTCACTCTGCAGCCGACAGTCGTCCAGGGGCCCGGTTCTCCTACATCGGAGCCCCGGCTGTCGTCCAAGTGCGTCAGCCTAGAGGATGATTAAGTTATGGAGCGTTTCACATCTACCCGGCCCGATTCCTCTAGCCTACATTTTTCCTGGTTCATCATATGCTTACTTTAAGTAAAATGTATTTGTACTTATTTTTTTCATTATCATAACAAAGCATGTACAACTACTTATAAATTTAATTCATGATCGACTCGTTTTGTGGACAAAAGTAGAGAAATACATAAATACAGATTACAGAATAGCAATTATTGGGAAGAAGTTTGCATATAATTACGAACTGGAACTGAAAATATTGATGTTAAAGGAAGAACAGAATAAGGACAGTACAATACAATACCTATATTGATTTCGTTAAAACTAATTTCAACAGCTTGGAAATTCTGGTAGTTCCAAAAAATATATTTATTAAGCACACATTTTGCCAGTTTTGTTTTCCTATATATTAAATGTAAGACAACAGCCATTTTACTGAGTCCGTGTGAGTTAAAAAGTAATCATTATCGCGTTTCTTACGTTATTTTCTGAAATTCCTCCACATATTCATCCACTTCTCGTACTTCTAAACCCAGTTATAGACAAATTAGCCGTCCCTTTGAAGAACAAAAATATGTAAAACTTTACAAGCCTTTACAATATCAATTTAGGATGTAAGTTTATAATTCTGTGAAAAATCCTCGATTTTTTACACATTCTACAAACTTTAGAGTTCTTGAGGCCCGATAATTAAAACTCTGTTTGGATTGACACTGAGTGTCCACTAAACAGTCGGATCTTGATATATTTTTTTTCTTAAAATTTTAGAATCCATCCGAAAAGTCTGAAAGTAGGGATGAAATGAATAGTGGTGGTTGAATTTTTATTGCATGTTTTCTTTTACGTCGGACGTTTTGTAAATATATTTTACTATAATTAATAAATATCTGATAAATATAACTTACGTTTTTGAGCGATTGTGATTTGCAACATTTGTATATGGTAATACATTCCCTGAATGATGTGTTGTGGCTTTGAATTGATTTTTCTATCCGTGTAAGATGATCGACGAAATTTTCAATACCATACGAAAATAATTAAAAAACTTATGTTAAAATTTTCTCAACTCCTCAAAGTGAACATAGAATGCCCCCAACATGTCTCTTTTCATAATCATTGGACAAACACAGTGCATCATTGTTTTTTTTTCGTTTTTAAAAACATCTATACCAGACTATGCCTCGGAATAACTTATCACGCTCCATATTCGTAGAATGACTAAAGGAAAGTCGGGCCGACAACTGACTATGTGAAGAGAGCTAGCAAGGAGCAGTAGCCGGCTAAAATGTAGTTTAAACTGTTGTCGGGTAAGTAAAACTACCCTAAACTCACGAAATCATGTTTCGCACCGACACGTGTTCAGAGATTCTTGAACGACAACATACATTTAATCAAACTTACACGCATATTTATGCAATATATATTACAGTTGCTTGAGTCAGCTCGTGAGTGAGTCTCTAGAGTTGAGCCGTTGAAGTACTCTTGAAGACTGCGTTGCAAACAAATTGAGAGATAATCAAATAATATTGCACACTTATTCTGAATAGAAAAATATTTGAGCGGCACTCTCCAAGAATTAATAAACAATAACACTCGTCATCAATTTTGAACTGATAGGCTTTCATCCTTTAAGACGCAGTATGGTAATATCTTAATTATTACTAAAATAATCGAGACAGAAACTTAATTTTGATTTGTTATTCTTACGACTTCTCTATAGTAAACATATTATGCCCAGAGTCCTGTCCTCTCGATGTAGAACGTTTTGTTCAACCTCTTGAATAAATTTTTATGTTCTCAAATCACTAACCCACTGGTATATAAACATTAACAGCTTTAATAAAATCAACTGATGACCTTATACATACATTTTTTATTTATATTATGATAACATCACGTACAATGAATATGCAGAATAAATTTTATCCAGAAATATATGGGTTTCAGTGTAGATAACATTGAAAATAATTCCTCACATTACTTGCATTGAATGTTTCGTTTCGAATAAATCCGGAAGGTCGGCTAGGACGAGGTCAATTCCCTAACCAAGGGATTAAATTTTGTTCTTAAGGACTGTGAAGCCGTATGGTCGCAAATCTATATTAAGAAGGAACTGCTGGGTTTTCCAGAATGTACATTTGGAGAATTTACATAGAGAGGCAGATCATGACGGAAAAAACGAGTCGGATCACTTACAAAAAAAAAGTTCGCCAATGTTTTATCTAAATAGGAATATTAACTTCATAAAAAAGTTGTAGAAACATATTTATATTATTCATCATAAACAAATTACTTAATAATTATTCCACTTTTTTCTCATCTTTCTTTCTTTCTTTTTTTCTTTTTAGTGGCAACTCCCCTCTTATAGCATAGGAAAGGGATTTGAAAGGGGGGATGCGTAAGGTGGAGAAAGGTAGCCAAATTCGTCCCCCTTTCAATTACTTACTCCAGTTATTATTCAACCTTGAGAATAGAATCGGATGGGATTCGGAGAGTCGTTTTAAAGAATCGACTCGTAACAATGAGAGAATTGGCTCTGAACGACTCAACAAAAGGAATCCATCTTCCCATAGATATTACAAACGAAAAACTGTATATATTATTTTCACTACACTGTTTATAAGAAATTTACTGTAGAAGAAAACATTTCACAAGGTTTAATCCCTCGGATGAATTACGTTTAAATAACACGATTTTATTAAATTTAAAAAAATCAATAACATTAATTTTCTCCTTGCATAAATTATACTTAATTATAAAATCGGAAGACCTCGGAAAACTTTAAATTGAATTATAAAGCCTTATTTTTCCCCCTATCATTATTGTATGCCGTAATAGAACATCGTGAAAGGACTACATAAAATAAGACAAAATATTCAGAAATTATTTTATGTATTATTTATTTCAAAGCAATATTTGCACTTATTAATTTTTATTTGGTCACCGTAGTAAAGTAAAGTGATTTATAAAAGAAAGATCAAATAGAAAAGTGAAGTGCAGTGAAAATAAATCGTGGAGATTCCGTTGTTTTTTTCATTATAATAATAATAATAATAAAAAAACTTTAAAAAGGCAAGTGATTTAGGTTACCCATATAATTGTACATATGTTACTTTTGTATTATGTTATTTATGTACCATCGGGAAAATGCCCAATAGTAGCTAAAATAATAATATTAGAATATTTTGTTTCGTAAAAACAGTGCGATTACGTAATATTTGAGTATTATGTTAAAAATGACTGTTGATTTTGACGTTGACGTGAAAAAATAACCATAAACAGTCTCCAAGTTTTTAATTTTATTGAATAATTGGTTGGAAGCTTTCAACTAATTTGTCAAATCATACTATAAGAATAATCAAACGTTACTACTCATATAAAAACATCAAGCTAAGAATACATTGCAAAAACATCAGCATAACTGTCACTATAATTAAAATCACATTAACTTAAAAATTATTAGTACATATAGGTACTTCGTCACTAATATAAACTATATTGTTTATTCCATAAAGGCTGCTTTTCAACTGCTCCATTACGTGGTTCAGTGCGTATTACAATCGTAAATCGATACAGTAGTTTGTTGTTCGTTGTTTTTTTACATAAACAAATACATGACCTTGAAATACGAACAAATAAGTATATTAAGAAATTGCTTAAATTTAAATTCATCGATGAGACAAAAGCTAAATATTTGTATAATTTAATAATTACCCAAAAAATCCAAGAATTTACGGAATTATTAAAACACATAAGACCAATTATCCGATTCGACCGTTAGCCGACGCGATTAACAGTTGCTTAAATAATCTGAGTAAAATTAACTAACCATTAATTCGATTTTTCATAATATATATATATAAATATTATATAATAATATTCATAAAATAAAACTTAGAATAGCTATAGCAACTTATATTAACTTAAACAGAAACAATATTGTTAATAATAGAAAAGAAGGTTTAGAAGTAGAAAAACAGTATGTGGGTGTGCATACATTCATATATATATATATATATATATATATATATGTAAAAAAACAACGAACAACAAACTACTGTATCGATTTACGATTTAATACGCACTGAACCACGTAATGGAGCAGTTGAAAAGCAGCCTTTATGGAATAAACAATATAGTTTATATTAGTGACGAAGTACCTATATGTACTAATAATTTTTAAGTTAATGTGATTTTAATTATAGTGACAGGATGGCTATGCTGATGTTTTTACAATACATTCTTAACTTGATGATTTTATATAAGTAGTAACGTATGATTGTGCATATAGGATGATTATGAATAATTAGGTGAAAGCTTCCAACCGATTATTTAAGAAAATTAAAACTCGGACACTGTTTATGGTTATTTTTTCACGTCAACGTAATATTTGAGTTTGCCAATCTATTTTCTGTACGAAGTACCCGGGAACAATAACAGAATGAGTAGTATGCAAGAGTTCATATCGATAGTAAAAACAGTAATATTGGCGTCTAATGAAGTTTCCTGACCTGGTGGTGATATTAACGATTAGGGAGGGCGTCTACCCTTCAATTTCTAGAATGAGCTCTTTACTTTGCAATCTACTCTTAACCCGAGCCGTAAAGATAAAGAGGGTTCAGTTCCCACATCCTGTAAGTCAACTCAAGGCTTCCCGGTTTCTTGCTTGAGTCTCACATGCCACAACAAGATTAAATTACATTTTTAATTGAATATTAAAAGTCATTAATAACTGCAATAAGTACTCAAACAGTGAATCGACCTAAAATTATTGGCTACCTTTTATCCCACTTATATTTCTTTTTGAATATTTATTTCAAAATTTCGTTTATGACTTTCTGTATGGATCAAAAAGCAAACGTACTTATGTAAGCTGAAGTATAAATGATATTAAAATTTATTTACAGTTTTTTATCGTTTATCGAACACTAGATGACAGTGAAGCTGCAGCACGTACAAGCGCGAAAGACACTTGTTCAGTCAAGTTGCTTCTCCACTCTGCATAATAACGACGAGATCACAGAGATTTCGCTCCTCGTTGATCACACGCGTCTTATTCAGCACCACAAGCATCTTAACAACAATTCTCCTGCCAGTCTCAGATAAAATCTTTTTCTCCATAACTTCACGATGAATTATTTTCACGATTTAAGTTCAGTTCTTTCTTTAGTCAACTAAAACTCTAAAGCTGCATTTTATAAAAGAGGTGCCTCCAATAAGTGTTTTTAAGGGTAGGCGAGAATTGGTCCGTACAAAGACTGGTTTAACAACCTCAGCAAATAAAGTGAAAAAGTGGGAAAAGATGAAACAGTAAAATAGACACTGATAATAGTTAATCGAAAGAATAATTGAATTGAGGAAGAAAAATTGTGAAGTGAAATGTGGAATGGAGTTAATTGGTGTTTGAAACTGACTAACCTTTCTACCGAATAATTGACTTTATCAGGCAATCATTACAGTTACGATTCACCTACTTCCCACAAAATATTTTCACGAAAACTCTTGAATGACAGCAGAATCTGTTACTCATGATATTGTAATCTTTCACATACACTTTAATGTGTAGCAGTAGTAAACATATGTTATTATAATAATGCTAAAAACGACCCTGAATCAAACTAACTTAAAAAAACTTTTTAATTTTTTTTAATTTAAAAGTTCCGAACGTTTCGACACGGATTAGCGTCTTTTTCTAATGACAAATAACTTAAGACTGGAAATCGAACAAGGGACTAAAATCAAAGATAAATATATACGAGCCAAAGAACTTAAAATAAAACATCATATAACTTGAATAAAGTCTTCTCGGGCTTCTAACCGAGTAAGCAATACTATTTCTAGAAGTCGATGACAGTGAACGTCATCGAAACGTCGCGAATATAATTGTTTACTCGGTTAGAAGCCCGACAGGACTTAATTCATTCTCTACACCGAGAAAGACTACATTCTTTATCATATAACTTGTTGAGACTTTCTGTGTTATGCTTAATATTAATAGTTTTTGTTTTATTTTTTATATACAGCATTTCAGAAATTAATCTTTTCTCTGTCCAAAATGGAGGTGTTGACAAAATCGAAATAGTGATTAAATTTTATATCATATTTGGTGATAATATTATGTTTACAAGATGACAGTTTGAAATTCAATTTATGTTCTTTCATCCTAGTAATTAAAATTATTTTCGTTTCGCCGATATAACAAAAGTCACAATTTGAATACTAAATTTTTATAAACAATATCCGTAGTGGAAAACTTATTAAGCGGATCTTTGTGTTCTTTGATAAAACCTGAAAATTATAGATTTTTAAACAATTGTATTAGATGAAATGATAAAAAGAGAGAGGTAAAACAATAAATTCATTGTATATATTTTTCCTTTTAAAAAATATCGACCAAACAAAAAAAATTTAAATACTAGAACTAAAGAACATAGATCTAATTTCAAACTGTCATCTTGTTAACATAGTGATATCACCAAACATAGTCTGAAATTTAATCACGGTTTATTTTTTGACAACACCTCCATTTTTGACGGAGGACCACATTATTGGAAAATTTTATTTTCTGGAATACTGTAACAAATACTGCTAGTTTTAACCATGGCGCAGAAAGTCTCAACAAGTTGTATGATGTTTATTTTAAGTTCTTTGGTTCTTATGTTTTATCTCTTTTGCAGTTCCTTCTTCTATTTCCAGTCTTAAGTTATTCGCCGTTAGAAAAAGACGCTAATACGCGTCGTAACGTCCGGCATTTTTAAATTAAAAATTACTTAGTTTTATGATTCCCCTTTTTCTGTTTGTATTTATAAAGGTCGTTTTTAACATAATTATTTTCGGCAGACATTTTTTATTGTTATTCATTAAACACGTGAGATATGTTACAAAACGTTACTAATGTCAACATTTAACAACAAATCCGTCTATTCTCGCAATATGTTCAGCCTACAATCGTTTCCGACACATTATATAGACCACATAAATCGCCGTAAATGTTAAGATGTAATTCCTTCTTGTAAGAATTCTTACTTACACTTCGTTTTTTGCGATTTTTCCAGTCGTGGAGTTTATCACTGAATATTCAGATAAATTTTAAAACGTTCAACTATATATTGATCAAATAGTTTGTAACGTAAACGACTTATACATGTGCTTTGAAAAGTAAAGAAAATTGGGCAGACTGAATTATAAGTTTTAATTTTCTCAATTAGTGCAAAACAATCTTATTTGCAGCTTCAGAGAAAAACTGTTTTCTGTGAAGCGAACAAAATCCTTGTCATAGCAGTTTTGAAACGATCGACATTTAGTTAAAAACTGTCATGACATTTTGATATTACTAACGATAAAAAGTTTTATCAAAGTCAGTTGGACCGTTTTCTTGTGAAAGCGAGAAAATATATCATGACAGACACAGGAATTTAATATTATCGGTTCTGGTCCCTAATGCACGAAACGTAAAGATGAACTGGAATTACTTTATTCTCAGCCGTGTATTATTTAATTTATGTACATACTTCTATATTTCAAAGGAATATAATAGGACTTTGATATAGAAGGTAGGAAGTTAGAAATTGCTTTTAAACACTCCCAGTTGGATATGTATTGTTTAAATGACTCCATGCGTGTGATTTAGAGCTGTCCGTGTCGCAGATAAAACAGTCTGGTTTCTCCAAGGGCCTGGATGTACTTAAACCCGCCACTGGAACGGCGACATCCATAGCCACGGCCCTGCATTGTACCAGCCATTACGACCCATAAAATCATAATGTGCGCCAGTGCGTCGTTTATTAGCATTTTAATTCCCTGCAGCGAGGACAGGCTGAGACGATACCACCAGCAGGCAAGAATCTGCCCTTAAAACATTACCCTCGGTATCGGAAAATTTTATAATTGACCGATTGAAGAAAAACTCTGAACTCCAATAATATTCAACATTAAAAAAATTATACACAAGTTTAGATTGATTTATAATATACAGAAGTGTGCGAATTAATCTAGGATTTGATGAGATTTATAAGGAATTATATACAGAAGATCATGTCGAGGTATTAAAACATAGCAAATAAAATCAGCAAAATATTAAGTTGTACAACAGTGGCGTAGTTTTATAAATATTTTACTGTAAACTACGTAGGTCGAAATTCTTTTAGTTTCACATTGACCATAAAATAATAAATTCTACCAAATACTTTATTACGAGAGAGATAATAACCATGAACGATTTCTATATATTACGATTCTCCCAGTTTCACCGAAATAAAGTAATGTTTAGTTATACGAATTACAAGTGTTCAATGGTAGAAATGTAGGATAAAGTAAAAATCTGCAATGTTGGGGACATATCTGGAATCAATATGAGATATTATTCTCACAACTCTATTTTGAAATGTCGCGATTATCCTTCGTTTGCACATGAGCTCACAGTCGAGCCGTACGCTAAAACTCTCAACTGATAACATTAATTTTAATAAATGAAAATACCCGAAAACAAAAACAGGCTTATGAAAACAAATATAATGAATTGCAGATAAAATAGAGGAAGAAAGTAACAAAATAATTGAACTATGTAGACTAAAGTCTAGAGTTTAATTTATAAATTGTAAGAAGATGAGTTATGAATCAAAATATTGTAAATATTACTTAACAAATCACTGCCAGTTTTTAAAGTAATAAACGGTTTGAAATATATTCAGACAGACATTCAGATTTTAATCACGCAAAACAATTTTACAAGGACCTTCCAACAAGCAAATAGAAATTTGTTTTTAAATTATTTTCTTGAATGAAAACTAGGTTTCATTTAGGATTAATTTAATATTAAATGATGTGTCGTTAAAGGTTTCGGATATTTCATTTATTCAATTTAAAATATATATTGTAATATACACCAATGTTTGTAATAATATAAATTTCAGATTTGTTCAATTGTAAGCTTTTTTGCGTAAAATTGTGGCCTTGAATATTTTGAATAGTCAGGGTGACGTCAGAACGCTGAAAACAGAGAGTTGGCAGACTTTTTTTATTGCGTTTGTCTTAGCAACAGCGGCGAATAAGTAAAAATGGGTCGCTCGGCGTCTTGTGTGAACACTAAATATGTTAAGTTCTCACCACTAGAAAGCATTCATGCGATTGGGAGTGGGAGTGGGTGAATTTGGTGAGTAGAAATAGTAAGTTCGTCTGTGGTATGCCGTCGTCAATTAGAGACATCGCCGATATGGCCCAGAGTCGGACCAGTAATGTTGATGTAAAACTTCAAACTTCTTAAATAATGGCTCCGCAGTACAGTTATTAGTCTACCTGTCATCGTCGAATAAGAAATTATCCACAGGGCAAAGTTCTCCGAGCTGTACTAGGAGTATTGAAGTTTTATAAAATATTTGGATTGTGATCAGAAACAGAGTCCTTTGTGATGTAGGAAGTATTTTGAACACTATTGTACTGACTGAAAGGATCTTGGCGATCATAATTGGGATCTGACTGATGAGACGTCCTGCGTACGTAAGCAGAATTCCATAGTCTGGTTCCCTAAAATGATATAATTGCATGTGTAGTGAAAGTGTGTTTGCAATTAAATGTCTTTTTTTTCACAATTAATAGTTTCATTTGGTTTAAAGTTTGTGGTTTTGTAAATTTAGTATAAGTGAAATTGAAGATCAATAAAAACTGGTATGAAAAAGAGCTTACTTTAAATTGTAAACATTGTGTAGTTATTAAACTGTAAAGTAAAGTAAAATTTAAATTTCCTTAAATAATTATAAAGTTAATACTAAATTAAATTGCTCATCAAAGTAAATAAAAAGCTGTACCGTTGAATAATAAATTAAAAGCCTTTAATTTCAATCAAAGTTCATACCATTTAGGGTTTGTAGTTTTGGGGATATTTGAATTCATTCAAAGCTTTTCTTGTAAATTTTTTAATTTCATTTTAATCCTATATTGTTTTGAGATCCTATAAACTACCTGAGATAAAAATAAGAGCCCATTTAAATAATTATCCGTGACAAAATTCTATGGAAACATGTAAAATATATTTATGTTCCTTATAAAATCTTTATATTATGTATTAATTAAATTTCAGTCATGTCATTCTAAACCCGTTGAGATAAAATTTGATGAATTAAAAATTTCATTAATTTGGTTTAAACTGTAAAGTAAAGTAAAATTTAAATTTCCTTAAATAATTATAAAGTTAATACTAAATTAAATTGCTCATCAAAGTAAATAAAAAGCTGTACCGTTGAGTAATAAATTAAAAGCCTTTAATTTTATCAATATACATAATGAAATAACTTACAAATTTCAAGACAAAGGACAGATGAGTACTGAGATTAATTTCCCACGTATGTGTTTTGCTGGAGAAAAGTGAACTTTAGCGAGTTCCGCTTTGCCGTAAGCCATAATTTCAACTACTACATGCCATTATTGATCTTTTGTAATCGCTTACCCGCTCCCTCGGATCCTTGATTTGACGAATCCCGGCCCGGGAGCCATTTCATATATCTTCAAAAAATGACATTCGTGTAAATACAGCTTCACTACGCGTTTTCGCGATCCAAACCAGGGAGTTGATGACTTTCCAGGACTCGTGAGTCGAGCAGGAGACTCTCAAAATGTCAGGGGTCCTGGCTTTGAAAAATTGAGGGGGGACTAATTAATTAATGAGGTCAACAGATTGACGTATAAATACTATTTAATTTACATAACGGGTTTATACAGTTTATGTCCACTTTGTCACACGACTCCTCAATCGTTGACTGTTACTTTCATTCGCATGCTAACATTCATACTCTCAAAATAAAATCTTTCGTTATATCACAAACTGTCCCTGGTACTTCTCCAATTCCCGCATCCATAGTGACTTCAGTATTCCATATATCCACCAAACAATAACCAAATACATACTTCTTCAATATAAAAAATACATCATTCACACCAACCCGTTAATATCCGATACAGCTGCCTTCCCTCCACCTCCCATCCAACATCGTCGATTAAAAAGAAAGAGACTCAGAGACCAAATTAATAATACATATGTTTAGAAGGTGAAACAAAATGCTTCACAGGATATATATTGTATAATATAACATGCATCAGAACTGTGAAATCCTTAGATTGTAAAGTTTCCAGAATAAAAAAAAACATTCATACTACTTAAAAGTAATCCTAAGGAAGTAAGTAAGAAATTAATACCTTTGGCCAAATTTTACCAAATTCAGCACGTACTTTAAGAGGACTGCCGGTCATTGGAATCAAAATGTTTCACAACTGATCACACCGCGATTATAGGGTAGGCGAGGACTTATATGAACTTCTGCGCGTCGTTTCCCCCGATGTCCAGCCAGCTGCAGGTTGGCGTTGGTAGCTGGTCCCAGGTTCAGGTCCCATACCTGCCTCTTGTGGGCTTTCTAGTACCTCGCTTCCAGTCTCGCAGCCAAGGGACACGTCCAGGTTTGGATTTCTATCATCCGACTCTCTTCTGCTTCTCTAATCCGGGCGCGTAGGTGCCAAATTGTAATAAACACTTGATTAAGAGTAATATATCTCAGGGTTACCTACAGGTCTCCAATAAAATATAGGAATGAAAACCGAAAACTATAGAACTATTTGCAATAGAAATCTAACGCTTATTCATTATCCACAACTAAAACTAAACAAATACCTTGGAACGTCAAAAGAAGTTCCCCAGTACACCTCAACCTTCGTGGTTTGTTGATGCTCAGAACAAACTTCGGAGATCTGGAAAGTTTATTTAATCAATCGGAATGAATCGGCTAGACGGCGAACAAAATGTAGTTCAACTCGCTTATTTTTTCTAAAACAATCTCACAACCGTAAATTAAACACCCTTCTCCACTTTACAACAGCAATCTGTATTGCTCAGTGCCACCATAGAAGGTGTGGAGATAGGATTTGATGGCAGAGCTATCATAGATAGACGGAATTTTACAGGATTACCATCTCCCGTGCCCTTTACCAACCTTTGGCAAGTTTATCTGAACCTCGAGTGAGATTCGTTATACTATGTCCGCATGCAAACACAAAGTCCTTCGAAAATTACAAAACGGATCAACTACAACGCAGAAAATTTTCCAGGATCAGAATGACCCCACACTCAGACAAATAACAGCGACCAAAACCAACGACTAACTTGGAATGTCTCACACTGCCTAACACTCAACTGTCACTCGACTGATAAATGTAAACAATATTCCCAGCCTCTCGATTGAGCTGGCACTCTGCTACTGACTCACTGAATGACCTGGCGTTCGCCTGAGGGCCGTACACTCGACTGCTGCTTGGCTCGCCTCCCGGCGACTGACTGACCTGAGTTGACTTCTCAAGACACAAATTTGACCCAGGGTTAAATGTTCGTAAACATTGGGCGTAACAGAAATACATCTCCCTTATTGCCGAACTGACGACAGAAAATCTAAAATAAAATAAATTATTTAGTAATCTCTACGATATATATCTAAAAATTCAATCCGTACACATTTTCCAGTCAGAAAATGGGGCAAAACCCGATTATTTCTCGGTTTATTGAGGACAATTTCAGCTATCTAAATGACACAACCCAATTCCTTCCCACCTGAACCCTCAGTGAGAACCTATTCCTTCCCGTCGTATTAGTAAGACCTGCACGCCTCCATAACCCTAGCTGCAAGAATCAGGAAAAAAATAATAATATTCCCAAAACCCTATTCAATTAAACAAAGTGTTCTACATCAACATTTTTCGGGCTAGTTCGCAATTTTTACTGAAGTCATCCTTTTGTTCTAAAAACGGGCAACGGTTTATAATTTAGTTTATAAATAATTCGTTTATCTCAGCCCAAATTCCACAATAAATAATTTAAATATGACAAAGTTTTAATGGCAAATTATTTTTTAAGTGCTTTCTATCAACAAATGTATTAGTCCTATGAATTAGCTACAAGGACAACAACTATAAAACTTTTCATCACTCTTCCATTTTTAAAGAACTTACATTTTAAAATATCCGAATCTTCAAATCTTATTTATAACTAGCTGGGTGCCCGGCGTTGCTCGTGTACTTATTTATATAAACTCGAAAAGTATTTAATTGAATACTTAAATATATTCCTTGAGTATTTCAGGATATAATTGTCAATTGTCACTCAGTCTTCATACATTACGAAATATTACATTGATGAAATTGTTAGCTAGACTCACAACTATTATAGCGCGAAAATTAACTTACATTTTCCGCAAGGATGGTAAAGTAATTAGTATTCTTCTTTATTACCATTCGATGGAGTATTGCTGTATAAATTTATACTTTTTATTTAAAGAACATATTTCTGCTTTATTTCATTCCTAATAAAGGAAATATTTCCTTTGTTCGTTGCGTAGTAACGTCTCTCTCTCTCGCGTGACGTGATTGTCTCTTGGCGCTCAGTAATTTAATATTTAATGATCACGGTTTTTAATTATAATTCTTTCCACATGTATGCTAGGCGTTTCTCACCCTCACAGTACCGGTTCTCGATTTTGGCAGAATACGTATACCAATTTTTGTTGCATTCTGTCCACGCGATAAAATTTGTATAAAGAACAACGTAAATACATACATACATACATACATACATACAAATATACATCCTTTTTTATTATATAGATAAAGTTCATGACAATTTGAGACAGTTTATTTAATGAATTAAAAATCAAAGTTTTGGTACATATTTGTACCTTCTTCGGGTTTTTAATTCAATAAATTGTCTGAAAGTGTCATAGACTACTTCTTAAGAGGTAATTTATTTTAATGTTATGGAATTATTCCGATAGCTTTGAGATATAAAATACAATTTCGTAGTTTTGTATTGGTTTTTCAACATCATTTTATCATTCTAGTTTTCGGGATTTCTTCAAGATTTTTTTGATTTTTTTCAGAAATCTTGGAGTATTTTTCTTTCTTCATCTGACACACTTAATGATAATTATCCTATTAAGGGATCATACGTGGAATTATATTTGTGTTTTTAAATATTGTATTTTCACAAAGCCACAATCAGCAGCAGCGGTCACATCTAACCGGAGGTTCAGCCTCCTCTTCAAGGGCGGAATTTTCAGTCAACCTAAAACTGACAAGCAACGCAAGTGAAAGTTTTCGTAGTAAGTTGAATGAACAGTTCGATCAACCCCATTCTGAGAACTATTAATTCATTTACTTATGATGCAAGCCGTCACCAACACAAAACTTAAGTCATCTGCAGTTAGTACAAAAGTAATAATAAATGTTAAAACTAAGTATATACAACAACAAATGGAAAACTTTGGGACTGGTGAAATATCTAGGATGGAGTTTGTTTAATCTGTGTTGTACAGAACTGTCATAATTTAAATTGTCCTTATTATATTTTATTGTATTTTAATAAATAAAATCATGGCTTGAAAATAAAAATTCACGATTAAAATACATTCCGCTTCAATTTGCACCAGCATCTGGTGGGGAAAGTATCGGGTAGTTTCTAGTTTTTTACCTCTGAACGGTCGTGAAGGAATCCGGCGATCATTACATCCCGCATGTAGTTCTGGAAAACATCGGTCTATGCCCAGAAAATGACCGGTTGATGCGTCCTTCGTAAACATAGGCCAACGTCCTGCCTCATTTTGGCATTAACCGAGCGTGATAATAATTGCATATATAATTTCATAATACACATACAAATAACCTTAAGAGCTTTTTCACTTATTACAGTTTATCGCTGTCAATTTCCGTTTTTTTTGTAACAGGCTACATTAGAGTAATCCACATGGTGGCAACTCCCCTTTGATAGCATAGGAAGAGATCTGAAAGGGGAGGGGGAATGCGGAAGGGTAGAGGAAGGGTTAACTAGGTCCCCGAGCTATAGTTTAAGGATCCTACCCGTCATTCGCCTAAAAGTAATGCAGGGAAAACCCTACAAAAGCCTGCACCAGGTAGGTCGGGCATTGGGTACTTGTCCCACGCCCTTCCGATAGCGGGAGAAGAGTTTGCTGTGGGGACGCAGCATTCCCTTCTCCGTACCTCGACCAGTTAAGAGGCAGCTAGCCGACTGTTCCAATGGGAACAGCGAACAACACTTACCGTATGCCCAAGGTCTGAGACCCCGAAACATACACCTCTCAAAACAGGCCGAGGTGCCTCGGCTTGTGGGAACCTTAGTTCAAAAACGGAGAGAGGAAAAGGCATCCCCAAAGGTGGCCCCTTCCTGTCTCATCTACAAGGTTCTGCCTGCGAGAGAACATCCCTCGCAGGTACTGCCTGCGAGAGAATAGCCCTCGCAGACAGCTATATCGTCAATTTCCGTTATGAATATAATACATTAATATAATATATTCGTATTTTCGGCATCAAGAATATATTTGAAAATTCAATTTGAACATTCCGAAATTTAAGAACATAGTTTTTCACAATAATCTCTTCTGACCTTTTTTTAGCATAAAACAAAATATTTAATTGAGAACATCATGCCAACAAAACGAAACTCTTTCGAGATATCTGCGGAAGTACGAATTACTTTTATAGTTTAATTAATGGCGTCATGAAATGATTGTGTGGATTCGTAAATTACTGTGTTGGACGGCTAGACTATAATAAATGTGTTAAAACTTCCGAAATTACGTTGACTAAAAATACGCAAATGTATATAGTTTTCTATCTTTCCGAAACTGAAGTCGGTAAGAAAGAGACAGGACGTTAATTTTATATATGTATTTAAACCACAACGAATTTCAATAGTACATGCACAATGCTGTCGACTGATAAAGTTCTGTGTACAATTGTTTTTGAATCACTTATAATTTTCGTATAAATGTGCCTATAAGATCTGCAGTAACTTGTAAATTAAATATTTTATGAAATCTCTTTATTTTATGCATAGGTGAATTTTTTTGTTATATTCGCAGCGCAGTGCAATCCACGATTTTTAATAAAAAATAAAGTGCTAATAAATTTTGCATACTGTTACCGGCAGAGGCAATAATGATATTTAATATGTTATGTCATTGTATATTTTTTAGTTTCGAAGAAATTAATTTTTTAATTTAAAGTCTGTTTTAAATTAATGTCTTGCTTCAATCTTGTTATCGTGTGCCTCATATCCCCGTTATAAAAACTGTGTGAATTTAATAACTTGTTTCGTTTCATTATGGTAATTTTGACTGTGTTAATTTGGAAAACACCTGTAGAAGATACAAAAAGGTATCGAAACATCGTCATAATAAAAATTAAAAATTAAAAGTGTCTGTATAAGATAATCAATTGTTTTATTTCGTATAAATTATCTCTTAGGTAATATTCTTTCACGTGTTTATTGAAAACCTGCTAAGTTAGACTCCAAATTATCTTTGAAAAATGCATTAATTTGCTTCTATAATTAGAGAGATCTGCTCATCATACTACAAAATTTCTAAGTAACAATCCATGTTACTAAAATATAATCTCTAGATCGCTCTCTGTTGTATGTATGCTTGCCTGTTACCGACCATTACTAAATAACGTCCAAACAGGCATAAACGTATTGAATCCGTTTGTAAGGCGACCACAACTGATGTTTACCGTCTTCAATCCCTAAAACCGTTAATAGGTCCAAATTGCCTTATACGACCCTACAAAACAAAATTTTACGATACCGACGTGAACAAATGTCCCGTCAAGTTTGAAGACAACATTCACAAATAAAAACGTTTTGACTTGATAAAGTTTAGAAAAAAACATAACTTCTATTTTCTTCAAAATTTGGACGTTCACATGTTACAGCATTTATGTCTTTCCTATTAAGGATACGCTGAACACTCAGTTATAGTAGAATACGTATATACATTTCAATGAATGGATAACAAAAATACGATGCACAATCAAACTAAATAAATACTCAATTTATTATTTCCTCTTAAACTGCACCCATTTGAATATTTTCTTAGTTTATTACGACTCACAATAGATTGCCAACGGTACTAATATTGTTGGCGTTTATTTTAAATGTAAATAATTTTTATGAATATGTATTATATGGATTTTTATGAATATGTATTAAAGTTTCGTAGAAAAAACACAGACTGCAATAAATTATTATTGATAATACCAATACTAACAACAAATACAGCAAATGAACGACTACTGCTACGCCTGTAGGTATATTTACAAACACGTAGGTTACTGAATATTAAATATGTGTTTGCATAATAAACATTTTACTCTGTAAATAACGTCGGTGATGTAGCTATGACTAAAAGAAGAACGTAGTAGTTCCAAAGTTAACTAGTACAATGCTAGCGGCCGTCTGACGTAATAAATTATTCACTTCTGTAGGAAAGTAAGCTATGGTAATGTAGGATTTTAATATTACGGAGTGTTTATATAATGCGTAACTACGGAAGTTAGGTCGGCAATCAGAAGTACTAACATGCTTGAATATGAAATAACATTCCAGGTATTTATCATAAACTATAATCGCATAATCATATCAATACAATACAATACAATAATAAAAATTTTACATTAAATGGTTTACTAACTTTGGGGAAAATAAAAATAATTTAGTACATCTTCTGTCGCAAGATTCGGAACGTTTCGGATAAATTTGAATTCCAAAAACAGTTTGACGATCAAAATATTTGGGCTTACGAAATTTATTTTTTATTATAATTACTGTCTAAATATAATAATTTATAGTATAACATACGGCTTCATTACTAAATATATTTGGTGGTAGTTGCAGTTAAAAATATTTAGGACGACATGTAAGTTTGTATTTCGGTTGTGAGTAGTAACTCAAACTTGCGTCAAGAAAGTTATGAATATTTAATTAAAATTCGGGTTCGTCCCACATTGTTGTTTCAATCTAATAAGGGAGCAAAGATTATGAAGATGTTCTTTTCTATTCTTTTTTAAAAAAACATATTTTTTTAACAAAACAATTGCAGTCGACCTGCTGAGGTGTAGGTGTCAGCGTGACTGCCTCGCACCACAGAGCTCCCGGGTTCGAATCCCGGTGAGGGCATGGATGTTCGTGTGCGTGAGATAAACTCTTCTCAATTAGTCCCCCGACGAGGAAAATTGACTTCCCGTAATGAATCAATATAAAAAAACAATTGTAACTTTATATTTATATTTATTATTCGGTCGAGGAATATTTATTATTCAGATTAGGATACGTCATAATATAATATTACACGAAAAGAATAATTATTACAAATACACTGTTTAGAAAACAAACATTATACTTTACCAAAAAATATATGATTTAAAACTACGTTAAAGATATTAATATGACAGTAATTCGTAATTAAAGAAATAATAAGTGTTTTAATTCATCTTCAATTTCCATTCGACGGAGTTTAAAGTAGGAAATCTTACCATCGATTCCCGTCGAACACGAAAAAGTATAAACACATTTATAAGAAAGTTTATAAGCTGCTGCTGAAAAATTAGGTAATGCAAAATAAATTGCAAACTCGGATAGTAAAATAAAAACGACTTGGAACGTTATCAACTAGACCTCGGGTAAATCTGGAAACCGTAACGATATACAACTTATTAACGTTTCTCGTGGTACGTTAGAGAAATCTTGTATACATAAACTTAAAACGTCCAACTTTTGTGAACTGCTACGTGAATCCAGAACACTGGGTAATAAGTCTTTCTTTCTCCGTTTTTGAACTAAGGTTCCCACAAGCCGAGGCACCTCGGCCTGTTTTGAGAGGTGTATGTTCCGGGGCCACAGACCTTGGGCATACGGTAAGAGTTGTTCTCTGTTCCCATTGGAACAGTCGGCCAGCTACCTCCTAAACTGGTCGAGGCACGGAGGTGGGAATTCTGCGTCCCCACAGAAAACTCCTCTCCCGCCATCGGAACGGCGTCGGACAAGTACCCAATGCCCGACCTACCTGATGCAGGTTTTCTAGGGTTTGTCCTGCATTAGTTTCAGGCGAATGCCGGGTAGGATCCATTAACTACAGCTCAGGGCCCTAGTTAACCCTTGGCTACCTTCATCTACCTTTCCGAATACCCCCTTCCTATGCCAACATGTGGATTACCCTCAAATAGCCTGTTACCCTAAAAAAACCGATATCAAAAATGAGATTATTAACATAATAGAAAACTTAAAATCTGCAAATGCATGTGACATATATGGAGTCAGCAGTAAACCTGCTAAACACTGCTCTAACGAAATCTCAATTCAAGTGCAGTTCATATTAAACATGTGCTTTTCGTCTGGTATATTTTCGGATGCTCTAAAAGACGCGGAAGTTATACCATTGTACAAAAAGGATCCACAACAGGCGTCTCCAATTATCGCCCTATTTCGCTCTTGCCAATATTCTCCAAAATTCTAGAGATAGCAGTACACACGAGAATTGCAACTTTTCTCACAAAATTTAAAATTATGTCCACATCACAGCATGGTTTTATTAGAGGTAAATCCTCCAACTCGGCTTCATACGACTTCGTTCAAAGTATTCACGACGCACTCGACGAAAGACTTAAAGTGGCTGGCAGTTTCGCTGACCCTTCCAAAAATTTAATAGATCATGACATTTTACTCCAAAAGTTAGATTTCTATGGAATCAGAGGAGTTCCCCTTTCTTTATTGTAAAATAGGCGCCAAAAAGTTGCGATTGTAAACTCGGATGGAAATGAGCTTCTGTCAGAATGAGAAACAATTACCTGCGATGTCCCTCAGGGCTCTATTTTGGGACCCTTACTTTTCATCATATCCATTAACGATCTACCAAATTATTTAGATCCCTTAAAATCAGTCCTTTACGCTGACGCCACAAATTTAGTAATCACGGACAGCGACTCGAAAACGTTGCGTGAGAAAGTGGAGGTTGCGATGAGCCGTTTCAATCTGTGGTTCACTGCAAACAAATTTTCTCTTAATCTAGAGAAAACTAAAATCGTTACCTTCACTTCGAACAAAAACAGTTTAAATTCTAATTCGGAGAACATTTCGGAGCACGCACATTTTCTTAGGGATGTTCAAAGAGCAATTGTGAGTAATTCCAATAAAATAGTGTGCAATCTGGATATTACAAAACAGAAATGTTTGTCTACACTAAATTTGGAAATTATTAGAACATAATTCTGCATTGACGCTCTTGTAAAAATGTAACAAGCCACCCGATTTTTGTACGGGGAACAAAATCTTGTTCACTATTAGATTTCGGTACAAAGGTTTGTGTACAATGTATACTTTTCATGGGATATTTTCTTCTTTTAATATATTTTTAATTACCACGTCTGGAAGGAAATATTCCCTAAAACGTAAAAAAATGTTATCCTTAATAATACGCGGATATATTCGTCTTATAAACTACATTTCTATAGTAATGCATCGAATTCCTCCAACGGGGATTTTTTTGTCTCCTTATTATAGAGTTCGCCAAATGGAGAACTGATTTACAAAGCGATTATTATGCATCGCTGACCTCAAACATATTAAACTCTGCTTCTGCAATATTGTTTGACAGCAGCTCAAATCATATTAGTTCACGGGACGTAAACAGTAATTCTGACGAGTAATGGAGTTATTTTGGCAGCATTTTGCATGACTTCATTATGTATTTTGGATTGACGCAGTCGTATTCCAGTCCATTCCAGTCGTATTTTTGAGGAGTGCAGAATTGAGAGTGTGATATGAAACAAAACTATTATGCCTGGTTTGAAAGCATTATTTTCAGAAAAATACGTGTTTACTTAGAGAAATACGACATATATTACTTTGACAACACCGTGCATCAGGTAAACAGTTTATATCTGCACCCATAGGCATTTATACGTACTTAAATTTTTTTTTTCATTGAGCCTAAGTTAATATACTGAATAGTGCAGAAGAATGTAAGACACTATCTCTTACTGGTAGAACCTTAAAGGAGAGTCGGGGAACGCCACCTACGAAAACATCTTCTGTCTCTCTAGTTCTGAACTAAGGCTGTTATTTATTCTTTCCGTGCTCACAGACATTCGGGCATACGGTAAGAGTTGTCCATTGATCCCATTGGAACAATGGAATCGTTCAGCTGCTTCCAAGTTTGGTCGAGACATGGAGAAGGGAATGCTGCGTCCTCGCTGCAAACTGCAATGCAGTCATCGTAAGGGCGTGGGACAAAAAACCTATAACCAAACATAGCTGATTCATGTTTCTCTAGGATTCCTGGAAGGAATAATATTAGTTTTAGCAACTTTAGCACTTTCACTTCTCTGCCAACGTCGTCCTATTAGAGGAAACGTCTTGAGAACTACTTCATGCAACATATTCCATTTTTCGATGTTTAAGTGTGCCAGTATATTACCTACGGGCTTTAATTTTGTATGTATGATATCTTCTTCGAAATTGTTGGTGTTCCAAACTGATTATAATGCCCCAAGATTTATGTCTCATTTACGCCTTCAACACGGCTCGAAATCTCGTAGTTTGATGTATTTTTTTATAACAGCTCCCATCCCAGTTCACGAACTTTCTCATATCCATAGCCTATAATGGTAAAAGACGCAGGTTCTCGAATATCATTGATTAAGTATCATGCACAGCAATGTTCAAACTTAGAAATTCGATCATTATATATTATATTCCACTTAATTTATACTTATAATTAGTTACATTTAATTACACATAAATCATCAATTATAATCTAACACTATGATTATCATCGCCACATCGCTGTTGCGGTACAAACTCATCCAAATATTGTAAACAAAAATTGTTGTTTAGTTTCTTCTTAACACACCAACGCACAATGTTTTATTCATTACGCATTTCAAATTTTTATCGATACACGTTCCTTATAATTTTTTAAATCTATGTATTTCAGTATGTAGGATACTGGCGGCCTTTACAATCAGCCTCATATTAATTATTTCTTAAATCTATAGAGTTCTGTATTGGACTTACTCGTTTTTTAAAATTATTTTGATGATAGTATATTGTGGTGCCCACCAATATATGTAATGAAATGAAAATTATTTAACATTTGTATTGTCAGCGTAATATTGTGGCCCAGGTTGTGTAGGCAACAGTCAGCGTTGTGTATGAATGTGGAGTTTTCAGACGGTATTGTGGTTGCAAAGTTTAATTTTGAAAGCGGTGAAGAAAAGTACAAGCAGTCGGAGATAGGAACTGAAACAGTTCAGTCTGCGTTCGAGGAGGAGAGAGGACACCTTTAGGCGATGTGGATAATTGGGCCCGGTAGTGTCAAAAAAGTAAAGGAGTTTTGGATGTTGTAAAAGTAAGAGTCGACGAAATCAAAGACGTCTATTAAAATTATTGGTATGTGAAAGTGAACGAGTTACGTGTGAATTGTAAAGATTGTAGCACTGGATGTTATAGGACTGATATTGGTAGGAACCATAGGGAGTTGAATTTAAACGTTATTGTAAGGAGTAATTCAATTTTTCCCCTCTATCAACAAATATTACTGTTCGCGGAAATGTTGGAAATCGAATGTTGATCGTCTGTGGTGATAGGCATTTCAAGCATATATGCTGACGTAGGTTGTGTTAAAACTGAAATACCATGGCCTGTTAATTAAAATATTTTAAATAATTGGTGAAGTGAATAAGTAGTGTTATATGAGAGCTGCTCTGATGTTTTGTACGTACCAAATTTTTATTGTAAACCTGGTATAAAAATTCCGTACCGTCAGATTTCTTAAGTTATCTTCTCAATTCGACAAATTTCTTCAGATATCTATAGATTTTTCTTACGTTAGTGCTACTCATGTAAATTTAATTCAATATTTAGTAATATTTTGTTTTTCTTTAATTTTGTTATTACCATTACCATTACTGTTAGAGGCCCGATGAGCGACACTGAAGGCTTAAAGAATTTCGAAAAAGCTGTGGCATCTATGTATAAATTTTTGTATAAAATATAATTAAATATATATGGTAATTAACGTTTTGGTATTTAAAATTTAATTTATTCAGTTATTTCATTTACCAAGTCATAATTTGATTACAATATTAATTTGCACCACACCGTGGTTTCTTTGCGTGTTTAATTACATTGTATACCACAATAATTTACGCCACAACGTAGTGGCTTTGTTTATATCTTCAATTTATGTACCACAATATATATATATATATATATATAAGTTCACATTAGTATGTCCAATATTTATCTCAGAACACTGTGTAACTTACCTTGTCAATGGAACTTATTACTCCGTACACGAATTTTTGAATCGGTCTGACATTCGTTGAACTGCCTTGCCTACAAAATTGCCGAATATACTATAAATATGTAAATAGTTTGTCCAGTTTTCCCCTTTTGGTTCTGTTTTCCTGCCTCTGCTTTCTGTTTTAGTAAATATCTATGACGACATCCCTCCGTACCTAGCGACAGGAGATTAATACCAGGAAGTGATTTGTGTCGTGTGCGTGTTTCCTAAAAATAGTGTGTATGATTGTAGTGACTAGACTAATATAAACAGATATGAATTTTTGTGTGTGTTTTTGTGTATTATAAGTTTATATGCAATTTATCTACTGTACATTTGTGACGAATCCTATTTCCTCTTTAGAGGGCTAATGGTGAATAAATCTATCTATCTATCTATCTATCTAATGAACGATTCAGTAAACGCGTGTTATTTGCAGGCGGAATTGTTGTTTGGTTATGCTAGACTCGAATGCTGGTCTGCTTCCATTTTGGGACAAAGGAATTTGAATACAATGAACCCGCGGTCAACAAGAAGGCGTTAGAAAGGGAGACTGATAGCTTCAAGTGACGACCGAAATTATGAGACGTAACAAATTGAAATCCGGAGACATCTATTAGGCAGACGGGACACCAGAATTTCAGTCATCTGGAAGAATTCCGTTTAGAGGGAAATACGACAGATTTCATTGATTGTCATCTTGACTATCCGAACAAAATTGGCAGCGATTGGTGAATTTGAAAATTTCAAAATCGGGGGAGTCGAAATCGGAGGAGCGATGATACAGTGAAGGGCAGTCGGTAACCAGCCATGGTAAAGAGCAGTAAACGATCCTGCATAAAGTTGAGAGGGCGCACCATCTGTCCGACGCTGACCGATGACGTACGCGGAATAACCAGCAGAAGTCAGCGACGACGTTCACAGCAGCCCCAGTCCGCACCACCACCAGACATAGCCATTAGAAATCCGTGTGCATGATATTGTGAATATTGTTTAATTTTTAAGTATCGTAATTCCAGAGTCCTCAGTTTATTCATTCAATTAAATTCAATTGTCGTGTTGCGGTTCACCCCACGCAGTTCATAAGAACCCTGAGATAAAGAGTTGTTGTTTATAATTATTTGAATAAACTCTTATATTAATTTTTAATCTTGTTCTTTGTCATTAAATTATCATAATAAATTTATTGAATTATTTTCTTTATAAAAAACTACCTATAATAAGACACCCAGTAAGTTTAAATATTACCATTGTTTACAAAATATACTATAAACTACGTATTTTCATTCATAATTTTCTCTTATACCCGTCGTATTATCCAAATATTTATTTATTTTATTTACAGGTTTAAATACTATTTTTATCTCCTTCACGTGGTTAATTATAAAGTCATTCTTAATTCTTTCTGTAACCCTTCAACATATGGTAAACTCTTATGTTAAGCACTATTTCATTTATGTCTTCAACCTTATCATCATCCACTTCTTTTAATAATAGGAAAAATAGCCATATACAGACAAAGTAAGTGATTAATTAAATATCACAAAACGTCTCTGTAAATTTTTTATTTTGTCAACTGTATTGTGCAGTTGTGACGCTCTAAGCGCTAGTGTTTTTAGTTTTCTTAGAACATAAAGAAAGACACAAGGTCTCCAGAAACGTTGTGGTATTTATATCATCACCTATTTAGTCTGTATTTGGCTATTTTTCGTATTATTAATTTTCAAACCAGACATATATGTTTCACCATTTTCTTTTGTACAGTTTAAAATATTTGTGCAAGCGATTTTCTTAGGTTACCTGCGGTTCAATAATTTTCCCTCATCTTCAAAGTCACGAGGTTCTCCTAATTTGGACATAAATTTCAGCCACACATTAACATCGTATAGGTTCTAAGAAATGTTATGAATATATATAGTAATGTCAATTAATTAGGACATTTATTATTTGAACATAAAATTTAAATTGTTTGAGAAATCCATTATAGCGGCAGGAGTTTCCAAAGCGACAATGTAGCCCAGCTCTGTTCCATTGTCGGAAGGTCGAAAATGGCATATGCGCGCTAAAACTCAAGACGATAGTTCAGTTGGTGACTAGAATTTAACAGAGTCAGTTGGTGCCGGGACATTTCGGAGGACGGAACAAGTGATAACAGAGCAGAGACTAGTCGTGGTTTAATGTATTATTATTAAACAAAGTTGTGAGTTGAAGACAAAGTAAAACATTCACGGAAGCATTACATCGAAACTTGCTAAGAAAGTCAGCAGTTTACGTCCATAGCTAGCCAGAAATAGTAAAGTTGCAGTTTAAGTCCAAAGCGGTAAACGACTAGCAAATCTACAAACCACAGAATTCATATAAGGCAAGCAGAAGTCATATAAGGCAAGCAGTCAACAGATAGCTGACAAAAAGGAGGATCATCCGAGTTCCTGACACCCTATCAATTTTGACTAGAATCAGTGTAAAATCTGTGAATCTTAGAATCAGTGTAAAATCTCGCAATAGTGTATTTTCGAAACCAAAAGGAATGCTGGAATCAACTGGACAGATGAGAGTAACAAAATACAAAATAATGATTTATGTAAACTTAATTAAAAGATAGAAGTCAGATTTCGTTCTCTTATAATTGTCAATCAAAGTTAATTTCTTTTCTTCTTAATTTATTTCTATCGACGTATTGTTTAGGCAAATGTGTTTTGATTGTTAATAAGATTTTTAAATCAAATTGTTGTGTCCATTATCAAACCCAGTGAAGGCCCTGAGATCTAAAATTTTAAATTTGTAATGGTTTTTAAAATATTGCCACAAAATAAATAAATATTGTTTGTAAATTTTATTAATTCTTTTATTTAATTAACGCCTTCCATTTGATTATTACATTTTGGCTTCCACAACGTGGGGCTCGAATTCTTTAAATTCATTTAATTAAACATTAAATTAAACGACCTATTTTTTTGTGTATATTACAATATATTTAGTATATCCGTATGAACAAAAGAATATACTATCTAACAACATACAAAGCGGATAAGTCATTGGGAATCTCTCTTACAACGATTTTATATAATTCTTAAATTGACGGAGTGTTTTTTGGCTTTTGTTTTTATTAATTTTAAATATGAAAACCAATGTCCTACATATTTTTGTATCTGAAATACTTTACAATTTGTAAATTATGAAATGAGATATGAATGTGTAATTTTAGGATCATTGTTGAAAAAAACCAACAATACCGTAGGTTTCCCTAAAGTCGCAATACAATACAATAAATTTATGGAGAGTAATTTCTAACTTGTTCAATCATTCACCACGGGCACGTTTATTATGGATACCGCAAGTTGTAGTTACTAAGCCCAACATTCTTTCAACCAGTATAAGATCTTAAAATACATAATTGACAAAAACGGCCAATTTTGGAACATTCTTAAAATTTGTATCATTCTTGAGAACTAAATTATATCCTGCTCAATTTTTCAAATCACATATCAGAATCTTTTCAATGTTTCAACTGATTACGTCATCGACTTCCGTATCACCAATGCATAACGTATCGTATTATAGTAATTGGATCAAAAGTTTAATCACTTCTTCTAAGTTTCTCTTAATAAAATATGCGTCTGGACGTGACGCATTAGCAATATTCCACGCTATTAAAAAACTACTTTCTTTTGTTGTGTTACCTTCGCGAGTAAAAGAAGGCAAAAGTTTTTGTTGTTTAGATATAAAATTACAAGGACTTAAGTTTCTCTGTTCGCAATTTTCAATTGAGTGGCTATTGAGCTGAAATGTGGGAATAATGCCGTCGTAAATTTTCTAACGTTGTAGTTTTAATTGTTACTTTACAAATGAGCCACGGTGAATTTCCATTACAGTTAACGAAAGCTAAAACTTTAGCCCATCCACATTGTGGTAACTTCTCTTTAATAGCATAGGAACGGATTTGCAAAAGGGGTTGCAGAAGGCAAAACAAGTTAATTTTGTCCCTCGCGCTGTAGAGTAAGGATCCTACGCAGCATTCACCTGAAACGAATATGGGGAAAAACTACAAAATTTGTATTAGGTAGGTCTGACGCCCCTCTGATGATTGCGTTACCTGCCACTCAGCCAATTTAGGAGGCAGCTAACCGACTGTTCTAATAGGAACAGCGAACAACGATTACTGTATTCACAAGGTCTGCGAACCCGAAACACCTTGTGCAAAATTTGGTTTAAATTTCTTCACGTGTGTAGATTTGTGTGCGAAACATACACACGCACACACACAAACAGTCAATTTTATTTATTATAAGCCATGTTCGTCTCACGTTTTATTAGTTCACTTCAAAACGGGAGAGAAGTTATTTAACCTATTAATGCAAACAAAATTTGCAATTATTAAATTTGAATCTAATATATAAGATTTTTATTTGACATATATGCCATTAAGACATATGTGTGTGTTCCACGTACAGCGTTAAATGGAATTTTTTTATCCATATATTGTATGCATGTTCCTTACAACCCGGAAACAAACAATGTGGGGTAAAAACATGACTACCACCCCTAAGAGCGGAGATGGAGAGGATGGAAATTTTAAAATAATCAAGAAACGAGGATATTTGCATCGAATAAATATTTTTCGGGGCCAATGAGATAAATAGTATTTGTGTATAATGTCAACCCTCTTCAGCATGGGAGTTTAGCACCTATAGGGTAGGTTGGTAGGGCTTTACATAAAAATAAAATGAAAACAACCAAGATTGGTGTCTAATCCGGGGTTATGGATGTCGCCGTGTAACATTATGATATTAATCTTGCAGTTGAAGCGTACGGGTTATATTCTCTACAAATAATAATATGAAATTTAAAAAAATTACAAGTTTAGGTGGCGGTTCTTTAAAATATTGTTTATAATATAACTCAAACTTCTTTGAATATTTCATCGATTTAATTTTATATTTCCTTCTCCAACAACGCTAATTCTGATGTCAATTTTCAATAATATGAAAAGTAATAATATTGTGGAGCTATAAACGAGTTTATCGAATGAAAAGTAATTTGAATTATTGATGGAATCTGATTTATATTAAGTTTATGCAAGGGACTTTTTTTTGACAGAATTTTAGTTATATCCTGCATTTAAGTTTTTGTACAAGTTTTTACCAATCTCTCCCGATAAACGGTCCTGAAAGCTATTTGTCGAAACACTACGACTTAAATTCTTCGTCTCGATTCAGACTGGTCTGAGTAAACTAAGATTATATTTCAGTTCCAAATATCATATTATTTATTAATATACGCTTACTAATAGTTTATAAATAAATCATATCGTTATTGCGTTAATAAAGTTAAATTGATTACTCGCAATTTTTTTAACCAACAGACTTCCAATAGGTAGAATTATCTCTAAGCTGTTAACGAAAATGGAATTTATAACAAAAATGTGTAATGAAGTAACGGAATCTCTGAGCATGGTAGAGCGAGAACACCTGTGGATTGGTGGTCGATGAAGCAACAGGTGTCAGCTACATTCTCATCCATCAGAAACCTACCAGCGTTAGAGTGGACGAAGTACATTACTGTTTCAAATCGCTCCACATTTATCATCTTTTTAGACATTCTTTCTCTTCATCACACAAATCCCTCTCAGCACATATATTACATCTTCTAGTTTTCGCCTTGTCCGGGTTCTAATTGACGTGTTTCTCTCACCGGAATTCGAATCCGGGACCTCTTTGATGTGATGCAGCCACGCTGACCTCTACACCACAGGAAGTCGACGTTTTGGAATTGTGTAACGTTTATTCACAAAATCGTAGCGTTTTATTTTGTTATCATTGCATTCCTGGGGAATTGTCAACAGATTGAATTATTAATTACAATTCATAGTGTTGTTCTAAACACGAATTAAATTTGGTCACTACAATGTATATCTATATTAATTAACAAACAAAAACTTGGTCCCTCTGATCCTTTCTCGTTAACTAAAAGTCATTCAGACTTACAATTTCCTCTTCTCCTCTATTCTCGTCGGCGAATAATTACACAGAAATTTTTAGCTATATAAGCGATTTATAAAATGCCTGTCCCAGCCAAATATTCAGCAAAAAATAGCAAAATGGGTTCATTTAGATGGATCAAAATATGTTTATAAACAACCTGCGTGTTGTATATCTGTTATTTGTATGCGATAGGCCGTGATTTGTCTAGAAAATGTTATCAAGGCAAATGACGCATTTTTAATCTCTATCATCAAATTACAGAAGAATTCTATAGCTGCTTAAATTTAGTTCATTACAAATATATATATATTGTAGTAATTGGTAATTAAGGCATTGTTCTAATTGAAAAGTTGAATTGTAGAGGACTCATTATTAGTGGATATAGAGCGGACGCCGCAACAAACCGGCAAGGCAAAGAAAGCATTGTTGATCGGTCGAGAGTTTTTATTTACGCGCTCAAAATTTACGAGACGAACGAGCAGTCGGGCAGCAGACAGCGAATAGATCAGACGAAAAGTTTTACAGTCGGAAGTCAGAACGAAAGAATGTGGTTCAGCCACAAACATGCTTTCAAATATTAAAAAGTAAAGCAATATTCAGTCGGGAAGGAGACAGAGCAACTAGCGTGTATTCGGTGGTCGAGCGTAGATTCATCATGCTGGCCATAGACAAACCAATGAAGTCCATTTTCAACTAAAGTCATGAGATCTACAAATCCAGGTTGCAGTAAAGCATCGAGAACCAACCAATTTGTGTTAAACCAACTAACAAACAACGCCAATTAGAGCCTGTGAACATTTAGACTCTGTGAGTACTTAGAATCAGTGATGTCCCCAAAATTGTGCACGAAAAGCTAAAAAGAGACCTGGGCGGCCGTAAGTAGAGAAAAACTTTAAAATCATTTGTAAACCGTGTTTAAAAGATAAAAGTCAGATCGTTCTTTAATTATTTAATTATCAATAAAATGAGATCCTTAATTATTGATAAAATTAAAATTGTTTAAATTCAATCTTTAGTATTATTTCTTCCGCAACAAATTTCGTCTATGTTCAGACGCATTGATTTCCATAAAAGGTAAATGTAATTTTGATTATATAAATTCTGCCATTTATCAAACCCAGTTCAAGACCCTGAGATCCCAAATATTTTGTGTATTTTATACTCGTTTTAAAATTGTTAATAAATCTTGTTTAATAGTTTTCACTTAAGTTCTTTCATTTATAAACGCCACATTCATATATATTTAATTATTACAATATATATATATATATATATATATATATATATATATATATATATTGTAATAAACAAAGATTTAGCCTTTTATTTATTTTAATTAAATAAACAATTACAATTTAAAATATTAATTTCTCCGGGCCTTCACTGGGTTTGATAAAGGACACAAAAAATTGATTTTAAAATCTCATTAACAAACAGTTCACATTTACCTAAACAATACGTCGATGGAAATAAATTAAGAAGAAAAGAAATTAACTTTGATTGACAATTAAAAGAGAACGAAATCTGGCTCTATCCTTTAATTACGTTTACAATTAATCGTTAGTTTTGGTTTTGTTACTTACGTAGTGTCCAGCTGGTACCATCATTCCTTTTGGTTTCGGAAATACACTACTGCAAAAATTTACACTGATTCTAAGATTCACAGATTTTTCACTATTGAAGTCAAAATTCATAGGCTACCAGGAACTCGGATGATCCTCTTTTTTGTCAGCTATCTGATGTCTGCTTGCCTTATACGAGTCCTATGATTCGTAGATTTGTTAGTCTTTTACCGCTTTGGACTTAAACTGACTTCCTGTTCCGGCTGGCTACAGACGTAAAACTGCACTCCTTTCCTGGCTGCTGATAGACGTAAAAACTTCTAACTTAGCAATATTTTTCTTAAATTCACAACATTGTTTAATAATACATTAACGATGGCTAGTCTCTGCTCTAGTATTATTCGTTCCGTCCTCTGTAATGTGCCGCCACAAACTAACTCTTAGTTCTCTCCAGTTTTAGCGCGCATACGCCATTTTTTACTTTCCGACAAAGCAACAGAGCTCGGCTCCATTGTCGCTTTGGAAGCTCCTGCCTCTACAACTAAGTTTTATTAAAACCAACTAATGGCCTAATTAATTGGCATTACAATATATATATATATATTGTGGTTACCCATATTATTTTTTAATTATTTACTGAATTTACTTTTCAAATATTAACTTTAACTAATTAATTAGACCAAATAAATAAAAGTTTCAATTAACCAAATTTTATAGGAAATATTAATATCGAGCGACAAGTTTAACAATGATTAAATTGAAATTTAATTAATATAAAACATAAGTAATTTATTTCAACAGTTTTACATAATTTTGCCACGCTTATTTAATTTATGTGACACAATTATTTTTCTCTTAGGGCGTTTCATCGGGTCACAGAACAGTTATAGAATTAAAATGAAATAAAACATTTCAAGATAAGTTTATGAATCGAACTTACCAATACCAACTTAAAAATCTCCCCAAAATCAAATTAAATTTGATGGTACGAATAATTATTTAATGTTTACAAAGTATTTACCAGATATAAAATTAACTCTACATACCATTAATGATCAGTCTTGTATTTCCGTTGCATAGAATTTACAATACCAAATCGTTTAAACACATGAAAAATATATTTGGAAACTAGGCAATTTTAAACGCAAAACTATCACCAGATAGTTCCCAAGTTCCAAATATATAATTTTGACAACGAAAAGTATACTAATAACTACTAATACTGTACTTTCTCAACAACTTTACTTTCAAAATCACTTCACTTCATCGGACGACATAGTCTCTCACCATGGAGACCTCTCTGCTTTCACACACATTGCTGGGGAAATAATACAACCTGCGTTCCCACAGAACGCCGAGCGCGACTCATTTCACCCATCCGCCGCTGATGCTAGGCCAACATCGATAAAAAAAATGTATGGCAATTTTCTAATTTCAGCGTTCTCACGCCACCCCGACTATTAAAAAATATTCCTTTAACATCATGTCCATAATCTTACACAACAACTCTATAATTTAACAATTTTGAAATGTATATTAATACATACATTGGTGTTTATTACAATATTTTGTGGTAACCTTTAATAGTTTCAATTTAATTAATTTTTCAAATTTTACATTAACAACTCTTTAAAAGTAAACTTTAATCCATGGATATTTTAGTAAAATAGATTAATATTCTCAAATTCGTCAATCTAAAATTCTGAAAATTATTAAAATTTAATTATAGTTTTTTATATACAATTTTATATATTTTTTATAAAATTTATTCCACGGATTATTTACTTACAAGACTCTTAAATCTCTAGGGTCGCTTTAACGGGCACAAAACAGTTATAGGTACTTTCAATGAATACAAAACTTTTCCCAAATTATAAACAATAACTAAATGGAATCTGACGGTATGAAAAATTATACAAGGCTTACAAAGAATTTTATCAATATATGTATGTTACATACCAAATGTGGGAACAGTCCTCGTAACACTCCACTTCCTTCACTTCACAAAATTTTTATTTTTTATTTTTTAACTAAACTACAAAATATATTAAATTACTTTTGCTTTTAAAGTGTCCATAATGTGCATTAACTTGCACATATACTTCAGTGAACATACTGGACGACAGACGATCAGATTCCGACCTCTACAAGCTGACCTTCACAAACAGAATCCAACAGAAAAATCTCGTTAATGGATCTTTGCACGCTGACCTCCTTCAGTAGGGTACTGTTGCACAATGCGACCTTCCATCTATGACTTTTACATCCAGAATCTCTAAGCCAACTTATCAATCAATCTTTACTTACTGAACTTCACAAGCAGAGTGAATATTTCGTCACAGCTATTAACATCACACACAAGCGCGCTTAGATTATTATATAGTATTAAATAATTATATAGAGTATTTCATTCATGCCGCCGACAACAATAAAGAATTTTTTTCTCCGGTTCGAAAAAAACTTGTATACAAAACTTCGTCGATATTTCTATCTACACACATTTAGATTTGTATGCGATACAGTCAATTCATTTATAAGATAAGATATTCGTATTAACTCCTCCGTTTACACCTTCTTCAAGTTTCTCTAAAATTCGTTCAAAGCGTGATGATTAATATTCTGTTGTTCAATCCAAATCAATAACCCAAGTCCCGAAGAAATCTTTTGAGGTATATTATTAATAAATAAAAGAATAATAAAGAAAACTCAATGTTTTCCTAGTAAACTACATTATATGTTATGTAATTAAAAAGAGACAAAAATTTGACGTAATGTATTTATTGAACATATTACCTCGTTGTTAAATCGATACTACGCTTACTCTTTCCAAAAAAATATTTTTCTCATTTTGCTTATTATTGTTAGTAGTTTTATATTTTATATTTTACCATAAATAAAACAAAATTCCAGGTCCTGTTCCTCCATAATAATATTTCTTATTTATAAGTTATTTAATTTGAAGCAACGCGTAACGAGATGACGTCACATGATAGATGATCAGCTACAAGTCTTCAGTCACTTTTACTGTCACATGCCTTGACAGGGTTTACACATGTCACATTATGTCTTTCTGGTAACAGAAAACAAGCTGTAGACACGGTATCCAGTTTTCCTTCTAATACAAGCAATAGAGGAATTTAGCAGACTTTTGTTTTGTCAACAACTACACGTAATATTTACTGGCGCTCTCCTCTAGCTATTCCACTGTTACAGACTAATAAAAGTAATTATATGTGAATTCCTCTCCGTTTTTGAACTAAGGTTCCCACAAGCCGAGGTACCTCGGCCTGTTTTGAGAGGTGTATGTTCCGGGGTCACAGACCTTGGGCATACGGTAAGAGTTGTTCGCTATTCCCATTGGAATTGTCGGAATTTAGCTGCCTCCTAAACTGGTCGAAGTGCGGAGAAGGGAGTGCTGCGTCCCCACAGCAAACTCCTCTCCCGCTATCAGAAGGGCATGGGACAAGTACCCAATGCCCGACCTATCTGATGCAGGTTTTTCTAGGGTTTTCCCTGCATTTCTTTAGGCGAATGCCGGGTAGGATCCTTAAAATATAGCCCGGGGGCCCTAGTAACCCTTGGCTACCTTCCTCTACCCTTCCGCATCCCCCCTTTCAAATCCCTTCTTATGCTATTAAAGGGGAGTTTCCCAACGTGGATTACCCTCATGTAGCCTGTTGCCCTTAAAAAAAACAAAAAAAAACGTCGCATCCCTGAGAGAATTCTCTCGCAGGTAAACCTTCCCAGAGAGCTGTGACGGAGGCTACCTTTGGGGATGTCTTCACATCTCTCTGGTTTTTTTGAACTAAGGTTCCCATATGCCAAGACACCTCGGCCTTGTTTTGAGAGGTGTATGTTCCTAGGTCACAGACCTTGGGCATACCGTAAGAGTTGTCCACTATTCCCATTGGAATAGTCGACCAGCTGCCTCCTAAACTGGACGAGACACGTAGAAGAGAATGCTGCGTCCCCACAGCAAACTCCATTCCCGCTATCTGAAGGGCGTGGGACAAGTACCCAATGCCCGACCTACCTGATGCAGGTTTTCCCAGGGTTTGTCCTGCATTTCTTTTAGGCGAATGCCGGGTAGGATCCTTAAACCATAGCCGAAGGGCCCTAGTTACCCTTGGCTACCTTCCCGCATCCCTCCTTTCAAATCCCTTTCCTATGCTATAAGACGGGAGTTGCCACTATGTGGATTACGCTATACATAGCCTGTCTACACCCAAAAAAAACGTCGCATCCCCCCCTTTCAGATCCCTTCCTATGCTATTAAAGGGGAGTTGCCACCATGTGGATTACCCTCATGTCGCCTGTACCTAAAAAGAAAAAAAAAGTTGCGTGATAAATTATTTAATTAAAGCAAAAATGAATCCAACAACGATGATCGAAGTAGGGTTCAAGTTAACATTTAAATATTCAATTTTCGAAAAAAACATAAAGCTCGTATCTGACAAGGTTCTTCGTGATTAAGTATATTTTGATGTGCATAACATTAACATTTTTACGTGCACAGACGTACTATATTTTTCTGCTGTGATGTTTTGGTAGCTGACTGCTTTATCTATAGCTATGTGCTAATATTGTTATTATAAAAATGAGAATTGTATAAAATATCTAACAAAATATTGTCGGTGTGCTTGAATGACATTAATAGTTTTGAATTTTATTTATTTCAAGGTAATTTGGACTACGCTTTGAAACTTATACCCTAATGACATACTTTTTATTACATTTTCGTGTTATATAGACATTCATTATACTTTCACTAGTAACAAAACTATTTAAAGTTTATTGTAAATGTTGTAAATCGTTCCTGTCTAAACATTTACATGCTTGAAAGCATATAGCTTGAACTTTCTCTTCACCATTGTGCGTTCGCTTGTTTCTCTGTTGTTATTCTGAACTACTTTAGACTATATCATGCACATGGTTATTCATTAATTGATTTATATAGATAATAAAGCAATATGTTCACAATTATTCGTTCATTCATGAAATTATTTTTTTCAAACGTTCAAATTTGAATCCATGTTCGCTACAATACTAGTTTTCTATAAAAGATAACGGCTTTGTTGAAAGTGAAGATGTTCAGATGTTGCTGACATATTCTAATGATTGATTTGAGCTATAAATAGGCTGTAACCATTTTTCTTGTTCTGAAATGGTTCATTATGTTTCGCAATAAAGTCAAATAATTAAAAGATCCCTACCTTATAAATGTTTATCAGAGAAAAAATTGAATTCTTGGATTTCCTCTGATAATTTAATACACGCCTTGATGTAATAATAATCACTTAAATTCCGTAATATATGAGTTACTGATTGATTTGTATAAATAAAAAGTATTTAAGTGTGAAAGAAAAGAATAATAACTTTTTATATTTCTAATAATTAATTTTTAACCCAGCCTTTGCAGTAATTGTCTTATTTTTTTAGCAACCACTAATGTAAATATTTTCTTATAATTCCTTGCGGTATGTTTGGCTCGCCGTCCTCAGAAGCATATGATAAATACGGCTCGTATCTCGTTGAAGACGTTTCCAATTCCGCTTTGAAGCCGTTGGCGACGCTATATAATCTATTTGGTGATGTCACAAAGGCAACAGGTCTTTCTGGAGGGAGCAGGACACTGCAATACAACATCGACGCTCAGAGTTGTCTCCCCATCCCAATCCTCCAGATATGAACCTAAAACAAAAAGGCGTCCGCGTTCCTCATCAAAAAGGTTCTTTTTAAAAAAATTATATAACTAAAACAGTGTTTTTTCTCTATTTCCCTAGTCTGAAATCATAGCTCGCCTGAAAAAATTCAAATCAATCTAGAAAAAATTAATAACTGAAAAAAATGTTAATTTAGAAGATCGCCGGATAACATACTTCTTAATCACCGTATAAAAAGTTGCAGATACGTTGGGTGAAATGTATTCAGGTCAATAATTATATTTAGAAAAACAAATTGGTTGACCTGCGCCATTCCATTATCTCCCTACAAAACGTCCATAGAGATATCGTCATGTAGGTGGCGTTTTATTTTCTTCTTAATTCTCGTGATTCTGGCTTTTACATATCTATCTGAAATTAGGAAGTACGTATTTATTAGCATTTCTATTAAAGTTTTTCGAATTATCTTAAGCTACTTTCATTGGGTTATTACACCCTAGGTGTTTATCAGAAAGTTTTTGAATTGTGGAAAGTTAAGTGGGGGTCTAATGTGTTCATACTCACTAAACTGCGGTCGATTCAAAATGCTTTATCTATGTTTTTGTATTGATTGTTCTTCGGTCGTGTCTTCATTTCCGATTGATTAAGATATTTTTCTTGTTCAATGTAGTCATTGCGTAACTTTAGAGTTGACGTCGGTTCGGGTGATGATACGGTGGCAAAGGCGCTTTTTAGACGGAAAGGTATAAGTTAGGTCGGTCATGATAATTTCTGCTGGTGGCTCCTGTGAGGAGTTTTCAGTTTGGGAGAGGTTGATTTGGGGCACTTTTTAGCAGCGCGTCTTTCCTCCTAGCTGCTTTTTAATATTTTTTTGTGTAACAGGCTGCATGAAGGTAATGCACAAGGTGGCAACTACCCTTCAATAGCATAGGATGGGATTTGAAAGGGGGGATGCGGAATGGTAGAGGAAGGTAGCCAAGGGTTAATTAACTACGGCCCCCGAGCTGTAGTTTAAGAATCTTACCCGGCATTCGCCTAAAAACTGATACAGGACAAACCCCAGAAAACCTGCATAAGGTAGATCAGGCAGTAGTTACTTGTCCTACGCTCTTCCAATGGCGGGAGAGGGGTTTCTGTAGGGACGCAGCATTCTCTTCTCCGTGCCTCGGCCAGTTTAGGAGGCAGCTGGCTGACAATGCAATGGGAATAACAGACAACTCTTACCGTATTCCCAAGGTCTTCTGGATATATTTGCCTGCGGTGTGCAAAGTTAGTTTCCTGAAATTCCGCTTAAAGTAAATTTGGCAATCACATTGACTAATTTGGGTGTCGACTTTCGCCTCTATAGTAATGACTTGCTCAATTTTTTGGCGGTTACGTTTGCGTACGTTCTCTTCTGCTATGTGGGTTGATCCATCTTTTGTGTGTCCTCTGTAGTCAAGAAGCGCAATAGATGCAGCGATAGTAAGTAAATGCACTTAGGTGTTAGGTCTGACACACTTATTAGTTCCAGTTGATAGTCGAGACAATTGCACACTTAGTTACGTTGGCGTTGTATTCATGCCGAGTCAGTCAATTCGTTGTAAACAAAATAGGTCTGCACTCGACGAAAACTATCTAGGAGCTGAATTTTTATTATATGTACCACTGTGAACAAAAAGTAAGGTGAATTTATTTATAAAATATAAATTCTTTATTTATTCTTCCAAATCAATTTCATCCCCTTCAAAGTAATCCCTGTCCGATAAAACGTACTTTTTCCAACGCTTTTTCCAGTCCTCGAAACAGTCGGAATAGTCTTTTTCCGGTATAGACTTCAAGACCTTCTTCGATTCGGTTTTCATCTCCTCAATCGTGACGAAACGGCGTCCCCGAATTGGCCTTTCGAGTTTGCTGAATAGCCAGAAGTCGCACGGAGCCAAATCAGGCGAATACGGTGGTTGCGGAATGATATGAGGCGAGTTTTTGACTAAAAAGTCGCGAAGAACCAATGCAGTATGACAAGGTGCATTATCGTGATGAAGGAACCAAGATTCCGGCCGTTTCAGACGAATAGCTTCACGCAAGCGATGCATAACGCTCAAATAATATTCTTTGTTGACACTTTGGCCCTGCGGAAGGAATTCATAGTGCACCACACCACAATAATCAAATAAAACTGTTAACATGACCTTGATTTTCGATCGACTTTGCCGCGGTCTTTTCGGTCCTGCTTCACCTTTTGCACGATATTCGCTGGATTGGTCGGTGGTTTCAGGGTCGTATGCGTAAATCCAAGTCTCGTCTCCAGTAATGATGCATTTCATGTGGTCCTGATAGTCAGACAGCAAAGTTTAACACACATCAACGCGACGCTTTTTTTCCAAACAAATTGAGCGATTTTGGCACCAATCGAGACACACCAATCGAGACACAAAAAATTCTGCAAAATGGTTTGGGCTGAGCCAAATGATATTCCAACACTATCAGCGAGATCTCTAATTGTCCATCGACGATTTTCAAGCAGCAAATCTTTGATTTTTTGAACGTGGCCCTCGTCGGTAGACGTTGATGGTCGTCTTCAACACGTTCTCGGCCCTCTTTGAAGTCGTTGTACCACTTATAAACGTTTTTTTGTGCCATAGTTTGATCACCATAGGCCTTCCCCAACATTTTAAACGTGTCCGCACAAGAATATTCGTTCCGCAAACTAAATTTGATGCAAGTTCTTTGCTCAACAAAATCACCCATTGCAAAAATCGAAAAATTCTCTTTTGGTTATTTACAAAAACACGTGTAATTAAACCTTTTAACAAACAGACGCTTGACAAATATTATAGTCAGTCCTACCAAAAAAAATTTACCTGCCTTCCTAATACCCGGGAGTTTTAAATGACAATTTCACCTTACTTTTTTATCACAGTGGTATATGATATTTTAAATATATTTCTGTAAAAAAATCCTGTCACTATTAAATGAAAACCTCTAATACTCTGTCTAGATCGTGTATTTCATTACCAGTACACATAATAAACATTTGTAAGCTCCATCAGCATATTTTACATTAAAATTGTCGCTGTTCATGTATCACGCATCATCATCTGGACGGGGGAAAATGAAATTGATTTAAACTAAACTTTATACATATTATTGCAATATAATTTTTGTTTCCATAGGATACCATACGACGTATTGCATGTTTGGAGGTATTTCACAGCCCTCTCGAACATTCCATACAACAATAGACCCGTTCACAGTACCTTACAGGTCAAATCCTTTCAGTCGGTTCCAGAGGCCTCTATCGACGTGTGCTGACCCTTTCCTGGCCCATCGTTCGGAAGTGACGTTTACTTACGAGTTTGTCAATAACTCATGTATTCTAATTATTAACCGGTCGTATCTCCACACACATAATCATACATCGTACGCCACACATGCTTTCGAAAAGTTTATTAAAGTGTCAAACACTACTTTGTATGTCGTTACAATTATTCAATTATTTCTCCTTATTATGATAATATTACTTACCTTTCACTACGGATAATGGTATATAAACTAAAATATGCATTTATTATTTCCTGTTTTAAAATATTTGGATTAAATTCCAAAGAATGTATATGTTCTGAATCGATATTAGATGAACTAAATGATGGGTTGATTGAAAAACGAATATTGACATTAAAATGTAATTTCCTTGACGATATTATTAAAATAATATTTACTAAAACTACCATAAGGCTCTATATATGATTATTAATCGATTGGTTGTATTGAAAAAACATGATATTTCTTATCTCAGAGTTGAAAATTGCGTGTCGTGTAACAAAGAAATCTGAAGGCTATTCAGGCAAAAGTTTACGGGTCTTGTTGGAGACTTCGTGATGTATGTATCGAAAGGTCGAAATCATAATTCGCAGGATCAGGTAGACCTCTCAGGAAAATGGAACTCCTTTCGCCCTTTGTATTTAATTTATGATCTCAGTCTACACAAAATTCAGCCTTAGAATACTTCACTTCCGATATCAAATTTAAATTCTAAGCGCCTTCTGTTTCAAGTGGTAACCAAAAACTACCCCTGTGCTCTGCGCAGTTTTTCCCTCATTAATTTTTGCTCCTTCCTTCTCTTCCCCTCCCTGGAGCATTTTGACACCACATGATCTTTTTTCCCTCGGTCCACTCCATCCTCTGATTATTTACACCCTACGCGGAGATATTCCCTGGGGTGCGGGAATTTCTCACTGAGGGTTAACGAACTTTCTTTGCGGGTTGTTCAACAGTATGGAATTCTCAAGTCTCATATCCAAACCGATAAACCCCTTTTTCTGTTGTCACAGGCAGATGACCGTCCGCCAAGCAGACTCGGCGTGTTATTTGCGACCACTGATTTCTTTTCATGTCCTTCAACTAACCAGTTCCGGTATTTTAGATTTCTTAAATATTTATTATTTAAATACGCGAGTTACAGTCCCTATACTATTTTACTCTTATTTTCTGTATAATACGAGTAGGTTTAGAGTATATATTTCCAGTATAAATGATTTGTAGAACTAGAACATATTTTTAATTCACTACTATTAGAAATGTGCTAGAGCACGTATTGAAACTCTCCCGCCACATCCTCCATTGCCGGCAGGACTTCGCTCGCTGGTTTATTCACGTTCTGTGTGACAGCGACATGTCTGAGCACTCAGGCTAGCCAACCGTGCCTGCGCCAAACTGGTACGACTAATTTTAGGAGGCCTAAAATTGTCGATGGTCGTCATTGAAATCCCTCCTTGGTTGCAGAATTTTTTTTTTATAAAGTTAAAACCTTCTGTTTTTATATACGATTTTAAATTTTCACGCATATTTATGATTTAATAAAACAATTTTTATTTTTTTATTTTATATAGATCCTTTAGTAGTATTTGAACAAATCACTCACACGAGGAATTTGCCAAGAAATATTTTTGCATACATTCAGACTTGAAATTAATTTATACAAAATTTAGTACAAATAATTGTTTTCTTTGGTGGACGATTATATAAGTAAATGGAGTAGTTATTTATATTTAAAATGTTACAACAATAAAAAGTTTTAATTAGTTGATATTTTAAAAGATGTCAATAAATACACCTGCCGTAGAATACCAAGCACGCCACATCGAATGACAGAGAATTAATTCATAGAAAATTTATAATAAATTTGTACTGATCTTAAGTCTAAAAAATATGGTTTTTGAGAGACATGAACGCAATCAGCCAGTGAATGACGTAATAAATTTTTTTTTGGCTATTTGGTAATTCACTATCAGAATTTCAGGACTTCAACGAAGAATGGATATTACGTTAAATTGATCAAAGGGGCAGTGAATTAATTTTAAAACAGCAGAAAAGCTTTCAATTGTAGCTCAGTCATGCAAAATGAATAAAATTATAAGCCTGCGCAAATCTCTTAGGGAAGGAAAATGAATAGCTTAATCACGGCTAAAATTAGGCTGTTACTAATATCAACTACTTAATTGTCTCAGGCTTATACAAATGATGTTGAAGTCTCGTACTTGGCCTGGAGTCGACTCGGATAGGTCAGAAGGTTGAGCTTCCGCGTACCGAGCGGCGCTCCCAGGTTCAATTCCCGGTCCGCTCGAGGTTTTTTCATCCTGAACCTTTAATACTAATTTAAATTCATAAGCTCTGGCTACGGGCAACCATAATCGCTTTATTACTACTGAAATTATAAAATAATGTGTTAGAGCAGTTGTGGCCAACCTTTGCATACCATGCCCCAATTTTTAAAAGACGATGTTAAATGCGTCACATAACTCGTACACTTTTATATCGTCTTAAGTTCACGGTTAACAGTTGGTAAATAGATATAAGGAAAGAATCTGCTTCGCTTAGGGGAGGAAAAGGAATAACTTAATTACGCCCTTAAATTAATTAATTTACACCAGTTTAATGAAGCGCCAATCTATAATCAGCTTGGGTTTGTCTGTTCTCTCTGCTTGCCGGCAGAATTCCTGGCCCTGGCATATGTTTACTAACCTTTTTAATAGAAGAATGTTTGTAGGCATAATTAACTTTATAAAAGGATTTAATTATTGTTTGTAAAACTATCTATTACAGCACATAAACATTACCATTAATGAAACTTTTGAGCCTCTTTGAATTTCGCTTGGTATTTAATATTTAACGTTTGATGTTAAATGTCGTATCATTTTTATACATTTTTTTAAAATTTTCTTAGACATGGAAAATTTTCACATGGTAATGAACGCCAGAAATTAATTATGGCAGAAGAATTTTGATCAAATTTCATTTTTAATTTCGTATTTGTTTTTAAATCAGTTCCATTTATATGTTCCTAGGTATCTGATTTTTTTTGTTTCTTTTTTAAATGATTTATTTACAGTCGCATCAACAGCTTACGGGAACTCAATTTGCTTTTTCTGGGGCCTGATTTGTTGAGAGATTCTCTCACGCACACAAGCATCCATGCCCTCGCCGGGATTCGAACCTCTGTGATGCGGGGCAGCCACGCTGACCCCTACACCACAGAAGGTCGGCATTATGTTTTTTTTACTAAGTGAAAATGGGTTTATAAAGGCCAGAATGCAGTTTTCTCCTTTAGCATAATAATGAAAACGACTTTCTAATGTTCAATTCATTATCTTGATATTTTCAACACATTCGATCAAATTGCTATTCTTGTCAGCATATTCACTCTGCTCTTTCGAGCGTGGAAATGACCTCAAACTCACATTTTATAACTGAGGGATTAACGGTTTTATTTTCATTTCCAATGAACTAATGCTCTTTATTTAGGAAATAATTTAATCTTGCCTTGTAGTTTTAAATTTAAATCATTGGCAAGACTAGTAATAACGACTAAAAATTCAAAATAGTATAGCCAGTTGTTGTCAAATAATAGGATTATTTCATCAGGTAGTTCATTTTCCTGTTTTATAAAATTATAAACTGTATTTTTCAATTTCCAAAATGTACTCAGAAAGCAAGCACACCTCATAATCTCGGTTAAAATCGCCATATTCCAAATCTAACAATTCACACATTTACATTTTCGTTTTTGGAATGCTCATACAGTAGCCTACTTTTATTCGCACATTACACAATCGGTAAAATAACGTGTTGTATATTTGAAGTTTTGCCACACAGTGCCTCTTGGTGTATAGTGCAGTGATATTTTAGTGATGGGCGATTTAAAAAAATTTCAAGCTAAGTTATAGTGCCATTGAGTTCCTCGATAAGTCTCATAAATGTCTGCCTTGATATAGTCTGCTTTCCTTTCTATACCTGTATTACCAAGATGGCGTGCAAATATTTGGAGACAAGGCTTAACAATTTCTTCTCAGTCAGGAAAAGTTTATTTTTTTCTCTCCAATGCTAAAAGAGCAATTATGACTCTTCTGTCATTGCTTACTTCAGCAAATATATTTTGTCTTCTGATTTTTTTGTTTTTTTTGTTTTCCACTGTAACGGAAAAAAGGAATTTTAAAAAAGATAGCAAGTAAAAAATTTAAAACATGTTGGAAGAAACAAATAGATCAGTTACGTAAATCGAATCACACAAAATAAAACACACAAAACGCTCTCATAGGAACTCTGGTTCTAAAGTCGACACCACTATTGGACACTCAGAACTGACTGGCCCACGAAATAGAAAGTAAATATATGCGCTTGCTGGGCATCAACAATGAGAAACACCTTCTAGGTGTTTTCTCTATTTCATGTATCGTCATTCTGTTGAATTTTACGTCCGTAGTCACAACATCTAAAGTGTACAGATTCGACTCTGTGGTCAAAACCCACGATGTGAAAAATACTTATAGGCGCAAGGATGCAATGCGCCGCTTTTAATTATCCAATGCTGCCACGGTTTGGTCATCCCTGCATTATAGTGTTATTCTTACTATTCAATTTGATTTTCTGACTTGTAACGCAAAAAAAACCTATAACTTTTGTGTGATCTATACGTAACAACCCATGATGACTGACAGGTGAAAAACATTTGTAAATATACAGCCGTAGATTAGAAGTCGTAGTGGATACCATTGCAAAGATGAAATAGTAGTTGAAAGACCCTGGTTTTATAATATAATATAAGTATTCGAACTGTCTAACACTAAGCTGTCTGCGAGGACTATTCTCTCGCAGACAGACCGTTGTAGGAAAGACAGGAAGGGGCTACCTTTGGGGATGCCATTTCCTCTCTCCGTTTCTGTACTAAGGTTCCCACAAGCCGAGGCATCTCGGCCAGTTTTGAGAGGTGTATGTTCCAGGGTCACCTTGGGCATACGGTAAGAGTTGTTCTCTCTTCCCATTGGAACAGTCGGCCAGCTGCCTCCTAAACTGGTCGAGGTACGGAGAAGGGAATGCTGCGTCCCCACAGCAAACTCTTCTCCCGCTATCGGAAGGGCGTGGGACAAGTACCCAATGCCTGACCTACATGATACAGGTTTTTCTAGGGGTTTCCCTGCATCACTTTATGGCGAATGCTGGGTAGGATCCTTAAACTATAGTCCGGGGGCCCTAGTTAACCCTCTACCCTTCCGCATCCCCCCTTTCAAATCCCTTCCTACGCTATAAAAGGGGAGTTGCTACTATGTGGATTACCCTCATGTAGCCTGTTACCCTAAAAAAAACGAACTGTCTAATATCAAACCTGCGAGGTTGTCTCGCAGATGAACCTTTCTGGAGAGACGGAGAGGGCTACCTTTGGGGATGCCTTCTCCTCTCACCGTTTTTGAACAAAAATTCCCCCCATGCCGAGGCATCTCGGCCTGTTTTGTGAGGTGTATATTTCGGGGTCCCAGACTTTGGGCATACAGTATGAGCTGTTCGCTGTTGGAACGGTCGGCCAGCTGCCTACTGAACTGGTCGAGACACGGAGAAGGGAATGCTGCGTCTCCACAAGAAAACCCTTCTCCCGCCATCGGAAGGGCAGGGTACAAGTACCCAATGTTCGACCTACCTGATGCAGGTTTTCTAGGGTTTGTATCATTTTTTGATATAGCCCGGGAGCCCTAGTTAACCCTTGGTTACCTTCCTCTACCCTTCCATATTCCCCCTTTCAAATCCCTTCCTACGCTATTAAACAACCTAATGTTGGTAGGAATGAGGGAAAGAAATAGCAGTTACCAACATTCTCGGTTTTTCAAACACAATACGATCTGTAGTGTGCAAATTAGTGGTTGAAAAACGCCGTTTTTGGTGTTCATATTTGCAACCCCCAAACTCAATGAAATACAATGAAAATAATGATAATATCTGTTGCTTGAATATAAAAGAGAGGTGAGGGAAACAGATGAAGAGAACGTTACCTATGTGGATTTCATTTTTCTCGATTTGGTTTTAAATTAAGGTTGCTAGGTCAGCTTTGAGTGGTTCCACTGTTTCCATTGAAACAGTCGGTCATCTGCCGCCAAGCCTTGTTGAGGCATGGAGAAGAAAATGCTGCGTCATTTGTTCATCGGAGACCTACCCAACGCAGATTTACCCTAAGGTTTCCTCTGCACCATATTTAGGTGTATGTCTAGTTAATTCTAACTTCGTCATCTTCCCTTTCTATCAGTTCCTATGATACTGGGAAATTGTCACTATTAAGGATTTCTGTCATGTAGAAAAAACTGAATAATGCAGTTTTAAGGATCTATATTAACTCTTCTGTTTTCTTGTAATGAAATTCAACAATAATGTATGCTATTTTTGTTTGTCTCGATCGTTTCTGCAGTTCATTTTCTCAGATTTTTCGTCCTTAAATCTTGTATTACACATACAACTGTGCTGTAACTCAAATGTCATTTAAAAATAAACTACTCAGAAGTTTCCCAACGCGGAACAAGCAATAAATTATTCTCGTGCTACTCTTTAGAGAGGGAACTGAAGATGCACTCACTTCCATAAACATTCTTTACACAGTTGAAAGCAAATATTTTACATCATATAATATTTAAGCCAGATTTAACTTGTGCTTATTTCATCTACTAGCAAAAAATACGTCGTCAACGTACCATAACTGTAAAAGTTTACAGTTGGACATGTGTAAAAAATCGTTAATTGTTTTCGTAAGAGAAGTTACACATTTTGTGATTATCCTCCAGACGTATAGGACGTTTTACCGACTTATGCTCATAATTCTCTCACAATATTCTTCAAAAGGTAATCATGAAGTCATTATTTATATGTAAATAAATAATAAGTACCTTGAATTAATTTAATTTGCCCCACGTTGTGGAAGCCATTTATGTAATAATCAAATGGAAGACTTTTATTAAATGAAAAGTTTAAACAATTAACAAACCAAAATATTTATTTCGTTTTGTGGCTTTCAAAGAATAGAGGTAATTACAAACAAAAATTTGAGAACTGTCTTCTCAGGGCCACTACTGGGTTTGATAATGAACACAAAAAAATGATTAAAAAAATTATTAACAAAACAGTTCACAATTTACCTAAACAATATGTCGATAGAATGAAAGAAATTAAAAAGTAAAGAAATTAACTCTGATTGGCAATTTAAAAGAGAACGAAATCTGACTTTATCTTTTAATTTGCGTTTACAATATTATTCAAAATTATGTTACTTACGGACCGTCGGTCTGGTACCAGAACAATCAATTGTATCTCGTTCGGACCCTTTTACACTCTTTAGTTATTTAATATCAGGCCTTGTTTTTCACTGATTTTACACTTCACTGTAAAATTTGGCAAGATTGGCTGTATTCCGTTGATTGCTCCGCTCCACAATAATTTACCATTGTTATACCGCAATTCCTCCACGAATATTGTACAAAGTTCTATTTTAACGAAACAGGTATTACTTTACAATATTCACGTTGCAATATCTCGGTGAATGTTTTACTCCACTCAATTTTACAAAGACCGTTCTCTGCAACGTTTTCACCGTCGGCCGCTTCTATTCTCCAATGATTCACCAACTTTACTATACTATGCTCGACGATATCTGACCTCTGTATAATCCAGACCACAACGACCAACTAACTATGCTTTAGCGCGCGTATACGCCATTCCGCGCTCTCAATGATAGGAACAGAGCTCACCACTCATTGTCGCTCGGATCGCTCTCGCTAAAATACAAACTTTTCGCTAAACAATTCAAATTTATTTCAAAACAATCAATTGATTAATTAATTGGCATTATAATATATATATATATATTGTAATAAATTATAAATTATTTACAAATGACAAATGGCTGTGGCTAAATAAAAAGAAGTTAAGTGAAACCAATTAATCAAATTTATTAAGGTTTAGAATTACACAATATAAAATTACACAATAATCTTTCGGATCTCAGGGTCTTTATCTGGGTTTGATAAATGGGTGTATTTTATACAATCAATTACATTTAGCTTTTTAGGTAAATTAATTCGTCTGAACCTCGACGAATTTTGTTGCGGACGAAAATAAGACTAATGATTGAATTTAAATTAAAGAACTAAACAATTAAAGAAGTAAATAATTAACGAAGTGAATAATTAAAGAACGAAATAATAAAAGAACGATCTGACATATCTTTTAAAAGAGGTTTACAATCAATTTTAAAGTTTACTACTTACGGCCGCCCAGGTCTCATTTTTGGGTTTTTCTGTGCAGACGATTTGGGGATATCACTGCTTCTACTCATTAGAATTTGAACACACGGTAGTTGGTCTGGATCTCTGCTATCCTGGAACCTCGATCATCTCACCCTCAGCCAGTTTCCGGACGTAGGTCTCCTCAAAGTCTCTCTATGCGAAATTTGTTCAGTTTGTGAAGCAAAACTTCTGCTTCCAAACTCCGATTTTATAAGTCTCTCCGTCAAAACTGTTTACTTGCGTTTTATGTAAACTATTAGCTCGCCGTTGGACTTCCTAGATAGCCCTATTCATAATTCTGGATCCGCAAACTTTTACTGTTTCTATTTCTCTATGTGGACCGAACTGCTATGTCCCAGCTCTCGACGTAGACTTTTTCCTTTCGCGTCTTGCCGCTGACTGAAGATTGCTTTCGAACTGTTCTATGTACGCTACCCAACTTTTTATAATATGAATTTGCTGAATTGATGTCTGCCTGCAACTGTGTCCGCCGTCCAACTAACTAACTTCGTCTCGTAGATTTTGAGCGCGTACACTCTCTTAACTCCAACAATACATTATTTCTTTGTCTCGCGTTGCCGCCTTGTTGCGGCGTCCGCTTTATCCAATAATAAGTCCTCTACAATCCAAATTTCTAATTATAATAATGAAATAATTACTAATTACTACAATATATATACATATATCCTTCGGTTAGTGCCGTTATGTGGAAAACTTCGTCCAGTTCAGTTCAACGACGTATTTTTCCAAATTTTGCTCCAATTCGATTCAATATGGGAGAAACTACAAATCAACAAGTTACTTTATCAGCAACTTTGATAAATCGAGCAATGAGATCATCTGCAGTGTGTGGCTTTCTCTGTACACGTGGTTTTCAGTATTATTATTATCTACGTGCACATTCCTTATCCACGTACTTTGCATGCGCTCATAACGAAACCATCGAAACGAACGATTCTCCTCTTATGATCTTTTTCTTTTGATGTCAGCGATTTGCTTCTGTACTGTCGGTGGGATGAAGAGACTTTGTTCTATTTCTTGGTCTGTTACATTGTCTATCGTTTGGAAAACAGAAATTAAGTGTTCTGCAAATAGATTTGCTTTCCCAGCGTCACTTTTTTCCCACGGTTCATTGTTATTTTTCCTTATTGGTGGAGCAGGGATTTTAGGTTTTCTGCTGTTCTTAATTGGTTTCCATATGGAGTTATCTGTTCTGCTTAGTCTAGATATATATTGCTCGAACTTATTATTCCCCACTTCTTTAAGTTGGTACTTTAATCTTCGACTCAGTAAGTCATAGTCTTTCTTGTCGATAGGTGTGTGCGTGCGTTGCCATTTTGATCTCGCACGTCATTTTTCTCCTACGGCTTTTTTGATTTATAATGGTATATCCCTAATATCTTTCCTTAGGTTAATTGTTGGTGAATATTGTTGTTCCGCTTCTTTTATTTACTTAAAAAAAATTCAGTAGCTATCTCTAGTTCTCTTTGAGACGGAATAGTTTCTTTTAATGTACTGCGATAATTGTTCCAGGTGGTTTGTGTATTGTACAGTGAAGTCGGCAGTTTCTTGTATATTATGGCTGAACTAATTGTTGCTATAATTGGAGAATGGTCGGATTACAAGTCATGGCTGGGTCTAATACTACTGTACGTCGAATTGATTTGCGGGCCGTAATGATAGCTCGATTTCTACCCGGCCGTTCAGAAGTAATTAATTGGAAACGACCCGATTCTTTCCCATCCAATTAGTGGCGTAAATTTAAGTGGAACGTGATTTCATCGTGTATTTTTATTTTCATGCAATGATTATTTATTAAAAATACAAGAAAATATAATAATAAAAATTGAATTAATGACAGTTTAAAAAATATATTTCTTTACGACACAGATGGAACAAACTCCATTCTAGATATTTCACTAGTCCTTCATTTTTCTATTTGCTGTTGTATATACTTAGTTTTAGCATTTATTCTTACTTCTGTAGTGACTGCAGATTATTTAATTTTGGTATTGGTGGCAGCTTGCATATAAGTAAAACTTCAACGAATTTATAGATACGGCTATGCGGTTGAGGGGGGGGGGGGGGGAGGGTTGACTAAAACTGTTGATTCAACTTACTGTGAAAACTTTCATATGCGATGGCTGAAAATTCCGGCCACAGGTTTGGAGACATTGAGAATTCTGCCAATGTAATTTTCCACCTGAAGAAGGAACAAATACACATCACAACGTTGTATTTTATTACTCAAATTAACCGCCTGAAACTGGACATAAACTGTGTTATAAATAATATTTGAATAATTCTGATAGTTTAAATTGTATTCCCTTTAAAACCTAAAGAATGATAAAAATTAAAGTTGTTGTTCTGGTGGGTAATTTATAAGATTATTCAATTTTGATTATGAAAGATAGCAAATTCAGACAAAAAGTGATAATATAAATACTACGCAACGTTTCTGGGATCCTTGCGCCTTTCCTCAGGTGCGAAGGAGAGTCTAGAGTGACACAACTGTGTCAGTTGACAAAACTCAAAATTATGATTGGCTTTTTGAGTTTTGTCAACTTACAAGAGAAATTTAGTCGCTCTAGACTCTCCTTTGCACCTGAGGAAAGGCACAAGGATCCCAAAAACGTTGTGTAGTATTTATATTATCACGTTTTTGTCTGAATTGGCTGTCTTTCTTATTCATTATTTTGAATTAGACGTAAATATTTTCATTTCGTGATTTAATTTTGTTTTAAACGTATTCAATTATTAACTAAATTGTAAATCATTACCCGCTTTTTCAATAAACGATAACTTCAGTAAAAATTAAGAACCAGTCCGGGAAACGCATTTTTTAGACTAGTAATATTGAAAACATTGATTAATTTAATAGGGTTGTCGTTATATTATTAATATTTTTTGATTGTTGGTGCTAAGGCTATGGAAACTTGCAGGTATCAGCAGTACGACGAGATTCAGGTCGTAAGGGCTTATTTTTAGGCTCACAGGCTACATCAGGGTTATCCGCTTTGATGGCAACTCCCCTTTAATACTATAAGAAGGGATCGAAAGGGGGGATGCGGAAGGTAGAGCAAGGTGGCCTAGGGTTTAGTAGGGCCCCCGGGCTATAATTTAAGGATCCTACCCGTCATTCGCCTAAAGATGATGCAGGGACACCCCTAGAGAAACCTGCATCAGGTAGGTCGGGCATTTGGCCCTTGTCCCTCGTCCTTCCGATAACAAGAATTTGGTTTGCTGTGGGATCGCAGCAAAACAAACCGAATTTGAAGTACTGGTCCAATAGGATCAGCGAACAACTCTTACCGTATGCCCCACGTCTGCGACCCCGGAGAATACACCCCTCAAATTCAGACAAGGTGTCACGGCTTATGGGAACCTTATTTTTTAGATTCCTGCCCGAGGGCAGGAATGAGGAAAATCCGGGACGGGAAGTTATCCCTGTCCTGTGCGGGAAGGACTCGGGCTGTCATTTATATACCTGAAAATGACCGCAATAAACAGGGAAGTGGTCGGGTCACGACCGGAAAATGTATCTCGCACACTACCTTCTTTTCTCGACTTATCTAATCCTTTAGACTCTTCTCTCCTTTCTAAGTTCCAGAGTAATTAATTGGTCCCCTTCGTTTCTTAAAACGGCTCCATATCGATCTATACCGACGGCCTAACACGGTATACAGTTTATTAAATGAGAAGTTATTAGGGAAATATTATTCTTATAAAATTATATCATCACGAACACAGATCGCATTAATTTGTCATAGATAAAAGTAATTTCGTGGAATTTGCTTTTTTGGTGCCGATAGTGAGTGATACAAGATCGTGTCTTTTTTTAATCTGATGGACCTAGTCGAGTGTCGACCGATCCAAACACCGTAGGAGCCAGCTTTGCGTCCCAACCAGTTAATGCTCCTGCTTATCGAAGACTGAGATCAGCGGATTAGGAATTTACTAGAATATTGCCTCCACCTGCTCGGAATAGACAACAAGTTGAATATCGCTGCGGTATTACAAATCATTCATTATCTGTGACACCCGCTACTTAGAATGCCTCCTCGATAACCTGATGACAACCCGGTCCTGTACGTTTCATTGATCGATGATGAAGTAGTGCAGAAAAGAGGGATTAATTAATTAAGAGTTATTTCATTTGTTATTTATGTATTTTAATTCCTTTTAGGATATAAAATATATTGAGAAATTCATATTCTCCGCTTGGGTCCACGCTCGCTTCCAGGTACTCAGGGATACTAAGAGATACGAAAGCAACCCCGAGGCGGCAATCCTTTGTAGAGATTGAGCGTGTTTGGCTAGGGTAATCTAGAGCCCCTCTAATATAAGGCCGGGCCGTCCGCCATTTTTAATCTTATGGTACTGTCTCGCCTTACAAGCGGATTACGCAAGCACATCTCGGCTGTAAAAAATGAAATTTTTTAAGATTGAATACTGGTCAATAACATTTTAAATTATTTAGGGATTGGAGTACATAATTTTTTCTCTACAATTTTTTTATCTCCGATAAACTATTAAGATTTTATAAGTAAACCCAAAACAATACGTCAAAATTTGAATATTCAATTAATTTTCTGTGATTTTTAATGAATTAAAATGAATTAAAAATCGTAAAAGATATATATTAAAATATTCATCACGTATGATAAACGAAATATACTTTTAATTTCTTAAATTAAACACTTCTTCAAAAATAAAGGAATTTATTTTCAATTTCTACGGAGTTATTTCAAATTAAAAAGATATTGATTGCAGCAGGTATTAAAATTTCCAGATCACTTTTATTTTAATTTCTTCTCTTTGCAGCAAACTTAGATTCAAAAGATACAATGTATATTCTTGTTGTTTGCATGAATGTTTTGAGACCAATACTTTTTTTTGGGGGGGGGGGGGGCGTAGACAGGCTATGTATAGGGTAATCCATATAGTGGCAACTCCCGTCTTATAGCATAGGAAAGGGATTTGAAAGGGGGGATGCGGTGAGGTAGCCAAGGGTTACCTAGGTTCTCCGGTCTATAGTTTAAGGATTCTACCCGGCATTCGCCTAAAAGTAATGCAGGACAAACCCTAGAAAAACCTGCATCAGGTAGGTCGGGCATTTGGTACTTGTCCCACGCCCTTCCGATGGCGGGAGAGGGGTTAGCTGTGGGGTCGCAGCTTTCCCCTCGCCGTGCCTTGACCGGTTTAGGAGGCAGCTGGCCGACTATTCCAATACGAATAGCCGGCAACTCTTACCGTATGCCCAAGGTCAGCGACCCCGGAACATACACCTCTCAAAACAGGCCGAGGTGCCTCGGCATAGCGGAACCTTGGTTAAAAAAAAACAGAGTACGCACTGACACATAAATACTTTGAAATTCTTTCTTTCAACTGACATCATCAAGGCATTACTATATCTTCACAAGTTAAAATTGTTTTCACAAACCTCTTATCTGTAATTATATTGCATTTTTTAAATTCACTGGTTTGGGACCTGAAGTGTTTCACAGCTGCCAAATATATTTTTTTACGTCAGAAGAACTAGATTAAAATGGCGGACGGCCCAGCTCGCGTTAGAGGGGCCTTAGGCCAATCGGTGGTGTCAAGATTTTAGCACGCTCACATAAGACGTTTGACCATATTGGCGCCACCTCGACCATGTCTTCCCACGCCCCTGATTTCGGCCATGTTACCTCCGAAGTGGGCGTGGCTAATTAAGAAATTGAGATTTTTGAGGGCGCAAATCTAACTCCGATTGGGTAAAAACTGCAGGATCCAAGACCCTGTGGGAGGGAAATTTCGAACAACCTAGGAGTAAAGTGAGTTAGCAGAGTTAGCAGAGTTAGCGAGAGTTTAGAGTTACATTTTAGGTTTTAGTTAGATTCTAGTTTTGAGAAGTAACATTTTAGTTATGAGAAATTACATTTAAGTTCGAAAAGTTTGACTTTAGTTTTCGAGAAGTGAGATTTAATTTTTTTAAATTGAGATTTAAGTTTTGAGAAGTAATATTTTAGTTTGGAGAAACCGGTTTCTAGTTTATGTGGAGTTATATTTTAGTTTCGAGTTTTGGAGTGGAAGTCTGTTCGCAGATTATGGTTTTCCTGGAATTACGTTGCATTGTAGCGTCTGCTCGAACCATCTGCGACGTCTTGACCGGGCCAGATCTGCAATGTGGGAAAGTGGTATTGTAGCGGAAATACTTCCGCCAAAGCCGGTTCATTAAATCCATATCACCAACGTATTTTGGGCACCAATCTCTGTTATAAATTGTCTCTGATTTTCTGTTCTATTCAATTTATTTTGTAAATTAACCGTACGAATTTAAATTGATAATGAGAGCAGGAAGTTAATGATATTATGTTAATAAAATATAAATTATTAATTATTGTGATTCATTTCTCCCCTACAACATAATTAAATTTATTAAATATTTAAAAATAATTGATTAAATAAAAAAACGATCCAGATAAAACATTACAATTATTTTTTGGGAGATCGCTACTTTGATTGCCTGCTCGCTAACCCGACGGAAACCCGGCGCTGTACGTTTCATTGATCATTGACTAATTTTCGTGCGATAAGTGAGCAACGGCGTACAGAATATGAACTATTGCCAGGCAGCGTGTGCGAAGGCCGACGATGGGGACAAGCAATTAATCTTTAGGTAAACCAATGCCCCGTGGTAACGGGAGAAGCGCATCTTGGCGTGCTTAATCAGCCGCTGAGCCATTACGCGTGACGTAATGAATTCCCGCAGGCGCACAGCCCGCCTCTGGCTGAGATACGAGTCATCGGGGATGACAGATAATAGATGGCGGCTACTTAGTGCCAACACAAAAATTTACTCTCCTCCAGGAAAACCTCTTTATATCTGAATTAATGTAGACATTCGACTAAAAGCGAAAATTTTTGTACCTTTCCCTGTGTTGTGATCTGCTATGATAACTACTGTTGGAAACAGTTGATAAATATTATCTTTAAGGGAGTCAGAAATTCTAAGACAGAAACAAATTACTGTAAATTGTGCATCCACTCAGGGTTTCAAATAGTTTTAAAAATATTTGCTTGTTATATATTCTAGTAGGCATTATTTCTGATAGTAAAACGTTTATTTTGCGTTTAAGTTTATTTGAGTTTCGCGGAATATTTTCGTGCAATTTCAGATGCGGAAACCCATTTGTTGTACTTATCCAGCATTTTTTTCTCGACCCTACTGTCTTCATTCTCTTTCTCTCAATCTCCGTGACTGACAGTGATAAAGGATATTATGACTGAGGCACCTAATCCTTGTGCTCCAGTTACAACTATAGAATGAGCTAAAACTTCATGCTTAATGGTGCGTGACTTTCCTGGAGCTGAAAACGATGGTTGAGTCCACCACTGAAACGTCCTGACATCAGCCACCTGATCAGAAGCTGTAGAACACTGGGTCAACATATACATCGGAAAATCTGGACTTACTGAAAGTATTAATAATTGTCAAACGAAGGCTTTCCCGTTGTATGTGATTAACTAGCAGTTCTCGTGATTCCAACAGGGTGAGTACATTGAATTATCACGAAGTTTCGACTTCAAGTGAAGATAATGGCATTGACCACCACCTCAAGTCGTGTTATTTCAATGTATTCACCCGTTTTGAATCACGAGAACTACTTTTTAAGCTTTTAATAATGTTAATTTATTAGATAAAAATTCCCAAAAAAAATTATGACCAGTATAATTGTTGAAACGTTTGGTTAAATTAAAACTGAAACGACTATGTAACTGCTCAGAACCGTTGCTTTTAAATTGCATGGCATTACATGTTTTCATAGATATCTTTATTAAGAAGAAAATGTAGACAGGTTACACAATGGTTATACTTGTGGCAAATCCCTTCTTATAGCATAGGAAAGGGGGGATGCGGAAAGGTAGAGAAGGTATCCATGGGTTAACTAGGGCCCCCTAGAAAACCTGTATCAGGTATATCAGACAGTAGGCATTTGTCCCACGCCATTCCAACGGCGCGAGAGGGATTTGCTGTGGGGGCGCAGCGTACTCCTCTCCGTGCCTTCTCACAGCATACGTTCGCGCGCGAGAGATTGAACGTTAAAAAGTTTGTGATGCGTAATAACATAAATATTTTAGTTGAATTGATTGTATCCTGGTTACATCGAATGGTTATGAAAAACAATAGAAAAGATTATACGATCTGTTGAACAAATTTTTTTATCCTTGAAATAACTTGATGCGAGCCTCTGGCTTTTAAATAAATTCATTGGAGCCTTCTACTCGATTTATTTAGAAACTCCTTTTCACTTCTTGGCATGACATTTAAGGAAACCACAGACCAATATTCTTATTTCTTGAAATAGAGACTGGGAGAAGACACATTAATGGTGAAAACAATACCAAATATTTTTATTAATTATAATTGAATGTATTTGATTTTAAATGTGATAAAAGTGACGAATTATTTCAAGTGAGAATCTTTGGCTATGTGTGTATATCGTTATAATTTTATATTTGATTGTAAATAACAAAGAGGAACGGAGAAATTCCTAATGGGAACTATTGCAAATTAACGACGTTATACAAATTTTAAATTTTTCTATTGAAGAGTTGACGTATTTCGTTATTTTTTGTATTTGTTTTTTACAATGAACCATGACTTTTAAGCTTTAACTTGTAGCGCCCAATACGGCGACTATTTGTTTGCAATCTGCTGGGACATACTCAAGTTTATTTATTTATTGATGTTGATTTATCAAAAAAAATGGCGTCTGTTTTTTCCTCCTAATGCTTCGAATTTAAATAATGGTATCAAATAAAATTGTATCCAACTGACAGATTATATATATATGTTTTATTACACATATATAATAATTGCACAATAATTCTCGGTATGAAAATATTGCACCAGGAGTATTTTTGACTTCCGTACGTTAACGGGACTAGTTTTTACACCATAAAGGTATCAACATTACTTTTTATTCCACTAGGATACCAGGAGTATTTTACCACTCCTCTTTCGACGTACCGGGAATTTTTTCTTCCTTGAACATATCGGGAGTATATTTCACTCCCTGAAAGAATCGACAATATATTTTTTTTCATATAAGAAATCGGGATTCTTTTTCACCACCGTGAAATACCATAATTGTTAGTCCCTTAAAGTAGGGATTATTTTTCTCTTTAGGGATTTGGAATATTCATCGGTTCTCCATTGTTCTGGGAGTATTGATGGCTTCATTATTGCACCGGGAATATTATTTTCTCTCTTAATTTTTTTTAATATTATATTTATCAGCAATAAGATTACATTTTAATCTATAAGCTAATGTGGTAGCTTTGACATATCATACATTATCAGATCCCCTCCAGCGAAGAGAACTTCTAAATCTTGTCTAGAGATGTGATGGCCATTTTCTTTTCAGTCTTCTTCTTTCATTTTCTAGTAGTGGTTGTAATAATGGATTTGAATGTGATTTAAGCTTTTCGTGGTGACTAAGACTCTTTTGACGGGCAGTTTCCATAACAGTTGGTATTTTTAAGTAATTGTATTTGATCATTTGTTATGTACCAGGAACATTAACGATGGCTCTTAATATTTTAGACTGGCATCGTTGGATTATTGCAGTATTTGACTTACTGGCACATCCCCATAATTCTATCCCGTAGTTCCATATTGGTATAATTATGGTTTTATATAGTAGTAGTTTATTTTCTAAGGAGAGGTGTGACTTGCGTCCAAGTAACCAGTACATTTCTTTTTGTTTAATATCCATTTGTTTTCTTTTCTTGGTTATGTGGATTTTCCAATTGAGTTTGCTATCAATAAGTAGGGATTTTTTGACCGTCTTAAGATATCGTATTTTTCCTCCTTTTCTGAACTGGAAGTATCAAGATTCTCTTAAGATACACTATTCATTTTTAATTCCTTAAGGAACAGGGAGTATTTTTATCTCCCTTAAGTGATTTATTTTTAATTCCCTTCTTTAAAATATTACGTGTATTCATGCCTACATTAGAGAACTGCGTATATTTTTCACTATCTTAATGCACCGCGATTTTTTAACTGTTAAGGTACCGTGATATTTTAGTGTTCCAGTCATTATTACAGTTAATTAGAAGCTAGGAACCTATCGTCATCAATAAATAAATACCCACGCAACGTACGGAACCCTTCTAGTAAAAAACGAAAAAGAAACCGACTAAAATAATTAAATACAAAAAAAAATTATTAATGGTCCTGTTGACAAATTTGTATTTTTGAAATACATCTTTTAAATAACTTGATGCGAAACTTCAAATTTGTTTCATAAGAGGTGTAACTATTCCAAACATTTTAACAAGTTGATTTTGATTAAGTACTCCTTTATTTACATTTTCACGTAATGTAAGTATTTCTCGATTTTAAATGCATCAAATTCAAACTATTCTGAAAATTTTGGCTGTTTTCTTAATTTTACACTTAACGTCAGGTAAATAACTAATTTAAGCGTTTTGTGTTTATTAGCAGTGTTATAAAAATAACTTGTTATAAATATAAAATTATTGCTTTAACAGCAGAGCGTGATATGTGTATTTGTTGGATTTAGTTTCCATTGACTTCCAAGAATGACATAATCGGCAATGTGAGCAAAGTTCCGTTTGGTGGTCTTCAGGTGAAGGCCTCAGAGAAACGTCATGCATTTTTTAAAGTGTTTATAATTTCGTGAACGACTATTCTAATCGTTAATTTCTTAAAACATAAGTTAGTCAATAACTCAGAGAAATGTTGCGGCTTGCAGTGCATACTTCGACAGAATTGCAACGTAACTGTACGTAGTAAATCATGTTGAGAAATTCTAAGCAAGGGCGGAGAATTATTAAAGGAGGACAATGGTAAACGATGTGGCAATAACTGAAGTGACTGTGGGTGTGGCTCTAGCAGCTAAGCTTCGGAACTCAGGTACGAATAACCTCAAAAATTACATAGCATCACATTGCACGTCGGATAGTGATTCATTTATTTTGTCGGATAAACTAATTGAATATATATATATATATATATATATATATATATATATATATATATATATTGTAATAATTAAAAAATAGGCGTTAATTATTTAATTTGACTTTAAATGAATTTACCTCACTTGAAGCGCCAAAATGTAATGATTAAATGGAAAGCTTTTATTAAATGAAAAGATCGAAATTAACAAACAAAATATTTATTTGTTTTGTGGCAATAACTCAAAAACAATTACAATTTAAAATATTAATTTCTCAGGGTCTTCACTGGGTTTGATAATGGACACAACAATTTGATTTAAAAATCTTATTAACAAACAAATCACATTTACGTAAACAATACGTCGATAGAAATAAACTAAAAAGAAAAGAAATTAACTTGACAATTAAAATAAAACGAAATTAAAAGTAAAGAGATTACCTCTGATTAACAATTAAAAAAGAACGAAATCTGACTTCAATTCTTTTATTACGTTTACATAAATCATTATTTTGTAATTTGTACTCACATCTGTCCAGCTGGTTCCAGCATTCCTTTTGTTTTGGGAGTACACTATTGCAAAAAAATTTACACTGATTCTAATATTGGAACACAGATTTTACACTCTTGAAGTCCACCTTGATAGGCTCCCAAGAACTCGGATGATCCTCCTTTTTGTCAGCTATCTGGTGACCGCTTGCCTTATATGAATCAAACTGCACTCCTTTCCTGGCTGCTGATAGACGTAAAAACTGCTAACTTAGCGATATTTACGGGATAATATTTCCTTGAATGTTTTTTACTTTATCTTAAATTCACAACTTTGTTTACTGATACATTAACGATGGCTAGTCTCTGCTCTAATATTATTCGTTCTGTCCTCCGAAATGTCCCGTCACCAACTAACTCTGTTAAATTCTAGTCACCAACTAACTCTTAGTGCTCTCCAGTTTTAGCGCGCATACGCCATTTTGACTTTCCGACAAAGTAACAAAGCTCGGCTCTATTGTTGTCTTGGAAACTCCTGCCGCTTTAATGAATTTCTCAAATAATTTAAATTTTATGTCCAAGCAATTAATGTCCTAATTAATTGGAATTACAATATATATAATAACTGTAAATAATTTACTTTGATTGTTTAAAAAAATGTTTACTTTTGAACAACTTAAAACAAATTAATGAAATTTTTAAGCTTATCACATTTTAATAGAAATTCTTAACATCTAGTGAAAGGTTTGAAATGATGAAACAGAGATTTGATAATATTTAAATATTTTTTTTAAAACAGAAAAACGAATTTTACACATAAATTTACATATAATTTGTCACGACTATTAATTTAAATGATACTCTCTAAATTTCCTTAAAACTTTTACTTAAAAGTTTTACATTTCCTTAAATGCATGTTGTTTCATATCTGCATCACAAATTAGCTGTCTTAGAAACCAACAGATGTCTCTGGGGAGGTGTTAAACGTCATGTTGCATATGTGCTACAGTACGCACTAAGGGGTTAAGATCAATCTTTACGGAGTTCTGACTGTTGTCGACTTTCTTTCATCTCGCCGCAGCCAAGACTGACTGCTCGCTAACAATGCCGTCTGACCGGACCAACAATTGAAGAAACTCTGCCCTTCCAATATTACTTATACAAATAATTCGGAGCTACTTTCCCGTGTTACAATTCTGTCTATAATTGATAATTAAATCAATATGTGACTGAAGAACTAAAATGGAGTGGGGGAGGGTACTGAAGAATATATACTGTAAAGAATGAATAAGAAAAATAGCCAATTCAGACAAAAAGTGGTAATATAAATACCACACAACGTTTCTGGGATCCTTGTTCCTTTCCTCAGGTGCGAAGAAGAGCCTAGAGCGACACAACTACACTTGTCAGTTGACAAAACTCAAAAGCTTTTGACAAGGATCCCAGAAACGTTGATTGGTATTTGTATTACGACTTTTTTGTCTCAATTGGCTATATTTCTTATTCATTATTTTGAATCAGACGTAAATTTTTTCATATACTCTAAAGTGTATCTGCCGAACAGGAAAAAAAAAACTTTGCACATACCAGCAGTTATCGCAAGATCTAGTGACTGTAAACAAATAAATTCCAATTCCTTGGTGAAGTTTTACAATATTTCAGCGCATTCTTTATTAATGTGAGTAAAAATATAACACGCATGTTAAAATGTGGAATTATATATTTACAGCCATACTGAAGTATCATTCGTGCGCATATTTCTCATTGAGCTGGAGTATTATCTATGATGAAAATGTATTTTAATTAAATAATAAAAGTAGCAGCTTTTTAGTCACAAAGAAATAATAAAATTCTAATTCTAAACACGACTTTTCGTTCCTTAAAGGATATTCTTCAGTTGTATGGATGTTACAATTATAAAAAAATTAAGTTGACAATTTTTTTTATAATGGTAACATTCACACACGTGAAGAGGTCCCAATCAGGGACGAAACGTCGTGTTTAAAATTTGAATATTAAATTTTTTTCTGACTAATAAACTGCTGTTTTTATTATTTAATTGAAATATGAAGGCAGATAGTTATAATTGTTAATATTGAAGATGTATTTTGCTATGCAGTAAAATTGAGGTCAACTGGCAAGTTTCATAGTTGTATTGTAGTCGCAGTTAATGAAAATAAAACGTTGAAAAGTGAGAAGAAAATCGATAGTTGTATTTTTAGAAGCTCAAGGTTGGAGTCCAATTTCAAAATATGATTTGTTTATCTTTCAAAGGGGTTTCTATTCCGAGACCTAATAAGTAGTCGTAAATTTTATAAGGTGAAGACATAATACACTTAGCAAGACTGAGTTGACGCAGGAAGTCTGAGAGTTATTAATTGCCGCTGAAGAGCTGCAAACAAGTTCTTGCCGTTGCCGCTGCCGTTGTAGACAGCTGATGGACGGGTCTCGTGTCCGGAGTTGCTAATGCGCGCGCGACCTTGGCTGAAGGCGTAGCCTGCCCACTCAGCCTCAGACTGCATGAATGTGATTAACATCGTGCCCAGCCCTTCGCGTGCTCACACCCTCACACTCACAGTCCTGCAAAAATTGCAATTACGTATGTATTATAAGCATACGCTTACTGGATACATAGACAATGGAATATCCCAATTACGTGTTAAATAAATAAAATAGACTGTTTATGTCTGTATGTTCCACACGTGGAGAAAATTTGACCAAATTTCGAACACGTGTTCCTTTTGAACCGGAAACAAACACTGTGAGGGTAAGACACGTCTACCACCTGCAGTGGGTGGATGGACGGGGGAGGACATTTTTAAGCAAGCTAAAACGGTCGATATTTGCGTCGGATAGATATTTTCGGAGTCAATGAGATTGATACTATTTCTGCTACTGTTTTTGTGTATAACCTCTTTGGACATAGGAGGGTTGTGACAGAGAAAAGTTTCATAAAAATAACGTAAAAACAACCTAGGTTGGAACTCAAATCCGGGGTTATGGATATCGCTGAGTTTAATTATGACAACCCGGGGAAGGCCGAGGATCCAGCTAGTTGTCAATGAAATTCAAGTCCAGATACCCGTAAATAAAATAAAATAATCTGTAAAATTATGTTTAAAAAACTGTGCTAAAATGAATTCTACTATTTTGAGGGTGAAATTGTTGATAGTTTTTAATTTTAAAATTAACCCAAATTATTTGTTGACTATGTTTTATGTTAGCAATTTTCAACTGAATTGAGAAACGTTTAACCTAACTGATGAACAGAAAACTCATTCTTATTATTTTTAATCTAAACAATTTTTCAAATAAAATATTTAAATAATTAAAGGTCAAAATCCCTTCATAGTCCCTGTCAGGCCAGTTTCTCATTTATTGTTTAATTTGGATTTTTAAAGTTATGTTAACTTATGGAAAAGTTGACCACAAACGCGTACATTTATTCCGATAGCTACAGTATCTGCAACGTTCAATAATGGCTTATGATTTCAGCGGACAAAAATCCAACGATGTTGAACTCTTTGGACATAATTATGAAAAGCAATAAACTTCATACTTAGTTAACATCCATAAATGTAACAAATACTATGAAAATAATAATAATTATTAAGTAATAATGTACATTAGAAGTAATCATTTAAAAATACAAATTCATGTACGTTGGAAGCAAACATCAACAAATGTTTGAATGGTGGAACTAAAGCAAGTATATATTAGAATGTGCTTTTCGATTCACTTCTTCTGTTCCCCACTTCTGCTACATAACCTGATGCAGTTAGTGTCAATTGTTCTCACATCGTTTATGGTAACGCACGAGACTGCTGAGTGCAGACCTATTTGTTCGGGCTCCATCCTTGCTACCGTCCAATGGATTCCCGTGGTTTATTTTTCGCTCTCTTGTTCGGTTTTAGTTAAAAAAAAACGAAGAAAACTAGTGTCCTCCTTGAATATGCGCGTGCAACGATCTGATTAGCTAACTTCAAGCCTAAATAAATAGTAAACAACGCAACATATAGAATTTTCTTCTTAACAATTTTCTCAGTACAAACAACACTGTAAATCCATTAGAATATATATATATATATATATATATATATATATATATATATATTGTAATAAACACTAAATTAATTTAATTAAATTTCAATTTAATTTAATTATTTGATTTTAATTTGCCTCACGTTGAGGTGCCAAAAATGTAATAATCAAGTTTAATTATTTAAATTAAATCCCACGTTGAGGCACAAAATGTAATAAAAACAATTGAATTAGATTTTAAAAGAACAAATTAAACCTTGAAATGATAGGATTTTAAATGAAAATTCAGAATTTAAAATATAAAACAAAGTTACTTTATTAAAACTAATTCTTATCGCCATTAAAAATTATGTTACAAGTTGGTAAAGTGCCACGGCTTAATTTCAGGGCCGACTATCGGGCCTCCAATAAAGAATGTTACGATAAGACAATTAAAACTTACAAAATGAAAAATTCTTAAGTTAAACAATTAGTGAAATATGAAATCTGACGATAAATATTATTTACATTAGGTTTACAGATAATAAATTCTCTTTTTAGTTTACATTAGCATTTTGCTGTTCGAAGGGGGCCCGACCTCACTCGATTATTGTTAAACACTTCACAGACAGGTCATGTTTCACTGAATTTAATGTGATTGTAATTTTCAGACACAACACTTCCTGTTCTTTTCAGTTGATAAGGTTCTTTTAAATCTTAGATGCTTGCATAAATATGCCAATGGACAAATACTTCAGATTGTCGCATCGTAATCCATAAACCCGGGACTTTACTATATTACACTTGCTTGAATATAGTCACAGGAACTTTTAATCAGGTTCGCTTTCCTGGTCTAAGCAATTTTCAATTACAAATTCTGAGAAAAACACTCTGCAGATTTCCAGAAAATACTCTCTGCTCTCTCTCCGCCAATTCCCAACACACATTCTTTCTGGTCTCTGACTATTCTGTACGTCTCCCAAAAACATACTAAAGTTCCACGCGTCCAGTCATGCCTTCGCGACAATGCCCATTAGCAAGCAAGCATTATCGGCCCCGTATTCTTGTACACAATTCTTATATTTACGCCGCCGACAATGAAAATCGTAAAATTTTGTTTATTAAATAACTACATGTTTTTAATTACAACAATATTTGTGTGTGTGTGTGTGCTTTAAAAATGGAGTAATTTTAACAAATCTTGGCTAACGTACAATCCGTGAATTGTCAGTGTGGGGTTAAGATATCCACACAGAGAGGTTAACAGGGGTTATATTTAAAACTAATGCTAAAATTAGATATATTCGTGTCGAATAAATATTTTTTGTGATTGCAAGGATATTAGTGTCACTCGATTTTAAATATAATTTCAACCTATAATGGCTTGAGTTTCACCCGACCCCTCCATATTTTCGTTGAACAGGACCCAGGCTAAGAAAATAATTATTATTAGACAGGGAGACCGAATAGCATGAAAAGCACGCCTATTTCCTTACGTAAAATCGAATTTCTCACTTCTTCGCCTATTAAGGCGGAACTTTTGGCTATATAAAGGATACTGTCAAATGTTCATGGGTTATTCTTATTCGTAAGTTTATGTTTATTCTGCTTTTTCAAAACTTTTTGATAGTTATATGCTCAATCAAAAGCTTCTTGATTCTTACAACGGACAGTTATGGTATTAGCTCACGTCTGCATAGTGCACAAGACGGTGTTGAAGGGTGCCTTCCAGCTACAAGTGAACGCCAACATCATTAAGCGTAATAAATCGAGTTCCGGAAGCATATATTTAGCAGACGGGCATACAAAAAGTTAAACATGTGGAGTAGGAATTTGGGGGATTTTAAGGGTCGAAATCGGAGGAGAAAGGGAGATAAATCTGACAGTCGGTGACCAACCACAGTGTAGGGTAGTCGGGTCTAACTCATGACCCGAGCAGTAAACGACCCAGCGCAACGTTGAGAAGCCGCTACATCTGCCCGACGCCGACCGATGATCAGCAGAGCCAACGACGCCGTCCACCGCCACCCCACAGCTGCCTAGATCGAACGTCACCAGCCACAACAATTAGAATTCTGCCGTCACGTTATCGTGAAGCTTTTGTTTTATTTCCAAGTATCGTAATGCCATTGACTTCAGTTTATGTAATTCAATTCCATTCAATTTGCCATGTTGAGGTTCGCCCAACGTAGTTATTAATTATCGTTGTTTATAATTAATTTATTGTTTCTTTTTATATTAATTCAATTTTGATTTTTTTTTCATTGAATTATTATATTAAATAAATCTTTTTACTTATGAAACCCACCTAATAATAAATAAAGTAAGTTAAAATATTTCACTTCTTAACTATAATATTTCAATTTTCATAATCCTGACCACATTATCGTACTGTTACGAAAATAACCAAAATTTATCTATTAAAGGAATGGTAATTAAATCAAATTAATTTAATATAGACCGAAGAATAATAAAGTTATGGTCGATATTAAAGTATACGTCTATATTCATTTGTAAATGTTTCACTACGCTCTTAAAAGCTTTGTAATTTAAGATATTTAGACACTTAACATATTTTCTTCTTAAAATCATTTTTTAATATAAGTAGAAATAAAAATACATTGATTTAAATTTAATTTATTCTATGCCCTTATTTAACGTATATAAATTTAAAGCTAAACCAGAAACATACTACATTCGTTTTTTCAATCCCAAACTGTGGCGTATTTATTCAGGCCAATATAAAATCGAACTTTCGGTGCTGTGGCTTATTTGTCAATTTTTATCACAGGGAATGCAGCGAATCGGTTTTCGATTAGACGTTATTTCCAATTTTATCTTGTCAAATAAACTTGGATTATCTTATTAGTTAAATCTCGAATAGTAGAACGCTGGCTGATATTAATAAATTTTGTTTAAAACTCAATGTAATATAATATAGATAACATTTCTAAGTGGAATTAAATGTGAGTAATTATCACGATTATGTTTTATAAATATTGAATTGTTAACATCTCCTAAATATTCTCAGTTACAGCTTTATAGTTTCACTTAACATTTCAATTGAACAGAAATACAAAAATTATTCTTACAAAAATGAATATTCTATATTAATACTTATAATTCATATCTGTTATTCAGTACATTAAATTAAAGCAAAAACGATGTGATTTATTCCTCAAATATAGCAAACCAAAATGTTGTTTGAAGTTTTAATAACTGGCCACTGTTTTTCTTCTCAACTGAAAAAGCTTTAACTTATTAGGAAAATATGAATTGTGAACCCACTTAACAAATATGAATACAAGTTGTTATAAATTACCTTATTATAACTTATCTGTGTGAAAAATCTCGAAAATAAAATATATAAAAAATGTCTAGAGTTCCAAATTAACTGATAACTTCTATTAGTATACTTTATCCATAACTGCAAACAATTGTCAGTGGAAAGTTACATAAATCACATTAATTAGGATAATAATGCTTAATTACACATTAATCACTTCTTGTAATATTAATCTCATAGTATTAATTAGAGTTAAAATGTTCAATTCCATTATTTATGTCAGATATTTTGTATCATAATTTGTTAAATTATAACATCTAATTATTATTTTGTATAATTTACATACATTGTCAGTTTTACATTGTAATGAAAATAAACGATAGTGGGTTGGATAGGTTTTGCCCAGGGGTCGTAATATGGAGACCCGTTGCTGGAGCAATTGTTCCATGCGAACCTACCAACAGCCAACAGTGAGGAAGATCTCACTGAACAAATTCTGGAGACCCGCCAATAGTAATTCAGAAAACATGTCAAAACACTTATTACTATATATATACATAAACTATATTCTATATTGGCAAACCAATTTAAAAACTGTTTCTCTCGGCTTGTTCTTGTGGCGGCTTTCGTATGAACTCATTGTTCCTGTTGACTCCAACACCTGTGTTCAAACCTGTGTTAATTTCTTGACATACTTCGGTGTTAATTTCTTCTCATACTTCGGTGTTAATTTTAGATCTAGTTAAACCTTAAATGATTAAAACATAAATACTTCTGCACCTATAATTAAGGGAGCTGGTAACGGCATTTTTCATTTTTTAATTATGTTTAATTTTTCTCGGCTGATAACTACGGACGAAATTGTAAAATTTCCCAGTTCTGTACAGAGAATTCCTGCTAACATGTTTTCCATACTTCATCACTAACAAAATAAGAGTAATTAAGTTTCGTTTTGAAAATTAGATAACTTTGGAGTCAAACAGAATAATCTAGCAACACTTTTACATTATTGCGGAAATTATAACTCCTCAATTGAAATTTTGTCAGACAGATATATAGGCGTTCCTTTTCCCAAATTGTTATTTATTAATTATATACATATTTTATTTAAATTAACGAAAGGCATACACCAGATGTTTCATAGATACTAGAGACAACAGACGACGCCTGACGGCATTCTTCCGATTAGGGGTAAATCCTCGAACCCGTATGTTCATTTTGGGGCTCGGTCAAAGACCTCTGTACGAACCAAAGCCAAAGTTAATAAAGGAAGAAAGTAAAAGATACAATGAGGCGACGTGATTGGCAAAAATGAATTTCGTCACGAATCTCCTGGGGTAACTGTCCAACCTGAACGTGTAAGGATCGTAAAGTGTGCCCTGTCACCTGTTTAAAATGAGCAGAGTCCAAGAGAAGAACCTCTCAGGGGACACTTGTTGTCTGACTTTTAGAGGAGACACTTGATGTGCAGCTCTGAGAGTGAACACTGGTGTACCGGAGGTCACGCGTATTCCAGGTCTTTGCTGCTCCTGAATCTAGTAAGCGCTAAGGTTTTTGCAACCAAAACCACCACGGTTTATCACGATGAAAGATGTTACTTTTGCTTCCTGAGTAACCTGCGGTTAATTAAAAACAATAACAGAAACCTCTGTATCCCGCAAAATGTTAGTGATCCTTGGCATCCCAATGGTGCTGCCCCACATTCTTTAACTTGTTAGAAGGAAAAGACGCATATATCGTCTACCGAAACCACCAACTGGATCTCCAAACCTTGTGGAATCGCAGAAGTGCGTCGAATAAGTTTTCAGATGAGAGCGGAGCAATGGGTCAGGGCGATAGAGGAATAGGAGGGCAGCGCTGAAGTTGAAACACACAACGAGAAGATATGCGAAACACAGATACGTAATCCTTTCCATTCTCTATCGACAACGTATTTAATTAAACACACCCCTGCAATATAAATGACCTCCTCCCAGCACTTCTCTTCCTCTCCTTCCCGACTAGCAACCAGTCGTCATTCCCTAACGTCGTGGGTCATCCAAGCTCTGCACATAGATCGAAATACCGCCCCTGGAGTCGGCCTGTCAAATCCTGATAAACTGCCAAAGATCATAGTACCATTCCGAACTTATATCTCCAACGCTTGCCTCTCCCTGTCACATTTCCTCCGGATTGGAAATAATCCAAAATAATAATATTACAGAAACCAGATAAAAACCTACCCACAGGCATTGCATAATGTTATTGGCAAAATCCTCCAACGTAACATCACAATTTATCCACAATCCTGTGCAGAAAATTTAATAACATCCACACAGCAATTTGCTTCGCAGAAAAAACTTTCCAACTCTGTCGCTATCACCAAATTCATTTTTTTTCAAGTATCATCTCTCTTAATAGCTGTCAACCCACAGCAGCCTTGTTCGTGGCCATTGAAAAAGCCTACAAGGTGTGGATAGAAGCACCTAAACTTAAATATTCCAATCCAATTAGTTCACGTAATACGATAGTTCCTAATCGACAGATTCTTCTTATTGATAAATGATAAAAACTGTTTCTACTTCTCTGAACCTATAACGGGAAAGGACCTTGGTACTTATATGACAATAATATCATCATCATCCACAGCATCAAGATTTGACTTGCATAGTGCGTAAAATGACACAAATTAAGTATTCCTACAACATACAGTCTCCCACACATAATTTTAGAAAGAACTGTTATTGCATCTATCGAGCGTATAACACGCGTGTAATATTAAGTTGAAAAAATAAATATTTACCTTGCCAGAGGGTCTGCATACACATGTGACATCGGATATCTGCACAAACATTTGCTGCCATTCCCTCTTTTTCATTTTCCCGAGCTTCGTCTTTGACGTTGAAAATCGTGTTCTCTCAGAGTAGGTCATTGATCGTCAAACCTTTCCTACTAGCCTTATATGATACAGACGAGGAAACTTCACTTCCAGTCGAATACCGAAAATTATGACGATATTAGGAGAGCAAAATATTGCCAGCAAACCTTGTAGGTTCCTTTGGGGATGCCTTTGCCTTTCTCCGTTTTTGATCTAAGGTTCCCACAAGCCGAGGAACCTCGGCTTGTTTTGAGAGGTGTATGTTCCGGGGTCACAGACCTTGGGCATATGGTAAGAGTTGTTCTCTGTTCCCATTGGAACAGTCGGCAAGCTGCCTCCTAAACTGGTCGAGATACGGAGAAGGGAATGCTGCGTCCCCACAGCAAACTCTTCTCCCGCTATCGGAAGGGCGTGGGACAAGTACCAAATGCCCGACCTACCTGATGCAGGTTTTTCTAGGGTTTTCCCTGCAAATCTTTTAGGCGAATTGCTGGGTAGGATCCTTAAACCATAGCTCGGGGGCCCTAGTTAACCCTTTGCTACCTTCCTCTACCCTTCCGCATCCCCCCTTTCAAATCCCTTTCCTATGCTATAAGAGGGGAGTTGCCACTATGTGGATTACCCTATACATAGCCTGTCTACACCACAAAAAAAAAATTGCCAGTTGACAACTAACACGCGAAGAGCTCTCAACCAGAACGTTTTCTACACACGAAAAAAAATACATATTGTTTTCCAGAAAGATGAACCCAAATATCCATAAATGCTAAACGTAAATTCATTGGGAATAATTATTCGTGTGAACAAACTTGGAGAAAACTTTAGCGCCAAGGTATAAGCAAAATGCATTTATATAAATAAACCTGGCCGTAATAATCACTAAAGGCTACTTCCGACCAAGCGTAATTCACAGAATTATATACACAGGAGAAACATCTGTACGAGGTTGTCCAAGAAATACACAACCTAACAAAGAAATAATAAATAATTTAGTGAATTTTTATTTATTTCCTTACGTAGAATTCAACTTACCTCGATACATTTTCCCCATTGATGTTCCATAGGTTTGGTACCCTGTTCAATGTGCACCTGAATATAGGCATCAAGCGCAGACTCCACCCCTTCATTGGCAAATCTTATACCAACGAGCCATTTTTTTCAAAGTTTGTAAAACAAAATAATACGATCAAGCTAAATATAGCGAATAGAGTGCATGAGGAAGTAATTCAAACTGAAACTCATTGATGATGAGATTTGTCTGTGAACTATGTGATTCGCAGATCAACAAGAACAGGATGTTCCTTTCTTCAGGTGCACATAAGAGCTTCAGACGACTCAACTGAACAACACAGTTCCCAAACTCAAATGCATATATTTTTAATTGTATTTATATTATCACTTCTTTTGTCTGTATATGGCTATTTTTCTTCTTATTTATTTTTCTAAACAGACGAATATTTTTTTTATTTTAAGGATGTGTTCATCATAGCAACAACAACATATCAAGAACACACCAGATTAATGAAATCAATAAATTATTAGAACAGGATGTTGCTTCCTTCAGGTGCTAAGAAAAATAAAAACATAAAAGCCTAGAGCGACACAACCTGACTACACAGTTGACAAACTCAAATGCATTTATTTTTCTTAGGAACAAATACCACATTATGTGGTACTTATATCATCACTTCTTTTCTCTGTATTCGGCTATTTTTCTTATTATTTATTTTTCTAAACAGACGTATATATTTTTATTTTAAGGATGTATTGATCATATAAACAACACATCAGATTAATAAAATCAATAAATTATTAGAAAATAAGAAATAATTGCTAAAAAAACCTTCATAATATAATGTAATTAAAAATCAAGTAATGTTCTTTATGTCTGTATTCTACGATATAAAATTCCAAAAAACAATATTTGTATAACTTGCTTGAAGAACGTTATAATACGTGCGGTCACACGAAGCCTATTAATTTTTAAAAACTTGGTAAGAGAATGAATACCCTAATTTTGCATCGGTAAATTTTTAGAATATTTGTAAATATTATATGTGCACATATTTCCTCGTAATGGCAGTACATCTTGAGACGACGCCCCTGTCACTCAGTCCATGTTTTATTCTAGAACAGCGGAGTGTCTATGCATATTTAAGTCGCTTCATGTCAACGCAAACGAGATGCCTCTAGAGAGAAATGTAGCCTGTACTGATATTTCCTTTAAAAACATATAGTTAGTTCAACGTATTGACGATACAAAAGTTATTAATTATTGTCTAATTATTTTCTCACTGTTTTAGTCTTTTTTCTTAGAAATTATAGTTTCACATTTAAAGTTTGAGTATCCTAATCCGAATGATACAGTATTAAGATGAATTAAGTTTATCTGTAATTTGCCATATCATATTAAGTAATTGTTTTTTCAGAACATTTATTTTGTTCGTTTTTCACATGAAAACAGTCAAAACGTTTTCGATGCACATTTATTATAGAACTTAAAGGTCCTAGACATATCACACAGATAACTGGGTCCCTCGGCATTGATACTAAATGGAAAAAGTATTAAATCCTGATTTATAATGCTTGTGTACAGTTTTTTTTCGGTTTATACCAAACCCACACGCCTTTTTTCCGAATCGGTAAATAACTTTGAGATTATATTAAATTATTTAGCCACCATTTGAAAAACATATAATTCATTCCTCCCGATGTACTCTTCCTTTTTTAAAAAAACATGTTGTTATAAAGAAAATAAATCTTTGTTGTTTAGAGTAGACGAGAAATAATCTGATAGATGGAGACGAGAAGTAACAAAGTGTTAATTAAGAAAAACATTTGACACTGGATCATTAGTAACGAGTTAAAGAAAAACGATGCATCCAAGATATATTCTGTCTAAATATACAACGAAGACAAATCTTGAAGACCTTAACTCCGAGCATAATGTTTGCAATGTCGGAGATGCTGAGAAGAGATCTTCTACCGAATTATAAACTAAAATCCATTAATTCATTAGTGACTGTTGGAAGAAATCAGCGAAATTAACGACTGCCTGTAGATACGTTCAGATTCTGTTTTACAAATATGATTACTAATATTGTTATCAAATTGTACCTACTACAATTTTCTTCTCTTTCAATAAATGTAAATGGCGAAGTATTGCAAATCCTTTATTTTTTAAGGACTTTAAAAAATAATAAATTTATAACACAATATAAACTGAGACTCTGATACCTCCTTTTTGATACCAATATCTTTAAGCTTTCTCCTTCTTCCCTAAAAAATAAGTCTTTCGCTTATTCACAACTATAGTGACTGAATTTTTAACTAAAATTTCTTATATTCATCATTATACCTCACTCCAGTGTTTCATTTATCTCTAAGTAACGACTCTATTTGCTACATTCATTTGGTAATGAATAAAACATTTAATCCAGTGAACAACTATGCAATTTTATTAATCTTACATAATTTCGTTTTGTACGCAGACAAGTATTTCGAATCGATATAATTCTGTTCACAAATGAGTACTTTTCCAAAGAGCGTAGATTTTAAAATAGGTGTCACTTGTACCAACATCATTTCTTGGATTATAATATTCAAAACCCTCTCCAAGCCTTATGGATGATTATTGAAAATAAAGAATGGAGTCTTGTACCTACTGCGACAAATACTGAGTAGGATCCTTAAACCATAGCCCGGGGTTATCTTCCTCTACCCTTCCGCATCCCCCCTTTCAAATACCTTCCTATGCTATTAAAGGGGAGTTGTCAATACGTGGATTTTCCTCATGTAGCCTGTTACTCTAAAAAAATCTGTGTAAAATCTGGACAGGCTGTGAGAGCTTCTCCCTCGCAGACAGAACCTTTCTGGGGATGCCTTCGTCTCTCTCCGTTTTTGAACTAAGGTTGCCACAAGCCGAAACACCTCGGCCTGTTTTGAGAGGTGTATGTTCCGGGGTCGCAGACCTTGGGCATGTGGTAAGAGTTGTCCGCTATTCCTTTCAGAATAGTCGACCAGCTGCCTCCTAAACTGGTCGAGGCACGGAGGAGGGAATGCCACAACAAAACCCTTTCCCGCCATCGGAAGGGCGTGGGAAAAGTACGAAACACCTGATGTAGGTTTTCTAGGATTATCCCTGCATCACTTTTAGGCGAATTGTCGGATACGATCCCTAAACTATAGCCCAAGGGATCTAGTTAACCCTTGGCTACCTTGCTCTACCTTTCCGTATTCCCCGTTTCAGTCCCTTTCCTGTGCTATAAGATGGTAGTGGCGACTATGTGCATTACCCTATATAAAGCCTGTATACACCTTCAAATTCCTCCAATTTCTCGGTGTAAATAATTAATAAAATCTTATCGGGATTCTAACCAGATGAACAATTGTATCCGCGACGTCTTAAGAAGACGATGACACAACGTTATCGAAAAGTCGTGAAAACATTTGTTCACTCGATTAGAAACCCGAGTATATTTTATTCATAATTATTGTAAGAGGAAATATTGACCATCTGCCTCGTATTTATGCATAACATTGGCGTATCTAGCAATTATTCGATTCCATGCGGAAGTGGACGATTTCCAGCAAAAATACAGTATAAATTTATATTATATTCACAATATAGCCTTCATATTTACATCAAAACTTTAAAAAATTGAACATTACAATTTATGTATTAAGTCTAAGTAACGTTCTACGCAGAAAAAAAATTCCAGTAGTCTGGTGTGTTAATGTGGGCGTGGGCTGCGTTGGCGCCATGGCAGCTCAGTTCAAAGTTGTTAGCGTGCAGTGAGGAACTGATATTTTTGGTTGGCGCCCGTTTCCGACGCCCCCGCAAGCACGCGCATCAGTATTCAGTAGGTCCGTAACTTGGGATTCGTTTTAGCGAGGATAGATTCATACCCTCATCCTTCCCTCCGGCGATGTGACAGCAATCGTGCGAAGGACGTCGCCTTCATTTCGTACAATTCTCAAAGGAAACTGTTTGAAAATTCCGCTCCTGTTCCCGAGGACAATGCTCCATAGACAGCGGAGCGAGAAGAGGAAATTCCACAGTCCTTTCACAGATTTACTGTCTAAATAATCATTATATTATTTTATTTGCTTTGTAACAGTATTTTGAAACCGTAACCTATTAGAATTCATGAATTCTATTCATTCGATTCAAACAATCGTTACCTTATACATATATTTAGAGAGATGCATAAATTACTTAAGTGTTCGACGTTATTTTTAAAAATGTAAATGGAGAAAATTATTTGTTTGTCCAGAGCACACAAATGGAATAGAAGGGCAGTTTACAATAATTGTCGATAAGTTTCCATCAGGAAGACACTAAGGATTAAGTAGGCCTACTTATTAGCTTTCCTGACAGTATTAAAGTGTGAACAAATTCCTCAGGATCGAACTTTAAGGATGGAATATATTAAAAAATATGAGCAGATGCCAACTTCGTTAAAAAAAATCGTTAAATGTTTCAGGAAAGAGGTTGATCTCATTGGGTAGGACCAAAATAAATATTGGAAGACATAGCAAAAAGAGAAGAAAAATAAACTATGTAACAGTGGAGAGTAAATGAGCAGTAGGAAAAGTATTTTGTGTCTGGAAATGTATGATCATCAATTATGAGAAAAAAAAATTCTATCAATTGCATTTAATAGTTACTTTCGGTGATATTTTGTTAATAATTCATTCATTCAATTTAAAACATTTCAATAATTTTAATTACAAAATTTTAGATGCAACAATGGCTTTTGATATAAAATTACATATTCTGAAATAAAAATCTGATATATAATATTCTCAAAATATTATTAATATATATCGATTGTCATAGTTATGTACTTGCAACTCAGTTCAAGTCTAAACTTATATTATTATCGATATAAGGTAATTTTTTTTAGAGCAACAGTCTAAATTAGGGTAATGCACGTGGTGGCAACTCCCCTTTAATACAATATTAAGATATTTGAAAGGGGGGATGAGGAAAGGTAGAGGAAGTATATCTGGGCCGAAAACGGGTATCATACGTTTTACATGATTACCATCACACGAGTACGTTTCTAAATGGATTAAATTTGAATAAATAACTAAATTAATATTATCAAATATCTGGACATTTTAAACATGTGTAAAGGACTATAGTGCAATTAAAATTCGATGACCCAAAGTATCAGGATGGAAAATGTCGACCGGACGAGGATCGATACCAAGTTTTCCGCTTTCTGAGTGGACGTCTTAGCCACTGGACTATCCCTGAGTACTCCAGTTTCGGTGCGAAATTGCTCCATCCATTACACCTGCATGCAGTCCCACAATTTTTTTACAATCGCAATTTTTATGGCCTAAATTTTAGGACGTCAAATGAATAAAGTACGTTATGTAATTTGATTATTAGAAATTTAAATTCAAGAACATAAATTTAGAATGAAAAATGTACGCCTGATTGAAAATAATGAATAAGAAAGATAGCCAATTTAGACAAAAAAGTGATAATATAAATACCACATAAATTTTCTAGGATCCTTGTCCCTTTCGTCGTTTTCTCGTAATTTTACTGTTGAAAGTGGCTAAAAAGTATATTTCACTGGAACATACATCGTTTCACTTCTAAAACTACAAATCCCTCCACTTCATATATTGTATTCTTATTTAGTCGAATATTACAGTCCAAATCATTTAAATATTAAAGTAAATAGCAATTACAGGTATTGTATAATTAAGAATCTCAGTGTTCAAGGGAACATGCTTAACGCCTTAGCTGCAGAATGTCAAATGAACTTCAAAATATTATGTAATAATGTTATAACTAGTGAAATAGTCCTTAAGATGTTGTTTTGTATTTTTCAATATAATTTTATCCAAAATGCAAGTCATTTGGATAATTATGGCAACGTTAAAATGACTTGTTTGGTGAGGGAAACCGTCCCTAGCTATATGTCTGTGAGGTCATGGGTGCTGTAAGGGTGGGCGTTGAGCGGAACGAATTTTTATTTATATATTTCCAAAACCACTCGAGCTGATGAATGTTTAGATCATCGCGAAATGCGAAAAACGTGATCCGTTGTAGTTTGGAACACGATCTGAGTCGGACGCGTCTCTCGGGTGTGCGATCGAAGACGAGGAATCAGTCAACTACACCATTCAGGTACGAGAACTTAACCTGGGACCTGCCGATAGAAGCGGGAATGCCGCCTCAACATCAAAATATCCGCTGTGTGACAAGTTACTGTCGTGTCTTTGCAGTTCTCCTCAGAGACAGGCTCATCTGAACAATTGGTTGGCCAAAGTTGTAAATAAAATTCCGGAACTTATATAATTAGTTTCTTAGACTTATACTGAATTAGTATGAATATGAGAGTTTGAATATAATACCAAAAAGTAATCAAAGCCAGGAAATACGAAATTTTAACAGTCTCAAGTATTCACGAGTCCTGGAAAGTCGCTTATTTGCTCTCTGTATGGATCAACTTAAATTTTATAAGACGATTTACGTTTTAAAGAAAAATTAATTATCCATATGCGCATGCATTCGCTTACTAAATTATCAAAGGGAGCGGATAAGCGATGCCATTATATAGCGATTACTTAGACGTGACTTCAGAAAAAAAAAATACGTTAAAGAAATTTTTAAAACAATATGTCTTGCCAATATGTATTTTTTAAGCACATCTGTAAATACTATATATCAATTTAATTCCATAATCTTAAAATAGTATTTGAGCTACAAATTAAAAGTAAACACGGACTATTTAGTATTTCCTAAACTAATTTACGCATTAATATTCTACATTACTTAAAAATATCATAATTCTCACAAAAGACTTACAAATTTACAGTTCTCCATTGACTCATTGTTTGTTGAGAGAGTAAATTTCCTCTAATCGGCGTATTCGTGTACCTCGTGAGCTATTTGCATAAATATTATAAAATGAAGTAAATCCTTGGTTACAAATCATTTTCCACACAACTGTAATGCAAAAAAAAACACCTCAGGGCTAACTAGAGCAATTTTTAATGTCCATGGTCTATACATCGTAAATAGGAATTCAAGAAAGGAATTATCGCATCAATAATAATAAATCTGATTTTAATACAATCGTATTGTACCAAAGTTAAGTGCTGCTCCAAATATTGATCTACACACTTGTCCTTTTACCGTGAATATCCATTATGTAATTTGGCTTAAAGGTATAAAGTAACTTCAAATATATTATCCGACTAAGCTCGTTCAGTAGTGGATCATAAATCCACAATTCAAACACGACTGTTACTTACTAATAATGTGCGCAATTGATCAGTAAATATAGATATTTGCAAAATATTTGTGTCGTTGCAAACATTTGCGTGTTCTGTGACCGTAGTGACTAATTGAAACGTCATGGGAGCAATATCGGGCACGTACCACAATGGATAAGGTTTATTAAAGGCACACAGCCTAGTACTGGCAGGAAATACAGCAAATGAGATTTGATTGTGAAGGAACATTCAGATGGAAATCTCCAACCGCAATGCATTTAAATCGTATTCCAATCAACATCGGTTGATTACATCTTTCTTATTACAATGAAATGAGAAATAATATCAGTTAATATCTTTCTTATTACTAAAATTCACAAAAATAAATTATATTGGTGAGTTTATATGACCATGAGTATAGCTAATAGAAATATTTTGTAGAAAACCGATGGTTGACTTTAATGGTTTGTTAGCGAATGTACAGCTATTACACAATTTCTTGATTCAACTTAAAATCTATAATTTTTTAAACCTCATTTAAAAATGCATGATTTAACACCACAAATTTACGACAAAGTAACTGACCGACACTTTTTATCGGTGATGATCATAGTATAATGGATCATTTTGCTAGTTACCTAAGTAAACATTTGAAGTATTAATGTACGATACGTATGTAAACTATTTAATTCAACATTAACAAATGTAACCATTTAATAAACTTTATATTTGGAACCTTTTTCTTCCTTTATGGGACTCCTCTAAACATTTTTACTGTCTGAAACATTTTTTTTTTTGCAACTAGATGAATACTATTCAATCCTTTACTCACATTTAATTTAAAATTATTAATCTTCAGTCTGTAATATTGCGTGAATATGTGGACATTTCACTGTCAAATCAAACGAGAATTTTTAATAACAAAATAAGAAAGGTACGTACTATATTTGAACTACTATTTTAATGCTGGAAAGATTAAACGTGTAAGAGACGTATGGTTAAATACGAGGGAGAAAGCCTTAAGTTTGATAAAAAATCGAAAGTGGGCGCCAGTGGTCTGTAAGTTAGTACGCGTATGTTAAATAATGTGCCAGATGCCCCATAAGTGGAATCACAGTGCAGATGCGCAAACACCGGCACAGGAACAGTATGCAGATTTATTCCCCACTAGCAACGTGCACAAGAGAAGAACAGCGTTCGTTGATTAGATTTCTGCGAAGTGAAATTGTGAAACCTATAGACATTTATCGCAGAATGAAAATGTGGATATCTGTTTGTCACAGCATCATGTGTATCAAATTCGCAAATGGTGTGACGTCTGCAGCCGATGCTCCACACCCGGGCCAGGTACATCGTGTCGTGACTGTTTAGAAGACAAAGGCGTCCTCTTGGAACACTACGCGCCGAGAGGGACGACTGTTACCAGTAACACATACACAGAACTCCTAAAAAAATCATCTTCGGCCTACCATTAGAAGAAAACGACGTTTATTGCTACCGACATGTGTTCTTCTGCAACATGACAATGCACGGCCCCATACGGCTCGTTCGGTGGTTCCGACAATTGCAGACGTGCGGTTTGAATGTCGGCCGCATCCAACATACTCGCCCGATCTTGCCTTAAGTGATTTCCACTTTCTGGGACGAAATGTAATTCTGTTGACGAGGTGTGCCAAGCGGTGGACGAGTGGTCGAACCATCTCCCAAAAGATATTTTTTCTACGGGAATTCAGTCACAGAGGAGACTATGTTGAAAAATGATACAAGTTTGTTGTATTTGCGCACAATAAATAAAATTTAAAAAATAATTAAGGTTTTCATTTGACTCCCCATCGTAAATCATTAACTGACATTTTCCACCACAAACGTTTCTATTTTTCCACTTACTCTATCCCGCCACTTTTGATGCGAATTATATCAAAATTTGTTAGTTTTGTAATTATTATTGTCATATTTCATATATAGTTCGATATTATACGTATTTAAAATATTTTAATGAATAATCAATTCAGTTTCATAATTAATTCTAAGATTTCATATCTAATTGTTTATTTCGGTAATTTCGTTAATATCAAGGAATAAGTAACTATAGTGAATAATAAGATATATACCTAAAAACTAAAAAAAAAATAGTTCATGATTCTTAATGTGTGGCCCCCAAGAAGGGAGTTGATGTATTTATTTTACAACGGGCACACTCACTATCATTTTCCACCTACTTTGAAAATGCTTTGTGATTTATTGATACTTGTTTGAGGCCGGCGTTGCCCGACACTAATCTCTTTCGAATATATTATAATAATCACACGTCAAGAGATGACTCAACCGGCAACTGTTTATCTCATTGACACCGAAAAGTCTACACAATTATGATTCAGTTTGATCCATTTATTACTTCTCATTCCATTCTCCACTTCCTGCAACTCTTCCTGATTGGGACTGAGCACTTATCCTGTAGGATGAGATTTACTACCAAACTAGCGAACAATAAAACTCCAGATTCGACAAGAAAATAACAATAATTTGGACATTTTATAATTTATCCCCTTCCGGTGCGGAGCTTGAACCGACGCCAAAGACCAAATATTGTTGTTAGGTGTTATTATAAATTCATATAAGAATATTTTTTCATTATATTTTAGTTTTGTTATACTTTATTTTTATTATATTCGAATTTTAATATTAAAATTTTTAAATAATTATTTTATCTTCCATAATTATATCTATTATATGAGTCGTTTTGTTCTTATATGTAACATGTGAAAATATGCAGTTACATTAAATAAAAACTTTTGAATTTCTGTATCAACGTGTGGTTCTTTACTGTCTCTATATAGAAAAGAATATCAGTGTCAGTTTGTCCCCTATAAACACCTAAACAATTCATCTCATTGCGATGAAACTTCGGTGAGTTGAGCGCACCGCCGTGAAGGCTTCTGTCGGATTTTCGAAGCGTTAAAAAAATTCCAATGAGTGAAATATTAAAAAATGCTAAAACGGCCTATATTAGCGTTTATTACTTACTTTTCTGGACCTATGAGATTAATAGTTTCTATCCACATGTATTTAGTGTTTAATTTCAACCCCTTAAAGCATCAATAAGGGATGGGGTGGAGAAGCATTACATAAAAATAACATGAAACAACAGAGATTGGTGTCAAATCCAGGTTTATAGAAGTTATTAAGTTTAATTCTGCCATCACTATGTGAGTTAAGTTGTAGTCCAGACCCTAGGTGTGGGGGTGGGGGAGAATGTGGGTGAAAGGCCGTTACATAAAAGTAATGAGTAAACAACGGAGACTGGTATTGAATATGGGGTTATGGAGGCCGTTGGCTTTAATTCTGACATTAACCATACTGGTTAAGATGTAGTCAACTCCTAGAAGGGGGCGGGGTGAAAGGGTGCGATTCAAATTTACGATTACAATATTAAATGCGTAGACCAAATTTATGCTGGTTAAATGAAATGTTTACCAACAGGTTAATGTCGAATCAATACCTACTACGGGTTAATTTAAATAAATACACGGGCAACGCCGGGTACTGTGATATATAAAAGCCTGGATTGCGGCTCTCTTCGGCTGCTAGATGATTGTGTTTCTATTTATTGTGATCACATATTTCTCATAATTAATATACTACTAATTATTTATAAGGTATTACTAAAACGACTAAAATAATATTTCACTTGTAATGACAATCCACTCAGAATAACTTACCTACATTTCTCAATTACGTGTACTGGTAGAGGTCGTACAGAAAGGAAATCTATTTCCCTTTTCGTTGTGATATTTTGTTTGAGATAATACTGTCTGTAATTTTGATTACTTATAATATACAGTTGTAAAACATATTTTTATACTGTTTTCCGGAAACTTCTTCATGATATTGCCACACACATAGGCAATAAATTACTTTTACAGCAAGTGAAAGATCTTAGCTTTAGTATAACCATGGGATCTTGCAGGAACTTCCAGAGCCGCTTTAGAATGACGTATGGGAACTTCACGTCACTGAACAGAACAATTCCAGACGTGTTCCAAAGCCCAGGATTTAGGAATATCGTTCCCAACCTGCACGGAGATAAAGTCAAATCCTCTTCCCTCCAGAATAAGGATTTATAAACGTTCCACATCTCAGCAGTCTCATATTAAGTGAATCAAATTCAAGTAATGGAATAAATTACTTATATCACTATGGCAATATAAAGTACAATTTTTATGTACGTGTCGAACAATATTTCTAACTAAATAATAAATTAATGAAAAACATTTTGAGTGTAAATTTAAGTATGCTTTTATGCATTATAAAATTATTTTAGAAATTATTAAACAATTTTTTGTATATTACAGTTGATTAATAGTAGGGTTAAAATAAACTAAATATTTGGTCAGGTGTTCTTTAATAAGAATATGGCTGTGCAAATCGAGGGGGGGCCAACCATTTACACCAATTTTTTGATGGACGAGTTCAGATACGCCATATAACTGTAGCAATTTTTTACCGTTCATAGTTAGGGATTACTAAATAGAGATAGATTCTACTTCGGTTAAGAGAGGAAAAGGATTAACTTAATCTCGCAGCTAACCTAATTACTTAACACAGTTTAATGAAGCACCAATCTAACTTAAAATATTTTTTCACTATGGTTCCCACAAGCCCAGGCACCTCGGCCTGTTCTGAGAGGTGTATATTCCGGGGTCACAGACCTTGGGAATACGGTAAGAGTTGTCCCCTATTCCCATAGGAATAGTCGGCCAGCTGCCTCCTAAACTGGTCGAGGCACGGAGAAGGGAATGCTGCGTCCCCACAGAAAACTCCTTTCCCGCTATCGAAAGGGCGTGGGACAAGTACCCAATGCCCGACCTACCTCATGCAGGTTTTTCTAGGGTTTCCCCTGCATTACTTTTAGGCGAATGCCGGGTAGGATCCTTAACATACAGCCCGGGGGCCCTAGTTAACCCTTGGCTACCTTCCTCTACCCTTCCGCATCCCCCCTTTCAAATCCCTTTCTATGTTATTAAAGGGGAGTTGCCACCATGTGAATTACCCTCATGTAGCCTGTTACCCTAAAAAAAAGTCAGGAATAATTTACTTTTTAAAATAATTTAAATATTGTAAATAAAGTATCTATCACAGCATTTAAACATTAATGAATTTTTGAGCCTGTTTTTATTTCGCTAGTCTTTTAATGTTTGGTGTTAAATTTGTTACTGAGTGCAGCAGAGAATTCTTCGAATTTAAATAATTTATACGCGACCTTGACTTGCTTTTAATCAACTTCATTGATGAAAATGCTTAACATCTGATTGTCGTTACAAAGTTATATATATATATATTCTACAAATTTTCCTAGCTCTGAGAAATGTTCACACGGTAAAGAACGCCAGAAATGAATTACCTCACAAGCATTTTGTTCTGAAGATCATCAAATTTGATTGTTAATAATGATTTTTTCGAAAATTAGTCAATTCCAATTGTATGTTTCTAGACATCTGAATTATATTTTGTTTTTCTAAGTGAAAATGGGCTTATATAGGCGAGAATGCAGTTTTCTTCTTTAGTAAAATAATGATAACGACTTTCAAATGTCCCTAATTATTAATGTATTTTTAGAATTAGACTGTTATTAAAATATATACATCCTCTTAAAAATATGGTACATTATCAACAATTTTTATTCTACTTAAAAACATATTACACACTTACAAGTACAAGTAAAAGAATCAATTTTTTGAGAAAATCATGCTCGAAGTTGAGACACAAGAAAATTTCACGAAAAACTTAAAGGTAAAACGGTTATTAGAACAGTTTTGTATCGTCAAATGTTTTTTTGTTAATGCTTAAGTAATTATTGTTTTCACTATTTATTTGCGCAAAGCAGTACTTAGGCCTTCAACGAACAATTCTTGCAAAAATGACTGAATTGAACTTTTATGTATTACAATTGATGTTATAAATTACAGAAAGCATGTATACTTAAATAAAACAATTTCATAACGTTCAATAAAGTTTACTATTTAAGAATATGTAATTACAGATTGAACATCAACATTATTGAACAAGTATTCAATCAATCAATGAAGTGTTCAGCATGACTACTGAGTATGTTTCTAACACTCTGTCATGTTCATTTTCTAAATGTCGATCAGCCGCTTCATGATTTTGATGAACTGGCCTCAATCTTCTTGGATCATCGTGGTAGTTTGTGGAAGAGCTCTTGTTGTACTGGTGACACAAAATGATGGTTTTTGTACTACAGATATTTTAACTTAAACTTTTCATTATTTATTATTATAGGACGGAAGACATTGATATTTCTGCCGTAACTGTGCGGTTTTTTTTGTTATCAACAGTTTTAAAACCCCAACTTTCTTCGTTGAGAATTTCTTTTTGACCACGATGTCGACGCTACCGTTATAAACTTCAATTAAAAAAAATTCTTTCTAAAATAAGACTCATGATTTATTTTCCAAATGAAACCACTGCATTTTTTCTAGCCTTTTCCAGATTACTTGAGGTAATCGTCAAGGAAATTCTGAAATTTCCTGCAAACCTTGGAAACCATCAATCAGGTACAAAGATCCACCTGCATTTCCTAGCTGCCTTTTCAATCACTCCAAATTCTCAGCCACATTCCATATAGAAATGACCAGACACTAAGAATTTCTGAACTGCAGTTTCTACGTGTATATTCTGGGTAAAGTATTGACTATACTTTACGAAGTGTTACTTTTATTGAAACTTCACGCATTGTCACTAAATGTTGTGAGATATTTGGCTGATGTTCGCAATCTATTTAAATGATGTATTAGATAGGACGGAGTTTTTTGGCATCCACTAATTAATATTCCACAGTGTTCAATCAAATTTTTATTAATATATTAGCTTTACGTTCCGCTCCCCAACCTAACCCTTCGGAACCTAGCTTCAAATAAACCACGATGTTGATTGACGGTACTTTAAAAACTCTGGAATTCTCCTACTACATAAAATAAGTGTCTAAAAATTATTCCGAAATGAAAGAGTGAAAAATATTCGCTAACTTAATAAGGTCAAAAATATACTACTGGAAACCTGAAAAAAGAGAAAAAAATACGACCTTTAAGTAAGTAGAGACCAAAAACATAAATGGTGCCCTAAGAAAATAAAAAATACGCCCGTTAACTTAAGATCGTTTCATGAGACTCCTAATTTATATAAATACTTTAATTTATTATTAAATAGGGGTGATATAAATTTATTTGAATTTGATAACAAAATTATTTTGATTTACTAATATTTATACCAAATGTTCATTTCATCCACACATATATAAAATGCGCATAGTTCGATTAGAAAATCTCAGGGTGGAATACGAACAAACTATAATGAAATGTCAATTGATATATTTTTAAAGAAAGGTAATGAAAGATAACCGCGGGATTTGATTACGTAACCCGACTGTGTCAGCCGCAAAAGGCGAGCAGAGTCCCTTCTTCAACTTTCTGCAACGGAAATACCTGCATCGCGCTTTCAGTTGCAGCTTCCGGCTTCCTTGCTGTCCTCATGTGGACGAACACAGCAGCAAATTTTATTCAGCTATGAGACACACCTTCCTCAACTCGGATCTCTATCCGTCCCGTTTGTTTTTACGAACCAGCGTCCATGCTGCCCCGCAAAGCAACTCCTTACTCCCCGCTGAACATCAGAGCTGACCATTCAGTTCCACTGCCCTGTGACCACCCGCTGCGTTGTCAAAGCAAAAAAAAGAACATAAAAATTCCGTAACCGTCATGCTAATTATTGAGATTAATCGGGTATTCCATTGTCTTGGAGTAGAAAAAATTGAGAAAGAAAAAGGAAAATGAAAGGAATGAAAAGCCAAGAAAACAGAATAACAGACAGAAAGAGGCAGGTCAAAGAGAACGATCGTCTAGAAGATTAGAAATAAGATTTATAGATTTACTCTAAGCGAAGAAAAGAAAGGAAACAAGAAAAACAGAAAGAGAGAGGCAGTGTGTAAGAAACAAGTAAGTTGAAGAAACTCCGACGTTTCGAACAGTACAGAAAAAACTCTGTTCGTCATCACGGAGAGAACAACACTCAGACGTGCAACATGAGAGTCCAAACACTCATTAGGGGGGTAGACCTATATACTGGGACAGCTGTCACTCTAGGACCAGGCCGAATTTAGTAGGTCTGTCTCCCTGCGTCTGAGTGTTGTTCTCTCCCTGATGACGAACAGAGTTTTTTCTGTACTGTTCGAAACGTTGGATTTTCTTTAACCTAACTTGTTTCTTTCACACTGCCTCTCTCATTCTGTTTATTCTTGTTTCTTTCACACTGTCTCTCTCTTTCTGTTTATTCTTGTTTCTTGGAGTTTCATTCCTTTTATTTTCCTCTATCTTTCTCAATTTTTCTACTCCAAGACAATGGAATACCCGATTAATCTCAATAATAATATTTCTCCATTGTCAAGAAATCCGTATCATGGTTTCAAATCCACATCATGGTTAATGCAAAAATTAAACTGGCCGACTCTTAAGCCTAGTACGCACTTGGATTCTATGTTGCGGACTCATTGTCGCGGAGCAGTCTGAGCTGTGTCTGGGACTCTCAGCAACAATGAGTCTGTGAATCTAGCTATTAAGGGTTAGTATTTTGCAAGGGTTTTCCATCGCACCCGAAATGGGATTCTCGTACTCAATGTTGCGCTACATTCTTAGTGCGGACGGGAATCCGACGCATGGCTGCCCTCTCCCGACATCTCGGCTTGTGTTCCCTCCCAGTTTTTCGTTTTCTTGTTAAAAATGGGGGATACGTTTGCACCATAAAATTAATTGAGGATCTTGAATCCAATAGATGTTTAAGGGAGCGTCTCCTCGGACGTATACAAAGATATATCTAAAAAAATTGTGAAGAATGAATTCTGTTCTGTTTATCTATTCTCTTCATTTATTGATTTCTCTGGTCTATATTCATGTTTATTCTGCTGATTGCAAGGTCATTATCGGAGGGAGAAAAAAAATCTTATGGAGTTAAAAAAGAGTGGTGCTGAATTGTTTGGTCACGAAATTCCGAGGAAGCAGGACTACTGACTTCGGATTGTCAACCTTGTACGTTGTATTGATGGACACGACCTTTTCTGTAAATTGTGCACAATTAGAACACAATTAAGGTGTTTACTATATTGCGTAACCGTATGAAGGCAATATTTATTATAGTATTTTCAAATTCATAATACTTCGTAACAGCTTAAGAATACTACAAAATATTGAAATAAATATTTTTCAAAGTTACAAGTTCACAACATCTCTACTCTTAATCATATTTGTTTGCCAAGGAACTCAACCTTCTGGTCATATGAAATGGGCACGAAATTCCTATCGGAGAGAACGCTGTAGGCTTATCATTGACTGCGGTTGTTGAACCTCTGATATTCATATTTCCATTAGGATCTTGCGAATAAAAAGAGACTTCTGGAGTGTAATTATTCCTTGAAGCAGCATTTCGTCTTAGAAAATTATGCAACTACGCACAAATAAAGTCTCCAGAGCAATGATGATCACGTCACGAACTACAGGAATGAAAACAGATTTAATCTGTTTGGAAACGATCTGAAATCCCTTCCTATGCTATTAAAGGAGAGTTGCCTCCACATGGCCTCTTGCAACCTGTTACTCAAAAAAATAACCCAGGAGTTTCACGAAATATATCGGTGTCATCCTCACTAAATTTTGGAAGACCATTCCGTCATCTATTTTTATTGTGTCTGCAAGGTGTTTGTTGTATTTTCATATTAATATTTCATATTATTCACGAATTCACCAGTTTTATCTCAGCACATTTTTTTTGGTATAGCCCCAAAAGTGGCAATTGATATCCTCGAGAACGCTTGTTCCCTTGAGAACATATTCACGGAATGACGAAATTAGTCTCAAAACTCCGCTTCATATGAGGACACTATTGCTAGCGCGACAATGTTTGGGGCAAAGAGTCCGCAACAAAGAGTCCGAACAATGAAACCACGTGCGTACTAGGCTCACACCAATCTCGGTCTTTTTTGCATCACTTTTTATGTAAACCTCATCCACCACCACCCTTGTGGGTGCTTCAGTCCCTTGCCTTTTGGAGTTCAAATTAGGCACTTAAACTGAGTATAATAACACTATCAAATTCAGCAATCCACAAACGATTTGAGTCTCGATTGTTTACTCATTACTTTTACGGCCTTTCACGCACTTCCTCCGCCACCTCCACTGCTAGGAGCTCAACTAAGTCTTAATTAACTACTTAAATGTGAGTATTAAACTCATTGTCTTCTATAATCTTGGATTTGACACCATTCTCGTTTTTTCACGATATTTTTATGCAACGTCCCTCCACCACCTTTCTTAGTGGTGCCTTCCCAGGTTGTATGGGGTTGAAATTATTCACTAAAAACATCTGGAGATGTCAACCGTGATAACTAATTATTCGATACTAAAAACGGCCGTTTTAAGAGTGATTTTAAATTTCAACTCCGTTTACCCCCTTGGGAAATTGCCGTAACGCTTCGAAAGACCAACAGAAACGTTCGAGGGCTTGCGCACAATTCAGAAAATTCTCATAGCAATCGGATGAATGGTTTGGGAACGTATAGGGGACACAGACAGACAGTCATTTTTATATATTAAAGTATATAGCTCCTTTACTCAAAGTGTCGGCTAGCAAAATAACACATTTGCAATAACTGTGTACTTACACAAAAAGAAAAAAAGAGTATGTGATTGATGTAGCAGTTTTTTTTACAAGCGAGATATTTCAAAACTCGACTGCTTTTACTAGTATATATTAATAATTATACTCGTTTCACGTACTGAATCTGACGTCACTAAAAAATTAAATTGTATTATAACTACACAATCCACACCCTTGAAAGCTCAATAGGGTCTACGTAATATCACCTAATACTAATACTAAAGATCTATTAGTTCAGTGATGTGTTGTTTCTGTGATATTTTAGTACATAGAAAATAGTTATAGAAATATAGCTACACCGTCTTTTACTACGTAATTCTGAGTATTCTGGGGAGGAGGTACAATTTCTGGCGTTCTAGAAGTGATGTGAAGAGCGCCAGAGTAGGCACATATTGTATCAAACCCAACCACATCTTTAATTAGTGTTACTTTCAGAATGTTCTGAAATTCGAACATCTATTGAATGAATATATTTTTTAATTAATAAACGAAATTAGTATGTATTCATTACAAAACTATTTATCGGCGGCATTCAACGTTCATTTGAAAAAAATTATAAACCGTTAATATATGAATGTGCACGACTCCTATTGTCTCATTTTGCTCGATTCTATTGTACAGTTGTTTTATGAAACAAAAAAGTAGTTACACGACAAGGACAATCAAATAAAAACGTGGGTAATTAATAATAATTATTTTATTTTCAACTTTTATATGTTGTCGCTATTACTGTAAAACCAAGTCTTCCAATAGGAAAGGCCTCGTGAAAAGTTTCTGTTGCCTAAAAACCACGAAATTTTAGCAGCTAATTTTTCGCTAATAGAAAAAGCAGGGAGCATTCTATTGAAAATAATTATTAGTACTGAAAAGAAAATTAAATTCTCTAAAACATTTATTCTCTCACAAATTAGTTTACTGTCGACCATATTGAAGATATCAGCGCTAGAAATATGACAAACTGCATTCTCTTCGAAAATTCCGTAAATGTGACGAACGATTTCTACCACTTCCTTCGACCGAATATCGTACTTGAGTACACAATTTACTACTGTACATTATTTTCTATAGAAAGCTTTATGCTTTTGATATTAGCGAAAAATTGAAAAGTGGTGCTAAATTTCGTGGTTTTTAGGCCACGGAAACTTTTTCTCAGGCCTTTCGAATTGGTAAATTTGGTTTTTGCCAAAACATTTACAAGTTGGGGGAAAAAGTCAAATACCGGGCGTTTTTCTCGCGGAGATCTTCTTTTTGACATAGCTGATGGGCCTGCTTTTAAACAAATGTTAACCGACAGAACGAGAAACCAACAGATTAAAGAATTATTTTACACTCATTTATAAATTTCAATATTGAATGTTATAATTACTCGAAACCATTAGCGCAACTCGTGAAACAATAAACTTTGGCTGTTTGAGTTAGTAAGGGATGACTATGACGCGTTTGCTGTTGGTGTGTTTAAGTCAATCTGGTGGGCGCATTTTATGACAACCTTATTGATCCGGGAGGCCGACGACCAGTAGATAAGGCACATCCACCATTCTGACCGCATCCAGTGACTGCCAAAAGTAACAGCTAAGTCTAGGAAAATACTATTGTGAATAGTCGTAGAATTCGCGACCGCAAGCGGCCCCGTAAACTACATATGGATTCATCCAAATGAATCTTGTTACTTAAGGTTAATCACAGTTAATTTATTAAGGTAACTGGCTTAATAAGTTACTAAATGGAAATTTCTCGTATGGACCACTTGAATTTTATTTTTCTGTACGATGTAATATATACCATTTGTTCATAACAATACTGTCTATATTGGCGTGGTCATGAACTTGACCTGCTGGCCGCGATGGTTAAGGCGTCTGTGTACTGAATAGATACGCAGGTTCAAGTCCCTCCCCCCCCCCCCTTGCCACTCTTTCCTTTTTCTTCCTTCCTTCTCCATGCTTTGAAAATATTATATTCTTTGTGCGTGATTCTACACATAAAACACATAAAACAAAACATATTTCTCCTATTTATTTCTATCCTTCCTCACTATCCAAGATCCAATGTGACTTCGTCACCAAATTAGTTGCTAACAATGTTTGTCTGTCCCTTATGCGTTCCTATATATATATATATATATATATCCAATTGCGACGAAACTTTGGTGAGTTGTGCACCCACTCGAGAAGTTTTCTTCCGGGAATTACGGGCGTCGAATTTTTAAAACATGCGAAAACTGTCAATATTTGCGTCCAATAATTATTTTTCGGGGCCAATGAAATTGATATTGTTTCTCCCGATGTTGTTTGTGTATAATTTCAGCCCTTTACAGCATGGAAGTGGAGCATCGTTAAAGAGGAGCGTTACACGTAAGGAACGCGGAAACAAACAAGGTTGGTGTCGAATCCGGGGGTTTGGATGTCACTGAGTGTAATTCTGACATTCAACATATTCTCCTACGAGATAGTGAGGTAATGCTAAGGTTTGGCTCCCGTAAAGTTCGCTTTAACAATCCTCGACCACATAACTAATTATAACAATTGTGGACATGTAATAACAATATTTATTTGGTTCACTATTGGGTATCATGGAAGAAGTAGTTAAATACACAATATATCGTAAACACATAATTAAATTTCCGTTCTATTATCCGCTGAACTTTACATGGATATTTTAACCCGACGATTATTCTCAATCTCTTTCTGTGGGCAATTATTTTAATACTGAGCCGTACTATATAAGTCACAATAAAAGTTTCGTAACGGCAGACGTATCAGTCCTGCTTCAGCTACACCAAAAACCGGGTTTCAGGTAGGCTGATGACTTCACTTATGGCACCAGGGTGATCACATAACCAGTTAATCACTCTCAATTCCATGCAAAAGTATAAAGAACATGAATATTCCTTAGAGTTCGATTAAATAAATCCATAAACACAATTGAACGGATTAACTACATAACGCATCAATTTACATTTCATTACCTTCAACATTTGGTATTGAAATACAATTAGATTCTTTAAAAAGAATGTCCAGAATCAATCTTATTAAATTGTTCACAACTTTATACCATTCTCCAAATACCAATATGCAATGACGTCCAATTATTAAAAAAATACATCCGTTAAGACTCTGGCTTATTTATATCGTAGCAGCAATCTAGTTCTATCTCCTCATGCTAATGTATGTTCCGGGGTCGCAGACCTTCGGTATACGGTAAGGGTTGTCCGCTATTCCCACTGGAATAGTCGGCCATCAGTCTCCTAAAGTGGTAAGGAACGCAGAAGGTAATGCTGCGTCCCCTCAGCAAGCCTATCTCCCGCCATCTGAAGGGCATGGGACAAGTTCCAAATGCCCCGACTTACCTGATTCTGGTTATCTAGGGTTTTCCTTGCATCACTATTAAGCGAATTTCCGGGTAGGAGCCTTAAATTACATCTGTGGGCCCTAGTTAACCCTTGGCTACCTTCCTTATACTTCCGCCCCCCCCCCTATTCATTCCTTTTCCTATGCTATAAGGTGACAGTGGCCACTATGAGGATTACAATACATACAGCATGTCTACACTTTTTTTTGTTCTGCCGTGGCTTCTGTACAATATTGTTGAATTTTTCGGGTGGAAGTTGAGCCCCTGATTGACTTGCAAGAAATCTAGCAACCCTGGGCGTTATACAATTTCAAAGAATCTTTCACATATAAATTTCTGCAATTTTATTTTACTGATGCTTCAAGGAAAATCTGTGAGAACTGTTCTCTCACAGGTGAACCTTCCCGGAAATTTTCGATGTATTGACGTATCATATTTCCGCATGAGGACTAATCGACCGGACCGGAAGAGCAATCATTCAATCGTTGCTTTACGAATGACGCGAATTCAACTCGATAGCTAAAACAATATACACTGCAAAACGTAATACAGTAAAATGATAATTATTTTTCCACGTTATTAGATTAAATATATTGGAACAAAATTTAACTCCGCCAAATAAGCCAATATAAAATATAATATTCAAACTGTCGGTGAATTAAACGTACCACAATATGAGTTTTATTAGTTACTTATTACACACACAAAAATCGAACGGAAGTTGTGTATGACAATCTATTTTCACTTAAATAATTGCTGTAGATATGGCGGTTTTAATCCCATTAGTTCGTTTTTAATGTATTTATTCCAATTAAATAGTAGAAAGAGTCTTGTTAAAGTGTGTTCCGCATCAAAACTCGCCTTTTCTCCTCTTCCATCACAGATTTATTAAAGTTGAATTGCATGCCTTGTCCTACTTTTCGTTATGTTCTCTCTTGTTGTCTTTTTTTTACATGCTATGTATAGGAGTGAAAGGGGGGATGCGGAAAGGTAGAGCAAGGTAGCCAAGGCTTAACTAGGGCCCCCGGGCTATTTTTTTAAGGATCCTACCCGGCATTCGCCTAAAATAATGCAGGACAAACCCTAGAAAACCTGCATCAGATAGGTCGGGCATTGGGTACTTGTCCCACGCCCTTCCGATAGCGGGAGAGAGGTTTTCTGTGGGGACGCAGCATTCCCCTCGCCGTGCCTTGACCGATTAAGGAGGCAGCTGGCCGACTACTCCAATAGGAATAGCGGACAACTCTTACCGTATGCCCAAGGTCTGCGACCCCGGAACATACACCTCTCAAAACAGGCCAAGATGTCTCGGCTTGTGGGAACCTTAGTTCAAAAACGGAGAGGAAAAGGTATCCCCAAAGGTAACCCCTTCCGTCTCTCCTACAAGGTTCTGCCTACGAGAGAACATCCCTCGCAGACAGCTCGCTTTCGTATAGTCTTCAAAAATTATCCATATTTCATGCGTTTTGTGATTAAGGTTGCCTGCGAGTTAATTATTCTTGCTCCTTTAAATATTTGTATTTATTATGTTTTCTCAGAGTTTTATTGACAGTGTAACAAAAAAGATTCTATACATGTATACATTTTTGCGTGTGTCGTTAAAAAAATACAAACAATTCAGTTGTTCAAAAATTGTCGTTCAGAGTGAGCGCAACGCGGCAAAAATTTACCGCACAATCTCATACCAAGAACTTTGGTGTCTCAAAATTATACTGTAGAAATTATACTCTTCTATTCCGAAAAAAATTTCACACCTATTCTGTTTTTCTTTATTGTTGCTTGTTAAGGAGACGGTCGTAAACTCCGTGATTCAATCAATTAACTCTCTGAGAAATGCTAAACAAGAGTTTAATCGAAAATTTGTATCATTTCGACAAAAATTTTAAAAACTAATATAATCAAAATAAAAATTTGCTCATGTGGCTTAAAGGAGGGAACAATAAAAGGGATACAGTCTTTTCGACTAAATATAGATTCTTAATAACGACTCCGTTTTAATAACCTAGGTACTGTTTATTACGAAGCCATTAAAAGTGGGTATGAGCATTAAAGACATACATTTTTTCTACAAACATTATTTAATTAAATGATTTAATCTGAAACACTGCACGAAAATATTACCAACAATATAGAAGTAATGTATTACATTTATATAAAATAAGAGTCAATGCTCGAGAATTCCACATATCAGTCTAAAGTTTAATATTTCTAAGAAAAATTGTATATTATCTTGCTTAAAGCGCAAAAAGAACATTTAAATGCAAAACTTGAATAAATATTTTATGTTAAAATACATCATTGAAGACTTTCCCTTACAATAAAATTGTATATTATCTTGCTTAAAGCGCAAAAAGAACATTTAAATGCAAAACTTGAATAAATACTTTATGTTAAAATACATCATTGAAGACTTTCGCTTGCAATAGGGTAGGAAAACGTGTACATAGTTCTACATAGAAAATTCTATAATAACTTAACATTTACTTAAATATATTATGTTCCCGCAGTGAATACTATTAGAGTCTATGTACACTGCGGTGTTATGCTATTCAGCAGTGTCTGTGGCCAGGATTAGTCATGAGTCGCACAGGCACGTAGTAAGTGAGGTCGTTGGAGTTTTGAGCAGCTGGTTGGTAAGGATAGGCAGGAAGACACTGCATGTAGTTAGAAGTCGAAGGTACTGGATGCTGCTGGCACAAGTTCCTGTCTGGTTGAAATTCTGAAACATCCGTAAGTACAAACTTAAACACAATGACACTATCATCGTTTCAGTTTTTCAAGACTATTTGTATATCAATATTGTGAGTAACCTCAACATAAAAATTGTTGTTTATTCTAAACAGGGCCAGAAAACAAGGGTTTAGAATCAAAATTGAGAATTATATTCGACCATACGTCAGCAGCAAATCATATCTCTGCTCTCCATATTGACGTTCAATGCTGTTTCCCGATTTCAGTCTGAAACCTATCTATTTCTTTAATTCCTCTTAACATGACTGCAGTTACACGAAATTGGGCTTTACGCAATTACATTTATTAGTGAAAGTTAGCTTTGGTTAAGTAATGAGTGACATCGGACAGTAGCCTTAAAAGGGGATCCGGTCGTTTTCCCGCCACACACTTGCCCGAATCCCATTTTCCCGACAATATCCCGATTGCCTTGTGCACGACATGACATATTTATCCCAATTATCGTTTGCCCGGCAGGACATTATCTCTCGATTGACGTTGCCCGACAATACATCAACCCGATTAACGTTAGCTCGACAGGACAATTACCCGAAAGGTGCGTTTTACGAAATGAAGCATGATATTGATATTGTAGAACACTTAATGTTAGTTATTTTATTATACATGAATATTAATTAAGTCACTCATTACTGCGTGGATCAATTTCTGCCAAACTTGGTTTACGTATCACTTAAAATCCAGGAATCATTTTTATGCATTTAAATCAACTCCGTGGATAACCCTAGCGTGCCTATTGGTAGTGGTAGAAGGAGGTGGCATTTTAAAAATATGTGATAACGGCCTATATTGGCGACGAATAAAATAATGTAAATTAAGTTACTTGTTAATTAGTGAATCAATTTCAAGATGTCAGTTTCAAAATATGCGATAACGGGCTATATTGGCGACGAATAAATAGTTTACGGGGTCGTTCAGATTCATGTCACTCTCGATGTTTTCACAGAAAAATTTAACCCTTTAATGCCATAAGGACAACTATGCTGGGGAATGAAAGAGGTTGATAAAATTTGTGATAACGACCAAGACGGCGTTGTGTAGTCCCTATGTTTAATTATGGCATTGCAGCAGGGTTAAGTTAAAGTTTACGCCTATAAATAGGGACAGGAGGGGGATGATAATAAAATTTTGATGTAGACCTACAATCCATAACACCGGACTCGACTCCAATCTCGAGCAAATTATTATCACCCACTATTATCGCATCCCTAGAACTGTCCTGATGCCGTTAGGGGATGACATTTTCAGTGAAAACATCGAGAGTGACATAATTAATCTGGACGACCCCAAAAACTATTTATTCGTCGCCAATATAGCCCGTTATCGCATATTTTGAAAATGACACACCTTGAAATTGATCCACCCATTAACGAGTAACGTAATTCACAGTAATCATGTATAATAAGATAACTAGCATACTAAGTGTTCGACAATATTAATGCTATGCTTTATTTCGTAAAAACGCACCTTTCGGGAAAATGACCCATCGAGAAAATGACATGTTCGGTAAACGATAATCTGGATAATGTTCTGCCACGATTTTAAGGAAAGTAGATGTTGTATTTTAAAAGAATAAGCCGAAGACAGGATTAAGAAGAGATAAATTTTCCAAACACATTGTATCTTAATTCAGAATACTTAATATTAGTGATATACACTTTTCTAATATATTAAATAAACAAATTAAAATATATTGTGTCAATGATTTTCTTATTAAGTTGTACTTGATTTGTTTAAATTAAATTTAAAAATATTCTCACAAATTTTTCGTTGGGAAAATGTAAAGGTTTTATATGCCGGAAGTCCTTCCTGAACATTAAAGACAAACAGCTCTTTTTTAATTCTGGAGGTATGAAAGTACAACCGAAAAATGTACGTGGCCTGGGTAATGCGCATTTTTTTTTTAAGAAGGAAAGGAGTGTTTGCTAGATACGTATAGAATTTGTTGTTAGTTAATGGCGCTGGTAATGGCATGCAGTTTGAGGAGTACGTACCAGGCAGTGGCCAGCGCGTCCACGACGGTGGGTAGGAACCTTCCACATTAAGACCACACCCATCCGTGTTGGTAGGATCCGGGAACGGGATACCTGAAGCACATTCCTGAAAATACTATAGGGACGCAGCAATACACCTCACGGGATACAGAAATGATAATCGTGGTTTTTTAGGTGACAAAAAGAATTTTATGATTATGTATTGCTTAAACATGTTACAACCAGTCATAGATCGAAAAATATTAGAATAATCTAAAGTTAACGACCATCCGAGAGCGGATAACATGCAAATTATAGATTTAGCGTTATCAAATCCGAGAAGACAGTAGTTATGTTCTAGTATTATTAGCTTCGTTTTCATCTAATGATTATGTATAGATTTGAACATGTAATTTTTCATAGAAACAGAAGCTCAAACCTATGATCGTTCAGTAGATTTCGGCAATATAATGAAAGTCTTCGAAATGAATCCCGACATACATTTTCCCGAATCCCGTTTTCCCGACAAAAATATCTGGATTGACGTTTTCCCGACAGGTCATTTTCCAAAAAGTTGCGATTTTACGAAATAAAACATAATATTAATATTGTAGAACACGTAACATGTTAGTTATCTTATTATACATGATTATTATTGTAAATTACGTTACTCATTAATGCGTGGAACAATTTCAACCTAACTTGGCAAACGTTTCAATTAAAAACCAGGAACATCCCCTATGGATTTAATATAACTCTAGCACATTTTGGTGGGGTTGGAATTTTCAAAATATGCGAAAACTACACATATTGACGTCGAATAAATAGTCTACGGGATCGTTCAGATTCATAATGGAACTCGATGTTTTCATCCCATAAGGGTATATGGACAGGTCTAGAGGTGGGGTGAAAGGGTGTGGTTAAAAATTGTGATAACGGCCAAGATCCTGTGTTATGGTAGTCGCTGGGTTTAGTTATGGCATTCCAGCAGGTTTAAGTTAAAGTTTCGCCCATGAGTGGCAGTGGGAAGTGGTGATAATTTGATATTGCCAGAAATTGTGACGAATCCGGTGTTATGGTATTCAACGCGAATCTCGGCCGATATCAAATTATTATCACCTCCTTCCACCCCCCCCCCCAACTAAGTTAAACTTTAACTTAACCCTGCTAGAATGCCAAAACTAAACCCGGATCTTGGTCGTAATCGCAATTTTATCATCCCCTTTCACCCCGCTGACCTTATGGCTTTAGTCGATGAAATTTTTCAGTGAAAACATCGAGAGATATGAATCTGACCGACCTCATAAACTATTTATTCGTCGCCAATATATGCCGTTATCACATATTTTGAAAATGCAACCCCTTTCCACCCCCACCTATATGTAATAGAGTTATCTTAAATCCATGTTGGTTGATCCTGGTTCTTAAGTGATACGTGTCAATTTAGGTTGATATTGCTTCACACATTAATGAGTAACATTATTATTTACAAAAATAATCAGATATAATAACATAACTAACATTAAGTGATGTACAATATTAATATTATGCTTTTTTCGTAAAAACGTATCTTTCGGGAAAATGACCTGTCGGGAAAACGTTAATCGGGATAATAGCCTGTCCGGGAAGCTGTCAATCGGGATAACGTATTCTCGGGTAAACGTCAATTAAGATGACCTGTTGGGCAAACGTCAGGATATAGTTGTCGGGAAATCGTGCTTCGGGCAAACAACCGGATCCCTGAAATCCTATCCATAAGCTTGTCAAGATCATTGCTGGTCATTCTATACTTCTAATCATATTATGTTATTCTTTAATTATTTTAATATAAATGTACACAAATAAATATTACTTATTGACTTTTTGTTTCATTGTTGGCTGTTAGCCAATATTATGTACGGTGTATAGTTTTTTCAAACAGTATAAACGTTGAGAGCCGAAACGAGCCTTATAAATCTCTATGGCGGAATGGTTATAGCTGGCTGTAAAGGAATTCTGGACAATTCATTTGTACACAAACTCCTTGCCATAATAATTCTGAATATGAGAAAATATAAATCAAATTGACGTTCTTCATATGAGACTAAATCTTTTAGATTTCATCTGACCCTCATAAATGTCCCAACAGAACGGCTAGTTTAAAATTAAGTTCAACATAACTATTTGCATCATTCAGATATATATATATATATATATATATAGTCTCGTTTCGAGAAGTCGATTAATTTGAGTGGTAGAGAATAATAAGATGAAGTAAGGTAGGAACAGCGGATGAGAATTTGATGATGTGATATGACGATGATAACGACTAAGAATTCGTATATCAGTTCTGTACATGCTCCAATATGAGATTGATGAAGCAGAACACCGAGCCTGATGGACTGGACTGAACCGAGGACTGTCATTTATGAAAGACTATGCATTGAACCTCCTTGAAAAGGATCATACTTGTTTACCGCGTGAAGCCTCGGGCCCTCACTTGTCACTATTAGCCATATCATATTAGAAACTTATTCTTTTCTCCCAACTTTCTGTAAATTCTCTCTTCATCACTATTAGAAATATACTTCTCGAATTAACATAATGAAATACCAGATATTATCTTTCAACTATTCACAAGTCACTAAATTTTCATTTGATGTTAATTATAACATAATAATAAAAACATTTCTTAATATCGATAACTCATATAGAAAAACACAATCAAACTTAAATTTAATTATTTAATAGTAATAAATTATTTCAAGTTTTCAATTAAACCAGGTTCTATATAATTCTCACCGCGCAAAAGGTCTAGTATTTTTTTAAAAAAATTGTATATGTTGTGGCAATTAGTGAAAACCCCAGTTTTCCAATTCGAAAGGCCTCGGGAAAAGTTTCTGTGACCAAACAACCACGAAATTTTGCACCTCTTTTCAGTTTTTCGTTAGTAGTAAAAGGATGAAGCATTATACTAAAAATAATGTTCAGTAAAAAAAAGTAGAGAAAATAATTCTGCATCGAATAGTGTACTCGAGTACAAAATTCGGTGGAACGAAGTGGTATAGAAATCTTTCTACAAAATATATCATTTTACGTTATTTCGGAAAAGAATGCAATTTGTTATATTCCAAGTGTTGATATCTTATCAATGCAGTAAATTAATTTTGTCATAGAATAAAGGTTATAGAGAATTTAATTCTCTTTTCAACGCATGATCTGGTTTTAAAAATGGCGAATGGCTGAAAACACGCCCATTTTTCTGGCTGTATATGGCCGGACCGAGTTTACTTATATTATGGCTCTGAGGATGAGAGTGACGATTACCTACGTCAGGGTGAAGCTTGTCTTTTGTAGATTATATTAAAATATGTAAGAGTATTTTTTTTCTAAGAGGAAGAAAGATAAGGGTCAAGCGTTTCAAAGAGTATATATAATCTTTTGTAAGTAAGAAAGAATAGTAAAAATGCTCAGTCACAAGTCCCCAAGTTGATTGTTATTCTTTCTTCCTTGCAAAAGAATATATATACTCTTTCAAACGCTGGACTCTTTCCTCCTTTTAGGAAAACAATACGTAAATTGTCTAAAACTTTTCTTCTGTGACAAATTGTCACCACCGACCATTTTCGAGATATCAGAACTAGAAATATGACAAACTGTATTCTTTTAGAAAATGACGTAAAATGTCCTAAACTTGACGAACGATTTATATCACGTCGTCCGACAGAATTTCGTAATTATGTATACCATTGTATGCAGAATTTTATGCTTTATAATTTATTACTGAATATTATTTTTAATAGATTGCTTCATGCTTTTACTATGAAAGAAAAACTGAAAATAGGTGCAAAATTTAGTGGTTTTAATCACACAGAAACTTTTCCTGAGACCTTTCGAATTCGAAAACTTTGTTTTTCGCTAAAGACCACAACATACATAAGTTGGGGGGAAAAAACTCGTCCTTTTCCTCGCAGAGACTTTTTTTTTGACATAGCTACTGGGCTACATTGTATGTAAAGAAAAAGATTTCAAATGAAGCAACTATAGTGCTTGTATTGTGTCGACGTAAAGAATGTTATGTTTTTGGGTCAATTATTTGGTTATATCGTATACAGAATTGTAATCAATTTCGGAAATTAATCTAATGCTGACATTTTTATATTTTCAACTCCATATTTCTTTCACAAATGTGTTTTGTAGCAGAAATTCTAAACCTGTTTTGACTAGTGATGTTTCAAACTCAAATATTATTTATATGTCGCTTGTCTTTCATAAAAAGGATAACAGGCATGTCATGGTCTCGGGAAGAACTAAATCATCGCGCCACTTTTGTGTTACTAAAAAAAAATTCTCGTCTAACACATCGCAATGCTGCAATAACGTGGTGTGATATTGTATAGAATAAAAAGTAAACGAAAAAAGGATCACTTTGCAGGCGGTTCCACTGAGTGAGACTGTAAATCCGTGATATGAGACTTACCGGTATTTGCGGGTCTTTGATGGGCGATTGGCTCTTCCTCGAACCCGTACGTGGCTAGAACAGGATATTGGGTAGCCTGCAATAAAACCAGATTAACATAATTTTTTTTTTTTGCTTTATCAGGTTTAACCGATATTTTCATATTCTGATGAGTTTGAGTTAGATTCATTAAATGAGTATAACGGGATGCTTTAACACTGATGCACAGGACTATTGGTTGATGATTTTAATTAACCTACCAAAACTACTCACGCAGGAAATAAATAGAACGGAGGTAGTTTCATAAGAAACCTATAGAATGCTGCACTGAAACAGGTCTAATAGTTGGTAACAAATTGAGAGGAAAAAAAAGAATTCAAAGTGGTGATTGCATGACGAAACCACTATGCAGTAAAAAATTATTAAATCAGGAGTAAATCATTACTGTGAAAATTTCACGCTTAAGGTAGCTTTAATGTAGGTTCTTGAAAAAAAAAAACTAACTTGAGACTAAATGGAGAACGCTCCAAAGCTTGATTTAACTGCTTGGGCAATGATTTTGTTCGCATTACGGGAAAAATGGTGAACAGATTTTCTCAGACGGGGTCTTAAATTCCCAGCCGCTATTTGAAAAGATTAAGCTTAAAATTCAGTGTTCTAAATTTACTTCTTTTTATGTGTTTATTGTTAGTTAAACAAAATCCTTCGTGTGAAAAATAAGTGAGAAGTAATTTTTTAGCGTCAGAAAGTATTAAAAAAACCTTGACACCAGAGCAATTAATTACAAGTAATGTTTTGAAGAAAAGAATCCAAGCCCTATCCTATCCATATCCCTATTTCCCATAAAAAGCATAAAATAACGTTAACATTTTTTTTTCATTCCTGAATGTTGGACACTATCTTGTCAGACTTTAAATAATAAAAATGCTTTTACTAATCAGTTACTAATTTGTAACGATAGTGTATTTTGAAACGGGCTTTATTTAATAGTTAGTTGTCTTTCCTAAAAAAAGTACACACGTGTTGCTTTAAGTACTTTACAATTATTTTACGTTTAACGATAATCAAAAAAGATACAAACCTTCATAACGTTGTTGTAAGTCTGTATTCCAAGGTTGTAGTAGAACCGTAGAGTCGCAATATCTGTAATGAAAAGTAAGATTTTGTCAAAATATCATACTTGAAAGTTTGATTAACGAAATTAATTTTATTTAGTGTAAAGAAAATTCTCATAATATTACGCAATTTTGCCAAGACTTTACAATTGTCTGTTGAGGAATACAGCCGACCATTTTTTGTATCATTATTTTAGAATTTAATATATTGTTTTGAGTGGGAAAAAAATTTGCATATGGTATATCTGACAACACGCCTTTTCATATGAGTCACATGGACGATTATAGATGGTATGAAGTTCAAAGTAACCATAAGATAACTTAAAACACAATTACCATTAATTAATAATTATATTTCAAACATCCCGCTTAATGGCGTGGAATGAATCCTGTTTTATACTGAAATTGTAATAAAATCGTATATTAAATTACTTTCTTTGACAGTGCCATATTGAATTATGACTTAATTTAATTTAATATGAATTTAATTACGTACATTCGTTAATCAAATGAATAAGCAAATATGTTCGTTCTGTTTTCAATTATCTCTTAACTTTGACTGAATTGATTAAATATAGTAATACCATCCTGATGAATTATTTTCTGTCTAATTGAGTTGTTTCTATAAGTTTCTAGTTTCATTCAGTACTCAAGTCTAAAATATTAACAATGTCGTGCTTGGGAATCTTAGATTGAGGATGCAAAAGAAAACAACGTCTGTAAAAATACAAATTATCAAGCAATTAACGACCAGTATATTAGACAAAACAAAATAATTTCGATCAAGAACTAATTTGAAGTGATTAGACGTTTCGACGTTTCTAGCAATACTAGAGCCAGACTGAAATAATATGTAACAAGTAGAAACATTATACAGAATATAAACTACCTATCATTATTTAATAAACCTTCATGACTAGTATTAAAATGTGACGTGTCTTGTTTTACATTTAAAGAAAATTTGTTGGACTTAATATGGAGCATACCAGAGATTAGCGTTTTTTAAAATTAAGTTCCTTTATCTAGAATAACAATTACTCAATTTTTAAATTGGCCAGACTAAACTAATTTGTTAACTGTAATTCAGTAACATAAAACTAATGGAAAATTGCCACCTTATAAACATGGTTTGGATATAAATCATTCCTTCAATTTTTGACAGTACCGTTGTTCTAGATGCGGATGTTATTTTTAAAAAAGGTTAATCTCTGAAATGCTCCATATTAATCCTGACAAATTTTCTTTAAATGTAAAACAAGACATGTCTCATTTAAATACTATGTATAGTGGTTTATTAAAAAACCTTTATTAGTTAACATCTTTTGTTTAATTTTTTGTAATGTTTCTATCTTTGGTCACATTATTTCAGTCTGGCTCAAACATTGACAGATGCTGATCGAAGCGTCTAGTCACTTCAATTATTTTGTTGTGTTAATTCATAAAACACACACACACACACACACACACACACACACACACATATATATATATATATATATATATATATCATCGGAAATAATAACAAATATATGGTAGAGATGAAATACCCACTGTATTAATGAATAAAAATTCAAGATTAAATGAATCCACTATTCTGGTAGGAATCCAATCCAAAAGAAATTAAACCGCGATAATTCGACGACAATCTGCAGTGTCGTCATCTTCCGGATCCGAGTGGAAACCCAAGAACTTATTCTACAGGAACTACACAACTCTTGTCCCACATTGACCAGTTTAAAACCTGCGGTGAACATATCACAATTAATAGATGATCAAGTGTCCAGATATCTACCCACGCACTTCTTGCAACTTTTCCTGAAGATGATACTTCACAGAATTTTTCTAATATTTTTAAAAACCTCATATTGCATCGATATTGTAGCATACATACGTATCAAGCGATATTATATGGAAAGGAATTAAAGCGCCGAGTACTTGCCGTGATGTGGTAAGTCCGATCCATCCAAATGGACGGACTGTTTGGCGGAGAAGTTGACCTGGTTAGGAGCGGGGCAGTCCCCAGCTCCGAACACTGCTCCCGCAGGATACTGGACACTCACACCTTGCATCGGACACTGGAACGACATTTGTGATGAACTGAATCCGTCCGGCATTGATTCAGACAAGGACATCTGCAACAAAATTAAAATTTTAATTTGTTCAAATATAGTATTACGAATTTAACATCAACAAACATGAAAAATGGAAAATTCACTTCTCAATATAAATTAATAATAATAAGATAGCCAAATACAGACAAAAGAAGTGAGAATATAATATGGTGCACATTTAGCATTTGCCTTTAATATTGCATATTTTAGTAATTTTACTTTAAATTCTTGCCGGAATACATGGAAACGTGACTAGCCGGCTCCGAGAAGTCGACAGCAAACAATTGCGGGGCTGGATGAGGAAAATCCTCGGACCCGCAAACAAGGTCATAAAATCTTGACCGGGGATGGCCAAGAATGGGTATACGTCGGGGAAGAGTTGGCCCAATGGTGGGCCTAAATTTAAAATAAACTATAAATCGCGTGTTGCATTCCTGAGCATGCTGGCGAGTTAGAATTATTGTTGAAAAAAATACGTCGGAGTCGTGTCAATGGATCCTCTTTTTCTGATAATAAATTGTTTTTTTCTATTATTTTAATAATTAATTTAACAAAAAATTACCCTTTCCTGCGAATGAGAGTATTTGCTTTGCAATAAAAGATCGTAATATAAATAATAATCGTTTTACTCCCTAATTGCTAATGCCACACAACGTTTCTGGAAGCCTTAAGGTGTAGAAAAACGCAAGAGATTAGAGAGACACAACTGCACAACCCAGTTGACAAAACTCAAAAGCTTTTCCTGTATTTATATTATCACTTCTTTTGTCTGTATTTGAATATCTTTTTAATTATCATCAAAAATGCTAGTTGAATTTAATTTTTTCATTTATAGTATTGTGTAATGAACAATAAAATTCTTAAAAATATGTATTATTAATTTTGGTATAGTCGGCGCCACAAAAATGTAATATCGAGGTTAGCTGCCGAACCTCCTCACACCACAAATCTTATCCAGTGGCGCTGCCAGATTGCGCATCGTCTCACTACCAGTTAACCTAGTTAGCCGCATTATTGTACACTACGTTTGACAACATATCAGAAGCGTCCATGGCCTTGATATTACATTTTCGTGGCGCCGACTGTCTTTAGAGGTTAAACGCCTTACGAAAAATATATGGTTCAAATGCAATTTAATTGTTTTTAATTTCTTCCAAATAATGAGCGTGACGAAGATAATTAAAACATAATTGTCTTAGAAATATACAAGGACTTGAGGTGAAATATAATTTATTTACAAAAATGTTGATTTAAGGTTTCTGCCTTTCAAAGGGTATTTTCGAACAGACTCTGCCACTATTAAGTACAAAATTGATTGAAAGTACGGTTTCCTGCCGCAGAAGTCAGCAATTGACGCAGCATATAACATCGCTTAAAAACTGAACAACGCGCTCGATAGGAAAAAATATGTCGGAGTCGTGTCAATGGATGTCAAACGCGCCTTTGACGCAGCTTGGAGGCCAGAAATAGTATCTCAACTTCACGATTTTTGACGTTCCAATCATTTTCGCGCAATTCAAAATTATCTAGGCAGAAGAACAACCTGCTACTTGCATTCAGAGGACATATGAACGTAACTTGGGCGTAGGATGACCACATGATTCGTTCTACTCTCCTATTTTGTGAGCAGTAAACTATGATTCTCTGCTACATGAAGAACTAGGAGTCTTCGCTGACGGCCTGGTGATAGCAGTGGAAGGAAGCAGCACAGAACGCGTCTGTAGCCTCGCGAAGAGTATCCAAATGCAATGCTATTTCGAAAACCACATTCAATCCGACCAAAAGCGAGGCGCTGTTGGTATCTCGACGCAAACGTGCGGACATCACAGTTCCGTACGAGGGCGACAAGGTTCAAGAGCGGAATCCTAAATACGTTGGCAAACCACGGCACCGGCCTTCACAATTAGAGCCAAACTCGAAGGTGGAATGGTGGACGGCGCTATAAATAAAATATATAGCGAACATGCGCTTAAGATCCATTTTTGACCTACGGTGCATGCATTTTATATGAAAGAGCCAGAAAAGAAGTGGGAAAGCATTTCGCCAACTGTAGGAAATTCAACGTCTGATAGCAATCCACGCAGTCTCCCGGGAAGCATCGATAGTACTGGATTAATTCATCCCCATTCGCTTACGAATCAACGAAATTACTGCCGAATACAAACTAATACATGTACGTTCGGTGAAGTATGTACTAATTTAGAAAAATTAGCTTTGGCACGTGGCTGTACTGTTCTACAATCCGAACAGGTAGGGCTTGGTTTGGGCAAAGGAAAGGAGAGATTACACCAACATTGTCATTTAGACGGACAATAAAGCAGCCATAATAATGGCGAACAATCACAGAACAACAAATGCCCATGCGCAGTAAACTCAAGTATTAATTTGTAAAATAAGAAATGCAGACAGAAACATCTAAATGGAATTGGTTCGTGGCTACGACGCGAAGACAAACTAGCGAAAGAAGCATCTAGGCTTTCGTATACTCTAAACTTTCACCATTAGGCTTTAAACTGAAAATACGAAGAGAAACAATAAAAGATGACACGGATAATGGTCACGAGGCGATGAAGATGGACGCGTACGCATGTTTATATCAGAAATACGCTTATAACATAATTCTAAAAAGGAATTATAAAATGGCACAACTGCTGACGGGACATGGTCGTTTCAACCTGAAAAATTTAATCCGTCGCCTAAATGACGTGAATCGCGCCAATCATGTTTGAGAGTATTTGTAGTGTAATTATATACTAGTACTTACTGTATGTATACGTTTATAGCAATTACTATTTCCTCATTCATAATCTAATTTACAATCAAACATAGCTGATAAATGGGGTTAAATTTATTAAAATTAGTTTGTTTCTTATCATTTATCTCAGTAGGGGGCTACGAGAATTTCACCCTCACCACACCCGCCATATGTGTCTCTAACCTAAGAACTCTTGAAGTTCACGGTATCCGATAGAGATCGCGTCGGCGCATAATATTAGAACGCGTCGAGAGCGTCACGGTTACATGTGGCGTTTTACACATTTATCTGATTGGCGCCATTTATACGTTGAAAAGTGTAAGCTTTATTTCTATATGTTCCAAATGAAGGACATATATATTTATATAAAACAGAACCCATTGAACAAAATAGCTTAACTTATTTGTAATTGGCTGAAGTCCGTTGAAATGAGTCTGAGGTAACCAATTGAAATAATAATAATGCCTTAAAGGTAACCACGGAACACACTTACTCTGCGTCTACTCTATACTTTCTCCTAATTAATTAAAATTACAGGTAATTGTGCAATTCTTAAACAGTTTTCTGTGTAATTAAAAACGGCTTTTGAGTTTTGTCAACTGACAAGTGTAGTTGTGTCGATCTAGGTCCTTCTTCGCACCTGACGAAAGAGACAAGGATCCAAGAAACTTTGTGTGGTATTTATATTATCCTGTTTTGTCTGAATTGGATATCTCTCTTATTCATTATTTCCAATCAGACGTAAATTTGTTCATTTTAAATTAAACGTTGTCCGCCATGATTCAGAAACGCATAATGAAACTGTTTCTTATAGGTATGACTTTCCGTGATTCGTCTCCATGATTATATATTTAGTTCAAGTCTTTTCTGCACCTTATAAAAATATTCTTTGGAAATAAAATATATAAATAAGTCTAAAATTCCCCAGATGACACTGAAGAAACACACGATGCGATATTAAAAAATCAATTACGTTACATGAACAATAATAGTAGTTTAATCAGAAAAACATAAAGTCGAAAATAATGTTTAATTTTCAGCGCAACAAATCGTATTTCAATTTGTTCCCATTTGATATCGGGAATATTTGTACAGGTCTGCTGAAACCAAGGTACGAGCATCGCATTACAGCTGCTGCTGATTAATTCACTCTGCCGCAATGTCCTGCTGCTCTCTTGATTGCTTAAACTCGGAATCTGTTGCGTAATGCCTGGGATAACTCTCTCAAACTTGTGTATACCTTCGTATATGCTGCAAGGCGTCACCTTAATTAATATACGTAGTTGTCCCTTAATATCTAACAACGCAAAATTCCAATTCTGATGATCTTTCAATCGCAATTTGTGCTTAATTATTAACTTACCTACAACATACCAAAAAGAATATTCAAACAAGATTAAGAAAATAAATACTGCATGGTAGTTCACCATCACTCCTACTGTTCATCACAATCATGGATCAAATAATTAGCCCAATAGCTATGTCCAACAAAAAGGTCTCCGCGAGCAAAAGGTCGGGTATTTTGTTTTATTACTTGCATGTGTTGTGACAATTAGTGAAAAACCGAGTTTTCCAATTCGAAAGGCCGCTGGAAAAGTTCCTGTGGCCTAAAAACCACGAAAGTTTGCACCTCTATTAAGTTTTTCGCTAATAACAAAAGCATGAAGGATTCTATCGAATATAATGTGCAGTATAAATTCTAGAACATGCAATTCTGCATCAAATGGTCTATTGAGTAAGAAATTTGGAAGAACGCAATTGTAGAAATAGTTCTTCAAATTTACGATATTTTACGTCGTTTTCGACGAGAATGCAGTCATATTTCTAGTGCTGATATCAAGAAAATAGTCGGCGGTAAACTAATTTGTCATAGAATTTAGGTTTTAGAGAATTTAATTCTCATTCCAACGCATGACCTGGTTTTAACAATTCGTTAAGAATGGACGAAAATACACCCATTTTGCTGACTGTATTCCGCCGGACCGGTTGCGCTAATATTATGGCACTGAAGATGGGAATGACGATTACCTACGTGAGGGTGAAAGACCTTATTAAAAAGTTTAAGAGTATTGTTTCTCTAAGAGGTAGAAAGAGTTTGCAATGAAAAAAGAATAGCAATCAAACTGGGGACTTGAGTCCGGGAACTTTTGCTATTCTTGAATTGGGTGTATTTTCCGCCATTCTAAATGCTTTTTTAAAACCAGATCATTCGTTGGAAATATAAATAAATTCTCTAAAACTTACTGATGACAAACTTACTGATGACCATTGTCCACATATCAGCACTAGAAATATGACAAACGGAATCTTTTTAGAAAATGACGTTAAGTGTTGTAAATTTGACAAAATATAAAACTTTTTTCGATCGCCATTACATGAAGAATTTATTCTCTACAATTTATTAACAGAAACTTCTCCTGAGACCTTTTGAATGGTAAAACTTGGTTTTTCACTAATGGTCACAATATATACAAGTTGGAACAGAAACCTGCTATAGAATTAAAAGCTTTTGCTTTTGCAGACGATTTGGAAATATGAGGAAACCCGGAAAAGGAAATACAACAACTAGACGTATGGTACCAAGAATTTAAATCCTTTGTATTATTCATAAGTAAAAGGGGGAAAAAATACCACTGCTGTAAACAGAAAAAATGAACACTAAATCACACACTATATGGGGAAATAGTAAACCAAGTAGACGAATTTATATATCTTGTAAGCATATTAATTAATGACTACAGGTCAAATGGAAATCTCAAATAGAATCAAGCAGTCCAGTTCTACCAATTCGTGACCAACAAATAGTATTAAGACCCAAACAGATACTGTATAAAACTTGCTTTACACCAATGACAACCTATAGTCTAGAAATATGCACCACACCCAAAAGAGCAGAAAGAAAATTACAAGCCAGTGAAATAAAGTTCCTGAGGACATGTGTGCAAAAAAAACCAGAAAGAACATGAAGAAATGCGAGAGTAAATCTGAATTAAAGATACGTTTAGGCAAACAGTGGCTAAAGTCAGACTAATGTGGTTTGGATATGTCAAAAGAATGGACGAGAATAGAAAATCAAATATATTGGACGGAGGGAGAGGTAAGAGGAATTAGGCCTAGAGGAAGACCAAGAAGGAAGTGGAAAAATCAAGTAAAAATATAACTGGAAGGAAATAGGTCGAAGTGGAATAGAGTGGAGGACGAAAATTGGTTTATGGACAGGAAAATATGGAGAGGTTTAGTTAATATAGACACTCGGGAGATGGACTAAGATGATGACGATTATAAAAATCTACCGTATAATGGACTTAAATAAAAGAAAACATTTCAGATGAATGCTATGTCTACTACAATCTTGACAATATAGACATGATTCACAATTTCTCCAACAGCGGGCATCATTATCTGTTACCAATGGTACCTGTTTTTCCCCTTCCGAATCCGTCTGTAATTATGATCTCCGTAATCTTTGGTAGCATGGTTTAACTAGACCTTCTATAATTATTATTTTAACGTAACTTTTGACATCACTATTGGTCAATTTTCTTAGATTAATGCAGATCTGAAACCAAAAGAAATCCGAAAGTTCAAGAAGCTTCTTAGATGTTGAACGCAGATTTTACAGGTAAAAAATTACAATAATGTTTAAAAGCTGTAAGATCGTGAGAAACGCATTTATCTTCTTTTAAAACCGTATAAAACGAAGATTTAAAAACAAATGCATTATTTAACAGTCATGTTCATCCGCCGATATTTATTATTTCACATAAGGTGAAAATTTGATGTCAGTCACTGGATTTGTTTTTCCTTAGATGAGATTGACTTCAGATGTGCAGTTAAATTACCTCAAAACAATAGTTTTGAACCTGACTAGGATGAATATTTTTTGAAAATGAATCTACGTTCTAGTGTTTATTCCTTCGACACGAACTCGCCCATTGCTGCCTTCGTAGATGCGGAAAAAGCTTATGATAAAGAAAGTACACCACCAATCACTACAGTCCAAAATCAAAGGCCCACTTAATGATTCCCTCTTCAAAATCCTTACTAACTATCTTAATAACTGCTCTTTCTCTGTCAAATTTAGCAATACCCTTTCAAATTCCTTCCTTATTTCCTCTGACAGCATCATTTCCTCTTCAACCTCTATTTTCACGACATACCTTAAAACATTTCTACTAAAACAGTACGTTTTGCAGATGACCTTGCCATACATCCTCTCTGAACTCCAGCTCCAGAAAACTACAAATCGCCCTTATTGATATTAAAATCTGAGATAAAAATGGAGAATCAGTATAAACCCTTCCAAATCCACAATAATTCCCTTCACCCTTAAAAACAAATATTCCCTCATCCACTCCTTTTTTCTTAACGGCACCAAAATACCTATCCAACAAACTACACCATGCCTAGGCCTTATCCTTGATTCCAAGTTATCATGGAAAGTTCACATAGCCCACATTACCTCCAGAATAAACAACAAAATAAAACAACTCTTCCCTCTTATAAGCATATCCCTTAGCACCAAAAGACTCCTCTATCTATCCGTAACACGCCCCATATGGTCGTACTCATGTGCCATATGGGGATGCACTGCCTATTCCCACTCCAACAAAATACAAACCAAACAAAACAAAATTCTCCGTTTAATATCAAATTCCTCTTGGTACCTTCGCAACTCAGTTATCCACAAAGACCTTGAAATTCCCATAATCCCTGTCATAATTCATAAATCTACCAAGTCCCTAATAAATATCTCCATCAACCAACCGAATCCAACAATTGAGCTCTTCTACAGGAACCCGCCCCCTCCTTCAAAAAATCGCAGACTAAAACGTAAACTCCCAATTGATATCAACCTCCCCCTAAATCACTCCGGATTACCTAACTTTAACCCCCACTGGCACTACATACATCCCTAAATATCCGCTCTTCCCATCTTCCCCATAACCTCCTTAATCCTTTTCATAACACAAAGTTTCCCCGATGATCAGATCGATCCCGAACATCATGCCGGCTAACCATCGTTAATATGTTATAAATAAGTTAGTTGGTTTCTCTCGTCTCTAACTTGGAATGCCAAGGGTCATATCCAAGACCACAAGTTTACATGTTAATTATTTTCAAATTTTAAATAATTTTATAATGTTTAGTTATAAAATATTTACAAGTTGTAAATACTTTTATTCTGTTAAATTGTCACAACTGTAGTCACCGGAATGAGTTAATTTTAATAATAAAAAAAGTTATAGTTTTCAAATGTGGTAATGGCCAACAATTTGTACGACTCGTGTTGATTGCGCAGTAATTAGGTTTGATTTGGAATTGAAATTTTGTGGCAACGTTGCGGTATGATTACCAGATATTACTGGTTTTTAATTGCCTAGAACGGTTTGAATGACGTGGAAAAAAATTCATGTTCAACTACACGTTGAGAGATATAAAAAAATATGGGATTAAGATTGTTTTCAGTTTCATTTTGAAGTAACTTATTTCTAGATTTTCATTACTTATAAGGCTGAACTATACAAACATAACGTGTTAAAAATATTTAATTCACAGGTATTTCCATACTTAATTACCTGATACAACATCGTATATATTAACATGTCTCTTAATTTTCTTATTTTCGGAAGCTAGGTTCTACTTAAGGTCATGAAACCATCATAAATGTTTTTTAATTGTTGTGGTTGCATGGGTCTACGATACCCCATCCCGGGATTTGTTGATCAAATTGAAGTATTTTATAGTATTATACAAAATTAAATATATGTTTCAAAAAACATCTGAAGTACAAGAAAATATTACAAAAGTAGTAATAGTTAAGTTAGCTGAGCAATTACACAATTATTATTTTTGCGGCCACGGCAGTCAGACGTCCATCAAACTTTTTTAAAAATGTAACCTGATTAGGTCGCAAATTAAGCGATAAATCGTTGTTAATTTAATAAATTCTCTATTTTTCTGACTTAAAATTGGCTGATATTTATTTACGATTACCATGATTATCAGTAGAAATGTACAAGTAACACCAAATCACTGTAGCGAATATCATTCATGGAGAATACGTAAAAATATCAAATACAGGAAAACGTTAACAAAAATAAGTTGTATTCGATATTCAGCGTTTAAGGCTCTCGAACAAAATAACTTTCACTTTGAAGCGTAGACGGTTTTTTTGCAGATCTCAGTAAGCTAAAAAGGCCCTACTTAAGTTTATCGCCTGCAGAAAAGGCTACACGCCGACTCAATTTCTTTTATTGACTCTGTGGGTGCCAGGTCGATAGCTAGTCCTGATATTATTTCCGACTTGAATTCCCGGGCCAGTGATTTATCGCCACAATGCTTCGACTCCCTTGCTGAATTATTTCGTGGATTCCGTTACTTCAACGTTCTATTCTCTGTTCCAACTAAATAGATTAAAGTAGCCACATGTTATGAAATCATATTCACAAAGAGACTTGAACAGCATGTAGCAGTATCAATCATCTAAATATAATTTTCCCTTTCGTGTATACATGACACATATTGAACATATAATAAAGTAATTCTAATTTATGTTTGTTAAATAAGTTAAAAGATTCACTTTTTGATTCCACATTCTGTATCACTTCTTTTATTATTTAGACATATCCGTTATTGACAAATTCCTCTAATCTGAAATTGCGTATTTAGATATAAATGATAAAGGTTCTTAACGCTCAGAGAAATAACAGAAAAGATTCCGAATTTAATGAAAAATGAAGAAGAAACTACGGTTTCATATAATCAAATGAGAACTGGAAAATTCTCTATACATAAATGGGAATTTCTGTCTGTCTGTCCCCTATACGCCCCTAAACCAATCATCCGATTGCGCTGAAACTTTGGAAACTTGTTGGGCGCACCCCCGCGAAGGTTTCTGTTGGTCTATCGAAGCGTTAGGTAACTTGCAACGGGTAAACAGGGATGAAATTAAAAAACATGCTAAAAGGGCCGATATCAGCGTTGAATTTTTCGGGGTCGATTTGATTAATAGTTTCTATCCAGAAGTTTCTAGCGTATAATTTAAATTCCTTAAAGCACCAATAAGAGACGTGTGGAGGGGCGTTATATAAAAATAACGTGAAACAACCGATATTGGTATCAAATCCAGGGTCAAAGCCCTCTCACACCAGCGCGGGACTGCGGGAAAGGGAGCGTTTTCATTGGGGAATATGGGCATATTCAGACATACACGAACTTTCTGCGTCCCAGTAAAGGTTCGCACGGTATTTCCCGCGTCCCGCACGTGCCTGCTACGCTCTGTTTCGGTACCAGCCGCTAAATAAAGTTTTAATAATACATTACATTAATTATTCGTAAACGTTCACACTCGTTTAAATGTTATAACAAATATACCTTAAGGCAATTGCAACTCGTTCTTATGGAGATATTGGTTCACGATAGTTCGTGTGTTGCTTCTTAATGTCATTCTTAATTGAATTGCAAATTTCATCAAAGAAATCAGGCGTCATCCTGAAATAATTATAAAATCTTGCAACACCTCTACGTAGCTCTGGCATTAAGGTGTGATATTCACCTAATGTTTTACATCTAGAAATTAATTTCGTCAATACATATTCTTCTTTTCCTAAAAATACATAAATAATTAGGAAACAGGGTGCAGCGGGATAAATAATTGCCGTATTTCTTATTATTCTAATAGCACATTTTTCGTCTTCGGCTTGAGCTCGTAAAATTAGAGCTTATTCTTCATTGGTAGATATTATTGAACACGCTGTCTTAAGTTGAATTAAAAAACTTTATTCAAAATTATTAAAAATACTTAATTATTTTAAGTGAAAGTGCTGTGTCGTAACTGCAACGGGATTCCCGCTCCTGCAGTCCCGTACAGGTGTGAGATGGCCTTTATAGAAGTCAATGAGTTTAATTCGGATATTCACTGTCAGTTAACTTGAACTTCAGCCCCTACTTGCGGAGTTGGGTGAAGGACTTTTAAAACATGTTTAAACGGCCGTTTTTAGCGTCGAATGTTTAGTTTTCTTAATGTTTTTAGTAGTATACCAACCGCGTACAGCGTGGGAATTCAGCTCCACTACGAGAGGGGGTGGAGGGCCGTTACATAAAAAAACGTGAAAAAACCGATATTGGTGACAATGTAGAAGGCAATGAGTTTAATTCTGACATTAACATACTGGTTAAGATATAGTTCAACCCGTAGCAGTTGGGTTGGAAGGGAACGATACCAATTTCCGTAACTAATTTCTACCAAACTTTATACACGTGTTACTTACAATCCAGGAACAAACACCGAAGAGTTCGACACACCTACCGCCTCTAGGGGTGGGTGGAGCGGTTGGAATTTAAAAACATTTCTAAACGGCCATTTTATTTATTTATTGTCACATTAACAGCTCCGGTTATTAGCGACTGTTTAGGGAACTTATTTTTGCCTTTTTCGAATGACTCTTTTGACGCATTTTCTCTCACGCACACGAAATATCCATGCCCACGACAGGATTCGAACCCGGGACCTCTGTGATGCGAGGCAGTCACATTAACCCCTGCAACTCAGAACGTCAGCAAACGGCAATTATTAGTGGTGAATAAAACGTTTCCGAGGTCCTTGAATTTTATAGTGTCATTCTAGAAATTTTACTCCAAAACGTACTACTATGGTACAGGTGGCGGCGGAATGGGTTTACATAAAAAGGGTAATTTTATATAAATACCCGGGCAACTACAGGCACTCAACTAGTTACCTATAAATGTCAAATAATGGTAATACTTCTACACAGACTATTACATAGTGGAAATGGCAAAGCAATTATTAAATTCCCGCTACACATGAAATCAATTACGTTCTCAATGCATCGTCAAAACAAGTTTCTGGAAATAATAGAAAACCGAGAATAATTTGATGGCAATAATACTGGATACGGGCCAATCAATATGGAATAATAGTACACTTCTGGGGCTACAATATGATTTTTTTATTACTACTTTGGCTTTAGTGGCAATTTTGTTTATAAGGGACAGCCGTTTTGGGCGTTTTCAGTGGATAGCGATAAGTTAAAAAACTTTTTTATTTGTTAAGATATGAAATTGAAATAAAAACCTCATATTTTAAATGAAACCATCTAAAAATCATTTACGGACCAAAACTGTGTTAAGTTCTAAGAAAATAACCAAAAACGTAACTAGAAAAATGAGTTTCAATTAGAGAAAAATTAAGAATTTAGTGATTTTTCTTCCAAAGAAGGGATTACAACACAACTTTAATGTTTCGTCCCCTTAAAAATATAATTTTAACACCTTTTAAATACCAAATTTAGGTTTTACAGGTCTTCTAATATCGCAAGTTGTCCAAAATTGTCGATTTACAGACAGGTTTATCATATAAACCACTGAATCAGAAAATCAGAAATTTTCACAAAATACAATTTTATCAAAGGGTTTTAATCACAAATAATATTTTTATTAAGAAAAACGTAGAAATACGCATGCCGACGCACATTGACGCAGACGTCTTAATGTTAAAAGACACAGGAAACACGGGGAAAAGAAGATTAGTAAACAACTCAATAGACCCTTGCACTTAAATTTATTGCTTAAAATTAATAAACGTTAAAAATGTACAAACATTTTTAGTTGTTTAAAATAGAAAATTTTTTGTCATTTTTTATACCAATTCGTTACTATATTTTTACTCTGTTTTCGGAGGTGTAATAGGAGAATTGATGGTGGAAGCAGTGACAAATTGTATAAGGAAATGTTGGTGGAGATGAAAAAGGATAATGACTTGATAATGGCCAATCGACCGTAAGCTCCTGAATAAATTGATATTTTAACAAGTGGATAATATTATACTACGTAAATATTATAATCCTCTTGCACATCTCTCAACTTTATAATTAGACATTCTAAATTAAGGAAGGAATTTTTTACTCTTAAAGTACCAGCATGTTTTTTACCCTCTTAATATGGTATCGGAAGTAATTTTGTCACTTTATAGAGTAATGAGAGGATTTATGGGTCTTATAATTTATCGGGATAATTTTCTCTCCCTTAATGTACTGGGTGTATCCCTTCAGGCACCGGGAGTACTTTTCCTCTATTATGATACGGATACTATGACTTTCTTAACGTAAAGGAACTATTTTTGTCGTTCTTTTAAGTATTTTAGATTGCTCAGCCTAGTGTTTCCAAGTCTCTTAAGGAACCTGAAGTAATTTTGATCTCATTTTTGTCTCTCTTAAGCAATTGCAAATAGTTTTGATTCATCTAAGTAAGCGTGAGTATTTTTTATTCTCAAAGGTACCGGGAGTATATGTGAAACTTTTAGGGTACAATAAAAAATTTGGACGCGCTTAGGGGCCCTGAATTATATTTTTCTCTTAAGGTAGTACTTGTATTTTTACTGTATGACTGTATGACGGCACCGAATATATTTTAAGAATTAAGTCTCTTAGGGTATCAAGAATATTTTTTCTCTCAACGCACCGGGAATATTTTTTATATCTTGTAACGGGAGTAATTATCCTTTTCTAAGGGCATAAGTATGTTAAATAACTTCTTGATTAATAGATTAATGTAGAATTAAATACTTTTTCGGGCTTGTATAAGTAAATACCCGGACAACGCTGGACACCCAGATAGTATATAAAATAAAAATAATTAACTGACAGTCAGAAAAAATTTTATTTCTTGTATTTAAATAATAACAGATACCATACACACTGTTCCGTCCCTGACTGTGATCTCTTCAGGTGTATCCATTCAATTATAATTTATGATTAGAAACTTTAGGTTGACTTATATACTATATTTGAAACATAAAATTTTTAAAAATTTTGATTAATATGCTGTTGTTTTCTTATTTACATTTGTAAAGCATTAATTAGAAATCACATGGACTGGCTTACATCCTAGTAAAAGTGGTAATGATATTATATTATTAAATATCAATTGAACATTTATAATAGAACTTAAACTGCCTGTTGAAAGCAAAGCGTTATGAAGAAACTACTATTTTTAATACTTTCTTGCTGATGTTGAATAATAACCTACACGTCACGATGTTAGCATATTTAATATGATGTGATGTATTGGAGCCCTTAATACTGCCTTGAAAAGTATTATATATTTTTAAATCACTCAAACGCAACACGAAGTTTCATTCTGAAATCGCCGGTTTACGTGACGTAGACGTAAGTTATGAAAGCAGAATAATAAGCAAATATTTTATATTCTAACAAAAATGTTAAATATGTTTTGAGATATTTAGATTTATTCAGACACTTATAGAATAATATAGTATCAAAACCACGGATGTCTTTTATTGTGAAACACTAAATATTACTGTAGATAATTTATAAATAAAACGGTCAACATGTCAGAAACCAGTTAATGCAAAATGGCACGTTAATTCCTTTCCTTTCGAACTTATTCAGACATAGTTAAACAAAAATAAGGATAAAGAAGTTTTACAGCAGCACCACTTATATTAACAATTACAATTCCTTAATTTCAGCCGTATTTTTCTAAATAAATAAGAAAAACAAAAGAATACATATTTTCGGGTTGGATGCGATGATTGAAATCGCCTCCATATTGTTTTATTGTCGAATCGGCTTATGACGACATACGTGCAAAAAGATTTTGCAAGTGTTTAATGAAGAATACATGCTTCGTAATTGTGTTCTCTGTATGGATTTGATGTGTTGACAATCAGCTGTCTGCCTAGCGTCGACAAACTTTAATTATCTCCGTAATTACGGATAGGCACCTTTAACATTCGTTGTAAGGGGGTCTTAGAATTATAAATGTTATCTGAAAATGATAAAAAAAAATTTAAAATTTACATCAAGCGCAACCAAGCTCATATTGAACAAAGAACGAAGGCTTTCCCGGTGTATTTGTTTAAGAAAAAGTTCTCGGGTTTCCACCTGGGTAACAATGCGATTGAAACGCGACGTTTCGACGGACAAATGCACTGCCGTCATCTTCTAGGCGATGAAGATGACCCAGGTGGAAACCCGAGAACTTTTTCTTCATATTGAACATATTCCTTTAATTTTTCGCATTTGTTTATTCAAATATTTAATGGGCGTATGATGTATTGGAGGGGATATGACGTAGAGTTGCTGCTACCAAACTCGATCTGTTCCCAGAAAAAAAAAATTTAATAAAACCTATAGTCCGGAGATTTTACAGTTTTGGTAACAGGCAAATATATTATTATAGAATTTACATTGACAAATATTTAAATTGTGAGCTTGGAGGTCTTGAAAATGACTATAGATATTCCAAGTTAGAGACGAGACGCTGAGGAACTTGATTATAATCTATTAATGAATGTTTGCCGACATTTTGCTTTGGAAAGATTTGAGCATCGGGGAAACTTTGTATTTTTGAGGTGCAATAAGGAGTATATAGGAAATGATGGGAGGAATGGATATTGAGGGAGAGTCATGCTCCCTATATCATAAACCTCAATTAAATTAATAGAAATTAAAGGATTAGGATTTCCCCCCACCCAAATTCTACCTGTTATATTTTTGGTTACACAGGCAACTCTCTCCCTATTTTTCCTTGCTCTATCTCTAGACCCCAAAAACCAAAATATATATCAAATATCTACAATATACCACTGCCACGTCAAAATAGAATAAACAAAACCAAAAAAAATCCATTATACAATGCATGAAGTGTCAAGCCCTGAAAATATTGATGAATATAATTTACTTCCTGTAATATTATCTAATTTCAATAAATATTAAAAATTTAGAAATAAATATCTAAAAAAGTGATTTTTACGATCAAAACAACCGAAATTATAATTATTAAATACAGTAGTTGTTTAGTAACTGTGCTGTCAATTGATATACAGGTGTCGTCGGTTTTCTACAGTGTGTATTAGTGATTGGATCGATATTTGGTATACCATCTTTCTTTAATCAGTTATTTATAACACATTGATAGATTAGGACCATTTTTTAAATAAAATTACTTTATACTTCGGCTCTATAAGACTATTCTATATTTATCTACAAGATTTTGTTCAACAAAACCCTTAAATAAACAAAACCCTTAAATAAATAAATTCAGAAGACTGTCATTTTAATGTCAACTTTTTCAATCGGTGCGTGGCTTGTTAAAGATAGTCTCAATATTATTTAGCACATCAGAGAAAAACCGTGCAGTCGTTTCTTAAAAAACAAACCAAATTATAGCCCACGTACTTTAAATACGCTTTGTAGCGTTCATTAGTTCGTCCCTATATGGCGGATTATAGTTTGATTTTTCTTAAAACCGTGTTACATGCGATATAAAGTTTCGTCGAAAAAGCGTATAGTCGAACAAGACATAAACTGACAATTACATGATAAAAAAACGCACTTTTCTGAAAATAGTTGCTTTCTTCAGTAGTGACGTCGTACTTATCTACGACTACTTAAAAAAATCTGACGTTCACACTTGGTAAAATTTGTATTCAACAAGTGAACACTGAAATACAAATTGACGGCAATCAAACAACGGATAAATGAAAAAGAAAATTTTACGTCTGATTGAAAATCAGAAAGATAAAAAATACAGACAAAAGACGTTAAAATATACTTGACACAAAACGCATCTGGAAGCTTTGTTCCTAAAAGTAAAGGAATAAATTTGTGAATGTATCTAAATTTATTGTACATAACTTGAATTATATAACATAAATTTAATTTAATTATTGTATTTATGTGAAAATTCCTATTTAAATAAATAAATACTGTTAAATTTATTATCTAAATGTAGTAAAAAAGATGACTAAAGTCACATTTTCTACATTCAGCATTTAAATATTCATTTATAAGTAACGGAGCAAATAGTTTTATATGCAATATTTTTCTTATTTTTATCATATTTAAATTCTGAAAACATAGAGTGATCCCCAAATCTATTTTAATGGTAAAAACTCACACTGGATCCTCGCAATAACTAATTTGTTCGAAAGTTTCAACTAACTTTTAAAACTATAATAAATATTAAAGCTGAAACTGAGAAAAAAAAATTAGGAAAGCCAATATATACGTTGAAATAGGAAGAAGCTAATGATACGGTTAGGCTGCAAATATTAAAATAAAAAATTTACGTCTGATGGAAAATTAATAAGAAAGATAGCCAAATTCAGAAAAAAAAGTGATAATATAAAGCCTTGTTTCTTACAACGTTGTGTGGTATTTATATTACCACTTATTTTGTCTTTATTGAGCTATCGTTCTCATTATTATTAACGGATAATGGTTTATAATAGCTGAATAATAGAAATAAGCGTACATATATGTATTGTTGCCATGCCCGCAATTGTTGATGTGGCTGATTAAACAATAACACTGAAAAACTTGTAAATACACCAAAGCTTGCTTCATACAGAAACCAACGAACGATATACAATAATTGAAAATATTTAGATCAATAGTTTCATTTATTGCCATTTGTTTTGAATTGAATTCATTCATCATACAAACTGTACGTCAGTAAAACAAGTTATTTAAATTCTGGCACATTATTACGAATTTAAATTTGAGGAAATGGCTATAAAAAAAAATTTTATTTGCCACGCAAGGCTTGCGATTATAATGCATAATAAACATCTGGCGCAGTAACGGAGCAAATAGTTTTACATGCAATATTTTTAGTATGTTTATAATATTTAAATACTGAAAACATGGAGTGATCCACATATGTTTTAAACATAATTAATCTAACGAAGATTGGAATATAACACGGTGCTGTAACTGCCTCAATAAAATTTTACGTTGATAAAATTATAGCTAGCTATCTGTTATACTGTATTAATAATACTCTGACAAACTCACCGTTCAGGGCCAACTTACTATCATTTGTATTTGCACAATTACGTCTTTACTTGAGGAAATTGAAAGTTGACACAGCACGTTGCTGACACTTCCACGCAACGACCGATACGTTTTACTCGTGCGTATTGTTGAACAGGAAACAATTAGAATTAATAATTTGCTCCTAACTTTTAATTTCAGTTACTTTGATCAGTTAATATAAGACTGACGAAAACACGCTGATATCGTTTTCTGTATTCTCAATAAAATTGCAACTTAAATACGATTTAACAATTCGAGAAATTTGAACTGCAGTGAAATATCTTTCCAACGATATTGCAACTTCTTACCGTTATCGAATATGAAAAAAATTCAGTTCAGTCTCATTATCGATTTTCAGTCACGCATTATCGAAGTTATAATCGATCGCTAGAGATTTATTTACTATTTTGTAAAAACCGACATTATTCTACAGTTTTAAGTATTTCTTCGAAAGTAAAATTGCTGAACATAACATAAAATGGTTGATAAAATACAAACAACCTGATCAGGTCTTAGGATAATTGACTTTAACATTTCCTATTTTTATAGGATTAAATGTCATTAAAAAATTAATAATAGAGATAAGTCACATGCAAAGATAATTGTTTTCATATTTCTCTAAAATAATTCTTCGATAAGAATGCTTCTCTATGAAAATATTTTTATAAATTTTCCGATCATGCTAAATAAACCTTTTGAGTAAAGCACAGATCGCAAAACAAAAATGTTCAGAAATTGAATGCATTTTCTTTACACTGGTTTAAAAAGACATTAATGACAAGATTTATACAGTGCCTGATTTACATGATAAGTTTAATTGTATCACTAAAACCTTTTGTCTTTCATTATTATGTGCATTTCCCGAAGAAATAAACCTCTTTAATAATAATAATAAAAATTAATCTAAATGTATAATAAATAAATTAACGTACCCTGAAAAGATAAACGTGAACTATATTTAACAGTTACACAATACTGACAATTGACAATACTGACTATTGTAAAATCTTAAGTAATGTCATGAAAGCAGCCAGAAACTTCTATTTTCAGAAGGAAGTTAGTTATTCTAGCAGTAAAAATTAATCAGTTTGGAATATTATTAAAAAGGTGACCAACAAAACTCAACTGAAGTAGCTTCATCTAACTAAGTCACTTTTTCAGACCATTCGCTTAAATAACTCATTTTTCGTGTGTCTCAAAAAATGACAGGGTATGAGAGTAAATCAATTACAGATTAAGTATATTTCCTGAAAGAATTTTCTCTCTGTACTATAAGTATTCTCAATTTAAAATTTACTTCTTAATTTTAAATTAAGAAAATCATTAAACCATTGAAAAAGTAAATAATTATGAGGTTATGAAGGAATTTCAAAAATTGTCTTGAAACACATCCAGTATGAAGTTATATTTTTAATAAATCCGTACTCAGTGGACTCTTCCTTGATAGTTTATATCAAGTTTAATAAAGCATGCAACAATGATATCCACATATAAGAAACGCAACACAAATATTTTAAGAAACCATTGTCCAGTTTCACTTTTGCCAGTATTCTCTAAAATACAAATAAAATTTGTTTACAACAATTAAACACATTTGGTCAATAACACTCAACTTAGTTTCTAAAAGGAAGGTTTAACATTTGCTTCCTTGCTCGTGATATTAGAATCACTAAACACAAATCCAATTGGGATTTTATTAGGTTTTTCTAGGGTTTTCTCTGCATTACTTTTAGGCGAATGCCGAGTAGGATCCTTAAAATATATCCCGGGGGCCCTAGTTAACCCTTGGTTACCTTCCTCTACCCTTCCGCATTCCCCCTTTCAGATCCCTTCCTATGCTATTAAAGGGGAGTTGCCACCATGTGGATTACCCTCATGCAGCCTGTTACCCTAAAAAAAAATGAATTCACGAATGATGTATTTAATCATTTACTACATTGGTTTGGACTAATATTGGCGGTACGTAAGTAAATTCGTACGTGAAAATCAACGTAAATGGCTGCGATTAAATGGCCCCCACAATGAACCAATATTTGACCACTAATAAGTAAAGTTGTTAAATAACGAGTTCTTGAGGAAACGTATAGTTTAGGAGACTATAGTACAAATTTGTGACGTCACTGATCCAGCTTGGGCTCCGACGGCGATCGCCGCAACTAGCAACATCTCTACGTCTAGATATGTAACTGATGGAGAAATGAAAATATTTTGCCACATAAGAAAAATTTATAGATTTATGTATAAATTTTATTGTAGTACGTTATTTAATTACATTTCCATGTAAAAACTTATAACAATATTTTCGTACGCTATGAGATATTTAAATAACCATTACTTCTTTTTGAAACTTTATTAGGGTGGGAGAAAAATCTATATTGAGTAGGTTGATTGATCACAGGGAATTTTTCCAGGTAAGATACTGATGAACTTTTTACGTGCTTTACAAATTCAATTTACTGAAGAACTTTTGTATTTCCTTTCGCTAGTGAATGAAATTTTTAGACTTGGTACAGTCTAGGCACAGTTAGGTGATTAAAGGATTCTAGTTGAGAAATTTCAAGCATTGAAATCAATTGTCTCATTAACTCATTACGCCATAACATTTTCCTTTAAATGTTGTATATATTTTTTACAGTGAAATTAATAGATGAAAATAAAACTTAAGTGAATAAAATTGCGACTTATTATTCCGTATGGAATTATTCGACGATTTCTTCATTACCGCACGATCGGAACACAAATAATTGTCTTAGGTGGATTATGCAGCCGTTGTTAGTGCTTCTTGAGAGGCGGGGGGAGGGGGGGGGTGACCGAGGTTGGCAACAGGATCGCAGCATCTACGTCACAATGGCGTCATATGTGCTCTGTTGTTTGTGAATATTACAATATTTTTAAATACATATATCTTCCAAACTAGTTGCTTTAGTACAATTTTTTTATTTTTATAAGGTAATTAATTTTTCCACCGCTTTTAAATACCCTCAAACTCCTCCCGCTTGTTTTTGCGACCATTCTTAAGGGAATAAAAATTTTTAAGTGTTGAAGTTGTGCATCAAGATTCTTTAAAAATTTAAAGCGGGCGATTATTCTAAACATGGGGAATTTTTACTATTTAATACTATCGCTAATGCTATTTTTAGCAAGTAATAATCGTCTATATACGACATCCTCTGATGTACACGATTTTTTAAACAAGATACAAAAACAAATTTTACAAACCTCGTAAATCACTTTTAATTACACAAAAAATATTACATATTACCTGAACAAGAGATGAAAATAATTAAATTAGCATACAATTAGTAATTACACCTAATGCCACATAGATGTAGACCTAATTCATATATTTATCAAGCGCTTAGACAAAAATTAATTAGATCATTAAAATATATTAAAACTTTATTCAAAAAAAGGCTAAGCAAGTTTTTGCTAGCCTTGCATTCTATTCAATTTATGGATTTTTACAAAGTGAAAATCCTTTATTAGTCAACACATAATAACAGTCACAATTATATTCCAAATTGCCAGTTTAATATTAAAAAGGAGCTTTGTCTCTTGCTTAACTGACCAATATGTTACCTGTCTTTTTGAGGTTTAGCTGACTTTTATAGAATTAGATTTACTTCAAAATATGTTAACATGTTAAAAATGTGACACATGCCAAAACATTTTATTCAATTTATAACATAATATAATGGGTATTATTATACAGTAATATATCCACATTTAATGACTCAATCCACACTCTTGAAGGTTTTTCTCAGTACACTCTACGAATTTCGACCTAATACTAATACTGATACGTAACCTTTGGTTTTTTAAATTTATTTTAGAGTAACAGGCTACATGAGGGTAATCCACATGGTGGCAACTCCCCTTTAATAGCATAGGAAAGGATTAAAAATGGTGGATGCGGAAGGGTAGAGGCAGATAGCCAAGGGTTAACTAGGGCTTCCGGGCCATAGTTTAAGGATCCTACCCGGCAATCGCCTAAAATTGATGCAGGACAATCCTAGAAAACCTGCATCAGGTAGGTCGGGCATTTAGTACTTGTCCCACGCCCTTTCGTTGGCGAGAACTACTTGCGGGCTTTAATAAACGCCCGATTCCTTCCCGGTAGTTCAGAGGTAAACAAAGGGAAACTACCCGATTCCTTCCCGACCAAATACCAGAGTACGATTAAGTGGAATGTATTTTCATCGTGTATTTTTATTTCCATGTCATTTTCTTATTTATTAATAGTCAATAAAATATAATAAAAACAATTTCATTAAAGCGAGTCTAAAAGAATGTAATTCAGTACGACACAGACTGAAAGCTTTCCTAGATATTTCACCAGTCTTTTACTTTTCCATTAGCTGTTGTATTTATTCATAGTTTTGTAGAGACTGTAGATGATTTAATTTTCGTGTTGGTGGCAGCTTTCATCATAAGTAAAACTTCTGCGAATTTATAGATCTCGGGATGGGGCGAATAAAACTGTCAATGCAACTTGCTATGAAAACTTTCACATGCGTTGGTTGTCCGTTTCGCTTGGCTGTAAATTACGTCCCCGGGGTTGGAGGAAAGTGGTCATTAACTCTTTTATAAATAAGATTTGAATAATTCGGATAAAATTAAATGATTGTATGCTCTTTCAAAATGGAAAAACGTTAAACAAATTAAAATTGGTCTTCTGTTAGCAAATTCATAGGATTACTTAATTTTGTTAAGCCTAGATTTAATGTATTTGTTATAGATAATGCAGTTTATGATCAATTTAGGACAAATGCATTAATTAAATTAACAAACAACTTTTCTGTACGTGTTTGTACCTTCAGCAGGTATTTTCATCGGATAAAATACAATATACAAATTTGTTATTATCATAAAAGTAACTGTTTTCCATATTGTGGTTTAAGACAAATATCATCTACGTATTAGTGGTATTTGATAGGTTTATTTCCTAATTTGTTTAAACAGTGTGTTTCCAAGTCTGTCATTAATAATTCAGAAAAAATAAGTGGTAAAAGATTCCGAAGGAGAGCCTTTTGTCTGTTGGTAACATTTATTATTAAATTGTAAAAAAGTTGAATGTAATATCATTTTTATTGAAATATCCATTTATTTCTAGGGAATGTTACAATTTTTATAATTTTTTCCCAACGAGAGAGAAAAAAATCATATAATTGCAGTAAAAGTTCATTTACATTACTCAAATTTACGATAAAATTTCTACAACATGAATCTTTTCTTGGATTACGAATGTTCAATGGTTCAGTTGCTTTATTTTGGACTCAAATTATTTCAATAATCTGAAATGTCTATACTAATAATACTCATGCTTGATCTGCAAATACCAGGTTATTATATTTTCCTTTTAGTACTGTTTTCGCAAATAGGTACAGACATTGAAAAAAAAAGTGTTCCGAAATTCACTTAAGTAGGAAAAATCTATATTCAGGTCCAGCCACAGAGGGAGTGTTTCAAATTGATTGTCCGTCAACGAATCAATGTATCCTTTTTCTAACCTGCCACGTCTTTGAATTTAACGAGTAATGCTATTTTGCGTTCAACGTTCGTTGAAAACAATGAACCTATCTTATTATATAAGGATTGTGCCTATATAATTTAAGTTGAACTTTATTTCCATATAATTGCATACATATAATATGGGAAAACGTCAGGATTAGTATAATAATACGAAAGAAAAAAACATTCAAATCATCACTCGTGTAGCATATACTTATTTACTAAATACTCTTTCAGAGTTCTTTCAAAGTGTTTACCTTGCAATTCTTTTATGTACAGTTGCATTATTTTAACATATATTATTATAAAATAACATTCCTTTCCGACGTGGGTCATGCTCTGATTTTTTGTAATAGTCCGTATTCTAAATAATCCACAATTCCCCTAGTTTACTGTTCGGCATTCACCCGGAGTTTACCACTTGGTCTAGAAAGAAATCTATCTCTAAATACAAGTATTCAATCAAGTGGCATTATTATAGAATAATGGATTAAAAAGATAAATAAAGAATAATCTGGCTTTAAGCTGATTTTCCACTAACCATAAAGTCTATTTTTGATACCATTTAACAATAATATAATATAATGGCATAAATAATTTGCAGTCATTCATTTATTTTTTATAACTTAACTAAAGGATGAATGAGTTCAAATGCTTTAAATGCTAAAGTGTGTCATTTTTATGCTTTTAATTAAAATCTATTATTCATAAATTTTCATAAAAAAATTCTTTGTTTCATTAATCAAGATTATTGAATTTTTTATATGATCTGTTTCAATAAATGTGTTGTTTTCGTCACATAATACTTTTTCAGAGATTAAATTATGACGAAATTTAGAAAAGCAGTATCCGAGTGCCGTTACGGAAAATTACTGCGAGACCTCCTGGAATAAATTTGAGTCGGATAATTTTTAATTTCCGTGAAAATAAAATTGTTACATTTCGTAACATCGCTGAGGAATTAGGACCTAAAATGTTTCTCGAATTGGATTTACGTTGCGCTTTATGCAGTGTGCTCTGCGTCGAACGGCAAGACTCTGTAATTAAATTGCCTCATCTGGGGTCCGGGTCTAATCCGACCCGGCTGCCTTGTTACGACGGACACCAGCAATTTTAATTCTCAGAAGATGCGCTGTTAATTGAACTTAAATCGTACGGTTAAGCTCTTGACGAAACATACCTTAATCAATATTATAAACGTAAAGTCTCAACTATTAAGTAGAACTGCAACTGGCAAATGTGAAAATCATTTCAATTACCCGCAGCTTAATATAATCTGAAATCAGGTGCTGTAAATAGAATGTCGGTGTGTAGCGTGATAACGCTAGGATAATATATCTTCTTCGCCTAGGAAGATATTGGATTTTCACAAGTACATCGAAAACTTAACATAAGATCTTACATTCCAAGAATTCAGACCGGCGAAAAAAATCTTTATTGTGAGTTTTTTGGAGTTGCAAATATAATCATTTTTCCTCTATGAAAAACAGTGACTTCAATAGTCGAAGTCATTACCTTTTCCTTGAACTTCCTACTTCTTGCCATGGTGTCAATATTTTTTATTAACAAAAAATTAAGATTCCATTCTTATGTTACACTAAACTGGGTAAAATATTGTATTAATATTGTAGTTGTGATCGTGAAAAAAATATAACCATCATTTTACTCCTGCAAATTCACAATTGTTACTTATTCGCTCATACTCGCTACATGATTACCCTTTTTTTTCTAAAAAATATATTAGAAATGATGACCGTACCGACTCAATTCCCATTAAATTTTTCTTCGATAAATAATAATTCTTCAGCGGTCCAGTGAAGATTCTTCTACTCTAATTCGTTAATTCAGTTTTATTGACTGCTGAGCTTCCATTGAAAGAATTTATTTTGTTCTATAATTAATCTCAATATTACTGGCCGAATAATCATAAAAATTAAGATAAATGAATAAACACAACTTTTTCCATATTAATTTTACTAAATAAACGACATATTGGCCTTTGTCAGATAAATATTAATTTATATAATGAACGTTTCCATCTACAGGAAGTTCGAAATGGATTTATTTTGCAATCCTTTGGGAAATTTTGAAAATATGTAAATTCAAAAAAGAAAGCTACAGTACAGAAAAAAGGACCAAGTAGTAAGAGAAAGTGCAGGAAGTACGTAAGGAACGGGATGTTATTAAAATTTGTCAAAACAATCGATATTAGCGTCGAATAAATATTTTTCATGGTCGCTGCTGAGATCTATAGTCAATTTCGTGTTGTTAGAGTATAATTTCAACCCCCAACGAGTGCAAAAAACTAATTCGGAAACAACAGGTTGGTGTCGGTCGGGAGGCGCCAAGTTTTATTCCGACATTCACCCTGCCCATTAGTTGACGTTCAGCCTCTAGGGGGAGGTGGGAGTGGAAAGGGTCGACACAAAGTTCAGCATACGAAACTTCAACCAAACTCCGTACTCATGTTACCTACGATCCATGAACAAGCACTAAAGGGGTAAGACATCCTCAGAACCTCATAGGGATGGAAGGGGATAACATTTTAAAACAAACGAAAACGACCTATATTTACGGCGAATCAATAGTTATAGGGGCCGATAAAATTACTATGTTGTTAGTGTCTACTTGCAACCCCCTAACGGCATGGGAGAAGAGCACCACCAGGTGGCTGGTGATGAAACTAACATTAATACAACAAATATTTGTATCTAATTCGGATTTATATTGATTGTTGAGATTAATTATGACATCCATCAGGCCGGATATGGTTCAATTTCAGTTTATAGGTCTGTGGAATGAAGGGGATGAAAAAATAATTCAAAAGGTCCGATATTGCTGTATATCCCACAGTTTAGTTCTCTGAGTTGAATACTGACATTCACTGTACTGGTTAACTTTAAGTCCAGTTCCTTCAACGTGACAAAGGGGCGGGAAGGAGTTAATTATAAGATGTCACAATGGTCCGAGGTGTCGAATTCCGAGTTTAAAAGTTCGCTGACTTGGAAGATGAATATAGAACTGTAGTGAAAACAAGATGTTATTTTATTTCATTACTAACTGCGTGCCCGGCATTGCCCGAGATGTCATTTATCCATAACCCCCGATACACTCTAATTTCGTTTCTCAGTTTGTTATAAATAGTCTCAGCGACATCCATAACCCCGATTTGACTCTAATCTCGGTTGGTTTGGCGTTAATGATATGAAACGCCCCTCCACCCCCACACCTAAGGGTGCTCCCCTCGCATGATGAAAGGTGTTGAAATTATACACAAACATCAGTAGAAGTACAATCAATATAATTAACCCTGAAAAATATTTATTCAACGCAAATACCTGCTGTGTTTGCATGTTCAAAAATTTCTATCCCACTACCCCTGCATCTGAGGGGTAAATGCCAAGTTGAATGTCATAACTAAACTCAGTGACATCCATCTCCACCCCAAACCCTAAGGGTGAGCTTTCCCCAGGGTGTAGGGGATGAAAATTATATTCAGATAACATCCGTAGAAACCCTATCAATATCTCTGAACCCTAAAAATATTTATCCGACTGAAATATCGACTGTTTTAGCAAGTTTAAATATTCCAACTCCCGTTCACCCCCTGGGGTTGGTATACGTGTCTCACCCCGACAGTGTTTGTTTCCTGGTCGCAAAGTACACGTGTACGAAATTTGGTGAAATTTGCTCCATCGGTGTAGATTTGTATAAGGAACATACAAATATATATATATATATACAAACAAACACTCTGCTTTATTTATAAGAAGAAGAAGATAAGATAAGATTATATATTTTAATTTATTTTACGAAAGAAAGAACTTTTAATATTCTCGACTTCAGGCTGGCGACGATCAATGCTCTCATAACCAGGTACTCACTGAAACGAAAACAAACCCATATGGTCACAATATTTTAGCACCTTCAGACTCGCTCCAAATTAGCGTCATCGCGGTCGTGTCTTTCCACGGACCTGAATTTGGTTATTTTCCCCGTATGGGATGTGGCTAATTAAGATTCTGAAATTTGTGGGGGAATAAATCTGATTATTATTGGATAAAAACAGAAAAATTCAAGATCCTGTGGGAGAAATTTCAGAAAACCGAGGTGTGAAGGGAGCTTTCAGAGCAAGTGGCGGTTAATTACTTCTGAGCTGCTTGATGTTAGTCATTTCTGGGACGTTATAAGGTATTTTAGGAGCCGGAGTGAGTGAAATTTGGGGAGATTATGAAAAAGATAATTTTAGTTTTCTGGAAGTTATGAAGAAGTTGAGTTTTCGAGTGGCAGTTAGTTTTCTTGTTTTCGGTGAGAGAGTTTTGGAGTGGAGAATATTTGCACTGTCTTGAGACGAAAATCTGTAGGCCGGCTGGATAACCATTTCCAGGAAATACGAGGGATTGCAGCGTCAGTCCAAGCCACCTCCCATCTGCAAACGGTAATGTACCCGAATATAATCCCATTAAAGTCGGTTCATCATATTAATTAATAAGAAATAAATCAAAATATTTCCTGGTCATACTTTTTCTGCAGTTCTCATTCCTGAAATGTATTTAATGCTATTACAAATAGCGAAAAATAAATATGAAGGCAAAGTATGAAATATTTTTATACTAATAAAAAATTAATAAAGTTGATCTTACTGATTCAAGTATCTGTGAATTAAAAAATGCTCATTTTTTACTCAATTAATGTTTATTATATAAAAGTGGCTAGATGTGATGCACTTTCCCACATAGGTCTATCTTCGCCAGAGGGAGGTGGTGACTATTAATCATATCAGGCGCGCAGCTCTTAATTACATTGCGGTAATCACTCCCATTCGTTCGTGACATCGTTATCTCAAATTGGCAGCTGCCGGATGCGTGTTATTCAATTTACCGTAGAAATTATCAGCGCCACAATGCAAGCGCCGTTCAGGCCTCTCAGAGGGTATTTCATGCATATTTCCACAAATTAGTCCCATAACTTCTATACAGACAATAGCTTAGATTTGGTCCTATGTAACAAAACGGTTGGTAATAAACGTCAGTAATATTTCAAATTCCATTCGCCACCTTCGAAAATTCGCTATAATTCAAATATGCAGTCGCTAACCGTAGTTTTTGCTTCCCTCTCGTAAAACATCAGCTTAAATCTTGGTAAGACAAATTCTGCTTGAACTTAATTAGCCTAAGTACACAATTTTTTAGTTATTTTTTTCATTTACATTATAAGCAATTGTTACTTATGAAGTTTGTTCAAATAATAAGTATCCCCTTCTGTTTAGTAAATTTCTTAAATATTAAAGCAATTTATAAACAAACATTTATTTTTACAACAAGTGGTGTCATCCCAGCGTCCCAAAAATGGTGCATCATCCGCATATTTACTATCAATACACATGTTCTTTTCAAAACCATAAAACTCAACAGCCTTTTCTCCCGCATTTTCACAGATATAACCTCGGTCATTAATTTCAATAATAAAACAATGCTGAAAATAAAATAAATGAAAGCGGGATATTAAGTTTTGAAACAGCGGTATAAAATGAAAATACGTTAAAAATAGAAATAGAGATGAGCAGAGAAAATTGCATGAAAGAAGTAAATGGAAGTTGTAGTGAAGGCTATTGAGGCAGTTTTAGAATTTTTGGATGATAAATATAGCATTTTTAAAGAATATTTACTTAAGTGGTAACCAGACGTTGCTTAATTAACAGATATGTCCACTAAATTTAATGAGGTTTACTTTCAGTTACAAAGTAACAATCAACATTTGATGAAAAAAAAACGTCCATCACATCAGCTAATGAAGCAAAATATTGGACAGAGCGAATTTTCCCCATTTTCTCACCTTTTCACAGAGAAAGTGCTAGGATAATTAAGTTTCAACTTATGTTCAACATTTAAATATCCTTTACACGTACTTCGAAATTAGGTTTTCAGGATATTTTGACTATGAAAATATCACAGTGAATTATCTATCCATACGGTGTGATTGAAGAAACGGATGTCATATTCCAAAATGATCGGAATAAGCACCAACGAAGAACTTAAGGCACATTTCAGAAAGGGATATCAACAATTTTGGTTTCAGAGTGACATATCTATTACTTCTCCTGCATTATGGACTATCGCGAGAAATTTTTGATAGCTTTTCCATCTTTATGGAAAGGAGTTTCATCGCGGTCGCCAATCTTATTAAAAAAGAAAGAAACATCAGAAATCACCGATCCAGAAGATTTAAGGTTAAATCTAGCTAAATTGAAGCAAAATATTGCAAAATTTGCTATTAAAATATCAGGCTTTGTCCCTCAATTAAAAACATTTATTTTTCGTAAAGTTATTTGACATAATAATTTTACTAGATTTGCATTTTGTCTCGTTTCCATTAATAAACATCACGTGTTTTTTTAACGTCTTCACTCTACAGTTAAACTTATCAAAGTGAGTAGTACTGGGTAAACTGTCAAAACTTAATTGAAGTTGATGAATTTGTACCAATTGTATATTAGAATGAAAAAATTTACGTCTGATTGAAAATAATGAATAATAAGAAGGATCCTTGTTCCTTTCGTCAGGTGCGAAGGCTTTTTAGTTTTGTCAACTGACAAGTGCAGTTGTGTCGCACCTGACGAAAGGAACAATGATCCCAGAAACGTTGTGTGGTATTTATATTATCACTTTTTTGTCTGAATTGGCTATCTTTCTTATTTATTAATTGTATATTAGAATGGCGGGTGTCTTCCCAAAACAGAGAAAATTCGCAAGTGGTCTACAAGATGAAAAAAAAATTTGGGAACCACTGCGGTAGAATGATTGGAAATATTCCTAGAAAGTATGTAGAGACCATGACAAGCGCATGTTTGCTGCGTAGCATTCCCTTCTCCGTGTCTGGACCAGTTTATCAGGCAGTTGGCCGACTGTTCCACTGGGAACAGCGAACAACTCTTACCGTATTCCCAAGGTCTGTGTCCTCGGAACATACACCTCTCAAAACAGGACGAAGTGGGAACCTTAGATCATAAACGGAGAGAGGAAAAGACATCCCCAATGATAGCCCTCTCCGTCTCTCCAGAAAACCTCGCAGGCTTTATTATGCCATTCTCTTCTTTTGTTTACCATAACTGTTTTTTAACATCACATTTCAAAACCAAGTTTTTTCTTTCTTAATGTCCACGTTTCTCATGTCACGTTTCTATATCTGCAGATGTAACGATTCACAAGGTACTTCCGCAACCCTATTTTTCTATTTGCTTGACATTGAGGTTCTTTTCTTGGTGAATGCTGTCATGACTATTGCGATACTAGACCTTATTTCCTTCATGCTGTAGCTGCCATTTCTTAGAAGACTTCCAAAGTACATGATCTGATCGATTACTTCTATTTTTTGTTTCCCACAAACATATAAAAAGATTTATTTTATATTTTCATATCATTGGACTTTTTCTGAATTTATCCTGATTCCATACATCCTCCTTGTTAGCACTAAGCTGACCAACATGTCTTGTTGTTTTTCTTTCTGCTTCGCCAACAATGCCAGGTCATCTAAATTGAATATATACTTCCTATCTTCGTGTTGTTTGTCTCTTCGTGATAAAGACGCACCTTCACCCTTTGCCAGAGATACAAATCTGGTATAATTTCCTTATGTATTTCCAGTAAATTTTTCCAATTTATTCCCATTGATCGAATGCCTTTTCCCAGTCAATAAAGCGATATATGAACATCAAGAAAACGTTTTGGCACTCTGAGTTTCATAAATTCGGCTTTAATCCTTTAGCGCTTACTTCTTTCAATACGTCAGCAGGTGTTTCATTGTTTCCAGTGGCCTTCTTGTCTTCATTTACTAGCTCTTATTCCTGCATCTCAACGTCATGCGGACGATTTTTCTGATCATAGAGCTCTTTGCTGTGTTCTTTCCACACTTTCATAACCATATTTTACTTTGTGATGAAACACCCTATAAGTGTTCTATTCAAAATATTCTTGCTCCTTTATTCTCATTTCGTTCGACATGACTTCCGTCTTCTGATATGTCAGATCATATCTTCCTCGTTTCAACAGTTGAATATTTCTTCAGAGAATTTTTTTTTCTGTAACAATTACCCTTCATAGTTCATTGTTCAGTCTTATATACTCAACTACATTGGTTATTTTGTGTTTCCTTCTTTTCCAGCATCTTTTGTATTATCCAAGGTTTCGTATTTTATCTTTATGACTAACTCGCATAACTTTCCAGATTCTCGACTCTGCTATATCTAACGTCGCTTGATTGGCGTGGGAAGCATAAGTATCCTTTGCCTGCACCCCGTCATCCCCCCAAGATGCAAAACAGCCATAAATAATTCTTCATTTGCAGACACGTGAAGTGACCAGAACATACTTCTGTGCCCAACTCCATCCACCGAAACCATTAATTTGTCTCCGTCAGGTTACACCTTCCGCTTCAGTGAAAAGGTAAATTTCTGTGCATTGACTACTTCTTATTCAATCCAATAATCTGTAACAAGAAACTTTATAGCCTGTACCAATTTTTGGTATAATCGCGCCGTAAAACTATGCCCGGCGTTGTCTGATTTATCCCAATCCAATATAAATTAGACTCATAAAGGCGTCAATTCAGTCTTAACTTAATTACAAATAATATTGTCACGTATCGAGAGGTTTAAGAGAATCAGCAACACAAGTTAGCGGTTGTTGGAGTTTATTTAACGTTAGAGCGCCGTACAGAAGCACACACTGTGCAAAGACTACCTCTGCTTCCATATTCTAGTAACAGATATTTTTAGAACTGAACAGTAAACAAAGTAAATTAACAAAAATGAGTGGAACTCGAACCCAAGTGCGCATTTCTGCCCTTGAGTGCTGATCCACATCTACGTACTGTGTGATTAGGCAGTATTTTTAGTTTCAACTCATCGAACTATAATTAAGAAATTCCGAAATGAATCTATTCTTGAGCCGTATACATATAGGTTGCAGAAACACGGAGAACACTAACAGATTCCCAGTACTTAAAAGACTACATCTCTGACTTGTTGATTTTGATTGATCATGCAAGTTAAGTGACTGGTATCTGAGAGATATAAATAGTTTCACCTTATTAGTTTCTTTCAAAAATATCGTGACTCTTACAATCAATTCAATGTAAATTATCTCGACCACTTTGAATATTTTCTCATTAGTAATCTCTCGCCCATGCCGTTGCGGGTTGATATTACCTAAGGCTACTTCGGGACTGACACTGTTTAGGTCAGCGGTCCCGAAATCTAGTGATTCTACTCGTAATATCTGCTGTTCCAAATGGGGGCTGAACTTCAATTAAATTGAGCGTGTCAGCATATACTCTAAGGTCACTCTGGACATTTAATATAATGAAACATTGATCAGAATAATAAGTACAAAAGAATTCAACATGGTTTTATTCTGAATCTCACTCAATAATCTACATTACTCACAAAATACCAGTTTCCGAACACATGGCTATTTAACAAAATATATTAGTTTTATCTCCAACATATCTACCAGTTTGGCCATTTAATATTTGAACACTCTGTATACATATATTTTACAGCGGATAGAGATATAGGCTGATTGTCCGGCATTGACCGAGTGTTTTTCATTTCACATTAGACAGGAAAATGAGTCAAATTTATCTACAGCATATTGTAGTATCAATGTTATTTGATTTACAGGTTTTTAAAAGGTAAAGGGCTTTCCCTGTTAAAGAACTTCGCAACCGTAATTTAAATGCCTATATACCATTTTAAATTGTCACAGGTCCAAAAATGTTATAAATGTGGTGTAACGCGTGATCTTTAATTTATTAGATTTATCTTATGGACGTATTTTTGTTGTTGCTTAATTGTATATGATTTATGGGTGAAGAGGTATATCATATATCAAAAGACAATTTTGCCACGGAATTTCGGTTAGCCAGGCTATAAAAGCTGTTAAGGAAATTCTTTCAAGCTTTCGGCACGTCAAAGACGGATTTTCGAAGAGTTTTTAGGAACCTCTGTAAACATCTGGCAATGACAAGTTGTAAACCAGGAATGATTAGGCACTTCGAAGGTACACCTGGCGCTATTGTCTAAAGATTAGGAGAAACCCCCAAAATTGGTGGATACGTGGGACGTGGCGGCAGTCAAGTCCCCGACCTCCAGAGAATAATTCTGAAAAAGTGAGGGGAAAAGAAGAAGAATTGATTGTTGGATCAAGTCACATGGAATGGATTGGGACAACCAATCAAAGGAAGACAGAAGAACGTCAACGAGAGAGAATCGTCGAGTCTAGTGATCGTCTAGAAAATTTTGGACTTAGAAATAGTTCAAGTCCACAATCGACAAAAAGGGACTTAGATTAAGTGAAATAGCTGCCAAGGCAAGTTTGAATGCCCGGGTTTAAGTCATCCACCATTAAAATCGATCAGACGAGTCATCCACCAGAAAGAAGGAAGTCAATACCTAGCCTACCCTATTACGCGATTGCCAGCACCCGTGCAGTCAGCAGATGGTCTTCGGAAAAATTCGTGGAACCGAAGAACGCCTTACCAGATGTACCGAGCAGGAAACATAGCAACAGGATATGTGTTTTAGAGCATCCCAAATTGAATAAAGTATGTAAATCTCTCGTTTCCTGCTACGCGAAAAAAACACGTGATAGCGCCCTGACATGGCAGATTGCATTTTCCACGACTCATATTCAAAGAATAATCCAAAGCCATAACTTTATATTGCAAATAGATTATCTTTCCATTTAACTTAAAACGTTTTAAATCATTGTATATTCATTTCATTGTTTTAAAATTTATTTTTTTATGTGAATAAAGTAGATGAATCAAACACTTAATCTATTCACCGGCGCTGGCATCGTGTTGTAATTAATTAACTTAAAATAAAATTAAACAAAAGGACTCTTAATACAGCACAGATATTGACCTGAAAAAAAACTTATTGCGTACCAAGTTAAATTTGTAAAATTTGTAAGTTAAATATGTAAAATTCCGGCTACCCTAGTAACTTCATTAAAGTTTTGTAGGACCTGACACTTTCCATAATTATTCTGAAAATGAGACTATATCTATTCCGGAACAAATTTGTCATTCTTGACTTTGAATATTTTCAGGAAACTTAATAATGGTTAGCTTGAAAGTTTAGTATCAAATAGTATCAACCAGTGGTACTGTAAGAGGTACGCGGTTTACTATCTGGTAGTTACTAACAAAAAGCTTAAACAAAAGTATAGCAATACTTTGTTAATTAAATTATGGACTGGTATTGAAAAAGAACACAAAGAAGTAGGAGACATTGCTGTGATGTGCCTTCTATGATTTACAACTTACTTGGCGAAGAAGTGTTTTCAAGTTTAACTCACTTGAAGAGCAAGTATATAAATAAGTAAGCTTAATATTGAGGATGATTTACGTTGAATTTCACCAAGCTGCAACCAAACGTTGATGAACTTTGAAACCAAAACAAGCACAGCGTTACAACTAATTAATTTCTGAGACTTTTAGATTTTATGTCTGTTTAATAAAAACTTTGTGATAAAATCTGCATTAAAATAAAACTTTTGGTTTTAAATTTAAATTACCTACTCTTCTTTAATCACTTTAACTAATAAAAACACATTTCAATAAAACTTATTCTATTTGTTGCGGGGTACATATAGTCAATGATACACAAAAAGGAATACGTGGGTTGAAAACTCCTGGTTTAGAGGATTGATGAGGTTTTCTATTGTTTATACGGAGGGAGCACACGACGTTTCGAACAGAAGTACTCTATTTATTTTTAGGAAAAAAATATTAGGAATCAGATATGGTCACACGAGGTCAATTTCTCCTTAAAGAAAGGTTTCTAGTAAATTCAGTCTACTCTATAGAGACGGCTATCCAGACATCAGTCAGAAGGCTTCGACAGGCGTCTCCGTTAAAAAAAACACTGAGCTTTCTATAAAATCGATTGTTATAATAAATGGTCAAACTATTTATCAATGAAATTGTGACTAGCTCACTCCGTATCTTCATGAATCACTTAATTTAATCTGAAACTTTAATTACGTAGGAAAACATTTTCTGAAAGTTATGCAGAAAAGGTCAAATGAGTTGTCCGAAACTTGAATGCAAGAGATCCTTACCAAGTCTAAACTGATGGTCCATACTCGGAAAAGGGGAACAGAGTTGTTTAACGTCAGTCTATCACTCCTTTGTCACCTTAGTACATCACTTCGTCAAGTCTCCGTTTATTATTCTTTCCTATATCGCCAAAATTACAACAATTAAATTCTCTCTCCACCACAATTATTTCATCTATTACTTCTCAAATTTAAACAACGACACACCACAATTAATTGACTCACCATTTTCGTTATCTTTTAAAACAAAAGTCATTCAATAATTATTTATTCTTCGCACGACACCGTCGAATATGTTTTAAAGTTTGCCTGTTTGGTGTTGTGCTGGAAGGAAATGACTTTTGTGTTCTTCCCGCAGGTTTTGTGCGGCCGACGGGAGGATGGGCGTCGACTCGTACGATCGGTTGTCTCTGTCCCTCGTAGCTAGAGAATGCTAGCTCGTGACACGGTCAGGCTGAAGAATCAGTGCGTGGCGCTTAGATCGAGTCGTGCGGTCGCTGCATGGTGAGGGTGAGTCTTCCGCACGGGCGCCGCGTCTTCCGCTGAGCTGCGTCGGGACGGCCGCGATGTGAAGCGCCTGCAGCGGCCAGCGAGCGGCACAGATGCTGCACCATGCGGGGACAGCATGCTCGGCCTCGGCATGGTCGCCAGCCAGCACGCAGCTCGCCGTGGCCGCCGCTCGCTCTACAGGCGCCTCTTGTCCTACTTCAAGCAGGCCTGGACAGGAGTCAAGTTCGCTCTAGGTAACTCCCAACGTCGCCTCTCGTACTTTCTTCTTTCAGAGACTCCGAACACTCCCTTACTTAGCTTATGTGAAATTTATTGTGTTAATTAAGAAGTGATGAGGTGTGGAGTAATGTCAAAAAATTATAACGTGTTTCTAAATAGAAGTTGGCGTGTGAATTAGTGAAACGCTTGTTTAGCTTATAGGGAATATGTAAGTATAGATTAGGAACTTTTACATTAACTTCACTGCAAAACAGCTTTCATTGAATTTATAAATGGCTTCTATTAAAATCCTGTCTGAATGATGGACCTCTTACGTTCATTTATTCTGACGTTCACGTTGTTTGCTTTTCCCACATTGATAGGGAACTTTGATTTTTTGTCGATTAATTTATTTTATTCTACTAATAAAAGTGTTACGGGCCATAAGTACAATATTAATATTAAACTTTTTGGTGATTTTTTTTTATATTTTATGGTCGCGTTTACCTAAATTTTATTGGTGACCTTCTTTATTATTTACATGATAGGGTACGCAATATTTTCATTATTTCTAGGGCGAAGATTGTGATTACATTCAGTTACTTCTTATATTAGGTGATCAATTTGGGCACTGGATATAAAAGCTAGTAATGCAGTTATTGGATCAGTGCAGAAATCTTTAGTATTGTAGATGGCTATAGTTTTCTTTCGGTTTTCCTCGTACTTTTTGCATTCAAACAGCACATGTTATATGGTGAGGGATTGGTTGCAGGGAGTACATATGAGTTGGGGTGCTCTACAGGAGAGGTAAGAGAGAGATTGGTATGGAGGGATATAATCCTGGAAATTATTATCTGTTGAATTCTGTGGAGGTTCTTGGGAACTATCGGCTCGGATGATGTTGTTAACAAAAAGCCTCCATGCTTTCCAAGCTGATTCTATCTTCTTTTTGAGTTCCTTGTATAGATCTGAGACTGTGCATACTGAAGATGCGTCAGGATGATAATCATGCTGTAGAACGATCCCCATGAGATTGAACAAGGACTGGGACAGGAAAGTCCACTGGATTGTCCAGCGATTGGTAGCGAGTGAGTCCGCCACCTCGTCAGTTGACAAAATTCAAAAGCGACGAAAACGCAACAATAATGTGAGAGCCGAAGAATTAGCGTAACAATAATGGAACTATGACAATGGTAAAACAGAAGGTTCAGTGTAATAATAAGGGATTTTGTACATTAATAGCTGCTATGTTTGATTTAATGCGAAGCATCTCTGAAATGAGTCTGGAATTGAGCCTGGTGTCAATGTCTAAAATCTTAGCATTTTTCCAATCAAATGTATCTTTAGAATTTGATACTACAGATTGTTTATGAATGGGAAGTCTGATATTAGAAATATGTTCCTTTATACCTGTATTATGGGAACGTTTTGTTTGCCCTATGTACCAGGGCAAGAGATTTTGTAAACAATACAATGTTTGTTGTAGATGTCAAAAGGGTCCATGTGGTCTTTAGTCAAGTAGGAAAGAGTATCTTCGGTTCTCCCAATGTTGTTGCGTTTTCGTCGCTTTTGAATTTTGTCAACTGACAAGTGCAGTTGTGTCCCTCTAGGCTCTTCTTCGCACCTGACGAAAGGCACAAGGATCCCAGAAACGTTGTGCGGATGGTATATATTATCACTTTTTTGTTTAATTGGCTATCTTTCTTATTCACTATTACTAATTTGGTTTAGATCTGACGGTAACACGTCATGTCTTCTGTATAGCAATAGAAAGTCTAATGGACGCCCCAAAATGGTTAATTTTCGTGAAAGTTAGTGCACAGTTTAAGTTTTGTACATACGTTTTCACCTTAAATCCTCCTAATTTGACAAAAGAATCCTACGGGGTTGGTCCGGTCGTGTGTCCATTGTCGAAAGTTTTTATTTTACGTCTATTTTTGAATTAATAAATCAATTAATGACCGTTTACTGACACTTTATTTTTATTTATATAGTTACGACGTTTCGATACGTTTTCGTATCTTCAGGTATTATCCAAAAGAGGAGATATTTACAAATGATTAACATATGGACTAATTGCATAAAGTAAACTAAGACAACTTACTTATTTTTAATTTTGTATCAAACCCACACACAGAAATAAAATATTACAGAACATAGTGTAAATAATGGTGTTTAAACTTATTTTGCAATCTGAAATAGTTAAATACGTGACCGAGAGTCAATTACTCTTCTTTCCCGATATAGTTTAGCCTGGATCAATTTTCTTCATCAAAGTAATGTATATTATTTACAATAAGAAATCGAATCACTAAGCTGTTTTTCGACAGTTGAGATAACGTTTATATTGTGAGTGTAAATAAGATGAAACATAATGTAATTGAAGCGACTACTTTTATGAGAAAGGGAAGAAGTGAAACAGTTTATATCCCTCGGATACCGCTCATTGCAACGGATCCCACATTTAATTTTAGTGATTGCATTTTCCAGTGTAACTTGAATTATATATCACGTTCGACAAGTCACAGTGAGTGTTTTCCAAGTATTGCGAATTTGATTTTAAATCTACTTTTTTCCCCCCTAGATTAACAATGCTGTTTGCTCAATGGACCCAGAATTATCGCTGAAACACAATTTAATTGTTCGTTATCAAGAGAGGTTTTACACTATCGATAGAATGTACCCCCTTTCCCAGACTAATATAATATTTGGATGCTATTATAAAAAAGTAGTTAATTAACAGACAAACTACAGTGATAAAATAAATACCACAGAACGTTTCTGATATACCGTTTCATTGTCTACTTCTTTATATATACATATTTATAGTATATTTCTAACAGAATAGTTTTATGTTGTTAACAATGTCATATAAGAAGGAACATTTTGTGTGAAACAACCATACTATGTTACGTCTGCCATTTCTGAAGTAAGTGGAGGTTCTTTCTTCAATATGGATAAATGCATATGAAGCACCAATTTTTAAATCTAAGGATAAAAATTCTGTATTGAATATTTCCCCCAATTTCTATAATGAGTGCAAAGACAAAGAGTCTCTAGTGACTGTTTCATTGAAACCTTTAGTAAGTATAATAGTGAAATGGAAATAACCAGTTTTATCAGTGTATCAACATTGTATAAATATAAATAACAGAAAATATAAATAAATATAATAATAAATATAAATAACAGAAATAATTATACAAAGTCAATATATTTTACACTAATAATATAACGGAGTGCACATTTATAGAATCTGTACAGATTTTATTACCTTTTGATTCTGTTAAACATATTTTGATTGAAATCCTAAAACAAAATTCCTATATCGCTGATTTTGGCTATGTGACCCCCGGAGGGATTGTGGCTAATTAAGAAATTGAGTTTTGTGTGGTCACAAATATAATTCCGATTGGGTAAAAACTGCAGAATCCAGGACACTGTGGGTGGGAAATTTCGAACAACCGAGGTGTAAAGAGAACTGGCAGAGCAAGCGAGAGTTAGTTAGATTTACGTTTTGGTTTAGTCATGAGTTAGAGATGGATTTTAGGTTTAAGTTAATTCTATAATTGAGAAGTAAAAATTTAAGTAATGACAAGCTAGAGTTTACTTTCGAGAAGTAAGATTTTAGTTAGGAGAAGCTGGTTTTTAGTTTATGTGGAGTTATATCTTAGTTTTGTGTTTTGGAGCGGAAGTCTGTTTGATTTGATTTATTTTATTCCATTAGTCCTCGTATGAGGAAGTAGGATACGTCAAAACATAAAATTACAATATAATAATTGGATGCTACAATTAAAAATAATACTAAAATTCGGGAACACAAATTTCCCTGTCCAACATAAGTAATAAATAATAAGTCTTTACCTATACTAAGGGTTTAATATAATATTTACAGTTCTAATAAAAAATATTCAATATGTTCTAGTGAATAATTAATGATTCGAGAATTAACTATCATAACATATATAATTTACACATCACACAAAAATAAACACAAAACTTGACACACGGACACTAGGAGGAAACACAAACGACGGACAAGTCACTTCACGAAACAGAGCGACGAGGAATCTGCAAACTCCAGGCCGTACATGAAACAACAAACAAAAGAGCAAAAAAGGCCAACAGAGAATAAGCAAGTTCTGAGATAAGTAGTTTTATTGGCAATACATTGAACACTTTTGTTGCAGTTTTTTTAAAAATTAATTATTAGAGGAACGATGTAGAAACTCCTGTACTGAGTAAAACACCGGCGCCTTTCAGTAGAATATTTTTACATTCAATCACAAAACTCTTGTAGTTATTATTGTTTTTAACATCTGGGGGAAGACTATTGTAGAAAACTATCCCTGAATGGTGAATACTTCTGTAGAGAGCAAGGGTAGCTTGTCCGATCTTAGACCTGAGCGATTTCTAGTCTCATAATCGTGAGACTCACCAATCCCTTAAAAAAGATTCGTCTTCCGCTTAACACACTTTAAAATTTCGTGAATAAACACGCTGGGGAGAGTTAATATTCGCAGACTTTTGAAAAACGGTTTACAACTGGATTTATTATCCGTATTAGAAAGTATTCTGATGGCCCGCTTCCCAGGAATTAGGTGGTATTGCAGCGTCTGCTCGAACCATCGGCGAAGTCTTGATCTGGCCAGTTCTGCAACATGTAATGGAGCGGAAATAATGCCAGGAAAGTTGGTTCATTAAAACCATATCACCACCTTATTTTGGCCCACCAATCCCTGTTAGAAACCGTCTCTGCTTTTTTGTTGTTGTTTGTTCTGTTTCATTTTTTTTGTAAATCAGGCGAGGAAATTTAAATTGATAATGAGAGCAGGAAGTTACTAAAATATAAATAATTAATTATTGTGATTCATTTATCGCCTGAAACATAATTAAATATCTTAAAAATAATTAAATAAAGAATCTCTATCCAGATATCACAATAGTTATAGCGGTGTATAGCGATTACCAAAATATTTCAAGAAGTAATTCTGAAACGAATGACTTTGCTAGAGAACCAGGCTAGAATTTTTCATTAAACACGAACACCATAGCTGTGAACAATGATGGAACATATTTGACGAATGATGTCTGATGGTCTAGGATCGAGAAATATTTCCCCAATACGCAACCGAACATGCGGCCGTAAAATAAGACATGCGTTATGAATAATGCATTGCGAGTTACCGCTAACATATTGACGCAATTTTTGTTTATGTCGAGTTATTGAAATATTATCAGTTTGTGCTTGTTTTGTTTCAGATTCTGAATTAGAAGATCTTGAGACTCCACCTCGCTACCGCCCCGACAGTCTCGAATCCCTGTGCAGAGCTACACGATTTACTGAAGATGAGTTAAAGCGGATCTACAGAGGCTTCAAGGCTGAATGTCCTACGGGAGTAGTGCGCGAAGAGACATTCAAGGGAATATACTCGCAATTCTTCCCACAAGGTGGTAAGTACCATTCAAACAAATATAAATGCCATATTAAACCCCCGTTAGTTACACTTTCACTGTACTTGCGTACTGCAGACGAATTTGTCTCTATTCTTCCCGATTATCGTCCTGTTGGTGGTGGATGGAACCTTGAGTTCCAGTTCTTCACGCTTGTCCTTATCACGAAGTCATTCATTGAGCGATTTTTTCTATGCTATACAATATATGACTTTGCTCTTGACAGAATCTTATACAAACTCAAGCCACAGGCAATGGTTAAGGTAAATTAAGGTATATGAATGGACATTTCTCCATCCATATACCTTGACTGAGACTTAGACATTGCGTTTGGCTTCAGTTTGTATAAGCTTTTTATCTATAACTTTGTAGTTATGCGAACAACGGTGTAATTTTACATCCAGGTTTCAGTTGCTACACTTGTTGCGTATTTGATATAAATATATTCGTACACACTAAGTAAAGAACCGTGGCACTGCTGGTTGTTCCTGGGCGTAGGACAAACCCTGATCATCCCAACTGACATAATTTTTATTACACATATATAATAAATCTTAGAATACTGATTGTTTGGGTTTAACAATTTTCTAAGTTGCCCAACTTATTGAGGAAGACAATTAATACATAAATTGACGAACTAATTCTATTAACAATTTCATTTAATGACAAAATTTCAGGTGCCCGCACGAAAGCGTATGATGTAAACATTGGCTTGTTTGATGGCATGTCCGATGACACAAAAAACTATTACAACAAAAGCACACTTGACGTTCCGAACCGTTCAAGGAGCCGGATTCCCTCTATAACTAAACGGGACTCCTGCTGGTCCTCTGGTCGTAATTCCGACTCTAACATACTGCTGGAACTGAATAATGGTGGGGAATAGTGCGGCACATACCGCCTCGTAAACGCAATATATACTCCCCGTGGCTTGCAGCTTCGTCATTTACGTTCTCAGAAGGCTGTAACGACGTTTGTATCAAATAATACCTCAGAAGATATATTTGATTTAAATGTCATTCTGGTCTCACAAATATTTTCATTCGAGTTTTATTCTACTAGTTCCACCTTTTTTATTGTTATCTACTTACATTGTTTGGCTTACATAATCGTTGCACATAAATTTTATTTTACTTAATTTTTAATTCAACTGACTTGCGTACTGCATTCATCTGGACTATTATTTTTAATTCCTTCTTCAAGGAAAATTTAAATTAAAACCTTAATTATTTTTTTTAACTTTTATTCATTGTAACTTTATAACAAACCTGTATCGACACGTTGTCTGCCAACGATTCCAAAGTGCCTCAATTCCCATAGAAAAAAAAAAGTTTTGGGAGACGGTGCAACCACTCTAGCACCGCCTTGCGGAATTAAAATTAGAGGCGCCACCGGAATCAAGATTATCTCATTTACATCAGTAATTACTTTTTATGTTAAACTATCTTCGTAATTCGTTTACTGCTCGTGACTGTATCGAAACATTTGTCCCGCGAAGGTGTTCTGCCCAATGAGGTGTCATTAGTACGGTTCTCTTCACTAATTCATTGCTTGGAAAGTTTTAATAGCCTACGCCGCAAGATTAATCTCCTGAATTAGCATGTTGCATGATTTATAAGATCTCTGCAGGCTCACTTTAACCACAAATTAGTTCGGTCCTTTGAGGTCAATCCTAACGTAACGGTTCAAAGACAATTACTTGTTATCGAAGTGATTCCAAATCACATGCTTCAGGAAGTGAGGACTTCATTTAATAAAATACTGTTTGGCGAGTCTCCATGTGCTCAGATTTTAATTGGTGTCGGATAAAATAAAAATGTCAATAAATTTTTGTTTATATGCAATATAGAAACAATATTAACATCTCTAAGACAATAACACAAGAAATTAACGACCCGTACAACAGACGAAAAACAGAAAAAAATATAATATTATATTGAAAAAATTTGCAGACGTTTCGATCATCAGTTGTGATCCTTGTCAATAATATCGCCAGACTGAAGAGACACAGCCAAATTTACAACAATTTACTAATAATATGAAGATAAGATACATATCAATAAAGGTTATTTAATAAGCCATCACAAGAAAATTCAATTGTAACGTTTATGAGATTGACCTTTTATTATTTTTTTTCCTTATCCACAATAATAGTATTATCAAGTTTGAAAGAATGATTACGTTCCAAACAATGTTTTTTAATCAGAGAACGTTTATAAGGCGGAAGATTTATATAAAATATAGAATATTTGGAATTATATATTTGTTTCCGTCAAGTCTTCTGTGTTTTAATGTAAACATTATTATGCCTGGAAAAGTATTATATTTATACTGTATTGCTTAATATTCTATGAACAATGCAGCTAATTGTATTCGAAAATATTTTTAAAATCTCCAAGAAAAATTTCATGGTCGTAAAAGTTTATTGAAACGTTACGCCACAACGAATTAAGTAGCCAGAAAATGTATTGTAATGAAATTAAGTTATGAAGTCGTAAAATTACTTTTATGCTTTAAATGATTTTTTATCACTTAAAATGTAGATGTTGTTTAAATGTTGAGTAACTTCTCAAATTTGTGACATTGTAAAATATGTTGTAATAATAGGAATAGTTAGAATTAGAATTGTTAACTTAGAAAATTTAAGTATTACAAATATGCAGTTAATAAACATGCGCTTCAAATATGATTTTATGTTATTGTTGAAACAAGTGGACCTTATTTTCTAGATATTAACTCACAATACAATTATACAAGACATTATAAAATTACGGTCATACTTCCAAGTTGATCAATAATTAGTTAGCGAGTGTAGTTGATGTCTGTAATCTGCTTACTGAAATAATTAGTAGCTTTTCTTGCGTCTGCATGACAACACCTCCACTTCCGAACGGGCTCGTCAAGCCTGTAGCTTAAATGCTTTCATAAATCAACGCTGCCTGCTGACACGTTCAAAATTGCCAGCGCTATAATCTTTATTACTTTCTGTTAAATGGCACATACCTTGCCGTGCCATTCCCGAGGTATCGCCCCGTATCCTTTAGCACTTTCGAACAAAGGCTTCGTATTAAATACAGAATATAAATCCTGTCTGTGATAAAACTGGATGAAGCAACCCAAAGAGAACAGACATTGTTCTTTCACATTGGCCAACTTTTCATTGGAAACATGAGATATGTAAATTTGACATTTTAATTCTCTAAACCGGAATTATTTATTTTATAAGTGGCGTTCGGTAGGTAAGATTTATGGTATGGTTGGTTGTAACATGAACATAGACGATCTTAGTGCACTTAATTGAAAAATAAAATGATTATACATAAAAAAAGAAAATTAAAATTTTGTTGAAAATTAAATGATTTGAAAAAAATAAGTGGGAAATTTGCTTCTGCTGATTTAATAGTGGCGTACAAAAAATGACTTTAAATAGTGATCGCATAAATAAATAAACTCATAATAACAGACTGAAAATAAATTTCAAGTCAGTTGTCATGTTTATAAATATTTGTAGCTCGAAACCTTGATTGATAATAATTCTTCCCACATATTGCTTGTATAAACTACAGAAGACGCCATGTTTCGATTTTACGCTCAATGCATCAAAAAACAATTTGATTAGCAGGTTACGTACTTAACATTAAGCATCTTCTTCTAATAAACAAAATTGACTGTGTTTATGCCCCACATATAAATCTACAAGCGTGATTTATGGTATTGTTGGTTGGAACATGAACATAGACGAACTTAATGCACTTAATTGAAAAATAAAATTATTATACATATTTAATAATTTATATAATAATATAGTTCCTTGAAATTATCAATTTTAAAAATTTCTGAAAGTATCGAATTATGTAATAGTTTCAAACTCTTAAAATAAGAACTAGTAGCGATAACAAGCAGTTTGAATCTAGCTGAAATATTAAATTAAGAATAAAACAATAATTATATATAAATGGAAATATTCAACAATTAATATCGGCAGGAACGATTATTGTCTGTTATCGTTTATTGTTAACATTTTTATAGCTGGCTTGAACATGACCAAGAAATCAGCTAAAAACGTACTACTATAATATTCCTTTGTAACTGACTCCTTTGGTACTTCCATGTTTTTAATTATCGTTCAGATTATATGATTTTCTCTGTCCTAATGTACCCCTTTAACTTTAGCAGCAAATATTTCTACTCAAAACAGCAACCAAGCTCGTATCGTAATTGTCGCAGAAGCGTCTAATTCAATTTTTTTGGATCTGAAAAAGAATTTAAAGTATTTTTCTTGTGTTTGAACGATATATTATAATGCTCCCCCGCAATATTACTTAATTTATCACTTTTTTTAGGATAACAGGCTACATGAGGGTAATCCACAAGGTGGCAACTCCCCTTTCATAGCTTAGGAAGGGATTTGAAATGGGGGATGCGGAAGGGTAGAGGAAGGTAGCCAAAGGTTAACTAGTGCTCCCGGCAATTCGCCTAAAAGTGATGCAGTGAAAACCCTAGAATAACCTGCATCAGGTAGGTCGGGCATTTCGTACTTGTCCCACGGCCTTCCGATAGCGGGAAAGGAGTTTGCTGTGGGGACGCAGCATTCCCTTCTCCGTGCCTCGACCAGTTTAGGAGGCAGCTGACCGACTGTTCCATTGGAACGGTCGGCCAGCAACTCTTACCGTATACCCAAAGTCTGTGACCTCGGAACATAAACCTCTCAAAACAGGACTATTTTTTTTAGGTAACAGGCTACATGAGGGTAATCCACATGGAGGCAATTCCCCTTTAATAGCATAGGAAGGGATTTGAAAGTGGGGTTGTGGAAGGGTAGAGGAATGTACCCAAGGGGTAACTAGGGCCCTTGGGCTATATTTTAAGGATCCTACCAGGCATTCGCCTAAAGAAATGCAGGACAAACCCTAGAAAAACCTGCATCAGGTAGGTCGGGCATTGGGTACTTGTCCGACGGCCTTCCGATAGCGGGAGAGGAGTTTGCTGTGGGGACGCAGCATTCCCTTCTCCGTGCCGCGACCAGTTTAGGAGGCAGCTGGTCGACTATTCCAATGGGAATAGCGGACAACTCAAACCGTATTCCCAAAGTCTGCGACGCGGGAACATTCACCTTTCGAAACAGGCCGAGGTGCCTCGGCCTTTGGGACGTGTTATGATTGTATTTGATTTTCTTAAGGTACTGAAATAATTTTGCTATTTTTATGGTATCGGGATTATTTTCTTAAAGTACCGAGAGTATTTTTTACTTTCAATGGCACCGAGCGTATTTTTGACACTCTTAAGGTACGGGAAGTAATTTTGACCTTCTTACGGTGCCGGGAGTATTTCTTACTCATGTCAGTATTTTTAACTCTCATAGAGCTTGCTGGCAGTAGGGTCGGAAGTAATTTTGCTTTTTTAATGTACTTGGATTATTTTTAACTTATTAAAACTTTAAGGGCTATTTATTACTTCTTTAAGGTACCGGGAATATTTCTAATTTGTTATGGTATCGAGAGTATTGTATAACCCTATTAGGAAACAGGGAGTGTTTCAAGTGATCTCATTGTACAGGGAGTGTATTGGACTCTCTTAGGTATTTGAGACTGACTCAAGATGTCCCGACTAGATTATAAGTTCATAACATACCGGTTATGATGAATTGAACATTCCCTCTGCATAGATACGTAAATTCACTTCTGAATATTAATGGAAAAATAAATAGTTTTTCAGACTGATATAATTTAATACCCGGTCAACTTATCTAGTTCATGAATAAAGTACAACATATAAATTATATAATATTTTACAGCAATAGTTTATTGAAAATAATTTATTTAATATGGTTTGACGAAATAAATTCTTTTGAATTTAATACTAGTTTGTCTTCTTATTTCGCACATATGAGTTAGTTTAACATTTCAGAATAAATGAAAATTCACAAGTTTTCCTTTAACTCGTAATTCGTTATGAGAGTTAATAGATTTGGCATTATTTTCACGTTTTACGATTTAAAAAAATTAAAAGATCGTCATAAAAGATTACAAAGCTCCCACACAACTCAATTTTATCATAAACACAAATTACATAATAGATTTTAACAATGCCCAAAGCTAGAAGTTTCTGTCAATTTGAGTTATAAGAAATGTTTGAAGTAATTTTGTAGAAGACACTAATTCCCCTGTTAATCTGATGATCTAGGCTCCAGGAAGTTCCACGACAGAAGCCAGTCTCGATTAATGTGAGCGGGTCAAATTGCAGGCTCGCCAGGTGAAATTGTCGCGAACCACAAATCCGCGAGGAGTTCGCCTTAGATTTCCAGGCCGCCAGTGTCCTGGAATCCTCGATATAACGGACTAATGCGGGAGAGTTCAAGTTGTCGCGAACCACAAATCCGCGTGGACTCCGCCTAAGATTTCTAGGCGACTATGATACAGGTATTATCGATATAACGGACTAATGCGGGGAATGGGGTGTCGGATGTAGCTGTAATATAGCGTACCTGTATAAAAGTAAGAGATCAAAATAAGGTGGATGTCAATAACTTTTAGTTTGAGCTAAGGTACGGAAATGACCTGCATCAATAGGATCAGGTCAGAGTAAAATCCAGCTCCGTCTGTTCTTCAGCGTTGAGAGGAAGCATCCTAGAGTAGGAAAATAGAAAAGTCGGTAACGTGGGGTTCTTGATATCTGAATACCAACCACAGATATGAACAAAATCAGAAAGCGCCATGAAATTAAAGATATAGTTTAGTATAGAGAAATAGACTGTGCAGCCAACGATCAGGGGCCCTTAAAATATGATATCGTACATGACAGACTGTATGAAATTTCAGTTATTTGAGTTTTATTTTATTATGTAGATCATATACTATTGATTTATACAATTTCATTGGTAAAAATGTTTAGGATACATACAAAATATAAATTCAGGATGGAAAAAGTAGTAACATGAAATGAATAAGACTTACTGCTAATAAAAATAAAAGTATTCATTAAGTCCTACATTTTCTCTGCCCTTCTCCTCATTGTACCTCACCACTATTAGTGAATTAATAAATTAATTTCCATACCCAATGTATTATTTGTGCATGAATTCAGCATCATAAGTCCTCAATCTTATTTTTCATTGTTGTATACTCAGTGGACACGCCGCTAACACAGTTTCCGGAAGGCTATTACAATCCTGGATTTTTATATTTAATAGTGAAAGATCCTATGTCTAATGTTGCACGAATGATCGCTTTTAGAAATGTAAGTAGGAGATAAAGATAATTGTTTACATTTCTCCACGCCAGGCTCGTTAATGTGTGCCGTGAATAATGCACCAAATCTACCTTTTTTCCTTCTATTTCCCAAAGTTTCTATATTCATTTACCGTAAGTCTCTAGTTTCTTCCTGAATTTTTCCAAGTACCTGACTATACTGCCCATTAGTCTTTCTGGCACTTTTCTTTAAAGCCTCTAAGTAAGAAGTTTAACGTTTTCAATCTCTTATTTCAGTGTTCCCCCATGATAGGTCTTTACTAAGCATTCACCCATATATATATATATATATATATATATATTGTAGTAATTAGTAATTAATCCATTGTTATAATTGCAAAGTAAAGGACTCATTATTAGACTATATAAAGCATACACCGCGACAAAGCGGGCGGCGAGTCAATAGAACCATTGTTGAGACGTACGCAGTACAAATTCTACGAGACGAACAGACACAGTCGGGCAATGAACGGCGAGGCATAAAGACCAGCAAAGTCTAATTTTACAAAAGTAATACAGTCGGACGGCGAACAGCATGGCAGACGGATAGATCTAGCCGGAAAGGTTACAAGTTAAATTCGAGTAAAAAGTTTTAGACAGTAAAATTCGTCGAACAGTTACAAGGAGTAACCTAATAAATCACGCCACGATAAAAATCTATAAGTACCGTGACCGTCATCAATTCCACAGAGAGATAATTTGTAACAATCTGTCCACCCATTAATCCGGAAGGAGTTGCAGTTTCCAGTTTCCAGAAGAGAGACCCAAAAGTTTCGACAAGTGTTTTGTAACGAATTTAAATTCAGTGATATCCCCAAAAACGTGTGCACAGAAAACCCCAAAATTGAGACCTGGTCGGCCGTAAGTAAAAGAACTATAAATTTATTTGTAAACCATTTCATTAAGATACGTCAGATCGTTCTTCAATTATTTTCTTTTCTTTAATTATTTCTTTTCTACAATTGTTTTGTTAGATAATTTAAATTCAAGTCACCCATTTATCAAACCCAGTAAAGACCCTGAGATTTTAAATATTATTGTAATTTTAAATTGTATATAACTTCATTAATAAATTTTGATTAATTGTGTCACTTAACATTCCTTTTAATTATTTAGACGCCTTTTTAATCAGTTTATTACAATATATATATATATATATATATTGTAATAATTTATATATTTAGCTTACATCTTTTGACAATAATTCATTATATGAATTATGTGGCGTTTTTAAATGAAAATAACTATTACGTGAAAAATATTAAACAAGATTTATTAACAATTTTAAAACAAGTATTCAAATCACAAAATATTTGGGATTTCAGGGTCTTGAACTGGGTTTGATAATGGCAGAATTTATATAATCAAAATCACAAAATTTACATTTGCTTTATATGGGAATCAATGCATCTGAACATAGACGAAATTTGTTGCTGAAGAAATAATACCAAAGATTGAATTTAAACCATTTCAATTTTTATCAAGAAATAAAGAATGATCTGAATAATTAAAGATCTCATTTTATCGATAATTAAAGAACGATCTGACGTTTATCTTTTAAACGTGGTTTACAATGATTTTAAAATTTTCTTTCTACTTACGGCAGGTCTCATTTTAACTTTTCGTGCACAATTTTGGGGATCTCACTGATTCTAAGTACTCACAGACTCTAATTAGCGTAGTTTGTTAGTTGGTTTAAAATAACTTTGTCGATTCTCGATGATTTACTGCAACCTGGATTTGTAGATCTCGTGGATTTTTGTTGAAAATACACCTTATTGGTTTTGTCTGTTGACTGAAGACTAGTTCAGTTTCTGCATTTTTGATATAACAGCGTACTGGTTACTGGAACACTTTCTCGTTCTTTAAATTAGACCTTTCAGTCTTCACTGCTGACTGACAAAGATTGTTCAAGTTTTCGTGAATTAGAATTTTAATCTGTACATCTCGCCGTTTACTGCCCAACTGTTCGTTCTTTTACTCTGTTCTACTTGCTGTCCGCTGCCCAACTGTTCGTTCGTCTCGTAAATTTTGAGCGCGTAAAACCTTCTCGACCGATCAACAATACTTTCCTTGCATTGCCGGTTTGTTGCGGCGTCCGCTATATCCACCAATAATGAGTCCTCTACAATTCAACTTTTCAATTAGAACAATTCCTTAATTACCAATTACTACAATATAATTCGGTCCACTAATTTGTAATTCACGCACAAGACATTTTTCTGCTTTGTATAAATAATATTATGCTTTGTATTGCATTTATTTTAATTTTATTTTGCAAAGACTAACTTAGTCTTTCATGTAAATCCGATTGCAATAACGTCGTTTGGTTGTTTAATTTCATTAGATAATGCAGTCGTCCACAAAGAGTTTTATATTGGACAGGATATAAGCTGAAAAATTGTTTATGTATGCTAAGAAATTAAAGGCCATTTAACGCTTCCCCGGGGCACGACTGAACTTATTTCAACGCGATCGGACAGTTCAGAATTCACTCTAACTTTGAGTTCCTTCAAGAAGTATCGAATTCAGTACAGTCAACGCTTAATTTTAGTATTTGACGCTCGTGCGGTTCTACGTCGAAAACTTTAAAACATCTATTATTATCGCATCGATTTTACCCCCTTCGCAAAGTTCCTGATACAGCAACTGACTTACGCGAGAGTATTTAGGACGAAAACCAAGTTGGCCAATGTATATAAATCCACTTTCTTCCAAGAGCTCTCTTAGCAACTCCGGTATTAGACACTAAAACTTTACACGCTATTGTACTGAAACTTGCCGGTCTCTAGTTGCTGTATTCTGATCTTGAACCTAATTTGTAAATAACAATAGCAATTTTCCGGTCATCTGGAACTATGGATTTGTGTATTGCAAATTAAAATAGTCGCATTAGGCACCTTGCCGTTGCATTTCCTTCTACCTTCAAAACCTCTGCTTACATCTCGGGTGACCAGTTTGTGATTCTCTAATTTTTTTATGTATTTACGAACTTTTAACTAAAATTGTGCAGGATTGTCTGCGGAAGTTTGCACGCAGAAAATAACGCCAAAGACAATCGAAAAGTAATTAGCTCCGGATGAGCAATAGGCTTTAATTGTTTCTTCGGAATATAGTAATCGTTTTGAAGCTCTCCTGCAGTGGCTCGGCGATTGGCCCAATTTCAGAATCCTTTCTCATCTGCCTAGTGGTACTGGAAAAACCCTTATTCTTGCTCCAGCTTAACTTAAAGGCCACAGTCAAGTGGTAACTAATCACCTTGACTATTTCGAAAAGTACAATTAATTGTACAGAGGTCTTAATAAGAAACTATCAATTAAAGCACTTGTCGGAATTTTTGGTTACTTGTAATAATCCCACTTCCCAGATCAAATAATTTATTTTTTTCTGAGTTAAGCTTCGGCAATCGATGTTTCCCTTCCATCAGTCAAGTTCAGATCCCGACTCACTACCAACGCTCAATCCAAGCGACGAGGAGTCGTGAACAAAGTAGAGTGCAAGAGTAAGTGTACGCTTCTGCGATTTATGAGTTACACCTATTCCGGTACATACACCACAATTATTTCATAGACGGAATCTACATACACACATACGTGTCCAGGCTAGTCACACTACTTTAACACACAAACTCACCACCTCCTTAGAGATCCATGATTGTCCCAATAACGGCACCATGGATCGTCCAAGTCAACTAAATTCCACTGTTTCATTGACTCTGCTTCTGAAATTGCCGTGCAACACTACCTGCGACTTACCTTCAGAATGTAACAACCCGGTATTCGAAATTTCTTCCAAAACAGCGCAGGACCCGTGAACATCTTCCCGTCTGCTTTCTGGATTGTGGAAGTTCGTAGTCAGCCCTCGTCGTGGTGGCCATTGTCGTTGAACTTATATTTATAATTTTTATTTGAATTTTCTCTAAGAATTCAGAACTCAGGATGAGAGTTCCAGATTTAAAGTTGTTTATTCTGAATTGTTTACTTTGATGTTTCATATGGTCAGGGAATTATTCAGGACCTACGCTGAAAGTAAAACTATCATAACGTAATTGGCAAGATGATGCCAAAGGATGTGCCTATGTTAGGATAGAGAACCTATTTCATCAACAACGAGCTTTATATTAGACAAAAGAGTGTTCAAAATCAATCTTATTTGATATGAAGCGTTTCGTTATTCAAATATATATTTACAGAAAAATAATTAGGAAACCTATCCAGTGGATAACTTGAAATAACAAGTGTCACAACTTTATATTAATAACAGAATGACAAAAACGAAATTTGAATTTAATGTCTGATGGAAGCTAACCAGACTTTTCCGGTTCGGTGACATTTAAGCAACATAGCTAACGTTTAATGTGTCAATACTTAATACCCAATATTTCTATGGTTGAAATTTATGGAACTCATCCCAGTTCCGGCTTTCATATTGTTTTCATTGTGAACAAACTCGACGTTTGTCTGTGTAGTACTCGTAATGCATTGATTTACGGCGGAAATATGGAGCGCCTCGCGATATAGCAGACTAGACCGTTAACGGCTGGCCGTTAAATTGCGATGCGACCGCCGAGACGCCAGTTTACTGCGCCATGACAGCGTCCACGTAAGTACGCCTCCAGGTTACTACCGATTGTCGTAAAAATAATACATCCTTCAAGAACAGCAGCGCCGTTTTTGCGATGGAAATATCAATGAATTTGTGCCTTGCAATTATCAGTTGTTTCTTGATAGCCCGGTGTATCTGCCGTTTCCGAAACTAAAATTGCGAATCACAATCGAGATAATTTTGCCGATTCATGTTTTGAGTAAAAAACATATATTACTGTGTACACTATTACGTACATACGACAGTAGGTAGTTTTAAACTGTTTCGTTAATTATCACATCAAGTAAAAATTTCTAAATATTTGCTTAGATTCAATGAAGCAGCTTTTCATAAATCCAAAATGGCGGCATAATTGCGGTGGTGCCTCGAACTGCTAAGGCATAGGCTCCTTGCGTTGCCTCAAGAATCCAATATACCCCCTTGTAAATCACCGCAATACACGTTTAACTGCGAAACATTCAAGTCTACGGAACTAAATTGTGTATTCGCTTCCCATATGTATAATATATATATTGTAATATTCAAACAATACAACAATATTTTTATTTCGTAGCAAATAATTGGAAAAATTACAAATTTAAAATTAGAAATCTCAGGGTCTTCACTGGGTTTGATAATGGACACTTTAATTATGTTTTAAAAAATCTTATTAACAAACAAATCACAATTATAAGAAAAGAAATTTACTCGACAATTAACTAGAACGTAATTTAAAATGAGAACGAAATTAAGAAGTAAAAAAGATTGACTCTGATTAACAATTTAAAAAAGAGAACGAAATCTGACGGCTATCTTTCAATTACGTTTACATAATTAATTGTTTTGTAAATTGTTACTCACGTCTGCCCAGCATTCCAGCATACCTTTCATTTTCGAAAACACTATTGCGGGGTTTTACACTGCTTCTAAACTCACAGATTTTACACCAAAATTTTATATGATGTCAGGAACTCGGATGATCCTCATTTCTTCATCTATCGGCTGACCGCTCGCCCTAGGTGACTTCTGCTTGCCTTAGGTGAGCTCCGTGACTTGCAGATTTACCAGTCTTTACTGTATCGACCTCAAACGGAAATTTTTACTGTTTCTGGCTGGCTACGGACACAAAACTGCTTTTACTTAGCAGGTTTCGACGTTATGCTTTTGTGAATGTTTTACTTTGTCTTGCTAATTGCCAACCCTGTTGAATTCTCCTTCCAAAACTGTTATACCTCGACGATATCTTTCCGCGAACTGCTTCTCTCAATATTTCCCTGCGAACTGAACTCTCGTCTCGCAATTTAGCGCGGAATACGCCGTTTTTCAGACCTTCCGACAAAGGAACAGAGCCGGGCTTTCTATTGTTGTTCCAAAAGCTCTTGCCACTGTAATGGGTTTATCAAACTATTTAGATTTTTATGTTGAAACAATTAATGTCCTAATTAATTGGCATTACAATATATATATATATATATATATATATATATATATAGTGATTTTTTTATTAGTTTTATGGTCGCGTCAACTAACAAGTTTTTGGCGACCCTCTAATGAGGATTACATTATTGGATTGTATAATATGTTACGTATCTGTGCTTCTTCCTCGAGTGCATGGGCTAGTGGTTCAACTTGTGGTTGTCAGCTGAGCGTTGGAGACGAACTCCAGCAGACTCTTGATCGCCGTGAACTGCAGACTGATGTCATAGCTTAGAGTATTCGCCTGTAACATGATAAATTACTAGTGGTCGTTTTCAAAGGAGAACCCGATAGTGTCATCACACGTGTACATACATTATACCATACTTCAAAACATTTGTGTGTCAAGTATCGCGAACGCAATGCGACTGAATTCTCCCCAAAGCAAACTGAATGCGATCTGTGTTTAATATATTACGCTAACTTGGCTTTGTATGTTCATTTCTCACCACCGCATATTTCTCATAATGTATGCATTGTATAAAAAATATTCTTCATGTGCTTGAAATGAGATGTGATCAACGATCCTCGAGAAAAAAATACTCAAAATTTTCATGTTTCGACAAAATTATTCTTCAAGAGTTAGGCGATATTTGGAAGAGCGGGTGACGTGGAGTTAATTATACTTGGAACCTTCGAAAATAAAACGTTGGATAATTCATCCTTAATTGCATTTAGGGCCCAAAATGTATTTTATATTTATCTCAAAAGGGTGTTCTTATTGAGAAGTATTTGTATTTGATATGAATAGCACAATTTCAAGTGTCTGTAGAGGTTTTTATAGTTTCAACTATTTTTATATTTAACCCAATTCCAAATATATAATAGCGAAGTAATGTAATTCGTAAAGCGATGAGTTTCCAGCCAATTCATAGTATATTTGAGCGAAAGTTTATAAATGTAATTAATTCGTAATTCAGGAGGAAATTGATGATAAATTGAGTTTCAAATGTTTAATTACGGGAGATTGTTGACTGTTAATTACTGAGTAAAATATTATATATCGACTAAATCATCTCAGATGGTTTTTGGTACCTGTAATATTTAATTCCTGGATGTATGGTTATTGGGTGGAGTATCTATTTGATGAATGAATTAAAAATAATTTAATTATTTTAATTTATAATTTAATGACTAAAAACAAAATTTAAAGTTTAATTTAATATAAAAATGAAAACCATCAAACAATTATAACTATTTCCTCTTTCTCTCCGATATGGACTCCTGAGGTTTAGAAATTCCCAAGTTGAGCAATCGCTAATAAATTTGTTTGAATATCATTGGTTGGCCTCAGCCAGGATGGTAACAAATAAAATCAGAAATTCTTCATAGATTTCTGAAATTTTGCTGTGTCCGTCTGCGAAACAGATGCTTTCGGGTGTCAATTCGTTTGGCTTAATAATTTTGGTGGTCACTGGGAGGTGTCAGTCACCCTTTTAAACGCGTTATTATTCTCGGGTCGTTGTAACCTCCTTTCTTTGTCTCACAAGGGACACAGGGTACCTTCGAGCCCATCCACTTAACCAAAGAAACGTCTTCCCTTCTCCAAAATAACTCGCTTTACTTTATCATTGATTAGATACATTTTCCACTAGTTAGTTTAGTCCCCTTTAATGTCGACATATTTTTTGGGAATAAGAAAATTAATTCGGAGTTAATAGATAAATAAGTATACAGACTGTCCATAGGGTAATCCACGTAGTGGCCACTTTTTATAGCAGAGGAAAGGGTCTGAAAGGGGGATGCGGAAAGTTAGAGCAAGGTAGCCAAGGGTTTAATGCTCTAGTTTCAAGAATCCAACTCGGAAATTCACCTTGAAGTGAAAAACATGCATCTGGTAGGTCCTGGCACTTGGAACATGTCCTACGCTCATCCGATGGCGGAAGTTTGCTGTGGGGACGTAGTATTCCCCTTCTCCATTTTTCGTCCAGTATAGGAGGCAGCAGGTTGATCATTTCAGTTGGAATAGAGAAATAACTCATCGTATGCACAAAGGTCCGCGACTGAGGAACATACAACTCTTAAGAGAAATATAATAATAAAATTATAAAAATAGCTTGAGGTAGGAAACTTTCCGGTAGAGAAAGAAGTAATATAATCGTAATCATGTTTCTAAATATAAACAAACTCCCTAATAAAATTAATTAATTTCCTCAGAAAGTGCATATCACCAATAAAATTATATTTTCATTGAACACAGAAAACAGTTGTTCTTTTCTTAATAGTCTATTAAATTCTTCCATGCTTACCTAAAATATAACTAAAATATCAACAATATCTTAAAAAATTATTGAACTAAAGAGGGTCTTCCTGATGTTTCAAATTAGAGTTTTATATCTGTTCCATAATAACTCTCTTGTAGTTATTGAATACGTTGGCCAACAAACGTTATTGTTAATTAGATAATTAAAGTTTTTGATAATAAGACAAATAGCCAAATACACACAAAAGACGTGATGATATAAGTAACACACAACGTTTCTGGAATCCTTGCTTCTTTCTTCAGGTGAAAAGAAACCTAAAAAAACACAAGAGCCTCGAGCGACACAACTGCACAATTAAGTTGACAAAACTCAAAATCTTTTGTCTGTATTTGGCTATTTTATTTTTTTATATTTTTAATTACAATTTAACGTCGTATTAACCTTTTGGTTATTAGCGACTTACATCTAATAAAGTTCTACATTTGTATAACATTTAAATTACTTTAAACAAAACAGTTTTCATCGTAAAGTCTATGAGGTTGTTTATTACCCCACTTTTCCTCCAGTTCCTTGTAGAACCCTACTCTGCAGTCCCTGCTGGTGCAAACTGGCAGGTTGCTGGATCTTCCTTGATGATCAGCTTCCATCTTCGCTAGGAGATCTGTCCTGTCGTGCCCTACTATGTCCTTATGCGCCGGTAGCCAGGCTATAGTGATCCGGTTTCCGTTTTCTTGTATTTTCAATAAATTCTCTCTAATTCGATTTATGCCACCATTTCTGTGCATTGTACTAGTTATTCTGTGTATTGCGTCCTTGGAATCTGTTAAGATGATATTGTTGGCCTCCGGTGTTTCCAGAGACAGTTCCGTGGCCATGAAGATGGCGTATAATTCTGATGAAATTATCGACGCATTATGGTTTATATGCTATTTTTCTTATTATTTCAATAAGAGACGTAAGTTTTTCGATTTAATTAAAGTTTTTGTTTGCATTGCTCGTCTGCATTGTATGCCTTATATAACACCTATATCGAAATTAATTAACGTTAAGAGGATTTCACAGGTTTCTTACTTTCTTGCCTTCCAATCTACCATAATTCACAGACAAATAATGTATATTCGGCATCGTCGTCCTTGTGGCAATATCTACATTTTGGGGACTGCACTCACCCCATTCTGTGCAGGTATTTCCTATAGTACTCATGGCCGCTCAATAATTGTCTTACGTAAAAGGTTATATCGACAACCCAAAGGAACAGCTGCGGTATTAACTTCGCTGTCCATTTTTCCGTCGTCTCTTCTTCCCATTGCGTCTGCGATTTTTGTATTATATTCTACCTCGCCTCTTCTTTAGCCCAGCTGTCCCCAGTTCCGCTTTATTGCACCATGCTTCTTGGGACTCTAGAACGAAGAGGACAATTGGCGGGACTCCGGCGTTAACTAGGATTGCCACCTCAGAGACTGTCCGGTACGCGCAGGCGACTGAGTGCTATTTTCTCTGCACTGAAGAATTTTGAGGTTTTTATTCCTGTGCCCATATTTCAGCTCCGTACCGTGTGTGTGTTGGACTTTAGTAGGCGTCAATTGCTTGCTTTTGGGCATTTTATGTTGGTCATCATCCTGCTCAGTGCCGTAGTTTGTATTACAGCCTTGTCCGTAGCTCTCTGTGTTTGAAGCCAGAACGTCACTCCATTGTCTAATGTTGTTGTCGTTGTAATCTCCTTCTCCTTCAACCAGTAAGGGCACATTTGTTTGTATCCTTTTTCGAGTTTTCCTCAGCTAATGACAAGCCGAGGTCCGCCATCCATTTTTTATACGCCTTATAATGGGACATATCTGGGGTTAGGGAAATAAAAATACTTAACGCTCCGGCTATTAAAATACGACTCTTTTTCGTCAGGACCAATGGGCTGGCATTGACTGAAACAATTAACAAATTATGTACTGACCCGCTTTATTTTAGTTAAAGAGGAAGGTTCTCCGGCGATACTCAGGTGTAAGTTCAACCCTGGATGCAATTCCAGTTAGGTGGTCGACTTCCTTCACCAGGCAGTACAATTTGTCTCAATTCTTTCTCTAGGGGTAATTTTTTCGAGTTAAAGAACTTACAGACGGTACTACAGACAAGTATAAAGCAAGACTTGTAATTGAAGAATTTAGTCAACGTCGTGGAGTAGACTACAAAGAAACTTTCAGTCCAGTAGATAAGCTGATGTACAATTCGATCAATGTTAAGTATTGCTGCAGTTGAGAAGATGCACTTACTTCAGTTTGGTGTTTCCACAGCATTTTTGTATGGAGAGTTAAACGAAACAATCTACATGCAACAGCCAGAGGGATACGACGACAGTACAGGTCGAGTTTGTAAGTTCAAACGAAGCCTATATGGATTAAAGCAAGCTGAAAGATGTTGGGATAAGCGATTTGGTATCAGAAGGTTTCAAGAAAAGTGAAGCAGATACATGTTTATACATTAAAGAATAGCAAAATTAGAAGATTTTAGTATCTTTTTATGTTAATGATGGGCTAGTAAATGCAACAGATAAAATTGAGGAAGATAATTTCATTAAAAAGTTGAAGGCTGAATTTAAAGTCACCGTAAAATCTTTATCTTATTTCTTTGGTCTTGAAGTTGAACATTTGAGGATGGTGCAATAAAGATTAGTCAAGAAGCATATACAAAGAAGATTCTAGAACGATTTAATTTTGATACATGCAAACCTGTCTCAACGCCTATTGTAAAGGAACCAGAGATGGTAAAGGTCGAAGATGAAATGACACATAGAAGTGATTTTTCTTATAGACAAGCAGTTGGTGCATTAATGTACTTAATGGTGGGAACAAGGCCGGATTTAGCCTACAGTGTTGGTTTCTTATCAAGATCTCTTGATTCAGCATCCGCAGAGGATGTAATCAGACGGAAACAAGTACTTCGATATATTTCTGGTACATGTAACATGGACATTGTCTATCGTCCAAATTCAAATGGTGGTAGATTATAATGCTTCAGTGATGCTGACTTTGGAAGATGTAACAAGTCAGGTAGATCAACATCAGGAGTTGTGGTAACACATGCTGGTGGAGCTATTTCGTGGCTAAGTCAAAGACAAGCTATGACTGCCACGTCTACAGCTGAGGCAGAACTTGTTGCAGCAGCAGAAGCAGTCAAAGAGATCATTTGGCTGAAAAGATTATTTCAAGATATTGGGATTCTGAAAACATTACCAGTTCTTCAAATAGATAACTAGGCAACGGTGAGACTCTCACAAAATCCATAATTTCATCATCGCACTAAGCAAATCAAGATTAAGTATTTTTTTGTTCGAGAAAAGGTGATGCAAGGAGAGTTGAGCGTTCAGTATATATCAACTGAAGATCAAGTGGTGGATTATGACGAAGGCTCTAGCAAGACCAAGACTACGAATGTTATGTTCTAAGATGGGACTGTGTTAAAATTGGAAAAATATTTTTCTTTTAAAATTTAAACAAGGAAAGGTATTACAATAAAGTTAAATTATAGTATTTTATTTTTAAATTAAAAGTATTCACCAAAGAAGTTATATTTTCATTTTCTAAGTTGTTATAAGTGGTAAAGAAATCAGTTGATAATATAAAAGTAATTGAGTAACTATAGTAGTGTAAGCAAGAGTATTACTGAAATAAAACTGCGTAAAATAAACGATTAATTAAATAATCGGTATTGACGGTTACCTAGTTGCGCTTTCTCTGGAGTATCCACCACTTTGATTAGTCTCGATTGTGGAGTGTCCTGTCCTGAAGCCATGCGACTTTCCTAGAGTGGTCAAGCATGCACAGCGGTCTGAAGGTCAACGGTGAGTTTATCCTTTCTCGATGAGAAACAGACTAGAGATTTTCCCCCGTGTGTCATAGTACATCTAGATTAACAGCTGTTGGGAGGTTTTTACCGCCATTTTGACGGTTTCTGGTGGGATTCCATCAGACCCGCTACTTTTCTGTTCATGAGAGTATTTGTCGCTCTTACCAGTTCTTCTTCAGTAAGGAACGGAGTATCCATTAACATCACCGAATTATTTAAATACTCTTAAACTTTTCTGACTTTACTATGCTACTTTTTAATATATAACCAACTAACCTAGTCTATCACTATGGTGTACAATATTTGTAATCTTATTACTGAACACTTAAATATTCTTTGGGAAAATTGCTAGTGCCTTAGCAGGTTAACCATTCTTGTCCCCTATTGACCTTGAAACGCATTATTTAAATACATTCTGTATTTTCTATAATTTTCGAGAAGCAGACATAGAGTGGGGTAGTGTAACGCGAGCTATTAAAGGAGAATACGTTTTCCTGAACGCCTTCATGAACATAGACGGAACAATGCGACGGGATGGGAACAGCAAATATTTATTGAAATATTTTCTACTGGAATTTCTCTAGTGCTTGTATTGTTCGAGCAAGTGCCATTGCGTGAGTGAGAGATGACTGACAACGGACAAACGAGATTTCTAATATATATTGCGATATGAGTGAAAAAGATAGCTCCTAGAAACAAATGGACCACCAGGAAGCTAAGCAATGAAGTCTGATTGGCAGAAAAATAATTCAGCGTCATTGAGAATGGTAGATAACGAATTAAGATCAGAACCCGAGAAAAAAAAGTGATTTCCGTAGGTATGGGAGAGAGAATGGAATCCACGTAATTCATAAATACATGGTGGAAGAGACGGAATTGAAGCCGTTGGAGCAAGCTAGCAGGACAGAAAACTAAAATAAATTAAGGTTTTGGCAGTGAGGTAAGTGTTCCAGCTGTCGCGTTATGATCATCTACGGGGAGGGACAGTTGGTCGGTAAGTGTGACCGACTGTCGAAATGAGATCAAAGCCGAGGAGACGAAGCAGATAACTCCAGAATTCATCTGACATCCGATATCGCGTCCGTAACTGAGAATGTACATCTACCCTAAGCACAGCCAAAGTATCTTTTCTCATTTAGTGTTCAATTGAGCAATTAACAAGAGAAAAGAGCCAATTATAGAAATAAATTGAAATTGTCTGTAATTGGCCAGTTTTCTTGTTAAAATTAACTAACAGATATTAATACTCTTCGTTGAATATTTAATGGCGAAGTTAATTAATTAAAAATGCCTCAGATTATATCTAAGAAGCGATTCAATTACATGTGTTTTTATATAAATAACATGTTTCGTATAATTTCATTTTAAACGTTTTTCATTATCATATAATTTTAAAAATAAATTTTAATGTCCTTTTAATTGTGGCATAAATTTTTATTTAGAGTAATTCCTCTGTGTCTCAGAGCCATGATATATGTTGGAAATATGAATTAGCTTATAGGCAGTCAAACTTTTCTCCAATTACATATCCTTGTTCAAACTGGCTTCTAAACTGAAATAGTTGCGTGTTAAATTTAGCTGGCAAGTGAACAGACGAAAGATATGGAGGCGTGGGTTGTAATGTTCTTCGAAGGGATAAATTTAGTGTGCGGAAAGATCGTTGATGAGTGGATACTAGCAAATAGAGAGTTCTCCTGATACAGGAATGGTAAGAGACAGACATTCAAGGAATCATAGACCCTACAAGTAAAATTATTAAATGAATAAAAAATGGGTTTCTAATAAAATATTTAATGGATTCCTTTTCTATTAAGGTATCAAAATTAAACCAAAGAGTCCTCAAGTTAAATAAGAATTGTTTTTCTTACATCGTCGAATTATTGAAATGCAGAAGCTTTTGGCTTTCTACAGTCATAATCATCTATTAAAACAAAAATATTATAAAGTTTGCGAAATTCATACGACAAGTTTTATAAACCAACGTCGGATATTTTGAAACAGACGTGTTACAATAGAAACTAATTGGATTTGGATAATTGTACGAAGTAAGAATAAACAATTCTTATCCAAGCTGAGGACTCTTTGGTTTAATTTTAATCCTTTAATATAATGGGTTTATAAATTCTCACCCTTCGTTTGAATCCAAACCAGCAACAAAAACCTGGATATGATGGCCTGGACTGTAATTTGTGAAATTGGAGAAACGTTTCCGAAAGATATACCAGACAACTGATGGAATTTTGCGAGAAATACGACGTGAGTACAAAAAATCAGTTAAGTATTTAATAAACGTATTCTTAAACTCCAAGGGAACAGGTTTGTCAGGATGAGAAGAATGTTGCTATTGACATCATTTCATAGACTATAGAAGTAAACATGATGTTGTAGTTATACCCAAAAAGATTTAGGTTTATAAGAGACTCCATTTCTGACACTTCTTTATACTAACAATAAACTGGGGACGATATATAGAGAAAATTGTTATTCAAAAAAGTGTAGAAACTGAAAGATTTGGCTAAGTAGAAACTTTTTACTCTGATGCATCAATGATCTATCGACCACTTTAGTACGTCATTATATATTGATTTGTAAAATTGGTTTAATAAACTGTGAATTCTCTCGCATGAGACAGAACTATTTACAAAAAACATATTTTATGCTTGGTCCAGCACTTCGGAATTACCGTTACGCCAATTTACAGTCTCATAGATTTTTCCTCAATTCTGTTCAGTATTTTTATTGTAAACTTAAACTTGAACAGACGCGTTTTCAAGTCATATTTCATATAGTATTTGTCAAAATTAGTTCATTTGCCGAGGAAATATTTTTATCGGAAGCTGCATATTAAATTACAACTTATTACTAACCGAAATTATTTTAATATTATTTTGCATAAATCTCAAGATAATTCTGTAGAACATATAACAAACGTTAGTATTAGATGATAATGAACAAACAGATAATGCTTTTTGAGATTTTCACCTGGTTTGTGCATCGAGTCGATCTTATGATTTTCATCACCTGACGAAAGCAACAAAGATTACAGAAACGTTGGTATTTATTTTATCATTTAATTTTGCCCGTTTTTAATACGTATTTGATAAATGTTTGTATTTGAAATCCAATTGTAATTATTTTCTGTTAGACTAATGTAAAAAAGAAGCATCGCATCCTAAATTCCTTTCCGTTGTTTCCAGAGCACACACAAATATAAAATTTTATTTATAGTCCGTATAAATAGTGTCTAATCTAGTTGCAAGATAATTTAAGAGTTTGTAAGAAACACAAATTGTTCAAACATGCTGAATATAAGTAAATAATATGAAATATCTTCCAGAACAAAAGTTACTATGTTGAATATCTATCTTACACTCAGCGTTATAATTCATAATGAATATAAGATATACTTCTACCTTTTTAATTTGTAACCGCCTCTTTATATTTTGACATTTACTTATTGACCGGACTCATACCTATATTACTCAATTATTACATACTTTCTTACTCACAACTTGAGAGCTATTCTGGGGAACTATAATTTTCCGAAAAATTTAAAAGGTCTCAGGCAAGTGCAACTCCACCCTGTGAGGCAACCCTGGTCACGTCAGTGCTAACGGAGCAATGCGCGCGTCCGACCAAGGCAACTTTGTACCTTGGGGTGCGTCGGGTCCCTGGTCTATTCTCCAGGGTTCCATAAACCCAGCTGGAATGTGTTTTTGTCCACGACCCAGCCCGACATACGTTGGAGTCGGACTTGAGGCGGTAATGGTTTCACGGGAACAATTTGCCTTATGTCCTCCACTGGGTGCAGGACCCAGCCCGCCGGAATTTAGGCAACCAGGTATCCCAGTTTACTCCTTGGAGGGGTCCAAAAGAGTCCTCAGGGAAGCAATTCATATATATATATATATATATATATATATATATATATTCACAATAGACGAATAAAATACTGGAACGTTATAACAATTTGGAAATGTACGGTTATCTTGATTCGTATTTCGTTATTGTCATATCGTATATTATATAATTCTACAAAATAGAGTAAAATATGGACCTACGTAACTTTTAATTTTTCGTAAACTCAAATCCAACTGTATATTATTACATACGTAGGCAAAATGCAATGGCAATATCCAGTAAACAAACAAATATGTCCGTAAACACTAAGTATAAAACAAAAGTAACGAAAAATAAAAACTAATGGACAGTGACAAATTCTAAATTTATTTTAACGTATTCATATTATTAGACTAAATATTCTTATGAGAATTCCTTAATGTGTAACGTTACTCAGGGTTTGAATTGCTTTTCCTGTGTGGTGAAGTCACAGCATCTTTACAGATAAACTATAAAACATCGTAATGGCTGCATCTTTCTTATAAATAAAAAAGAGTGTATGTATGTTTGTATGTTCGTTATACAAATCTACATCGGTAGAGGAAATTTCACCAAATTTCGTACACGTGTTCTTTATGACCAGGAAACAAACACTGTCGGGGTGAGACGCGTCTACCACCCCCAGAAGCGGGGGTGGACGGGGGTTGAAATATTTAAACATGCTAAAACAGCCGATATTTTAGTCGGATAATAATTTTTAGGGGTCCAAGATATTGATGGTGTATTTACCGATGTTTTCTGAATATAATTTTCAACCTCTACACCCTGGGGAAAGAGCACCCCTAGAGTTTGGGGTGGAGAATACAAATCTACACCGCTGAAGCAAATTTCACCAAATTTCGTACACGTGTTCTTTGCGACCAGGAAACAAACACTGTCGGGGTAAGACGCGTCTACCACCCCCAGAAGCGGGGGTGGACGGGGGTTGAAATATTTAAACATGCTAAAACAGTCGATATTTCAGTCGGATAAATATTTTTAGGGGTCACAGATATTGATAGAGTTTCTACCGACTGTTTGGGTGAGACGCGTCTACCACCCCCAGAAGCGGGTCGGGATTATCAGTAGAGCACTTTTAGGTGTTGGGTGGAGGAACGCTGCAATAAAATAACGCGAATACAACCGAGATTGGAGTCAAATCCAAGGTTATGGATGTCGTCCAGTTCAATTATAGCATCAAATTTGCCATTTAGCCCTTAGGGGCGGGAGTGGATGGGATGGAAATTTTCTAACATGTTAAATCATCGATATTAGCGTGGAATAAATAAATGCCGGGACCATTGACGTTGATAGTATTTCTACCGATGTTGTTTGTAGGCATTATAGGGGTTTGGGCTGGAGGTGATTTCCTTGAAAATAACGGGAAAACAACCGAGATTCGAGTCAAATCGAAGGTAATGGATGTCCCTGAATTTATTTATGACAATCTGCACAACGCGCGGGTATCGGCTGGGTTGGGATGAGTTGATCGGCTGTTTTTTGCGTCGATTAAATATATTTAGGGATGAATTACATTAATAAAATTTCCCTACATGTTCTCTCTGTATAATTTCAACCCCTTTCGGACTCATAAGGGTGCACCCTTAAGGGTGGGCGTGAAGTAGCATTACATAAAAAGAAACCAGAAACTATCGGGATTGTCACTGAGTTTAATTAATTTCCTTGAAAATAACGGGAAAACAACCGAGATTCGAGTCAAATCGAAGGTAATGGATGTCGCTGAATTTATTTATGACAATCTGGACAACGCGCGGGTATCGGCTGGGCTGGGATGAGTTGACCGGCTGTTTTTTCGTCAATTAAATATATTTCGGGATGAATTAGATTAATAAAATTTCCCTACATGTTCTCTGTGTATAATTTCAACCCCTTTCGGACTCGGAAGGGTGCACCCTTAAGGGTTGGCGTGGAAGTAGCATTAGATAAAAATAAACCAGAAACTATCAGGATTGTCACTGAGTTTAATTATGACATTAAACTTGACCGTTTAAGTCCCCGAAGCGGGAGTGGTCGGGGGTGAAAAATTTCAAACATGTTAAACGGTCGATATTTGCGATAATTATTTCCTGGGGTTAATTACTTTGATAGTATTTATACCGATGTTGTTTGTGTATAATTTAACCCCTGTGAGGGGAGCAAGCTTAGGGGTGGGGTGGAGGTACGTTAAATAAAATCCCGCAAAAACAACCGAGATTCGAATCAATTCCGAGACTATGAATGTCGCTGAATCTAATTGTGACAACCTGGGTAACGCGACGGGTTTGGGAGGTGTTGGGCGGGGGAATAAATTTTCAGACAATGTAATCGGCCGATTTTTGCGTGGAATACATTCTTTTTCATTATCGGATATTTGTGGGGGTGGTCATCTTCTAACATGTAAAAACGGCCGATATATTTAGTCAATGACTTCATCCCCCTTCGACATGGGAGGTGAGCACATTTACGGATAGGGTTCGAGAAGCTTTACATTAAAATAGCGCAAAAGTAACCAAAATTGGAGTCTTATGGATGGTTATAGATAAATGACATCTCGGGCAACGCCGGGCACCCAGCTGGTATACAAATAAAAATTTCCACGAGTCGAAAACTCCATTTTAGGTGTAATAGAGGTAATAGACGATTATTTATTTAATGTATTTCTTATGAAATTTTAAATGTGTATAGTTTTGTCGTTTCATAAACATTGATAAACGTGCATTTATGCTATGTAGGCAGAAAGGAGTTGGTTGCAATGTTTGGATGTTACGAGATGTCTGCGGTGATATCGCACTATTAAGCATGACAGCACTAAAGGAAAGTAATATCGGACTGCGTGGAATGCTCCTACGTCATATCCGCCTCAAAGAATTGATGCCGCTATATTTCTTCTCTATCAAAGACTACGCTATTTTACATGTCGTAAAAAACATCGAAAGAGAAATATTTCGCAAGAGGTTCACGACCAATTATTAAAACTTAAAAAATACACAAAAGTTTGAGAGAAATTAATTGAGATTAAAATTGCGTTTATTCATACGAGTTTCACAGATGCCTATCTTTCCTTCTTTCGTTATATATAATTTAGTATACACCAATGTTGGTAAAAATATAATTTTTTTAAATTGTTCAAATGTTAAATTTATTCTTAAGATAATAATCATCTAGTTGAAGAATGTCTGAATTTCGTCGTGTAACGTGAGAAAAGTGAATATAGAGCGTTCCCAAACGAATTGTCGAGTTTATGTATGTATGGTCCTCAAGCCAAATTTTTTCTCGTACTCCCTTATTACAAATTTCTACATCTAAAATTTATCCAAATAGTCAAAGAATATCAAATATTCATCCTTTACAGATCCAATAATACCCTTCACTACTTGATTTATAAAGCCACAAGGACCCACTCGACACCTACAGCAAACTTTGTGTTGTTTATCTAATCTCTTGCTCTAATTGTAATTCCTGCTACATAGGACAAACAAAACCTTCCCTTAATACACGTATCAAGGAACGTATGTCTGATATCAAACTTCCCAACGATAAACATAATATCATCAACTCGAAACATACATTTGATTGGAAAAATGCTAAGATTTTAGACATCGACACCAAGTACAATTCGAGACTCATTTCATAGATGCTTCACATTAAATCAAACATCACAGTTATTAATGTACAAACTGACACTATTAAACTTAATAATTGCTATGATCCCTTATTATTACGCTAAACTTTCTGTTTTCCGATTGTGTTGCTCCCTTATAGTTACTCTAACCCTTCGTCTCTCACATTGTGGTTGCGTTTTTGTCGCGTTTGAGTTTTGTCAACAGACAAGTGCAGTTGTGTCGCTCTAGGTTCTTCTTCGCACCTGAGGTACTAGGATCTCAGAAACGTTGTGTGGTATTATATAATCACTTTTTTGTCTGAATTGGCTATCTTTCTTATTAATTATTTTCAATCAGACGTAAATTTTTTCATTTCAAATTTATATTGCATTAAATTGCTCTTCAAAGTGAATTAAAGTAAATAATTTAAAACCTATAACTTGAATATTACATTATTTAAATTTAATATCTTCAAGTTGGTTATTAAAATATAAATGCATCTACGTGTTTTTGTTTCACTTACACACACTGAAAAGCATGAAACAATTTCAACAAAACTTGGTACACATAAAAATTAATGCGAAAACGAGATATATTTGTGTCAAATCTCTGAGATTAATAGTGACACTCTTGATGGAATAAATCCAATTTCAACCCATATTGGCTTGGAGGGAGTTGTAAGGGGGAATAAATAAAAATGCATAGAATTGAGTGACATTTGGTGAAATTCGTTATTTTGGAGTTCTGTGAAATGAAAAAAGGGCTCTTCCTATGGCAGATTAGTCGACGTACAACCCCTATAAGAATGACAGGAGCTCAAGATGTGAATAATAAAATATTAATTTCAAAAAATTATTTTATTGGTCGCTAATACGAACCGTTTTACTCCCCGTAAAGCTAAATATATGCGAGTACGGGGAGAAGATACTATTTAAAAAATCCCAAAATGATCAATATTTGTGTCATTAGGTTTATTGTCGACAATCCCGACATAATTTAAATCTAATAAATGGGGAGGGGTGCACCATTAAAAAAAGCGAAACAACCGATTTTTGTATCAAATCCAGGGTTATGTGAATGAATTTAATTATGACACAGTTAAGTCGTAGTTCAGCCCCTAGGTGTGGGATAATGTGGGGGAAAGGCCGTCACATAAAAGTAATGACACTGGTGCTGAATCTGGGGTTATGGAAGTCACCGAGTTTAATTCGGACATTTCCCATGCTGGTTAATGTGTAGTTCGACTCCTAGGAGTGGGGGTGGAAGGGGATGAAACAAATTTACGTTTTATTTTAAATGTGTAGACCAATTACTAACAAACTTTATTCAAATATTACTTACGATCCAGGAACAAACACTGAGGGCTTAAGACATACCTACCACCTGTAGGGATTTGGGTGGAAGGGGTGTATTTTCTAAACGGCTATAATAAGCGTACAATAAAATGTTGTCGGGGTCGCTTTATTTTATACTGTCATTCTAAAATTTGTAAGTGTCCTATTTCAACTCCAAAAGGCAGAGTAAAGAAGCACTCTTATCGTACGGGTGGTGGTGGTGGAAGGAGTTTTCACAAAAAGTAATAAACAGACCGATATTAGTGTCGATTCCGGAGTTATAGGAGTCGCTGAGTTTAATTCTCGCATTACCCATGGTGGTTAATGAAATTTTTTGTTCCACTTCGTGGAGTTAGACGCGGATGACAAAAATTTACCTCCAAGTAGTTTTCACCCTCTTAAGTTACCGGGTATATTTTTATATTTTCTTAGGGTACCAGCAATATTTTAGTTTCTATTTAGTTAAAGGTTGTATTTCTTTACTTCTTTAAGGAACCAGAAGTAGTTTTATACTTTATTAAGTTGGCGAGTGGTTTTACTATTTTAATTCGTCGTTATTTTTAGACACTTTTATTTTATGTAGTAGGAGAATTCCCGAATACCATAATCAGTCATCATCTTGGTTTATTTGAAGTTAGAAGCCGAGGGGTAAGGTCCGAGAGGGGAATGTAAATGATTAAATGTTTCAAATCCTGGCGCTATTGATGCTGGTTAAATGAAATGTTTATCAAGAGGTTAGTGTCGAATTAATTCCTTCTCCAGGCTAATTTAAATAAATACCTGGGAAACTCCGGCCACTCAGCTTGTAATTAATACAATTTAAGATATTACGTAACCAGGATATGATTGACAACTGTAGCTGACGAGCACTCGAATACTACAGTGAGTGTTGACGTAGCGAGAAACGTCAGACTTTATAGCAGTTGCTTCTTGCCTAGTCTGACTACAATTGTCCCAGTGTAATGTCTGTAGAGAACAAGGAATTTGTAGCAGCTGTTAAATAATATGCCCTCGTTCCCTAAGTTTGGAACTGTGACAGCTGTGTGTACGGTTGCAAAGGCTTTGCAATTGCTGTGCTACTGTGTAAAATATGTAACTAGTACGAGCCTTACACCACAAAAACTCGTCAAATATGAATAAATTAACGCACACGCGGATATATATTCCAAACAAATTAAATCCCAATATTTTCGTTGACGTACGAGTTTCTAAGTTCATGCGTCAGAGCATAACAAAAATTTGTAATAAATAAAATAATACTAGTGGTTGGTTAGTATTATATAATTATACAGTTTAATAGTAAATTAATATGATTTGTTAATATGAATACAATTATTATTCACAAATATAATAATCTGACTTTTCACAGTCAGGGATGAAAAGTAGTGTCTGATAAATATTATGTTTCAAATATGTTAATAAATTTTTCTGACGAGTTGTTTTTAACATTAACAATTAGTATTAATGTTTAATGACCTTTTTCTCATAGTTCTGGTGGATACTTCGTGGGCATATATTTGATATGCCATAGCGGCCGTATTATAGATTAAGAGTTTATTAAATAAAAATTTATAATGTGAATACTTTTATACTTTTACTTATAACACAAAGTTCTTGGCCTTATGGTCTAGACCTTGTCACGCCGCCCATACCACTTTGTGTTTTGGGGGGAACAATAATACAGAGAGTTTCGCGAAAATGTCCAATTATTGCGGAATTTCACCGGAGACTATGGTGAGAACTGGCATTAAAAATATCCAAAACACCGATTTAGCGATGGCTGAGATTCCATAGTTTTAAGGTCGCATTGTTCATTGATAACAGTCTCGACGTCATTCAAAGAAAAGGAGAAAAGGTACAGTTTTTATACCTTAGATACCACTCATACAGACGGATCTTCTTTTTAACTTGCATTGTCTAACATTCAACAATCCTCAGAGATGTTATTGCGGGGTTGATCTGAACTGTACGTGTTTCCCTCATGATTTATTCTTGATCATGGAATATTGTTCATAATTAAACTTGGAGAAAATTTACGGCTATAAATAGAATTAGTTTCTTTTGATTTCTTATATAAGATTTGGATTAATAAATACCCGGGTAACGCCAGCCAATCAAACTTTGAAGACGTTAAATATTCCTAATCCAAGACAAGGAAAGGGAAAAAGTCGTGATACAGTTACTGTACGTAGGGTACAGGATAAATAATTCCTAAAGTCCTCTTTGTGGATCTAGAAGTTGGCAGCATTCGACGTCTAGAGAACGAACGTTTCTCTCCAACAGAGATTTTAGATACTTTTTACACTGTATCTTTTTTAGACAGAACATTTAATTATTTCACAACAATTATTAGGAAAAAGGTTCATCATAAACTATCTTTTTTAGTGAACAGGCGCCGAAGAAGCTATAAAAAATATATTATCTGACTGATATCTAATGAAATGTTTAAACGTAAATTCTTCTTTTATATCTATTATTTAAATAATTTAATTAAAATATTAATATTGTTTGTAAGATGACTTTTGATTAATTTTAATTTAATAAATTTTGACGGGATGTGGACGCCAGAGAAAATATATAGAGTATAATTAACTCATTTATTTTATACACAAAATAAAATAATTGAAACACAATTTAAACTAATGGATGGGATACTCAAGTAAACCTCGGCTTTATCTTTAAATTCAACCTTCCAACAAGCAACTTACATGATAATAAAATCTACCGTCACAGGGCAGTATTACGAGTTTTCGCGTAGCAGAGAGAAACTACCGTTCCATACTTGTACTTATTATCTTGGGGCAGACACCGAAGCGACTCCTATCTTCAGCCTGCCTGGCGTGCTGCATCTCGTATTTTGATCGAGAGGGGTTCGTAGGTCTCGGAGCTTGATGATTGGAATTCTGGAAGAAACAGAGCTGGCGATTACAATTCCTCTACTGTCGTGAGGCTCGGCGAAATTCGGAGTTTGGCTCGTGAACTCTGGCCACATCCTTTCTTTATTATTATTATTATTTATTTATGGTCGCGTCAACTTGTTGGTTATTGGCGACCCTCTTATAGTGTTTACATAGTTAGATTACAGTGAGATTGAAATTTCCATTTGTGATCCTAGTTTCAAACTGCGGTTGTCAGTTTTGCGTCGGAGACGAACTCGAGGAGACTCTTGATCGTCATGGTATGTGTGCAGAAGTCTTCTCCAGAGATATCGGCTATGGTTCTCCTGCGTATATCCTCATACTTCGTGCATTCGAATAAGATATGCTGGATGGTGATGGCTCGATCACGTGCATCACAGGTGGGCTGATCTGTTCTGAAAAAAAGATATTCATGTGTGAGTTGGGTGTGCAATGTTCTAATCCTGGAAACTATTATCTGTTGTTTTCTTGAGATGTTGTTGAGGTGGCACAGATCTGCTGATGTTTGCAGGTTCTGATGGAAGAAGCCGTTATTTCCTCCTCTCCTCGTGTCCTGCCAGCTACCCTCCACTTTTTCTATACATTCGTTAAGGATGTCCGAGGCTGTACAGGTTGGGGCTTCGTAGAAACTTAGAGCTTCTTGTGCCGTGGCGTCCGTTTCCTCGTTCCCTGCGAAGCCCTCATGAGCCGGGATCCAGACAAGCTGCACGGATTTCTCATGTGAACTGCAGAGATGTAGGTTGACTCTGATGGCGTTGATGGTGCCGTTCCTTATTTTAGGGTCCAGTATGTTCCTTATTGGTTACAAGGAGTCTGTTAGAATCATAATCCTGTTGCGTGGAGATTCCAGGCAGTATTCAACTGCAATTGCTATGGTGAAAGTTTCCGTGGCGGTACTTGAAACTGAGTTGTGGATGTCTACTGTCCTTGTGAAGTTGGGAAGTATCATCGCACAGGTAGTGCCTGCTTCTGTTTTTGAGACATTTGTGTATACTAATGTAGGATTTCCATGCTTTTTTAAAAGCGCATCGAGGTGAGCTGTAACACTTGCCCTAAGGACCTTCTTGGGAATCAACGAGGTGTCTATTTGGAGGTCGGTAAACTTCCATGCCACTCCCTTCTCAGGCTTCTTAACCTCGACTTCAGAACTTTGACATCACAATCTGTTGGCTCCGCAAAGACTCTTCAACCTCTCTGGAGTCTGGATCGAGGTTTCTCGTTCGCTGGCTGTCTCTGTATCTCCCCGTCCTATTCTCCTGTGATTGGTCTCCAGGCTATCTCCATACCTCCATTATTATCACGTCACGTCCTGCCACGTGATTTAACGCGAAGTCCCAAAAGTGTGCGATACTACCCGACAATGCTGTCTTTTGGACCAAAGGCACACTTCTATAACGGTACGTGACGTTATTGCGATCAAACGGGTTGTCACGCGCTGTCACGTATCTGTGATCTACTCTCGCACACATTTCTGATGTCACGTTTATCAATCTGTAGTCACTTTTTCCCAGAATTCTTTAACTTAAAAATTATTATTTATTGGTAATAATCCATAGAAAGCTAACCATTATGAAATTATAACTCCTTCTATCTCCAAAATGGTCGTTCGTACACTAATTTCTCATAGAATGAAAGTTGTAGCGAATTTAATTCTCTTTTTAACGCACTATCGGGTTTTAAAAAATCATCTACAATTTACGAAAACACACCTAATGCTAATTAAATAATTAAATACAAGATTTATCATTATTTATTGGAATTTTAAATCTATCAACCCTACTTTTTCACATTTATTTTAATTTACAAATTTATATTTTAATTGAATTAAAAATTTGTCAACATGACTTTATATCTCAATATATCCAAGTCTATGAACTTAATTTTTTTCCTTATCATACTTAGAATCACACACATGTGTGTAAATATATATCGTTGTAATACAATACCATCTTCAACAGTACAATACAGTATTATTCTAATAAACCAACCAGAATCTGTATAATATTTTATATTATATGTTACTGTCTCTAGTTTTAGACCTGCAGGCTGCTCCAAACGGAAACAATGTTTGGTATTTCCCTAACGGAAATACATACGAAATATTCAATAAGAAAGATAGCCAATACAGAAGAAAGGGGTAATATAAATACCACACAGAGTTTCTGGGATCCTTGTCAGGTGCTAAGAAGAGCCTATTACACTTTTTTTGTCTGTATTGGCTACCTTTCTTATTCGATATTTTCAATCAGACATAAATTTTTTTCTTTTTTCTTATGAAATATTTTTGAACCTTATCGTAATTGAAGCACTAGTTGATAAAATTCCCTCAATTGTTCTCTTTTCTTGTTAATTTCATGCACCCATACACGGTGTGATCTTTTTTCCTACTCGTTGAGAGCAGTAAAGGCACACTCAGTTTCCAGTTCTTCTTCCTATTCCGAAGAACTAGCTGAACTAGCACATTCTATATTGAAGAAAAAATGCTCTGATCTACGCACTTGTCAAAGCCGACTTCCCTTAACACAATGCTGTCAGTGAACCACATGACGTGACAGCAGCGTGCGATTGAGACCGTAGTCACGATTGTTTCTGGTCGACACGTTACTTGACAGTGCGTATCAGCGTGTCTCAGCCTATACGCGTCGCTGGTTTACCAGAAGTTCCCTAACTCTTCGGAAATCCGTGTTTGACGCACCGCAATAAGCTCAAAAGAATTTCCTTAAAAGCTTTTACAGCCTGGCTGACTAAAATGCCGCGGCCAATTTGTCTTTGGATATGCCGCAGATGTTGTCAAGAAAAACTCCTCCCGAAATCGTATACAATTAAACCAAAAAATTACGCCCATAACATAAATATAATAAATTAAAGTTCACGCGTTACATGTCAGATTGTTTGAAAATAAACGTTCACTTCTTACCTCTCCCGGAAGTTAACAACAACGGACATTTGGTGATTCTCGCCGTGCAATTCTCCGTGTCTCTTTGAGCTTTTTCTACGACCTGATTAAACAACGAAACCTAGTAAGTCCTGAAGGATTGGGACGACCCAGCATATTTTGGATTGTTGACAGTTGTGGCTGGTGTGCTTGCGGAACGTTGTGCCCGAGTACATAGAGTATGAAATATATATATATATATATATATATATATATATATATATATATATATATATATATATTGTAATAACCAGCTCAGAAGGACAGGAATTCTGTTCTTATTTTTGTCAGATTTGTTTACGAACTCAGAATGGGGATCCTTGAGTGGTGTGTACATATAAAAAAAATAATGATACAATGATGGATAAGTGACTTTTAGAGAGGGGAAGGACTAATAATTGGGGCGTTTTGCAGCTCTTAGGGCTAATTAGTTGTGAGCAACATCTGGACGACGGAATCCTAATGGCATAAATAACAGACGGTTGTTGGACGATGTAATTATATTAAAGGGAAACGTTTAATTTAATTGATTGAGTGGCTCTCGGAGCGGGAGGACGGCAACAGATGGTGTTTGTTTGGCGAAAGTGGAAATGCAAAAAACTGTGAAAACAAGGGAAGATTCTGGAGCCGGGACGTAAATAAGAGGGCAGTTGGACAGTTTGGGGTATTCTTTATCATTTCGTGTGGACGGGAGACGGACGTGTTAGTGGGAGAGAGCGGTGGTGCAGGTCCGCAAGGACGGACTCGGGGCCAAGTTAAAGTGGCCGAAACAATTGTTATGAAGAGTTGGGAGTTTTCAAAAAGGAGAGATCATCAGATGCTAGGCCAAGCTAGGCGGCCGAGAGTAATTAGTTGGACATCAGTCGTCAACAGTCGGAAAGAGTTTCATCGTCTGTCTGCCATCAGAGGTGTTTGAATTCGTCGTGAGGGTAACGTCGTCAAGAGGAGGTCGCTGTGAAAGCACAGTGTGAGCGCAGCCTGGTGCCTTTTAAGCCTGTATGAAGTGAGTGTGTAAACCAGAGAGCTTGTAAGTTTATTTTTCTGAATTCATAATTGTAAATTGTTAAAAAAGGGTAAAAAGGCAGATTTCGTTTCAATCGTTTCTTTTCGTTTCAATCATTTCGTTTTCAGTCATTTCAATCATTTCATTTCGTTTCATTTTGTTTTTCATTTATTTTAACTGTTTTGTTTAATTGTAACATTTTGTTCCGTTTCCTTATCAACCCAGTAAAGACCCTGAGGGTACCGAGTACAATTATTTAAAATGTATTCTAGGTAAATAAAATTGTTTTGATTTATAAAATTTCATCAGATTTGTGTAATTGTAAATTGTGGCTTAATAAATGATAATTGTTTGTTTAAAATGGTAGTTATATTTTATGTATGTATTACAATATATATATATATATATATACATATATATATATATATATATATAAATATATTGTAATATACAAATGATAAATTTATACAAATAAAATATCTGAATTGCCGCATATTGGTGAAGCCAAAATGTAATATACAACCTTAATTATGATTAATTAGCCCACGTTGAGGCGCAAAAATGTAATATACAAATTTAATTATTATGAAGTGGATGAATTTATTTATTGAAATTATTTAACGAAAGGATGTCGAAATAATCACAATGGTTTAAATCTCTGAAACAATTGGTTTATTCTGCATAACTATATATTAACAAAATTTTCTTGTTGACACTTTACATTAATGTTCTTATTATACAATGTCATTTACTCTCATCTTAGGGTCATTAATTGGGCTTTTTAAACAAAAAACAATAAATCTTTCTACCATCCAATTTTTACAAACAATTTTTTTATAACCTTCAAAATTTTATTAGAAGGAAACAACATAAATGAAAATGAATTTGAAATCGAAATCTGACGATCTATTATCCTTATTTAACGTTTACATAGCATGAATTTAAAATATTTCTCTCGACTTACAGTTGTACTGGTACCAGGCAATTGTTGGGATTTTATAATACACTTTTCACTATGAACACATAACAGGCCATGTTTCACTGAATTTAATTTTTATTCCACTTTGCAAAGCTCTGGTATTGACCACCAGACACAATTGTTCAAAAAAACTTCCGTCCCGCCGAGATCTGCGGACTTTTACTTTGAGCTTCTCTCTCCAGCCAAATATAGATTGTCGCTCTCGTTTTGAATTACGACCAAATCAAAACTTCGACCTCTCCTTTACCACGCCTGTAGCACGCCACTGCCAGACTTAATTTACTTTGGAGTTCACAATGTCCTGTGGTATCTAACAAAATTTCACTCTTTCTCCATATATCAATGTTTCGTGGCTCAACTGTATTCGACGAGGTTTTTGTAGCTGACTACTGTGTCTCGTATCTTATACGCACTCCAACGACAATGTCTTGCCTGTTCATATATTCTTACCCATTATTGTAATTGTGCGTTTGCCGATAACAATTTATTTCAAATATTTAATTATTAATTCTTTAATTGCCTTTCTTTATCATTACAATATATATACACCCCATATAGTTCTTTTTTCATTGTCATTAAAACCCTTTTTGTTTCTTTAAGAAAGTGTTCTTCTATCGAGATTTTTCCATTCTAATATGGTAATTCACTTTCATTGCTAATATTCTTTTAAGTCAGAGGTTTTTTTATTGAAAACAGAAGCACCACACATGTTTTGAGTTGTTCTGAAGTATAAAACCGTTTAACGATTCGTCCTCTTTCAAAGCTGCTGTCTTCCTAATTAAGAATATTAGCCCGCTTGCTAAACTAAGAAAATATATTACAATATATTCGACCATCGTCAGCAATAATATTAAATTTCGTGGTATTTAAATAGTAATTTGATTCCAGGGGCCAAAGTTAATTTTTTAGTTTCATTGTTTATTGTACAAGCACGCCAGGTAAATGTCATATGTTTTAAATCAGTCTATTACTTCTGTAATTTGGCTGCTTTTTACGAAAACTTTACATCAAAAAACGGTATTAAACATTAATTATGGTTACAAAAAATAATAATTTTATTTTGTTTCAGCTAATACAAGTCAATATGCTCACTACGTCTTCAATACATTGGACCAAGATCACAGTGGTCTTCTCAGCTTCGAAGTGAGTAGTTTCATTTTCAGAAATTATAATTTACATTAACTACCAAGATTTGGAGTCGATATATTTTTAAAACAGCCTCCTTACATGTGTAATTTAAACTTATTTATTTGTTACGGACTTTTGTCCAATTTATATTAATAAAACAAAATTACATTTACATTATATATTACAATATTTTAAAATAATTATTCATAAATAAATATCTTATATTTCAGAAAGTTTTAAATCAATGTCTAAAGCATTAATCTATTCATTCTCATTATGAAAGTGTTTAAGGTTGTATAGGAAGTTAACTTACTGTTGATGTATTTTAAAGGATTTAAAGAAACAACTCGTTTACTGTCTCATTTTTTCGAAAATTTAAACTCGACAGCCATTTTTTCGTTATCTTTGGGCCTAATATTTGGCCATAATAATCTTTAGCAATAAAATTATTTTAAAGTCTACTCGATTTCATGGTTCAGCCAAATATTTGGCCGAAAGCTACTGAAAAAAACTGACGAATTTAAATAAAGCATTTAAACTGTTGTGAAATTGAGACTTTATAATGATTGCTTCTTAAAAATTGCTTAAATCACTCTTCGCCAAACTTCTCGATATTTTTATAAATATGGTTTGTAAGTGGGTCTGGAAAATTCATTCTATAAAACATGACTAAAAACTGTACAGTTTCAATTCTATTCGAAATTTATTAGTGAAGGTTGACCAAACTATAGATCTAAACATTAATATTGGTCTCACCAACGATACATATAACATTTTAACGGTTAAAGGTGAGTGGAATAATTTACAATTTATTCTAATAAAACCACGAATTTACATAGCTTTATTTATAGACGCATTAATATCTGCTTCAAATATGGCGTCGCGGGATCCACCAATCAGGCGCAACTGGACCTGAGTCACGAGGCACTTCACCTGAGGACTAGCCTTTGAAACGTTACGTTTTGACGATGAAGTGACCCGGCTGGAGGCCCGAGAAGAATTTATTCTTACTCTACACCAGGAGAGTCTACGCTCCATCATATATATTTTAACGTCATCGGAAAAGAGCAAAAATTTAGCATTAGAAATAATTAATAAAATATAATTTATAAAAATATTATAATGAACTAAGAAATGCCTGGAGTACACCTGACACTGCTTCGATTTCATCTTTTGTGAATTATTTATATTTTACCAATTGTAATCTACTAACAAATAATTTTAAACCATTTTAGAGTAGGTCGAGAAATGCCAAATTTTTTCAATATTTAAATTAAAATATAATGATTAACAAGATCAAAAGGTTTAACAAAATCTATATGTATGCTATCAATTTGCAAACCCTCATTTAGTTCATTTAAAATAAATTGAGTTTATCAGACTAAATTTGTATAAATATTTGTCCTATTTATAAACCCATGTTGATATATTGGTTTCAATTAAACGGTCACTATAGATTCAAAAATCTTTGGTACTGTGCTTATTATACTAATTGGTCTATAATTTGAAACAGAATTTTTATCAGTAGATGTTAAAATTTGCATTACAAATTAACTTTTCCAAATAAATGAATAAATTCCTTGATTTAAAGACATCAAAATTATTTTAATAAAGATGGTAAAAACAAATTTACATCAGGTCACGCAATTTTGGGTACATCCAAATTATTGATGCTTTTAAAGACGACATTCACAGATATTTCAATATGGTTTATATTAAATTCAGTATATACTCTGTTATAAATATTTGCATTAAAGTTGAATCATATCATTTATGAAATTGCCTGAAATGCATTAACTATTTCTGAACACCACGAAAAATAGTGAGATTCGTATGACATAATATTTGAAAAGCCTTCTTCAAATCTATCAGAATTTACATATTTCCAAAAGTATTTCACATATTTTAAAATCGATGTTTCCATTTCACCATTATATTTACTAAACTGACATTTATATCAAGTTCTAATATCGACATAAGTAAATTATGACCGAGTAATTAAAAAATAATAATTTTCGGACATGAATAAATATGGGATACTAGTTTAGTTGAATAAATTATGATTATTGATTTATTTAAAGTCACATCAACAGCTCTGATTATTAGCGACTCAGTATGGGGAATATTTTTCCTATTCGCGGCAATGATTTGCCTTGAGTTTCTCTCAGGCACACAAATATCCATGCCCTCGCCGGGAATCGAACCCGGCACCTAGGTGATGTGAGGCAGTCACGCTGACCCCTACACCACAGGAGGCCGGCAATATAGCATTATTGGGCTTCTAACCGAGTAAACAATTATTTATATTCGTTTCGTTTCGATGACATGCACTGCCATCGTCTTCTAGCAAAGTTTTTTCTTTAGTTATAAATAAAATAACATTTGGACGATGTTCCTGAGTGGTCATGTTTTATCGTTAACAGCTCATTCTGGTAAAAACCGAATGAGTTGAGTTTAAACATCTATCACAAATTCCGATTAATTAACAGATTAATCAGGTCTATGGCACTGAAGAACATAAAATATTACAAGTAGGTGTGTATATATAGTTAATTATGGTTATTAAAATATTAATTCTGATACGTTGCTTTTAATAGTGTAATTAAATTATTATAATTAATAATTCTATTTAAGGTTGTAACTGTGTATATCGTAGATTCACATTTTATGTTTAAATCTATAAATTTTATATTTTTACAATAGAAGATGATTATGACGTGCATCCGAAAGCTCATAACTATTACTTTTTACCACATAACTGTTGAACTATAACATTTAATCATTTGAGTCATTATCACACGTTAAGCCGGCCTGCTGTGGTGTAGTGGCCAGCGTCATTGCCTCGCATCACAGAGGTCCCTGGTTCCAATCCCGGCATGGGCATGGATGTTTATGGTCGTTCTGGTCATTGAAACTGAGGTTAAGGCTGTGGGAGAATCGATACTCTCACTCCTGGATCCAGAATGTGTCATGTAAGATGACAGTCTGGCAGCCGTCTCGGTAGGCCAAGGCCCTTCATGGGCTGTCGAGCCAAGGAAATAAATAAATCACAAGTTAATATCACTCAACAGTGTGGTTATAAAAATGGTTACTGGTACCAATTAAATAATTGACTTGCTCATTGTGGATTCCTTATTTTAGCTTTTTTTTCAGAAATTGAGTTTAGTTAAATACCTATAAGGCACTGATTTCTTTTTCCCAAATATATAGGTCATTTGTACATTTGAAAACGTTTTTTATGTGTAATAGTATTAGGTCATACACCTTAAAGCTTATCGTTTAAGCTGGACTCAAAGATATAGAATTATCCATTGTTCGGAAATTAAAACACACTGTAATTATTGATTATAATCTATAAATTGTAGTCTAGCTGCATAGCTTTAGCTGATACATATTTAATATTGAAATATAAATGCTCCTTATTGATGATTAACAGTGACTGTACCAACAACAGTGCTTAATTATCGATCAGTTCCACCTACAAGAATCAATTTTAAAAATGTTTCAATAAAAATAAGCATCCATTTATTAACATTCATGTCTTCGCAAAAAAGTGAATATAATTCGTTTAAGAAAAATAATATTATGATTAATACATTTTGTTTCAAAAGAGCTCGTAATGAGTTTCGTACTTTTTCGAACCAGTGGATCGATATGTTAACATCTCAACCAGGAGAGCATCCATCAACTGAACGTCACCGAAAATCTTGAAAACTTGTTAAAAACTTTCAGCTCCAAAAGCTTTTTCCTACTGCTAGCTACACTAATGAACTTCACTTAACCCTCTACAACCAGGAGTTTCAAAGTAGCATTTAGTTTCCGAAGACTGAAATGAATTTTGTATATAAAATAAGTTACTTTTACGTAGCCATATCGTCAGTTCACAGTTTAGTAGAATAAAATTATTGGTATTTATGTATTAACGCCACCGGAGCAGAAGTGGAGCTAATGCGCCAATAAAGAGCAATCTTGTTGTTCGCACGCGCCGGCAGTTTTATCTTTTGGATTCTTTGTTGCCTTTCTGTTTTCTGAGTGTTTGACGCCATTTTTTAGTGCTACGAAAATGCGCAGTTGGGATTTGCCAAAAACAGAACAAGATGCAATATTTTTTAGGAGCGAAATATTTTTACCAAAAGAACGAAAATATACCAATTCCCATGACATGAAACTTTATTTCGGTAAACGTAATTTTTGGAATTGTAATTTAAGACAGTGTGATCAACAAGTGGGACTTAGAAAAGGCAACTGGTTTCAGGGAAGCAGAATTCCATTTTGTTCAGCTTGGAGATTCATATACTGCTGGAGCGAGGAGTTGACGTCGATTAAATGTTGTGAAAAGCAACTTGATTTAAAGGATAAAACGGTTATAGATTGGAACAACTACATGCGTGAATTATGTGTCTCGGATATGGAGAATAAACCAAAGAAGAAGTTAGGTGGACCAGATTGCATTGTGTAATCTATGTTGAACTCTATATCAACCCATTTTCCACCTAAATCCGATTGACTTATTTGTTTTTAAATAAAGTGTTTTATTTTGACATGTTAACTTCTTTTTCTGCTGCGGTTGCGTTAAGTACGTAAGTACCAAATTATTACTCAAATAAAGTCATATTAGTCCTATGATAATTAAAAAACATTTTAAACTGTAGAATCTATTTTGATTAGAAATAAATAGCCTCATATTTTCTATAAACTTTTTCGAGATTCCAATTTTTATACCAGAATGAGAGTATCTACTGAAAGAGCAATATTTTAATGAAAAAACATACGGTAAGAGTTGTTCTCTGTTCCCATTGGCACAGTCGGCCAGCTGCCTCAAAATCTGGTCGAGCCACGGAGAAGGGAATGCTACGTCCCAACAGCAAACCCCTCTCCCGCCATCGGAAGGACATGGGATAAGAACCCAATGCCAGACCTACCTGATACAGGTTTTCTAGGATGTGTCCTGCATCACTTTAAGCGAATGCCGGGTGTGATCCTTGAACTATAGCCCAGGGGCCCTAGTTAACCCTTGGATACCTTCCTCTACCCTTCAAATCCCTTCCTATGCTGTTAAACGGGTGTTACCACCATGTGAATTACCCTCATGTAGCCTGTTACTCTTAAACCAAATGTTCCGGGGTCGCGGAACTTCGGCATATGGTAAGTCGTCCGCTGTTCCCGTTGGAACAGTAGGCCAGCTGCTTCCTAAACTATTCGAGATGGAGAACTGAATTCTGCATTCCCTACATAAAATCCCGCTTCAATCATCGGAATGGCGTGGGAAAAGTTCCAAAAGCCCAACTTACCTGATGCAGTTTTTCTAGGGTTCGACCTGCACCTTTTTTGGGTAAATATCGGTTAGGATTCTTAAAACTATTGACCGGGACCCTCGTTAACCATTTGAAGTCTTTATCTACCCTTACGCATCCCCACATTCCTATACAATTAAAGGGGAGAGACCACCACGTAAATTACCCTTATGTAACCTGTCGCTCTCGAAAAATTGACAACTGAGATGATTCGAGTAAACTAAACATTTTTGTACTGATTTAGAGATCAGAAGATGTATATAATTTAATTTTATATGAAACTGCCATCTGAGAAGGACTAGTGGGTAATAATAAAAGAAATAATGTGCTAGAAATGATAACTCAAGTTTTTCCACCAATCAATTGGAATTTTACTTCTCCTCCGACGTTAGAGTTTTATTGGAGATGTACCCTCACTTGTCCACAGATCTGCTGTCAGTGTCAATTGTACATTGTTTCTCGTAACGTGTCGATTTTTTACCGATTCACGTCAGGACTTAAACATATTTGTGTTTAAAAGCATTTTGGAAATATAGTTTGTGTAATGTGTATATTTCTGCTTACGTTCAAAGCAAATTTCATTAAAGAAAAATTTGGAAAACAGAATATCTTAAGTTTAGTTTTATTTTTAAATTTGTCAGAGATTTGAACTGTGATTACAATAAAAATTAGTTTGAATTAAGTTGAATTGTATGTTATATTCATAGAGAGACGGTAGGGCTGAGGAAAGTCACGTGACCCTCGATATTAAATATGTCCGTATGTTTTGGAGCAGTCATGGTATCTGCTAGTGCTCCATGATTTGGGAAGTATGAATGGTATATTGATTTATTCACTAACAGAGTATATGCATTGTAAATAATACTTCATCATTTTGAATTGTAATTCGTTTGCTGATATATCTCCCGAACCCAGGGCTCTGACAGGTCAATTTACAAACGATGGGAACGGCCAGATTTGATTTTAAATAATACGTGCTAAAATGAAGAAATTTAACTTTGAAAGAGATTAGACTCCAGGCCTTGAGTCGTCGTGTGAAAAACAGACTTCGAATAAAGCACAACTAGCTGGACAATTTACGAAAAACGATTGGTCGGATATATTGGGAGGGCAAATTTGAACCGGAATGAAAATTATTATTAGAGGAAGATAGAACTAGAAGTGAAAAATAAGGCGTGGCATGAAACAGGCGAGGTTTTAAAAATGCCTGTAAATAAATAGCGATGGCACGGAGTTGATGTCTGGATATCGGAGAGGGGTGAATGTGGTAATGGCGGAGAGGAAGAGTGGAGATAGAGGAAGGAATGAAGACTATAGATTGGCCAAGTTGATTTTGATGTGCCACGTCCAGACTGTTCCTCGATAAAAACCCACATATATACCGTCGCAAGAGCGAACCACAATGGTATGTGTGAGGAGGAGACAATTTTATACTTTTAATTCAACTTATTCAGAATGAGGTACTAAAATTGTCTCAAATAAATATGGTCATCAAATTATCTATTATTGATAAAATGAAAATCCATTTTATACATTGTGCTTTGTAGTTCGTATATTGCATAATTCATTAAATTATTAAAATGTTGAGCCTTTCCAAAGCTACCAATTTTGTTATTCATGTTGTCAGCAAAGTTCAACGGACAGTCTTCAGCAAACACCAATACAAGCTCACAGTCGTTTCAGCTAATTTTAATAATTTAAATATTCTTTTTGGATCCTTAAAATATAGCCCGGGGGACCTAGTTAACCCTTGGCTACCTTCCTCTTCCCTTCCGCATCCCCCCTTTCAAATCCCTTCCTATGCTATTAAAGGGGAGTTGCCCTAAGTGGATTACCCTCATGTAGCCTATTGCCCTAAAAAAAAAAAAAAAAAACCCTTGGCTACCTTCCTCTACCCTTCCGCATCCCCCCTTTCTAATCCCTTCCTATGCTATTAAAGGGGAGTTGCCCAATGTGGATCACCCTCATGTAGCCTGTTACTCTAAAAAAAATAAAAATAAAATAAAAAACCTTGGTCTGTTTTGAGAGGTGTATGTTCCGGGGTCGCAGACCTTGGGCATACGGCAAGAGTTGTCCGCTATTCCTATTGGAATAGTCGGCCAGCTGCCTCCTAAACAGGCCAAGACATGGCGAGAGGTAAGCTGCGTCCCCACAGCAAACTCCTCTCCCGTCATCGGAAGGGCGTGGGACAAGTACCAAATGCCCGACCTACCCGATGCAGGTTTTTTATAGGGTTTGTCCTGCATTACTTTTAGGCGAATGCCGGGTAGGATCCTTAAAATATAGCCCGGGGGCCCTAATAACCCTTGGCTACCTTCCTACACCCTACCGCATCCCCCCTTTCAAATCCCTTTCCTATGCTATAAGAGGGGAGTTGCCACTATGTGGATTACCCTATACATAGCCTATCTACACCCCCCCCCCCCCCCTCGAGGCACGGCACTCACCAAGTAAGCCTGCGAGAGGATTTCCCGCAGGTGAACCTTCCCAGAGAGCTCTGGCGGGGGCTACCTTTGGGGATGCTCTCACATCTCTCTGGTTTTTTTTGAACTAAGGTTCCCACATGCCGAGGCACCTCGGTCTGTTTTGAGAGGTGTATGTTCCGGGGTCGCATACCTTGGGCATACGGCAAGAGTTGTCCGCTATTCCTATTGGAATAGTCGGCCAGCTGCCTCCTAAACAGGTCAAGGCATGGCGAGGGGTAAGCTGCGTCCCCTCAGCAAACTCCTCTCCCGTCTTCGGAAGGGCGTGGGACAAGTACCAAATGCCCGACCTACCCGATGCAGGTTTTTTATAGGGTTTGTCCTGCATTACTTTTAGGCGAATGCCGGGTAGGATCCTTAAAATATAGCCCGGGGGCCCTAGTAACCCTTAGCTACCTTTCTCCACCCTTCCGCATCCCCCCTTTCAAATCCCTTTCCTATGCTATAAGAGGGGAGTTGCCACTATATGGATTACCCTATACATAGCCTGTCTACACCCCCAAACCAAACAAAAAAGTTACTATTTGATTAATGCTATTTTTTCCGTATTATATTGTTTTGTTTTGTTATATTTCCATGAGAAAGAACGTGTCTGCATTGATCATTATGATAAGTAAAGGAGTGCGCCACCACCTGGTGAGATTATTCCCACCAACGGTGTAGAGTGTGGTTAATTCTTCTCTCAGCAGGGTTTCAGGCTATTCGTTGCTCCCGGGGGATCGAGAATAAATAATAGGATACTCCATCGCCAGAATCTACACGTTAAAGGTTTCTTCGAGATCATGACACTCCACTTTGGAGATGAACTCAATAATATTGATGAATAACTACTTGAGCTTTTTTTTTGCGAGCACATTCGAAATAATTTATTGAATTAGTTGGTTTCTCATTACGATTTCCTTAATTTGCTGAATCAAAGAAAACTGTGTGTGTATGTTCCGCATACAAATATAAACGCGTTGAGCAATATCGCATGTTTCTTTCCAACCGGAAGCACACACTGTGGCGGTTAGACATCACTACTACTACCCTTAGGGGCAGTGTTGGACGGGGTTGGAATATTTCAAAACGCGATATTTGCGTCGAATAACTATTTTCGAGGTCAGTGAGATTGATAAATTTTCTACCTATGGTATTTGCGTAAACTTTCAACCCCTTTGTAAATGGGAGCACCCTTAAGGGGGGTGGAGGAACTTTTCATAAAAATAACGCCAAATTAACGTACATTGGAGTCGAATCTGGAGTTATGGATGTCACTGAATTTAATTATGACATTCAAACTGCTGGTTAAGTTGTACTTCAACCCCTAGGAGAGGGTGTGGAAGGGGAAGACAATATTCTGCACACAATGCAGCGAATTCTACCAAATTTTGTACTGATGCTAGTTACGATGCGAAACAAACCCTGTATCGGTAAAACACCAATATGACCTGTAGAGTTTCTGGTGGCATTTTGAAGACATTCTAAGTTGTAGGGAGTATTTTTGACAGTTTATGACCGGGATATTTTGAAACCACTTAAGATACCAGGAGAATTTTAGACATTTTTAGGATTCTGGTAATTTTTATCACGTTATTACCCTACCGATAGCACTTTTGACACACTCAAGGTAACAGAAGTAATTTTGCCCTCCTTGGGCTAAAATAAATATGATTATCTTCGTCTAATAAAAATATTTTTGACTCGTATTAGATACGGGGAGAATTTTTTAGACGACAGTATTTTTTATCTATTCTTCACTCACTTAAAGAATTGGGATATTAATATTGTAGAACACTTAATATGTTAGTTATCTTATTGGACGTGATTATTATTGTAAATTAAGTTACTTATTAATGCGTGGAATAATTTGAACCAAAGTTGGTACACGTATCATTTAAGCTCCAGGAACAAACCCTGGGGGCTTAAGATAAACCCTAGCGCCCCTACGGGTGTTGGTGGATGGAGGTATCATTTTCAAAAGATGCGATACGGACTATACTGGTGCCGAATAAATAGTTTACGTGGTCGGTCAGGATCACACTGTCAATATCGCTTATATCAGTGCATAATTTCATCTCCTAAGCCCTCCCGGATCTTAAGTAATACGTGTACCAAGTTTGGTTGCAATTTTTCCACGCATTAATGAATAAATTAATTTACAATAATAAGTATGTATAATAACTAACATATTATGGGTTCTACAATACTATAATTGATTTGCTTTATTTCGTAAAAACGCATCTTTCGGGAAAATGACTTGTCAGGCAAACCGTCAATCGACTTAATCTCCGGCCGAGCAAACATCAATGGGGATAGCGTTGTCGGGAAATATTATCTACAGATCTTTCCAACCCTAAAGGGTTTAATTACGATTATGTGACAGGGAAATTCTAGAAATTCTTGTAGGCACTTATTTAAGAAATTAGATATATATTTCAGGTACATAACCGGCCAAGGCACGGAGAGGGGAAAGCTGCGATCCCACAGCTAACCCCTCTCCCGCCATCGGGACAAGGACCAAATGCCCGACCTACCTGATGCAGGTTTTTCTAGGGTTTTCCCTGCATCACTTTTAGGCGAATTGCCGGGTAGGATCCTTAAACCATAGCCCCGGGGGCCCTAGTTAACCCTTGGCTACCTTCCTCTACCCTTCCGCACCCCCCCCCTTTCAAATCCCTTCCTATGCTATTAAAGGGAAGTTGCCACTATGTGGATTACCCTCATGTAGCCTGTTACCCTAAAAAATAAAAGGATGGTGATGGTAATAAATAACCTAGATATTTCTCAAGGTGAGCAAAGAGATATTAATTTTAACAAACTTCCTGATGTCATTAAAGAATGTAGTTGCATTTAAATGAGAGCCTCATACATTTTTACTCGGTCAGTTCTACTCTGTAAATTAGTTTTTGGAAATTATTTTATTCATAAACAATCTTGGAATTATAATACAATTATGTTCATAGTTAGCATGAAAGGTAATAGTCTTAATTATTGAAATATTTTTGTGTGAAATTATAATAATTATATTTATTTCATACTGTAATGGTTTAGTTTAAATCATTTGGTACAGGCAAATTACTTAAAATGTTAAGTATACTTATATATATATATATATATATATATATATATATATATATTTATACTTATTATATTATTATTATTATTATTATGGAAATTAAGTTATTAATTTCTTTCCACGTGCTTCAAGCTTCGCTTCTCATGAGTATGTATAGAAAACGAATCTATTCAATTCTATTCTGGAATCTAACAAAGATTAAATTTTTGTTTATCTGTTAACTAAATCATTAACATAAGTATCAACTGAGAAAATCACAATAATCCCTGTTGTGTTTACGTCTGTATAAAAAGATTCCTTTCCTATCCCGGTGTTTTCGTAAATGGAACAGTATATGTGTGTGCTTATAATCCAATCTGTCCCAAGGTCCCTGATAGAGTATTTTTTTATTCCGTATGATGGTGTCAATGCCTCCTTTGAACTGTTTGTTTTGTTTTAACTATGGAAACGTGTAGCCTTCTGCTACGGACGCGAACAGTATCACCCCATATCCACCCCATCCTATGTGCTCCATTCCTTCCGCCGGTTATGATGATGATGGACCCAATGCAAAGCAACGCAGCAGGAAATCCACTCTGGGTTTCATGATAATGCTTAAAGTGAAATAGACGCAATACATCAATGACCACACCAGGATTCGAGCAAGGGCAAGAGCTAGAGCTGCTCGGTCCCGTCTATAGTGTAAGTCATATAGGCCTATAGCTCTAAATCTGTACAGGCGAATTCAGATCATTGGATAATTCCATGACTTTACAACTTAAAACGAAACATAATAGAAGTCAAACAGATTCTCGATGTTACTCATTCCGAGCAGTTTCTAGATGACGTAGCTGGTCGCGGAGCTCAGCTGTCAAAAATTGAGCCGATATTCAGATCTTAGTCTCTTAAAAAAGCTACTTATTGTTCCATTGCCATCACCACACTCAATTCACCGTGACTTCCGTATATCGGGAGGTTTATTTTATCAGAGATCATCCGACCACTAAATTCTGTCGATACTTTGCTTTAAATCTCTCAATATTTTCGAGACGATTTGTCTGAAACTTGTTGTTTATTCCTGCAAGGAATATTATTAACCGAAAATAGCCACATAAAGTTGAAAGTTAAATATTAATCAATCGCACGTTAAAATAAATATTCTAGTACGTTAAATGTTTCTAGTTTCAGGTTATCGTACTTTAATTTAGCAATTTATCTTACGAGAAACCAGCCAAAAGTATTACTGTAAGAACGATAATCCGTATCCGACAAACAATTTCCTGGTATAAAGTCAATACAAATAATAGAGCCACTAATATCCAGAATAATTTATATCCTTTACTAGCTGGGTGCCCGACTCCAATCTCGGTTGTTTTGCGTTATTTTTGTGTAACGCTCCGCCACCTCCACCCCTAAGGGTTCTCCCATACAAAATAAAAAGTGGTAGAAAATATACACCAAAAACATCGACGAGAAACACTACGAATCTCACTGACCACGTAAAATATTTATTCGATTCAAATAACGGCATGTTTGTAAATTGCTATTAATCAGGTCTTATCCCCACAGTGTTTGTTTGCTGTTTCTTAAGGGACACGTGTACACAATTTGGTAAAATTTGCTCCATGGTATAGATTTGTATGCGGAACATAAACACCAACATTCTATTACATTTATTATCAGGACAATAATTTTCTTTATATATAAACAACAGACAATTTGATGTCAGAAAAATATATTTACTTTTGGAAATTAAACTACGTTTCGTCGCTAACTTAGCGACTTCTTCGGGTTGAAGTTTAACAAAATTTTGATAGTCAGGTCATTCTCCCTTGACTGTCGTGGACGAAATTATTTTATTTAAAAATTTGATTGTTTTTTAAAAATAAACAAATGCTAATTTGAAGTCAGAAAAACGATATTTATTTAACATAATTAGATCTGCAATGTTACCATAATAAAATGCAATCATAAATACAACTTATATTTTGATTTAAATTCTTTATATTTAGTACATTAGGCTCAATCTTGAAAAGTAATTTCTCTCTACAACTCAAATTTTAACATTTAACCAATAAATATTAGTTAAAAAAAGAGAATTTTTCAGCAGGATGTATTAATCTTTGATTTGAGGTTTAACGTTTGGTTTGTCAGTCCTATATAACAAGCTTGATTATTTTGTAGATTATTTGTGCTTTTCAAATTTTTTATTTGATCATTATTATACTTAACAAAATTTAAATTATTGAACGATCTAAAAAATCAATTATAATGCTATACTTAACAAATAGGTCAATAAAATTTCTACGTAAGCTCATAGATTTTATTGATTTTATTAGTGGTTGAATTATTATTCTATTTGATAGAATCAAATCTATTTTTTATGTTTGTGAATAATCTTAAAAACGTATGAATATATGGAAAGAATGTTAAAAATTTATTCAAATTCCCTTATGATGAGATCATTTGATAGCCTAATGAGTCTTTTAAAACTGTACGTTGTTGGAATTAAAATTTAAGATCTTCCTGAATAAGTTTGTTTTGGTGCAAATTTCAAATTAGTTTGCTATTTGAATAAGTGTACATCAATTTTAATATGTATTAATATTTTTTATAATTGTAAATGTTGTTTTAATGCTGTTTTTAATTTTTAGTTTATTTTCATTATTTTCATGTTTTGATGAATGTTCGACAGCATCATGACAATAATGACGTTTAATTTAATATTTAATTTCAAGTCTACTAATTACTGTTATTACCTAAAGATGCACGAACAAATTTTCGTAATTTATATAATTATATTGTTATGTTATTAAAACATGTGATTTATCCGGCCAGTAATTTTATACATTGTATTTTTGAAATGTCAGGTATGTTTTAATTTAAATATAATTTATATGACTAATATTAAATATAAAAACTTAAGGTAACTTTTATTGTATCATTCATTGTATCATTATGACATCATTTATTTCAGAAACGAAAGTTAAAATTTAAGAAACACATTTAAAAATTCGTCGTCCGTTGAAAGATAATAGTTTTAATACCTGTTTTCAGGACCGTTACTTGCGATGTGATTTCAGATATATATTTTGCAAGTATCAATCTTAGATTTCTAGGATTCGAAATATGTTACTAATCGCTGCAGTGTGAGAGAGACGCAATACTGTAGAATAACAGTTGACAAGAACTTAAGTAGTTGATTGCTCTTTCGAAACTTCTTTTCCCAGACGGCTTCAGAGAAGAACCGATTCCCTAAGCGACTACCCGTTTCTAGAGGTTTCGTAGTTTAACTTGCCTCTCGTCTTTCATATTCCCAAGAGCGTACCCTATATTTTTTCTTACAGTAAAAGGCTACATAAAGATAACCCACGTGGTGACAAATCCTCTTTCCCACATAGTTTTAAAATACTGTTCCTTTTAAGAGAATTTAAAACGTATTTAGACTCTGCGAATAGTAGAAGACTGAATGATAGGTACATAAATTGCTTTAAGAAAGTAGAGTAGGCTTTAGAAGTATAATAGTCATTTTAGGAAGATCTAATTGCGTAATAGTGAAGTGTGGAGTGAAATAAAAGTTTTAGATGCATTCTGCAGCAAATGTATATATTTTTTCCTTTAATCATTGCTGCCACCAAATGTAAGCTCAACTTTAGTTTAATTCATTACGTTGCATCTCAAAAGCTTTGGGAGACGGAAAACAACTTAATTGCCGTACGAAATAAAACTTCGACAACTTCACAAGAGCAGTTATTTTGTTTCCTGCAATTTCTCAATTTATTGACCACAATCAGAATTCCACCGATAGTTCAAACAAATCTGTTTTCTGTTAGCAATATTTCAGCCCTTTATTCTACTGTTTCCAGAACATTTCCGGGACACATTTCACTCGCTGTAGGACTCACAAAAGTAGATCACTCTATTCCGGTTGTGTATTTCTTATTACAGGGTCTGCGAGGGCTATTCACTCGCAGGCAATACCTGCGAGGGATGTTCTCTCGCAGGCAGAACCTTATAGGAGAGATACGAAGGGGCTACCTTTGAGGATGCCTTTTCCTCTCCGTTTTTGAACTAAGGTTCCCACAAGCCGAGGCACCTCGGCCTGTTCTGAGAGGTGTATGTTCCGGGATCACAGACCTTGGGCATACGGTAAGAGTTGTCCGCTATTCCCATTTGAATAGTTGGCCAACTGCCTCCTAAACTGGTCAAGGCACGGAGAGGGGGAAATGTTGTGACCCCACAGCTAACCCCTCTCCCGCCATCGGAAGGGCGTGGGACAAGCACCAAATGCCCGACCTACCTGATGCAGGTTTTACTAGGGTTTTCCCTGCATCTCTTTTAGGCGAATTGCCGGGTAGGACCCTTAAACCATAGCACGAGGGCCCTAGTTAACCCTTTCAAATCCCTTCCTATGCTATTAAAGGGAAGTTGCCACCATATGGATTACCCTCATGTAGCCTGTTACCTAAAAAAAAATATCATTACAAAATGGAGTGTATTCCACAGTTATAAAAATGCATTATTTTAATAAGAATTATTTCCCAATTATGTAACTGATAATAACTAGTGTATTTCTATCTGGTTGATTTATTAAACGTGTGAATCTCTCCTATCATTTTACCTTCATTTAACTGTTAGCAGAATTATTGATTTAATTAAAACTTCTAAAATTTCCGAAACACTAATTTTTTCTAAATACGATGCAGTCAACAGCAAAAATCGTAATTTCCAAATTTAGGATTCAGGGAAAAATTTTAATGCAATTCAGAAATATTTTTCCTGTGTCTTTCAGAAGTGACTTCGGTTTCTGTAAGCAGTCATTTGTTTACTGTTACCATCTCTCTCCACACCTTGAAAAATGTCAGGGTTAAGACTGCAAACATTTTTTTATACAATTTTTTCGTCAATGTTTAAACAAAATATATACCACCGTTGTTCAGTTGACTCATTCAATAAATAATTCGAATAAATAGTTTTTCTGCTGCCATATCCCCGTCATTCAAGCACGCTTTGTCTTCCAATTCTGTGCAAATAGTTTGATATCAGCGGTTGTAATTTTTTTACAAAGAAACAAATCAAGGTTTGTGTCCGAGGAGTAATTTTGAAGCACCAAAACGATCTAATTGTTATGTATAAAAGTAGAATGTTTTTAATATTAAATGAGTGCCCGGCGTTTCTCGGTTATTTATTTATATTAGCGCAGAGGACTAACTGGATCCAACTCTTGGACAACACTTGATTTAAGCGGTATCTGGACCATTTACTCCTTCACGACCCCAACCAATGACGATAAGGAGTTGACTCTCGGTGCCTCAATTCAGCTAATAATTATACTGGTACCTTAAATGGTTCCAGTATCTTAAGAGTCTAAAAAATCCCTGTACCTGAAATACTCCCAGTACCTTGCGATATTTTTAAAAAATCTCAGGGTATTTAGAAAGTGCATTCAAACGAGGCAAATATACACGACTTGAGAGTTCTCCGCTCTCCGCTAACATAAGAGTCAGAAGTACGTCCGGTGCCTGAGGGAGTAAAAATACTGCTTCCACTGTAAGAAATACTGTTTGTACCTTAAGGTCCTGCGGAAATTCTTATCTTTCCCAAGTTAAATCTTATAAATAAAAAAGAGTGTATGTATGTTTGTTTGTATGTTTGTTTGTATGTTTGTTTGTATGTTTGTTTGTATGTTTGTATGTTTGTTTGTATGTTTGTATGTTCGTAATACAAATCTACACCGGTAGAGTAGATTTCACCAAATTTCGTACACGTGTTCTTTACGACCAGGAAACAAACACTGTCGGGGTGAGACATGTCTACAACCCCCAGAAGCGGGGTTGCACGGGGGTTTAAATATTTAAACATGCTAAAACAGCCGATATTTTAGTCGGATAATAATTTTTAGGGGTCCAAGATATTGATGGTGTTTCTACCGATGTTTTCTGAATATAATTTTCATCCCCTACACCCTGGGAAAAGGGCACCCTTAGGGTTTGGGGTTGAGAATACAAATCTATACCTGTGGATCAAATTTCACCAAATTTCGTACACGTGTTCTTTGCGGCCAGGAAAACAACACTGTCGGGGTGAGACGCGCCTACCACTCCCAGAAGCGGGGGTGGACGGGGGTGGAAATATTTGAACATACTAAAACAGTCGATATTTCAGTCGGATAAATGTTTTTAGGGGTCAAAGATATTTATAGTCTTTCCACTGATGATATCTGAATATAATTTTCAACCTCTACAGCCTGGGGAAAGAGCACCCCTAGCGTTTGGGGTGGAGAATACAAATCTACACCGCTGGAGAAAATTTCACCAAATTTCGTACACGGGTTCTTTGCGACCAGGAAAACAACACTGTCGGGGTGAGACGCGTCTACCCACCCCAAAGCGGGGGTGGACGGGGGTTTAAACACTTAAACATGCTAAAACAGTAGATATTTCAGTCGGATAAATATTTTTAGGTGTCAAAGATATTTATAGTGTTTATACCGATGTTATCTGAATATAATATTCATCTCCTACGCCCTGGGAAAAGGGCACCCTTAGGGTTTGGGGTGGAGATGCTTTACAGAAAAATAACGCAAATACAACCGAATTTGGAGTCAAATCGAAGGTTATGGATGTCAGTGAGTTTACTTCGGATAAATATTTTTAATCTTATAAATAAAAAAGAGTGTGTGTATGTTTGTTTGTATGTTTGTTTGTATGTTTGTTTGTATGTATGTTTGTATGTTCGTTATACCAATCTACACCGGTAGAGTAGATTTCACCAAATTTCGTACACGTGTTCTTTACGACCAGGAAACAAACACTGTCGGGGTGAGACATGTCTACAACCCCCAGAAGCGGGGTTGCACGGGGGTTTAAATATTTAAACATGCTAAAACAGCCGATATTTTAGTCGGATAATAATTTTTAGGGGTCCAAGATATTGATGGTGTTTCTACCGATGTTTTCTGAATATAATTTTCATCCCCTACACCCTGGGAAAAGGGCACCCTTAGGGTTTGGGGTTGAGAATACAAATCTATACCTGTGGATCAAATTTCACCAAATTTCGTACACGTGTTCTTTGCGGCCAGGAAAACAACACTGTCGGGGTGAGACGCGCCTACCACTCCCAGAAGCGGGGGTGGACGGGGGTGGAAATATTTGAACATACTAAAACAGTCGATATTTCAGTCGGATAAATGTTTTTAGGGGTCAAAGATATTTATAGTCTTTCCACTGATGATATCTGAATATAATTTTCAACCTCTACAGCCTGGGGAAAGAGCACCCCTAGCGTTTGGGGTGGAGAATACAAATCTACACCGCTGGAGAAAATTTCACCAAATTTCGTACACGGGTTCTTTGCGACCAGGAAAACAACACTGTCGGGGTGAGACGCGTCTACCCACCCCAAAGCGGGGGTGGACGGGGGTTTAAACACTTAAACATGCTAAAACAGTAGATATTTCAGTCGGATAAATATTTTTAGGTGTCAAAGATATTTATAGTGTTTATACCGATGTTATCTGAATATAATATTCATCTCCTACGCCCTGGGAAAAGGGCACCCTTAGGGTTTGGGGTGGAGATGCTTTACAGAAAAATAACGCAAATACAACCGAATTTGGAGTCAAATCGAAGGTTATGGATGTCAGTGAGTTTACTTCGGATAAATATTTTTAATCTTATAAATAAAAAAGAGTGTGTGTATGTTTGTTTGTATGTTTGTTTGTATGTATGTTTGTATGTTCGTTATACCAATCTACACCGGTAGAACAAATTTCACCAAATTTCGTACACGTGTTCTTTACGACCAGGAAACAAACACTGTCGGGGTGAGACATGTCTACCACCCCCAGAAGCGGGGGTGCACGGGGGTTGAAATATTTAAACATGCTAAAACAGCCGATATTTTAGTCGGATAATAATTTTTAGGGGTCCAAGATATTTATGGTGTTTCTACCGATGTTTTCTGAATATAATTTTCATCCCCTACACCCTGGGAAAAGGGCACCCTTAGGGTTTGGGGTGGAGAATACAAATCTACACCGCTGGAGAAAATTTCACCAAATTTCGTACACGTGTTCTTTGCGACCAGGAAAACAACACTGTCGGGATGAGACGCGCCTACCACCCCCTGAAGCGGGGGTTGACGGGGGTGGAAATATTTGAACATGCTAAAACAGTCGATATTTCAGTCGGATAAATATTTTTAGGGGTCAAAGATATTTATAGTCTTTCCACTGATGATATCTGAATATAATTTTCAACCTCTACACCCTGGGGAAAGAACATCCCTAGCGTTTGGGGTGGAGAGTACAAATCTACACCGCTGGAGAAAATTTCACCAAATTTCGTACACGTGTTCTTTGCGACCAGGAAAACAAACTGTCGGGGTGAGACGCGTCTACCACCTCCAGAAGCGGGGGTGGACGGGGGTTGAAATACTTAAACATGCTGAAACAGCTGATATTTTAGTCGGATAATATTTTGTAGGGGTCCAAGATATTTATGGTGTTTCTACCGATGTTTTCTGAATATAATTTTCATCCCCAACACCCTGGGAAAAGGGCACCCTTAGGGTTTGGGATGGAGAATACAAATCTATACCGGTGGATCAAATTTCACCAAATTTCGTACACGTGTTCTTTTCGACCAGGAATACAACACTATCGGGGTGAGACGCGCCTACCACCCCCTGAGGCGGGAGTGGACTGGGGTTGAAATATTTGAACATGCTAAAACAGTCGATATTTCAGTCGGATAAATATTTTTAGGGGTCAAAGATATTTATAGTCTTTCCACTGATGATATCTGAATGTAATTTTCAACCTCTACACCCTGGGGAAAGAACATCCCTTGCGTTTGGGGTGGAGAGTACAAATCTACACCGCTGGAGCAAATTTCACCAAATTTCGTACACGGGTTCTTTGCGACCAGGAAAACAACACTGTCGGGATGAGACGCGCCTACCACCCCCAGAAGCTGGGGTGGACGGGGGTGGAAATATTTGAACATGCTAAAACAGTCGATATTTCAGTCGGATAAATATTTTTAGGGGTCAAAGATATTTATAGTCTTTCCACTGATGATATCTGAATATAATTTTCAACCTCTACACCCTGGGGAAAGAACACCCCTAGCGTTTGGGGTGGAGAGTACAAATCTACACCGCTGGAGCAAATTTCACCAAATTTCGTACACGGGTTCTTTGCGACCAGGAAAACAACACTGTCGGGGTGAGACGCGCCTACCACCTCCAGAAGCGGGGGTGGACGGGGGTGGAAATATTTGAACATGCTAAAACAGCCGATATTTTAGTCGGATAATAATTTTTAGGGGTCCAACATATTTTTGGAGTTTCGACCAATGTTTTCAGAATATAATTTTCATCCCTTACACCCTGGGAAAAGGGCACCCTTAGGGTTTGGGGTGGAGAATACAAGTCTATACCGGTGGATCAAATTTCACCGAATTTCGTACACGGGTTCTTTGCGACCAGGAAAACAACACTGTCGAGGTGAGACGCGTCTACCAACCCCAGAAGCGGGGGTGGACGGGGGTTGAAATACTTAAACATACTAAAACAGCAGGTATTAGATTTGGATAAATATTTTCGGGGTCAAAGATATTGATTGTGTTTCTACCGATGTTATCTGAATATAATATTCATCTCCTACGCCCTGGGAAAAGGGCACCCTTAGGGTTTGGGGTAGAGTTGCTTTACAGAAAAATAACGCGAATACAACCGAGTTTGGAGTCAAATCGAAGGTTATGGATGTCAGTGAGTTTACTTCGGATAAATATTTTTAATTGCCCATTTAACCCGAAAGGGTGGGGGTTGGAAGGGGAGATAAATAGTCAGTTCTCGCGCGTTCTTGGAGGAGAATTACGTGAATACTATTTCAACGGATGTTGTTGAAAATATAAATCCCTTTAGACATTAGCAGTGAGCTTGCTTAGGGCTGGGGGTGAGAATTGTCTATTATTCTAAAACTGCCAAAATGTTATGTGTTTATGGGTAAACTAGATTTATAGTGTTTCTACCGATGTGATATGAGTAAAAATTCAACCCTTTCCACCACGGGAAAGTAGCAGATTTAGGGGTGGTGTTGTTCATACTATTATATCGATGTTGTTTCCATTAATAACGACGTTTAATTTTATAAATAAAAATGAGTGTATGTATGTTTGTATGTTTGTATATTTGTATGTTTGTATATTTGTATATTTGTATGTTCGTTATACAAATCTACACAGCTGGAGAAAATTTCACCAAATTTCGTACACGTGTTCTTTACGACCAGGAAACAAACACTGTCGGGGTGAGACATGTCTACCACCCCCAGAAGCGGGGGTGCACGGGGGTGGAAATATTTGAAAATGCTAAAACAGCCGATATTTTAGTCGGATAATAATTTTTAGGGGTACAACATATTTATGGAGTTTCGACCAATGTTTTCAGAATATAATTTTCATTCCCTACACTCTGGGAAAAGGGCACCCTTAGGGTTTGGGGTGGAGAATACAAGTCTATACCGGTGGATCAAATTTCACCGAATTTCGTACACGGGTTCTTTGCGACCAGGAAAACAACACTGTCGAGGTGAGACGCGTCTACCACCTCCAGAAGCGGGGGCGGACGGGGGTTGAAATATTTAAACACGTTAAAACAGTCGTTATTTCCGTCGGATAAATATTTTTAGGGGTCACAGATATTGATAGTGTTTCTACCGACTGTTGGGCTGAGACGCGTCTACCACCCCCAGAAGCGGGTCGGGATTATCAGTAGAGCACTTTTAGTCCAGTTCAATTATAGCATCAAATTGGCCATTTAGCCCCAATGGGCGGCAGTGGATGGGATGGAAAATTTCTAACATGTTTAATCATCGATATTAGCGTGGAATAAATAAATGCCGGGACCATTGACGTTGATAGTATTTCTACCGATGTTGTTTGTAGGCATGATAGGGGTGGGGCTGGAGGGGATTTCCTTGAAAATAACGGGAAAACAACCGAGATTCGAGTCAAATCGAAGGTAATGGATGTCCCTGAATTTATTTATGACAATCTGGACAACGCGCGGGTATCGGCTGTGTTGGGATGAGTTGACCGGCTGTTTTTTGCGTCAATTAAATATATATCGGGATGAATTACAGTAATAAAATTTCCCTACATGTTCTCTGTGTATAATTTCAACCCCTTTCGGACTCATAACGGTGCACCCTTAAGGGTGGGCGTGAAGTAGCATTACATAAAAAGAAACCAGAAGCTATCGGGATTGTCACTGAGCTATTAATTTCCTTGAAAATAACGGAAAAACAACCGAGATTCGAGTCAAATCGAAGGTAATGGATGTTTCTGAATTTATTTATGACAATCTGGACAACGCGCGGGTATCGGCTGGGTTGGGGTGAGTGGACCGGCTTTTTTTCGTCAATTAAATATATTTCGGGATGAATTAGATTAATAAAATTTCCCTACATGTTCTCTGTGTGTAATTTCAACCCCTTTCGGACTAGGAAGGGTGCACCCTTAAGGGTTTGCGTGGAAGTAGCATTAGATAAAAATAAACCAGAAACTATCAGGATTTTCACTGAGTTTAATTATGACATTAAACTTGACCGTTTAAGTCCCCGAAGCGAAAGTGGTCGGGGGTGAAAAATTTCAAACATGTTAAACGGTCGATATTTGCGATAATTATTTCCTGGGGTTAATTACTTTGATAGTATTTATACCGATGTTGTTTGTGTATAATTGAACCCGTGTGAGGGGAGCAAGCTTAGGGGTGGGGTGGAGGTACGTTAAATAAAATCCCTCAGAAACAACCGAGAATCGAATCAATTCCGAGACCATGAATGTCGCTGAATCTAATTGTGACAACCTGGGTAACGCGACGGGTTTGGGAGTTGTTGGGCGAGGGAATAAATTTTCAGACAATGTAATCGGCCGATTTTTGCGTGGAATACATTCTTTTTCATTATCGCATATTTGTGGGGGTGGTCATCTTCTAACATGTAAAAACGGCCGATATATTTAGCCAATGACTTCATCCCCCTTCGGCATGGGAGGTGAGCACATTTAGGGATAGGGTTCGAGGAGCTTTACATAAAAATAGCGCAAATTGGAGTCTTATGGATGGTTATAGATAAATGACATCTCGGGCAACGCCGGGCACCCAGCTAGTTGTGGATAAAAGCGTACTTTTCCCCTAAGTATAGTATTCATATCTTTGAAATTTGAAAAGTATTAGAAACTTGTAGCTACTTTAACAAAGGGACTTTTGAATAATTGCATTCATCATCATCTTGTTTCATCTCCAGTTTCCCGGCTGGCTATTAACTAAGCCCCTCCATCTTTTCCTGTCCAGAAACCATTTTTCTTCTTCCACTCTACTCCACTTCGACTCACTCTTTTCACTTCTCTTTTTACTTGATCTGTCCAACTCCTTCTTGGTCTTCTTCTAGGTTTACTTCCTCTTAAAAAAAAAACAAAAAAAAAATTCTCTCCGTACATATATTTGCTGTATATATAAATTTTCTCATCCTTCTTTTGACATGTCCAAACCACTTTAGTCTGGCCTTAGCTATTGTTTGCCTTAACGTCTCTTTAATTCAAAATTCCTGTCTTATTTCTTCATTTTTTATCCATTCCTTTCTTTCTTTCTTTTTTTGCACACATGTCCTCCAGAACTTTGGCTTGTAATTTACTTTCTTCTCTTTCGGTTGAAGTGCATGTTTCTAGGCTATAGGTTGTCGTTGGTATAAAGTAAGTTTTAAGAAAGGCTATCTTTGTGGATGCCTTCATATCTCTCTGGTTTTTTGAACTAAGGTTCCCACATGCCGAGGCACCTCGGCCTGTTTTGAAAGGTGCATGTTCCGGGGTCGCAGACCGTGGTAAGAGTTGTCCGCTATACCTATTGGAATGGTCGGCCAGCTGCCTCCTAAACCGGTCAAGGCACGGCGAGGGGAAAGCTGCGACCCCACAGCTAAACCCTCTCCCGCCATCGGAAGGGCGTGGGACAAGTACCAAATGCCCGTCCTACCTGATGCAGATTTTATGCGATTTTCTCTGTATCACATTTTGGCGAATGCTGGATAGGATCCTTAAACCATAGCCCGGGGGCCCTAGTTAACCCTTGGCTAACTTCCTCTACCCTTCCGCATCCCCATTTCAAATCCCTTCCTCTGCTATTAAAGGGGAGTTGCCACCACGTGGATTACCCTCATGTAGCCTGTTACTCTAAAAAAAACTGGCACTATAGAAACGTCTGCATATGTATCAATCAAAAAATTCATACAGTTATTGGATTTAATGATATTTGCATCTTCATTTGCCCGCTTTGAAGAGGATATTGATAGCTTTTCCAGACTCTTTCAGCCAATCTACATGGCGCTGCGCATTTATGAGATTTCGTGACAAATTTGTGATGATACCAACATAGCCCATTATTTGAATTACGGCAATTTGAGGATTGGCGTGAATTCGCCTCTGGTATTACGCTCACGCCTTGATGACAGTGAACGCTAATTCCTAATTTATCGAGACAATTGCACCAATAGTTTTAATTTGTTCACTTCGCGGCTTCGATTTCAATCTTCACTTGAACAGAAATTTATTTAATATAAGTTTTTAAGAATTTATGTAAAACATAGTATAGATTTTACATAAAATAGGCCATGGATATTAGCATGAATTTTAATTCTTATATCAGTGCGTTTTATCAGGCCTCTGAAAAGTGTAGAACTGTACTTTACAAAATGAAACATAAAATTAAAGGGAAATTTTTTAATTATATATTAACTATTTTAACTATAAATATAAACTATATAATTATATATTAAGTATTAACTTATAAAATATTCCCAAAATACAAACACAAAATGTAATCAAATTTGACAGTATTAAAATTATGCAAAGTTTACACTGTATTTTACTAATTTGGAATAAACGCCAAAAATATAATTTGGTTTGATCAATCGTCAATTTCGAATATACACAATTTAAAAAAATGCAACTTTTTAACTTTTGACAATAGGTCGTATTGTGTATTCAACCGTACCTTCACTTTCCACAACACACGCGACTCAATCCTTTCAGAGTTCCCGCCTATGGAAAGAGGATGTTTCGCTCACAGCCACCAGTCAAACAGCCATAATTTCCGCCCAAGCCCAAGATGTTTTTACCAGGGAAACTGGTCATTGTTAAAGTGATCATAATAATGGTCAAATAACGAGATATTTTGCACGTAGGCTCCAGTCTATTAAGTCTTCCAAATACTCTAAACAACAAACGTAGCACAGTTAAATTTTATCTGCTGCCGAATTCTCCAAATCATAGTCTCCACCAAACTATACTTTCTTTAATATTCAAAACTGATATAAAACTCTATTTGGCCATAATATCAGACACACCATGCATGGCCCCACAGCCATCTCCTTCAAACTTTACCGACGAATTGTGAATGTCCTTCGTCATTAAAATCTGGCAATCAACAGCCACCAAACTCGGCCCAACGACCCCTAATGTCGACTTCTTTTGACGAACACCACACACAGAATAATTATTTTAATGCTCAAATCTCATCCAATCCATTAGGTCGCAGCTATGAGACTTTTCAATTTATATCTCACGCGAAGGTGAGCGGTCAAAGTGTCTCCAACTGACCGTCAAAACATTCATAATCGCAAAAAAAAAGTCTGGGAATGCTCTAAACTCAATGTTCTTACGCTACACACTGACTGGTCAAATATTCTTTCAACAACATGGCCCTTATCTTATAAAATAAATATTTGAACAATTTTGAAACTCATAGTATTACCAACATTGGTGTATATTACAATATATATATATATATATATATATATATATATATATACGAGTTTACTTTGAAATTATAAATTTTAATGAGATAACAAGAATTATTTATTTGACGAAATTGATTTTAGTTGAATTTACATATTGTTTTATTTTAAGTTAATGTCTCAGCTTTTATGACAATCTTAATTTCAGGGCCGCTTATCGGGCCTCTAATAAATACAGTGATTTATTTTAATATTCACCAAATTAAAAAAGCATACAATAACAATATCAAAACTTTATATCAATAATAAAACTATTAGAAATCTGAAAAGTTATATAAATCTAGCAAAGTTATAGAAATCTGGCGGTAAACGATATTTACTTAAAGGTTCACAGAATAAAGTTTTTTTGTTTTCAATACCATTTAGTTTGAGCTGCTCTGGTTTGTGCACACGTGATTTATTTTAATTTTTATATTGAACACTATTTCACTGACAGGCCATAGCACTGATTTTATCCTCATCTCATTCTCGCCAAACAATGCTGTTATTTACTATGTTCAGCCCTCAAAGTAATGCCGCCAGTAATTAACGAAACAATTTATTAATTCATGACATATTTGTAATCTATACATATGGACATATATATATATATATATATATATATATATATATCGAATCTTTACGGATAACATCAGATTGTAAATGGAGGAAAATGGAGAAGTCGTTGACTGGCCTACGGATGACACAAGTGAACGCCTGACATTGTCATCAAATCCACACCCCTGTCTTTATCCGAAAATCGAGTGTGAAGCTATTGTTATTATTTGATTTTTTGGTATAGATAACTTTATTAACATATTGATTATCATATTGTCTGTTTCAGGATTTCGTAACCGGTCTATCAATTCTGTCGCGAGGTTCGCTCGATGAGAAACTTCGCTGGACCTTTTCCCTGTATGACATCAACGGAGATGGGTGTATCACTAAAGAGGAGATGACGGATATCGTGACAGCTATCTACGAGCTCATGGGGAAAGTATCGGAACCCACCGTGGACGAAGCCACCGTCAACGAGAAAGTTGAGCGTATCTTCCAGGTACGATTTCACTCAACTCTGACAAGTACGTTAAATATGTGCTTATATCGTGCCGTGTCTCTAATCGTGTTTCATTTGTTAAACGTTCGGCTACGTTGGTACAAGACGTGGACTCACAATTCCACAAGTTATGATATTGAAGGATTTTAAGTTACTTGAAGACAGCCAAGACTGTACAAAAACTGATCTGGATGGGTTTTAATGTACTAATCTTCTTTTAAAATCATATGAATAATTTTTATAATTCATTTGATGAAGTTATTTTTTTTAATTACAATTTAATGACACATTAACCTTTTTAAATTAGCGACTTACATTTGTTAAGTTCTACATTTGTATAACATTTAAATTACTTTATACAACTCAGTTTTCATCGTAAAATCTATGAGGTTGTTTATTGCTGCTGATGAGTTGCAAATCTCCATCATTGAATGGGCGGCTATGGTTGATCTTCTTATCTCGCTATATTTTGGGCAGTCAAAGAGGACATGATGAATTGTTGTGGGCTCCTTGCATGAGCTGCATACCGGCTGCGGAGATCTGGAAATCAAGAATGAGTGAGTGAAACTGGAGTGCAATGTTCTTATTCTGGTTATAGCAGCCTGTTGCCTTCGAGATAGTTCTTTCGAGTGCGATATTTCTCTGATGCTACTGACATTTCTGAGGATGACTCCACATTCCTCTGGTTTCACTGGTCTACTCCACTTTTCTTCCAGTTCCTTGTAGAGCCCTACTCTGCAGTCTCTGCTGGTGCAGATTGGCAGGTTGCTGGATCTTCCTTGGTGATCAGCTTCCATCTTCGAAGGAGATCTTCCTTGTCGTGTCCTACTATGTCCTTATGCGCAGGCTATAGTGATCCGGTTTCCGTTTTCTTGTATTTTCAATATATTCTCTCTAATTAGATTTATGCAACCATTTCTGTGCACTGTACTGGTTATTCTGTGTATTGCGTCCTTGGAGTCTGTTAATTTCTTAAATGTTAATGTGCGACATCGAGTCGTGTTCATAGCGACCGTGTTTTTAATACCAACTTAATGCCCGTTCGTAACGACCTCTCCAGGCACCATCCACCGTGCCTCCCTTCCCAACGTGTTTTCCTTGCTGCTAGTCTTCCAGCTTCAACCCAAATTTTTTTTAATTTTATAAGTCAATTGTGATGTCCATTTAATTACAGTATTCATCCTCGAAGGATAACTTTTTCCTAAAAGGCGACTTACTTAAGAAATTAAGTTAAGTACATATTATGGTTAAATTCTGTGTATAATAACTATGCTTCGTTTGTGCAGTAATATTATATTTTCCATTTAATTATTATTAATTTGTTTGCAGTTTAAAATTATTGAATTATAAAAGGATATAGGTATTAAAAAGCGTCATTTAAACTTAATTATTGGTAAATACATGTCATTCATGAATGGACTTCTGTTTGTAGTGTATTGTATACTTATGACGCATATGCCTTTTTTTTTCCAGTACTCGCTGGTTTTGTTAAAAAAAGCGCCAACTGTTGACTTACGAAATACCTTTCCTTTCACCATTATCAAATAGTTGAATATCGTTAAGCTTAGTATCCAAATTAAGTTTTCGTTTATTAACTTTATTCGAAAAAAAATTACGTCGCACCAGAATGATGATGATCATTAGAAGTTTAGACGTTAATTCAAAACTATAGAAGACAGAGATTAAAGTTAAATCCATGTTATCTATTTTACATTGTACACTGCACCAATACACAACACAGCTTTAAATATTTTATTATGGTACAGTTTATTATCTAGTTGGTGGATCGGGATTCTAACACAATTCTCTGTTAACCACGACGTTGCCTCTTTGCATACGATGCAAGCTGCTAAAAATAAGAAATCGAAATAAGATGGATGTCAATAAATTTTAGTTTGACCTAAGGTACAGAAATGATCAGACTAAATACGGCTAGGTCGGAGGAAAATCCAGAGCCATTTCTTCTTCAGTGTCGAGAAGAAGACTTCTAGGATAAGAAAATAGGAAACTCAATAACGTGGGGTACTTTGCATCTAAGTACCATCCAAAGACATGAACATAATCAGAAATCGCTGCGAAGTTAAATATATAGTTTAATGTAGAAAAGTAAGACTGAGCAGTTCTGAAGACGGCAGTAGCAAGACTAATTAAAGAAAACTCCTAGTCTGAGAGAAAAAACCCCTCCCAAGTGACGAACCACTTGCTAGAAGACGGGGAACCAATCAAAAACTCCATATCAGCCCACGTGATCTGTAGTTGGGCACCTCAAAACCCATTTACCACAGGGTTTTTACAGCGTTTGTACTGAAATTCGAACCGCCTGCAAATCTGTTAACGTAGAACCTCCATTTCGGTTGCACACATTCTCCCTGGACCCGAGTGAAGAGAAATTTCCCACTGGTGTGCCGTATAGACCGAAATAATAAGTCTATATGAAAAACTCAAATTGTATATAAAATTAATGTTGAACTGTTTCTGATAATTGTATAAGATTAAAAATCTCACTTCGGTTATCATCCAACATTTAAACATGAGACCTCTATAGAAGAATTTATGGTTTACAATATTACACTTTGAAAGGACAGAAACTGAGGTTGATCATTATCTATTTTTTTGAAGTAAACACGTAGCTTCTCAGAACATTTCTAGAAACCAGTAAATTGACTAGCATTTTCCTCGTTTTTTTTACATTCCGACGTTAGGGGATTGCATTATGTACAATTACCGGCAGCTGCGACTTGTACGTTCCTACGACGTGGAATCTATGTACATAAACATAAATAAAATAAACAGCGGCATAATCATGCAAGTAATCCAATTGCACTGTATGTAGATATTACCGGAAACCTCTTCATTGAGATTCGAGTCACAAATGTTTTTATCTTATTTGTTTTTTTCTGGCGTTGAAATTAATGGCTTCTTTTATGCAGCATGCGCATCAAACGTCTCGATAAGGACCAGCTAAGCTCTATCGTTCCTTAAAGTTCCAGAGTCGAGGGAAGGTTTACTTGTAACTAACGACTACCTAACACAAAGTTGTATTGGTACATCAGTCTCGCATGTATCTGGTTTTCAATCTTACTGCCGTGCTAGGACGTGGACTGAGACGTCAACTACTACAACTTGGCCAAAATGATTAGCTTATATCGAGTAAATACAAAATTAACTTTCAGTTTCTTCAATTAACAATCATAAATGAAAACCGATAGGAAATATGTTCTGATAACAATAAAATTTAAAAAAATAAAGGTCTAAATGTTCTTTCAAATGAGATATGCCACTGCGAGTCCAAAATAAAACAGAAAATTAACACAACTATTGCATCAATTTCCATAAAACATGAAAAATTAATTATGCTTTGTTTATTTTTGTATTGTTTATTTTAATTAGTTTTTTTAAAAAAAATATCGACTATTTGCTTATTTACGTTTGTTTAATTTTTGAAAGCCTAATGATAGTAACACGTTCCTTAATATTACTATTATATAATAATAGTAATTCAGTTACTTTTTAGTTAAAACGTCCGGCCATATTAAAACCATGTGTTGAAATATGATTAACTATAACTTGGTTGAGTAAAAGTGTCAAGATTCATGGAGGAATAAATCGTTTTGTGGATTGTTCTGAAGTTCAACGGCACACACACACACACACGCACACACGCACACACACACACATATATATATCTTTTTAAATTGTTATTTTAATTCCTGGTCTAATTTAAATTGTCATTCTGCAACACATAAACTGGACCTTCTTTTATCCATAATTCTTATGGTTGGCCCCTATTCACAAAGTTTAAAATACATTTTATATAATCACAATTCCAATGACAGAGTATTTAAAATGCTAATATATTAACGAAGTAATTTTGTTTAAGATTATACAATCTATTTCATATCCGCCTTCATGTAAATTTGGGACGTGCTATATTTTAAAAAATATACAGTTTTACTTATGTTTTGTTTGTATTTGTTGTGCTACTTCATTCCATTGTTTATGGTGATTTGAATCAAATTTGCCCCACAATGAGGGCCTCATAAAAACTTCGCTTATTAATTTGTCCAAATCCAACATTTATGAGAGCAGAGAGAATGAATGAGCACTGCCTTAATCGCAGCTCTAGTCGCTGCTCGGTACCAAAGAGCGATTTACAGCGCTGCTCCAAAATAAACGGCTCTGTTGAAAGCATGGTTACATTATCGTCGCTCCAGTAGTATCACAGCTCTAGTCTTTTGTCGCAGCTCCGACATAAACACACCCTAAGACTTTCTATGAATATATCGCACTTCTTAATGCTCATTTTTCACCGAAACCGTCTGAAAATTTTCAACGTTTCCAATTCCACCGACGAAACCAGCTATTAGTCAACCGATTAATACTTACATTACAGAACTTCACGTTTGTCAGAACGCTGTAACTTTATCGTTAGTTTAGACTTAACGTTGCGAGACCGACTCGTCTGCGATCCGAGACGAAGCTCTACATCGCCAACTGTTCCCCGAGGCAGCAAGCCAACATGCGAAAGACATCCGTGGTGCAAGTTGATCTCACGTGAATCCAGTTTCGACGCCAACAGTCGAACAGGTGGAAAAGGTTTGATCGCACCGTCCGCGGGCTGTGGTGAAAATTACATACGAAACGAATGAAAATTCAGGGGCGCCGAGTGTCAGTATAATAAAGCACACATCGAGCTAAACCTGCGGAGTCATCACAAGCAGACCGTGGACATTCTTCTCGTCGCCCACCGTCCGCTCCACAGCAAAAGAAGTCCAAAAACGAGCATATATAACATTCACTAGTTTCAGATGTGGGAAGTGACTTCAGATGCAATTGAACTTCGAACGGTCGCAAGAATTAATGGCACAGCACGTGAAATGGATGTAGACTCCAAGACGAAGTTGTCATCGTAGATTTGGAGACTTGTCGTCGCGTCCACCACAACAAATTACCTCAACTGAACAAATAGCCGTACATACTTCGTGATTACAACAAGCGTCCTGTCCAGGCTTTTTTCAGCGATTCATCGAAACTTTGCTCGACAGAATACAAAGAGTCATTCCGTATTTCTATTACTCCTGAAGCGATTGCAGAGCGTAGGTTCTTCGACTATTCTCAGATTCTGACATTAGCGCGAACCGTGAGAAATGCGTAATGGGAATGAGATTCCTGGGAAACTTGATTATGAACAAGACTGACGATTTGCGAGTATCCACAACGCACAAATTCCGAAGTAAAAGAAGAATTACAAGCGTTTTTGGAATTACTGAATTCTTATCACGTCTTTCTTCGCAACAAGGCCAACATCACTGAGCCGTTGGGCAAGGGCACACTGTGAAAATGAACACAAACTCACGATACCGCTTTCGCAGAAGTCAATAAATGATTGTCGTAAGATATTCTTCTCTTCCATTTCGCCCCTCGCAAGCCGTTTATTTTGACGTGTGATGCTTCAGAGTACAGAATTGGAGCTGTGTTGGGAAATCAGCTTATACCAGAAGTAGAGGCACCAGTCGCATTTTTATTATAATCAAAGCGTAAAATAATTCACGACAACTTATACGAACAGATGTTTTAAACCCGGACCGACCACAAGCGAATGTCTACAAACCTAGGAAGACCATTGGTCATGCTGGTGGACTTAGCAGGCTACCCCTGCCTACCAACGAACTTGAAGCTACGCCACCAAGTGAGATCCTGTGGCTGGAAGTATTGGATAAGCCACCACTAACTGCGACGGAAATAGCAAAGATGATGTCGAAGGACCGACTCCTCTAACGTATCCTCCCTCAGATGCGTATGGAGGCGATAGCCTTCTGGAAAGGTAAGTAACGAATTCACACCATTCATCCGGCGTCAACACGAACTGCCTGCAAATAAAGAATACCTTCAGTGGGGTTGTCTCGTCATTCGTGAAGAGGCAGAACAGTCCATCCTTGACACTTGGCATTATTCGCAACAACGGATCGTGAAGACGAAGGCCCTAGCAAGAAGCTACGTGTGGTGAATAGGTATAGACACACAAAATGTGGACGTCAACCGCAGTGAAACTTGCCTGTTAACTCCGATGTAACATCGAAGACTAACACTAAACACTAAACAACCGTGGTCTCGCCTCCATGTGAATCACGCCAGTCCATTTCTAGGTTGCGTATTCCTTTTCGTATTCGATTAATACTCCGAAAGACTTGAAGTAATTTAAATAAAGTCGACCTCTACGATTCATGAACTTTGTCCATCGTTCACAACTCATGGCCTTTCTGACACTATTGTGGACATGCTTCTACCATTCTACTGTCCAAATAATAAAATTTATCTACTGCCATCAAAGTATCATTTCCTAATTAGATACCCTTTGCATCACCACTCTTCTATTGACTACACTCCATTACCTAAGTTTGTTTCTATTTATGATCATACTGTGCTAGGTTTTGAAGATAGTGTTCTTGCCATTTAACAAGTCTTCCAAATATTCTGCTAAATCTGATAAAATTACAATACTGTCAGTTACCTGCATTTCATGTACATATTATTTGACATTTGGTATTTATTGTAAAGTCATGTTTCTGGTGACAAACAATCATTTTACTTTTAAGACTGAATTAATTGTTTATTGATTGTTATAATAAATTAATTAATTTGAAGATCCTAAAACTGGTCGATAACAAGATACCTTAAAATTCCATGAAACTAATATTTATCCGGCAAAATTGTATGCAGGTTAAAAAATGCATACCTGAATATTGATCTCTGTGACTGTGAATTTTGGAATACATGTACAACAGTAATTTTTCAGAAATAATAATAATTTGGTCTAAATCAGACATTAAATCTACATGTTTTTAATAAAATTTCATATTATGGTCACACTAAACAGCTTCCTGTAACTATCGGGGTTTGACAAGGAAAAGCTTCACCAGATAAGATAAATGAATGTTACCTAAACACGTTTTCTGCCATCTAGTAAATAATGACACAAAGGACTTTTTATCAGACACTATTAAACTTCTCTCTTTAATATTAAGTATTCTAGAAACAACAGTGTCTTGTGAAAGGAGTAAATGTACCCTAAACAGGGTAAAGCATACTTAAGAAACTCTGACAAATAAGTGACTTTCCAATCTTTCCACAAAGTCATTGAAAATGTTTTCTATAGGTCAATAAATATATTTTTTTTCTTATTAATTGCTACAGCATACCCTAGTAAACTAGTCATGCTACACCTGATATTATTTTGAATGTATTGTTATAGGTTGTCACATGCTAGGATGTGAAAATGAGAGTGAAGCATTTACAAGGCATCTGTGCATCTAAATGATGATATTGTAGTTCTAATGACATATAACTAATATTGTGTGTGTGAAGTATGAATTAAATGGCAAATGTTAATAAATGTGATAGATTTTTAATTATGATTTGAATAATATTGCAGTTGACCAATATGTTATGTCTGTATAAAAAATAATCCTTAGATGAAACAGTCTAATACAGACAAATTAAGTGAATGTGGAGTATATATGATGTCAAGAGTTAACTCTCCTCCAATTACCTGATCAAAGGAACAAGGATCCAAGAAATGTTGTGGGATATTAAATCTTCACTTAATTTTGTCTGTATTTAGCTATTTAATCTAATTAATACAGACAACTATTCTCTCATTTTCAGTTGAAAAGTATATTTGTGTTCTAGTGTTAACTTACAGTTCTTTCAACTTACTAAATTCTCACCTACTTTGCAGTGCTGTGCTGTCTTGTTCTATAACATCATTAAACATAAGTAAAATATGTTTCTCTTATATTGGCAAAACAAAATTGTATGTTTCTGTCAGTTTTTAAATGAACTTAATTCATGTAAAACTTTGTTTTAGAAAATGGACACTAACAGAGATGGAGTTGTAACTTTGGAAGAGTTCCTAGACTGCTGCTCCAGAGATGAGGACATTTCTCACTCAATGGCTGTTTTCGACTCTGCCTTCTGACACAAGTTGGGCAATTATTAGTATTGTATGTGGAGGATACCATATGTCAAGAGTTAACTCACATGAGAATCGGGAATGCAATAAATTTATTGAGTTCATTGTATTGTTGAACAGAATTTTTACAAGAACACAGAAATTGGTTCTACACTATTCTTTAAAACTAATTATTTTATCTACAGTTGCAAACTTTGACTACCTAAGCCATTTCCAAACTACATTGATTTGATTGGGTCAGAAAAATTAATATTTTGTTACTCGATAATGAAATGTTTTATGAACTTATGATAGATATTTTTATAAGTTACATAATGATCTAACTCAATCAGCTATCTGGTAGCACTATCAAGTTATTTTGTGGGTTAAGCATAAAATTTATTTCTTTATATGTAGCTATAACTTTTCAACCAAGTGGACTTCATCAGTACAATCAAATTGTCCAGTTAATAAATGTTACTTCTATACTCAGCTTTATAAAGAAACTTAATTGTAAAAGTGTGCCATTTTGAACAGGATACCTGATAATTAAATGGTTCACATTGCACTAGTTTATAATGAATTGAAGAATAAACTAAATTTTATGTTCACAAACCAATTTCACATTTAACATAATAGAATCCACGACCTTCTATATTCATTTCCATGTTTACAGCTTAAAAATGTATCATAAGGTCGTGGCTATATTGAAAAAAAAATCATGTATTTTATTTTTGAACAAATGGAGTTGTTTACTAATATAATCTGAAGTGCTAATTTTATGCTATTTAAAATATGTTAAAATTCTAGATGTTCCAGGAAATATGTTCATGTTTGTGGATTATAAAATGTTCTGTGTGAGTCCTTAATGTGTTACCTTCATGAATGTTTCGGGACATGCAGGATTAATTGAAGTAAGACAAAAGTAGTTCTTTAAAGTTGTGTTAATTTTGTATAAATGGCGAGACTTCGGTGTATTGTACTGCAGAGTACATAGTAGTCACACAGACTTGAGGTTATAAGAATTTAACCACTTTTCTGCTTTGAAACATTTGAATACAAGCCTATTAATAAGGTATTCAAACAACTGTTTCTCAATAGAATTTAACACTTATCAGCCCCAATACACACCACACCACAATCTTCCATAACAAAGTGGAAGGTTTTAGAAACTACACATAAAAACAATTTTTAGTTTGGTTGGATGATTATTTAATGTATGTTCTCATTAGATAAGACAATTTATTTTATTACCATAGGTGAATTTTGTCTTAATTAGCCTTGATATTCTTAGCTTTGTGTGTCTTCAAGACCCCTTGCAGGGAAAGGAATACGATTTAAAAATCATAAGAATTAAATGTTATAAAACTCGAAATAATTTGTGATTCACGTTGAAATATTTCACAATTGGACCCCTTTTATACAAGGTATATTGTGGTGTACTGCTATAATTGTGAATGTGCACTATTGCCTAATACTAATTGAGTGCTAAAACAATTTTGGATTGGATGTGCATAGTTTGTGGATTCAAAAAGGACAAAACGCTGTGCAGTGTTGTAGTGTATCAGAAGAAATAGATATTGCTAATGATGATAATATTTTGTGTACCTCTTAAATTTACAATATTTTATCATGTATTTCCCGACTCCTTAGTGTCAGATGTTGCATCTCAAAGTGTAATTATGTTGTAAACATGAGAAATAAATTTGGAATCTTGTACTTTAATTTTAATGAACCCAAAATTACTTAATGCAGGTAAATATAAGAATTATAATTATTTTTATGATTGAATATTATACTAATATTCTATTTTACCAATAAATTTTATTTATCTCATTCACTTCTATACTTTTTTAAGGTATTTCATTGCCTCTAGTACAGAGAGGTAAGGTAGGTAATGATTAAGTTTGAGGATAAAGCATGAATTGTACCAAATGGAAAGCAAAAAATGTAGTGTCAGAAAGCAAGTGCTTGTAATGTTTGAGAATACAGTAGTAACCAGTTGTGTCTGGTACATATGTGCTACAACACATAAATTTATTTAGGAATAATTAAATTTTCTTAATTTTAAGAACCTTCATAATAATTGCATTTTAACAGCACAAATTTCTGCTTCAATAATGCGGAATATAAACTTCCCTGCATTCTGCACTCTGGAAAAATAACTTTTCAACCTCATTCACTACCCATAAAGCTCTACAAACTGCCTCATTTTTGTGTTACAAATTGGACTACACTTGGTCTCCAAATAGAGTTGTGCTGTGCAGTGAAACACAGAGGCTGCAAAATACAAATAAATTTGAATTATTCAGTAATTATAAATCTCATTTTAAAGAAGTTTACATTTTAAAAATAAAAACTATATTTGTACATTTTGGGTAATATTTGAAAAATCATAATCAAAGGAAGCAGAGCTGAGACAATATTAGACAGAAGGTGGATAATATAAAAACACATGTATTAGGGCAATTATGGTTTTCACAGGAAGTCCATTCTGGTCATCATTTTTAGACAGACCAAGATCTAATTTCTCTATATTACATTTTAATTTTTGGGTATAGAAATTGCCTTAGTCAGTCTACTAAGTACTATCTATATGTTCTACCTTGTTTGTAATTCTGAAATATAAGCATTGTATTTATTTAATTAAAATTATTGCTGGCACATTTTTCTTCCAATAACTGGTAACAGTTGGCCATTTATTTACAGACCTCTGTCTTATTGTGTATCCCTTGAAAACATTATCCTGAAGTAATTCTTGTACTCAATAGAATTTAAAAGAAAGAACTCTAAGATTTATAATACTTACATTGCAGAAATAACCTTAAATAAATGTAAATAGACTTTGAAAAAAATCACATTTGTGAATATTCTCACAATAACAATTTGTAACATTCCAGCAGTTGGGAATGGGAAGTCCACCAACTAAGCTATACCTCCATTAGCTCACCTGGCTACCAATCTAGAGGATAAATGAAGAATTCAGAACAGGAAATAGGAAAGTCTGTAACTTGAGGGTTCTGGTTCAACTAGTAGAACCTAGGTGTAGTGTTTGATGTTTCGCTGCGCTTCAGTTAATTAAGAGTTGTTGAAGAGTAAAAATATTTAATATACAGAAATAAATTAAAAGAAGACAATCTGGTGGATAGCACCAGGAGCCACTGACAGGTCTGAAGATAAGATCATGACTCCCATCTCTAAGAAGCTCTGGACAGTTGGTAGACACCTTTTCCCCTACGCAATGATTTCTCAGAGAACGAAATATTTCAAATACCATGTGCATCGGTGCACACGGCACATAGGGTGATGGCTGCAAGCCGCTGACTTGCACTACACACAGCTTGAATTCAGCTGGACCAAAGTGCGTTCGCAATACAGAAGAGAAGTTTAGAAAACGGCATGTGTAGGCTATTATATTACAAATGTCATGTTCCATTTATCACAATAAGAAATAGGGTAATAATTAAGTCAGAAAACATCGTAATATTACATCCTTCATATATTTAGTGACATCTGAATTAAAACAAAATACAGTAATTAAACCAAATTTAACTGCATTTTGAAAATTTAAATAAACAATTTATGATTTTTTAAAAAAATAGTACAAAATGCTTTACAATTAACTCAAATATTTGTCAGGCAAAAGTACCCAAAATTCTTCCTGGATCCAAATAACAAACTAAATATAAATGAAAAAGTCAATTGAATACACTTTCTACATAGTCAGCACAGAAACTAAAAGAAAAATTATTTCTTCACACTTCACTTAAACAGACATATGTGAAAACTACAGAAGTCTATACACAAAATATCAATGTATATACATTGTCAATGAATATTCCTGTTAACACATTTATTTAAGTCAAAACAATTCACGCAACAAAGTCTAATGGTCTGTTAAATCCTCCTTTGCGATTCATGTACTGTCGATATTTCCTCTTCAGAATGACATGAACAGTACCAACTTCATTGCCTGAAACCTTCTTCCCTTTTGTACTGTCAAAGGAACAGAATCCCATCATTTTCATCATCTCTTGTTCATCTGGGCTCTTTCCTTCCAAGTCAGCATCTAACAAAAAAAAATTAATAGTTTTGTAATTAAAAATTCATATATTTCCTAATTGTAATCATTTACGGTATGTGTTAACAAAGAGAGACCCACAACTTTCATCATTTTGTTTTCTTTAAAACTGAGAAATGTTTAAGTTTTAAAATATTTGATGAAAATCAGTCAATAATAGGTAATTAAAATATTTTAATTTATTAAATAATTAAATTACACAACACGTTTTGGTCCTTATGTAGACCCACATCAGACAGACATAACAGAGTAACAGTAAATACAGAGATATGTACATTATAAATATATTATTATACTAAAAATAAGAATTTATAATAATAAATTATATATGTAATACCAATTAATTGCACAAAATTACTGAAAAAGCAATCATTAATCAAATATGGATTTGTAAATAGCATGTAATGAATCAGAATCTGTTTTAACATTACTAATGTTAGGATCATTTTTAATGTGAAACATTTTGGAAATTAGTCTACATTGATAATTGTTTTCTACAACCAAAATATGAAAATTGTCCCAATTAATCTGGTCGTTATCGTCTAAAATATGTTTTGATAAAACCAAAAGTTTGCCTAGCATTAATTTTACATTGTATTTATGTCTTCAGAAACTGAAAACAACAACACACTTCACTTTTAAGATGTTTCAGTCTCACATAGAAACACAAAAATGTATAGAAAACCACCAACAATCCTATTAAACAAAAAATATATTCTATATAATCTAACAGATAGATCTAATCTTTTATCCCATCCTAAGTATCACTCAAACAATTTAACCCTTTGGCCTATGATTTAAGATTCAACCACTTGGTCCCAAAACATGAACAGAACTGCCGAACCTTCAAGCCATACCACGGCTCGGCAAATCTGTCTTAAGTTGTACCTATCACACATGACTTACTTGGGATGTCATAGCTATTAGAAAAATATAAGTCAGGAAAAGTTAGCTTTATAAATTACAAAAATAAAACTGTAAAGTTAAAAACAAACAAATTATTAAAACTAAATGATATATTAAAATAAACAACAAACAATAAAGGTTAATACTTGAGGTAAATATAACACAGGTTTATTATCTTGAAATAAAGAATAAATCAATAACATTTGAGACCAATTTCAGAATAAATTCTCATTGCACTCAATTAGTATTTTTACAAAAATTAACAAAAAAATTAATCATCTTCAATCATGTTTTAATTTTCAAAGCATTCTGGTACATATAAAAAGAACTGCATATTTTGCACAACTACGTTGTTTTACTGTTTTTTATATTTCATAAAATTTTACACAGCCTTGATAGTCTTTACTTCGATGGTTTTGGGTCAATTTGCTTAGGAAAGTGACCCCAATGTTTCATGTGCAGTCTCTCGAGCAAATCTCCGTACGATAATCGCCCTTGTTCTTTATGGTCTGGTTTTTTTATATTCTCCAGTAGAGATTTGGCAATTATTCTACATAACTGTGTTTTTTACCGTTATTTATTTTATTGCTTATTTATAATATAAATTCTTCTTTTTCCTACAATAGTATCCTTATGCCCAAACATGTTAAATATTTCAATTGGCTGGTATTGGCCGTTTGTTTCATCAAAAAGTTAACCTTAATATATTTAAAATATTTGATTCAAAATAATTTAGTTTCCTTATAAATTATTTTCAACCAAACAAACATGTAAAAGATTATTATGTTCAATTTATCATCATTATTTTAAATAAAGAAGAAAAATTTGAAATTTGTAACTGACACAGAGTATTAACTGCATAATGTGGTTTTAAGAATGATTCAATGATTCAACAAAAGCATTGTTACAATTATATTCTCATCCAGTTATTTACCCAAGCACCACTAGCCATTCATTCACCAAGATTTGCCATACCCTATGCCATTTCATATGTCCTATTTCTGGCATCTGAGTATTTACATATATTAAATCAAAGAATGGGGTGTCAGGAAAACATGACAAATTTTCCTTTAATAAAGTGATTTCTATACAGTACTACAGTTAAAAAAATATTTCGTTTTTCAACATGTGCATTAAGGGTGGCATAAACAATATAGTTGTGATGGACGAGACAAATAAGTTTTTCCTACTTGGTATAAATTTATGGTAATGGTGAACTGATTATTAAACACCATAAGGTACAGGGATTAAAATATAAGTAATGGAATTAAATTTGAAACTCTAAAAACAAAATTTAACATTTAAGTTGCAATTATTGCCATTTTCTAACCACCATATTTATTTGTAAATTATTCAACTGAATTTATAAGTACAACATTAATATAAAGGTGCATTTATATTATGCGAGTAGACTGGAAGGACTGTAGGCAACAGTCGACTCAGATGTTAGTCAAATTTGAAGACTTGTGACTATCTATAAAAAGAACAGCAAAATAGTCGATATTTGACTGCCTTCTCTTATATTTGAGGAAGAAAAGATTACCAAAATCATTTAAGACTCTAAGTATCTCAATTTGAGGGCCTGCTGCAAAGGTTTCTGACAACATAAAAAAAGAAAGACTGTTATGAGACTGACATTAACACAAAAGAAAATGAAACTCAAAGTAACATTGAGATTCTCCCCCACAGGAAACTCGTGTGTCAGTTTAGAACATTTTTATAGACAGCCAAAATGTACTATTTCTAAATTCATTTCACCCACTTTACAAGCAATTTTTAAGACAGTTTCCAAGATTTTATAAATTTTTATTTTCAATGTTCAATTCTGTCACTTCTATCATATCTAACAATCCATGAATTTGTTTATTTGCATCATGTCAGAAAACCCTTGTTCTCATAAAAATCCACTGAATTTCTTCAGTTTCATACACTTTATAGATTTTAATGTCTCCTGTTGACTCCACCTTTTATTTTTCTCTATCTTGTTTTGCTACTCACACAGTGAAAAGTTGGTAGGCACCCAAGTTGACTCAATTCAATTGACTGTCTCGAGTGTGTTTACACAATTTGAGGTAGAAGAAAGTGCTGCATACACACCCAGTGCAGTCAGTTCATTCAAGTCACATGGCATTGTGTAAACCCACCTTAACTGATACAATAACTATGAACACAAACAATGATTTGTCTAGTTAGAATGGCTCCTTCTGTTCAGGAATCAGTTTCACCCACTTCTTTTTGGGTTTGCTGCTTTAGATGCGCAGACAAATCAGCAGTTGATACCAAGAGAAATTTGCCGATAATACAGATGTTACAAGTAATTAAATAAAATCAATGACAGTTATTTGAGAACTGGAAAATAAGACAAAGTGCAATGATGCAAGGTAGAAGAATTTAAAGCCAGAAAAGACTCAACACTGACAAGAGTGGTATGCTTTCAATTAAAGTTATCATACTACAACATTGTAATTTTGTTTTTGAGGGTCAAGCTTCATGAGGGTCATCCACATGCTGGTCTCTCTCCTTTAATATCATAGGAGTAGATTTGAAATGGTAATGCAGAAGGGAGACCAAAGTAGTCAAGGCATTCACCTAAAAGTGATGCAGGCTTAACCCTATAAAACCTGTATCAGGTAATTGTCCCGCACCCATCCAAAGACTGAGAAAGGTTTGCTGTGGGGACACAGCATTCCCATCTCCATCAAAAGGCCAGTTTAGGTGACAGCAGGGAGACTGTTCCAATACAAAGAGCAGACAACTCTTTCTGTAAGCCCAACATCTGCTACTATAGACCATACACCCCTCAAAAAAAAAAAGATGTTGTGACTTATTGGAACCTTAATTCAAAAGCAGAAAGATAAGAAGGTACCCTCAAATCCTACTCACAAGCTCCCAAAGACCTCTTACAATATTGTAATTATAATGTAGAATTTATAAATTAAATTATAAAACAAAACAATTATAAATAATATTTAAATATAGTATTGTTCAAGTTGTTCTTTGATTTTCTTCAAATATAAATGTACTGTATTTTTTAAGGTACGTCACACAATTGTGTAAGACGTGCACTTTTATTTTCTCATATGCTTAAGTGAAATATTTTTTCATACAAAAACTGTATTATAATTTTTGATACAATCAATAAGCTTACAGACAATATTAACAAATAGGTAATAGTCCCAGGCATCAAATGGTTCAAATATAACAACCAAAATAAAATCCTTCTTAGTGTCAAGAATCAAGGAAAAGCAAAGTGTTACGTCTACTCTTGGAATAATCGCAATCCAAATATACACAGTAAACGTGTTTCTTTCTGATTTTAGATAGACAATTTTTCCCCCTGGTAGATTGCAATGAAATTCTCTTGCCATTTCAGACAGGTGAGTATGTCAAATCCATACGGCATTTTGTGACTCATCAAAACAGTGTGTTTTCAACTAACTTACAAGGCTGTAATCCCTGCAGAGCATAATCCAAATGGTTTTCAAAGACTAGAGTCCATAATTTGTGTAGTACAAGCACCCCTTATTTTTGTTTGATTTTTGGGTACATAAAAGGATAAGCATTTGTGAGTAAATTCAGTAACATACAGAAATTTTTATGTTCTTACATTTTAATTACCAATTGTTTCTAATTGTATCTAATTGCTGTTCAGATTATTACCAGTTATGGGTGGTCTTTCAGCAAGCTGTGGTTTATTTCTGCTAGACTTTTCTCTGCCACGAGATCCTGATCGAGATCGAGATCTTGACCAAGATCGTCGATGCCTGTGATCCCTCTCATTTGACCTGTAACAATAAAAAAATTAATAGCATGTAAATTAATTGTGCAAACATCATAGCAACAAATATTGGACAAAAGTAGTGAAGAACTGATTACAAGTTTCCCATAAAGTATGAAATGAACAATAAATATTTTTTATTATTATTTTCTGTGAAATAATTTGACAATTGAAATATAAATATGTATGAAATATAAATATGTATGTCAGTTTGTAAAAATGTAATAATCACAATAATTCTTGACTGATAGCAGATATTCAAATAAATTTTAATGGGAAATTATGACAATTATTTCTATGCATATATAAACCTTATAAAAAATATGGAGATAAAAGTAAATGTTAAGGAATCCACGAATGATGAGATGTTTTAGATTGGCATAGTAACTGAACAATTCCATCAACAAAATAGGACTGACTAATTCTAAACATCGCAACATATGAAACAAATCTAATATTTGGTTAGCATTGGTCTTGTGTCCCAATTCGGCATATTTTATGTTAAAAATGTTGAGACCAAGGAACTTTCCGACTTCAGTAATTAAAATGAAAGTTCTGTCATTCTGCAAGTAAGTGAGCTTACAAAAGGTATGTATTGATATTAGAGATAGGGTTTAATAATGCCTTGATGAGTGATTTGCCTATCAAAATTTACCTCATGTAAGCACAGGTCTGTAAAGTTTGTTTTCAATAGGTTTCAATTGTGTATGTTCAGGATTATGTAAGATATTTTGTGATATTTTAGATAAGTTGGGTATCAATTTATTTTTTGATGAATTTTCAAAATGATGGTTACTATATAAGGAAAGGAAGAGATGAATCGTTTAGGTGCATTATTTATATATCCTACTAAGGGTAAACAAGTAATACTCAATTTGATACCATGCAAAATTTAATGTGATAATCGTATATTTGTAATGAACAAAATTAATGTTGGTATGCAGTATGAAGTATGCTTTTTATTTCTCAAATGAAAATAAAATTAATGCAAGTTGTTGAATTTGAATACAACTTGTAATTTAAGTTATTCACGTGGCAATAGTAAATTCACAAACCTTCGCCGTCTTTCTCTAGAACGACGTCGACGCCTGTCACGATCCCTATCACGATCTCTTTCACGTTCCCTCGATTTACTACGTCGGCGTCTTGAAGGAGATGGGGATCTACTATGGCCCATATTGTGTTCTATTCACTTAAACAAAAAATTAGTATTAAAGACTGTAAAAAATTAAATATTTTTTATATAAGTAGCTAAAATCAACTTTTACAATACAACTTCCATACAAATTAAGAAGTTCAATAATACTAATAATGTCATATTTTATAGATCCAGTAAAGAAGTAAAACTTCAAGGATGTGGAATATGAAACAGTGTACATTTCATGTTTATTTTAATTTTATATATAAAAAATAATTTTATATGAGCACTACAATTATAATCATTCATATATGTTATTAATAGCACATGCTATTTACAATAATTTGGTTTTGAACTAGTAATACCAATATATATATATATATATATATATATATATATATATATATATATATGATATTAGTAAGGATTGTCAAAAATAATTGCAATATTGGTATGGAAAGGAAAGAGAAATAGGTTGTGGCTTACCTGAAAGTGAAGTGCGGTGTAGCCATAAGGACCACTGCGGACTCCGCAGCTAGCCGGTGCTCAGAAGAAGGAGGTTGAGAGCCTCCGGAATTTGAAGAACAACCTTCAGTTACTTATGGCTACACCGCACTTCACTTTCAGGTAAACCACAACCTATCTCTCTTTCATTTCCATACCAATATTGCAATTATATATATATACTGTAAAATAAACTTAAGACAATTACTGCTGACTATTTACATAATTGCTACATATCAGTATCATAACAGAGATTGATTGCACAAGTTAAAACTTTGGAACACAAATCTATCACTTTTGGAAGATCATTTATATATAAGGAAAAGGAACTTCCAGTTCAACATTTTTATCATTCCTAACTGAATGTTATGATCTACAGTCAAATGCCTTACATAAGTCTCAAAATAAAGAGTTTTTTATTTCATTCTTCCAAGAGAGTATAGATAGGTTTTGGAGTTAAAAATTCTTTTCCAATCCAAACTATAAGTCAGAGGGTAAATTATTTTTGTTAAGAAACATTATCACTCTATTATAGACCTTTATTCCCTTGTTAAAAAAAATGTATAACAACAGCACATTTTAGTTTGTTGGAGAAGACTCCAGAAAGTAATGAGAGATAAGAAATGTAACCAACTATAGGATTAACCTCTGTAATTTGTTTTAGAATAATACTAAAAAAAACACTACACCCTGAAGAATTTTAGTTCTTAAAAAAAATCATGTTTTTAAATTTTAGTGGTGATTTCATAGTAATGTTCAGACTGTTTGCATGGGCTGGAAAGTTCTCTTTTAGAATTTGTATGGAACTTGCAATTGACTTATTTGTATTTACTCCAACTTTCACTGTTAGAAAATGGTTGGTTGTTACATTTATTCACACATTTGAACTGTTTTACATTTACACGATAGTGACTCCAAATGTACAGTTAGAGTTCTCAAAAATGAATCAATTTACCATTAACACTGTGTGCATAGTATGCATCCTCCTAATAATCTTGTTATAGTACTTGCTATAATTTCATCATTCTTGCCTAAGCTACTGATTGTCAAAGGTTACTTTGAAAGTATATGAAGATTACATTTTTCATCAAAATCCAATAGGTAAAAACAACCAGAAGTACACGGTCAACATATCAGACAGACAATTAGATTTAATATGGGTGTTTCTAAGCTTTTATTAAACAATACAGTTCTGCAAAGTATATTATACAACATATTCTAATATGGACCAACTCAATAGACATTTAATATTGTGAATGGGTAGGTGTGTAGCAAGTAATCTCAACAAATATACTCATTAAGAAAGAAATTTAAAACAAGCCTAAAAGTTCCTGAAAAGCCGTGGCTAAGTAAACTATTGCATTTTAAATTAATACCTTCCTTATATTGTCAAATTTTCTAATATTTTCTGTTCGGAGTGATACACTAGTAATTTACAAGCAAATAATTCAAGGATTAACGGATCATTCCAAAATATAAATGTAATTTTTATTTAAGTCGTTTAAATTAGCCATATAAAATTGAAAATATATACAGCCTAAGTGTCCTCTAAATCTTGAATACGTAAGATAATTGTCAGTAATCAGCAACGTAAAAATAAAAATAAATTCAGAAAATATTTGTACTAAACATTCGTTTAATGATATAAATGCAAGATGCTCGTTAGTAATAGGGTTTTTTAATCAAATATATTTTATAATAACCGACAACCATATTATTTGATAACTTACAATATTATTAACAACACTGAATCAATTCATATTTCATACAGTAAAGTCACACCAACGAGTTTAATATATACATCGTTGACAAAGAGGTAAATAAACATATACTTTGTTGTTTACATATTCTTTGATCGATGAGTCAACCAAAGTTATGAGGAACAAAGGAGTACTTGCTGTCACTGATACTGAAAACAGAAAATGTTGAATCGGGCGATATACGATAAAAAAATATATATATTTATAATCATCAGGGAAAACTCTTCATATTTTCCTACCTACCTTATTGTTGTTTTCTTAGCTATAATGGGATAAACTTTCCCTTGTGCGCGAGTAAGTCTACCTACCAATTAACACCGCTAACCATTTATTTGATAAGTATATATATATATATATATATATCATTATTAAACTCAGTTATACCATAGCCCTCGAATCGTATCCGATCTCGGTTGTTTTCGCTTTACTTTTATAAAATTAATATATAATATATATAATGGAAACTACAGCAGAAAATTATTAATGCAGTAGAATTAAATGTTATAAATTAGAAGGTAACAAGAAAAAAATGTACAAAAAGTCATTGGGGCTGATTTCAAAAATTATAATAAGTTTATTTAGTAATTAAATTAGCTCTTTAACAGAATCTGTAAATTTTTATATTCTTCTAATCGTTTATTAATTCTATAACATAAAATATATATTAATATAAAATTATAAAAAATAATATAACAGTCACAAAAAATGGAAATGTATATACAACTAAGTTGTATGCTTTAGGTAATTTGTCATAACTAGTAACTCCCTTAAAAGAAAATAGACTTTTAGCTCTTTATGTAACTCAAATTATATCTTACATCATATGATATAAATTATATTGTATCTCATAATTAAGTAATTCTGCTTTTCTTTAAAAGTTTTAAGGAAATATTTGTGAAATAATATTTTTCATATCACAGAATTTATCCACAGAAAGCCATTGCAGTGTGTTTAGGAGAACATTTATACTTATATAATAACCAAACCAAGATTATTCTCATACCTCTATTAAGTAGCAGTTGAAATCTTCCTTTGTCACATAAGTTAGGCACATAAATGATACATCCAAAATCTCATTTTCGACCCCAAATACTTAAAAGTTTACGTACCCTAAACAATAAACATAATCTATCTATCTAATCTATTCTATCTCATAAATAAAGCAGACTGTTTGTTTGTATATATATATATATATTTGTATGTTCCTTATACAAATTTTATCGCGTGGACAGAATTCAACAAAAATTTGAATATATATTCTGCCAAAATCGAGAACCGTTATTGTGGGGGTGAGAAACCCCTAGAATAAACGTGTAAATAATTATAATTGAAATAAGTTACGAATTAGTGTTAAATTACTTCGCGAGACGATGACGTCATAAATTTTCAAGACATTGACGCATCATAAAAATATAGTGCTGTATTTCGTAATGAAATAAAGCAGAAATATTTTGATTGAATAAAAAGTAAAATTCTTTTCAGTAATACTCCATCAAATAGTAATAAAAAACAATACGAAATACTTTACCATCCTTGCGCAAAGTTAATTTGGAAATATCGTCTCCATCTTTATTAACGCCAATATGGCGTCTTATAATACATTCAAATGTAGGTCGGTCGAGATTTATAAAATTTTAAATATAACGTATTATTGTATCCTGCATAATATATCAGAAGATAATAAGTTTTTTCTAAGGTACGATTGCTGAATTATATGTTTGTAACTATAAAAGTATTCAAAATGATGTACGGAACTCCGAAAGTTTTTATGGTCGTTATTCAATTAATGCACTCTCAGTCAAAGGTATGTACAGAAATAGGAACATTTATATTGAATTAAAAGTACAATTAATTGCACTTAACGCAACGTATATCAATAAATTTGTATAAATGTAAACAAATTATTGCGTGCAATTTGTGTCGTGAAACAAAAATTTTAGGTTAGGATAGCAGTATTTGTTTTCCATTTTTGAGAACGACGTTATAGATGTTCAATTTCTGAGAAATGAAGCTGAGCAAAAATATTTTGATTGAATAATAAGTATAATTAAATCTACCAATACTACATCGAGTGATAAATATAATTTATTATGAAAGGTTATACAATCCATGGCTTTAATTTTCTTTTAAATAACTTGACTTTTGACGTGGAATATTTAACGGGATCAGGGACCAATATGTTTCCCAATTATATCTTGCAATACGCACTGGAAGATACATAGAATTATGATAAAAACAATACTTAAATGTTCAAAATTGATATTTTTTTTATTGAAGACAGCGTATTTCGTAATGTTATGCATTAATTTTATACAATGCTACCAACTGCAGATTCCTAAAACCACCAAATAGTTTAATTTCAGATTGAAAAATTATATGTCTACAAATTTAATAATTGTTTTAAATAGTGTATGTATATCTATCTATATATAGATATAGCTTCTATTATATAAAATTGTCTTATACGGGTATACATGTGGGTATGTATATTGGTATGTTCCGCTTACAAATCTACACCCTCGAAGCAATTTCACCAAAGTTCGTACACGTGTTCTTTGCGACAGGGAATCAAACACTGTGCGGGTGTAACACGCCTACCATCCCCAGGAGCATGGGTGGACGGTGGTGGAAACCTTCAAACATGCTAAAATGTCCGATATTTGCGTTGCATAAATATTTTTCAGGGTTAATTCGATTTATAGTATTTCTACCCATGTGATTTTTATTAATTTTAACACATTGTGGCACGAGGGTTGAGCGCATTAAAGGGTGGCGGTGGAGGAGGGTTACAAGTAAATAACGCTAAAAATACCGAGATTCGAGCCAAATCAAAGGTAATGGCTGTCGCTGAGTTCATTTATGACAATCTGTGCAACGCGCAGTTGTAAGCCGGCGTAGGAGGGGTTGGGCGGAGGGTAAAATAAGTTAACCAGCCGTATTTTGTATCAAATAAATATATTAAGGGAACAATGATATTCATAAAATTTCCCTACATGTTCTCCGTGTTTAATTTCAACCCATTTCGGGATTGGGAGGGATGCGCCCTTAAGGTTAAGGGTGAACGGGCGTTACAAGAAAATAACGCGAATACAGCCGAGAATTAGAGTCAAATCAAAGGATTATGGATATCAATGAGTTTAATTATGACATTCGACTTACCGTTTAACATTCCCAACGAGGGGTTGGCGGGATTGTAAATTTTCAAACATGTTAACCGGTTGATGATCGTGTGGAATTAATCTTCGGCAGGCTTTAATGGCAATGATAGTATTGTTACTGGTGATGTTTGTGTATAATTTCTACTCTTTTCAGTATGAGAGGGGAGGACGTCTAGGGTTGGGGGTAATGGGGAGTTACAATAAAATAATTCAAAAACAAACGAGATTGAAGTAAAATCCAAGGAAATGCATGTCGCTGTGTTTATTTATGACAACCTGAGCAACGTGTGGGATAGTGCGTAAGTGGGAGGGTCTAGCCGTGGTGGGCGAGGGTAGAAATTTTCGAACGTTTTAACCGGCCGACTTTTGCGGTGAATAAATATATTTCGGGAACAGTGTGATTCATAAAATTTCTCTACATGTTCTTCGTGTATAATTTCAAACTCTTTTGGGCTTGGGAGGGGAGCACCCTTAAGGATGGGGGTGGACGGGAGTTACAAGAAAATAATGCGAATAGAACAAAGATTAGAGTCGATTCGAGGATTATTGATGTCGCTGAGTTTAATTAAGACAATCAATTGGTGTTTTAACCCCCAGGAGCATTGGTGGACGGGGGTTGAAATTTTCAAACATAATAAGCAGTCATATTTGCGTCGATAAATATTTTCCTGGTTCACTAATATTTATAAAATGTCTCTACATGTTCCATATATGTAATATTAACCTCTTTCGGGGTTTGGGAGGAGCACCCTTAGAAGTGGGGGTGGAGTTGATTTATATAAAAATAGCGCAAACACAATCGAGATTGGACTCAAATCCAGGGTTATGGTTGACAGTGAGTTTAATTATGATATTAAGTTGTTGTTTAGTGCCTCAAGCGGGGGTGAATGGCGTGAATATCTTCAAACATGCTAACACGGCCGATAATTGAGTCGGATAAATATTTTCGGGGTAAAAGTGATTAATAGTGTTTGTACCAATGTATGTCAGTAAAATTTCAATTCTACGGAATGGGAAAGGAACACCGTAGGGTTGGGGTTGGAGGATTATTACAAGAAAATAACGCGAATACAACCGAGATTGGAGTCAAACCAAAGGTTATGGATGTCGCCGTGTTCAATTATGACAATTCAATTAGCCATTTAACCCCAAGGTTGGGGTGGATGGGGTGGACGGGGGTGGAATTTTTCTAACATGTTAAACGGTCGATATTTGCATTAAATAATTATTTGTCGAGGTCAGTAACATTGACAATATATCTACCGATGTTGTTTGTAAAATTTAGCCTTTGTCGGCATTAGAGGGAAGCACACTTAGGATAGGAGATAGAAAAATTCAAACGCTAAAACAGCAGATATTTAGGCAGATAAATATTTTTGGGATCGATAGTGTTTTAACTGATGTTATCTGAGTATAGTTTCAAACCCTTACAGCAAGAGAAACAAGCACTCTTACGGGTAAGGGAGGACGGGCATTACAATTAAATAACGCGAATAAAACCAAAATTACAGTAAAACACAGGTTTTTGGATGTCGCAGAGTGTAAATATGATTTAATTTGGCCATTTAAGCCCCAGGGGTTGGAAGAGGATGGGGTTGGAAATTTTCAAACATGTTAAAAGGTCTATATTTGCGGAAAATAATTTTTTTTCAGGGTTAATTAGATTTATAGTATTTATTCCCATTTTATGTCAATATAATTTCAACCTCTTGCGACATGAGGGTGCAGATTGCTTAGGGGGCGGGGTGGACTTGTGTTACAAGAAAATATCTCGAAAACAACCAACATTCGAGTAAGTCGAACGTACTTAATGTCGCTGAGTTCGTTTATGACAATTTGAGTAATGCGCGGGTTTGGGCTGGACTGGGGTTGGAGGGGTTGGGTGGAGGTGAGTGGGGAATATAAATTTTAAAGTAAGTTAAGCGGTTGAATTTTGCGACGATTAGATATATTTCTGAAACAATGAGATTATTAAAATTTCACTACACGTTCTCTGAGTTTAATTTGAATCCCTTTTGGGATTGAGAGGGGTGAGGGTCAACGGACGTTAAAAATAAATAACGCGAATAAAACCGAGATTTGAGTCAAACAGAGGGTTATGAATGTCACTGAGTTTAATTATGACATTTAATTTGTCATTTAACTCCCGAGGAGTGGTGTCTGACGGGAGTGGAAATATTGAAACATTAAATCACGACCGATATTAGAGGTGAATAATATTTTCAGGGTTAATTAGATTTAAAGTAATTCTACCCAAGTTGTATGTGTAAAAATTGAACGCCTCTTTCGGCATGAGGGCGATGCATGGGGGTAGAGGGGACTGACAAGAAAAAAGCGAGTCAAATCGAAGGATGTCGCTGAATTTATTTATGACATTCTGGACAACGCGTGAGGGGTGGGCTGAGGTGGGAGGAGTTGGGTGAATTTTTAAAAAAATGTTGACCGGTCGTTATTAAATATATTTCTGGATCAATTTGATTAATAAAATTTCTCTACATTTTCTCTGCGTATAATTTCAACCCCTTTTGGGATTGGGAATGGAGCTACCCTTAAGGGTGGAGGTGGAGTGTAATTACAATATAATGATGCAAAAACAATCGAAATTAGAGTCGAACCACGATCATGTATGTCAATGAGTTTAATTATTACATTCAACTCATCATTTAACTCCCCCAAGGAAGGGTTGGCGGGAGTGTTAATTTTAAAACATGTTTAACGGTCCATTTTTGAAAGGAATGAATATTTATCGAGGTCAATGTACTGATAATATTTCTACCGATTCTGTTTTTAATTTAAATCTCTTAAGGACGTGAAAGATCACACTTAGGGGTGGGGGTTTGAGGGGCGTTACAAGAAAATAAATCCCAGATTGGAGTCAAATTCAAGTTATGGATGTCACTGAGTTTATTTATCACAACCATTGGGAAAGTGACTGGGGGTGGTAGGTCCTGGGCGGGGGTATAAATTTTCAGAAATGTATAATGGCCGATATTTGCGTGAAATAAATATTTTACGCTGTCAATGTCATTGATAGTATTTCTACCGATTTTGTTTGAGTATAATTTCAACACCTTACGGCATGGTAGGGAAGTACGCGTAGAGATGGAGGAGAAACTATGAATGTCACCGAGTCTAATTGGGACAACCTTGGTAACGCGACGGGTTTGGGAGGTGGTGGGCGGGGGTAGAAATTTCCAGACAATGTAATCGGTCGATTTTTGCGTGGAATAAATACTGTTTGATTATCGCACATTTGTGGGGGTGGTCATCTTCTAACATGTATAAACGGCCGATATATTATGTCAATGAGTTCAACCTCCTTCGGCATCGGAGGGTTCGAGGAGCGTTACATAAAAATAGCACAAAAGCAACCGAAATTGGAGACATATTGGGGATTATAGATAAATGACATCTCGGGCAACGCCGGGCACCCAGCTAGTATCTAATAAATATGGGTATGAAAATTTAGCTTTTCGTACAATATATTGTTCTCGGAGTTCAGCCGGGTTTTGCATAATTATAGTAGAACGCAACGTTTCGACGACTAAAAGCTCTGTCGTCATCTTCTAGGCGACAACTGCACCGGGAAAGGATTCAATCTTTGATTAGCTTTTCGTACTCAATTATTTTATTTGCTCTACAATTACAAGTCTGATGTTGTCAATTTGAATTGTAAAATTCTTATGTAACCAATTATTTTTTATACTGTTATTACCAATAACTACAGCTTTGGTTTTGTTAACTTTTTAATTCAAGTTTATTTTTATATTATTTAATTTGGCTGATTGTGTGTATATATATCTAAACCTGTGGAACAAATTTGATCAATTTTGTACACGTGTTTCATCCTAACTGGAAACTATTGCGCGTATGTGGGGGGGGGGGATAATACACTACTATTTCCAGAAGCAGGGGTGGGTGTAAATTTTCAAACAAGTAAAAAATAGCCGATATTTGCGTCGAATTAATAATTTTCGGGGTCAATGTGATTGATAGTGTTTTTCCCTATATTCTTTTTGTATAATTTCAACCCCTTTCGGCATATGAGGGTGCACCCTTAGGAGAGGCTGTGGACGGGCGTCACATAAAAGAAAAGGAAAAACAACCGAGATATTGGAGTCGAATCAGTGATTAGGAATGTCGCAGACTTTAATTATAACATTCAGCTTTCCGGTTAAGTTGTACTTCTACCCTATGACTGGGAGGGGGGGGGATGGAAAGGGAAAACAATGTATGTATCTTCCGCATATCCGTGGAGAAAATTTGAACAAATTTTGTACACGTCTCTTTCGAATCGAAAAAAAAACTGTGGGGGTAAGACAGTTACGACCCCCAGGAGCGGAAGTGGATAGGGGAGGAAATTTTCAAACATGCTAAAACAGCCGATATTTGCGTCTAACAAAATTTTTCTGGATCAATGAAGTTATTAGCGTTTCTTCCGATACTTTTTTATGTATACTTTCAACCCCTTTCGGCATGGGAGTGAAGCACCATTAGGGGTTGGTGTGGAGGACCGTTATATAAAAATAATATATATATGTATATATATATATATATATATATATATAGTAAAAATTCTTTAATTCTTTATTAGTCATCTTACTATTGACATTAATATAGTTCAGTTGGGGTAATCCACATTGGGAACCCCCCTTTAATAGCATAGGAAGGGATTTGAAAGGGGGGATGTGAAAGGGTAGAGGAAGGTAGCCAAGGGTTAACCAGGGCCCCCGGGCTATAGTTTAAGGATCCTACCCGGCATTAGCCTAAAAGTAATGCAGGGAAGACCCTAGAAAACCTGCATCAGGTAGGTCGGGCATTGGGTACTTGTCCCACGCCCTTCCGATAGCGGGAGAAGAGTTTGCTGTGGGGTCGCAGCATTCCCTTCTCCGTACCTCGACCAGTTTAGGAGGCAGCAGGCCGACTGTTCCAATGGTAACAGCGAACAACTCTTACCGTATGCCTAAGGTCTGAGACCCCAGAACATACACCTCTCAAAACAGGCCGAGGTGCCTCGGTTTGTGGGAACCTTAGTTCAAAAACGGAGAGAGGAAAAGACATCCCCCAAAGGTATCCCCTTCCTGTCATAAGCTGCTAAATTAAATGGTGGTATTAGGAATTTTGACTACGAGAATTTCCCAATATAATGAGATTCTGGTATTATAGACAGAGGAGAACGAGTATCAACTTCGAACTAATTTTTTTCCTAAAGTGCATAAAATTCATTTACAATTCCTAATACTGTAAATTTATTAAACACTAATATAATTTCTCTTTAAAGTGTGTTAGATAAAAATAAAAAAGTTTTCGGATTAGATATTGGATGCTTCAATGATCAAAAATTTCACTTGACCTTGAACTCTAATTACACGCCTGTGCGTAGGATAACTGCAACAGTAACATTCGTTGTTTGGGAGAAATTCGAGTCTGAGTTGGACAGATTAGGTTGATAGTGTTTTAAGGAAATCAAGTCTAAATGAATCTTTCCCATCATTTGTCACAGCTGCTGTTCCTGTGCTTAAACTGAATGTTTGTTATCCTATTAATATTTGCGTTTAGAAAATAAGGTGAAGGTGATGTAATAGGAAAATAAATCGTATTAACCACATGAACTGAACCTGAATTATGTGTGATAGTAATTTCTACTGAAAGAAAATTAGTCTTTGAACTATGAAACAAAGTTCTACAAACACGATCGTTATGACCATCCTCATTGCACTTACGACATACAAATTTACGAAATTTACAATCTTATCACAAAAGATTTCCATCATACGAAAAACAAGTTCCTATCCTTGTCTTAGCAAAAGAATTAGAATTAAATTTTACATTCGAACTAGGAATTGAATGGGTTTTCACAATTGGTTTACCTTTGAATTTGAATGTTTAGAAATTGCAGCATTAGAATTATCAGGATTTGATCTCTTAGAAATATAATTTACACTTGAGCAGATTTTAGACCGACTACACTCGCTTCTTTAGTAAACTCAAGCTTTTGAGCTTCCTCAAAACATACATAATAATTATATTTGCCAGTTCAAAATTATAAACTATTTTACATTACTTCAAAATATTTAAAGTTTTAGTTTTTCATCATTTAATGATTTTCAATTCATGAAATAACATCAGCCCAAGCAGTCAGAAGTTTATTAAAGCCTGTGGTGTAGGGGTGATGTGAGGCAGTCACCGCAGGCTTTAACAAACTTCACACATGTTTGTGTACTTGAGGGAAACTCTCGTCAAATCGGTCCCTCGACAAGAAAAACTGAGTTCCCATACTGAGGCGCTGATAACCAGAAAAAAAGAATATTCTGGAGAGGGGGATGCGGATAGAAAAGTTAGTTGGACTGTAGATCTCAAAGGAGGAGGACGTGGATGCTGGAGCAGTGGAAAATAGAAAATAGATGCTGAAGTATAACTAAATGTTTGTTTACTGACTTTGTGGAAGGATTTAATCAATGATCGTCTGAGAGAAAAGAAGAAAGCTTGGAGATAAACATTATTGGGCATTTCGTAATATTTCAAACAAACTGATCATTTAGCGCTGGTGATAAAATATTCGGTCAAATTGAATGGTGGCCGTGACTAAAAAAAACAATTTGGTACATGCAAGCAGTCAGGAGTCGGGATATCAAAAGGATAAAGTGAACGTGTCTGTGAAGCGTGTGTGTGAAAGTCTGTGCACAGAAGGGCATTGTAGAGTGAAGTGCGTTCCTGAAGACCCAAATAAAATTGTAAGTAGACATTTAGTGATAAATGCTGTAAAGTGTTAAATAAGGGTAATGAGTCAGATTTCGTTTTCATTTAATTTTAACTGCATTGTTTAAATTGTAAATTTTATGTTCCGTTTCCTTATCAACCCAGTGAAGACCCTGGGGTATAGAGTTTGATTTATAAAATGTAACTGGATTATTAGTGTAATTTAATTGTTGATGTAAAAGAATAAAAAAAAATACAGAGATTTCTTGAGTTGTATTCTGGATTAATAAAATTGTTTTGTTTATAAAATTTAATAACTTGTTTAATTTAAATTCCTATAATCATAATTTATCTATAGTTTGGGTATTCAATGGGAGCAAATTAATTAATTTTTTAAGTTGTTAATAAAAAACAAATTTTGGGTAATAAGTTGAAACAAAAAATTTAAAGATTTGTCGATTATTATATTTTGGAGCGCCAAAAAAATTTCAAAATTAATTTAAAATTAATTATCAAGAGGTGATATCACAATATATATATATATATATATATATATATATCGAAAATTTTAAATAAATTGTAAATTCATAGTAATTAATTATACGAGGATTTGTGAATTGATTTTTTAAGGTGCACTTTGTATTAACAATACGGCAGAAGTTACGGCCTATAATTAATTTTTTATTCAGTTTAAAAAAAATTGTTTAGTTGTTATTTCATTGTTCTAATTTGAAGGTTTTTCTATATTAAAACTCATACTTGTCTACAAAGAGATATATAAACATAATAGAGGGGCTATATCAGCGTTACAGCGCTCTGGGTGGCAGCAACAAACAACACTGACCGCCATTTTTTAGTTCGTCCACTTCACCGAAATTCTTAGTTGCGTTTACGCTGTTGTTGGTGAAATATTGAAGTTTTTGTGTTAAAATATATGTTTTGTTAAAAAAATCATGCCAAGCGTGTGTTCAGCCTTCAATTGTAATAATTGTAGTTCGAAAACACATGAAATTTCGTATTTTAGGTATCAAAATAATAAAAGAAGAAAGATAGCCAAATGCAGACAAAATAAGTGATCATATAAATACCACACAACGTTTCTGGGATCCTTGTCCTTTTCTTCAGGCGCTAAGAAGAGCCTAGAGCGACACAACTGCACTCGTCATTTGACAAGCTTTGGAGGTGCTGTTGTGTCGTTCTAGACTATTTCGTCTGTATTTGACTACCTTCCTTATTATTTTTCAATCCGACGTATCAGCATTTTTATTTCTAACTTATTCTTAGGTCGTATTTATCAAATTTATGTATTCTTCATTATCATCTATTATGAAAGTCAGATTTATTTTTATTAAAGTATTTATCTGTACTGCAAGTAATCTAGTTCCCTTTTTTATATATAGATTTCCTATGAAAACAAGGAGCTAACAAAACGATGGGTAACAAATATGAGGCGGGATAAGTGGCATCCTACTGCTTATAGTTACATATGCTCCTCTCATTTTGAAGACAGATGCATGTATGTACCAAATGAGAGAAGGCTACTTCTAGCTAATGCAGTTCAAACAATATTTTCATTTCCTCACCACTTACAGAAACTAAAAACCACAGCAATTAAAGTTCCAAGAAAACGTCCCATTCTCCAAGAATCAGCTTCATTCGAGCCTAACCTGTCGTGAAATCAACCAGGTAAAATTCTGATTATATTATTTGTACTAAAGATTGATATGTCAATTTTACTGTTAACGACTATATTTTTAACACAAATTGTAGCTCAATAATAACTATTTCTTTTATAGCTGAGACAGAGAACCACAGTCAACATACGGACCACTCTTATGAGAAATTGAGGAAGCAAGTGAAGCAAATAAAACAAGGTATCTCAAGAAAGAAGAAACAATTTGTTACGTGTGAAAAGATGGTTGCAGGATTAAATAGAAAACTTCAAGACTCTGCATCTGAAGTGCTAGGGTGTGAGAATCACGGTACATTTTGAAAAAACTTGTTTCATTAAATGATAAATACACTGTTCGTAAATATCACACGGAAGTTGCTCTTACACTAAATTTTTATTCTGCGCAAGCATACAGTTTTGATGAGGAAACTCACTACTCAATTTTAATAAAGATGTTATTAAAACATTACTTTAATTGTAGAATTCATTATTTGTGTAAAAAGAAAGCAATGGATGAAAGAGGACGTAATATTAGACAAATGTATACAAAGCTAATATTATTTAAAGGTCAATAAATTTATCAATGCCTTAAATGTGTTATATTTTCTTAAACCTTAAAATATATTGTGTCCGTAGAGATTTAGTTTTAGGTCATTAATGGCTAGCAGACGATGGGGAACGCCCACCAGCCGTTATAAAACATGGCGGCTGAGTTTTCAATTTGCTTCAAACATGGCGGCGCCTTGTCCAGTCTATGTTGCTTATATATGTCTTTGCTTATCTACATTATTTTTATTGTTAGCTATAATAAAGCCGTTTTAACACGTACAGAATAGAAAAGTGAAACTAGATTACGGCAAAGAGAATAATCTTTTTTTTGTTACAACCGTCATAGGATGCAGTCCTTGACTCTAAATTCATACTGCTGCTGTGGTACTGTTTTATGATTTATAAATCTTTCATTTCGTTGAGTTATCGAGGTGAATTCTAATGTTGTGCAGTGTAGTTGCATTTCAACCGGCCTTTCGTCGGTTGAATTATCTCGTTTGTCCACGAATGTGCAAATCACATTATTTCAAAACTATTCCATTCCGTATTCAAATTTATATCCAAAATAAAAAAAAATAAAGGTTTAATAATATATAAATTTAACTTCAAAATTATTATCCTTTTTTATTACAATTATTAAATCAAGATTGCGAATTTTTATGTCTACTGCACGGCATAAATGAGTCGTTGTGTTTGACTCTTTAGAAGGGAAACCAACAATCGGAACAGCTGATTGAGAGATATTGGACGTTCTAGCTCGTTAATGAATATAATTGTATTTTATTTTTCGAGTTAAATAAGTGCGTCCAACAGTTATATTTTCCGGGACGTCTCCGATGCGAATAGCTGCCACGAATTTCTTGCAAGGACTTAAATCGGAGTTATTCATCTGGATCCCGGCACCGAGGGCCTGGTTTCGTTGCTAACCGTGTGAAGCTGGTGATCTTTCTTGTAAAAGTTGACAACGTTCCCTTTTAATATTCAGGTGCAACATTTATATTATGGCAACAAAACATATGAAAATTGTCGTTATTAATATATATTGTGTATCCTCCTCTGACAATTTATCTTGAAAAATTTTCAAGAAATTCAGGTTCGGACTCTTGTGACTACCACCGAGCTGGGTCGGGCGAACCCAAATAAGAAATATTGGGCAGTCAACTGGCGGTGAGGAGAGACGCTAGAATAGATATTGTCTGTACATATATGCATACATTCAAAACTGTATTTTTCCTGATTACCTGAAGTAGTCCCAAAATTGTGTACGAAACGTATTCAAACTAAGTTTTGTTTTTATTAATTAATAAAATTTTCTGACATATTGTCTGTATTCCTTATTTATTTATTGAAATAACCTTTTACTGGAAGCAGTTATTTTTTAGTGACTGCAATCCAGTTAACGGTTCTCTAATTTTACCTATTACACATCAATAATAGCTTCACGGATCGACAGTTTTTTATATATCTACAGGGCAACCAACATCAACTTAAAAAAATTCTTATTTCCCAGCACGACCATGAATAATTTTTACATTATAAATAAACAACAGCCTTTTGACGTCAGAAAAGGATATTTTATGGAAATTACAGAACGTTTCTTCGCTAATTTGCGACCTCTTCAGGTAAGACGTTTTACATTATAAACCCAAACAAATAGCATAATTGAAATCAGCGGAGAACGACCCTGACTATCAAAATTTGTAAGTCCATCAACATTTATATTATTAAGTTATCTAGAAAATATTTAATAAAAACTTATTTCAATATTGTATTTGTTTGGTTTTATTCTTACCTGAAGAGGTCCAAAATTAGAGATGAAACGTTGTCAAAATGGAGTATCTTTCTTGTCATATTAATATGTCATTTATTTGAACATGTATAGAACAAGTAACTGATTAACCTATAGTGTTGTGTTAAAAGAGTTTATACGATTATATTTGATTCATGAATTACCTGAGGATTTATATTTGATGGTTAATAAGAGACTGGGGAACATTATTTTTTCTCAAGACCAAATTAATACCAATGGATTGAAACTTCGTTTAAATGTGATACAACATAGCATATCTGATTTGTGCTACGAATATCGAATTCTTAATGTTTCGCATTGCAATAAAGAAAAAGCATGCATTTTATTATTAGCATTAATAATAACAGCGAATATATTTTACGTTTTTTTAAGTTTTTATGTGTCAATGTTACTATACTTCTTTTGTATTTTATTGATTCTCAATATCATCTGGAAAGTTGACAGTGGTTAGTGGAACTATTAAGATTTGGGAAATAATCCCAATTAATATTATTTTATTCAAAGGCAGTTTTAACTGTGATATTGTTTAATTTGCTGAATTAGGAATAGTAAAATAAGTGTACACTTAAGTGACCAGTTGTAATATTATGCAATACTAGCCTAAAAAGTATGTGAGATTGATAATCATAATCTGATTAAATTCACAAACATCTATATAAACAACAACAAAAATACAAATAATATATTTAATTATTCCACTGATTTTTTGAACTATATATAAATGTTGTTTATTCTGAAATATTCCAAAAGTCTCTACTCCCAGTCTAATACTGATAATTTATTAAACCAGTAAACCTGAAATTGTAAACATATTGATAGTCTAATAGAAATTGGATAAAAACCTAAGTTGTACTTCTTTAATAATTTCTTATATTTTGCAAGAATCAGTTTTCTTTTCAGTCAGTGAACAATATTTTGTTTGTTAGATTAAAATTGATTCTATTTTAAGTTATAAAAATAAGGTGATCTTCATAATACTTCTTGCTTGTACACAAATATATTTTTTGGAACATATGTCCCTATCTTCATATCTAATGATACTTTCTGAATGTGATTGCACCATGAATAATAAGAAATATTTTAAACAATAAAGCTAGCATACCAAGATTGATGCATTGAACTGTAAGAAAAAATCATTCAAGGTGCAAGGGATTCTTAATTTCTTTCCATTTTAAGCTTCTTGTACAGCCTTGGCATTTGACTATTCTCTCCTAGCTCCCAATTAATTAATTTAATGTTCATCTCCACTTCATATATACTCGGTCTTTTTATCACTTTTGCAACATATGTATCCAGTCCAATTCAAATGACACTGAATATTTTAAAGCAAACATAATTTGTAAAGGTACTAGCATTGTTCATTTTTTGGTTGGCTTAAGGATCACAAAGCAGGACACCATAATTATCATACACAAATGGCAATAGATATTTCAACTACCCTGCTAGGTGGTCCTTCAGGCAAGCCTCATCAATACCCATTGCTATTCCACTTGTAGTGTTAACAATATTTTGGTGAAATGAAAATAAATTCAAATATATTTAAAACTTTATTAACTTAATTTTATTTTTACATGTGATATTTGTAATATAATTTGCATACCTGTATATAACTTTAAGCCTGTTCTGTTATGATTGTTTTCAAACAATACTATAAAATATTTTTTGTTCATAACAGAGTCTCTACTTGTTGTGGCTTCTGTTGGCTTACAGCAAACTACAAAATATAAATGTGGCTATCAGATGAGCTTATTTATTCCATGGCAATCAATAAAAGATATTGTTATTAATGAAGCTATATCACTGGTAATTTCTCCTACAGTTTATATTAAAATCATGCTATAGTTCCCAACTTTTGACATTTGATTTTTTTTGTATGTTTGCAGCACAGAGTAATATTTTATTTAGTGGTTTTATTAGACAAAGAATCACAACTCAGATGCTCAAAACAAAATGTTGTCCCACTTTTTCAGGTAAATAAACTTAATTCACTAATGTCCATGTTACACTTTTTGAATACAGAAACTATAAATCATCACAAATCACATTTTTTTTATATATATAACAGGTGCCAATTCAGTTATGTTTATATATAAACATTAACTCCTTTTCAAATTTTTAAAAAATAAATGATTCATTATCACCATTCTATAATTTCTGTTTTAATGTCTATGTTAAGTTTACTTTATATTTATTGTTAAGCTTGTTAAACTTAAAAGTTTCACAACTAAAACAAAATATCTACAGTTGGCCCGTTCTAATGAATATACAGTAAACGATTGTTTCTGTTTTGGTACATTATACTTTAATTAATTACTTGTTTTCTATCGTTCCAAGGTTGATGAAGTTTTTATTGAAATTTTCTTATGGTAAACCTAATCAATATTCAGGCACTGTTGAGAAATGAAAAAACTTGAGTTCAAAATAGAAATGCTTTATCTGTGGCTTTTTCTTCTTCTTGTTTGGCTCTGCAGTCCTTGGTGAACCTCGTCTTTCTCCACATATCTCTATCTTGTGCCAACACATATTATATCTCCACTCAGCACACTCCTTCTTTGCCCACCAGGATGTCCATTCAGTATCTTTTTTTTGGTGTCTCCATTTCACCCATCCATGCCACATGTCCTGCCCATCTCAGTTTTAATCTTATAATCATGTTGACTGATGGCTCTCTCTATATATAGATTACAGCTCATTTGTTAATATATGAAGTACATGTTAATGTCCTACCTTCATAAAATGTGTTTTACTTATCTTAATTATATACATTAGCATTATATAAATAAATAGGAATTTATAAATACATAAATCAAATTTATATTCACTTATTACCAATCTTGAATTAGAAATTTATGACTTGTAAATTTAATACAGAGAGAATGTTCTCCAAATTGTCAAATGCGAAACCCAAGTAATATGTCTTGGTAATTATTTCTCTATTACCTAACTATTATTTATTTACAACATTTTGTCTTAAATTTCTCTTTAATGCTCAAATGACAAAATCACCCCTATCTTGCTCATGAAATGTATTTTTGTGTGTACTGCTCCCCTTCATCATTTTATATATACTTTCTTTGATATTTAAATTATCAGATATATGTAATAATGTTTTGAAAATAAAATTAAAATACTATTTTTGGGAACGAAAAATGTGTATTTTTAGAAATGTTAAAAAAGAACATTAATATGCTGTTCCTTATAAACATATGACAACATCATTCACATGCTTTTATCCTGCTGACTCCTTCCCATGATTGATCATGGGAAAATTTAGCCACAAAAGAAACAATGCAAACTTCAATAAAATGTAAAGAGCAGATCTGCATATTATTATTTGTGACTTATGATGAATAAAGAATATTCTTACAGACACACTGAATGTAGGAATGAATGAGAGAGAAAATAGGAAATGTTGTATAAAAGGGAAATTCTGGATAGGATGGAAGAAATAAGGAGACACCAATGTTGTAAAGTATATGAGACTAAACAATGAACTACAAATGGAAACTGACAGAGCAAAATAAAAGTACCTAAAAGAAATGTGTGAGGAAATTATTCAACTGCAAAAACTAAGGGATGATCTAATGTATCAGAAGACTGAAGATGTGGAATGAATTCAGATTAAAGGAATAAGAACTTTTTGAAAGTATATAGTTTTAAAGTATGGGAAGAATACATGAAAATGAAAATTTTCGTCTCAAGACATTGAGATGGCGGAAGAAGATCAGATAAATGAAGTTGAGAAGGGATCTAGCATATTGAAAAAAGAAGTAAAAAGAGCTATGAAGTGAAAAAAATGACACTGAACAATGTAAAATATCAGTCATCTTTCGTAAAGAATTAGGTGTTCAAGAATTAAAGAAACTAACACAAATGTATGAAACTGGAAAGTGGCCAAAACATTTTCTTCTTGTAACTATGAAACCACTGGAAAAGAAAATTATTTGACAGAAGACTAGAACATAAGATACAAGAAGTAATTGAAGATCAACTTCATTTCAGGAAAGGAAGAGGAACCAAGGATACCATATGAATGCTTTGGGTTATTACAGAGAGAGTTATAACAAAGAGGAAGTGTGTGTTGGCTTTCTTGACTTGCAAAAGGTGTTTGACTAAGAAATTGGACTTGATTGGGAGGATAGAGACCAATAACACGGAGATAGAAAGAAGAGGCTATTTCATATCACCCATACTGTTAAACATCTATGGTGAATAGCAAAGATGTCTTGGAAGGAGTTGAAGTATTCAGGAATATCACTTAGCATAATAATAATAAGGCAACCTGGTACTTTTGGAAAAGAAGAAAGAAACACAGACAGGCTAGTGGTAACATAATTAAAGTATGGAAGGGAATTAATATAGAAAAGAAACCAGAGCCCTTGCATATATTTGTGAGACGCAAACAGTTACAAAATGTTGATCAGTTCAAGAACCTTTTGACGAATGATAACTACAGCATGATGGAAATAATTCAAATATTGCAATGACCAAGACATTGCTCCGCTAGAAGAGCCCTACTAACAACAAATTAAATCTAGAATATTGGAAGAAGTTGGTAAAGTGCAAAATCTGGAGCAGAAACATGGACATAAGAGAGGCAGGGAAAAAAATACCTGGAAAGTTTTGACATGTGGAGAATAATTGAGAAAATAGTGTGTACAGATGTGGTAATACTGAAAAGTTTCTAAGATAAGTAATTAAAAAGACTCATTTTGACTAGTTTTCAAGAGAGAGGCAAACTGGATTGGACACATCCTAATGAGAAATTATTTACTGCATAACAGCATCGAAAAATGCATAGGATGGAGGTCACAGAAGAAGGGTGCAACTACAAGACAACTTGAAGGGAGAAAGAAGAAGATATTTTGTGATGACGGTGAAAGCTAAGGACTTGGCAAGGTGGAGAATGAAATTTTCAGACCATGTCAAGGATCTGCCAGCAAGCAGTACACTATAATAATGAATGCAGGATTTCAATGAAATTATCTTTCATAAAGCATGTGACAGATTGAATTACAATAAATTTCATTACTCACCAGTTAAATATACTGTTTATATCATGTATATTGTGGTAATATTAATCCTTAAGTGGGCAAACTATTCAAAATAAAATGACCTTTAATGCTTTGTAGTTAATTTTCAATTTTTTATTGCAGTTTACAAGTCCTCGGTTACTATTTTTAGAAGTAATTTACAGAGGTGTACAAAAATTACTTGAAGCATAGGATTTAAACCCAAAGTCAAAACATTCAGCATCTACTGGTTTCGGAGGATCTGCATACTTGAAATGTATTTAACTGTTTTTCATAATAACTTGCTAAATTTTTACTTTTGAATGTATTACATTTAATGAAAAACCTGAATAAAATAATTGAATCATAAATTTTGTTCATGTATTCCAAATTTAGAGTTTAAATGAATTTTACTATTCATTGTATTAAATTTTATTTGGCTTCTCCAACAAATATAAATGGTCTTAAGAATTATAATACACAACATCATTTGCATTAAAATGCTGGAGGCTTAATGGTTCTTGCACACCAAATGATGACAAAGTTAAAATGGAGCAAAAAATAACACCAAATGATAACAGTATTACAGATGTGCAACCAATTTCTGTGGTAAAAAACACCAAATGATAACAGTATTACAGATGTACAACCAATTTCTGTGGTATCAGGCGTTTGCTTGTCCTTTTTTGGAATAAGTAAATCTCGGCCATCTAAAATAAATTGAAATTCCTTGCATAACAGAAAATTAAATATGGCCAGTTACAATATAATTGATAAACAAAGTATATTAGTCTAACACCAATATATCAGAAGTAACAACTTCTTTGTTTTGTCAACTGACTTGTGCAGTTCTCTCTTTCTAGGCTCTTTTGTTTTTTTTTGCACCTGAAGAAAGGAACAAGGCTTCCAGAAATGTTGTGTGGCATTTATATTATCACTTGTTTTGTCTATACTTTGCTATCTTTCTTATTATGAAAATTATAGAAGTTTTATGTATTAGTGAACGTCATTTGAGGACCACAGAAATAAATGTACATTGTTTCTCACATTCATCATACTTTTGTTGAACTGTAAAAGAATAAGGAGTGACTACTTTTATCTCCGGTCACTTTAAATTTAATATATATAATTGCAATATTGGTATGGAAAGGAAAGAGGGTTAGGTTGTGGCTTACCTGAAAGTGAAGTGTGGTGTCGCCATAAATAACTGAAGGTTGTTCTTCAAATTTTCGGAGGTCTCTCAGCCTCCTCCTTCAGGAAGGAGTTTTACACCATTCTATGCACTGGCCAGCTGCAGACTGCGGAGTTTTGACCTCCGCATGGCTAGTAGCCCATAAACAATCAACACCCCACCAGGGCTACTAACTTTCTCTCTCAAGAAAAGGTCGTCGCAGAGGAAATGTTCTCATAGTGATCATTCATACAAAGCACCCTATATATACATATATGCTTAAACATACATATACATATAAACATGCACAGACATAAACACACACATGTATGCATACACATACATGCATGAGCATGCTCAGACATACTCACATGGTCTCGTGATAGTGGGGATGGCTGGTAGGAAGGGCACTATTTAAAGGATGTTGGGTCCAGGGCTTTGTCTGAACTGCAAGACATGTTAGAAAGTTCCTACAGATGGAGTTCTACCTCTGATGAATCGGGGGGTAGAGCTTTAAGGATGGTGAGTGTGAAGCATTGGTCGAAATTGTTCATATTGTGGCTTTGGGCGTGAGCTTCTACTGAGAATAGAATTTTGGAAAGTGACAGTGCTGTGGTGGTTGGCTATTCGTTCAGGGAGGGGTCTGTATGTATATAGGGTGCTTTGTATGAATGATCATTATGAGAACCTTTCCTATCCCTCGACCTTCCCTTGAGAGAGAAAGTTAGTGGCTCTGGTAGGGTGTTGATTGTTTATGGGCTACTAGCCATGCAGTGGTCAAAACTCTGCGGTCGGCTGGTGCATGGAATGGTGTAACACTCCTTCCTAAAGAAGGAGGTTGAGAGCCTCTGAAAATTTGAAGAACAACCTTCAGTTCTTTATGGCGACACCGCACTTTATTTTTAGGTAAGCCACAACCTATCTCTCTTTCCTTTCCATACCAATATTGCAATTATTTTTGACAATGTCATATCCTTACTAATATCATATATATATATATATATATATATATATATATATATAAACACACATATACTTAAGGAAAGTATGATGAGGTCCTTACCTGAAATCAGAGATAACAGAATATTACAAATTTTGGAGGGTCTGAGCCCCAGCATAGAACAGGAATTTGAATGTTGTGCAACTCTAGTAGACTTACAAAATTCATACTTAATTAATGTAGATCACTTTAGGAATTTTTTCAATACTTTGGAAACAATTACAGTCATTATCACTCCAAATTTACAAAATGAAGTTTAAAATAATCATGTTTGGAGGTTTTAATAAGCAGTAAGAAACATTAACTGCCTCTTTAAACCTACATGCAGTAGTATATTTTCCTACAAGAGTACAAAACTCAAACATAGACAATATGTTTATTGATACAACACATTATGAACATTAAGACAATTGTAAATGTCCTATAAGATACTAATGCACAACTGCTTACAACTAATGACATACATTTTCTAACAAACGGTTCTTATGCAAGGAAGGGAGATGGGAATTTTTTGGTTTGTTTTATTATTATCTATAATTTAAAACAAAAAATATACTGGAGTTAATTTATTAATATGGATAAAACAAATAAAGCGCTTTTATAGAAAGAAAATATACTGATGATAATTTGCTGAGCATATATTAAAAATCAAATCTCAGGCACCTGAGGGTTTTATTTTAGCAGAAATATGTTGACTGGTATTTCAAATACACTCTGATGAGTTTTGAAGGCGAAGTAAATTTGAAACATTATTTTTTTAGGGCAACAGGCTACATGAGGGTAATCCACTTTGGGCAACTCCCCTTTAATAGCATAGGAAGGGATTTGAAAGGGGGGATGCGGAAGGGTAGAGGAAGGTAGCCAAGGGTTAACTAGGGCCCCCGGGCTATATTTTAAGGATCCTACCTGGCATTTGCCTAAAGAAATGCAGGGAAAACCCTAGAAAAACCTGCATCAGGTAGGTCAGGCATTGGGTACTTGTCCCACGCCCTTCCGATAGCGGGAGAGGAGTTTGCTGTGGGGATGCAGCATTCCCTTCTCTGTGTCTCGACCAGTTTAGGAGGCAGCTGGCCGACTATTCCAATGGGAATAGCGAACAACTCTTACCGTATGCCCAAGGTCTGCGACCCCGGAACATACACCTCTCAAAAACAGGCCGAGGTGCCTCGGCTTGTGGGAACCTTATTGAATGGTCTAATAAATTGAATAATCAGTGCAATTGTAGATAAAGTTGGAGTAAATCAACAGCAACTGAAATACAAATTCTAAAAGAAAACTTTCCAGTCCTCGAAAACAGTCTTAACTTTACTATGGCATCACCATATGATATTAATAAATTATAAATTCTTTGAAGAACAAAAATTCATCAGGGCATGATGTTTTTTTAGCATTACTGTTAAACAAATTTCAGACATTGTTAGCCATTTAATAAGTTACATTTGTAATTACTTGTTACTTTCTAAAGTCTTTCCAGACAATCTAAAATATGTTCAGCCATTCCTATTTTGTAAAATAATTTACAGAAGAACCTGAGATGTAAAAATAAAAAACAATCGGCATGAACTTAATGATTTATTAATAATATTATATGACCAAATAGCCTGCATGAGCTATTCAACTCTTTTGTTCTGGCAAGTTATTAGTTCAAAATTAAATGGTTAGAAATAGCCATTGTCCTATTATTAGCATAAATGAATTAATTTGTAAAATTTAACACTTTAATGAAATGATACGTATATTAAACTAAAAGAAACTAGCAATGTAAACCCGGACATATTCCACAGGCTTAGCTTCTATGGAACATGACTTATTATTATTAAGAATTAAAACTGCCACAATTCTTCATTTTGCATGAATGAATATTACCATCTATGAACATGTTTACCTATGAATAACAAAGCTAGCCAATACAGACAAAAATAGGTAATATAAATACCACACAATGTTTCTGGGATCCTTGTATGTTTTGTCAGGTGCTAAGAAAAGCCTAGAGTAACACAACTGTCAGTTGACAACACACAAAAGTGTATTGGCTATCTTTCTTATTCATTATTTTCTATCAGACGTAAATTATTTTCATGTTTACGTATGTATTTTGTATGATGTATGGAATTCTACCATGACTTATAGGGGTAGTTGATTTCGCAATTGTTTTCTAGCCTTATCCAGTAGAGTTTTAAAATGTGGTCTAATCAATATGAACTGATATTTACAATAACTCATAACGTTTCACATAGTAAAAAATGAAGATTGTTACTTCACAGCTTTAAGGAGAAGATAAAGAAATGTAAAAATAACTAACAAAATGATTTTTACTAGAATATTCTGCAGTGTATATTGTATATTAAACAATCATGTAATGTTTGAATTTGAAGATGTACTTGAATAAAATATGTGCACTGCAAAGAGAAAGTAGAATGAGAAGTTGGTTGGAGGACAGGGACTTATAGAAGTAAATGATCAGAGTGAAATAATGATGCATTTCATTGAGTATCCATAATTTTCTCATCTGATCATGCATGTCATATGTGACAAATGAATATCTTTCACTTTGCTATGGCAGGAAACTGTGTCATCTAACATTAAACATAAATTGCTTGATGTCGTAGAAGTATTGAAACAAGTGTGAGCATGATTCATATATATTCAACTAATTGTTTCAATGTATGCTTCTACACAATTATTAAATTTGCCAGAATTTTGTAAGTAATTCATTTGTTGAGCTATTTTATTAACATAGCAAATGTCAAAAGATTTGAAAGCTCAAGAGGCTTTTCTGATCATGGATTGTGCAAGTTGGCATAATTTTGGATAATCACCACAGATTTAGGTAAGCAATAATCAAAGTTTTTTAAGAATTCATTCATTCTGTTTCTGATTGGAAATTATTTTTTAGTGTATCATATATAACCTACTGGGTTTAGAATTATGTGAATGTATAATTTTTTTAGTGATTAATGCTGAAATTACTGCTGAATTAGAAATATTTTTGGAAAATGATGAGGAAGCCACGTAATCTTACCTTTCAGCACTGAAATATTTTAGGGCTGCTGAATCGTAATAGTAATTCAAGCGATAATAGATTGAAATCAAAATTTTGTAAACAAAAACAGGCATTGGATTGATTTTGGTGTTTAAATACTTTGTAAAAAAAATTTGTATTTTCTAGTAGAAGAGATTATGACAGGTGGAAGAATGACACAATGTTTTGAACTGTATAAACTTTGTTTGTCTTCACAGAAAGGGTCAAGAATCAAAGCTCAGCACAATAGTCCGGGCACTCCTTAATGAAATAAACCTACTAGATTCAGTTTATGGGATTTGGTTTTTAATACATGCACAGCAATGAATGTAGAGTGGGCTAATGAGGCCATTGCTTCTTATGTAAGTGTTTTGGACTTGCTGCTAAATTTATAGAATTCAGGGTGAGAGTGCCAGGTTTTGTTTAACTCAGTTGCTGGGGCCTTTAAACAAGTCAGGAATAATGTCAGACAAGTTAATGTATATATAGATAATAATCTGATAGAATGTGTAAATAGCTTCAAGTATCTTGGTATTACAGTAGGCAATAAGTTAAAATGGAATGAGCATGCAGAATTTATTATTAAGAAATTAGCTATGAAAGTAGGTCTGCTTGGGAGATTAAAATCTGTGTTGTCCAGAAAAGTCACAGAATTAGTGCATAAAACTTTAATTATGCCACATCCGCAGTACTGTAGTTCTATATTGTCTGTAATGGTAGGAGCAACCTAGATCGTATACAAAAAATTAATATTAGAACGAGATATATTTTAGGTAGAAACAGATATGCTATGTGAACTAAAATGGCTGAATATAAGGCAGCAAATATTTTGTGATGCCTTGTTGTTTATATTTAAATTAGAGAATGATACATTACCATGTTACCTTAAAAATCTAATGAGTAAGAAAAGTAATGTACATTCTTCCCAAACTAGGAATAAGGAAAATTATTATTATATGTGGAAATAAAAATATGCACAAGTATCAGTCAATTTAAGAAAATAATGAGTATGCTAGAAATTATAGTTTGTAGAAAGAAATACAATTTCAGAGGTCAGGGACGTTAACACTGGGGTGAGGTACTGATTTACTACACATTATCTGGATGGACAAAGAGACAAACCATCATATTAAACAACAGCTTGAAATAACAGATACTCAGAAACAACCGTGAATAAAGAAAATCTTAAGACATTGTAGAAAACTGAAAATGTTAATAGTTATATTCTAAACCAGTGTTTCCCAACCTTTTCTTACCACGCACCGCCTAAGTCTTTCTAATGCATCTTTTATACATATTTTTTATATTCAAAAATTGAATTATTCCATAAAAGCCTAATTACAACTAGTGTATCACAGTTCTTCAATAATACTTCTATGCGTTAAGAAAGTAATTATTTATTTTAATCTAAGATCGCTACGTACAGACACGACGACCATTCTTGCTTTCGTACGAAATTAAGGTCATACTTAATTTAAAACGAGTGGTTGGCCCTAGACTACAGTATACAATCACAGCGCATGAGATAGAAATCTTCCAAAAAAGTACGTACTCTTTCTCCCCTAGGCATAGTAAACAATACGCTCAGAGTAAATGGTAATTTATATTACTCAAGTGTGAGTGTATAGAAAGCTTATTTCGAATTGAGATATCAACAAGTTTTCCTTTTGTACAAGTTAAATCATAGCTGAACATTTTAAAACTCTAAACGAGCTCATTTTTTGAATTGCCCCTCCGAACAATAAAATTGCCCCTAGGAGCCATTTTGGGAAACACCGTTGTAACCTGTCATGATGATCTTAGCAAATACGTAATAGAAACACCTTTGAAAAATCAAACAGCGAATGAAATAGCAGAAGCTAAATAATAATATCTTAATTTTCGGAATTCCTAATTATGTGGTGGCGGATCAGGGAACAAACTATATGTCATGTTTTTAAGAAAATTTGTTCAACACCTTATCATCTCCAAAGTATAGTACACTACTTACATATCTTAGATGTTTTTGTAATCGGATAAATGGGTAAGTTTCACATCATTTTCATATAACACCGCAGTTGACTCAATTACGAAACACTGATCTTATAAAATATTATTTAGTCATAAAAGTAATTTTCCAGGTGTCCCTCAATCCAGTGTACAACCATGTTATAACTATGATCACATAGTTCAAGAAAAACAGCATCGAATGCAGTATAGTCTGAATTTAGGGCGAGAAAGGTACAAGAGTTTAAGGACAATCAAAGAGAAAAATAAAAAGCCAACCCTCGGGGGTAAAACAAAAAAATTTAGTCTTATTGCATCTAGAGCAAAGAATTAAGTTGGAATGGTTGTTACAGTGTAACATCCTAATTTAGTGTTGCAAGAATAAGGGAAAAGAAAACATATTACGGTGCATTCAAACAGAGTTAAACTCTACCATGAGCGTAGCAGCAAAGCAGCTGTAGATAAGTGAATAAGATGATGCTGAAAGAAAATAAATAAAGAAGGTGTAGATAGGCTATATATATATAGGGCAATCTACATAGTGCCCACTCCCTTCTTTTAGCATAGGTAAGGGATTTCATGTGTAATGCGGAAATGTAGAGCAAGGTAGGCAAAGATTAACTAGGGCCCCCGGACTGTAGTTTAAGGATCCTACCAAGCAATTGGCCTAAAAGTGGTGTAGGAAAAACCCAAGAAAAACCTGCATTAGTTAGGATCGGACATTTGGTAGTTGTCTCACGCTCTTCCGATGGTATGAGAGGGGTTTAATACGGGGACGCAGCTTGACCAGTTTAGGAGGCAGCTGGCCGACAATTTCAATAGGAATAGATGGCGGCATCTGACGCATCAGGTCGAGTTGTTCAGCTTTACAGCTAAGAGTTATAAGCAAATACTATAACCCTTTAATTAAATGCCACTTCCTACTATTTTGATTTTTTTCAGGTTATGAGAATGAAGGTGAACCATTGGACCGCGATTTGGATACTGATTTTGTTGAAATAATCAAATACTCTATTGGTCGAAGATTTTAGATCTCATAGTGGAATCTACTTTGGTTTTATCCTATGTAGGATTGTAAATTATAGTAGTTTAACCACAACATGTAAAAAAGGGGTCAAACATTGGAAATTGAACAAAACATATTAAACTTTTGTAATGTAATTAAAAGTGAGGATTGTTTACTTATTGTATACCTTTCCGAACAATATTCAATTGCTAAAATTTAGTACGTTAATCAATTAAAAGTAATAATCGATAAATATTTATTATATTTTGCAGATACTAGCAGATCTAAAAATGTATGTAAAAAAGGCGTAAAGGTTATTTGGGACTTTAACTCAGTCCGACGCAGATAATTTTAATAAACAAATTTCCGATTTGGAAAAACAACAATAAAATGTTATGCATGTTGTAGATACTCAAATGACCAGTGGCGGCTCGCACTGCGATATCACACTCCTATGCTTCGAAGTACATTACTATGTATACAGTCAGGGAATATTCTAGTACAGAACATTCTAGTAACAGAAAATTATAGAAATAAAAGATAAACAATGTAAACAAAAGAAAAATTGGTTGCGGCGTGTGGGATTGGAACACGAGCCTACATTTCTGCAGTCCGGCTCTGAAGCCCTGAGCTAAGGCTGCTGGCTGTCAGATGTGGCAATATTTTAAATAAAGTTAACTGAGCAGGATCCTGCGGTAAATATTCGCACTATGACGCCTCTTAATGTTGTTTTCTTTAAAATAACCTTAGATTGTAATATTTTTGATTTTACTAAAAATGTACGAATATTATTTTTGTTTTGAAAATATAAAATATTATATGATAAGATTTATTAGTATTGAATAGTTCAAATTTATTTCGATTTTGTTGGTTATATCTCCTGACGCGGCCGCCTCTCTGTTTCCTTGTGCTGTTAGTATCGCAGTACACAAAGCAATCAATGTGTTGAGCTTTACGGGTGGTGTAGGAGAGGTGAAAAGGTCTACAGCGCATGCGCAGTTGTCAATAAAGAGCCAGATCCTGTGCTCTCGCTGGAATAGCACTCAGATGTCCAGCTGGCTACTTTAGGAGCGATGCGTCGCGAGGCTGGGAGTTTAATTTCTTTGTATCGAAGCATATATTCGCAGTGTTAAAACACAATTACTATGAAGGAGAAAAATTGATTCTTACTAAATTAATTTACGCACGAGCCGCGACTGAAAATGACTATTATAAAAGCTACCATAGTTCTAAATGTAAATATTGAACACATTTAAGATCATTAGAATATTTTGGGCAATAATTTGATGATGTTAGCCAATTACACACAAAGTAAATTTGATGATAAAGAATTGTTAATGGAAACTAATAGCTTTTTAAATGTTTGTAAGAAACAACGATCATGATTTGTAGTGGTGTAAAAAAAATTACTTGTGACACTGAAGAGTTACAAGTTCATAGTTTAATAAAAAAACATTTTACTGTTAATAACACTGTAGAAGTTGCTACGGTACTTTCATTTTGCAAATATATTACTCATGCATGATCATTTTCATGCATAATCATTTTCCCACAACGAGGTAGATGTTGTTTTATTGTCAACGTGTAAGAACAAGTTCATTCAGTGAAATTATTGTCACGTCCTACAGTCATCAGCTTTCCAACCATAAACTTTTACTAGTCTATAATGTTCCAGATTGTCACATTAACTGTTGATCAAATAATAAATTTAAGTTAAATTCAATTTTCCTAAACAGTGCAGTTCTGAATTTTCAGACAATCTACAGGCTCGTCGAAACAGTTATGCAGTCTGATATACGTAAAAACAAATATTTCAATCAATATTATGCCAAAATTCACGTAAGCATCCAATTAATTCTGAAATTAACTTAATAGCTGCTTTTCTAATAAACATGTGCACAAAGTTGAAATGGATTTATGAACACCAAAAAGCGATTTCTAGATGCTCATTACGTAATGTTTTATGTAGCCTGGGGCTGTTACTAAAGAATAATTAACACGTGCTTTCTTTACAGACTGTATTCTTGCAAATAATGGGTCTTTAGCTGAAGCTCAAATATTTTTCTCAAAAAATGTTATGTTATGGAAATATAGCGACAGAAATAATGTTAATATACGACTCTGTATTTAGATCAAATATCTGATTCTCAATACGAGAAAATACGATTTTAATACCCCACGGATGTCTTACACGAGATTCATCGTGCCAGGCAAACGGCAATGTTTGTTGGTATCTCTAGCGTTGCTATGGGAACGATATAGACTTACGTCAGTAGGCTACTGGCCTTTGTTCGACACATTTGCAAAATACAAGTATGACCTCCGAAGAGAACTCTTGGGTCTTCGACTCTTTAGTAGGGTTTCTTCAAGGACCAATATGGAATTCGCCTATAATGACATTTATTGAGCAGAAATGTGCAAGTAAGTATAATTATAAATTATGGCAGTTATAAAATAAAAAACGTAATAATGAAATTAATATAAAATGGAACGAGATCTGACTCTTTCTAAAGAATAAAATAATTAAATATGGCAAGAAAACAGTCAGGATAAATTTATTCGCTAATTAAGTTACATTAAAAGTTAATAAATTGCAGTTTAAAATAAAAAATAATTAGTACACTTTCAGGTGTGTGTATTGCAAAGAAACACATCCAAATTTATTCCAAATATGTTAAATAACAAAAGAATTATTAATTTACGTAGAATTTAAAATTTAATATTTTGGTGTTCAGATATTTGAAATAGATTTTTAAGCTTGTATATATAATGTGTACAATATATATTCCCAAATATAGGGAATAAACGTTGGGATTTACTATAATTTTTGTTATTTGTAGTTAATACAAAATGATCGAAATTAAAGAGATTTTGCAAAACATCTCTCGAAGGTCTAATAAGCGTAATTACTACACACACACACACACATATCTATATCTATATATATATATATATGATTCTGTATGTATGTAAGCCTACTCTAAATCGATCAATGAAAGTATTACATATTTAGTCTTGAAAACATAATCGACTATAGTGACGTTTATTCCCCATATTCCGTATTATATTAACTCAATATTTGTTACCAATGATTTCTGTTACGAAAATTACTCAGTTCAGAATACAACGCGTTACGCCTCTTGAGAATTAATGTTTCGTAACTATTAATGACTGATTTCAATAACACGACGACTGTAGCCCAATTTGAGCCAAGATAGTGGTCATTAATTGAATGTTTCATCCAAAGAACTACTAAATAAACCATCGTATCGTGTCGGATCGAAACTGCAACCTTTGTATATAACATGTAGCACAATGATATTGTTTACTCTAAGTAATTACAGTTTTCAGTTTATTTGTTCTTTTGTACATTATTTCTGAGCACCACATTGTAAGACATAATAAATTAAATAGGGCGTTTGAATTTATTTTAATGATTTCATTTAAAACAATGACAATAAAGAAGTATTACAAAATTATAATTAACACTGATATTCCAGTGTACACTTATTTTAAGAATTCATTTTCTATGAGTAATTTTATGTTCCACAATATATTATAATAATAAATTATTTACAAGGTATAAATTTTTTAACCACAAGAAACTAAGTATCTAAATAAACTATTCATAAATTACCTATCCGTATCGTAGTTTCTGATGGTTGGGATTCAATACAAATTAAAAAATGTTTACGTTTATTCATCGGGAGGTGACCTGCAATCCGTTTTCTGGAATTCGGTGGTTGGAAGTCGAAGGTTACTCTAAACAACCTTGGGAATGCAAAACAGAGATGGCCAAAATACTCCGCAGGTAGAAATTAGCGAAGTTCTTATTTCAATAAAATAAATTCACTCTCCATTACTATTACTTTCAACAAAACTTACTAAGATTTCGCAAACTCACTTAAAAAATATTTTCTCGCTAACTATAAAAATTAACTATCTAATTCTCAAACAAGACTCACATAGCCAACGAAACTATTTCTCGCTCAAACTTCTCTACAAAAACATGACTCCTCCCTGTCTGCCTTCACACCTTCACCAAATTTTCTCCATTGCTAATGCTGAATATTCCGTCCTACTTTTTAAACGCTCTTATCAATAATTTCATTTTTTCTGTATGTTTAAGGGAAAATATTTTCGTGCCTTCTGCTTGCAACATCTGGTGCTAACGTAGCCCGTAGCAAATCTTAGTTAACACTTAAATTTTCTCGCTCAAATTTATTCTTTATAAATATTCATCAACGTCTCCAAAGGATTAAATTTCTTTTATTATAATAATTAGATAAATAAATAGCCAAATCTAATAAATGAAATATCTTTGCGGATTAGAATGTTTGAATGTATGTATTTATGTATGTTCCGCATACAAATCTACAATCGTGGACTAGATTTCACAAAATTTCCTACACGTACTCCGTTCTAACCAGAAACAAGAGAAGGGGATGGACGGACGTGAAAATTTTCAAACGTGTTAAACGGCCGATATTTGCGTGGAATGAATATTTTTCTGGTTCAGTGAGATTGATAATATTTCTCCCGATGTTATTTATATACAATTTCAACCCCTTTCGGCATAGGAGTGGAACACCCTTACGGATAGTGGTGGAGGGGGGTTACATATAAATGAAGCAAAAACAACCGGGATAGGAGTCGAATCCAGGGGTTGTCGTCGCTGAGTTTACTTATAACATTCAACTTGCCGGTTGTTCTTCTACCCCTACGAGCGGGGGTGGAAGGAGAAAACTGTGTTTGTATGTTCCACATACAAATCTACACCTGTCAAGCAAATTTGACCAAATTTTAGAACAGGAAACAAACACTGTGGGGATAATAACGCCCACAGAGGCGGAGGTGGTCGGGAGTGGCATTTTACAAACATGCTAAAATAAATGCGTCGAATAAATATTTTACAGGGTCAATGAGATTTATAGTGTTTCTCCTCTATGTTTTTGTGTACACTTTCTACTCTTTTATATATTGGAGCGAAGTACCCTTTCGGTGTGCGTGGAGGAGCGTTACACAAAAATAATGCGCAAACAACCGAAATTGGAGTCAAATACGGGGTTATTAATGTCGCTGACTTTAATTATGACAAACCAGAAACGCCGGGCATCCAGCTAGTAATAGATAAAATGAAATGATAATATAAATACCACACATCGTTTCAGAAACGTGTGGTATTTTTTTATATTATCGCTTTATTTTGTCTGATTTTTGGCTATTTATTTATCTAATTAGTATATTTTTAACACAGACGTATTGTAATTCAATTTCTGTCATTCATGTTACTTTAACTCTGTGAATACGGAGATTTTGATCTCCTTGGGAACCGGGTAAAATAAACAAAACACAGGAATACCACATTCGTGTGTTTTGTTTATTTTACCAGTAGTTGGTTTCCAGACAAATTTAAAATGAAAACAATTATTAAATTTTTCTGGAAAATGAGGTCATATTGTTTCTTTATTGTTTGAACAATATGTATAACACACTTTCCTTTAACTCGTATAATGATTGACTTGAATGTGCAGTGTAAACCAATTTTGCAAAACAAAAAAACAAAAGTTGGTTCGTCCACAGTAGGTCTTTTTTTTATACCCAACAGGGGCAGCTTCCTAACATTCTTTCCTTCAGCGATGCCAATACTGAGTAACTTTTCTCCAGACGTTAGTGTCTTTGGTAAAGTAATGGCGAATTTCAGGATAGGTCGCTCCGGGACGGGAAACAAGACGACTCAAAAATTAATTCCCAAAAGTGGCAATTACAAAAGATAATGGTGCACGGTTCCTAGGCAATAAGTTAAGGTAGTGTTTTCACAACAGTATCTGTTTTTAATTTCTCGTTTTGCGAAAGCATCGAGCGTTTTGTAAGTCGTGGTTGCCAAACATCCAGCGAACAATGTTCAACGCTTCATTTTAACCAATTAAGTCAATTATGACTTCAGAAATTAACTTGTACTTTTGGAAACGTCCTTACCGCTTCTTCTCTTTGCTATTACCTTTTTTGTCTTCACCTACATCTATGTTTAATAATCTTTCTTCTCAAAATTAGACAATCGAACACAGAAAATCATTATCCACCTATTTATTTATTTCAAAACAGAACTACATCGCCTTCATCTCATAAAAACGTATAAAAAACATCATGTAAGAAAGTGATGTGAAATAATTAGGAAAATCTGTCGCTTAACCAATATCCAATTCTAATGGACTACTGGAGTTTATTTAGAATGCTGAAAATGATTATGAATAATGAGTTTTTTATGCTGTAGTAAGTTCTTTGAAAATATATTACCAGTACATACTTTTCAGTTTCTAGCACTACGAGGGAGGTCTGAAGTTTCCGACGTAACAGATACAAGACATTTTTTCTTCAAATTTATTTTAATTTTTCTACATAGTCTCATTGTAATTCTACACACTTCTCACAGCGATGCTCCCATCTCGTCCAAATAGTACTCAGCGTCTTTTTGTGCAAAATAATTGTCTACTAAGGCAATGACATCATTTGACGAAAATCTCTGTCATCTGATGCAATTTTTAGATGAAGGAACAAAAAAAAAGTCACTTGGAGCTAGATCTGGTAAGGAGGTTGGTCGAGCAGTTCAAACCGTAATGCATGGATTTTCGCCATGGCAACCGCTGAGGTGTCAGACGACGCATTGTCTTGGTGAAATTTTTTTTTCTGCAAATGTAACCGCATTTCCGCTATTTCTGCCTTCAGCTTGTCAAGTAATGATGCGTAGTATGCTCCTGTAATGGATTTTCCTTTTTGAAGATAATCGATTAAAATAACTCCATGACAGTCACCACCACTTTCCCAACCGAAGAAACAGTTTTTGGAACCGATTCCCAAGTCGCAGTTCATTGTTTTGAGAGTATTTTTTGTTTCTGGTGTATAATTATGTATCCAGGTTTCATTTACAGTAATTAAAACACTGATTTATTGCGCTTAAACTCCACCAACAGAGCGTTGTAAGTGTTCATTCCAACATGTTTCTGGTCTAACGCCTTACCCAACTCACATGCTTAAATCTTGATTCAATATGAGACAAACATTTTCTTTGGACATTTTCATGACCTCTATTGTTTCTCTCACTTTAACTCCACGGTTATCTAGCACCATTTGGTGTGCTTGAGTGATGTTATCGCCAGTGGTTGCAGTTTTTGGATATCCCGAACGTTCATCGTCTCTCAAGCTGGTACGGCAACGTTCAAATTCAATTGCCCAAAATTTCGCGGTGGTTAATGTTGGTGCAGTGTCCCCTTACACAACGTCCATCTCGATTTTGATTTGTGTAGGCGCATTGCTTTTTTAAAATAAATATTTAATGACAGCCAGATATCGACTTTTTCCATTTTCACAAAAACATTCTCAACGTCAGTCAAACAACAACTGCGCCTCCAAAATGTCTGAGATATGCTCAAACAAATCTCATAGCTTTTGTTGACGAATGCTGCTGTGATGTGAGGTCGGGAACCTCGTACATATGTAATGTTATAATATCTAATAGAGCACCGTCGTATTTGATATTAGAAAGAACGCATGTCTTATGTTGATTAATTTTTTTTTTTCAGTTTTCGATAGTTCATCAACTACAAACGAAGAGGAATACAAGAAAATTCACGACGAATACAAGGACTTGGTATGCTTATCTTTTATATTTTCATTATGTATATGTGTATATTAAAATTTAATTGTAAATAACGTAAAAACACCAACAATGAGAATCGAGAACATTTAACATATTAAACTCAGTATGAGACCCAAAAAGAAAACAGGCAAATTTCTCAAGGTTTTAATGTGTCGCGTAGCAGAGTAACTTAGTTGGCAATTCATTCTTCCATTGTCATTCATCGGTATCCTCTCTAATGCTGTGTTCGGGAACCTGGAGGTCATTCTCGTTTTGTTTGTCACTGAATCCTATGTCACTTCCTCTAGGGATTCCAGTAACATCTCCTCCTCCGTCCTTGTCGTCATCAAATTCTGCTTTGACATCACTCAATTTCTGTTTCAATTCAGATTCAATTAAAATCCTCCACTCTCCTCAAGTTCAGCTTAAACTTTTGATACCTTGTCCTGATCACGTGTTTTGCTTCTGAAGCGTCTTCGGCAGGTCAGAACTTTTGTGAAATCCCATCATCTTAAGTGAGGTACCCCCTGATTGTTTCCCAAATCGGTGGAGTTTCTATGGGATTATAGATTATTTACGAAAAAGTCACGGTCAGACTTCTCGACAGGTTTTATTCATTTGTGGCCGTCACGTCCTAGGGACACCGTTTGCGACATGGAGCCGGTACCGTACCGGCTAAGCTGCCTTGAACGATCCGGGTCTCCCCTGAGGCAATGTAAATGCAATTCAAATGAATTCTGCGCTTCATATATACATATACAGGGTGTTTCACAAATATAGGTCACAATTTCAGATATGTATTCCCCATATGTATACGCAATACTCCTGGAATTTGGAATCGTGTTCGTAGGCCCATGATACATCGAAGAGAGGACTGTATTCAAGCAGGAAGTGGACATTTTGAACAACTTCTGTAAAAAAAAAAGAAGAACGGTACGCTGAATATCACTGTTTTGAAGGCCATAACTCGGAAACCAAGCATTGGCGGACACATTTTGTATTGAACTTTTTTAATTGTCTACATATGGGTAATACAAACCTGAAATTATGGCCTATATTTTTTAAATACCCTGTATATCAAGCACAGAATTAAGAAGAAATATTGTTCACTCCGAGACAATGCTGTTAAACCGTAACTGTACTTCAGTTCAAATGGTGCGGCATGATGAGAGGAGTGGATGAATGGTGGGATAACAGTCGCTTGAGGTGTCGCCTCCATGAGCTGCTCATGGATGATTAGTATCCGAGGCGAGCCCCAGGGCAGACCACACGACATTCACTCATAATACTGTCTGCTCTGCTTCCAATACCACGTATGTGGGTAACGGACTCAGTGCAGTCAGAATGTACGAAACGTGACTATTCTCGGAAGTGGGAGGAATTCTGCTGACAATAGAACTCTGGTGTGGAGGCCCTTCTGCGGTTGCGGCACGTGGGAAGGTAGGGAGGAAGGGAGGGCGCGTGGTTCTCATGGGTTTTTCTGAGAAGCTACCATCCTGTCCTGGCAGGAGGTGGTGGAGACTGACTCAAGGCGGTCGTCTAGTCTCTTGGGGAAGTGGAAGGTGCTGGAGACCCCAGCATCAACCATACTCCAGGAAGCTAAGGTGTCGAGTAGTGGGGACATGTCTCCACTTCTTAGTTATCCGATGACGAAACCGCCTGGGCATATTTCTCCTCATACCAATAGCCTGTTGCTATGCGAGGGAGGTAGCCCTAATTTGAGAGCCACTCTGGGCAACTGGGGTGTACCGACAAGTTTCAAAGGCCCTTGAGCAAGTACATCTCCACCCAGCAAGGCGACCATGGGCATTCGTGCTAACGGAACTATGTGCGCGGCCGACCAAAGCCGTTCTTTCGGGAAATTTGGTACCACGGGGTGCGTGGGTCCCTGATCTCTCCTCCAGGGTCCTAATAGCCCAGCTGGGTGTGTTGTGCACGTCCCAGCCCAACGCACACTGGAGTTGGACTCGAGGTGGTATGAGGTTTCGTGGGCAAAGCTTTCTTCTGTTTCTCCCTGGGTGCAGGACCCAGCCCGCAGAGATTTAGTAACCCAGATATCTCCGTTCCCTCTTGGGGGTTCGAAAAAAGGCTCGTCCGGAACGCATTATCATCATGTACTCCAGTTCTATAATATGACGTTGTAGTTCACTTCGTGCACTGTCAATTTCTATTGAGAATAGATCCTATGCTATTAAAAATTGTTTTAGATTTTCAAAAATAGCAAAATATTTGTAAAAAGTCATCATTGACCATTTCAGAATTTTATTAAAATTGATTTTCTAGAATCACCAGAAACTAATTTATACATATTAATACCGAGTTTCGAGTCTTTATATGTGTCAATATGCCCAGAGTAACTGTAGAATCATAAATACAGTCCTTATTATTTTCCGGAAGCCTACAATGTTTGTCATTTTAAGAAATATGGCATATTTTGCATTCCATACTCGCTGGAGAACTGTTCCTAAACAAAGTCAGCAAATTTTATTATGATAAGGAATGTCTGTGAAATCTGATTAAATATATTGAACTTATAATTTGTTTATGTTTCAAGCACCTTCATTAAATTAAATTTAAGAGATTTATATTACAAGATGTGACGAATCCAACCTCTTTCTTCAACAGCGCATGTTGACATAAAATGTAATAAATACTAATTAAATTATACGCAGGAATATTTCACAAATTTTGTTCCTCTCCAACGAGTGTGTTAACTGACGATATGAACAGTAAAATATTGAAAATTTATTATATTTCGAATTTTTAAGTTTTTTTTGCTAAAACGGCGAACACTTAAAATTTTTTATTAATTATCATTTCAACCAAGAGAAACATATAAGACAATTATTTTTTTGCAATTCTTGAACCAGAATACAGTTTGTTGTTTTAAAAAACATTTTAATAACTTTAAAAGAAACTTATGATCGAAGTGAAGTTTCATTTAATGTAAGAGAAAATAATTCAATATTTCAATTAAAATTTTTCCAGGTCAATTGAAATGGAAATTAGTTATTTTTTCAATAAAAAATGGACTTTTTATTTCTTTCAAAGTGAATTAAATTTAACAGGTGGAACTAATGAAAACAATTGTATTTCTTAAATAATGATATTTAAATTTAATGTATATCGTATGTCGAAGCTGATCATTAATTGAAAGTAAGTTAAGTAAATTGAACATAGAGAAATTTTCTCTTGAATATTTGAATGTCCAATCCAAATTCTGAGTTGAATTTAGATTTTGATCGAATTTGATTATTTCTGTAAAGTAAAATTTTCTGTTTGATTCCATGATTGAATGTTTGAATGTTCATTAACTTAAGTTAAATATCCAATGCATTTGATCAATTTAGTGTTGTGATTTAATTTCGAATTTGTTAGTTTTAAGTTGGAATATCTAATCTTACAGGGTTAAAGATTGGGTGGGGGGGTTTCATAAATAAAAATATTTAATTAATTTAATATAAAATTTACTGAGAAAATAAGCCAAATTAAAAATTAAATTAATATAAAAATGACAATAATTAAAACAACGAAATGTGGATAGGAATAATGTGATGTGAACTGGAACAACAAATTATTGATATGATAAACTGAGTAAATTTAATTAAGTGATTAAACATTATAAATTGAGGGACCTGACATTGGATTTTAACAATACAGACGGTACCGTGCCGTTGTGGTTAGAGTTGGTGCAGACTTGTTGCAGTGTAGGCGTCGTTGTCTTGTGCTGGGACTCTCGAGTGCATCTGGGTGGCGGCGGGTGGATCGTGAGCCCTCTACAATTTGTTCAGGATTGGCTGGTCTTTTATGAGTCTGGTCAAGGACCGCTCAATCTCCTCGCTGGTTACTCACTGCCAGATTTCGACCTCCCGATTCCTAATTTTTCATGCCCGTCAGCTAAATAGATGCTTCGAGAGATAAATTATTCAGGCTTAATAATTTTGGCGTTCCTTGGAGTTGTCAGCCCCCCCTTAAGTTCTTTTGTCGTTCTCATGTTCTTTAGTCCCAAAAAGTATCTGAGACCACCGTCCCAGTCCAGCAGCTGACCAAACAGCGGCTTCCGCCTCAAAATTGTGCGCGATGAAAGAAATGTTCATTACAAAATTTTGAATTTTAATTCAGCGCTATTGAAATGAGATTGAATTGGTTACTGTCAATTTGAAGATTGTCTCTGCAAATAATTAGGCCTATCATAAAATTCGATTATTTTTTAAATTCAGATGGCTATTGGTTTTTCTTGTCGCGGTACCTGTACACTTTCCCTTATAAATCTGGCTCTGCTGACTGATTGGAAACGAAGAGTAGTCGGTGTTTTACCCTTCTCAAAATAGTCAATCGTGATGGCAACTTACGACGCCTTCCTCAAAAACAAAAACAGGTGACGCGTACAAACGCTTTTTGCAGCTTCACGTTTTCCAATCCTTTGTTTGACCGCTGTTTTGTCTTCTGTAATGGTGCATCCACGCTTCGCTCTGCAACCACGCCATAAGGCCTTACGTTGCAACAGTAGGCTGCCGTCTCGATGCCCAGGAGGCAGGGCCACCGTTGTAGAATACAATGAAGCCTGTGGTACTTCTTCGGGTTTGCTCATCTCCGGCATAATCAGTATCCGATAACCAACAAGAACATTCTCCAAACTTTTGTTGCCCAAGAGATAAGATATTTCAATGTTTTTGGTCCCATTGATGTATCTCAAAGTTCTTTTAAGGTTCATCGGGTCAGCATGGGTTGGTTTTTCCACATGACGTCCACACACTCCAATAGCATGAGCCAGGTCAGGTCTCATTTTGGTTGACAAATATAAAACACTTCCCACTGTTTCTCAGTAGGGAAATGGTATTTCCTTCCTTTCGATCTCTGGAGCATGAGAATTTTCCACAACGAGAGGTGTTAACACTGGTTTTGAGTCACTCATACGATTTTCAATAACACAATTTGCGTAATCTCCCTGGACCAATTTCAGCTTCTGGTCAGAAATTTCAAAATTGATTCCTAAATACTTACTTGGATTTTCATCAACAGTTATCTGGAACTCATTTTTCAAAGTTTCCAAAATTTTCATCATTTGTGTAGTATCATACCCTGCAATTAATCCATCATCGACAAAAATTTACATGAATATAGAGCGGTTTATGTTCATAAATACACATTTCTCAGTCTTATTTAAGGCCAGTGAATTGCTCTTTTTTTAAAATAAAAAAAATTGATGATTCTCTTATTTCACTGAACAGGAGCCTGACGGAGACCATAGAATGATTTTTGCAGCTTACAAATCTGTGTTCTATCTGAGTAACCTTCTTGTAGCTCTATGTACAGCTCTTCTGTGATAGTACCATATAGAAAAGCAGTCTTCACATCACATTTCATCAATTTGTAATTTTGTTTTTCAGCGTAGACTACCATCGTTCTCAGGGCTTCAGTGCTGTCAACAGATCTAAAGACATCATCGTAGTCTTCTCCAGCTTGTTGTTGACAGCCTCTAACTACAAGGCAAGCTTTGAATCACCCATCATCTTTGAGTTTTATCACCCATCGACTTGTGAGAATTTTCTTGTTCTTAGCTTCAATGTGGTCGATGAGTTTCACGAACTTTTATTCACAGTGCTACCACAATGACAATTATGCAATGATATTAAGTCAATATTCAATCGTGATGGATCCTTGCGACGCCTTCCACAAAAAAAAAGCAGGTGCCGCCTACATACGCTTGCTGCACCTTCACGTTTTCCAATCCTTTGTTTGACCGCCGTTTTGTCTTCTGTAATTGTGCATCCACGTTTCGCTCTGCAACCACAACATAAGGCGTTCGGATGACGCTGCAAGTGATGTATGTTATTTGTGTATGCGTTTAGGTTGACGTAATGTTGGGAAGCTACATGGAGGACATAGGAATAACCCCGGAACAATTTGAAACCGCTTGCGGCCAGAATCCTGGTCATGGAGTTCAGATCAGCTTTCACAAAGTGAGTATTAGCACAGTAACAAAGTTAACAATCTTTAGAATTGATTGAAGTACTCAACTGGATTGTTGGTGTGCAGAGTCTCTTCGAACAAGTGTGGGCCGCAAACGATTACCAAATATTTAAAAGAATGATGATCCAGAAAAATATGGAACTTCAGCTGCAGGCTCTTGAGATGATTCAACAACGTTGCGGTATTAATCCTCAGTCGTTCGTTCCAGACGACGCGCATTTGCCTTCAGATGAGGCACAAATCATGGAAGAAGTTCTCAAGTATGTTTCGTATACCTTTATAATATGCACTATTGTTAAACAAACCTTTCTAGACACGTTGTATATAAGCTGTATTGAATTAATTAATTAATTAATCGTTAGTGTGATAATATTATGACATAATTTCTTCTGACGTTTTTTAATAGAAAGTCAATCGAAGAGTTCGAAATGGAGAATAAAATAAGAGATGGTTCGACGTTGGAGCTGGAGAAGAGTTTAAGCGCACCAGAGGAACACCAACGACTTGAAGCAGAATTCAAGAGGGAGAAGGAGCTTCTAGATTCAGCTCTAAAGCTGACTATTCGTATGTGCCAATAATGAAAACCACTTTTTATAACTTTATTATTCTAAATCAATCGTCAATTACTTTTCTTTTAGGAGAGCCAGAACCGTCTGACAAAACGAAAGAAACAACCAGTGAGGATAAATCGCTTCAAAACAATACTCAGGTAAGAGGAAAACGAGTATTTTATAAAGCATTATTTTAAGCGCGGTTATTTGATTTTTAAACAGTGGCGGCTTGTGTGTTTTTTTTGTAAAGTTATGTGCTACATCACCCCAAACAAAATTTTGCGAGGATAACTATGTAAAATAAAAAAATTCTACAGCAGGGATAGTGCTACCAATACTTTGGTGCCACCCTCTATATACCATGCTTCTAATTCTACAATATTTCCAATAGTGCCTAATCTTTAAAACCGAAATAATTTATCACCAAATTGACAATTATTTCTAACACGAAAATAGTTTTCCTCAGTACTTCTATATATATATATATTGTAGCCGCTCCGCTACCCTTCTTGCGTTTTTTCGTAGATTATTCATAATGTTTGGGCGCCAGGTAATTTTTGGGAGAAAATCACCAAAACAACTTTTTAATATTTTATTACTTTTATTTAAACGAACATGAGACATAAGTTAACTTCAAGGCGTGGTTTATCAAACTTTGTATTTAGTGGTAGCACGTCCATCCTTGGTCGAGTTCAGCTTGGAACTGACCCCTACGCTTCTCCCCTTGGCCGGCGCCTAAAACAACATCGCCTTTCCTGCACGTGCATACACACTGCAGTCTCCCCCGCCAAGGGCCCTCGACCGTATTTTACAACAGTTAGTAATTAATGTTATATAATTAAATTTTATCTTTCTCAGGGTCGTTTACTGAGCCTTTAATAAAACGAATACTTTTTAAACAACTTTTAAAAAGCAATAAAGAAAAACACATCCAATAACCAAATTGTAATTTGAAATCTGACGATTAAACCTTTACTTAAAAGTTTACAACTATGAATACTGTAAAAATGAACTTACAATCTCTCTGTTACTCCATGCAATTTGGATCACTCGCATACTTGCACGCACTCATTTCATACAGGCCATAAAGAGCACCAAGTCGTACTCACACTTTACACTTTCACAGCCACCTCTCCTTGATGATTTTACTCTCACGACGAATTTTTCCAAACAATTTACTGATTTATTTCGGCCACTTAACTCGGCCCAAAGTCCACCAATGATCTCTCCTGCTGACTGATTGATTTATCTCTCCTGCTGACAGACTGAAGACTCAATACTGACGAACTCCTACCGACTGAACAATTTATCTCGGTCACCTAACTTGGCCCAATCTGGTCTCAACGACCACTGACAAACTCTCCTGCTGACAGACTGAAGACTGATGACTGTACGGCCACCTAACTTGGCCCAATCCGGTCTCGAGGACCACAAACGACAACCGCTGCTAACCGACTGAATACTGATCTCATCTTACGACGCCTTATATTTCCTCAATCTGCGCACTTTACAACGAAGCCGTGTGCACTTCTCCTCACACACCTTCGTCCAATTTGCCATCTGTCTCTCAATTACTCCATCATTATCTCCCTGCGTGCCTTCTCTGTTGACCACGCGAGTCCAAATATTTGTTTATTATTAAAGTTTTATTTTAATTATTACAATATATATATATATATATATATATATATATATATAAATGAAGATCTCTGTGAGTCCCATTTGGGAACCTAAACCATTCCTCCGATTGCGATGAGAGTTTGGTGAGTTGTGCGCAACCCCGCATCAGTTCCTGTCGGCATTTCAAAGCGTTAGGCAACTGCCATGGATTGAAAGGGGGTGAAATTTAAACACATGCTAAAACGGCCGATATTAGTATCGATTAATTACTTTTCGGGGTCTATGTGAGTAATACTTTCTATCCAGATGAATTTAGTGTATAATTTCAATCCCTTAAAGCAGCAATAATGGAGGACGTGGAGGGTCGTTACATAAAAATAACGCGTAATAACCGAGATAGGTGTCAAATCCAGGGTTACTGAAGTCAATGAGTTCAATTCCGACATTTACCATACTGGTTAAAATGTAGTTCAGCCCCTAGGAGCGGCGATACAAATTTCCGTTTAAAATCTTAAATCCGTAGACCAATTTGTACCAAACATTATACACATGTTACTTACGACCCAGGAAAAAATACTGAGTAGTTAAGACACACCTACTGCCTCTAGGGTTTGGGATGGAGGGGGTGGAATTTAAAATCATTCCTCACGGCCATTACAGCGTCAAATAAAACGATTTCGGTGTCGCTTAATTTTATAGTGACGTTCTAGAAGTTTCAAGTGTCTAATTTCTACTCCAAAGGCAAGGTTGGGAAGCACCCTTATCGTACGAGTGGTGGTGGAATGGGTTTACAAAAAAGTAAGTAAAAAAGACGGTCGATTCCGGAGTTATAGGAGTCGCTGAGTTTAATTCTCGCATTATCCTACCTGGTTAATGAAATTTTATGTTCCTCCACGCGGAGCTTAACGCGGTTTACGGAGTAGTTAATTTAGATTGTACATTTTTTATTTTCTTAGGGTACCAGCTATATTTTGGTCTCTATTTAGTTAAAGGTTGTATTTCTTTACTCGTTTAAGGTACCAGTAATATTTGAGATTTTATTAAGTTTGCGAGTATTTTTTGCTGTTTTAATTAGTCGTAATTTGTCCTACACTTTTATTACATATAGTAAGAGAATTCCCGAATACCGTGAGTCATCATCCTTGTTTATTTGGAGTTACATGCCGAGGGGTTAGGTCTGGAGGGGAACCTAAATGCGTAATTGTTCCAAACACTGGCGCTATTGATCGTGATTAAATGAATAGTTTACCAAGAGTGTCGAATAAATTCCTACACCGGGTTATTTTAAATAAATACTCGGGCAACGCCGGCATAAAGTTAATTTTTGGAACAAACCACTGAGTGTATGGCGGCAGATTCTCGCACTGACACCTCTTAAATGTTGTTTTCTTTAAAATAAATTTTGATTGTGGTTATTTTCAATATTACAGTAAATATTGTTTTTATGAATAAACAACAACCAATTTGAAATCTGAAAAAATATATTTATTTATAAAAACTTAAACTACGTTTTATTCGCTAACTTTACTAACTCTTTAGGTTGAAGTTTAATACTACAAAACCAAACCAAACAATTACAACGATTAAAACAAACTTTTAAAGAAAATATTGGCAGAAAACAATATAATTTTAGGTGGACTTACAAATTTTGATAGTCAGGTCATTCATTATCCCTTGACTGCCGTGGCCGAAATACACAATTTAAAACGAGAACGACCAGTAAAATCTAAATTACATTGTTGAGTGCCGTTTACAATATTGCTTTTGTTTTGAAAATATAAATTACTTTAAAATTCGATTTATAATTACTGAAGAGTTTAAACTTATTTTGATTTCGTTGATCATGTCATCTGATACGGCCGCCTCTTTGTGTCTATGCACGGCACGGCTCTGTTTGGAGGCAAACTGCTGTCCGATTTGTAGCACAAAGATGAGTCCATCTGTTGAGCTTTATGAGTGACGTAGGTGTGTGACAAGGTATAGTGCGCGTGCGCCTTTGTTGTTACTAGTCACAGATCCTAGGCTCAGAAGCTTGTAGCTTTAACATGGCCAGCTGGCTGCAATAGCGGGAGCGCGCGTGACGCAAGGTGAGCAGTTTAGTTTTCGATATCGAAGCAGAAATTCTCACCATTAAAACAGCATTATTATGAAGGTTCTTAAAATTAAGCATAATTAATTCTTCCTAAATTAATTTATGTGTTGTAGCACTTGAGCACATGTGCATCAGCCGCCACGTGACTTACGTCTAAACGTGTTGAGTTTTACCGAACTAGGGTGTCGTAAGAATACTATTTGCGAGCGCCTACGAGAACCAAGGAGGATAATGTTAACCTGCCCTTCACCCGATGGTTATGATCAGTTCCGTAACGGGCGGAACTGGGTTTGGTGCGCAAAACAAAGGAACCGACACGGTTCAGAGTTGACCATTCTACTTTACCTGAACTGTCACTGGCCGTTTTACATCTTCTGACTAATTAGATGGAGGCACGTATTATGCGTAGCCCGCGTTCACATGAGGCGAAAAGCTCAGTCAATCATAACGTTAGGGACGTTGATACGACGCTCTGATTGGCTGAGCCAGTTACACTGCTCATATGTATGCAGGCTCTGGTATAGACTGAGTAGTGTGTAGGCTACAGGCGCTACAGTAGTTTTTAGTCGTTCTCTGTTTATAAGATCAGGTGTTCTGATTATTTTTATACATTCTCTCTCTTTTATGGAACAAAACGTACTGAAAAAAAAAATTTGCTTATGTGCAATATACTGGGATGTTGACTAAGTAATATAAATAATTATATTAATAAAAACACTAATTTGAATTTTAAAAACATTTGTAGAATAAATTGCCATCAAAATAACTGTCCGGGGCTGTTTTTTTTAAAAAAAGAGAAGATTGAAAATATAAGAAAAAATTTAACTTTAATGTTTTTCTTTGGAAATCATGTTCACTTCTAGTTCATTCAGTAGCTTTTGAGCTTGTCAACTGTATTGTGCAGTTGTGTCACTCCTGGCTATTGTGTTTTTTAAGCACCCGCAGAGAGGAACCAAGTTTCTATAAACGTTGTCTGATGATCAGTTAAATTTGTCTGTCATTTGGCTATTTTATCTTTTTATCGTATTTCAAAACAGTCGTATTATATTTTCATTTGAATTAAATCTGCCTTCTACAAATAGTCGGCCAGCTGCCTCCTAAACTGGCCAAGGCATGGCGAGGGGTAAGATGCGACCCCACAGCAAACCCCTCTCTCGCCATCGGAAATGCCCGACCTACCAGATGCAGGTTTTTATAGGGTTTGTCCTGCATTACTTTTAGGTGAATGCCGTGTAGGATCCTTAAACCCGGGGCCCTAGTTAACACTTGGCTACCTTCCTCCACCCTTCCGCATCCCCCCTTTAAAATCCCTTTCCTATGCTATAAGAGGGGAGTTGCCACATGTGGATTACCCTATACATAGCCTGTCTACGCCCCCCAAAAAAATAGTAGTCCTGTGTCATGTGAAACTGAAACAGAAGGGAAATGATAATTCAAAATCAAACCAGGAAATCGAGAAACAACGTAGGCTTCATGTAATGATGATATTATTTGGTTGATGTTAAATTATAAAATATTGATAATAATGCAAAAATAGTAGATTTAAATGATCACAAGATGCCACTTAACTAATATTTGTGCAACAAAGTACCAGAGGTCGACGTTAATTGAAGTGTTTATCCTGATAGAGAAAATAGACAGATTTATATTAAAAAATGGTTTGTACTCAGAAATTGGTTGGCATATTGAAAGCGAAAAGGTGCACTGTTCTCTTTCCAATTATTACTTTTGTATGGACCACTGCAGGGTTTCCAGACTGGCAGTATTTAAATCCTTTGTTACCACGTCATGGAAATTCATTAGCTGCTATATAATAAAAAATAGTTATGTCGAATCAAAAACATCCGAATAAAAAATTAAGAAAGGTGGTTTTACAGACGATTAAGTACAAGAAGAAATTTTAAAACAAAAAAAGTGGAGGCATATTTTAAAGGTTACTTTGGACGCCATTCTGCATTGAGTAAGACATAATGACGCTTTGAGAGAAACTTGTAAAAAAAATTGGTCACCCCAAATTTCTGAAGAGGATAGAATTAATTAGTCATTACGATCTTATTATTGCGCAACATATTGAAAATCTTAGCACTGCCTTCAGTCATTCTACGAATATGGAGCAAGTTATTCCCTTGCATAGTCTTCCTCTTTTCAGTCCCTTTCCTATGCTATAAGAAGGGAGTTGCCACTATGTCGAATACCCTATACCTAGTCTATCTACACCTTCTTCTTCTAGTCTTGTATAGCGCAGGTGAACCTTCCCAGAAGGAGGTAGCCTCTCCTTGGTTTTTTGGAACTAAGGTTCCCACAAGCCGAGGCAGCTCGGTGTATATCCACCATGTGGATTACCCTCATGTAGCCTGTTCCCCTAAAATAATCCAATGATTATGAAATAGTGCATGTTGGAGGCATTGTATGTTAATTTTGAGTTAAGAAAATGGAACTACAGTTTTTTAACCATCTTCGTAGGAGTATTGAAAATTTCGAAGATCTTCTTATTCGGATAGAAAAATCCATTCAACTCCACAACACATCTTTCAGGAAATGTATGATACCTCCTATACAAATATTGAAAAATCACAATCGCAAAAAAAAAATAAGTGATATTTATCTGATATTTAAATTATAATGAAATATATTAGCAAAACATACAAAATATACAATAAAAATTCAAACACCACTAATCATTTCATCCCTATTTTCAGACTTTACAGATGAATTCTAATATTTCAAGAAAAATAAATATCTAAATCCAACTGTTTAGTGGACACTCATTGTCCATTTCACAGTTTTAATTATCGCGTCTCAAGAGCTCTAAAGCTTTTAGAAAGTGTAATAACGGGAGGATTTTTCAGAGAACTATAAACTTATATCTGAATTGATATTGTAAAGTCTTGTAAAGTTTTACATAATTTTGTTCTTGAAAGGGACGGCTACCAATTGACGGATACTTTATCTATAACTGGGGTTAGAAGTATAAAGAGAAGTGAATGAGTACGAGGAGGAATTTAAAAAAATAACGTAAGAAACGCGATGATGAATTACTTTTTAACTCAAACGGGCTCAGTAAAATTGCAGTTGTTCTACATTTAATATTTAGGAAAACAAATCTGACAAAATCTATGTTTAATAAATATTGTTTTTTTTGGAACTGCCACAATTTTGAAGATGCTAAAATGAGATTTAAGAAAATCAATATATTGTATTGTACTCTCCATATTCCGTTCTTTCTTCATCATCCATTTCTTAATTCTCAGCAAACTTTTTCCCAAGCATTTCTATTCTACAATCTATATTTATGTAGTTCTCTAGTTTTTTCCCCAAAAACTGGGCGATCATGAATTAAATTTATAAGTAGATGTACATCATCTGTGATGTGATGGAAAAAATATAAGCACAAATGCATTTTACTTGAAGAACGCAAATGACGAACAAGGAAAAATGAAGACTAGAGGAAGTCGGGTCGGGAAGATGTGAAACGCTCTATAACTTCATCACCCCCTAGGCTGGCGCACTTGAACGACTGCAGTAGAACCTGGCCCCTGAACGACGACACCGTTCCGGCCTAGGGTGAAACGTCTCATGAGATTTTTAACCATTCTGTAGTGAATCTGATGTTGTTTAACCGATTGTCGGGTAAGGTTGAAACGAGCCTTATAAGGCACTTGCCATAGACGCTTCATGTCCTCGTTACGGCACTGGTTATGATTCAAGTGAATGTGGATCGAAAAGTGGAAGCGAAGGAAATGATAGATTTGCAGCTTGGTGGAGGAGAGCGAGAGATGAGAGTTGATGGACGAATGGAAAGGAATAGTTTACGAGAAATTCAGATAAATGGAGAAAGTAAAGGGGAGATAAGTTGTGTATATAAGCTAGTAAACTTTTAAGACTTGTGTATGGGACTGAGTAGATCATGTTTTAAATAGGAAGCCACGTCTGGAAACATACCTCTTCCGAGCTAAAACCCTTTTGAAACGTTCATGTGATCGGGTCGTAAATTTGTTCGCCGCAGATAACGGGTTAAGTTACTTGATCCTCCTACAAGTACTTGGCGTGTTGTTGGATGCTGTGCCATTAAACGTCTGAACATGCTTTGGCGATTTACGCTGCCACTATTCCTTTCAGTTTTTTCTCATTTTAATTTATTTTGTAAAATATAACTTTTTCTTTTGTTCGCAATTAAAATATTTTTTTGCCCGTAATTTATAAATCTTCCCAAATATACTTTTACTTCCATCAGCTGTTGTCTGTGGATCGTATGTTACAAAAATTGCGCATCCTCAGGGTTGTGACTGGCAGCACTGTTAACATTTAGGCGGCGACAATCAGCTGAGCGTTTGGCTAACGTAAAATAAAACAATATACGCGGGTGGTTCAATAAGTAATGCCTCCTTTTCTATTCTCCTTAATTAAGTTAGCTACGTGAAAATTTTGAATGTGACGCAATTCCTCAAACATTCTTCTACAAGCCACTACAGTAACAATTTCCAAAGTCAACTGCACTGCACCCTCTTGCAAAATGGCTGACAATGACGTACGTATTATACAGCGTTCTGTGATTGAAATCTTAAATGCGGAAGGTGAACCGCCCATTCGCATTCATGAGAGGCTGAAAAATGTGTATGTTGATTCAACACCACTGTTAGGCGATGGATTCGTCGCTGTAACGAAGCTAAAGGGCAAACACCGTCGGCTGGTGAAAAGCGAAGCGGCAGGCCTGTTACTGCAGTGAATCCACCGCCGTGGAATGCGTGCCCTTGTTAAAAAGTGGACAAAAACCGTGGAAAAGGACGGAGACTATATATTGAAAAGTGAAAATTTAATCATTATTGTTGTGGGTTTATGCTGTGTAAATTGCAGTTGACATTGTCTTGACAAATAAAACAGGAAATAATATGAGGCATTACTTATTGACTCACACTCGTAATAATAAATAATAGCAGAAAATAATCACCACATTATAATGAAAGTAATTCAGCATAAATATGCGCTAAGTTATTAAGCAGTTGTCAACTGTCTGTATTTATTGTGTAAATAAATAAATGGTATATATTAAGTTTCGGCCATTTTATTTGATCTTGATATTTCCAATATTAGAAGATATTACAGGCATGGTGTGTGTCGCACAGGTTGACGCAGAGGAGTTGGAACGGCGACAGCAGTATCTGAAACAGCAGCGCGATAAGCTGCTGGTTCTGAAGAAGAGCGAACGCCAGAAGAAGCTGAAGGCGGCGGAGGTTGAGTCCGTGGCCAGACCCAAGTCTGCCAGAGTTGCGCAGGCGGCGCTCGCAGGTCAGCAGGAGGCTCCCAGTCAGGCGTTACAGGTCCGTAGGGCCCTGGCAGACAGACTGCGCTCAGAGGTAGTCGGCAGGATCTGATCCCGCCGCAGCTCTACACAAACTTCTCTTTATTTGCATATTCTCATTCACATTTCAGTTAGCTTCATTGTTGGCAATGAAGAGGGATGTTTACTTTGGAAACTTCCTTTCGCCGATAGTTTCTTCTCTCATTGACAATATAAAGCGCGAAAATAAAAGTCCAATCAACGAATTGCCTCAAATAACTCATTTTTATTCTTTGGAAGGGGGGCGTCAGTGTATTCCGTAAAGTCCAACAAAATTCTGGTTTCCGGTCGAATTAAATCGATTCTTAAAAGCAAACTACAGGTTTTTTATATTTTAAATCGTGCTTAATGGCCTAATCCGTTAACATTTAGTATAAAACACTCTAACCAATTTGAATGTCCAGTAGTGATTTAAATGCGCTAATTCTTAACTCCAGAACTGAAATCGTACACTCATTCATACTTTTCTGGTGCTTTTGTTCTTAGGCCTAGTACACACTTGTATACAAAGTCGCGATATTTTGTATCTGGACAATGTCTATTGACAATCGAGCACAAATTCTTGTATGTAGTAGACACACTTTCAGAATAAAATCGCAGAAAATTGGTCTCACGTCTGAAACGGGAGACTTGAGACAATTCTCAGAATTGTTAGACCTAATAATAACAGGCAAGAGATGCCCCGCTCTTCTTCACCTGACTAATTTTTTTATGCTCCCGATGAAAAGCTGTTTTCAAATTGTGTATTTTTTTTCTTCGCGACCAACGGATACTTAAAATTTTTTGGCCAGCTTTTCTATAACTATTACCGATTTTTTTAATTCTTGATTAGAGACTTCCCACAAACATGATGTTAATCTTCTATTAAAAGTTAAACTGTCTTCGTTGGCCACATATTGTTAATGAACAAGAAAAAATAAAATAAATTAACGAAGCGTTCTCTACAACTCACAGAGGATAATTGGGGATCATGTCTACAAAAGCGTCCACACTACGAAATATTGCGCAATTGTCTCACATTTCTCATGGGAGACCAATGTTCTGCTATTTTATTCTGAAAGCGTGTCTATATGCAAGAAACTGTCGCTCGATTGTCATAGATACAAAATCGCCCGACTTTGTACAAAATAGTGTATTAGGAATTACATATATTCTTGGTAGCTTGGGTAATAAAATTCTAATTTAGGGCGACTAAAAGTACTGGCTACAAAGTTCTATTTTGGCACAATTTCTTGCTACCGGAAGTGGACTGAATGCTAGCACATTTTTAGGTCAACCATGTCTCAGGACTACGAAGAGGTGTAAATCTCTGTCAGTTGCACAACAGTGTCCATTATATTCAGTTTTCCAGAAAAGCTCGAACTTGACCCTCATACGTTGTCATAATTAATCCTTTTGTAGTTGACTAGACATCTACATGAACTCTGGGGCAAAGTTGACACCATAAGTCATAGTTCTACAGTCCGTAAAGTAATGATTAAATACAGTTGGATTTCAACATTAGTGAAGTCTTTAAAATTTAGAGTTCAAACTGCAAATTCATGTTTTTAATTGCACTTTGCTGATCGAAAGTTGGTACCGTCTGGTAATCGGCACAGCTCTTGGTCCTCCTGTATTCTGTAGCCTCATCATACTCACACATCTGCTATTGTTCTTAAATATAATAAAACTATCATTTTGATAATCATATCAATGTCTTTGCAATAGTACACCTCTACAAAAAAAAATGAATACAATTTTTTTCAAAAAACAATTTGTGATGTAGTCATAAACTTGATCTAAGTTATTATTTTCACCTGATGAAATAGAGGCTTAGGATATGAAATGATGAACCATGCTCAAATCCACCTTCGTCATGCAATTTACACTAAATTTAAAAAATACTAAGCTGTTAAAAGTACATAAAGTGCTTTCCAGAAGAAACTAAAATATTACTTAACCATAGCAGAGTTATTTAATAACTACAATTTAGTATAAAATAAAATAAAACTATGCAATGGAAAATATTTACTAGTGAATTAAATTCAATGCAGTAAGTAAAACATATCCCTAAATTCTCAAACTCAAGCAATTACTATTTGTGTAGGGCAATTAAAGGTAAGTGAAGGTTGTGATCCAAATAAAAATTATCTATGTCCAAAATTTAGATTACAATACAGAATAATTGAATAAAAACAAAATTATGCAACTAATACTACTCAACTATGAATTTTAAAATATGATTATGGTCATTTAATGAATGACTTGTACTGGTAACATTAAAATGTTTAAAGCAGTGAAATAACAGACAGTAAAACCCTATGTAAACATGAAATATTTGAACAAAAGATAAAATCATTGAAACCTAGAAATTTGATGTGGAATAACACCTACAAGAATTGTATGAAAACAAACTATAAATTAAAATATTAACTTGCTAAAGCAATAGTCTCCAACTTGAGACAATTTCTGTAATATATGTTACAAAGCTTTTTTTTGTGTATATATATATAATTATTGATTGAATAATCTAAATTCTTTTCTACAAGAATTAATTTTTATTTGGTGTCACAAATGTTAAATTAAATAGTTCCATTCCTCATCAGATTTTCTTCAAACTAAAATTTATTTCGATCATGAATTTTTAATTGGTAGCAATATTTTAAATTGCAAGTATTGAACTACCAAATGACACATTTTAAAATAATTTTACTTTATTTCAATCTAACCGCATAATTTACTAAACTATAACATTTGATACACATCCAGATTAGGGGACTGCCTCATTGGGTTACTGTCTTGTAATAACTAAATATGTTAAATAGTTAAGTGTTTATATCTAGTACTTGTGCAATAAGAATATGATTCTTTAGATACGGCGGGATTATGGTGGGAATACTGTGGCTCTATTTCACACCCACATTTATTACTGAGCATTTGCTCTAAATTGTAAACTCCAAAACTAATGGAGCATTGTCTCTCTTTTTAACTATTTTCACTTCTGAGTTAAATTGAGCACATGAAATAATTGTCAGAAAGTATGTAACTACTAAATCAATAATAATTAATACCACCAATAAACAATACAATTAATAGATGTCTCACAAAGTAGCATCAAATACAATTCACCTTAATTCTGAAGACCGAAATTGCAAAGCTGATATACTCAGGTGATACCACATTAATGTCTTCCATTTACAAATAAAATTAAAATAGAGCCCAATAAAAGGAAGAAATGTGACAAAGGAGTAAGTGGAGTAATCAAAGGTTGGTAACTTTTATCTATGTATTGACAAAAGCTATGTCAATTTATTATTATTTCCATAAAAATTGACCTCCAAAATACTGTTGCAAAAACTGTGTGTTACATTAACAATGCTGTCAAAGTTTATATTAGGAGCATATATCTTCGAATCATCTCAATTATAATAAATACTTGCATATTATAAATGAAGCATTGATTATTGCACGATGAATTTCCTATAGAGCCACTTCAAAATACATTTTAGAAAAGATAAAATTCTGCCAAATGAAATATAAAAATTCTGAAAAATGAAACTAGAAATTTATCTGCATAAAAATATTGACATTAAAATAAACAGGTTAATTATGACATAGAACTATAAAAAGTAAACCTTATAATAAAATGAGACTGTTATTCAGGAAATATAATTCCAGAAAAACAAATGATATTCTATTACCATTTTCCAATTTAGTACATATGCCTTTTTGTATTATAGTTAAAGGAACTAATATTACTCATAACATTTAATGGATCATAATCCAATTAATTAACACTTGTTCTTGTACAAGGTTCTTACAAAACACATTTTACATTAATTTTTTTTATTTTTGAATATAACTCGATTACAATTTACAATTAAAAATTTTCTCTCTGAATGATTCTACAAAACATGAAGACTATATTTTATAGCAATGGCAATACGCTGTAAGAAAGAGATGATAAATGATCCAATGATGAGGGTAAAAAATAACCAGTATGATATGGATGACTACTTATAATAAAGAGATCCAAATCATACTTGAGCCCCGAGGTTATTTTTTCCCACAGGTATCAATACAGAGAGTCAGGGATCATCCTGTCACAATAGTTTTATAAACACAAATTTTATTTTAGTATACAGGAACTGTACAGTTATAATTCCAATGGTTAATCCTTGACTCTCTATACACAAACGATAATGATGAATGAAGTCACTACGCTAGAGCCACTACAATTGTTATGCATTTGCAATGTCCAACACAGGCATGATTCAGCCCACTAAGAATTTGATAGGCCAAAACAAGAAGCACAAGAAAAAAATATTAAGTTTACTTTACACACCTACACAGAGTACATACAACAGAGGAAGCAACATGGGCTGTTATGCAAGAATTTTGGATGGAGCGGGCATAACAATAACAGCAATATAAATATACAATAAATATACACAAGAGACTGTGATTTAGGTTCTGTGGCCTTTTAAAATAAAGTACCAACTGCAATTTATTAAAATAAATCCTGAGGTTAATTTTATACCAAAGTATAAAGCAATAGTTCTGACCAGATTTATAGCAAGCAAATTTACAACAGAAGTGAGTTTATAAGAAATTTATAAAAACCACTATTACATTCTCACATTTACATGAGATATGATAGTAAAAGGTTTGCTTTAGCTGAATTTGTAAAATAGATTTAATACTAAATTGACAACTTGAATCATAGTTTTAATAATTCATTAAGCTAAGCGATATTGCAATAGTGACTCACTTAAAGATGGAAGTTAAAAAAATAAACAAATATCTCTGTGAAGGGACAGAAATGTACAACATTCAATTTAGGAACAAGTCATAATAATCTCCAACATTTTTAGTTTTTATATTTTATACAAACTGAAAAATAAGGTGACGGAAAAATAAAATCTACAACCTCTAAGTTCAAACCCTTCGCCCAAATTTTAACTATAACGTTCCTGAACTTGTGCCTATTTTGGTACTCAGGTACTGTACAATTTTTATATCCTCTGTAACATTGTACACGACACAAGCACATTTAGTCCAGCTATCACCACAGAAATCCAATACATTTGACTACACCCTTTTTCATGTCACACACCAAGTGCAGAATATATCGGTCATCCTTTAAAACAAACAATGTCAAGATCTGCCCCCAAATGATAGTCCTTAAACTATATGCATCAAATATTTAATATTGGACTTCAAAAGATAAATTTTATATTCAACCCAGTTTAGATGAAGCTAGATATTTCCATGCTGAAGTATATGAAGTGAGGTAACACTTTTCTCAAAATTTCAACATATTAATCCAGAAATGTTTTGAGGGTAACAAGCAATTGTTTTCAACATTTTAAAAGACTTAACATATGTTGCTTCATCTAAAATTTGGATTTAAGTAAATATTGTACTAATTCATTGTTCAATGTTTATAGTTCAAGTTGCAAACTTATGTACAGATCTTGTCTTAAAGCTAAAAACCATAACATTTCCAAGGGCACAGATGAGTAAAAATACCATTTTTGAGGTTTCAGGAAACTTCTGATTTCAATCAGGAATCACTTAGAACTGTTTTAAAATAATTTCATAATTCACACAATACTACCAATTTTTTCCAATAATTTCTTGTGAACTGTTAAATCTGCACTTTATGACAACTATTAAATGAATGTTAGCAAATGATATGTAAGGCAGTGCTGGACCTGATTTCGTTGGATGTGTTCTTGCTCGTTTCTTGCCCCCGATGGTAACTTTTACTTTGTTGTTTAATTTTTGTTTCTTGTTTGTTCAAGTACAAGAAAGAATTTTGTGCTTCCATATTATTTACAAATTGGAAGTAATGTACAGAAATGTTTCAATTGACATCGCTGTATTCCTATTAAAGATCACAACTCAGTTTATTTATACAATTATAAATTCATTGCTAAGAGACACTTTTTACAAATGTTTCACATTCTGAAACTTACGAAACACACAGTTTTAGTTTTCCACAAAGATTCGGCATTGACGTAATATGCATTTGAAACGAGATCACCCTTACTTGTAACTATCTTCAGTACTTGCAGATCACAAATTTACAGTTTTATATCACTGACACAATATTAACTTCAACACTGTTCTCACTTGGTCACTGATAATCCCTATACAAATCAGTTGTTTCTGGGATAACTGAAGCAGTAAGGCAGTGTAAGTTATTTCTGTCCATCAGTTTAAAATTGTGACACCATAACTTCAACACAATTTGTTCAAATTATATAAACATTAAAAGTTTGTTCTTGTATGAAATGATGAAAAAAGATGTTCTTAGATCCAAATAGTTAATTCACTTTTCACAAATACCGAAGAAGAATTGCCACAAATTCTGTGGTTCTTATAGAATGATGAGGTAGGGATGCCCTTCCCATTTCCACTATGTGTGAAACTATATTGTGATAAAACCACAACAATGGAGGACTATGTTAACCGTGCACGTTTTGCAGGAGATGTTAAAACATCAGCACTTTCATCATCTTCTTCTTCATCAGAATCTCCTTCATAGTCCACAAGTGCCTGAAATGTGAACAATCACAATAAATTCCAAATAACAACTTAGGATTATCATTCTGAAATCTAGTCTTCATTTTTTTTTTTTACAATTAACTTTAAATAGTATTCCAACTTTCATATTTATAGAAGTTAAGAAATTTGTAATTTTCCTCAAACACATTTAGAGTATTAATTTCATTTATTTACCATACCAATAAAGTGTATAATATATATATATATATATAAAATCATAGGTGTGGAAACGAAAGAGGAGGGGGGGGGGGGGGCAGTAGACTTAACTTAAATCAACAGGCGGCAAAGTCAGCAGGGACAAAATAATATTCTGAAGAAGGCATGAGCACCCTTCTTCAGGAAAGTAGGTCTGAACTGTCAGGTGTACAGTACAGACATACTTCCTTGAAGGGGGTTCAGGTCGTGCACTACTGCACAGCTAGCCGTTACCCATTAAAAATAGCATTACATATCTGTTAGCCACAAACTATAGCATTATTTATGAGTAACAGCTAAAACCTCCAAAAATTTCCTCCTGTTGTGAATGGCAGTGCCAAACTTTAATTTCAGGGAGGCCACCTACTTTCCTTTTTCAGCCAACACAGTCATATTTCTCCTGAAGGAGAAGGCCAATGCTTCCGAAAATTTGGAAATTTTCCTGAAACTGAGTTTCAATTTCAGATAAGGTAAGTGAATTACCCTCTTTCTCTGTTTCCTATCCAAATTAACTATACACACACACACACACACAATGTCAGGAACTAATTTGGTGACAAAGTCACATTTAATCTTGGATAGTGAGGAAGGATAGAAATAAAATTCAGAACCAACTAACAGAAAATTTTGAGACTAACCAAGGATTAAAGAAAGAGGATGGACTGGCTCCGATATTATTTAATTTGGCTCTAGAATATGCCATTAGACAAATAAAAATAGATACAACCAAAACTATAGCATACAAGTCATCACAAATAATGGAATATGCTGATGATGTAGTAATAATATCAAGAACAACTAAAGCAGCAGAGTAGGCATATAAAGAAATAAAGAAACATGCCAAAACGGTTGGTCTAGAAATAAACTAAAACAAAACAAAACTGATGATTCAGTCGCGTAGGCAAATTTGGAAAAAAAGGATGGATGGACATAGATGGAGATGTGATAGAAATAAGCGATGATATCTGGGATCCAAATTCCACAAAGATAGAGATGAACGGCATGAAATCAGCAGAAGAATGAACTTAGCAAATAAATCGTATTTCTCACTACTACCAGCTTTCAAACTAAGAACAACACATAGAATAACAAAAATGAGGATATATAAAACCATGATTAGGCCAATACTACATTATGGAAGTGAGGACTGGACACTAAACAAGAAAGAGGAGATAGTGATTAATATCTTTGAAAGAAAGATCCTAAGAAGAATTTGGGACCCAAAAAATGAAAATGGTATATTGAGACACAGATATAAGGAAATATATTACCTGTATAAAGAACCAAGCATCGAATCTGCTATTAGATTAAAGATAATGAAATGGATATGACACGTGCAACACACTGGAAAGGAAAGGATGCCTTTCAAGGCATTATATAATGATATGGGAGGTAAAAGAAAGGCAGGAAAACCAAGGAACTGATGGATAGACGAAGTAGAGAAGAACAGCTTTAGACAGAGAAGTTTGGAGGAAGCTACTATATATATAATGGAGTACCTTTTTAAATAATGTAGTTGATTTTACTTCTCCAGTTGGACTTTGAGGTAAGCTACCAGTTGTATTATTACTCAAATTATTATTTAAAATGCCTCCTGTTTTATTGCTGTTATTAATAAGTTTTGGTCCATTTCCTTCAGTTTTTTTATCAATAATTTTACCTGAAACAGTTCAAAATTCATAATTTAAATTTTTAATGTGAGTAAACATAAGATGAGGATGTATTAATCATCTTATTTAAATTCAAGAGATTGAAAAATGTTATCATTGATTCATCTCTAATTTTAGTTATGAATATAACAATACGCTAGAATCATGGAATTATACTAGATTTCAACATGATACTTATTTTAAAGACAGGAAAATGTTTTACCTATTGAATCTAAGTCTGAATCTAGTTTTTTCCCCAATATATCATTTGTTGCAGGCACTACTGCTTCACCATCATCAAAATCATCATCCTCATTAAACCAAATTTCTTCTTCTTCTTCTAACTGGCGTTGGTCCCTTCGGTACCGGCTATTCCGTAGTATAGAAGGTACGCTAGAACATATGGAACTGTTGTACATTAATATTCTCACCACAAGCTATTTTCTGACATTAACACATTAAGAACAGAAAAGTGCAGAACAAATTAATTCAGAAAAACTTTAAATTTAAGCTGCAAATATAATGACAAGAGCTTAGTAGACATACTGTACTTCTTGTAAGATGTTAACACTTGATAAAATTTGATTTGCAAACAGAAACTTTAAAAATCCATACATCTGTTCTATTTGTATCTTGAATGTTTATTATTGAGCTGTATAATATATGAATTAATAGTATCTAATTTACTAAAATAATATAAGCCTTATTATTTTGTAAGTTACATGTAACATTCTATCTGTTCTATTACATATGAAATTTTCTTTGCAATTAAATCAATGAATTGAAATGTTAATCATTACAATTTATTCCATATATTTCAACAATAGTGTACTGTTGAAATATAATTACTATAATTATCATTTGTGTTCTTAACTATTTGTTACAGCAGTATAAAGAATTATTTAGGAATTGTCTTAATACAATACAATTAAAATTTTTGATACTATTATTTATTTTTTTACAAAATTAAAACACATTAGAAAAATATTATTTTTTATCTTTAGATGTTGATGGCTCCTGATCATGTTTTTCGTATTTTTTTTTAGCTATAAATTGTTTTGAAACATTGTTTTTTAATTTCTTGTAAATTTATCTTCAATTCATAATGTATTAATTTTTACAATCAGCCAAGTTTAAACACTTGAAATTTGCATCTCACCACTTTTAGCTGTCCAGACATTATTCATAATAAAAATGTTCTTTGTACTAGTGACAATGTTCCAGGTTATAGCGCGTTATTTAGGATAGGCGTCTTTTAATTGATTTTCCTGATATTTTAGTCAGTTTATTTAAACGCGGGAGTAACCATGTTTATCGAACGTCGGCAAATAGTACCGCTTGGTGCCAGTCAGGCTGGGGTTTTCCCGTCAACAAGCAACAGGTGTGGAGAGTCTCGCTGATGGAATCATCTAGGACCTGTGATTGGTCCATAATAAATTAAATGGACCAATAGGGAAACAGTTGGTCCCACAGGTCGGGAGAAGTGGAGGCCTAGAGGCATTCTGTTGCTGATGCTGACTAGAGGAGGTTGCTTGAGAAGTAGAGATTCACCAGCGAGATATACATCGATGACCAGCAGCGAGGGACGTCGCTGTGTTGCAGAGACCCCAGTCAGACTGGTAACCAAGGTCACAAATCTCATAGTTGCGTAGAGCATTTCTTTTATAAAATTCGTTTCCAGGGTCATAAAGTAAACAAAATGCATACTCAATTAATTTCTTCACATTTTCCATTAATTGTGAATTGACCATAAAATCTTGAACATTTCAATCCATTTTTGTGATGTAGAGTCAGTGTGTTTAAATTTAGTCATTTCTTGGATTTTAATTATTGTCAATACTTCATGAAAAAGTTCAACATGTATTAGTTTTAATTTCTCTTTTTATTAAAATTGTAGATTCTTCTATTTCGTCCCAAATAAGATTTTGGTTAAAATTAATTCAATGAATCTTATTGCCAAAGCTATATGTTCATGAAGATAAATATTTCACACAGTTTTCATGGGAAAAGAATAACATCACCTATGAAAAGCTTTTTATTGGCTTCACCAGATTCTTGAAGTTTTATTAATATTCATTTGCCTCCCTTAGGTATGAATTCTTGGTTCTTACATTCATTTATATCGTTTATGTAAAATATTGATCGTATAGCATTATACGAAGTCCAGAAATGACAATTAAAGTAGAGTTGGACTTTTCTATTTTAACAATTATCCAATTGAACATTTATAGAGGACCGAGAAGAATATATATGTGGGAGAATCCATTAAGGAATTGGAACTAATTTGGTGACAAAGTCACATTCAAACTTGGATATTAATGAAGGATATAAATATACATTAAAGCGTAATCCTCCTATTTCTCCTATTTGTTTCTATCCTTCCTTACTATCCAAGTTTGAATGCTATATATATATATATACATACACACACACACACACTTCATTTGTCGGATTTCAAATGTGAGCAAGCATTTTCAGGTTGCATTAAGTAATATCATTTCAAGCCTTCAAATAGTATTGCTGGTGGTAAACTAAAAAGTCTAGAACTAGAGTGTGGTAGTAATTTTTTGTATCCAACTTGCACACAATCACAAAAAAGTTTAAGATTTATCTCTGACCATATAGATGTAAAATATTTGTAAATGTTTATCATTACTAGTTCTTTATCTATAGGTAAATTATTGGATGCATATTGAACACAATTGTGAATAAATGCTCTCTACTTCATATACTTAGCAAATCACAACAAACAAATTGAAATTTTGTAAACACATTAATTTTTGCTTTACACGAGGCTCCACCAACATAGTGTATTATCAGCACAAAAAACAACCATTTTATTGGTTAACTTACACTTTTTCGAACATTTTAGTCACATATTTGGTTAAAATATGTTTTATTTTAAAATCTCAGTTAAAATACCATATTTGACCAGAACCATTTTAACATCCTGCTTATTTGAACAGTCTAATGTGATTGAAATGTAGTTTGTGACTTCTATTGTATGAAGAAAATCTTTAAAAAGATAAGGATAAATCTCATTTCCTGTAAACGACATTCTCCTGCTTATTTTTTAATAAGATGAAATTCCTTTTGTAAGGAACATATAATGTACATTTTCATTTTCCCAAAATCTCAAGTCAAGGAATACTTAATTTAACACTTTAAAGAAGCACAATGTATGTTAAATAATGCAAACCAGCTTATCTCACTCCAAAACACACAAATTTAAGCATGATGTACAACTGACTTTTCTCTCTAAGCTCTTCAAAATTATACTGGATAACAGACAGGTCAATCAAATATGGACTGTCCATAAAAAATACCTATGTATGGTAAGCCTACTCATACCTAGAAAGCCTCTTTATGGTTGAGATTTTACCAACACACATTAACAAATATTTGTGATGGCCTTCCAAAGAAAGATATATAAAAAAATAACTGATTGTTACAATGACATTTCCATAGCTGAAGAGCCCACATGGTGGCATCATCTACGGTAAGTAAGAGAAGATTTAATGGTGTGCGTTGCAATGTGAAGGAGGTTCCATATATAGATAAAATAAAAGCTGGACTTATTTGACTATAAGAGCCACAGAGTTTGTGTAAAAAAATGTGTTAAATAATATTGAAATTATATACCACACAATGTTTCTGCAATCCAATGATTCGAAAAATGCATGAGCCAGAAGAACCTGATACTACACAAAGCAGGTAACAAACTTAAAAGCAAATATATAAAAAAAAGAAGAAACAAACAGTATGGAAAAGCAAAGAGGGGTTAGCAGAACAATAAATTGTCGAGTTTCATAGTATCAGTTTGTATTCTAATTGCAGTGATTTTCGATTTAATATGAAGTATTTCTGATATAATTCTGGAATAGTATCTAGCATCCCAAATCTACCATTTTACCAATCAAATAAATGTTTTGAATTGATAATGTGTTTGAAGACTACAAATTGTAGTGTTTTTCCCGTTGATTCTGCAGTCTCCAAACATATAATCAATTCAAAACATTCATTTGATTGGCAAAATGCTAAGATTTGAAATGCTGATACCAGGTACTATTCTCGAATTATATCAGAAATACTTTATATCAAATCTAAAATCACTGCAATTGATGTACAAAGTGATACTATGAAACTCAACAAAGTCTATAATTAATTAATAAGAAAGATAGCCAATACAAACAAAAAAAAGTAAAATAAATACCACAAAATGTTTCTGGGATTCTTGTTCCTTTTGTCAGGTGCTAAGAAGAGCCTAGAGAAACACAACTGCACTTGTCAGTTGACAACATTCAAAAGCGACGAAAACGCAACGTCAAGGAGTGCCGAAGGGTTAGCGCAACAATAAGGGAGCAACAACAATGGGAAAACAGAAGGTTTAGCGTAATAATAAGGGATCATAGCAATTATTGAGTTTCATAATGTCTGTTGGTACATTAATAGCTGAGATGTTTGATGTAATGTGAAGCATCTCTGATATAAGTCTGGAATTGTACCTGGTGTCAATGTCTAAAATCTTAGCATTTTGCCAATCTAATGTTTATTAGAATTGATTATATGTTTGGAGACTATATTTAAGTTTAATATTAAATATATGTTCTTTGATACGTGTATTTGTTTTTCCTATGTAGCAGGAATTACAATTAGAGCAAGTGATTTTGTAAACAACACAATGTTTGCTGTAGGTGTCAAGTAGGTCCTTGCGGTTTTAAATCAAGTATGCTATGATCCCTTATTATTACGCTAAACCTTCTGTTTTCCCATTTTCATTGCTCCCTTATTGTTACGCCAACCCTTCAGCTCTCCCACTGTCATTGCATTTTCGTCGCTTTTGAGTGTTGTCAACTGACCAGTGCAGTTGTGTTTCTCTAGGCTTTTCTTAGATCCTGACGAAAGGAACAAGGATCCCAGAAACATTGTGTGGTATTTATATTATCTTTTTTGGTTTGTATTGGCTATCTTTCTTATTCATTATTTTCTATCAGACATAATTTTTTTCATTTTAATGTCTATATTAATAACGATGAAAACCATGGACATTTATTATAATGATATAAATAACTGAATGACCTTACGTAAGAAGACTATTAATACATTTTATTAGAAAAAAATATCTGTTACCAAACGAAGGCTTTCCCAGTGTATATGATTAACAAGCAGTTCTCGTGATTCCAACCAGTTGAATACATTAAAATAAAACAACATTTTGAAATGTCATGTGAAGGTGATGGCAGTGACTGCTGTCAAAACATTGTGTTATTTCAATGTATTCACCCAGATAGAATCCCTAAGAATTGCTTGTTAAAAAATATCTAATTTATAACAACAAAGATGTTTCATCCCCTTCTGGGACCTCTTCAGGTATAGCAATTTTAATCTACAATTCAAAGAGCAATGAAATATGTATCAATAAAAATTTGTTTAATAACAAAATCAAATTCCTTTATTTAACTTAATTACAATTTTGTATACAATACTTTCTTCATACATGTTTTACACACAACTATGTAATTTTGATTATGATAATTTTCATTGCTAGGCTTCATAACAGGAATATTAATATGGTAGTTAATATTAACCAATCTGATTTAGAGGTATTTGTAAATCACATATGTGGGATAAGGATTAATTGATAGAATTTAGAAAACTTATAAATATTCGTTTTATGATAATTAGTACGATATTATCTGATGGCCTTGTCTACAAGATTATAAACCATTGTTTTTTTTGTGGGAGATATGATGGTTGGACTTAAAATATAAGACCCTTACTGAATAAGATACTATTTGTACCAATTGGTAATTATACTACTCTTCAAAACAATAACTAAATGGTGTGGTCCTCATTAATTTCAGAAGTGAATTTTAAATTTGGATGATTACTATTAAGTGTTGACCAAATTATAAAGAGCATGTAAAAACTCACATTAATGGACATAAAAATAATTTTAAATTAAACCGTTCATGTCAGTTACATCAGTTAAGATGGTAGGCTTCTAAATTTTACTTTTGTCAATATTATTAATAGGCAAAAGGATTGTATACAAAACTGTAAGTAAAATTAAATAAATAAATTTGCATATGTTATTAAACAATTTTTTATAATATATCAATGCTCTCTAAATTGAAGATGAAAAATTGTTATACCTGAAGAGGTCCCAAAGAGGATGAAATGTCTTTGTTGTTATAAACGAGATATTTCTTGTAATAAAATATATCAATAGTCTTCTGACCAGTAGCATAGCATGGGTTTCAGCTGCCCAGGATGGAGGCCAGATTCGCTGTCCCATTACTTAGGTATTTTCATCCAAAATTCTCTAAAATTTACAGAAATTCTAAAGCCCCCAAAAAGTGCCTTACGGGGCAGGTTGCCCCAGCATGCTTCTGACCCTAGGCCATTTATTTATTTATGATCCCTAATTGTTACACTATTTATTGATTTTCCAGTCTTTACTTTTGAGTTTGTCATCTGGTTTGTATCGTGTGTAGTACCGTTAGCTCTTATGTTTATTTAATCATCTGACAAAACCAACAAGGATTGCAGAAAGTTGTGCAGCATTTAATTTGTAATGTAATTTATTATCATTATACTTCATATTTTGTTTTCCTAATTCACTGTATATGCCAATATTTACAGCTACTGATTTTGTTTTGAAATATGTTACATTTATGGTGGCGGTTCCCTTGTATATGTATGAAGTATAAGATCATCATCATAATTTTTTCTATAAGAGATTTTTAAAATATTATTTAAAAAATTTATGAGGCTTCTAGGCAAGCTATGTCAGAACATTAACAGGATTTAATACAAATAAAATATTCAAGTAACTAAATATTTCTTAAAGAAAATAGTATATATAGATTCACTTATTACAGTTAATGTGACCCAATAGTGAATTGTCTAGCCACAAATCAGTAAGAGCGATATGCCTCAAACAATAAGCAATGTCTCAATTTCAATAATTGTTAACCTACTATATCTACTGACATCAATTAATTTCAAATTACACTTTTTTTATGTACTGTCTGAAGCAAATATTTATTTTAAGAAAAATGGCTGAACTAAAATCAAAAAATTATTAAGAAAACTTACTTATCCAATGTAGTTCTTTCCCTATCTTTCAGTTTATCTTGCCGTTGATCATACCTCAATTTTAATGCCTTAAAGGTCTGAACATAATCAATATCATCCAATACTTTTCCAAAATTTTCTACTACATGGGAACATAAAGATTTGATATCCTCCTGGAATAAAAATAAAATATTTATATCCTCTTACTATTTCTAGTTTAATTTTAGACTATTTGCTGATTATTGATGACATACCAACTTTATGAATTCAAACATTTCAAGAATAGCAGAATCCAGAAGATTGTACCTCCCATTGTTTCTGATGAAAGCATCTATTACTGGTGCAAACAGATTACCTTTAATAATGTATCTATTATAAAATTCATCTTTCAAGGCAATTATTTTTCGCATAAACCTCAGAGCACCTGAAAAAGTAAACGGTATGTATGAAAACTATAACATTTCATAAAGCAATAATCAAGTCTTTTAATATAGAATATAATATAATGGAAAACATCATCATCATCCTCGATTTCATAAAAGATAATACTATTACAAAAACCCACTTATTTATATACTTGCTTAATAGTTTTTATGCAATATTACTGTCTTTAGACATATATAGTTTTACGTCTGTGTAGATAAATTTGATATAATATGAGGACTGAAACATGTCGTAATTTAATCATTAATTAATGTAATACTTTTTGCAGTTTTATGTTACTGGCTGTTTTATCATCAAATTTACTTACTTTAGAATATTCAACTCTGAATTACAGTTTAATTGAATATTAACAGAAACTTTATACAGAATAATTGGCTAAGAAGTAAAAATTAAATTATTAATTTATTTATTTACTCTAAAATAATAATTAATTAAATATTATATGACAATGAAGTTAAGCATTTCTTTCTGAAAAAATGCATGTATTCAGAGAAGTTTATGGAAAACACAATTATGTTGTTAATTCTGAGACATTAAAAATATAAAATTATTCCTCTACCATATAGTTTTTAAGAATTGTAATATTGAAATGACACTTCAAACAACCCACTTACACAATACTAGAAACGTATGGGTTGATTTCATAAGAACAAGTATTCGCCGCAGGAGGTCCTTATTAAGTATCCAATTTTTTATGTGGTATGTATGATGCTCAACACAAAATGAAAGGAGTTCCAGAATTAGCCCTAATAATTGCACTGTTTGATAATCTTCTTTGGCTGGGTGATCTTCCACTGTATTCGCCAATAGAGGAGCTAGAAAAATAGCATGATTAGGTAGTTATTTATTGCAGTTATGGTAAATTATAAATAAAAAACATTAAACAGGTTTTTAAAAAATAACTTTTTATACAAAATCTGTAATGCTATGCCACTTCAGTTATATTTTGAGATTATACTTTTACTCTGCCAAGACATAGCAAGCATCGCATAATTACAATTAAAATAGCCTTTCCAATTATACAGAATTCCTTGAAAATTATTTTAATTTATTCACATTAGATATGTATACCAAGTTGGGTAAATTGACTCTTTTAAGTGACTAGAAAATACAAACAATTCTTATCATAAGAATTTGATGTTGTTATAAAACTTCAAAAGGAAGTTTAATGTAATTATCCAATTGTCGTATGAAAATTATTACCTATTAGAACATGCACACTATGCTTGTAAAAATAATTTAAAAAATCTGTCTTTTCTGATTTGTTCAGGGATGCAAGCATGTTTTCTGGGTCAAGCAATATCCTTAGAATACCCATTAGCTGCACAGCACCTCCCAATTCAGGATCATTATCACAGATCATTTGTTCAATTACAACATTGATCAACATCTGATCCTGAAAATAATGTTAAAAATATTTTTTACTTTTGAAACTAACATATTAAATATAGAAAGAAAGGAAAATATTTGAAGAAAAATATTTTAAGTTAAGGAATGTTGAAACAAATTAAAGTAACATACTTCATCAGTATTGTTGGTTTGCGACAAAGTGTATTCACGAACTACGGACGGAGAGTATTCAACAATGTATGTAAGAATATCAATGGATGCTGTTTTTGTTTGCGGATCATCAGCACCAAGAGTAATTTCTAATGCAGGAAGTATTCCTAGCGAAGACAACGTCTGTAAAAACAATAGAATATTCATGTAAGTATTTTCCATGTAAAACAATTAATTTTAAATAGCTGTATAAGTACCTTGTAAAATGAGTCCTTTCCAGAAGGCTGCAGATTCTGAGAAAAATTACAGAACTCTTTCAGAAAAAGTACTAAATCTCTTCTTTTGGAATCGTCAGTAGATTCATCCGTAAGTAATGCAAATAATTCACTAAGAAACTTTTCATCATCCTAAAACCAGAGTCCATGTTAAATAAAATCAAATTAAAAAATAAATCAACCAAATACTATTAAAGATTACTGTTCACCTGAATAAGTTGAACAATTTCAACTTTATTAAAGAAAATAAAACTTGATAGTGTTGAAAGCATATTATCCTCAAATACAGAAGGTGTGGGAAGAACTACATCTTGAATATATTGGACACGGTATGTTTGGTGAATTTTAGCCAGGAGTTCTGGGTTAGTGATTGGTATTACTTCCTTATACCTAAAAGAATAGATATTCATATCATTAGGATGAATGAACATAATATTTACATTAATTATGAAGAACAATATGACTAAATAGCTTCAATTTATTTTATATAATAAGATAAAATAGCTAAATGACAGACAAAATAAAATTATGATATAAATACACCACATTTCTGGACACTTAATTCCTTTCATCATGTGATTAAAAAACCACAAGAGCCAAGACTGACTCAACTGCACAATACAGTTGACAAACTCAAAACAGAAGTATTATATTTTCATTTCTTTTATAGAATTTTCTAATGGTCAAAAACAAAACATTAATATAATATAAAAGATAGCTAGTTTAAATTTCACTTATAATACAGGAGTAAAAAAAATTAATAATACAATAGATCTACAAACTTTTCTAAAACATTTTAAAATAAATTCCACCTTATTATGAGGTTTGTTTGACAAGTCTGGTGAACTTTTACGAAAGAGCAGGAAGTCTGGTAAATTTTTACGAAAGAGCAGGAAATTTTTCACTTCCACACTGTTGTTGGTAGCACGATTCTTTCAAAGATATTTCTTAAAGTTTTAAACATATGCCAGTTGTAGTTTATTGCTGTCAGCATTCTGTAGTGTTAGATATGTAGTCAGATTGACCCAATGGATAAAACGAATTTTGTGCTGTTATCAAACACTTTCATTTTAAGGTTGCACAGCTGCACAAATAATAACCAAATTCGATAACGTGCATGCGGACTCTGCACCAGCATTGAAGACCATTTTCTTCTGGATTCATGAATTTAAACCAGGTTGCAGAAGCACAGAAGATGAAACTCGCTCCTGCTGCCCAATTGAGGTCAAAAAGTAAACAATATTATTATGGATAATCGCAGACTAAAAGTATGAGGTAGCAGATGCCGTAGGCTTCTCAATTGAACAAGTGCATTTCATCCTCCATGAAAAAGGTTTGTGTGCGTTCGGTACCACGACTGTTGACATTGGAAAACATTCAGAAAAACATTTCAGTGCAGAATCTTGGTGGGAAGAAATCATCATACCAATTAGTGATCGAGGCTGATACAGAGAGAGTATTTTACATTGTTTTGTGATGGGTTGAAAAAATTAAAAACTCACTGGGCCAAATGTATAGCCAAGTAAGGAGACTGTGTTGAGAAATAAAGTAAGTTTTCTAAAAAAAATATTTCTTTTTGTTACACTTTTACCAGACTTATCAAACAACCCTCATAAATTTATGATACATAACATATGATTAGGACAATAATCCACATACATATTGTGCCTGGAGATGAGAAAGTTATAAACAGCAATTCAAAATAGCTTATGGGGAAATGTGGTGTTATCCTGTCTGTGGAGCAGGTTCAATTTATGAAACAGCCTGGCATGGAATATTTTTAAATGCAGACAATAGCCTAGAAAAATCTAGCTACTGTGAAAATATATGAGCTTTAACATATGAATCTCAGGAATTATTTGAATGTGATTTAGCATATCTATTAGGAAATTGTTATTGAAGAATACAAAAATAACTTTTTTTTTCATGTGATAGGTTTTAAAGTAGCTGTTTGTACACGAGCATAAGGTTCCATTAATTTTTCCATTTTTATAACAGACTTCACACCTTTCTTGATGCTTTGGTTTGATTCCTATTGGGCTTGAACTCTTATTTAGACAATAGGCATTGTGTGACACATATGGCTCATTCTTATTTTCAACTAGTTGAGTGCCAGTGTTGCCTGGGTATTTATTTCTATTAGAACAGAAAATGAATTAATTCAAAATTAGTCTCTTTAGTTAACCCCCTTTCCATGCTCACCCCAGGTTGAGAGGGCTGAACTAGAACTGAACAAGCATCAGTGTGTCATTGTTCACTCTTAACAGACATTAATGAGACAGTTTGGACATTCCCCCTTCTCCTCTTCTATACCAATGGGGTCTGAATTCAATTCAACTCAACCATCATGATCAATTTTAAATATTGAACTCAACGAACCCTAAACCTCCATAATCGCCACCAATACATGTCATTTTGAATATTTTCTATCTTGTGTATAACAAAGACCAATGGGCAGGTAAAAACACTTAAGTTTCAACAACTGTTTTTTGAGTAATTCTATAATCTATATAATAATTTTATAATTAATCCCCTCTCACTCATTTCACATTTCTTAATCAGCAGTAGTTGTTTCATTGTTCATTTCAGAAATACCAAAAATTATAGATTCAACTATATTATGGCCCATTTTAGATGAATTTCCCTTTTTTCACTGTCTTTCCCAGGCACTCTATGCCAAGGATCTGAACGTCAACTTAACTAGCATGGTCAATGCCAGAATTCAACTTATTAATCCTTAAAACCTTTGATTCAATGCTAATATTCACATTATTTACTGTCACCTGTTCCCCCCTCAAAATGGGCACAACACTCTCAAGCCATTAGTGATTGAAATAAGATTTTAACTGTATTGAGGGTACCACCACTAATCTCAGCAACCCAAAAAACATTTATTTAACAATAATAGTTTTGCATTATTTTCAAGTGCCACCCACTCAGTGGTTCTGAAGGTGTCTTTTGCTCAGTTTGTTCCTAAACCAGAAGTAACATACTAAGTTTGGTTGAAATTTCTCCACAGATTTACATCCATTTTTATTTATTATTGGAATTATATTAGGTAGAAAACAATAGAAGTAATTTATCAACAAGTTCTACTGTAAATTTCAGTGTTTTTAGCTCATTTTTAAAAAATAATAAACTAATTAAGTACAATAAAAATTCTGAGTACTACAAATAATTATTTCATTTCTTTCTTTTCTTACTTACCATAAAAAAGGAAAACAATTGGTCTTTAAGTCTTCCATAAATTAATTATAGTCTATTACAGAAAATGGGTTCCTCCACTACTTCCTTTGCTTTTGTAAAAACTGATATTAATGCATTTCTGTGATTTCTATGATCACGGTGTCAAGGCTTCTTCCAAATCCATTTTATAACAAAAACAGACAGATTGCAGAGCAACTTATCAAAAAGTTTTAATTTTATTTTACTTTAACACCTTCAGGACATTCTTTTTGATAAGATAAAGAACCCCTTTACAAACAGAGTTTCAGTGTAGCATATTTAAAAATTATATTAACTCATATTGATAACACAACTAGCTCCGACTAGACATATATTTTGATGTATTAGAGCCTTCATAATGATCTAATTTTACCTTGCTAGTTGTTTCAGGTACTGCCTATGTCGTTTAGGAGTAGGGGAAGCTGGATCATATTCCAAACAGCCGACTACATCAAATATGGTTTCCTCTGTAAATATTATGTTAAGAAATAAAATATTATTGTGTTATGATAAATTATAATATTCAGTAGTAAAATGATTTATACCTCCAAACATTACTTCAAACAATGCATTTTTGTTTAGTAAAAATATATTTTTAAAAATTTCATAAAGATAATGAAGGCCTTCAGTGTTCTCTAGGTCTTCACACATATGAAACAGATTTAATAGCTTCCTTATGTAATTTTCATTTTCAATAGCTACAGCCAACTTTTCTTTCCTCATAGGCGATGTTAAGTTACTTCCCATCAACTGAAATTATAAAAAATATAAAATAAATTAAATACTTCTTCATAATTTACCACAATTTAGTGGTTATGTGGCAACACTTGCTAAACAAAATAATCTTACCAACAAATTCATTTTATTTATAGTCATATGAAAGATTCATATTTCATTTACAAACCAGTTTAGCAAAAGAGATACGTGTGTAAACCATTATGTGAAGAACTGTTTTAACAATTTTTTCGACAAATTAAAAACAGTAGGATTGAAATATAAAATATATTAATGGAGAATATTTTCTTTATTAATAATACATTTAACCTTAAAATTGTGAGATTTAAAAATTCTTTCTTTGTTTGATTTAACTATAAATGTCTCCTATTTAATTATTAACATACCTCATTAATTTCTTCCAACCTGCTCAATTCACATGCTGGAAGTTCAATAGGAGGTGCAGAATCAGATATTTCATCAAAGCGTTCATCTTCCGATTCTTCAACAATATCTTGAGTGATATCAACAGACGGGTCTTTACCTTGAACCTAGGGAAAAAATTAAAGATATGTTAAAACTAATTATGAAGTATGTTTGAGAAATAAAAGTTACAGAATATAAATGCCATAAAAATGCAGTACATATATATACTAGTCTTTGGGACCAAGTTTACGGCGACAGGAAGTGGGTTTGCGAGGGACGCCTTGTCAGGTAATTTTTTGACCATAGGGGTGAATGTGCTCGGACAAAGGTGACTGTGGCGGTTATAGTAAAAGTCGGTCCTGGATGGCGAAGGAGAAGCTGTGGGCCAGGAGACGAGACAGTTGTTACCCAACATCCTGCTTGTCGGCAAGCAGAGCCGGTGTCTTTGACCGGATTAGTGTGGTGGAGACGAGTCGCGTCCTGGAAGGCAGGAGAGCGGGTGTTGTCAGTTCTTGGTGAACTGTAAGGGACGGACGCGTAGGAGATTTTGGTGAGGAGGTTCTTGGAGGAGAGATCTGTGAATTGCGGAGCACGTGTAGGCCGTCGTGCCTATGTGTTTTAGCCGCTTCTCTGCATGCGAGGATTTGGTCAGCCGACCGGCCAAGCACCTGAACCTGGACGTCATTGGAAAACAACATGTCGCAGCACAATAAGAAAACTTCCCTCCCTTTCCCTGCATCGTGTGAAAGTAGTGCGAATTAAGAGTTGTAGGTCCAATGACCGGCTGTGTTCTTAAAGGACATATTAAGTTCTTTAAATTTGGCCAGAATAGTACATTTATGGAGACCTGTTATATTTAAGTTTATGAATAAGAGTGTATGAAAAGGCAACATTTAGCTATTGAGGAGTCGTGCCGAGTATTTGTATTAACCCAAATTTGTGCATTAAACTGAATTTTATGTTTACATTTTGTTTTCATTCAGTGAATCCTTCCTTACGTAATTGATCAAAGCCAGGACCTCTGAGATACAGTTATTGAGTCTCATGCTCGACTCAAGTATTCACGAGTCCTGGCAAATCGTTTATCGGCTCTGTGGTGTGAATCGCGAATGTTAATTACTGAAACGATTGTCATTTGTATAATTTAAAATAAATCTTTTCTGCACATGCAGTGGCGCCCGGGCTGGCATTTGTCCATTATAAGGATTTGAGGGAGCAGGTAGGCGATTACAATATAGGGTGTTTCTAAAACCCTTGATCAATTTATACATTAAAAAACTTCATTCTTCATTGAGATCCTAAAATTTAGGCTACGTAAGAATTGTGAATTCGTAAATTTTAAGTGAGCATCAGGTTTAATGGATGGAGGAATTTCCCACCAGATCTGGAGTTGACACACGTATTTCAGTTGGTAGAGCTTCAGCACAGTAAACTGAGGTCCCAGGTTTAATTCCTGGTCCGGCTGAGATTTTTCCATTCTGATACTTTAATTCAATTTATTCTCAAGTTAGGTTATGGGGATTGTGCTATGGTGAATTTTAGGTTAAGCCAGGTTATAGCTATAGAATAATGGAAGGAGAAATCTTGTGCCTGAAGTCGACTCAGATGGCTCAATGTTTAAAGTGCCCATGTACCAATCTGGAAGTATCTTGGGTCATTAATAAACCAAAACAACACAATAGAGGAAGAATTCAAGGAAATAATTACAACTGGAAACAGAGCTTATTTTGAATATAAAGAGTTATTCCAAAGCAAACTGTTATACAAAAGAGCCAAACTCAAGTTATACTATGCAGTGATTAGACCAATTGTTACATATGCGGCCAAAACATGGACTCTAAAAGCAAATGACAACCACAAACTTATGGTATTTCAAAGGAAAATTTTAAGAAGAATATTAGGCCGTGTAAGGCTAGAATATGAGCTATGAAGAACAAGATTTAACACAGAAATAGATAAGCTAATAAAGCATAAAAACATAGTAAATCATATAAATCATTAAGGTTGAGTTGGTTTGGACACTTACATTGAATGGACAAAACAAGAAATGTAAAGAATATTTACAAATGGATCCCTTTAAAGACAAGAAAGAAGGGAAGGCCAAAAAACAGATGAAGGGATGGACCTATTAGAAGACATTAAGTTAATGAAAATCAAAAACAGGACATTTCATTAAAGGAAACGTTGTAGCGCTTCTTAAGAAGAAGATGTACCAATCTGGAGACCCAGGTTCGATTCTGGATTCAGTCAAGATTTTCCATCCTGATCCTCTAATGGAATTAATCTCTTGATCATTTTGAATACTTTATAATTAACCTGTTCTCACCCTACCAGATAACTTAACTGACATAGGAAGCATCACTATTCATCTCAATGACATCATCCTCCTCCACCTCACCTCCTACCATTCACTATATGACAAGAGGGGTGAATTTGAAATTAACTGTTATTCACATTCATTTATGATCTTTCAGTTTATCTAAGTACCTTTTCTGACAGTTTTCTGTAATTATCCGTCTGTTTCAGTAAAACTTTTAGTAATTAAACCTTTAATCTTTCAACAATACCTTAAACATGAATAGGAAGTTCATTAATCATTTGAATATAGTAATGAAGAAATCAACAACTGATAACAAGCTACTGACTAATAAATATATCAACAATTTTGACACCATTGGATTTCAAGCATAAATAAGAAAATCTAGTGACTGATTAAAAAGAAAACCTGAACTTGTAATAATTATATCGACAAACAGCAAGCAAACCCATAAGAGAAATAATATTTTTTTAAATAACTAAAAATGTAATATCTTAAAAGGAAGGAATAAAAGTATAAAATGTTTGTGTTAAAACTATCACAAGTGTTAAGAAAATGCCAGTGTATGGTATTTATTTAGCACTTATTTTTGTCTGTTATTTTGCTACTTATTCATCTAATTATGAATTGGAAGAAGCTAATATTATCAAGAAACCAAATAGGAATTTATATTTAACAAAGTTCTGTTTGAAAAAACAACAACTAAACTAGCCCATCATTAATTAGAAGCCAATAGAGCTAATCATATTACATACCTGAAGTGCCCATAAAAACATGAATAAAAATTACTGAAACAACATATTTCTAGTTAAGAAACACTTACTTGGCAAATCTTTTCCCATATTTCATCACAACCAGCCTTTTCTTGAAAACTAAGAGCTAAATCAAAGTTGTCTCCTTCTGACCAAACAATCAGAGTATCCTGTAAATAAAATAAATAAGCATTTATTATTTTGTTTGGAAAGTGTATGTTCTGTTTACTTCAGATTATACAATCAATTCATCCAATCACCAGAGTAACATTAAGAGCATTATTTCAAATTTATCAATCAATATTAAGAGTCCATTATTATTATTATTTGGTCAGAGAATTAGTTATACCAATAACATCCATGAAAATGTATATTGCCCAATAAACATAACACAAAATAATTTTGTAGCACATTTTGATTTAATTTCATATGACCTAATTCATAAATCTGCTATATAATTGATTCAATTTCATGCCCTCATGATTTTTATAAAAATAGCAGATTAAATATTTACCTCTGATGTGTATGTTCTTTTCTATTTTAACACAGACTCTTTTGTGTCTCCATAATAATTAAATGAAAAATTAAAGGGTGACAACACATGTATTTTTAAAAGTAAAAATAAAACAAATATATAGAAATCGAGATTGATGAAAATGTGGTCACCAGAGTGAGACAGACTTAAAAGTTAATTCTCTCACAGTGGAGCAAGAAAATGACTTATGGAGCTAAGTTATAGAAGATATAAGAGAAATTAGTCACTAATTTCGTACAGCCAGCCACGCCCCCGCCCAAATAGCATGTTCAAGCATTACTGCAATGAGTAGCTAAAATTAGCCTTTTATGTAGAATTTGATATATATATATATATATATATATATATATATATATATATATATATATTGTAATAGTGAGAATGTGACATTGTCAAAAATATTGGTATGGAAAGGATAGAGAGATCCTTTCCATACCAATATATATATATATATACACACATTCAAACTTGGATAGTGAGGAAGGATAGAAATAAATAGGAGAAATAGAAGGATTGCGCTTTATTTGAATTCATATGCTCGGGCAAAGAATTACGCACATAGAAAAGCATATGTTCAAAGCAGAGAGAAGGATGGAAGAAGAAGGAAAGACTGAAAATATTTGACCCAGGCGGGACTTGAACCCACGTATTCTGCTGTGTACTAAGCAGTATACGTGGGTTCAAGTCCCGCCTGGGTCAAATATTTTCAGTCTTTCCTTCTTCTTCCATCCTTCTCTCTGCTTTGAACATATGCTTTTCTATGTGCATAATTCTTCGCCCGAGCATATGAATTCAAATAAAGCGCAATCCTTCTATTTCTCCTATTTATTTCTATCCTTCCTCACTATCCAAGTTTGAATGTGAATTAGTTCCTTAATGGATTCTCCTAATATTGTGTGTATATATATATATAGAGAGAGAGAGAGAGAGAGAGAGAGAGAGAGAGAGAGAGAGAGACTATAATTTGTATGGAAAGGAATTGATGACTTGTCTGAAATTGAAGCAATGCCACTCAGGACAGTTCTTCAAATTTTCAAACGCTCTCAGTCCCCTTCTTCAGGAAAGAGTGTTACATTACATATGTGAGCCAACATATGGAATGTAACAAAAATTTGAAGAAACTCCTTCTGCCCCAAAGTGATAACACAGAGCTTCAATTTCAGGTAAGCCACCAACCTATTCCATACAAATTATCTTAATTATTTTGGCAATGTAACATCCTAACTCTCATAAACAATGTTAAGGATTTAAATCTGACAAAGGCACATTGGATGATTGGATAGTGAAGAAAGATAGAAAAAAGGTGGGATTTTCCACCATCTACACCTACAGTATGACTGACTATTCGCTAGAGCTGTGGATCAGCATGGTGGCTCAGTTGGTAAAGCGCTTTGCAAAGGTAAGGCTGGGAATCAAAGCCTGGTACCTTTGCTCTGTAAGCAAACCCCTATATATAAAGGAAGTAAACATTACATGACATTGTCAAATTAATTCTATTCATATCATATAATTAATTTGACAATGTCACATTAGCTTCAGTTGCTTTATATACATTAATGAACCAGAACATTATTCCATCTGCATAATGGTGTATTGGCCTCCACACAATACAGCAATGATTTGGCGTGGCATGAATTAAACATGCCCTTGCTACATTTCTAGAGGTATCTGGCACCAAATGTCTATGCACAAGTCACACAATTTCCTTAAATTTTGGGCCAGTAGTTTGTGTACTCGAAACTGGCATCCCATATGTGTTCTATCTATTAGGCAAATTAGTTGCTCAAGACATCAAGCATATGTCTGTGCACATATAGTTATCATGCTCAAAGATGCCATTGCCATCAGCACTAAGCAAGAGAGGATGTTCAACACTGTACACTCAACAGCATGCTGTGAAACATTAGTGCAGTATTGTACTAGGCCATCAGATCTGCAACAATCTATCCAGCTTTAACTTTGAGCTAGCTTTATATCTCCTCAATCTTAGTTGAGGTATAGCTGTCATATAGACTGCCATCCAGTCAGGTTTCACCGTCTTTCAACCACATTCCATAGATGCTTATTCTCAGGTTATAACAATCTGCCCTTCAGCGATATCACTTATGCCAATGGATTTCCCCATTTTCAGCACATATCACCACTAAATGATCCTCATTCATCTGCATTCTGCTTATATACTTTCCTTGACATGATACAAGTCCGCAACACAACCAAATAGTATTAAATCTTGCAGTGTGCACACATCATTATGTTTTGGCTCATTTTTGTCTGTGTGCGCCCGAGTCTTAATCTAATAAATAAAATAGACGGTTTGTCTATATATTTTCATGTATGTTCTACATTTAAATTTACACCCATGGAGCAAATTTAACTAAATTTCACACATGTGTTCATTTAGAACTAGAAACAAACTCTGTGGGGTAAGACATGACTACTACACCCAGGGAAGGGGTTAGAAATTTTCAAACATGCTCAAATGGCAGATATTTGCGTCTGATAAATATTTTTTCAGAGTCAATGTGATTGATAGTGTTCTTACAAATGTTATTTGGTGAGTTATGGGAGGGGCACACCTTTAGGGATGGGGGTGCAGGGGTGTTATATAAAAGTAATGCAAAAACAACCCAGGCAACACTAGGCCCCCAGCTATTATGTAGACACGAAAATTGGAAATTCCTCATGTCCTGAATGGTGATGTTGAGCTTATATTTCAGGTAAGCCACTATTAACTTTCAATTTTCAGGTAAATTTTCATTTCATTACAAATTACATTAATTATTTTGACGACATTACCTGAGTGTGTATTTGTATGTATGTATCAAAGTTTTAGTTGGCCTAAAAAATTCTCTCATTTAGGATACCACAATGTCTTTTAGAGGAAGTTTACTGAAAACAATGAGCTAGCTCCATTTTAAATAATATATTAACTGATTTTAAGCGATTAGGATGGAAGTCTTGAAGGACCAGGATTCAAACTCGGAGGACTGCTTAGTTAGTACATTACTGATCTGACTATAAATTAAATTACAATTTCATTCTATCTTTTTTATTTAATTACTGACACCCATCTTAGTATTGTTCAAAATATATTGATCCATTACAGTACATGAAGCATTCTATTAATTTTCTTCACATCACTGTTTAACATAATTAACTCTACATAAAAATATGCTCATTTAACATCCTTCAGACAAACTTTTCAGTTTTAACATCACAAGTTAGAAAATACATTAGTATTGAAACATAACACAAGTAGTTAATGTCAGACAATAACAGAAATTAATTTTGAACAATACATAAATTTAGAAGTGAGTAGACATTTTGATCAACTGTTGTGATCTTTGTCAATACTAGAGCCAGAAATGATCTCATCTGATATCATTAAGCTATCAATGATGAAATCATTGTATCATCTGATATCAAGAAATCAATGAAGACTGAAATGATCTCATCTGATGACATCATAAGGATGAAATATATTTATGTATTGTTCAAAATTAATTTCTGTTATTGTTTGTTATATGGATCATTAATGACGTGTGTTATTTGTTGTAACAGACGTTAATTGTGTCCTTTTATGTACTAGTATTGAAAAAATTGGAGCAATTTGTATACTCAACTTTGATTATAAAAGAAATAATGCAGTAAAATAACATTTCAATATAAGATAAACTTAACTACAAGTTTAAAAAACACTCAACTAGAATGCAAAACAATGTAGAATAATTTGTAATAATTGTTTATTAAAAAACATGTTCATATATACAACACCATTATATAACTTACGTTTCAGACATAAATTAAATTAAGATACATGCTTATTTACCTGTTGTTTCTGATATGCAGTGTCTGGCTGAATCTTGGACTCCAGTAACAAAGAGCCTGTAGAAAAGTTAAAAGTCATTATTTTAGACATGTAATAGCAAAGACTAATGACATTCTACATAAAGTATGAAATTTCACTATCCATACTTTTTAAATATATGGGGTATTTTAGTTTCTAACTATAATTAAACTACTATTACTTAATACATACCAGTAACTAGTTTATATTCTCATAGTCAGTGTTTAACAAACAAATTTGACCAAAGTTAACAAAGCATTTATTTGAATGCCATGTATTGGCAAGAATTTGCTATGTAATCAATTTTGGGCAGCTACAGACAATAGGTATATTTTATTCTGGCACTTGACATCTGGTTATGAAGAACCCATTAGGTTACATGTAACAGGAAAAAAAATGTAATTGAACCTTACTAGCATCTCTTTCAGAAAGTATGGAGCTACAGGCTAGTTAGTGTCACCTTCACGAAAAACATCAACAAGAAACCGTTAATATTGGCACAACTCCTTATTAAGTGAAAAAGAAAGGTATGAAAGCAGATTAATGGCTGTGGTACAACATTAAATTATGTTTCATATAAAGGCATACATTTCTTGTGTTATATGTTCAAAGGTTGAAGTAATTAATTGATTTACAGGAAGTTGCTACTTTTATTTATATATAAAATGAAATCATACCCATAACAAAAGGAAAATACTTTCTATCAAAATCTTTATTGAAGCATATATTATGACATTCAATGTAAATAAACTGTGTGAAATAAACACGTCAGTATATATATATCTATGTGCGTAATTCTTCGCCCAAGCATATGAATTCACATAAAGCGCAATCCTCCTATTTCTCCTATTTATTTCTATCCTTCCTCACTATCCAAGTTTGAATGTGAATTAGTTCCTTAATGGATTCTCCTAATATTGTGTGTGTGTGTGTATGTATGTATATATATATATATATATATATATATATAACACGTTAGAACGAAAATATTTACATCTGATTGAAAATAATGAATCAGAAAGATAGCCAATTCACACAAAAAGGTAATATAAATACCACTCAACGTTTCTGGGTCAGTTCACAAAACTCAAAAGTTTTGTATTGGTAACTCAAAAGTTTTGTCAACGGACAAGTGTAGTTGTGTCACTCTAGGCTCTTCTTAGCACCTGACGAAAGGGACAAGGATCCCAGAAACGTTGTGTGGTATTTATATAATCTTTTTGTCTGAATTGATTATCTTTCTTATTCATTGTAACACATTAGGATAGGAAAGAGAGACAGCGATGCTGACTTATCTGAAATCAATAGGAGTCCAGTCTGGGCTTAGGTGAGAGAAGGAAAGAGAGATAGTTATCTGAAATTGTAGCACGGTATAGCCAGACAGGACTGAAGGATGTTCTTCAAAATTCAATTATATGCCAGCTAACAGTTGGTGCACCTTTTGAATTTGTCAATTCGTGCCCGACGGCACGCAGTTCAGATCTTCCTTTCTTCCTTCCTGACAATATTTTCACTCCCCAATCTGACTAGACCAACTATGGATTTCAGGTATATCAACTTTGCCGTCTCTCTTTCCTATCTAAAAGTGTTATTTAATTTGCCTTTGTCACTTTTCCCCCTAAGTGTTTTGTGGGTGTGTATATATATATACATATTATATTGGTAGGGAAAGGAAAGGCTTGAGGCTTACCAGAAGTAGGAGGCTGAGAGCCTCCAAAATTTTGAAGAACTAGCTTCAGTTCCCTATGGCTACACCGTACTTCACTTTCAGGTAAGCCACAAGCTATATATTTCTTTCATTTCCATACCAATAACGCAATTATTTTTGACATCGTATTCCTGCTAATATTATATACATATATATTATATATACTAGTATTATATATACATTCAAATACAAGAGTTTTTGACTACATCAATAATATAAAACAATTGTAATTAATTTATCTTCAACCCATCCTTTTGTTTTATTCCACAATCCTTCCATTTCTTTAAGCAGTTGCAGAATGCATTAGTTGAAAATAACTTTTATTCCCATTAGGTTCAGAGAAAAATAAATGAATTCACCAACAGGTACCCAATTTCTAAATTATTAATTAATAGGAACATTATAATTTTCATAATCGCATCTCAAATTTCAGAACGAGTTTGGGGTAGAGCAATAGGTTATAAATTTTTCAGTGTCTTATATAATGAGCCTCAGAAAGTATGATTACCCCCTTCAGCCTTATCCAAATTGCTTTTAAAGTTTATGAACCACTTGATATCAAAAATTTATTCATTGTTTCAAAATGCTTGCAAAGATTAGATATGTCACTGTTTTTAGAAATAATGTATACATACTGGAAAGACAATAATTCAATCACCACAATTTGATAGAAATTTCAAACTCACATTTGTGTAGCATGTTACTGTTCTACTCAATATATACAGTTTCAAATTCTTCAATAAATTATATACCCTGATAAGACAGTACAAACTGGCTGCCTGCTTCTTTTGCTGTGCCTTAAAGCTGTCATTTCACAATTGCTCTATACAATGAGTGAGGAAAAATAAATGGACAACATAGTGAGACACAATGAGTTAATTTCCAATCAGTCAAAATCCAGTGGCCCTGCGCTCCATTGTCAGGAAGGAAGAAAGAAAGGTCTGAACTGCGTGCCGTCGGGCACGAATTGACAAATTCAAAAGGTGCACCAACTGTTAGCTGGCATATAATTGAGAATCACTCCAACTCTATGTGAATGGCGAAACTCAAGTGGAACGGCACCAAGTCTACTGGCCACAATTCCAAAAACATTCTCCACTGTACTTCTTTAGTTGGAGAGGCTATAGTTGAAAACTTTTCTTTCAAGAATTAAATCTTTTTTCTTTATTCAGGTTGTAAATTAATGGGAGGGAGAGCAGATGAATATGACTTATTAAAATCAAATTCTTGTACAGAAATAATATGTAATTCCTTCTTCCCAAGTTTTTCATAAAAAAATAGGTGTTTCTTACAACTTCCAATTAATGTTTTCCATAAATTGTCCCTAGGTAAAAAGAAAAATTTCTTTCTTCAAAATCCTTAGTAATTTTATCCAATCGACTTCATTTTTTGGTATCTTAAACTTGCATTATTTTACGAATATGAACTGGAATCATGGGAAGATCTAAAAAGCTCTCAAATTCCATCACCAATGAATTCCTCATGTCTATTCGAATTCATGATTTAAAAGACCTGCATCAAAAACTGACCAAATACTCACAAAAAAAAACCAGTAAAAAGTATCGATCATCTTTGTGTCATTTTTATAAAATTTAGGGAAGTAACGACCTGGAACAACTCAAAGTAACAATCCTCATCCATATAGAAATAGTATTCTCCAGTATGAAGGTTGCAACGATAACTCATTCAACAAAGTTGTGTATGTAAATGGCATTTCGTTTACAAGTAAATATTTCACACAATTTCATTTGTATCCTCATTTGACAATATAAAGCAACAGAAACACAAACAAGTAAATTTTCATCCACTTATAACAATTCAACTGGATTTCAAATAATAATAGAAAAAGCACACTTGAGCACTATCAACCACTGTGGAATTACCTTCAATGGTGTCAACTTCATTCAAACAGATGACATCCATTTGAAATTATTGTGAATGACAGGCTTAATACCTATAAATTTAAGTATATAAAAGATGACTAATTAGCACCAGATATTTCAAAACATTTGTCTTCACATTTTCAGCTAGTAATTAGCACTTTCAGGAACAATGTTGTTACAAGTTATCTCCTTCTTTTGTATTAATTTCCAGTTATAAAATAGTTGGGACAATCATAATTGCAAAAGCTAATACATGTGCAATAGTATTAACACACAATAAAAGTTTCCAATAAATTAACTTGCAAATTTTATCAAGGTTGAAAGCTGTTCAGCAAATATAATATACTTTGAAATTGCATACAAAAAATCTTTCATTTATTGACCAAGGGTATTTCATGTTCATCATATCATATACGATCTTCAGTCCACAAAATATTCATGCTAGTGTAGTCCCAGATATGCCTGACCAGATGAAGGGTTGTTGTTTGAAAAACAAAAGTAGTCAACTTTATAAAAGTTGGAGTTTGAAGGCATTACAATTGTTCAGTGAACACACTGTGAATTTTTAAGTAGGGAAAAAACTGGTTATCATTATGTGATATGATACTTTCATTTGAAAGGTCTCAGTCCAACCATTATCAAAGTTGAGCTAGATTCTACTCTAGGGGAATCAGCTCCTTCATTTATAACAATAAAATATTAGATGTCAAGAGTTTAAACAAGGAAGTAAAATCTGTCAAGACAAACAACACAGTGATCAACTAAGTGAAGTGACCACATCAGAAATGATGACGGAAATCCATAAAAAAGTATTGAATGACCATCTATTGAAAGTGCACAAGCTAGAGCATAAGGTAGGCATATCAAAAAGTGTTGTACGCTACATACTAAGTGAAATTTTGGACATGTGAAAGATGTTCACAACATGGGCGCTACGTTGGCTTACAATGAAACAAACCCTACATCACAAGTGATGTTTCAATCAAGTGTTTTGACAATGTACACGGCAACAAAGCAGAGTTTTTTTACATCAAATTATAACCTGAGATGAAGGAACATTCAGAACAACTGACTAAAAGGGGAGAATCAGCTCCAAATATAGCAAAAACAGTTCCATCTGCTATGTAGGTCATGGTGTCAGTTTTTTGGGATGCACATGGAATAATTTTCATTGATTATCTGCAAAAAGGAAAAACAATCAAGAACAAGTATTATGCAAACTTATTGCAGTGTACAGCGTAAAAGAAAGTGTTATTTCATCATGAAAATGCACCAATTCACACATCCGTGACCAAAATCAATGAGTTAAAAGTTCAAATTGCTACATCATACAACCTATTCACCGGATTTAGTTCCCTCAGATTATTTTCTCTTTCCAAACTTGAAAAAATTGCTCAGTGATAATAGATTTGCCATCAGTGAAGACAAGAGTCTGTGATTTGAGGAGCTCATTGGTTCTCACCTTAAACTGGGTATTTAATGTACCTTGCTAAAAGGAGGCTACATCGAGATATTTTATCACAAATTTTTTGTTTTCCTTGTTAGGTCAGGTACTTCTGGGACTACTCTTGTAGTCTGTATTTGTATAGAAAAAGGAAACAACATACAGTGGTATCATATTCATTAAACTAATTATAAAAAATAATTATTTTAATAAAATAGTTTCATTAATGTTTAGTCTAATTCCACTCAAAGTTCCAAAATTCTTAGTATCAATCAAAGTACCAAAATTGAATCCCTTAACTTTATTTTACCTACATTTTTGTGTACTATACAGTACACTCTATATGGCTTCATTACCATCCAGCTCAGTTTCAAAAAAATAATTCTGTAATAATTCTGGAATTCTTTTGAAAGCTAGTATCTGCATCTTTGATTCCCTGTCTTTGTCACCTGCTGTTCACTTCATCAGGTGTACATCAGATGTAAACAATATATTTGCCAGTACATTGAAAAAGTCAGAAAATATGAATGTAAGAAAGTGATGTTTTTATGTACTGGATACGGCATGGAGTATTAGCCAATCCATGATTTTTCTTTACCGGTCATCCTGCTCTCCTCCCACATTAAGCCTGCCAGTCCGGTCTACTGTATTACCGGTTTAAATTTATCAAAAGAAGCAACCTAGAATACGGCATGAATAAGGGGTCATACTTCTTACTTGTAAGAAAATAAATTAAATTGTAATTATTCAGAATTCTCTATAAACCAGTTTTATAAGATTTATATTGTTCAGTGTATTTATTAGCAGTTTCATTCTTTCCCACATTATGTTCTTTTACTAACAAAAGTAACAATTGTATTCCAAATCGAAAATTAAATATTTTACTTTCTGAAAATTTACAAACTTGTTAAAAGAAATAGTAATGACATTTGTATCCCATAATATAAAATATGATTCTCTATGATACTCACTATCCTCTCAATAGTTACTTTAAATTATAAAAATTATTGCTGCTCAAATTAACTGTTGATAATTTTAGTTTCTGATTACATAGGAGCCTCAAAAATTCTCAACTTAGAACTATAAATATCACAAGCACAATTTATTAGTCCTGTTAAAAATCTTGTTTAGTTCTGTTGTCTGAAATACATGTATTGAGCTGTTACAAAAATACAGACTGTCACCAAATATAAGTTCTAGGTGTTGATAGTTACAAACAGACTTCAATATTTAAGAGTGTCAGTTGTATTTTGCATGATTAACTGCAAAAAATGAAAATTTTGTATAATATAAGTGAAAATATTCTCAAACCAGATAACAATTCAATTATATGAAGTCTCAATTTAATAATTACTATGTTGGAAGGTGTTATTAGAATGGAGACTTGAATTTGTCATTGTGCAACAGAATTTAAACAAAATTTTAAGCAGGATCCTGGTGTTCAGCACATTGAAAATCAACGTTCCATCCACCTAGTCATGGAATCATTATAGAATATGCTTTGATATTTTCTTTAATGTTGAGTAAAAATAGGTGGACAATCTTCTACATGGATAAAAACATTGATGAGAAAAGCCCTAGCTTCCTCCAAAATATTTGATCAAAGTGTAGCAATTAATAAAAATAGGCTTGGATAAACAGTTTTTAGGTTTCCATCCAAGTTAAAGTAAGCTTAAAATATGACGTTTTGATGGCGTACTCTGCACAGTACTTCAATTGAGAAAGACGGCTTAAGCTTACTTTAACCCAGGTGGAAAACCCAAGAACTGTTTATCCAAAATATACACTGGGAAAATCTTCGAAAAAAATAGTTATATTCCTTGTGGCTATTTCTTTCCAAAGTAAAAAAATCCCACAGAACACATTTTACACTCACATTTAAATATGTATGTCAATTTGATGAATTTGTGAAAGAAAGTAGTATTAAACCATGTTGATATTACATGACTGATTTTCAAAGAAATATTATCATATTTTGCCCAAATTTTTCCTTTAAAGTAACAAACAGTGATTCAAATGTTGTTTAATTTATGTTGATGTCAACTCACACATGGAGTGAAGCAAATTTCATGGCACACCCATTTCATAATACAAAATTGTTTTAAAACCCATAAAAATTAGACAAATATCATATTAATAACTAATTCATAGTCTGCAAAGACTCACAGAAAATCAAATTAAATTTCAACAGAAACTCGTGTCACCTAAAGGGCCAACTGCTGTTTGCCTTTTATTTTATTGTTATTCTTGTATTTAATAATCTTTTCAAGTCAGAAATTGTTGGCTTGTTGTGGGTATTTTTGACAAACTTAAGTTGAAAGGTTAGTTAAATTTTAAATAACAATGCCCCACTTGAAGTCGTGGAGCAGACAACCTGATAAAGATGTTCCAATGTGTGCACAGTGTATTCAATTCGGTTCAAACCATCCAGTTCTGTACATTTTTTGCATATCAAATTATATTAATTTTAGAGATTTTCCATTATTCTTTGATTATTTGTACAATGAAATTACTTTTTGGGCCTATACAAAATAACCAAGATGTTTTATACCGATGAAGTTTATAGAAGAACTATTGCTAAAATTCTACGTCACTTCAATTTAACAATTATCTTTACTGTTAACTAGAGGACTTTCCCAGTGCAAATTATGAATAAAACATTAGTGGGTTAAATATGGATTAATAACTTATGTTTTCATGGCATTCTGTGCCATCACCAGGTAAATTACAGGTATATGTATTACAGTTGTATTTATACCCTGATAAAAACACACGTGGCTACAGCATTGTCATTGATTCATCAGTTCAGATCAGTATTTATCAAGCCTTTTCACATTAAATTAGTAAATCAGCCACAGTTCCAGATTTGCCAGGCTTGGGACCCTATATTGACAGGTCTCTATACACACAAATTTCGGCTTCCCAGCCATGATGCCACTATCCCCCAGCTACAACATTCACAACAACCAATCATCGATGAGACATGCTAAACACCAATCTGAACTGGCCGATCAATGACAAGACAGTAACCACATACATATTAATCAAGATAAAATTACAGTTCGTAAACGATTAAATATATTAATTTAAAATCTGAAACCACAAATGATTGTTAAATGTAACGCAAGTAAACACAATTCATCAGATGGTGGCAAAGCACACCATGGAATTGCTGTATATTAACAAATATTTTTAACCCAGTTGAAGACTAAAGAATGTAACATTTACAGGTAACATTTTAGTATTTTTCAGTATTAATCAGAAAATTTCTGGATTAATAAATGTTTTTAGGTATCTGCTCTTTGCACTGCTGTAATATTTGTTGCTTAATAAGTAAAGTAGTAGTGTGATCCATTGATGATCTCATGAATAAAATAGGCAATTTATTAAATACAGTTTATATCTGTTGACGAATGAATCTGTTGAAAATGAGTGTTTTTCTTTTACATTTACCGGTTTAAACTACAAGCAGATTGAAATGTTTTCATTACATTAAAAAGATACGGATAAATAAATATTTTATTAGAATGCAATACAGAACAAAAGTAACAATTTGCAAAATGGTAATCTTTCATAAACATCTGCTTTAAATTAATCACCTGATAAATAATAAAGAAAATGCTACTTGTGTAACATTTCAAAGTCAACAGAAAAGAAAAACAACTACTACTTAATTAAACACATGAAATACATTACATCTCTACTTCATTTTTTTTGTGCCAAAAATTAAATCTGAATCTGGAACCCCTTTCTGATGATGATACCTTTGTCGTTTTTCAAAGTTAGTCCCATCAGACTTTCTAGTCTTGGTAATAATTTCTTGGTACTCCTCTTCTTCTAACCTAGCACTCATACACAATGTCAAATGTTTGACTCGTTCCTTTTCTAAACGTTCCGTTTCCTCCTGATTTTTCAAGTGCTGTGCCATATCAGAATTAATTGGGACATAAATATGTTTATATATTTGTTTATTTCCCCTTTTCAGCATTAAAATAAAATTGACAATATCACAGTCTGAATCTTCATTTCTTATCTGCTCATAGGTTTTCTTTGAATTGGTTCGAACATGTAAGGGAACTGCTATATCAATTTGTCTGGGCTTTACTTCTTGCATTCTTTCTTGCATATTTCCTGAAACCATTTGCTCAAAAGCAATCTTGAATTCATTGTCTTCTGTTGAATCTTCTTGTAATGATTTGAGAGAAAGATTAATATTAACAAGTTCTGAATCATCATATGTTCCTTTGCAGTCCAACTCTTTGCTTGAATCATATCTACCTATATCTGGGATATTTTCCTCAGCTTCCCAAATTATATTGCAAGTTTCATCACTAAAACATCTGGCTGCTATACTCTCAGTATTCTTTTCATATACATGTTTTTCCAAAGATTCAGTTAATGTCAAAGACAATGACTCTGATGATGTGTGAAGTGATGATAATGCCTGGATACTTATCTCACTTTCACTATTGGATGAAAGAATATTAGGTTCCTCTAAATCAATTTGATCAAATAATTCTGACTCAGAATTGTTACAATTTGATATAATTCCATATCCAAAAGTAACATCTTCAATATTGTGAGATTTACAAATATTCAGCAAGAATAAATTTTCGGATGCATATTCATCACACAACCTTTTAACTGACATAGCAGACTCTTCCACAGAAGACAAAAACTGAACATTATGAGATAATCCAAGTATTTCCTTCATTAGTTGAGAAATGCTTGAAGGAAAAGGAAAGTCTACATTCCAAATAGGATGTGAATATTTAAACCAATAATAATGTTGCAGAAAGACAAGATATGTATCTAATTTTCTTCTGCTGTGACCTGTCACAAAATAATTGCCACAGCAATCCAAAAGTACACATACCAAACGAATCCTGTTCAAGTTATTTGGTGGATCAATGACAGAGTAAATATTATGATCCCACGTAACACCAAATGTTATCAGAGAATAGAGGACTTGAAATACATTACAGCTCTCAATCAATTTGTAATTGTATAATTCACCAAAATATCTAATCATAGCAACTCTGCGTTGATTGTATTTGGGTAAATTTAGTTCCATTCCAAGTTGAATATCTTCCAGGACACCATCAACAACCATAGGTCCAACAAATTCTTGATATGTTGTAAGGCCAGCTACAAGATTAGCAAGGCAACCAATATTTAAAAATTTTATTCGGAACCCATAAGTTAAGCACTTTATAGCATATGCAGAGATGTCACACCTACTCCAATCAATTTTTCGCATAAAACATAAAATCTTTTCAACATTATTCTTAGCCATATCTTGATATAATATTTTTTTTATGAATTCAAATTCAGGAACAATCATCTTACATATAAAATTGCACGTTTCTGGAGGATAGACACAATAATAAGCATTTTCAATCATCATAACATGCCTAGAATCAAGAGCTAAAACACATTTCTTTCTTATAATTTGATCCAAATAAACTTTCATTCTATTGCAACTTTCAGGATGCTTTAATAAATATCTTCCACATGATTCAACTAAATGGCAACACATTTCAATGTGATGATGAGTAAAATCTTGAATTAAAATTTTTAAACAATGCAAAGCTTCAGTTATTGAATAAATTCGGAATTTTACCAATTCCGCAATAAAGTGAACAATTTTAATTTTTGTTTCTATTTTCATTTGATCCTTTTTGCGGACATGATACTTGAAGGATTGTTTCAGATGCTGACAAAGCTCCGTTCCAACATCTGGTGCAATAATATTTATTGTAGCTACAAATCTGCTGTACATAGGTACCAAATCTAATCGTGTTCGAGGAACATTCAGAAGAGTTTTGATCAATTTCTTTCTATTAGATTTTGTGTTAAATTTTATAAAATCTATACATGCATTATCTATTAATTCCCTATTAACACAAAATGAAAGATTCTTGAGAAAAGTATCAACTTGCACTTTAGTGGACATAATATCATTATCATCATCATCTATGTCCATTAGTGTTTCTTCATCATCCACATTGAAGTTATCTTCAGAATCACTATCCATTGCTTCTTCAACTACTACAGAACTGTTTTCAACACTTGAAATCTGTAAACCAGGCAAAAAGTCTTTTAAATTAATAATATTTTCATAAAAATTTCTAGTTTCATCATCCTCCCATACATTTGTTGATAGTAAAACTTCTTCATTTTCACTATAATGAATATTGTCTTGCTTAATAATTTTTATTTCAGGAAGTGTTGGCACATCAACATCTAGAATTTCTGCAAATTTCTGAGTTCTCACTTCAAGTGAGTCAAACGACGATTTCAATTCTTCTAGTTTTTCTTTACGCTCTTTGCTTAGCTGACCTTTAGTTTGAAGTATTTTATTGTTTCGTTTGATGTATGTCTGAAGTTCAGTATATTCCTTGAATCGATGACCGCAAAGTGTATCATAGTAATCTATAAACAAGGCCCTTACATTCTGTTGCTTTTCTTTTGGCAACAAATCAAAACAAGGAACAGGAAAACCGAATTTTTCCAAGAGGGTTTTCAATTTTCTTGGTATTAAACCAGCAAAATCGTCACCACAATTGATGCAAAAGCTGTAAATAATATTAGCATTATAATGTTGTTCTCGGTCCGAACCAGTGAGAATTGTTAAAATATTTCCTAACAATGGCAAGCTCTCTTTAAGCAAGAAAATGCCAACATTGATTAATTCTGAATAAAAACGTAAGTCTACTCGTAACTTTGCTTGATTTTCAATTTTTTCCTCTTTCTTTAAGTTTAAAGCTTTCTGCCAGCTATCAAGAAGGCATGTTTTGAAATCAGGATATGTAAGATGTAAAATGTTGCAAAGTTTAACAGCTGGCCAAACATCAACCATCTTCAATTTAGCTTCGACAAGAGCTGTAGCCACTTCACTAATGTATTTTGACAAATTCAACACAGTCATATCCCTCAATAACAAATCTATCTGGCTACCTGTAAATGTTTTCAATTTTTTAACAAATGCTGCATTCTTCTTCACACTAGAATCTAATTTTATAAAATGTTCTTCTGCTGGTCTGCAATTTGTAACACAATTATTGTAGTTCCTTAGTTGCGAACTAACAAATATTCTGTAGTTCGTCTGATTTACATATTCCATTAAGTATGACTGATATGAATCACAGGATTCTGTATCATTTAGAAATTGTTTGGATGTTGTATTCATAGAATCTATATTTTGTGGACTTTGTTCACCAATACATATGTTATTGTGTGTTTCACATTGAAGAAATTGAACCCTTCTTGGCGACACATTTTCACGAGACAAAATAGCTAACGTAGAAAATGAATCTTCTTTATCACATTCTGAAATATTATGAGAGAATTGAGATTGCTCCAAATTCATTACTGCACTCAGACTGACAAAATCACCAGCACAGTACTTTCCTATTGCATCCAATGGCTTCTGCACAATTGATATGTCTTTTTCTTCGATTAGTAAAGCGTCTCCGCCTGCATTTTGTGTGTCTGAATCAGTCCTAACAATATGTCCCCCAAATGACATGTTGTGTTTATTTACAGATCTATATAATTAATAAACTTTAAAACTAACAACAAATAATTACAGACTAATATCAAAAGTAAACCAAGTACACAGCACAGTTTTTAAAGGAATAGACTTTCAAACTTTCTTACAAAAGCAAATTGGGCAACAAAAGGTCACACTGTCGAACACAGTAGTCACTAATGCATCCACATTGAATTCTGTTGAGGCTCTCACAGTTCACTTATTGGCACAGAGATATTAATGTCTCCAGCATCAAGCTTGAATATGTCACCAGATTCTTCAGGTGAAGCTACTTCACAAGCACCTGCCTGTGATATACCATATATAAGATAAATGAATAAAATAAATGCAATAATTCACTACTTATTAAAGATGAAAGATGCCATACTAGTAGTGTTACTCATGTAGGGCAGGTGAGTCCTTCCGACACAGGCAATGACTTTCTGTTGCATATCTGCCAACTCTGATTATTAGTAGGGTCACTTAAAAAAGTTTATGATAACTTATCAAATTATCCATTCTTTATGATATGAATGTAAAAATATATGAACTCAAATTTCATTCCACTAACACTTGTTTCTAGGATATAATTGTGCACTGTATAACAAGATCTGATGACTTCCTCTCATATTAATTTCTTTTCAGAATCAATTTACAATGCAATTGGTAAAAAACTGAAAACACTCAAAAACCAAATGATGCTATTTATTATATTATATATATAATTTCATAAAATAGATTATGTGATGGCATCCCTATAATGAGCAATATACATATTTCATGCATTCATTCATTCATTCATTCATTCATTGAAAAAACTTTGCATAAAAGCAAATCAGTTCAAATTGTAAAATAAAATATACAAGGGAAAAAATCCTTTGTAAGTCTATTGGTATTGCTTTGCATGCCAATTTTTTTTAATCATTTTATATGTCCATCAGTTTTAGACTAAAAATCCATTCCTCACATCTCTGGTTTAAGTAAGGATGCCTTACTGTACACAATATACAAAATGTAAAGATTGGCAAAAAATTTATCTTAATGGGACATTGCAACACTAATAGAAACTAACTTCGTTCAAGAGGAAAACTCAGGAATGTTTAAAATGTACAGCAGATAAGTAGAACATTGTTACCTCATTTAAAACTAATATGCACAACCATTACTTAAAACATTGCCTGAATACTTGTAAATTAACTTCTAAGGCCCTTGGATGATTGGCAACCCCCATGCCACCCTGTTTCGAATAAATTTTTGTTCGAGTTAAAAATTGTGTAGCAATGTTGTACACTTGAAATTTGGTAATGGTGTGGAAATATTTAGTGTTGTTAATCATGTTTTCAATTGTCCTGATAATAGACAGTCTTAATGTGCTAAATAAATGTCAAGAATATTCAACCTCATACAAAATAAATATCTAAATTATATCAGGTATTCAATGTCCAGCATGAGAGCTTTTGATTTTGTTGTTCCATGTATATATTATACACCTTGTCATCTGCTAAGCTACTTTAAAGTTACATCCCTTAATAATAAAAAGCTGGCAAATTTTACTTTCAAGTGAATCACATCATTGATGGTGTACGAATTTATATTCAAATTGTTTTAAATAAAAGATTTCTTAAAATTTGAAGATTCTATGAATGGCAAAAGAAACATGAAAATATTAAAATAAAAACTTTTCTATCCTTAACTTAAACCTCAATCAAAAATATTAAGGAAACGTAAAAAAATTGGTAAAATAGAAGTTAGTTTTTCAAAGAAAACGAAGTGAAAGTACTGTCCATATACTTAATAGATAAATAAAGTACCAAATAACAGACAAAAATAAGTAATAAATAATTACCATTGATCCAATACAGTGAGGTATTTATTTACCAATTTTTTTATCGGTTATTTGGCTATTTATTTTATTTAATTAGTATACTTTAACACAGATATTTTATATTTTGAAATGTTCATGTACTTAATTTCACTGAATTTGTATTAAACTGAAAATTAGATTGATTAAGAAAATGGGGTATTTTCTGATGTAAAAGCATGGCCAGTTGTTAATTTTGTTTACACATTTTGAAACATAGATACAAAATATGGATAAACTTTAGAAAAATGTAATACTCTGCATAATTCTGTTCTTAGCCCTTCCTTCATCAGCACTTTTCTGAAATAATTAATCAAGTCCACTGTCATTCAACATTACATGGTTACACTGTTGAGGTTTCTTTTATATCATATAGTTCATTTGAAACTAGAGCAGACTAGTAGGACCAAATGAGACTCATTGTGAATTCTTGTACTTATCACCAACAAAATGTTTAGTGTTTATCAAGTAAATGTTATTATCTAACTTATTTTTTAGAACAGGAACATTACATTATGGGTAGTGAAATTCCATCTATGAGTATATCTAAATATATCATATTATTTTTAAATTTGTACTATATTATGTAAAGTATATTGCATACAGTGAGTAATAATAAAAAATCATAATTAAATACTTATATTCATTATGTTCCAGTAATACTGCATAATAATTAACTGTCATAAATAAAGCATTAAAATATACAATATTCTGTATTAAGTCTGGAAAAATATTACCATCTGATTCAGCTCGCACCAGTAGGGAGATGCCTTTAAGACGCTCGACGTAAGTTGAAGATACATGTCCAGTTCCTCTATCATCCCACTGTCGATCAGCATTTAGTGCATACAGCTTAACACGTCTTCGTGTATCCGTCATGGCACAAGACTACTGTTACACTGTGCTAGTGCCTACTTCACAGTCCCAGGCAATATCATCTACATAGAAGAGCATAATACAATATTACTAAATGAAAAAGAAGCTTGGAACACCTTTATTACAGGATACAATTACTAATTAAAGTAATAAACTGACAATCATGTCAGTGCAATCAAATTGTTTACACATTGATAAAATTTTTCAAAAATAATTCATATTTTAGAATAAAATTGATGTCATTTCTAAAATTTTATTTGCTTCACATCCTGAACTATATCAATTTAAGAATTTCATAACACCAGAACAATGTATTATAAAGAAAAGCATTGTGGTTATAGTTTAAGTGATATTTCTACCATAATAAACTAAAAGCGACTGCAAATAAAACTTTATTTTGAGAATACATTATTTTTAAAAAGAGGTACTTTCAAGATAACCTATTACAAATGTTTTTCCGATCAACTACACTCAAGTGAGAACCAAGACTTTTTTACTTGTAGATGTTACATTTCCTAACATAAATTTGAAACAAGATATCCAAAATGTGTGTTCATTCATACCAAACTGTCTAGATGTCATTAAATTTTACAAACCTCAACCAAATTAAAATGCATTTACACAGCAGAGACCACAGGCAATAAGTAGCAATCTAAATAAATATTTCTTTCAAACTTGAAAAACATAAGATATTTCAGAATGTTGTTCATTTTAGGCATCAATGAAAAATGTTATTATGACTTTATAATTCATAAAAATTATAGGACAGATATCATCTCCGTCAAATTAAATAATATATAAAAAGGGTTAATAAGCACTAAAATCAAGACTATGTGATCCTAAGAAAGTACTACCTGCAGATTTATATATATATATATATATGCAGTCAATCCTGTTAGTTTATACTACAATACTTAAAAGTGAAGCCTGATCAATCACCAGTATGATCACTAGACTGATACTAGACCAATTGTTTGTGAAGACTTAACAGGATATCCTTCAACATTTCTTGGCTCCAAAAATAAATACAAGCTTGGACCTGGAAATTTTCATAAAAGTTACAGCTTCTTTTTTCCAGTTAAACATATGGAAAGTACTAATCAAAATACTTTTAAACAACAAATTGATCAAATCAGAAAGCAACTTTGATCAATTTCTGATAATACAAAATCAAAGAAAACATTTTTCAGTGAATACTAGCTAAACAAATGCAAAAACTTTTTAAACCAGTTTCAAATTATTATTATGTCATACTCACCTCAATAGTTTTAAATAATTCCAGACTGAAGAGCAGTCAAAGAAGTAACAGTTTTAAAAGGAATAAATGCAAACTGGATAAAATTTTCATTATGGTCACATAAAATGGTCCAGTCACCTATTCCTCATCTTGCTGCACCTCCTACAATAAAAAAGACCAAATTTAAACTACCCACACATGGCTACTAAAACTATTGTTTTCATCCACAAAACTTCATTGAAATCAATAATAAATCTTCATTTATAAGATACGAAAAATAATTATTCCATTAAAAATGAAAGCTACTGTTAAATTAAATTTATATTGATATTATTAGCAGAGTCTTATTGATTTTTAGGTAGCCACAATACAGAAAAAAAATTGATCAAGCAGATTTCTATATTATAAATACTACCCCAGATTCATAAACTGTGATGATAAAATTAATTGAACAAAATGTAATCTATTGTGAGTTTTACATGTAATATTTACATAAATTATATAAAATCATGATAAAACTATACTATGGAATAATAAATGTGTGCCTTCTGTTTTAAACAACATATCATAATGTTCAAAAACGAAGTCATGGATCATTATAATTTAAGCTTAGTTCATAGTGCTTTATAAAACCATAACAAACTATGTAAATCCTCAATGAAAAGCCACTGTGGAGAAAACAAAACAACATTTCTGCTTTTCAGTTTACTGGCACATTAAATTGAATTTAGAGCTACATACACACACATTGAAATAATTTACTACAACTATTATTAATATTCAAGTAAAACTATTAAAACTGACTTTTATTTTTCACAACAAAACAAAAGTTCATACATACATCAATGTAAACAAGTTTCAGTTCACATCAATACCAATACATAAATATTAATTTTCATTTATCTTAGTCAGAATATATTCAGAAAAGTCTTGTTTAACACAAAAATAAAATTAATTATTTAGGAGTCTATCCTACTTGAAAGAAATTACTTCAGAGAATGTTACTAATACAATAAAATAAACGACTAATAGCATTTCTACATTGTTATATCTCTAGAGAAACCAGTAATACTATTCATTGTGTGGAGTAATGCTACAAAGAAAAGAATATCTATTTTCTTTGAGAATAAGAAACCACAACCAAAATAAAATATAGGATACACACAATAACAAGACTGAAAATTAAACTGGTAAAATGTAAACAAGCTACAATATCCTAAATGTACGTTGCTTAAAAATCCATAATATACTTCATAACACTGGAATTCTAGTTTGTTTACTACACACAAACTACTTCATTCAGAGTTGTGTTCCGTATAGTAAGTTTGAAAGTGAAAATAACCGAAACACTTTTCGAAAAACCACCATGAAGAAGGTAAATGCTGAATTGAAATACTATACAATAATATGTAGGTTATATAGCACATAACCTAACAATAACAAATTGTCTGCATATAAAACAAAAACACCATCCAAACAATTTCACAAATTAATATTAAAAAAAACAATTATAGTAATCAGTAAACCGAGTTTTACCACTAATGAATTTCAATACAATTTTCAGTGCGATATGACGAATTTCAGCCATGCCTTTGAAAGTAAACACTGCAATATTATTTCAGTACTCCAACCTTCTACAACTTATTTGCCAAATCCAGATAAATATCGTGATATATTTTCAAAACTATAAATATTTATGTATCAACAGAGAAATAAGCACTCGATGTTGCAATGAGTCTACAAGGTGTAAGAACGTACACATACGTGACTAATTTCATATATTTGAAAGTATCACAGTATTAAAAACTTGTGACTATACACTTCATGAATACTTATTGTAATATACACTTATATGATAAAAATCTTCTTTGTCTTAGTTTACCTAAAGCCTAAATCACTGACGTACTCTTATAATTCGACACAACATTAAGCGCCATGTTGGATTCACAACAACGCGCTACGGGGTTTACAAAGGATATAAAATGGACATCCCGCGTAATACGAAAATATTCTAATAACCCGTTCCATATAATCATACCTAACGACGTTTAAGTCATTTGTGTGGAATATAATAGTTTATAAGAACGTTTTATGTTTTTAGTGTAAATTGTCTTTCGTCCAAAAATAATCCAATCTTTTATCTTACATCAAGAAAATAACAGTATCATCTGCGATCAATAAACAGTTGACATTGTATAAGCGTGACGTGTTAATTCACTTCGATGTCAGAAGAATTTTATGGAGAACCATTTTTAAAATCTCATTAGTGATTGTAAGGCTTGCACACAAAACTAGGAGAAGTAGTTGATAAATCAAGAATGTAGTTAATCACATGTTATCATCCATATACATATTTTGAAGATGTCATAATTTATTATTCTGCTAACTTAGTACAAACTTGATTAAAGTGTAGATGCCACGGATTGAGACAATATTACCTTCCATGAAATATCACAACAGCAAATTTTTGTTATTATGTGTGTAATATCATGTTTAAGTTCTTCAATAATTTATACACTACAGTAAGTTACACGACTCTTTGATTTAGAGATAAGATCAGATGCAAATTTATAAATATATTTTTTAGATTGTCAATAATTTCGACTGCTTAACTTGAGACTAAGAAGATCGGTTTCCGTGGAAATGGTTGCAAATCTAATTATTTACATACTTTTACTATATAATATTTACGGACACGACGTTCCATTTTGAATAAAGTTAAATTTACCTACAACAAACATTGCTTGAACAAATAGGAAAAAAACACTTGAGTATTAACGCATATAGAATCAGTAGATATTCATGACGATTTATTCCATTTTAGAAAGAAAATAAAAATTAGGCTAACAAGCCAATTTCCATTATTTAAATATTTGTGTACTTTTTATATAAAATTTTGGTAAAAATCTTGAAATAGAAAATCTAGAATATTTTACTAGAATACAATTCCTCGTTTACTTGACATTATAATTAGTGAAAAAATGAATATATGGTTATGCGCTAAAAAAATGGTAATTGTATGACCTTAATTCACGAAGTTTTAAACCGTGGAGTCAATATTACAGCATATTGAAATTTTGATGGTTACAATGTACAGCATACCACGACTTATTACCATTTGGTTCCAAAAGGTGGAAAAATATTTGAACTGGATAACGAATCTGCTCGAATCATGAATCTTATCAGTTTAGAAGGACGTTGAAAGATTAAAAAATAAAAATACTGACATACATTTATTGTACCATAACTCTTACAAATTAGATTTCCACTAGCATGTAGGACTACACTCTGGCAGTCACTTCATTTCTGAGAAAATAGACGGAGCAAATCATCCAAATGTCATGTTTGGTTAAGTCTGACTCTCTTGAGTGAAATTTGTGGCATAAGAATCAGACACTTCAGAAGATAGCACGTACAAATCTTAGTGCTCAACATGCTTAAATGAAAAAGTAACGTAAATTTTCAATAATTACAGTTACATTTTTCGCCAGAGTGATAATCTATCTGAAATCAGATATAATAAAACATAATAAATAAATATGTATGTATGTATCTTTCAGCATACAAAATTTAAACGCGCGGTGCGTTTTCAAAAAAACTTGTTACAGATATTACTTACGATCCGGGAAGAGACACAGACACTTTGGGGGCAGGACAACTCTAAGGGTGGGGATGTCATTTAAAAGAAATGCTTAAATGATCCATTTATACCTCTAATGGTAATGGAGCGGAGCACTTCTGAATGCAGATGGAAGGGGAAACATAAAAATATGGGAAAACAACCGATAGTGGTGTCGCTAATTTGAATTCATCGGTGAAGTTCGGCCCCTTCACTATTGGGTAAATGAAGTGAATAATTATAAAATGTCCAGGGTTCGTATAGTTGAGTAGTGATATCAGTCGCGCCGGTTTCGTTTATGTTCAACGCCAGTCGACATAGGTGGGAGATGCTGGGTTTTCAATTGAGAATTAAGTAATATGACATTTAAATACGATTCCTACAGCACGGTAGTCGAAAGCTCCTTGAGAACAGATTAAAATAATATAATATATATTATTGAACAATCTGTTACTGAAAGGAAAATAAGTTTTATTTATTTCACAGAATACTTCAAACCCATTATAAACGTTACATAAATTACAGTATTATCGTACCAAATTTAGTTAATAACAATCAAATGATGAAATAATTAGTACATTTTAAGAACGAACAAGAGTCCTGTAAATAAATAAAGGGTAGGACTAAACAAAATTAAAAACATAAAAGCGTTTGTAGTAAATGTGTCCTAATTCTATAAAGAACTACCCAATTAACAGACAAAATTAAGTGATAAAATAAATACCACGCAACGCTTCTGCACACCTTGATGGTTTCGTCAGGTGATTCCAAATCGTAAGAGCTGTAAGAACGACACAAACTTATTATCCGCAATGCATAACACATAAAACAAAAATTTCACTGCTTTTTTTTTTAAAAAAAACACAACACTGTGCAAGGAAAAGGATCGTCTCCTCGTCAACAGGTTTTCGTTTTATAATGTCGTATACAATATAAATTGTTACTCCGGTTCCCGTCATACATGAAAAGTGAACGGAACAGGCATTATACTTCACGAGAAAATGATTCCAAACTGTGTACATAAATCATAAAAATCATAAAAGTTCTTACTTCGGCCTTACAATGACTTATTATCCAAATATCCATTAATCAAGTTTTGACCAAGAGATTCAACCCGTTGCCAAACTAAAGAGCTAAATTCTCTATATGTATATATAACTTTTATATTATTTAATTTGATCAAGTTTCAAAACTAATTAATGTAATATACAACTTGCAGATATTTAATTATTTACCTTCGAAAAACAATTTAATGAAATAAATTTAAATTTTCAATTTATCATATTTTATAGTAATTCTTAATATTAAGTGAAAGGTTTAGAAATGATAAAACTGAAATTTAATTAATATAAAATATATAGAATTTATTAGAACAGAAAATTATTTTACATTTACAAAAAAAAATGCCATTTACCCACAATGAGACTCTTATTTCAATTCGTTTTATCGGGTCTCTTGAAAAGTATAGAATTTGAATAAAATATAAAATTTATAAAAAAAGTTTTGAATTAGATGTACAAACACAAAATTATATGAAATTTTACGGTACAAATAAATACGCAATGTTTACACTATATTTTAAGTTTACCACGAGAATTTACTTTAACAACAAATTTTAAACAAACGAAAACTCTTAATTTTAAAAATTGGATATTTTATTTCCAAATACTTTCCCAGAACACACACATTAATTCCCTTAGAGATCCAGACTACAGAATTACGCTCTGTGCCTCAAGTCAGTTCGTATGTATGATCGCCTACCTTCAAGATGTTTTTACCAAGTAAACCGATCAGTTTTAAATCTTCGTTGAATTACATTTCGGTAAATAGTTTATTAATATAGTTCAACTTTTTAATGTCTAAAACCTTTACTTTTGCCACAACTTCCTTACTCCTCGTATGACTCCGGACAACTTTTCCCTATGGATAATTTATTCTTCGACGACGACAAGTAAACTAATAACTCTACTGCAGAATCAATCTTTATTTTTTTGTGTAATTTTACTTCCTCCAACACTTGATCGTTACTCGTCCAACTCCGGACGACCTTACCCAACGGTGAAACTCTTTCATTCTCGACTATCTAGTTGTGAGAAATTGACTTAGTACAACCTCCAAAAGGCACGACGAGCGACCCATTTCTCTTATTCACCGCTGCTTAAGGCAATACACAAACGAAAACCTCAACAAAACTCTCTCAATTCTGATTTCTCGGGGTTTACTGACCGTTCAAAATATTCTTTCAACTACATGGACACAATCTTACGCAACAAAATCCATAGTTGAACAATTTTTTATTAACAAAAACATTATTAAAAATTGCTATATATATATATATATATATGTCAGTGTTCGTCGAGGAGACAGGTCGCCATTAGAAGAGGTGGGCGAAAGTGGGCCCAGTAGTATAGAAGTAAAGAAGTAAAAATTATCAGTCTGTCATAGTCATAGAAGAAAAAAGCCATGGGCGATGTCGTCCGGAGTCGGTTTAGGAGTTTCTAAAAGATTTGGAAAATTTCTTTTGCTGGTGACCAGACACGAGCTATCTTGTGAACTGTGCATTATTTTGATCACTATAATACTGAACGATTTCCCCGGTTAAAATTTTCTTGACGATCATAATTGCGAACTGATTTGAGGAGACGAGCGTGATCCTATTGTCTGGTGTTCTAAAAGTTTTCAATTGTGTGTGTTGAAATTGAAGGTGCGAACGAAGGCACCATATGACCTATTGTCAAAAGTTTAAAATGTTTGTTGAAAATTGCGAGGAGTTGAAAGTGATAGCCAGACCAAAATTGGTGTGTGAAGTATTATTTTTAAATTTGATAAAATATCTTGTAAACATTGAATAATTGATGTGCCGTCAAATTCCATTTCATTTTCTGTTTGTATTTGGAGAATATGTTAAAGTGTATCATTCTGTAATTTCAACTGAACAATTTTTCAATAAATTTTATATTTCTTCTAATTCTATTCTTTTCACGAGGCCCCATAAAACGCCCTGCTATAAAAATTAAGAGTCTCAATTAAATTTCTGGCCGTGGTAAAATTATTATGTACATTTAATTTTTCTGTTTCTAATAAATTCTTTTAATATTATATTAATGAAATCACTATTTCATCACTTCAAATATGTCACTAAATGTTCAGAATTTCTGTAAAAAATGTGTTATCTTGAAAAATTCATTATTTTGATTTAAATTGATTAAACTAAATATTTCATTAAATAATTATAAATTTAAAAAAAAGTAAAATATAAATTTCTTTAAATAATTCAAAGTTAAATGTTACATTAAATTGCTTTTAAAAGTTAAATAAGTAAATAATTGATTATCTTCAAATTGTACTTTGAAATTTGGGCAAATTAAATTATTTTAAAAAGGTCATTAATTTGAATATTACAATATATAAAATTATATATATATATACCAGATGTATAAGATTAAATCCGCTGTTTTTCAGTCAGAAAAACACACGTGTTTAACATAAATTGGCAAACTGTGTGTCTTACCTTGCCACAGAGAAAATGTAATACAAAAATTTTGGATAAGTTAACTCCTCTTTCACAAGATAGATGGTATGCTCCTCATGCTAACATCATAGTGTTTAATAGTCTAGTCTTAAAAATAATTTAAAAGTTATTTTGAGTGATATTTATTGCATAATTATTATTACTCTCTAATGATTTTAAATATAAAACATTTGAAATAATTTCTTCAAAATTATTTATTAATTTTTAATTTAGTATATGCCTTCTGCAATCGTCGCACTCATATATTTTGTAAAAATACATTTTGATTTTATATAATCAAATTGTTGAACAACAATTCAAAATATTTTGTGATAATGATAATAAATGTTGGGTGTTAAATTATGCGACACTTTTTATATTTATAAGAATTGAGGATTTCAAGGTCTTAATACAAGTTATAAAACGTAATTTAATTACTAAATAACTTTATAAACAAAACAAAATATTCTAGTAAATTGAAAATAAAAAAATTAATTGATGAAACTGGGCGCAGTAAATTTGTATTACTATTTAATATAAATAGACAATTATTATTTAATAAATAATTTTTTTGGGGGGGGGGGGCAACAGGCTACATGAGGGTGATCCCCTTTAATAGCATAGGAAGGGATTTGAAAGGGGGGATGTGGAAGGGCAGAGGAAGGTAGCCAAGGGTTACTTGGGCCCCCGGGCTATGGTTTAAGGATCCTACCCGGCATTCGCCTAAAGAAATGCAGGGAAAACCCTAGAAAAACCTGCATCAGGTAGGGCGGGCATTGGGTACTTGTCCCACGCCCTTCCGATAGCGGGAGAGAATGAGAAAAATTTATACAAGAAATTAGAAATGTAAAATTTTCAATTAAATATCTGAGAAAATTATTCAAATGAACATATTTTAATTAATTTCGTTAAAATTTAAATCATACAAACCTACATTATTGGATGTATGCATAAATTACAAATTAGGGCAAAAGAAACTATTTAAGAAAAAGTCAGATTTATATAATTATTATGAGTATGATGGTTTCTTACATTTTTGAACCAATTATTAGCAATAAAATTACTATCACAACCGCACCATGTGTATAAACTGCACGTTAAAAAGTTATATAATATAATTATAAAATTGCATATAATAAATTATAACCGAATTTAATTGAAATTCTACACCTTAAGAGGTCCCAATTATGGATGAAACTTTGTTTGTTAAATATAATGGACTAAATTTGTTAATAGATTTGTGTTTTTCATATTTATTTAACAAAAGTAATTCAAATTGTCAATTTTACATTTCTTATTTATTGTATAAAATTGAGGAGAAAACGTATTATAGTGATTTTTTCTGGGTTGACTAATACACATTTTTTGACAAATAGGCTGTGTTTCTGTTTATTTAGCATGATAAAAAAATTGCTAGTGTACTTAAAATACATTATTTATTTGATGAAGCTCAGGGGAATAACTTTATATTAGGATGTTAAACTCTTATTCTGAGGGCTTTCATAGGTTTCAAACTCGGAACACTCAATTGATGAATAACAAAATAACAGATTAAAATGGCAAGCTTCGTCCTTGGCCATACAAAGTAATTGTTTTGAACCGCGAGCCGCAACGAAGTCCTTGGGGTAAAGCGGGTGAGCGAAGATTCCTTCACCGATCCTGGATGTGTCATGCCTATCATGAGACCGGACATGTATGTCACAATAGTCGACCCAATTTTGGTTTAGGACTAAGATTTCTGCTGACTGTCAGAGAGAATCTTCGAGTTACGCCTGGCCATGGGAGCTCGAACAGTGGCCCAACAGAGACCAGTTATATTGTCCTCTCAACCAAAAACTGGGAATTTCCCTTATCTCTCAACCATCAAACTGAAGACTGGGTGCCATATTCTGCCGCTACACGTATTAACAATAGTTCCCGGTGCCTTCCGTGTTATTAAAACGTCGTGTGTTGGTAAAATTTCGAAACCTGACAGACTTTCTTACTGATTGACTGATAGTAAAAGTGGGAGGTGCTTTGAAAACAAATACGAAAAACGATTTCATACATATTAATTTCTCCACTGAATATATCCGTTGACATTTCAGATTTTATTATTCAAATATTTATAATATATCTTGGGATTTTTCTTCATTTAAGCTGCACTTAGTAAAATAAATAAGAAAAATATTTTGTTATTATGAATACAACACATATGTCACACATTAAAACAAAAAGTGTCACTATTGAGGTGTAACCGTGTCCCTTATTTATAATTTTTGGTGTATAAAATTTTCCATATTGGCATTAGCACCGGATACAAAGTGCACACCACGAGAACAAGAATTTGCTTTCATAAACAAAGCGGCACCAAATTCTGGGGAGGGTCAGTTTTTTTGCCTCGCCCACGCAGCGGGTGGTCAATAGTTAGAGCGAAGTTGAAACGGTCAACGAGATACCAGTCGCTTGGGGACAGCAAGGAAGCTGTTTGTAAAACGGACTGGTCGGTCGAAGAGAGAGGATCGAGTCCAGCAAGGTGCGTCTGGATGCAGACAAAATATGCTGTTATGCTCATCCATATGATTGAGTATTACAGACTTTCAGATACATTAAGCTCTGAAGGTGACGAATTGCAACGCGCCTGCAGAGGAAGATGTGGTTAAAATTTACTGGACGATTGAGGAAGAGGACATCAAATATGCTGAATGAAGATTTTCTATAGGAGACAAGTGAAGAAGACATGCTGCTCGCCATTTCCCGATGACACCGGCTGTACTTTACGTAAGAAAATCACACGGTATTCTTTTATTGCGTTTCTTTAATTGTAATTTTCATGCTAGATTGTTCCCCAATCCACCCCGACGTATTTCTTATTTTACAGTACGCACTTTGTAAATGTGGTTGAATTGTTAATAGTTTGGCATCATTAATTTGTGAATCAAATAAATTTTGTGTTATTAAATTCAAATAAATTATATCAATCAAAAGTTAATAATAAAATTAAAGTAATTATATATTAAATTGAGAGTCTCAATAAATATGCATAAATTTTTCGTTTTTGTTGAAAGCTTCTTAAAAACACGCGGAAAATAGTTGAATTTAATAAATTGACATAAGAATAGAAGTATAACTAATATATATATATATGTATATAAAGTGTATAACAAGCTAGGCAATAAAATAAAATAAATTCAAGGGAAAAAGAGATTTAAATCATCAAACATTATTTGACTTTGCATTTTTTACATATAAGATTCAGTGCAGGGCTATTTTGATTATAATGAATAACATATTATGATGAATATTTAAACACACTCCAATTACTATTTTTAAATATCCATTATGTACATGTCTGCACATTGTGGTGAGTTGAATATGCTCCTCCCACTTGTAGTAAGCTCTCAATCAGGGCTCAGTATTTATATCTCGTAAATCTGTTAGGTTTCTAAATTACGCGTTCGCCACCCAGGTTGGCCTCCCGCTAAGACCAAACGGAATTTAATACTTTTTGAAATGACTTTTCTTAGTCGGAACGAGAAATTCTAATTCTTTTGACGACGAAGATCTCGTGCCCTGTAACAAGTAGCTTATACCGATTTTCCAGGGTCATAAGTTTGTGGTCAGCCTTACATCCTTTCAGACCGTCGAAAAGTGTTATTGACCGGTTTTCGTCTTAACTAATTTAAATAAATATTCCATGAGCGTTTATTAATGTATTAGAGTTTTATTTTAATATCAATAATGATCACAGTTCTATACGCACCATCAAATTGTCAGGATATTTGTTCCTCGAAATTATTTTGACCTGTAAAATGTAGCGGTGTTCATATTTTGGGCAAAAATTATCCAAATTGAAGGAGAGGAAAAATTGAACGTGCTCTCACAGGAATGAAAGATTGTGTAATGTAATATTTATTTCAACTTGAGAATTGTAGTTGACAAACAAAGATCAAATACAATTCTTATATATATTACGAATTGTAATAGGACTTCAGAAAATGACGTTTTTGCATAGACATTTGAGTAAATTAAGATTATTAAATTTTATACATATACATTCTGGAGAAAGTAGTGCATACTTATCAAACCTATCATAGAAAAATTAAACTTAGTAATAAACAACTCAAAATTTTGCACTTTAAAACGCGGAAGAGTGTCCTAATTTTTAAATGAAATTTTATACTATAAAACAACTTATAATAATTATTACTTTTTAATAATAGTACATTACGATGGTTTACAAGATGCAACAAGTACCTTTCTCGGGTTTTAAACTGCGTTGCAGTGTTTTTTAGGGACGTTTCGATGGCTAACAGCACCATCTTCTTCAGACTGATGTCAAGTCGGGTTTTGTAGGTCTTTTTATACTCTCAGCTGGAAGTCGTGTGTGCCGACAGGGTAACTCAGGAGGTTAGAGCAGCTGCCTACTTAGCTCCCGCTTCTTTTTTTTCTATCTTACTTCATTATAGAATAATTTGATAAAGGTTTGTTTGTATTGGTAACAAGGAACTAAAGTAGAAAATTGTCCTTAATTTTTTCTTTTCAAGCAACGTTTTAATTAATTAATAATAATAATAATAGTTAAAGTAGAACACATAATTACTTATGACAGACTGCACACTGACAACAAATTGTTGAGGCAACTAAAAATATTCAAACTGTTAACTTATAAATAAACAGCATCCAATTTGAGATCATAAAAAATTTATTTATTTATAGAAACTTGTATTACGTATCGTCGCTAATTACGACCTCATCAGATAAGAAGTTTAACTTTTAAGTTTAACTTATAAGTTAAACGTCATACTTTACTTATAAGTTACCCTACTTCTAAGTTAAACTTCATACCTGAAGGAATTGCAAGTTAAATATTTAATCCTGTAAGTTTTTGCATATTTTTAACCGCCAAATTTCCATAATATTGAATTAATTAATAATAATTTCAGTCTTAAGTTTCAGTAGAAATAAAGTAATTTTTTTCATTTGATTCAGGTTACATCAATAATAACGTAATTAGTTTGGAAATTGATGAATAAAAGTTTGTGAATTCAAAATTACTTAATTGAAAACGAATTAGTGTTTAAATGTTATAACATTTGCTTAAAATTTAATATTAAATTTTGGTAAATTGTTGAACGTTTAAATTTGGCCAATTTTGCAAATATTTATGAGAAAATTTATAATTGAATATTTAACATAATTAAGTAAAATAATTAAACAAATTTGGCATTTAACGATTGGGAATAAAGTTTTGAAAATACAAAACATTGAACATATAATTCCAAATAACATAAATTTTTAATATACGGCTACTATTCAAATCTCCTTATTTGGTTCAGTAAAAATCTGAATTATTTTACATAATTTTACGCAACTTTTTTATTTTATCTGATTAATTGGTATAATTACAATCTCATTAATTAATTAATAATAATAGTTAAAGTAGAACACATAATTACTTATGACAGACTGCACACTGAACTAATTTCACACAATTATTATATTTTAAAATAGGCATAATTTTTTTTTCATTTCAGTTAGTTGCTTATATAACGTGTTAAAAAATAGATCCAAACATCACCGCGTTCGAACGAATATCTTGCTAGTTGTATTTATTTTAACCTATGTCAACATCATTATCCCGCTTAAATAATCGGAAATATTTATATAATTTTTAGACATATTTATAAAAGTATATTATTGAAAAAAAATGTAAAATAAAACAATAGAACAAGAATGAAAAGCATGGATTGGGATATACATTGGGAACAAGAATCGGATACACAGAATCGCCATGTGAACGTGTCGTCAATGGTTCGGCAGCCGCATCGTTTCATTTAGAATCGATGCGAATCATTTCGTGAATTGCAGACGTATCGGCGAAATGACCCGCCGTGTAAACAGCGTGCCTTGGGCCCGTGGCCGGTTTGACTGCTTCATACGTGAATCTTCGTTTGAAAGGGGCCTTACAGCAGGAACAGCGTTTCGTAAAACTCTCTCTTGATGTAAAACATTAATTAGGTCATACCTACGCCATTGGAAATAATTTAAAAAATTATATTCATAGTTTCTTAAATTTATCAAATATTTTGAAAAATTGACAATCAAAAAGTCTACAACTAATTATTGGATGTACCAACAACTTTCGTCGCATCTTCTTACGTCTTAATACCAAGACACAAACACTTAAAAGCCTCCACGAAATACATTTTATAACTGAATGAAAGCAACTATTTTGTAGGTGAATTGCTTTCGACACTCTGCAAGCAACTCAACTTTTCATCCCCTTGATTCAAAAGTTGCGAGAGTGCGGTGGGCCTTATAGTTAAATTTCCCTTCTACTGCTTAAAGCACCAATAAGAACAATACCTCCGTATTTTCCCTAAAGATGAGGAGATTTGTTTCTGTATTCTTGTTTCTTTCGTCAGGTGATTAAAAACGCAAGATCTGTGGGACCGACACAACCGCTCAAACCAGGTCTCAGTTGTTTTTCCTTTTATGATTCTTTTATTTCATTATAATATAGTCTCTGTTGCACTTGTTCGTACAGTTGTCAAGTCAATTTCATTTTTGAATTTCTACAATTTAAAGTATTAAGTAGAACGGTAAGGATGGAATTTCATAAAAAGTTTAAAAATAAATTTAATTCAAGGCGGTTTATAAAATATATTATATATTATAAAATAAAATTTTAAAGAAATCTCTTTTTTTATCACAAATTTTGAGAAGAAGGCGGGGGACTCCTGACAAATATTCTTTTCTACAAATAGTGGCTGATAAAAACATTGGTGATAGAATACAAACACAATATAACATAAATTAACCAAATTTAAAGTTATTGAAGAAAAGATTAAATTAAATGTTTGGTTTAGAGGTTATACGGTCTCCAATAGTGTCATTTGAAGTTAGTAGGAGGCCTGATGGTCCCAATACATACTATACACATGGTATATATGTGTGTAATTATTCATCTTTGTGAGGCCTTCAGCGTCTACCTCCTGTAATGACACTTGCAATATTACTGGTGAAAATTTCCTGAACGAGAATTAAAGCATAACTAAAATTACTGTTGTCCGTATCCGAGAGAATGGCCATTTAAGTTATATTATTTTCAGACGAGTAAAGTCATCGTGCCCTGCCTAATTTGAAAACCGCATAATCGGGTATCAGATTCTGTTACCAGCAACACCATCCAGTGCTGCTCTCAAGACACTGTTCTGAAGTCAATATAAAATTTGTCATGACTCTAATATCTTCGTCATTGTCGCATACTTAATTTCGGATTTTTCACTATTTAGTCACGGCAAGTGTTCGTAATCTGATTTATAATTCTATCTTGATTAGTATGCGCCTTTGCTATCGTGAGTAGGAGGTGGAGAAGCAACACGTTGGATGACCTTGACCATGGGTGCGTGAATTACAGTCGTTTCCGATGTGACTTCGAGGATAACGAGCTTGGCCGCCCTTCCCCGTCCCTCGCTTCTTTAAGGCTCGACCATCGACCGCAGCCGAGGGAGAATCGATAATCCTTCAGACAAGGTGACAATACACTCACTCATTCCTAAACCAGGCTTCAATACTAAGAGTACCTCCATCATTTCGACCACAAATTAATCTATGGCCGAGAAGGAAGTCGAACCGACAATTTCGGTGCAGCATGGAAAATAATACAAATAGGGAAACTACAAACACGAAAGTGATGCTGTTTCTTGTAACTAATCCCTCAATGCGTAATCCGGTGACGTGATTAGAGGCGCAACTTGTAATAGCTACTAAATACTATTTCCTTACATTAACAGTCTGTTTTTTCTAAATTCTAGGTTCTACTGAACTAAATCTTTGCAAACGTAATTATTTGTCTTACAGCGCAAAAGTTCGGGGATTTTTTTCCAACTTCTTTATGTTGTGGCAATTAGTGAAAAAACAAGTTTTCCATTTTGAAAGGCATCGAGAAAACTTTTTGTGGCCTAAAAACCACGAAATTTTGCACCTCTTTTCAGTTTTCCGCTTATAGAAAAAGCATGAATCATTCTATTAAAAATAATGGTCAATGATAAATTATAGATCATAAAATTATACATCGTATGGTGTATTCGGGTACTAAATTTGGTTTAAGAAAGTGGTAGAAATCGATCGTCTAATATACGTCATTTTCGAAAACAATACAGTTTGTCATACTTCTAGTGCTGATATCTCCAAAATGGTCGGCAGTAAACTAAATTTTCATAGAATAAATGTTTTAGGCAATTTAATACTACTCATGATAATACTAACGCATGATCTGCTTTTTAAAAACTCATTGAGAATGGCCTAAAATATACACAATCACAACTGGGGGCTTGAGTCCGAGCACTTTTGCTATTCTTTCTTCCTTGCAGAAGAATATAGACACTTTTTGAAATTCTGGACTCTTTCTTCCTCTTAGAAAAACAATATTCTTAAACATTTTAATATTCTCTGCAAAAGACAAGTTTCACCCTCACGTAGGTAATCGTCACTCCCATCCTCAACGCCATAATATTACCGCAACCGGTTCTGCGGTTTATAGTCAGCAACGTGGGTGTACTTTCGGCTATTCTCAGTGGATTTTTAAAACCAAATCATGCGTTGGAATAAAAATTAAATTCTCTATAACGTTTATTCAACGACTAATTAGTTTACTGTCGACCTTTTTGGAGATATCAGCGCTAGAAATATGACAAACTGAACTCTCTTTGAAAATGACGTAAAACGAAGTAAATTAGACGGTCAATTTATACCACTTTGTTCAACCGAATTTCGTACTCGAATACACCATTCGATGCATAATGTTATGCTCTACAATTTAGTACCGAACATTATTTTCATTAGAATGCTTTTGCTATTAGCGGAAACTGAAAAGAAGTGCAAAATGTCGTGATTTTTAGGCCACAGAAAGTTTTCCTGGTGCCTATCGAATTGAAAACTTGGTTTTTCACTGATGGCCACTACATACACAAATTGTAAAAAAAATACCAAATTTTTGCTGGAGGAGGCCTTAATTTTTTGGACATATCTACTGGGCTATACTGCCTCATTATTTTCTGTTATTAATTCATTGTTTACGTCTACAGGGTCCTTCTGCGGTCATCTAGTTCCTTCCAAAGAAGGGTGAGGACTGCATTTCTGGAAATTTTGTGGATCTATTTAAAAAAATACTTTCATAATAGGAAGGACCCATATGAATGCTCTTTTCGCAGTTACATTTAACGTGAGTAAAAAACCAAGTTATTGAAATGAAACTTCTTGTCCCGGTACCTTAAATTGGCGTTTTTGGCAATACGAGAGTTACAGAAGAAGAATAACGGAAACTGATGAACGGAAGTAACGTTACAGGTTATGATGTCAATGTGTTATAATGTAGGTATCATAAAGACACTAGGTAAAAGGAAAATACATAACGTAGTTTATAAAATGTAAGCAGTTTTATATTGGACAATCGTAAACATTCTGCTGTATACTGAACATCTTTAAAATGTTTATTCCCTTATTTTGTGATATGTTTGATCTTTTCAGTATATTTAAAATATACGCGACTGATAAATAGGGTTATACCAGGAGTAATTGTATTTGGGATCGTTCGATAAGATAAAGTAGAATAAGTGCATACAGTGAGTTAGCCATAAGTTAAAATGTTATCAGTCCTTTTGGTCTTTTTGATCAAGAAATGTTTCGTAGTCCGCAAAAATAAAATTTTTGGTTTTTAATTTTATATTTTGGTTAAAGATTATTTTTGACATTGCTAATGGTAAGTACTAATTGTTCTCATTTTTCTACATTGATGAATGAAATGTTTTCTACTCATAATTGAGCATTTATTTCCATGAACTCTTCGAATCCAGAGAGTATGATTGCTTAGATATATAGTATCGTCTCCTTTATTAATATAATGTGCACATGGCTTAAAAAAATAAAATCACATCTTACGGCTTTGGCAATCGGACAATTTTCTCATCTTGGCTGAGTCAATAGTTTGAAACCATAAAATACTAATGACAGCTTAAACCACCTGAACGTTATTGTGAGTTTCGTGTGAATCACCTCTAAGATAAGCGAACCGAGTAGATATATATTCATATATGTTGGAAGTTCCGGGACAGTGTTGCAACCATATACGAATACAACAAATTACATTCCTAGATCCACCTTACCAATCCAATAGTTGGAATCAAATATATAAATATATATATATTAGTTTGTCCCGTACGTTTTCTTGGAATCAAATGTATATATATATATAAATGTATTAGTTTGTCCTGTACGTTTTCGTATAGGATTCATCCGACTGCAATGAAACTTTGGTGTGTTGTTCGCACGCCCGAAAAGGTTTCTTGCGCGAGTTTCGTCGCGAATGTTTCTGAATTACTACAAACATTTTACATTAGGTGGCGCGGATCGTTTCAACATGTGAGTATATCATATAGTTAAGTTGCAATTAATTTGTTTTCGGTGTATGAGAGCGTACGCTTGACAGAACTCAATTGAATCAAATACAAACAGCGACATTTCAGTTCGTGTCTGACATAGAAGTGCTGTCGTTTGTGAAATTTCGATAGATATCACACGCTTGGTCTTTGCATTTTCCAATCTAATTTTGTAATTATGTAATTATTTGTAATTATGCCACCGAGACGATAGGTCGATCTTCACATCACGAAAGAAATAGGAATAACGAGCTTCAGAAACAGACGAGAAACGGGCAAAAATATTGGAAACTTCTCGACTTTGCAATGCTAGATCAAGGAGAACACAACACGCTGATTTAATTCTTGGTGCATTCCATTATGGCCCAGTAGCTATGACAAAAAAAAAGGCCTCCGCGAGCAAAAGGTCGGGTGTTTTATTTTATTTTCCAACGTTGTGGCCATTAGTAACAAACCAAGTTTTTCAATTCGAAAGACTTCGGAAAAGTTTCTGTGTCCTAAAAACCACGAAATTTGGCACCTCTTTTCAGTTTATCACTAATAACAAAAGCATGAAGCATGGTAATGAAAATAATTTTAGATAATATATTGTAGAGTTTAAATTCTGCATCAAATGGTGTCTTCGAGTACGAAATTCGGTCGAACAAAGTAATAGAATGTGTGACGTTTTACGTCATTTTCAAAGAGAACGCAGTTTGTCATATTTGTGATGCTGATATCTCCAAAGTACACTTTTTTCTCATAAAAGAAAAATTTTAGAAAATTTATTTTTCTTTCCAACGCATAATCGGGTTTTAAAAATCCAATGAGAATTGCCGAAAAAACGCCCATTTTGCTGGCTGTATACCGTTAATATTATGGCTTTGAGAATGGGAGTGACGATTACCTACGTGAGTGTGAAACATGTATTTTGCAGAGCATATTAAAATGTTTAAGAGTATTGTTTTTCTAAGAGGAAGAAGGAGTCCAGCGTTTCAGAGAGTATCTATATACTTTTGCAAGTGAACAAGAAGAGGAAAAGTACTCCGACTCAAGTTCCTAGTTATGGTTGCTATTCAAAATGGATGTACTTTTTGCCATTCTCAATGGATTGTTAAAATAAGATCATGCGCTGGAAAAACAATTAAATTCTCTAATACCTTAACTCTATGGCAAATTAGTTTACTGCAAACCGTTTTTGAGATATCAGCACTAGAAATATGACAAACAGCATTCTCTTCAAAACTGAGGTAAAATGTAAATTTGATGAATGATTTCTACAACTTTGTTCGACCGAATTTTGTTTGAAATACACAATTATATGCAGAATTTTATTCTCTATAATTTGTTACTGAACATCATTTCCAATAGAATGCGCCATGCTGTTGCTATTAGCGAAAAACTGAAAAGAGGTGCAATATTTCGTGGTTTTTAGATCATAGGAACTTTACCTGAGGCCTTTAGAATTGGAAAACTTGTTTTTTCACTATTGGTCACAACCTATACAAGTTGTAGAAAAAAATACCCGACCTTTTGCACGGTAAGATGTGTATAGCTACTGGGCTATTACGTTGTTAATTACATTTAAAGTCTTCAGCCAAGTGTGGTTATTGTAGATTACTGAGGCAACGATTAGCACCCTTCTAATTCTAATATACAAATATGACTGTCTTTCGGTGCACATCTTTAGTATACGTGTATATCTATTGTTCATCGTATTGAAACCTGGATTTATTACATTCAATGAAACATGAACGATTAGAAAGCACAATTCAGAGTAATAAAATGTAATAGAACGTAAAAAGTAACTACTGATCTCATGTGAAATTTAACTAGCTGAAGGAACAAATTACTGGAGTATTAGACTTGTTACGAGTTACTGTGTAAAGAAGCTAGAGTAATCTAATAATCAGTCGAATCCAAATAATATAATTTTCACGTAAATTGTGGATGATGTTTGCACATTTAAGCAATAACCACAAATTAGCACACGAAATAAGCTATTAAAAAATAATACGCATAATAAAGAGCACAAACTAGAAACAACGAAACAGTTGAATAATGATTCATGTTCGACAAAACTTTCTAATTCGGTTTTTATACTTATTATTATATATATCCCAACGTTCGTGGGACTAATCTATTTATTAGTCGCACTTATACAGTGAAGGCGTTTTTTTTTAATTTTATGTAATTATATTGCTTTTAATATTTTGCAAGTTACTCTTAAGTTTTGATACATTCTACAATCTTGAACTCCCAATTACATTTACTTTTATAAGTATCCATTTTCTCTCATTCCATAATGTGGTGACATTATGAGTGCATAATGTGGTAACTTATGCACAACTTTATCTTAAAGTTATTTATGAATCTGTGCAACAGCGAAAGTGATGACTGCGTCTTGAAAAAAAAATCCTATTGCCGGAAATATCGAAGGTCTCAGCTCAAGCTAAATATAATTCACACCGAGACGCTTATTTTGCGGGTGAATGGCTGTGAAACTTGCGCGTAGCAAATCCTCACAATTGAGAAAATGTGGATTAAAATTTTATAGCAGAAGATTGGTAAAAAAAATTCCACGAAGATTAGTCACATTAGTACAAGTAAAACATTAAAATATCCCCGTTTACATTCACAAATAGATACTATTTAAAAGTAAAGAAATAATGTCATGAGTCATTTACGATATACACGATTACTGGGTCTTAAACATTCGATTTTAGTGAGCCATTAAACTTAATCCAGGACAAAGATAGAGTGAAAAGAATTAAAGCTACACAATTATTAATCGTTTCTAGTTCACACTTTTAATTGAAAATACTAAGGAAGGCGTATGCAATTTAAATTATAATAAACTATGTAAAAATAAATAAAAGCTTTAACGTCGGCTGAGATGTTATGTTCTATAATTTTCAATAGAGCTAGTTATTCCCCAAGGATTCATAAATTATACTGGTCGTTCATATCATTCAATTGAATATTTCGCGCACTCTTCTGCCTCAGTAAGTTTTTTATTGGGACTAACGCGTGAAATATAATGGAAAAAGCCAATTTGTAAAACAAAGAAGACTAAGAATCATTTCTTAAGCAGCAAATGAGAATAATATTCGCTGATTGCTGATTAAGTATAGTCTGCGCAAGCTCTGGAAATGCGAGTACATGATACCAGAATGACGTGCTATAAAGTGCATAAAATTCATGCCTCACATCCCTCCCTGCTCAACAGCTTTTGAACCCCTACCCCATTCCTCGTAATACAAAATACTATTCAAATGATCATGACTGAGTTTTACAAACGTTACAGAAGAGACCTGTTTTAAATTAACATGACGAAAGGACATGCTCGACGAAGTCTTAAATCACTTGAACCAAATTCTTTGTTTAGTTTTTCGAAAACATCATTTATAAGTAGAACGTATATGCACAAAGTGTAACAGAAGTAAGTACTTTAATTTCTGCCTCAGGAAGTAACGACTTCAGCGCAATATCATATCTGATGTTCCTGAAAACTTATTTAGAGGAAAATAATCTGGACAGAAGATAGTAGCTAAAAGCAAGAGAGTTCCAATTATCATATGCCGAGGTTCTAACGCGGAAGTATTCAATTTATGTTTCTAGAAATATTTGCCAAGCCACACTTAAATCCCCAAAGAGAAAGTGCTCTTTTTCCTACGTACTAAAACTGAGCTCAGCCGTTTTTTCTTTCTGATTGTAATTCCTTGCGTTGTTTCAAACAAACTTTTAATAAACATTTTTTTGCAAGAAGACTCTAAAAACATTAATTGAGGCGATTAAAAGTTCCACGTGCAAAGGTTATGATTTGCTATTGTTTGTTAATAAAAATGGATTTTAATTTAATTTAATTATATATTTAATAACCCCTAAAAAATAGAAAATATTACAACATATATAACATTCAACCCTTGGTCTCACAAAATTTTCACATTGTGACAGTTATTCAGAGGAAAATAAAACTATCTAAAGTTCAGTATATAATCGGAATTGAAGTTAATTTAATGCATATTTCTATTAATTCAGCAATATTAGAACAGTTATCATTATTTATTTTGAGAACTTCTAGACAGCGCCGGGCACATGGAAGGTATGGTGTATTTAAAATCTGAAACAAAGTGGTGAGCATTAAAAACATTGTGAATTGTTCCCCTACCCCTTCCTCTTATGGTACATAAAATGTTACAATAATAAGTGAGAATTATTGTAGTTATTTATAAAATCACTTTAAATATCACGAACGTATTTCTTTCTCAACGTTGGGTTAACTGAGGATGCAGATAAAATTCTCCAGAAAACATAAAAATCAGACCTGGGCGAGAATTCTCTCGCAGGTAACCTGGGAGGGATATTCTCTCGCAGGTCGAACCTTGTAGGAGAGAAACGAAGGGGCTACCTTTGGGAATGCCTTTTCCTCTCCGTTTTTGAACTAAGGTTCCCACAAGCCGAGGCACCTCGGCCTGTTTTGAGAGGTGTACGTTCCGGGGTCACAGACCTTGGGCATACGGTAAGAGTTGTCCGCTATTTCCATTGGAATAGTCGGCCAGCTGCCTCCTAAACTGGTCGAGGCACGGAGAAGGGAATGCTGCGTCCCCACAGCAAACTCCTCTCCCGCTATCGGAAGGGCGTGGGACAAGTACACAATGCCCGACCTACCCGATGCAGGTTTTCCTAGGGTTTTCCCTGCATTTCTTTAGGTGAATGCCGGGTAGGATCCTTAAAATATAGCCCGGGGGCCCCAGTTAACCCTTGGCTACCTTCCTCTACCCTTCCACATCCCCCCTTTCAAATCCCTTCCTATGCTATTAAAGGGGGGTTCCCAATGTGGATCACCCTCATGTAGCCTGTTGCCCTAAAAAAATAAAAATAAAACATAAAATAAAATCATGCCGGAATTTAACATTTCTGCAAATGTTCATTACTCAGTACAACTATGAGCATACGCACAGTAGAAAATATTTCATTTTGGGGGCTTGTAAAATATTGATAACAAATTACGAAATCTTTAGAAATGTTATATTTCGCTTATCAATATAAAATGTAATTTCTGTTACTTCAAAAACATGTTATTCCAGTCTGAATAATTAATGAAGATAACTTATATTGGTGAATATATAATGAAACCTCAGTCAACTTTGTAGAATGGACAAGTTGTGTTTAAACATATTGCATTAATTAGAGCAAGGACTAAAGTTAACTTACTTTTGCCATTGTTGCAGTTGAAGAGTTTCATTTGACAATAGTTGCTGAAAGCACTGTATTCGGTGTCATCTTTTCCACAAACAGGACTCCACATTGACGGACAGACAATATCGCAAGCGCCGTGACAAGTTGCTAGCAGTGCTGCAGAACAAATATTTTACGATTAATAAAGTGATAGAAAAATATTTTGCTTTTACAACACCCGAGAGAGATATTATCAGTTAAAATGCTGGGCACGCCGATTACGTCACACAGACAAGTACTTCAGCCGGAACTGGAGGTCTGGTGGATAACTGAACCAAGTTCACAAGATCTAACTATATTTCTTTGTGATTGTAATTGTTCGTTTATATTAGCCTCCAGTTAAAAACCCTTAGCAAGTGAAATTAATTTTCTCTAACTCTCAGAAAATTGTAAAATAAATTAAATTTATACGACTAGTACTTTTTTTCCCTCTCTTTCTCTTTGGGCGCTAAAAGCCCATTTAGAGCCTTGGTCCCCTTGACGATGCTTCTACACGCTCTGCGATCCCGGACGCTACACTGCCAATTCCAGACTCTGAGTTTCTTCAGTCATTCTCTTTGTCTTCTGCGTAACAAGTGCTGGTGCGTTGTAAGGGAGTAGCATACAGTTCGTTGTTCGTGCGTAGCCTCCACTTGCCTTGCTCTTGTACCAAACCGTAGATGCGCCGTAACACTTTTCGTTCCCAGTAGTCGAGCTGGAGTCTGTCACAGAGTGTTATGACACAAGACTGGCTTCAGTACATCATTGCCGGGAGGAGAGTAATGCTGTAAATACGTTCCTTACTTCTCCTTGAAAGGGTTGCTTTTTAAACGCCATTTAATACTTTGCACCCCAAGAAAAAAAGATGAGGAGACTTTTTGATAGATTAGACAGAAATATTTAATTTATTGTTTACAATAATTAGCTTTCAAAACATTAAAAGCAACGTGAATTTAATTTTTTGAGGTCGTTGTATGCTGATACATATTAGCCTTATCCCTCGATCTATCATATCTTCCATATTAACATGTCTGTTTGAACGGGAGAAACTCAGAAATGGCAGAAGATATTTGACTGATTTTTCATATTTGCATTTCTACTCTTAATGTATAACTTAGGCGACATAGTTTGCCGAATTTCAAGTCAAATCTTATATACATGAAACCCACCCAAAACATATTTTAATTATTTATTTCTAATAACTACATGTTTTTAAATTAATATCCGTTTGTTGCACTTCTTTATAAACGAAATAACTATTTTCTTAGTAATTAAAATATAAAAATAATTAAATAAGTAGCTTAAAACAGGCAAAAATCATACCACACATTTAAATTTATTTATTTAGTACTTATTTTTGTATTTTCATGAAAACGAGAATTCTGCGTGTGACTGGTATGAAGTGATGTGGGAAGATGATAATAATAAAGTAATGATAACTTCAATTAAGTTCACAGTATACACAATGTAGTGTATGTGAACGTACACATTTAATGAATATTACCACCATTCCTGTTGCACTTATACCTAGAATATAGAAAACGGATAGTATATAAAAAGACGTATTCATATTTGGTTTATCTCACGTCTTACGATATTATGCTTGTTCCTGTTATCATTCGGAGAATTGTATTGTCTTTGGTTTAATAACCTTTCTTTATAAATATAGTTGGTACTCGTTTCATGTAGTTAATAATCCGCCAACGACTAGTACACTCAGCTGTTTAATTTAGTCGCATTTAAATATACGTACAATACTTCTTAAGTACTCACCCAACAAGCAAAGTAGCTTTGTAGCCATTTTTGTGATCTTCAGTCCGCAAGTACGGGCGTATTTATATAAAACAGTGGCCTACAAGGATATAATTTCACACTTAAATTTGTATTCAAGGTGAAACGGAAAAAAGTGGGACATTATCGTGTAATTTGTGACTGTAACATATCATCAGTAAATCCTAGCCGATAACTGAATTATTCACGAACATTTTTAGTAAGCGCAGGAGCGAGAAAATAAACATTAATAACTGAATGTTGGGTTGGTTTTTACCGCCTTATTTGATTTATTGTGGGTTTACATACGGATAATCACTTTTTAAAAAACGTTTCGTATTTAAGCATGCTTGCAACTGAAAGTCAGTGCTTTTACGAACTTTTTGGTTGGTATTCAACGAAACTCTTCCATCAGTTGATCGTAATTTTAGTGTCATATTTGGTACGATTTATTGAAACGGCTGCACATTTTGTCCATCCGTCATAATAAACTCTTTACGTCCCACTGCTAACATAAATAATTTGTTGCTTGTCTTCCCTAGTATTTTAATATTCTTAACCATGTACCGACGTGTAGAGATATCCTGAGACTGTTTGGCTAATTTGTCACTCGTTTGGTTAGATTTCTCTGGTTCTTTGATAAAATTAATATGCTAATAAGCTCAAATTGTAAGGCTGCCTTTTCACTAGTAAGAAATTGCTGCAATTAACTTATTGCAATGAGGAATATATAAATATGTTTATTTCATAATGAAAGATGAATGAATCAGAAATTGTTTAAAATATAGCCTCCAATTATTACTAATACGTTTCATTGCTCATGAATCTCCTCCTGTATAAAAAATTGAAACCATTGACAAGCAAAATAAACATATACAAAGAAATGATTAAACATTAAATCATAGGATAAGCTATAAAATATAATACGGTTGTGTTAAAAGTATGACAATTAAATTATCATTTTTTACAAAACGTGCAGCAACGACACGTTCCAAGTCCACGATTCAACATTTTAGATCTAGTAATACTCTTTCCTTCTTGATTAAGAACCACAAGGACCCACTTGCCACCTACAGCAAACATTGTGTAGTTTACAAAATCTCTTGCTCTATTGAAATTACTGCTACATAGGGCAAACAAAACTATTCCTTAATGCCCATATTAAGGAGCATATGTCTAATATCAAACTTCCCAACGATAAACAATCTGTAGTCTCCAAACATATCATCAATTCGAAACATTCATTTGATTGGCAAAATGATGCTTCACATTAATTAATGTACAGACACTATGAAGCTCAACAATTGCTCCGATCCCGTATTGTTACGCTAACCCTTCTGGTTTCCCATTATCGGTGCGTTTCCTTCCGTTTTGAGTTTTGGCAACTGACTCGTGATGTTGTCTCTCTATGCACTTGCGTTTATCTACACCTGGAAGAAAAGAACAAGGTTTCCAGAAACGTTGTGTGGTATTTACATTGCACTTATTTTTTCTGAAATTGGCTATCTTTTTTATTATTAATTTTTAATCAGACGTAAATTTTTTCAAAAACCTGAAGAGGTTCCAAATAGAGAACGCAATTGAATATTTAATGTTTTCTTAATAAACATAATTTTCTGAATTAAGACCATATATCCGAAATTTTTTAATCACTTATACAAATCGTGTTCTCGGCAGATTAATTGATGTCATCCACCATCTCTAGGGTGTCCAAGGATTCCTAATCTTTTTTACCGTAAATGTACTCATATCTATAATATGCATATGCACAAAAGACCGATATAGCAGTATAATTATTTTCATCCATTCTCGTTGACGGATGTACAAGTGTCCCACCGTACGCGACTTGATGAACATGTACAAGTATCATGTATTTGGAACTTCGGAGGAAGTCTCGCCGAGGGCAATAGTGTCCAGCGGGCATTAGAATAGACTATTAACTATCTTTATTATTCATCATTTTCAATCAGACGTAAGTTTTTCATTTTAGTATTCGAAGAAGTTCGAAAACAAGAAATTGAGGCAGTATATTGGAAATATCATAGTGGAACGATGAAATTATAAAGATATGGGATGGAAAAATGTAATTTATTATGACAACAATTGAAAAAAAAACCTGTTTTATCTACCCTATATGAATTTAAAAATTATTGAATTATATCTGACTACAAAATAAATTAAGTTATCGGACAACATTTGTTTAGATCACTACTTATTTGTTATTATATAGTCGTACTTGAAAACAAATCATCCCTTAATTTGAGATTTATTCAGGTGATACAGATTACAATTGTAAAATGATCTGAATTTGTTAATTTTAAGATTAATTTTCTATCTATGAGAATATGTGGTGGGTCAAATTTATAAAAAAAATCATTATCAGGAATGGAGTCTATATAAGTATCTCTCAAGAATGCCTTTGGATCCATTCATAATACCTGCATATATTTGTACGAATCAAAATTCAGTTTTAAGTACAATATATTGATGCAGACACATTAAATTGATTAACAAGTTATTACAAAACATTATGTGAAGTACATCAAGTTTGTCATTGTTATTGTATGTTTCATTGTTTTCAATTAAACCATGTAGTTAAATATGCTGCTGTTCGAAATCTCTAATTTCCCTTGAATTTCTTGATTTATATCTCTCAAATACAATTAAAGCACTTAATAATGGTTTATTTTAAATATCTATAATAATTAGTGAGCAGTTTATTAATTATAATGTGTATGTTGACCGCACAATTGACATAATTAATCTACTTTAAATGATACGAGAATTGATATTTGTTTGACTTTTCACTCCTTTGTTTGCGTACGTCCGCCTCTAAAACATTAGTCGCAAAAGCGATCAATGCAATGGTCCGCCCACTTACATATCACATGCGACTCAGTCGTGAGTCTTCCCTGTCAGGAGCTAACACAAGAGTTTTTTTTTTACCGCCAAAACCACTTCCAGGTTACCTAAGTCACCACTAGGGAGCATATGCGTAATGTCCAGCACTTCTTCGTGGTGCTTGTGGAAAGTTAAAAGGTGGAAGTTTTCCGGTAGACACGCTGAAATTTTTAGGGGCTGCATTTTACCATCCCAAGCGTACTTGACTACAGTCAAACTACCGAGACCAAAAATCAGTATTTTCTGCCCTACATCTTCAGTTCATCATAAAATCATGGGTTCGTGTGATACTGCAAAACAAGCTGCGGCATTTAAAGCAGTAGATGAGTATGTAAAGGTAATATATGATTAATGATGGAAGTTTTGAATACAATCGAATTCCAAACGATTACATTAACTCAAATTTATTGTCTGAAATTGAAAAAATGTAACAAAAATAGGTAACGATGTTTTGGTTACTAAAGATTGTGATTAATTATATTTATTAATTTTACTATATTTGTATATAGTATTCGTGAATTAGGAGTATCGTGTATAAATCTATTTAGTTCCCCTCCATGATATTTTTGAATTTATATAAGTTTTTTGTGATAATAAAAATCGCTTTTTATTTAGGATAAGTCTGTTATCGGCGTTGGGAGTGGTTCTACAATCGTTTATGCAATTCAACGACTTGGTAATTATTATAAATAATATGTAGTTAGTACTAATATAAATATAATAAATTATTTGTATAGTGTCTGTAAACTCAAGAACATCTACCAATTGAACAAGTTGGTTTAAGAGTAAATTTGGACTGATAGATAATTCAGTCAACATCTTACTTGCACAGTTTTATACGAAATAGTGCAAATAAAATGTTGTATTACAATTTGTTTCTGTGCTCTAATCTACTCCAAACCATGTAAAATGTTACCAGTAAAATTCTGCTTTTAAGATGTAAGTTATGTTAATTTCTGCCTAACTTTAAACATGAAACCATGAATCTTAAATAATTGAGGTGGCTATAAATGTATTGTATTAAAAAAATGAGGCTGCATAGTTGAACAAGTTGGTTTAAGAGTAAATTTGTACTCATAGATAATTCGGTCAACATCTTCCTTGCACAGTTTTATACGAAATAGTGCAACTTAAATGTTGTATTACAATTTGTTTCTGTGTTCTAATCTACTCCAAACCATGTCAAATGTTACCAGCAAAATTCTGCTTTTAAGATGTAAGTTGTGTGCACTGAACTAATCTCCAATATTTGTTTACTTTCCAAATTTCTGCTTGAATCATGAAAATTTTGTATGATTAATTAATCAAATATGTGATTGGAACATGCTATCGGACTCTATCTTCCTCCCGCCCCCACACACATTTATTTATCTTAAATACTTTTATTCTACACTCCTTTTGACCTATACAAAAAACAAAAATGATCTATGCTTCATTTCTTTATGTTTTACATAAATTAGTAGATTTGTTACTGATCACACTTTTTTTGGTCATATACTGTGTATTTATTATAATTAATACAGTTTAAGTTGAGTTCTCTGATAACTTAAAAAAATTAAGTTTCCTGTTTAGTATAAATCTCCTCATATAAAACTATAGAGGCTGATTTCATTGCCCTACACTTGTGGCTCTTTTCTTGTAAATATTAAATGACTCTCCCAACTTACATTTCGTTTTTCTAATATTTGTATACCTTCTGATTTTACTCCAACAAGTTTATCAGTTAAGGAAATAGGGCATTGAAAAAGAAAACAGGTACTTGCTAATTAGAGGAAGTTAAAAAGGTTACGATTCTTTTCCCTTTGTTGATGTGAGTGCTTGCCACAAAATTGTTTATTTCTTCATTGACCTCCGTCTGGTACTGTGTAGTTTTCAATCTGATGGACCAGACATACTAACATGCAATAATTAAGTTACATCTTCCCCTCCCCAACATGAGGATAAGTCAGAATTTCTGCCAGCCAGAACTACATTCAGTCCTACTATCCTGAGGAAGGGGCTTTAGGCTCTAAAAAATTAGACTTTCTATTTCTTCCCAACCTGTACATACGTAAGCCACTCTCTATCCCTCTTTCTCATCCAAATGAGTTAATTTATACTCATTTGGAGGATACAAACAACAGCTGACTTACCTTAAATTGACAGTTGGTGAAGCAAGGCTGGGAATAAGAATTTGTGAAATTTTCAAGGTCATGAACCTCCTCCAGGACATTATTTCTGACTTCATGCCAACCAGCCATTTGGTGTCAAATTCAAACCCTGGCACATGAACCATTAGACAACAGCTTTCTTTCTCTTTTGAGGAAAGGTCACAACAATGAAAAAATTAACATCTGTTAATGAATGGGTTGTTTTGTTTGGCCCATGCAGAAAGCAGGACAGAGTCTGCAATTTATCTGGTGAACGATGTGGAAAGAGAGTCAGGTCACATTTTCTTTGATTTTGTAGGAGTTTGACAACCAGGCTTAAGTAGGTGAGTGTGAGATTGGTCCAAGGTTGGACAGGTGCCTGAAGGCTACCATTTGGCAGGTGGGAAAGTAATGTGGAAAGGGTGATTTTTATATCTGGGTTGGATTGCAGTACATTGTAGGATAGGCAGTGAATGGAATTGACTTTTTGTAGTCTAGTAAAGTAGGTTGTAGTTAGGGGTGGACTATGTTTTTCTATTGGACAAAGTTGGGTTTGGATAGTTCGACAATGGGTATGGAATGGGATAAGGTTATTAGGTTGGAAATGTTCCTTCCCTGTTTTGCATATGTGACTGGACTGGATCAAGTCCTGATTATTAAATTTACGTTTTTAATGTCTCAATGTAAATAAAAGTGATCCACATTATTATTTTTAATTTTCATATATATAAAAAGCACATATGGATAATGTGACAAAGTCAAATTAATTAATTCATTTGAATAAGAAAGAGATATAGTAATGCTGACATACTTAAAATCAACAGTTGGTCCAGTCTGGTTGTGTAGAAAATAAAATTTCAAATTTTCTTATTATTTAATTTGAGGATATCATGTTTTCCTTAAATGATTCTTATATATACACCAAATATATCATAGTCATTTTTCAAATATTAACAGCAGATTATTTAATATATCAAAGGATGAAGTAGCCTTATGCTTCAAACTTCATTTGGATATTGTAGTCCTTCATAACTAATCTCTCAATTTTCAGCTGAGAAAGTGAAAAATGAAAATTTACATGTTATTTGCATACCAACTTCATTCCAAGCAAGACAGCTAATTATTAGCCATAAACTTCCATTGGGAGATCTGGAATCATATCCAAAGGTACCTATTAATCATATTAAGTGAAATGCATACATTTTTTTGTCCAGTGGTAGTTTGTATCTAAATGGTGTAAGATATTATATCTTAAAAATTCTCATGTTCTTGAATTAAAATCATTACATCTATGATCAATTTACACATACCCTTTCTTCACTAAAGTTCTAAATTTAGGCCGTAAAGAATTTGATTTAGTAAATTGAAGGTGAGCTTGTGTTCAGGTCTATACAATGTATGGAGAAGGCCCATGCCTGACAGAGTCAACTCTGACAAATTAATGGTTGGAGCAATACATACCAAGTCGAGGTCCAGGGTTCAATTCCTGGTCTGCTCAAGGTTGAACTTTGTTTGAAAGCTTTTCTCCTGTACTTGAATTAAAAAATTAGCATTGTTGTTAATGTAGTGTAAAATGAAACAAAAGTTAAGTTTGCTAATTTCCTTAAAAAAAACTCCTTATGCTAAGTTTAGTTGATCAGTCATTTAAAAATTGAAATTCATTACTGATATTTTGCATAATAGTTAAAAATTGATCACTAATTTTCTCATTAATATCTGAGGAAACTTTTATGTGTTGTAAGCACTATTCAACCTCTATAGTAACCAAAGACAACTAGGAAGTAGTTGGAAATTTCGGAATAGGAGAAAGATCAATTAGCTAAATAAAATATACAGATCTGGTATTGTTGGTGAAGGCAAAAGAATCCCTGGAAGACATGTTGGCCATGCTAGTGTTAACAGGAAGGAAGTATGGAATGGAGGTAAAATATAGAAAAGTCCAAAGAATTTTATTTAAATATCAAAGAAACCAGGCCCCTTTTATATATTTTTTTGTGGGGAAAAATCTCATAATGTTGATTGATACAAATACCGTGTAAGGTCTGACAAGTGATAGCAACAGCATGAAGGAAATAAGGTCAGATATCACAATTACCAAGACCGCATGCACCACGAAAAGCATTATTGACAAGAAAATTAATCCTAGAATTTGAGCAAAGCTATACATCAATCAGAAACATGGATATAAAAATTAAGAAGAAAAAATGCCTGTAAAATTTTGAAATATCACCATATTGAGAAGAATTGAAAAAAGGTTAATTTGACAGATATTGTAAAAAGTGAAGATGTTCTAAGAAGGTTAAATGAGAAGATATCGAACTTGAATACAGTTCTCAAGAGAGAGGCAAACTGAATTGGACACATCCTAAATGAGAAAATGCTTACTGTACAACATTATTGAAGAATGAATAGAATGAAGTTCAAGAATATGGCAGAAGTTGAGTTCAGCTGCTAGATGACTTGAATGGAGAAAGAAGAAGATATTGGATGGTGAAGGCAGAAGCCATGGACACAGCAATATGGAAATTTACAGTCCATGGTCGTACCAGTAGGCACCTTAATTAATTTGTAATATTCTGCACAGTACTATAATTTTCTAAATAGTCTTCAAATATGTTGTGTATTCATTGGATTTAGACACATTCATTTCGGTCATAAATTATTTCAAAACAAGGCATAACATAATGAAATTACTGTCTTAAAAACTAAATTATCACTGCTAAAACCACTAGGGGCAGAAGTTGGGTGAGGGTAGATATGAGTAGAGCAATAAAACATTAGCTAAATTCTGAAGTGCACAATTCTGCAACTATCATTTTTGTAATTCTCAAATGAACTGGGATTTGTACTGGTATTGAGCTTGACAATTTTATAAAGTATATCTAAACATTTAAAGAAAAACATGTATATTGAATATTTATATAAATAGATAACAGCAGATGCTGTAATGCCAAAGATCTTATAAGCAAACTGCCACTCATATCTTAAACAACCTATATGTTGATTTGAATTGTGTTGATTTTTAATTTTATGTTATGTAACAACATGCTGTATATTATTAGAAATTATAATACGTTAAGCATTAACTGTAGTTTAAGAATTGTTCTTCAGTATGTTTAAATTTCTAGTTCACTTCCTTAAATAAATTTTGTAATTTGTGCGACCCCAATTAAGAATTTTCCTTAAATATTATGCATTAGATTCTTTGCACCCACTGATGTTTCATTTTCCTGCTTTTAATAGAAATGGTCACTTTGGAGTGCTTAACCCAATTTGATTATATTTGCTGCTTGATATAAGAGACAAACGTTTTCTGTTAATTATAGTTGGACTGTGCAATTGATGGTGCAGATGAAGTAGATGAAAATTCAACTCTGATCAAAGGAGGAGGAGGGTGTTTGACTCAAGAAAAAATTGTAGCATCATGTGCTCAAGAATTTGTTGTTATTGGAGATTATACGTGAGCAAACAAATTTGATTTCCATATTGATATTGTATATTGTTGGTAATGCTTTATCTTCTCACAGTATGAATGCCGAAACTTGAATATGAAATATTACATAGTTTATTCCTACACAATCAGCTATTTTATTTAGTGTAGTATTTATTTGTGCTCAATTGAATTTTTATGTATATATAGAACTGTAATTTTTAACACTTCTTAAGTAATATGCAGCATTTTTTCTGTTTAGGAAAGATTCACGAAATTTGGGTGATCAATATAAAAAAGGTATACCTGTAGAAGTAATACCAATGGCTTACCTTCCAATTCAGGAGAAGATTTTGGCTCTATTTGGAGGAAAAGTGGACTTGAGAATGGCTAAAATGAAAGCAGTATGTATAACACACAAAACAATCAGATATGATAACCGTTTTCCACTTTAGTAGATTTATCTAGATCGAGTTTCATTTGTTGTTTCATCACAAATATTGTGATATCAATTATGTTACCATTGTAATATATGACACCATTTCACAAAATGTTCATCCATTTTTTCATTTGTTATATTATTTTTCTCTTCTTACACCAGCGTAAATTTTATTCTTCTTAATTCACAGATTGAATTTTGTTTTCATACATCATTAGTACTTCATTTCTTGCTACTTGACTCTTGAATATTGCAAGAATTTTATAGAGATTGATAAATGTTTTAATATTTCCTAAACAGAAAAAATGCTGCATATTACTTAAGAAGTGTTAAAAATTACAGTTCTATATATACATAAAAATTCACATAGCATACAAAGTTATTTGTTAGGAGACTCCCATGAAATGTCTAATATATATTTTCTTTAAGTGTAGTTATTAAATTTTAAACATGGAAATTGATTGGGGGCATTAAATACATTAAATTAATTTTAAGTATATTTTTTTTTGGTTAATTATGGACAACATATGTTTAACCCAAATTTGTACCTTTTGATTATTGTCTCAACTCATACTCATTTTAAAACAACATTACAGTGAAAAAAACTGTACAATTTCAAAATTTTATGACTGGTTATTAAATGTGATCTGTTTGTCACATACACACAACTGTGTGGTTGACCAAAAGAGGTCAGTCTCCTGATGAAGCTGCCAAGTGTTTCTGAGTATTTGAATGGTTTCACACAACTAACAACTGCAGCTTGCTGATGAAATTGGCAGGGCTCTCCAAAATATTTCAATGATTTGTGTCTGAAATGGCGATATTAGCCTTCAATTTTGTTACCAATATATTTTCTCTTTTCTTCCTGTCTATATTGATTATTTGGATGTCACATCATCCTTAGTTGTTTATATATATATGTATGTATATATATACATTTGACTCCAGTCTAGGTTGTTTTTACATTATTTTTATGTAATGCCCCTCCATCCTCATCCTTAAAGGTGCTTCCCTCCCATGCCAAAAGTAGTACAAGTATTATAGGCAAAAGTATCTGGAAAAACACTATCCATGTCATTGACCCAACAAATTTTCTTTCAACAAAAATACAGTCCATTTTAACTTATTTAAAAATTCCACTCCACCCCTGGGGGTTAAATGGAAACTTGAATGTCATAATAAAATTTGGCATATTTTCTGAAATCTTGGTTGTTTTCTCAGTTTTATGTAATGCCCCTCCATTTCCATCCCTAAGGGTGCTCCCCTCCTATGCCAAAACAGGTTGAAAATATACACAATCATCATCAGCAGAAACACTATCAATCTCATAGACTGCATATAATATTTAATTGACACCTACTATATTAGCATGTTTGAAAATCACTTTTGCCCCTGGGGGTGTCAACATTATAACATTTTTCAGTTGTTCCTTCGCTGATATTTCCTTTAATACAGCTCATTTTGTAATGATTATACACTAAAGATATTTTGTCTATCCTCTCCTGAAACTAATACATAGACAGTACATATATATTATTCTTAAATTAATTGAAGTGATCAGTTTTAATATTTTTGATTTAATAGTAGTAATATTTATTTGTACAGGGTCCCGTGATAACTGACAATGGGAATTTCATACTGGACTGGAAGTTTGATTCAGGAAAGCAAGATTGGAATGCTGTCAACACAACAATTAAGATGATACCAGGTAATGAAACATTTGAATCTAAAAAGTCATTATATGCAAGTAAAATAAATTTATAAGATTTTATGTATTGATTTGTAAATGTCAAAGAAAACTATTTACTTTTTCAGGAGTCGTTGAAACTGGACTGTTTGTCAAAATGGCAACCAAAATTTATTTTGGTATGGCAGATGGTTCCGTTAAGGAACAAGTTCCAAAATCTGTTTGATGATATTTGATTAATGTTACCAATTGAACAAGTTAAAGACTGTATTGAATATTTATTTTCTTAATTTTATAAATATACATTATTGTTAATGATCCTCTTGATTAATTCATAAAAACAAAATATTACCATGTTTAAATTGAGTCTCTCTGCAGAGTTGTGTTTTATATAGGTTGATACACAAAACAATTCTTAAACATTATTAAAAATAGACTATATATATATATATATATATATAGTAATAACCAGTAAAGAAGGGCATGTTTTCTGTTCATATTTTTATCAGAGTTGTTTACAAACTTCTGGAGATGCATTTCTCCCCGGGAATAACCAATCTGTTTAGACATGTATTGACGACCACATACCTCCAGTATGATGGAAAATTCTATGAACAGGTTCGATGAAATAGCCATGGGGTCACCTCTTTTCCCGGCGATTGCCAATTATTACATGGAACACTTTGAAGATAAGGCTCTGGATAGTGCTCCATTATGTCCGAAACATTTCTTTAGATATGTTGATGACACTTTTGTAGTATGGCAGCATGGAGCGGAGAAACTGCAGATGTTTCTTGAACACCTCAACAGTCTGCATTCTAACATCAAATTTACAATGGAGGTGGAGAAGAATGGGTGCCTCCCCTTCCTAGATGTTCTAATCCGGAGGAAACAAGATGGTGGACTTGGCCATTCCGTTTATCAGAAAGCCACACATACAGATTGGTATTTGCATGCCAGCAGCTTCCACCATCCGTCACAGAAGAGTGGAGTTCTCTCAACCTTGGTCAATAGGGCCAGGGTGGTATCAGACAAAGACAATCTAGCTGGTGAATTAGAACATCTTAAAACCGTTTTCCGCCAGAACGGATACAATCCCGGCCAGATAAAGAGGGCACTTGCGCTCCGAAGGGAGAAAACAGCAGAGGAAAAGGAAATTGCAGTCAACCATGCTTACATTCCTTTCACCGGTAACATCAGCAACCATATAGGACAGCTACCGGCCAAGCATAACATTGAGATGGTCTTCTATCCACAAAAGAAAATTAAAGAAATGCTTGGCTACCGTATAGGACTTCGTACACCTGGGGTCTACAGCATACCGTGCGAATGTGGCAAGAAGTACATCGGCTAAACTATTCGCACGGTAATGGACAGATGCACAGAACATCAAAGACATCTGAAACTAAAACAGCCAAATAAGTCAGCGGTTGCAGAACATGCCATAGAATCCGGCCATGACATAAAGTTCAATGAAACCCGGTTGAACTCCGAGAACAATATATTGAACAACTACACCGGGAAAGGCTTCAATCTTTGATTAAAAATAATGATAAAATGACAGATAAGTGGACTTTTAGAGAAGGGAAGGACAAATAATTGGGGCATTTTGGCAGCTCTTAGGGCAAATTGTGTGACCGACGGAACCCTGAAAGGCATCATAACAGATGGACGAGGCAATTATACTAAAAGGAGATGCTTATTGTAATTGATTAAGTGGCTCTCGGAGCGGGAGAAAGCTAACAGATGGTATTTGTTTTGGTGAACATGTAATTACAAAACAACTGTGAAAACAAGGGAATATCCGGGAGCCGGGATATAAATAAGAGAGCAGATAAAGGCAGAGTTAGTTATAGAGGATGCCAAATTGGAGTGAGTTAGTCGTGTGGACTGGAGACGGACGTGTCAGCGGGAAGAGATCATCGGATGGTAGGCCAAGCTACGTGGCCGAGAGTAATCAGCTGGACATCAGTCGTCAACAGTTGGTGGGCGTTTCATCATGGAGGTCTGTCTGAAAGCAGAGTTGTTTGAATTCGCCATGAGGGTGACGTCGTCAAGAGTGTGAGTGCAGCCTGGGAACTTTTAAGCCAGTAGATAGATAGATTTATTCACCATTAGCCCTCTAAAGAGGAAATAGGATTCGTCACAAATGTACAGTAGATAAATTGCATATAAACTTATAATACACAAAAACACACACAAAAATTCATATCTGTTTACATTAGTCTAGTCACTACAATCATACACACTATTTTTAGGAAACACGCACACGACACAAATCACTTCCTGGTATTAATCTCCTGTCGCTAGGTACGGAGGGATGTCGTCATAGATATTTACTAAAACAGAAAGCAGAGGCAGGAAAAAAGGGGAAAACTGGACAAACTATTTACATATTTATAGCATATTCGGCAATTTTGTAGGCAAGGCAGTTCAACGAATGTCAGACCGATTCAAAAATTCGTGTACAGAGTAATAAGTTCCATTGACAAGGTAAGTGTGTGGACCCGAGAGCATGTAAGTTTATTTTTCTGAATTAATAATTGTAAATTGCTAATAAAGGGTAAAAGTGTCAGATTTCGTTTCAAAGATTTCGTTTCTTTTCGTTTTTCATTTATTGTAACTGTATTTGTTTAATTGTAACATTTTGTTCAGTTTCCTTATCAACCCAGTAAAGACCTTGAGGGTACAGAGTCCAATTATTTAAAATGTATTTTAGGTAAATAAAATTGTTTTGATTTATAAAATTTCATCATATTTGTGTAATTGAAAATTGTGTAATAAATAAAAATTGTTTGTTTAAATTGGTACCGTTATTTTTTTTATGTATGTATTACATAAAATTGCTACCACAACGTGGGGCAAATTTCATTAACTAAAAATTTATTAGATTTTATTACATAATGGCACAACAACGTGTGGCTCAATTTTAATAAGGAAAAGGACGGTAAATTATAATAAAAAAACGAAATCTGACAATAACCGAGGTATTGGTGCAAAATAGTATATTTTGTTAGGATGTGCATGCAATTAATTTTGGGATTTTACGTGTGTGAAAGTTACGGGATTTTTTAAAGATAAAGTACGTAATTAAATGTGCATTGTAAATATATTATTAAGTTTATGTTGCTAAGAAATGGAAAGAAATTATTAGATAAGAAAGAAGTAAAAATGGATAATAAAATAGTTGAAAACGATCAAACAAGAAATAAAATGGATGAGGAGGAAACGGTGTTTCAATGTGAGCAGGCAGGCACAGATGATTTCTTAGAACAAGTACTAGACAAGTCTGAACATGGGATGGAATTGGTTGAGGAAGAATTAAGGGAAGTGGAGAATGTAGAAATAGAGGGTCAGAATTTAGGTGATAGGATTATTGATGATTCCCAGAGACAAGGGGATAGTGGAAACATGATATTAGGGTATTTGGAAAGAATGAGTAGAAAGATGGAAGAAGATAATAAAAAATTGAGGGAGGATATGAATAAAAATTTGAAAGAAATGAGGGAAGAAAATAATAAAAATATAGCAGATTTAAGTGAAAAAGGAGAACAAAATTTGAAAGAAATGAGGGAGGAGATCATCGGATGGTAGGCCAAGCTACGTGGCCGAGAGTAATCAGCTGAACATCAGTCATCAACAGTTGGTGGGCGTTTCATCATGGAGGTCTGTCTGAAAGCAGAGTTGTTTGAATTCGCCATGACGGTGACGTCGTGAAGAGTGTGAGTGCAGCCTGGGAACTTTTAAGCCAGTATAAAGTGAGTGTGTGGACCCGAGAGCGTGTAAGTTTATTTTTCTGAAGTAATAATTGTAAATTGCTAATAAAGGTTAAAAGTGTCAGATTTTGTTTATTTCGTTACTTTTCGTTTCAATCATTTCGTTTTTGATTTATTGTAATTGTATTTGTTTGGTTGTAACATTTTGTTCCATTCATTATCAACCAAGTAAAGACCTTGAGGGTACTGAGTCCAATTATTTAAAATGTATTCTAGGTAAATAAAATTGTTTTTATTTATAAAATTTCATCATATTTGTGTAATTGAAAATTGTGTAATAAATAAAAATTGTTTGTTTAAATTGGTACCGTTATTTTATTTTATGTATGTATTACATAAAATTGCTACCACAACGTGGGGCAAATTTCACTAATCAAAAATTTATTAGTATTTATTACAATATATATACCACATAGGGTATAAAATAAAAAAAATATTTAAGCTTTGATTTTAACAAAAAAATTTATTAACACAAGAAGAATTTACAATTGATTTTGATATTTTACCATTATAATAAGAAACTCTTGCTCTCATGGGTCTCTACTGGGTTTGACAACGGACAGAATCGAACTATTAAAAAGACCCAACATTTAAGTTTTAAATTAAACAAAAGTATTTACTAAATTTATTAATGAACTTAACCTATAGATTACTTCTAACTTTATTATCAAAAGAAGAGAACGACATCTGACTGTTATCCTTTAATAACGTTTACATCTGTTAATATTATGCATTCCAACTTACGGTTTCTCAGGTCTACTTCGACTCGTTCTTAAGACACTCACTTTATAGCCTTGACATTCACTCACTGACTCTAACACAATATCACTTGTCCGCCGTGACACCCCTTGACGTCGTTGCTGCATCCAGGTCGCCTACCATCGAAGACAGGTCAAATTCTCCTACTCATACAGATAGAGCTTCTGTATTTTAAAAATGTTTATAACTGTTATGGTTTTGCTGAATGATGCTGACTGTGTCTCGTTCCTCTCCCACGCTAACTCCAACTGTCCAACTCTTCGCTGCGTCCTCCGCCTCTCTCCCATGCTAACTGCCAACTGTCTAACAATAGGTTATTTCCCCTATATATACGACCAGCCTCCTTGTTTTTCTCTTGTTGCAAAGTTTCGTCGCAACGGCGCGGTGACAGAATCCCATTACTGAAATTTACGTCCCGGCCACTGGGTTCCTTCCGCCTTCCTGAACCCGACAATCGTGACAGGTCCAATTTGTCTTTGGACCTCTCCGCTCACAAGTGCGCGATACTAATTTCTCCAGATCCAAAGTCAACAAGTGCCTGGACCCTCATCATCCCAAGCAATTGCGCCACTCGACATGCCCGCAGCTGCAGTACCTCGCCCCCGCAATTACTCAGGACTTGTTGGCCGCTCTCTTTTGTCTGACTCGCACAAAATCTTTTCATCCAAGTCCCAAGCAACTACGCCACTTGTCAGGTCATTCGTCAGAGACAATAGCCTGCTCTAACATAGCCACTTTGGGAACATCTGCTCGCCCACGTTCTGCGTTACTAATTCTTCACGCCGTTCCCCAAATCAATAAGCTACTGGACCCGCAATCACTCTTTAGACCTAATTGCCGCACCGTCACACTCTCTCTACCAATTATGGCTTCCTCTCTGCCGCTCACCAGCACTCATCCTAGATAAATGTCTTACCGCTCCGTCTTGTCACCTCGTGACAGGACCCGCGGTTACTTTTCCCACGCATTCTCTTTACGACATGTGCGCTGTTTTTAATCCAATGCATTATATTAAATGCATTACAATATATATATATATTACAATATTTCTCATGTACGTTACACAGTTGTATAAGACATTGGACCCCTACTTACTATTTTGGTTTACAGGAAGTAATAGTTTTCAAAAATAAATTATAATTCTTTTTATAGAAAAAATGTGTTAATGTTCTCAATCATACAATTCATTTACAAACAATTTTAACTATACAAGTCTAACAAAGCATCAAACTGTATGGGTCTAATTATGAGCCAATAGCAATTACCTCTGACCTGGATTAACTCCACCCTAGCAGCAATCCCAGGAAACTTGTTTTTCATATTGTAGGCTGATGGTTTTCCTGGTGTTGATAGTGGATAAAAATATCTGGATTCCAGATCACTGAATGGTGACTGTCATCTAAACGTCACGTGTTTTCATTGAACTTACCCGACTGGATTCTTGTGAGAATTTCATTCACTTATTTTTCAGAGTCTACAGTTTGGTGTGTTGCACACACCCCATTTTTTGACTGGAAATTTAGGTAAGAAAAGTGTGCTGCTGACACTTTTCTCAAATATGTATATACCATTTTACATCAAAACTCAAACATGCTTCCTTGGGTAAGGAGAGGAGATCAGAAGAGTTGATACAATAGAACTATCTGTGCAGACATAAATAAGAACAAAGATGTCTCGTGGTTAGTCATGATCCAACGGCTTGATTCCCTAATAACTGATTGAATCCTTTGTTGTGATACATTACTGTAATTATTTGTTAATGGAGAAGAGAAAATTCTGACTATCAGCAATTTACTTAATGTTAAATTGCAAGAAGATTTTCTTACTCAATCAGAGACTAAAATATATTTATAATTACAAAATTTAAAGAAACAAAATATTTTAAATTTGTATCTAATAACTTAAGCGAATAAATATATATCTACACATCCACTTCCAAAAATTGAGTTATAAAGTTTTGTCAAGTATTTGATTTTAATTGTTTTTCTAATTCCAGGCACAGATTATTGAGTTAATTTATAGATGATTTTTTAGACTGACAGACTACATGGGGATAATCCACATAGTGGCAACTCCACTTTATTAGCAGAGTAATGGATTTGAAAGGAGGGATGTGGAAGGTTAGAGCAATGTAGCTAAGAGTTGATTAGAGCTCCTGACCTATAGTTTAACAGCATATATATATATATATATATATATATATATATATATATATATATATATATTATTCATGTGGAAAAGCTGTAGGTTTGTCTGAGCCGAACATTTGGCCCAGGCCCCAAAAATTGGGAGCACCATTTTGGCTGTGTGAAAAATATTAATGTGTTAAATACTGAATTATTAGAAAATTTCACACAGATTTTTTTTGTTTGCTAAAAATTTACAGTTCTTAGCGTATTTATATTTATGTCTGGAATTAAAAATATTAACACTTAAAAAATATGAAATAGATTTTTTTTAAATTTACAATTGATCAAGCACTAGATGCTAGATTTGAACAGCTTAGTAATCGTAGTAACTATTTTCAATTATTTTAATATACTGTAGTATACCTTAGTTCTTGGGAGGCTTTTATTTATTATTTACTAATTTTAAATTATATGATGGGTAGTCATAGAAAGAAATACAATAGATTTAACTATATATTCATATTTCATGAATGTTATTTTAATATCACATGAAATTATGCCAGCTTAATATAAACTATAATTTACAGTACAATAAAAAGTTAACAGTATTATATTAAATAATTGTACATTAGTCAGTTCCTGGGTATTTACTTACATTAAACCAAAGTAGGAATTGATTCAACAATATCCTCATGGTAATCATTTTATTTAACCATCATCAATACTGCCTGTGTTGGGAACATATACCTATTAACATTTTCCTTCTGACATAACCCCTCAGAATCTAACTCCAAATAAATAATAACCGACATTCAGAATTTCTCCTACTACATAAAAAACATGGTAAATTTTAAACAGTAAAAAATCCTCTCTAACTTAAATTCTAAAACTACAGCCAGTACCTTAGTGAGTACAGAAATACAACCATTAACTAAATAAAACCCTAACAAAATCAAAAATTTCCCCGGTAACTTAAGAGGATAACCTTTTCTCAACTGTGTCCACTCCATGAAGAGGAACATTAAATTCATCAGCCCCCTTGATTTATGTGAGATTTGAACTCCAAGTCTCATACACCCCAGAATAGACACTAATACTGGTCTTTTTTGCATTATATTTTATGTACCACCAGCACTATAGTAGTGCTTTCCTCTCTTGCCTTTTGTAGTTGAAAATAGACACTTAAAAATTCTAAAATGACACTATCAAATTAAGTTTTGTACAATGCTTAGAATGTTTAGAAATGGTTTTAAATTCCATCCTATCCCTAGAAACCCCTCGGTGTTTGTTCCTGGATAGTAAGTAACGTGCATAAAGTTTGGATGAAATTTCTCTATAGATTTAAGATGGTAAACAAAAATTTGTTTCACCCACAATCCAAGGGGCTGAACTAAATCTTAACCACTATTGCAAATGTCAGAATGAAACTCATTGACTTCCATAAGTCCAGTCCCCAATGGTTACTCGTTACTTTATGTAACAGTCTTTCACACTATCCTCCTCCAAAACTACATCTAGGGGATGAACTATAAAGTAACCGACATTGTGAATGTCAGAATTAAAATCATTGGCATCTATAACACTGGATTTGACACCAACGATGGTTTTTCACATTTATTTTATGTAACTTCCCATGCTGTACAGGGTTTAAATTATACATTAAAACATCTTAATAATAAACTATTAATCTCATAGACCCCAAAAACTAAATATTCGAAGTTGAAAACGTCATTTTAGCATGTGGTAAAATTTCTAAATGATATTAAGTGTTCTATTGATATGCTTTTTTTGAAAACGCACCTTTCAGAAATATGGGCTATCGGGATATTGACCTGTGCATCTGGTGTCTGTCGGGATTTTGTAATAGACACCTTTTTACACCAAATTTAAACATTAGTAAATATTGGGCATATAACTTATCTTACCAAATTTGAGAGTAATATTTTAAATATTCACAGAATTGTATTGCATAATATATATTGTAATTTACACCAATGTTGGTAATAATATAAGTTTAATATTGTTCAAACATAACATTTATATTACAAGATAATGGCCATGTCGTTGAAAGTATGTCTGAACAGTCAGTATGGCAGGAGATTTAGAGCTTTCCTAGATGGTTTGTTGTGATCATGTATGCTTGGATAGTCAGTTTCAGGCGGAATAAGTCAATTGGTGACCACTCGTCGTTGTATGAGAGTTACATATTGAAAAGTCTCAGCTGCAACCTAGTGGAGGGGATGAAATTTTGGTCAGTCAAAACTTTAGTCTGTGTATGGTTTTCATTGAGGTTTCTTTGAGGCCATTGGGCCAAGTTTTTAGTTGGCTGAAATGTATGGCAAAAGGTGCTGAATAAGTAAAATTATAAAATATTAAAAGAATTGAACTGCACAATTACTCTGTTAAAGAAATATATTTGGCGGAGATTGTGTGTATGAAAAATTGTTGGTTGCAGTGTCTGGAGCATTATAATTGGCTGGTGACTAAAAACAAACTATCTTGTGATCTGTATATAATTGGGATCACAGTAACACTGACCAGTATCCCAAGTCATAATTTTTAGGGTGTTGGCGATAATATTGGCTGACTGACTGGAGGAACTGGCAAAACACCTTGAGTACATAGGTGATATCCTCTATTTTCTGATGCTCTAAAAATATTTAGTTGTAAAAGGAAAGGTACAATTCAATGCACCATATTGCCTATTTTAAAATTTAAAAAAATATTGTTTTTTATTGGAAATTGAGGTTTAATCAAGAAAAATGGTATGCTTGGTGTTTATTCAAATTCAGTAAAATCTGTAGTTAACTTTACATAATCGGTTTACTTTCTAATTTCATTTTGTTTTGTGTTTGTACTTTGGGGAATAGTTTATAAATTAATATTTGTGTATATTCAACTCAAAACATTTCCTTAAAAATATATATTTCATTTTCTGAAGTACAATTCTATACTTTTCTGATGCCCTGAGATATGATTCAAATTTCATGATAATTGTCGTTGCAAATTTGTGTATATATTTATATGTAAAATTCATTGTTTTAAATAAATTATTCAAATATTAAATTAATAGAAATTTCTGTTTCTTAATTTCAAACCTATTATTAGCTATTAAGAATTTTTATTAAATTTTAATCACTTCGACTTTTTAATTGAATTTAAATTGTTCAAATTAAATATTACATAAATAAGCATATATATCAACTTATTGTTCATAGTGTTCTGCAATGACAATTGTTAAGGCCGTAATTTTTTAATAAAGAATAAAATTTAATTTTAGTGTATGAAGTTAACTATAATGATTATCACCTTCAGGACACGAATGTGACTATCTTTGACAATGTGTAGTAGTCAATTCTTACAGAGGCTAACAACTCTGGAGTAGATTTAGCTAAATTGATTGTTTAACAAATGTATTTAATTAGTAATTTGTTTAATCCCTGTCACTGAATAATTTTGTTCATTTCTTCATATTTCTTGATTGAGTTGCCATTTTTTTAAATTTCACCCCCCCCCCCTTCTATTCTAAGCATATATTTGTTCTTGTGTGTTCACTTTGTTATCCTTTTATTTTAATTAATCTCACCACATAGTAATCTATGGGTTGAATCAACATTTCATACTATACCATATTTTTACTCATTTTTTATTTATCTGATAATAAAATAATCACATTAACCAGAATATTTATTGCCTGTTAATTCAAAAGACATTGTAAAAATATAGTAATATTTGAGACAAACATTTATATCAGTGGTTTTATTAAATAAATTGGCTTTTATGATTATGGTGAAGTAAAAAATATCAAATTCACAGTAGTTTCCTGATGGTTAAACTAGGAAGTATGGGTAATTGTAGCCATAGCCTGCAACATAAAAAATAAGCAGAGAAACATTAATTTTATTTGCCCTTGGAGTTACATAAAAGTCTCTATTTATATATAAGCAACTATGGATGCTGTGACTGTCAAATTAGTTAATATGAACAGAAAAGACACAGAGAGTGGCCGACTTACCTTAAATTGAGAGCGACCGTCGGCATGTCTCATAGTATGCGGCATGTCCTGTATATATATATATATATATAGAAAAAGTTTTCTTCATTTTATATATATATATATATATATATATATATATATATATATATATATATATATATGCAATGTAGCTCAGTTTTTATATTTCATATGTGAAGCTTCTCCAGGTCTGCAGTTAATGGGGCTCCAATTATTAATTAATATAATTTTCAAGATCAATTGGTCAAAATTATATATATTTATTGGTGACCCATCAAGATGTCCTCTTATCTCTTGAGACTCATGAAAAATTGATGTGCTCCTTTCTATCCGACACGGTGACACCAGCTCTCAATTTAAGATAAGTCAGCCACACTCTCTCTTTATTCTCTCTCTCTCTCTATCTATATAATAAAAAAGGATGTATATTTGTATGTATGTATGTATGTATGTATGTATGTATTTACGTTGTTCTTTATACAAATTTTATCGCGTGGACAGAATTCAACAAAAATTGGTATATATATTCTGCCAAAATCGAGAACCGGTACTGTGGGGGTGACAAACCCATAGCATAAAGGTGGAAAGAATTGTAGTTGAATTATTTTTGCGAATTTTCCCATAAGAGTTAATGTTATTATTTAGTGTTAAATTACTGCGCGCCAAGAGACCGTGACGTCACGTACGTTGGCGAGACATAAAATATAGTTCCCTTTTTCGTAATGAAATAAAGCTGAAATATATTGATTGAATAAAAAGTATAATTTTATTCAGTAATACTGCATCAAATACTGCATCAAACTGTAATAATATACAATACGAACTACTTTGTTCTCCTTGCGGAAAATGTAAGTTAATTTTCGTGCGCATATTAAGTGAGACCACCAGCTGATTACATTGTGGATGTAGCCATCAATTTCATCAGAATAATCTTTCGTAATGTCTGAATACAGATGGACAGTTATATCCTGCTATACACAATTATACACAAGAGTATACTTAAGTATTCTATTCGTAAAGTGATTCAAGGTATGGTAATGATACTATAAAATTCAATGAATTTCTTAACCTTTAAATTAACATCGGTCGAAAGTATGCACGGGACTAGGAACATTTACATTGAATTATAAGTGTAATTACTGTACTTTATGCAACGTATTTCACAAAATAAGTTTAATTATAACCAGCAACAATATGAAAAGTTATACAATCCGTCCAACTAATGTTGTTAAAAAACTTGACTTTTAACGGGGAATATTTAACGGGATCACGGACCAATTATATCTTCTGCCCAATTATATCTTTCTACATGCACCGGAGGAGACTAAGAATGATGGAAAACACAATCCCTAATACTTCTTAATCATTATAATTTGATAGATTTTAAATCTGCAGAAAGTGACGTATTCTTAAAGTGAAATTCATGAAAAAAAATTTGTTATGTATGTATCATTATAATTTCACATATTTGATTATAAATGTTTAAAGTCTAAGGGAGTAATTCCAAGTGAGAACTGTTAAATATAAATTTTGTGCAATATCGTTAATATTTTCTATTTGAGAGTTGACGCATATCGTAATGTATTGCATTCCTTATACAATGCTACCAACGTCAGAGAGTAGAATCCACCAAAGAGTACTTTGACTCCTTTCAGTTATCTGGAGTAAATATGGTTATATACATAACGGTTTTGGTTGTATACCACAAATGTACTGGAGTATGTTTTACACAAAAGAAGTGATGATGTACATTACTCTATATTTTTATTATTAATTTATAAAACAGAAGATAACATTTTCATTTTAGAAATATGATATATATATATATATATATATATACATATATACATATATTGTTCAATAAATATATATATATATATATTAGATATAGGCTCATATCCTCATTTTTATGAAGTAGGTTTTATAGCCAAATACTGACAAAAAGAAGTGATGATATACATTTGTCTGCAATTGGATAATACTTTTATTATTAATAATTTTAAAACAGATGTAAATTTATCATTTTAGAAATTTTTGAAATTAAGTTGCGACAAATGTGACATAGTCAAAATTATTAACTCATTTGGTTACAAATGATCAGCTGACTAACATTCAGGCACCAGAAGTGTGACTGGTTTGTAATAATTCAAGATTATTTAATCACTTATGGCTATTTACAAATTCATATATATACACTAACTTATTTGGATTGATAATCAGCCAGAGAGTAGATGACATACCATAAATTTGTATAAGGTATATGTATATACATTACTTAAAAGACTTCCCAAATTTGTATATATATAATTTTTCCAGCTGAAAGTTATGTTCATAATATTTTTCAATAAATATATATATTAGGTATAGGCACATATCCTCATTTTTATGAAGTAGGTTGTTTTATTATTCATATAGCTATCTTTTGAATTTTTATATTTTAACTATAAGAAACATACAAAATAAGTGATGAGATACATTTGTCTGTATTAGGATATTTTTCTTATTATTAATTTACAAACAGATGTAACAGATTTGAAATTTTCATTTTAGAAATTAATATTTTTTTAAATATTAGACAGTTAATAATAATGTTCAATAAATATGTATATCAGGTATAAGCTGATATCCTTATTTTTATGAAGTAGGTTTTTTATTATTCATATGGCTATCTTTTGAATTTTTTATATTTCTAAACTATATTAAAATAACCAAATACAGTGAAAAGAAATGATGATATACATTTGTCTGTAATTGGATAATATTTTTATTATTAATAATTTTCAAAACAGATGTAAATTTATCATTTTAGAAATTAAGTTGTTTCAAATGTGTCATAGTCAAAATTATTAACTCATTTGGATAGAAATGATCAGCTGATTAACATTCAGGCAACAGAAGTGTGACTGGTTTGTAACAATTCAGGATTATTTAATCACTTATGGCTATTTACAAATTTATATATATATACATGCACTAACTTATTTGGATAGGTAACGAGCCAGGGTGTAGATGACATACCATAAATCTGTATACAGTATATATAATTTATTAATGTATTTTATTTAAAAGACTTCATAAACTTATATATAAATAATTTTTCCAGCTCAAAGTTATGCTTTCAATTGTTTACTTTGCATTGTAGCTTAGATTGTAAAAATTACATATGTGAATTTAAAAGGCTCTTCCCAAATTTGGAATCTAAATTAATGTTTACTATGTCCAAAAATCATCTGATTAAGATAAAATTTATAAAATTCTATATACTATCCCATTTGGAAAGTAAAAAAGTACAGAGATCAGATTACATGATGAATGTTGATGTGGTTCAGTTACATAAAAATATCCGAAAAATACATGTTTACCGGCAGTTTAAATATATTTCTGGAACAATGAAATTAATAAAATTTCTCTACATGTTCTCCGTGTTTAATTTCAACCCCTTTTGGGAGGGGAGCTCCCCTTACGGGTTTGGGGTGGAGTGGCATTACATAAAAATAACGCAAAAGCACTCAAGATTGGAGTCGAATTCAGGGTTATGTATGTCACTGAATTTGATATACTCTTTAATCCCCAGGCACGGGCACGGACGGGGTGGAATTTTTAAAACGTATTACATGATCGATATTAACGTGGAATAAATAAATGTCAGGGCCATTGGCGTTGATAGTATTTCTACCGATGTTGTTTGTAAAATTTCAACCCCTTTCAGCGTTAGAGGGGAGAACGCTTAAGGGTGGGGGATGAAATATTCTAACATCCTACGACAACCGATATTTGATTCGGATAAATATTTTTGGGGGTCAAAGAGTTGATAATGATTCTAGCAATTTATATTTTTTCAACCCCTTAGAGCATGGTAAAGGAGCACCCTTAGGGTGGAAATGGAAGGGCGTTACAAGGAAATATCGGGAAGACAACCGAGATTGGATTCAAAACCAAGGTTATGGATGTCGCCGAGTTAAATTATGACAACCAATTTGCCTATTTAACCCCCAGGATTTGGGTGGTTAGAGGTGGATATTTTGAAACATGCAATCACGGCGGTTATTAGCGTAGAATAAATATTTTCAAGGGTTAATTAGATTGATTGTATTGCTACTGATGTTGTGTGTGTAAAATTTCAACCTTTATCTTGCAGAACTCAAGGAGTATATTTAAGAAGAAATTAGGAGGTATGTTTGTTGCGACTGATGCAATAAAATTCAATGTATTTTATAGCTTTTCAAATAATGCACTATCGGTCTAAACAATGTACGGAACAGTTAGGTTAAATAACTTCTGACTTAAGATTAATATAGAATTAAATACTTTTTCGGTTTTATATAAATAAGTACACGGGCAACGCCGGGCACCCAGCTATCTATATAATAAAAAAGTATGTATATTTGTATGTATGTATGTATGTATTTACGTTAATTTCTATACAAATTTAAAAGCGTGAATACATTGGAACAAAAATTGGTACACAAATTCTTCAAAACACGAGAAACGGTACTGTGAGGGTGAGAAACGCCTAGCATTCATGTGGAAAGAATTATAATTAAAAACCGTGATCATTAAATATTAAATTACTGCGCGCCAAGAGACAATGACGTCACGCGAGAGAAAGACGTTACTACGCAACGAACAAAGGAAATATCTCCTTTATTAGGAATGAAATAAAGCAGAAATATTTTTTTAAATAAAAAGTATAATTTTATGCAGAAATATTCCATCGAATGATAATAAAGAAGAATACGAATTACTTTACCATCCTTGGGGAAAATCTAAGTTAATTTTCGCGCTGTATTAGTTGTGAGTCTAGCTAACAATTTCATCAATGTAATATTTCGTAATGTATGAAGACTGAGTGACAATTATATCCTGAAGTACTCAAGGAATATATTTAAGTATTCAATAAAATACTTTTTCGAGTTTATATAAATAAGTACACGAGCAACGCCGGGCACCTAGCTAGTATATATATATATATATATATATATATATATATATATATATATACTAAATAGTGTATAGATAGTGTTCAGATTTTGGGTAATATGATGAAAATATAAGTCTGTAGTATCCTATTCTAAATGGCTATTGCTTTTAAATTCTTGAATATTTTAAAAATAATATTAACATGCATTAGCTTTATCTAATGCATATTTAGAGTAGACAGAGAACAAATCATCTTTCTAACTTCAAATGTTCAAAGTCCTAAATGTAAATGATTGGAAGATACTATTTGACTTAGTATATATATATATTGATTTGTCGCGTCAACAGCTCCGGTTATTAACAACTCGTTATGGGACCTTATTTTTGCCTTTTTCGGGGGCCTGCTTTGACGAGAGTTTTCTCTCACGCGCACAAACATTCATGCCTACGCTTGTATTCGAACCCGTGACCTCTGTGTTGCGAGGCAGTCACGACTTAGTATAGAATGATAGTAAAATGAGCATTTACACATTACTATAGACCTATTTTCCATCTGTAAATAGTAATATAAGGGAACAACTTACCATATGTATATGTGTAGGGTGAGTAACCGGTGTATATTGTTGTTGGACGAGAATATGTGGGTCTGCCTCCGTAGCCCAGAGCTGCGGCATAATCCAGAGGCGTGGAGACTCCGTAAACCAATGGCACCGTCGGAGCGGAGAGACCTACGCTCAGCGCACACAACAGCACTACCAGCAGCATCTGCATACCCAATCACTTATTTTGCAACCATTTTAAAATTATAACATTGTGATTACAACAAATAATGGCACTTCTGATACTTCGTAATAAAAACAGAAAATCTTCTATAGTGCCATGTTTAAACAAACTTTTCGCAAAGTAAGGTAGTATACAAAATCTCTTGCTCTAATTGTAATTCCTGCTACATAGGGCAAACAAAACGTTCACTTAAAACCCGTATCAAGGAACACATGTCTAATTTCAAACTTCCGTTTGATAAACATTCATTTGATTGGCAAAATGCTAAGATTTTAGAGGATGACATCAGGTACCATTCCAGAATTATATCGCATATGCTTCTTAGTAAGTGAAACATCACAGCAATTAACGTACAAACGCAGATTATAAAACTCAACAATCAATGGCGTCTCGTGACTTTTTTCATTTATGTGCTACATCAACCCAATAGATTTTTTACGACGATAACAATGTAAAATAATCATAATACAACAGCGATAGTGTTATCAGTTCTCTGTGGCAAATGACCCATTTCTAATTTCGTCTACATAGTTTATTTTTACATTTTCGTAATAAAAGTTTATTTTAAAAAAAAACATTTAATGAACTGCACTTTGAATTCTTACGTCATAATGAGGAAACCTATCGCAATACTACCATCCGAAATGTAACTTTATTTAAAATATATACGAACGAAAAATCTTTCGTGTTAGAAATGCGTGTCAGCTTGGTGCTAAATTATTCCGCTTTTAAAAGCTTTTGAGTGTTGTCAACTGATCAGTGCACCTGTTTTTTTCTCTAGACTCTTCTTAGCACCTGACGAAAGGAACAATGATCCCAGAAACGTTGTGTGGTATTTATATTACCCTTTTTTGTCTGTATTGGCTATCTTTCTTATTCATTATTTTCAATCAGACGTAATTTTTTTAATTTTAATAATCACATATAATTGGCGTGAAAACAGTGATATAACAAAATCTAAAATGTATTATAAACTTGTGGTCTGACAATGGTTTTAACAACATAGGTTGTAGTGCGTACATTTTGCGCAAAGATGTAGATACGTATTTCCGGACGGGCCGACATTCCTTCTGTTCCTTGATCACCCCGAGGATGCAGAGGGACAAGGTCAATGAACTGCGGCGGGGGATTGAGGCAGCTCCGGGTCAACGGACGTGCTGTTTCACAGCCCCGCTCTGAGGGATGTAAACCCCGGAACATGGGAAAATAGAGATATAAGCTTGTTCGCGGCGAAATGACGACAGTTCTTGGTGTAAGAAGAGAAAAAGAGGGTTGAGGCTGGACCGTGAGGATTTGTGGTGTTTACTCTAAGTGCGTATATGGATTGTTAAATAATATCAACCAAAGTTAGTAATACTAAAGTCACATGGCTGTACGTGCATCCGTCATCACGAATACTACTGGAGCAGCCGCAGGATCTACGAGCGTCGCCTGGGAGCAACGACCACGATACTCTCCGACGGTGCATTGAATACCCCGCCGTCATTGACCGACGCTTTGATACGTGGACGCTGGTGAGAGAAATCCAGTAACTATGCATTGCGTTACAAATCAGATGTTTTCGTAGTAATGTCTCTGCTACTAGGGCCAGTAACTCCACCGAGATTAAGAGATCCTAAATTAAATACAGTGTGTCGTAAAGTCATGTGCATTTTTAACCGGCGGCATGAAAGCAACGAAAAAAGATAGAAATGTGACATACACACCAAATAAAAGGAAAACTCTTCAATTTTCCGTAGTATGATGTGCAAGCGTGTGCGCACGCAGGTGATAACAAACAACTACCTTGACATGTTTGAATTGTATGCAGTGCCACAATTTCGAGAAGGTGTCATCGACTTGACGGCGCTCCTCCACACTGACGCCCTTAGACTTTTACATATGGGGTTATGTGAAGCAACATGTGTACAGTGAACGTATAAATGACATTAAAAATTTAAAACAGAAAATCACAGACGTTATTTACTCTGTTACACTAGACGTCCTTAACCGTGTATGGGAACTACTTGAATATCGTTTAGATGTGGGTAGGGTCACAAATGGAAGCCACATCGAACTGCTTTGAATAGGTATGAAACCTGGAGAGTTTTTCTTTCATTTGGTGAAGATTTCACATTTCTATCTTGTTTCGTTGATTTCCTGTGACCGGTCAAGTGTGCACCATGACTTTACTGTATGATTAAGGATTTTATGTGTATATTAGACTATTTCTTGTAATATTTTGTTTAGTCAATACCAAAAATTGAAAATAGATTATTTAATTAATTGTATGATAATTTAGTTCTCCCTTTTTCATGAGTATAGACAAATATAAATCCCCAATATATTAAATCAAATAAAGTAAGGATATAATTAATTACAAGGCAAATAAATATACTACCCAGTTTGTAATTAATTTTTCCCAAAAATTCTATTTTAATTCAAGGTTTTTAAATATCTACTCTCTAAATAAAAAACTGCATACATAGGAATGTATAATTCTCCTACCAATTTCCTTAGTGATAGTTGGGATAGTGTCAAAGTAATTCATTTGTAACACATATTCGTATCGATATTTTGCAGCTATAACAGATTTTCATTAAGTTATATTTCCAAATATTCATTGTGATTTTATTTTTATAAAATATTTCATATGAACAGGTCCTCAATAATAATGAGTGTAATAATTTTCTTTTGCATATCACCTACAGACTTCAAAGATTTACGTAGACTCGTCCCCAGGCAATTGTACTATACTTTGGCAATAATGCATTATAAACATTTTTTATTATTAATAGTAGTACTTTATGGTCACGTCAACTAACAAGTTAATGGCGACCCTCTAATGGGGATTTCATTATTGGGTTGCAGAGTGTTGTAAGTGTTTGTGTTTCATATCCGAGTGCATGAGCTACGGGTAGCAATGGACAGATCTATTCTTTTTGTTGAGTCGTTCAGAGTCGATTCACTCATTGCTACAAGTCGATTCTTTTAAACGGCTCTTCGGCTCTCCGAATCCCATCCGATTCTATTCTCAAGGTTGAACATTAATAACGCGAGTAAATAAGGAGGGATGGCGGACGAATACAGACAAAAATTAAGAAACAAAATATGTAGTAATTATAAAGTAATTTATGTATGAAAAATAATATAAATATATATTCTCACAACTATTTTACAAAGCTAATATTGCTATTTAGATACATCATTTGGGAAAGTTTTTGGGAAGTGAGCCGAATCCTTTTTTCCGTCATGATCTGCCCGTATTTGGAAAATATACGTTGATGTTGCGGAAATACAGTCTTTTTAATACTAAAAGATAACTATTAGGGATTTTTTTCTTCTTATCTATACACACAACCGTAGTTTCTCGAAAAATGACGTTTGAATAATGATGTAACGTATCTTCGGTTAAGGAGACCTACTGCGACCACTGCCATCAGTATTTTTCTCGTCCTTGCCACAGTAGTACGGAGTGGTAATATACTTCCTTTTTGTATAAATAACTGACGATGATTCAGTTTTTCTATAAAATATTTTGATACTTACATTTTTATTGAGATAAATTGATATTATATTTGTAATGATCTAAGCCTATCACCAAAATTTATTACGAATGTTATTGTTTATTATTTTTTGGAGAGTTCCGCTCACAACTTTTTCGATTCAGAACCAGAGTCGAATCGTTATTCAACTCAACTTGTATCTCACTATCCAAGAGTTCTTCAACGGCTCAACTCTGGACTCGCTCATGACTACGATTCTAACAGTGAGTCGTAACTCTATCTACTAAGTCGTTTTAGAGAACGGTTCTTTTATAAGAATCGACTTTTTGAATTGATTCTCGGTTCTTCTGCCTTACTCTACGAGTTCAAATTGTGGTTATCAGCTGAGCAATAAATCATCAAGGGATCATTTTATGTTTGAAATTTTAGACAAGTACACTGATTAATAATTAAAACAATCTTTGCGAATGTTCGGTATTCACTGAACCAAAGTGTGGACGGCCACTTCGCCTCCTGGTATTACGTTACAAATTTCCTTTGTCGCGTGTTCAAAAATCTACCCATTTAGGAAACAGCCAGAACACGAGCCGAATTGTTATCCATACATTCGGTAACTATGGCAGTGTTATAACATGACATTAATGTTTTGAGCACAAGATTTTCCGAAGTACTGAAACTGTCACGCCTGATTTTGACAATAACAGTGCACTGCACATCAGACACCATAACAGAAATTTTTATTTTCGTAAATAGTATAGGGTTCCAAAGGGATCACATTCAAGTATTACTGAATTATACGTTAGTATAATTTTGAGTTGAGAATTACGTATGCAACAAGACACACTCCGCGGAGCTGCTGGTTGCGTATTCCGCAAGTTGGCGTACAAGGTCGAGGTTCACATCACGAATCCAAATTTCTCGTTCTGCATTTTTAAACTCGAATCGGTGACATTAATTATGTCTGCTATAAACACAATTCCCTTCCCACGATTAACACCACCTTTCAATATATATGCTATGATTTTAACGAAGTTTTATGCCGACGTTGATTTTTTGCATTTTTTCCCCCTAAGATTTTCATTACTCTTTTCCCCCTTCACTACTGATGTCAATGTATAATTTCTCTGGATCGTATCCCACTAATAACTTTCGAATAATACACTAAAAATATGGTAAATAACAGCTACTTAATTTTGGGAAGTTTATTATTCTGCTTACTTTGAAATTAGCCGAACCTCGCGAATAGATATATATGTATTTTACTACTGATATATTAAGGACTTTTGTTCTTGTCAAATGCAGGTAGAATTCAATAATAGTTTACAAACTCTGTTTTTATTTTAAAAAGTGTAATTGCGGACAGGAATTATATGGTTTATTCCAAAAATTCATAACGACGTTTCGTTCTCTTCTGCTACCTCATCAGGTGTGAAGGCGAAAGTTGTGAATTTAATATATTTTTTCGAATAAACATTATAAATAGTTTTCTTATTTAAGGCCTCTTATTTATTTATATTATTATAAAAAGAGTATTTATATCTAATATTTCTTTTTGAGTCGTATTTTTTTTACACATACGTGATTGTTAATTACAGACCATTAACAAGAAATATTTTAAAATAACCCTTGGAAAGGTAAATTTGGTGTAATAAAAGCTTGAAGAGTAGAGAACACTGTTTGTACTCACCGTCATCTTCATCGTGAGGTTGAATGAGTTCTGAAAATGCGTCGGCTGTGCTCTTTATAAAGAAGAGGGCAGCCAGACGAAGGACGACCCCCACTCCACACTTGTCCAGAGAGAGAGACGGCCCTCCCCAAAGGTGACCTCGCACGTTCCTTACGAAGATGCGTGCCTATCCGAAGCGGAAATTCTACTTACGTCAGCCACAGAGTTACGCATTGCTTACTTCCTACAACTATTAGTTACCATTCATATTCGGTTAGCTGAACCCTAGTTTCTGATTGAGAAATCAACTATTCTTTTCTGGACGTCTTGTTTACGTAAAACTTTTTGCTCTAATAAATGACAGAATATGTAACTTAAATGCGTACAATTAACGTCTTTAAGACAGTAACACAAGAAATGAACGACCCTTATAACAGAAACTAATTTTGAACAATATAATTTAACCCTAGAGTGGACGCGCGACATTTTGGAACACGAGAAGGCTCGTCGACCTGAGAAACCGACTATTTAATGTAGATACATATATTGTAGTAATTATTTGAAATCAATTAATTAAATCATTAGACACACGTTGGTGAAGCCAAAATGTAATGATCAATTTAAAGACAAACAATTAGTTATGCAAGGTTAAAAATGAGCCACACGTTGATGACGCCAAATGTAATATTCTCAATTGAAAATTTAACAATTAAACAGTGCCCCACATTGGTGAAGCCAAAATGTGGTATATAAATGAAATTACAATTAAACACAATAGTGATTGCATTATTTTAACTTTACATGAAAGGATGTTAATAATAAAATTTTATTAATTAACAAATTCATTAATTTATTATATTCAAAATAATTCAAATTACAAATAATTATTCGATGACCTTTAACATTTATTTCATACAATAAACAAATTTTACTCTTAATCTCAGGGTCTTTTTCTGGGCCTTAAATAAAGAAAGGTATTACTCCCTTTTCAAACAATCAAATTTCTATGACGATTACTCTTTTATGAAATATTACAAATTAGTATTTACAATATTCAACAAAAAAAAATCAAAATCTGACGATTTTATCTTTTATCTAACGTTCACAATAATAATTTAAATGAGGTATAACTTACAGTTTTTCCTGGTACCTGGGTAATTTAATTCTTTCAACATCACACTCTCCCAATTTTATATAAAAAACAGGCCATTCTTTCACTGAATTTACACTTCACTATTGGATTTACGAGATTGGCGGAACCTCGTAGACGACTTATTCCGCCAATTATGCTAATTTTGCGGTGATACAGATAATTCCTCCGCGTAGACTTTTAAAATTATTTGGCGTAAACTGGAACACTCAGCAATCTTTCTGCAGCACTATCTGGGTGAATGCTGTACAACTTTACTTTTGAAAAACGTCTCGTCTATTTTTTTTAATTACAGTTTAATGTCGCATTAGCCTTTTGGTCATTAGCGACTTACATCTGTTAAGTTCTACATTTTTATAACAATTAAATTACTTTATAAACTCAGTTTTCATCGTAAAGTCTATGAGGTTGTTTATTGCTGCTGATGAGTTGCAAATCTCCATCATTGAATGTGCAGCTATGGTTGATCTTCTTATCTCGCTATATTTGGGGCAGTCAAAGAGGACATGAGGAATTGTTGTGGGCTCCTTGCATGAGCTGCATACCGGCTGCGGAGATCTGGAAATCAAGAATGAGTGAGTGAAACTGGAGTGCAATGTTCTTATTCTGGTGTAACATCCCACCACTGTGAACATGTAACATTCCAGCAGTTGGAATGGGAAGTCCAGATAGATCGTTCACCAACCGAGCTATACCTCCGTTAGCTCACCTGGCTACCGATCTAGAGGATAAAGGAAGAATTAAGAACAGGAAATAGGAAAGTCGGTAACGTGAGGGTTCGGGTTCAACTAATTGAACCTAGGCGTAGTGGTTGGTGTTTCGCTGCACTTCAGTCAAATAAGAGTTGATGAAGAATAAAGAGATTTAATAGTTAGAAATAAAATAAAGTAAGACAAACTGGCGGATAGCACCAGGAGCCACCGACCCGTCTGGAGGTTGGATCACGACTGTCGTTCCCAAGAAGCTCTGAACAATTCGAAGACACCTTTCCCCCTCCCTGATGATTTTTAAGTCTCCAATGAGAGCTCTTGCAGGGTGGAAGATTTCTGCTGCCGTGTGCATGTCTGCATAAGGCACTTAAAATGCTGACTTCATTAGACGCATCGTTTTTACAGATGCCTAGGCGGAAGGGGTGAAGATTTATGTTGTTGTGCGCATCTATATTACTCACTATATCTAAAATGATGTCTTTAACTGCATCAGCGTTCTTGCAGCTGCGCCCTCTTAGGTCTGCTATGCTGAAGAGACGTTATGATAAGAGGGCACGTCTAGTCTATTATATTAAACTGGTTACAACAACCTGTTGCCTTCGAGATAGTTCTTTCGGGTGCGATATTTCTCTGATGCTGCTGACATTTCTGAGGATGACTCCGCATTCCTCTGGTTTCACAAGTCTACTCCACTTTTTCTCCAGTTCCTTGTAGAATCCTACTCTGCAGTCTCTGCTGGTGCAGATTGGCAGGTTGCTGGGTCTATTTTTATTACGATCCCTTTCTGTCGTTTTTGATTGCTAATTGTACTATACGTTCTCAGCGCGCTAACTGTCCTACAATGCCTCGGCCTGTTCCATTATCGTCCATTCTTGTGTGTCTTTGCCGATAACAATTTAAGTACACAATGTTTATAATTATTAAATATTAATTACCCTTTAATTATTAAATATATATGTATATATATAATCCAAGACCTAAATTTTCACTCTAGTTTTATACTATGCCATGCGTTATGGCATTTAAAATTGGGGCATTTGCTCCAGGAGCATTGAAATATTCAAGTTGCAAAAGCGTGCCATCTGAATACTTTCTAATACGGATAATAAATCCAGTTGTAAACCGTTATTCAAAAATCTGCGAATATTAATTCTTCCCAGTGAATTTATTCACGAAATTTTTAAATTTGTTTTGCGGAACATGAATCTTTTTCAAAGGAATGGCGAGTCTCACGATTACAAGAGTAGAAACCGCTCTGGTCTAAGATCCGACAAGCATCGCCTTGCTCTCTACTAGAGAAGTATTCACGATTCAGGGATAGTTCTATAGAATAGTCTTCCTCCAGATGTTAAGAACAATAATAACTACAAGAATTTTGGGATTCAATGTAAAAATATTCTACTGAAAGGCGCTGGTGTTTTACTCAGTACAGGAGTTTCTAGATCGTTCCCATAAAAATAAATTTAAAGAAAAACTGCAAAAGTGTTAAATGTGTTGCTAGTAAAACCGCTTATTTCATAACTTGCTTATTCTCTTTTGGTCTTTCCTGCTCATTTGTTTGTTTGTTTCATGTACGGCCAGGAGTTTGCAGATTCCTCGTCGCTCTCTTTCGTGAAGTGACTTGTCCGTCGTTTGTGTTTCTTCCTAGTGTGCGTGTGTCAAGTTTTGTGTTTATTTTTGTGTGATGTGTAAATTCTATATTTTATGATAGTTCATTCTCGAATCATGTATTATTTACTAGTACATATTGAATATTTTTATTAGAATTGTAAATATTATATTATACCCTTAATATAATTAAAAAATTCCTATTTTTGTTATTACTTATGTTATTACTTATTACTTATGTTGGACAGGGAAATTTGTGTTCCCGAATTTTAGTATTTTTATGTTAACTTCTAATTATTTATAATTGTAGTATTCAATTCTTATATTGTAATTTTATGTATTGACGAATCCTATTTCCTCATTTGAGGACTAATTGAATAAAATAAATCAAATCAAATACAATTAGGCAATATAAGCTAATAAAAAATTTATTTTCTTATAAACATAAGTAAAACCACCTAAAACATATAAATCAAATATGAACATAGTTACCTGTATGTTATGTGAATGAACTGATTTATGTTATTTTTAAATATTTACTCTGAAATAGATTCTTCATTTAAACAAGGTTGCAAGCACATAAACGTGCACAGTTATTACAATAGTAACGTGTCTTTCTGTTCTTCTAACGTCCAAGCTCTCCTCGCCTAAATAAAATAAAACTCCCAAGAATGCTTATATTTCTTGATTCGTTCCTTGTGTATCTTTATCGCGTGAATAGTTGCTTGAAATAATTTTTATATAATTGTTTGTATGCTCTACAATCAATTATATCATTTCGTTGTTTATAAAATATTTGAAAATTTCCAATTCTGCCTTCAGTGTAAATGTCGGCTATTTAGAGGAGTCTGTAGCAGTAACTTTATCTACTTTTCTAACATTAACATTTTGACGGGGCACATTCTTCATCCATTTTTTTACCTTACATTTCCCCAGACAATTTTTCATTTTAGATCACTCTATGCCTTTCAGCATCAGAAATATCTTCTTCAGTTTTGGTTCTCTTCTATTTCTTAATAAAATCTTCGGTGTCTTCTAGTTCATCAAATACGTCAGAATCATCCCATGTTTCCAAGAAACTTTTCAACAATCGTCGTATACAGGACTGATTTTGTGCATACGTTTCCTTATTTGGGTAAAAGAAAATAAATATGAAGAAGATAAAGTAGAAAATATTCGACACGACCGGGGATAGAGCCTGGATGTTCTGTTATGAACGCAGAATAGCAATTGAAAATAAATATTTGGGTTTTTACATATAGAATTAGCGACAAAAAAAACCTTACATACAATTTTTCCTTCAATCCACGTATGTATGTATGTTGGCGCATCGGTCTCACGCACCGAAAATGTAAATTTTGACGAAATAACTAAGGCGATTAAAATGGTGTTTACTGATGTTTGTTTGCCATCTGAATAACGGCAGCTACAAAAAAAAATCAAGCACCAATACTGATGCGCTACAACTTTTTTTAGGGCTACATGAGGATAATCCACATGGTGGCAACTCCCTTCTTACAGCATAGGAATGGATTTGAAAGGGGGGATGCGGAAGGGTGGAGGAAGGTAGCCAAGGGTTAACTAGGACCCCCGGGCTATAGTTTAAGGATCCTACCCGGCATTCGCCTAAAAGTAATGCAGGACAAACCCTATAAAATATGCATCAGGTAGGTCGGGCATTTGGTACTTGTCCCACGCCCTTCCGATGGCGGGAGAGGGGTTTGCTGGGGCGACGCAGCATTCCCTTCTCCGTACCTCGACCAGTTTAGGAGGCAGCTGGCCGACTGTTCCAATGGGAACAGAGAACAACTCTTACCGTATACCCAAGGTCTGTGACCCCGGAACATACACCTCTCAAAACAGGCCGAGATGCCTCAGCATGTAGGAACCTTAGTTCAAAAAACCAGAGAGTTGTGAAGGTAACCCAAAGGTAAACCCCGCCAGAGCTCTCTGGGAAGGTTTACCTGCGAGAGGCGATGAGCTACAACTTTTTTTTAGGGCAACAGGCTACATAGGGTAATCCACGTTGGGCAACTCCCCTTTAATAGCATACGAAGGGATTTGAAAGGGGGGATGCGGAAGGGTTGAGGAAGAGTTAACTACGGCCCCCGGGCTATATTTTAAGGATCCTACCCGGCATTCGCCTAAAGAAATGCATGGAAAACCCTGCATCAGGTAGGTCGGGAATTGGGTACTTGTCCCACGCCCTTCCGATAGCGGGGGAGGAGTTTATTGTGGGGACGCAGCATTCCCTTCTCCGTGCCTCGACCAGTTTAGGAGGCAGCTGGCCGAATATTCCAATGGGAATAGCGGACAACTCTTACCGTATGCCCAAGGTCTGCGACCCCGGAACATACACCTCTCAGAACAGGCCGAGGTGCCTCGGCTTGTGGGAACCTTAGTTCAAAAACGGAGAGGAAAAGGCATCCCCAAAGGTAGCCTCTTCGTATCTCTCCTACAAGGTTCTGCCTGCGAGAGAACATTCCTCGCAGGTATTGCCTGCGAGTGAATAGCCCTTGCAGACTCTTTCGTAGAGCATGCACTACAACAATATACAACAGTTTATATTGTGTCGTCGTGAGGGACTGCGCGCGCCAACTCTAGGGTTAAAAGTGAGTAGACTTTTCGAAGAACTGTAGCCAGACTATAGCCAGACAGAACACATGCAGCATCAGAAATGTTAATAACTAGCTATTTTTCGATACCTTCAAACTTTACCATGAAACCATTGGTTCGTAAGATTTTATAAAGTTATATAACAATGACTTTTTGTTAATTAATCTCTCGTAAAACGTCTTGCATGCAACATTACGAAAGCTGTGGTTTGTTTTCGGCAACGTAAGGCGTTCTTTCCCCTTCTTGCTTCTGTTCTCAGCAAATATAAATTAGAGTACGGTTAAGCGGTGACTTAATTCGGTAGCCGTTATTATGTCACGTGAAGTAACTAAGCTCCTCATTTTACGTTTAATCAGGAGCTATTTATCGTTTTATGGAAAGTCAACAGAAAGTATTCGGTTAACTCTATAAATAGGGTAAACAGAGTAACCTTCCTCCAATGTCGGAACGTCTGTTTAGAAATTTAAAGAGTGATTATACACGGTGTTTTTAATATACGAGAATGTCCATAAGAGACATTCGATTACTACAGAAAGTAGTTATAAAACTTAATGCATTAGTAAACGATTTCTACAACTTCGTTCGACCGAATTTCGTACTCGAATACGCCATTAAATGCACAATTTTATGATCTACAATTTATTACTGAACATTATTATCAATAGAATGCTTCATGCTTTTGCTATTAGCGAAAAACTGAAATTATGTGCAAATTTTCGTGGTTTTTAGGCACAGAAGCTTTTCCCGATACCTTTAGAATTGGAAACCTTTGTTTTCCACTAATGACCACATCACATACAAGTTGAAAAGAAATACCTGACCCTTTTTTGGACTTTGGTACAATTTGACAGAGAAAGATAATGTGATCATTTACATAATTTAAAATTTACAAACTCACAGGCTAACACATGTCTGCTGTTGATCTCAGGATTTGTCAGGCAGGTCAATACACTGGAAAGTGTGTATAGGAACTCCACCATCTATACTAAGACTGTCTTACAACTCACTTACAGTGAATATATGTATCTTAGAATTGACTAAAATTTTTTTTAGCCTTAGAAAATATCTCTTAGAATTCACGCAGAATGTATGAATGCATGAATATGTCTTAGAATGACCAAATAAATTTCTCAGCGCCTTTTTCATTAATTTAACCACGATTTCTCATATTCGCGTTTTTCACTGCGTTGTCTTTCTGACCTCGCAGCGCATTTATTTTTCAATAATCATTATTCTGGATTTCCATAATTTCTCTTCTGTTCAGGTTTATGTAGACGTGGCGAAATATTCTCAATTTAGCCTCCATCTAAATCTTACTTTATAATTTCTACATTACTTTCTCACGTTGGTATGTACTCCAGCTTGTTGTTTGAACATAATGATCTCAGGTCATATGTTTAATCTTACAAAATTCTCCTGCTGTATTACCATTTGTTGTCTTGGTTTTGTGATCACTGCCGCTTTCTGCTTTGCCTTCGAAAGGCGTGCTTGCTAAATTTTCCTGAGCAGTCGAGACTCAAAATATTTTATTAATTCCTATCGTTTATCTGTTTTGCATACCAAACCGAGAGTTTACCCTAGAAGCAGCTAATAGATTCCAACCCACGACCACGAATTTCAAGCAACTAAGACCAGTTTCTGAGGGAACAGGAGCTCCTACCGCCCGTAGAGCAAAGTCAAAACCTCAAGTAGTGCGAGTGAGGGAAAGGAAAAGGCCGCATATCCATATACCATTTAATAGATGTTAGAACGTGAAAATCATCACGTTAACTTGTTTAAACATCACTGTTTCTAAACCAATAATCACTATAATTCCAATTAGTAATATTTGTCAATACACAGGGATGTGTAGATATAAACACTTATATCATCCTGCAATTAAAATTTATAATATTGTAAATGTTTAATTAATCGATAATAGGATATATCATTAATCAAAATAATAATATTATTATTATTACAAATTTCGCAATGTGGCGTGTGGGTCTTGAGACGGAAACTATTCGTCAAATGAACTATATACGAAGATGATTTTCATAAAACTTAGAATTATAACAACATTTTAATCAGTAAAAAAACTACGGGTTCCTTCAATGAAGATCAGCTCAAATTCCTGGAAAAGCTGAACTCGTCTTCTGGGCTGTCTCAATTTATCGCGGTCTTCTTTGTTAGAATAGGCCTCTCCCGATGATCATTCGGTAAACAAGTCTCTCTACAACTTTCTGGTTCTCTCTGAAGTCTGAATCACAACTGTTTATGACTCCTCTTTCTCAAATATCATTTACGGCTCTCTAAAAAATCTTTTTTTTATTGGACCAAAGGCCCCTTAAAGCCTGGGCCCCCTCGAAAGCACACACCGCCAGGATGACTTTCTACTGCACGTGCTGTTAGTAAATTAACTTGGAACATAAGAAATGGGAACTTGAGTTTGAGCCGCACATTAGTGTATTACCACTGTGATAAAAAAGTAAGGTGAAATTGTCATTTAAAACTCCCGGGTATTAGAAAGGCAGGTATTTTTTTTTCCTAGGTTGGTAGGACTATCTATAATATTTGCCAAGCGTCTGTTTGTTAAAAGGTGTAATTATCTCCGAGTTACACGTGTTTTTGTAAACAACCAAAAGTGAATTTTTAGATTTTTGCAATGGGTGATTTTGTTGAGCAAAGAACTTGCATCAAAATTTGTTTGCGGAACGAATATTCTTGTGCAGCAGACACCTTGAAAATGTTGCGGAAGGCCTTTGGTGATCAAACTATGGCACAAAAAAACGTTTATAAGCGGTACAACGAGTTCAAAGAGGGCCGAGAAACATCACTGTTTCGCGCTCTGGACGTCCATCAACGTCTACCGACGAGGGCCACGTCCAAAAAATCGAAGATTTGGTGCTTGAAAATCGTCGATTGACAATTAGAGATCTCGCTGATAGTGTTGGAATATCATTTGGCTCAGCCCAAACCATTTTGAAGAATGTTTTGTGTCTCAAACGCGTCAAGCCCCGATTGGTGCCAAAATCGCTCAATTTTTTGGAAACAAAGCGTCGCGTTGATGTGTGTGAAACTTTACTGTCTTACTATCAGGACCACTTTAAATGCATCATTACAGGAGAGACTTACAGAGAGTTGGATTTACGCATACGACCCTGAAACCACCGACCAATCCAGCGAATATTGTGCAAAATCAAGGTCATGTTGACAGTTTTCTTTGATTATCGTGGTGTGGTACACTAGGAATTCCTTCCGCCGGGCCAAACTGTCGACAAAGAATATTATTTGAGCGTTATGCGTCGTTTGCGTGAAGCTATTCGTCTGAAACGGCCGGAATTATGGGCGAACAACTCTTGGTTCCTTCATCACGATAATGCACCATGTCATACTGCATTGGTTCTTCGCGACTTTTTTGCCAAAAACTCGACATATCGTTCCGCAACCACCGTATTTGCCTGAGTTTGCTTCTGGCTACTCAGCAAACTCAAAAGGCCAATGCGGGGACGCCGTTTTGACACGATTGAGGAGATAAAAACCGAATCGAAGAAGGTCTTGAAGATTATACCGGAAAAAGACTATTCCGACTGTTTCGAGGACTGGAAAAAGAGTTGGAAAAAGTGCGTTTTATCGTACGGGGATTACTTTGAAGGGGATGAAATTGATTTGGAAGAATAAATAAAGAATTAAATTTTATAAATAAATTCACCTTACTTTTTGTTCACAGTGGTATACTGTTTAACACGGCCTTTCACGGAGATAGATTGCGAGCGAGAATGAAGAACGTAGGGCTGTGTAACGCGTGTCAACGAACACCTACAAATATTATTATATTATTACGTTCGGAGGAGGATCTCTGGAGGAAATTGGAGGTAATTAATGGCGGTGATTGAGAAGCAATAAGAGAACCGTGGGTGATATTTAGAACTACTAGAGAAGTGGAAGGCCAGTCGTGGTTATTAAATTGGCGCATATAGATTCAACCCCGAGCTCTTCTGAACTGAACTGTGAACGGACAGTTGCCTCTTGAGTTCTGTGGACATCCGATTTGGAAAAGGAGACGTCGCATCCTGAACTACGAGGCGGTAGTATCCGACGAACTTTATTCGTCGTATGTATTTCTGACGCCACAAAGTTCATCTTGCATAATGCTTTTTGCCTTTAAATCTAATGTCCTGTAGTTAGGCTCATTATCCCTTGATAGAGGTCCATGTGACTGAGCTGTACATGATGAATTTAAAGTGTAAAGACAGAAATAATACTAAATAATTGAATTTAATATTTAGTTTCTTTATTTAATTTCATGTAAAATATATTATAATAACTTAAATAAATCAATGTTAATGTTTTAATTTTCAAATGTATGAGAAAAAATTATGAAATCTCACCCCTAAATTAAAAAAAAAGGTTGCAGCCAAGGAAAAAAAATTCCAATAATTCGACCTATACGATTCCAGCGAAATCTTTTCCTCGCCTCTGAAATATTCGAATTTCTTCCCCTCCCCAATGTTGAAATGAGTGTCATATGATCGTTTCTCCAAATCCTAATTTATTTTTTCAAAACTTGGTTTTGATGGTGGAGGGGAGTTTATACTCGTTATCCATATGAATTTATTGGGTTCAATGTCCCGTCGACCAGACATAAGAAGAAGAAAGTGTAGTCAGGGTATGTATAGGCTAATCCACATAGTGGCAACTCCCCTCTTATAGCATAGGAAATGGAGTGAAACGGGGGATGCGGAAAGGTAGGGGAAAGTAGCCAAGGGTTAACTAGGGCCCCCGGGCTACGGTTTAAGGATCCTACCCGGTAATTCGCCTAAAATTGATGCAGGGAAAACCCTAGAAAAACCTGCATCAGGTAGGTCGGGCAATTGGTACTTGTCCCTCGCTCTTCCGATGGCGGGAGAGGGGTTTGCTGTGGGGTCGCAGCTGTCCCTCGCCGTGCCTTGACCAATTTAGGAGGCAGCCGGCCGACTATGCCAATAGGAATAGCGGACAACTCTTACCTTATACCCAAGGTCTGCGACTCCGGAACATGCACCTCTCAAAACTACACGGTAGTGTGGGATTCTTAAGCACTAAAAATCATCCATCGATGATCAATTATTGCTTCCTACGGAACTTCAATTAAGTATTACTTCGAAGGCAGCCGTCTTAGCTGTGGCTTTTTCTCCTATTATGGACTATTCTCCTTTCCAACTTTCCGTGCGTTCTTTATAACCATAGCGGGGTGTTTTCTGATGGCCTTCCACTTATCTGCTGACTCCAGCATCACAGAAACCAAATTGGCAGGTGTTGTTTCAATCTATATTTCGTCTGTAAGAATATTTCTTAGATATTCAGGATGAGGGCACTTAAAATACCCGTATTCAACGTCTTCCTCCTCCTTACCACATTTCAAGCACATGGGGCTGTCCACTGATTTGAACCTGTAGATATATTTACGCAAACATCCATGTCCTGTCATGAGTTTAGTTATATAATAATCTAACTATCCGTGTTTTCTCCTTGTCCTCGTTGGGATGTCAGGAATGAGGCGGTGCGTCTATCGTCCCTTTGAGGACTCTATCCACCGACGTTGCCACTCTGTTATTTATTCACTTACGCTGTAAGAGGGGACTGTCCACTATGTGGATTACCCTACATATCTGTACCTTATTCTTCTGTTTCCCAGACCTGGATTTATTAACGCGTTAAAATACATTTTCAAAAACTTACGCAAATTCGTGTTATTGTTGAACATAGAGAAGGCAAGTGGTAATATAATTATGACAGAATACTTAAAGAAATTAAGTCAGCTTGTAAATCCGAATTTTTATCTATTTAAACTGAGCACACTTTTCGCTAATCATTAAAAATGCTCTATTCTAGTAAATTAACCGATCTAAGTGTGAGTGAATCATTTAATGTTATATTCCATGTTATAACTGTTATTTGAAGACAGTCCATTTACATTCATACCAGTAATGCCATAAGAACATTTCTTACATCGATTTCATGATCCTTCTTAAAAAAACAAAATATTACTGATGTTTTTTGGATTATATTCTATAAATCTGCATTTCTTGGTAACTATTATTAACACTACGGAATATATCTTCTTGATTACAATATGAACTTTTAGTGTAATTAAAATAATACTAAATGTACAACCGTACTTTATATTGGAATGTCAGCAATGTATAAGGTTCATATAATTAGGGATAGATTTTTTTAGTTTTTTCTACGGTGTGTACAGGTGATTTTACTTATAATTTATTGTTTCAGTATCAAGTTTTATAATTTACTAGCTGAGTGCCTGCATTGCCCGGATACCTATTTAAATTAGCCCGGAGAGGAAAATATTCGACACTAAACTGAGAGTTACAGGTTACGCCAAATAATCTTTATTTTCTTGGAGATTTCCCCAGCCACAAAAATAATAAAGCTAAATAAATCCCAGCTATTTCTCGCTTTGGAAAAGAGGAAAATTTTTCTGAAGCCAAAAAGTAACTCGGAGTATTTTTGACCATCTTAAATTACCTGGTGTACTTTGGATTTTGAAATAATATTTTAGATCCTCTAAACTATTTTTCATTAAATGATTCCTTGCGTTCGGACGAAATATAATTGGTAACCTAAAAAAATCTTTCTGAGGCACCGTCTGCATGTTTCTCCAACTTAACCTTTTCAAAATGTCTCGTTTATTTTAATACGACCGCTTGCTGTTGAATTCGTCTTTCCAACAACGACCACTTTCTGTCGTTTCTGACCGCCGACTCCTTTCTACCTCCGTCTCCGAGCGGCATGTCTTAGCCTATTCCATTATTGTCCATTCTTGTGTGTGTCTGTGTCTCTTTGCCGATAATAAAGTGTCCAATTGCCCTGGTACCAGAACAAAACAGTGAGTTATAAACCATTTAAATTAAACTGTAAACTTTATATTAAAAGTAAAATTTCGATTTTTTTATTAAATATTTGTCAATATTAAGTTGTAAATTGATTGTTTAAAAAGGGAATAAATTATTCTTTATTTAAAGGCCCAGAAAAGACCCTGAGATCAAGAGAAAATTAAATTGATTGTATGAAATAAAATGTAAAAGGTCGGAGAGTAAATATTATAAAATTTTGAATCATTTTGAATAATAATAAATCAATTGTTTGGTCAGTTTCAATAAATAACCCCCTGATTTTTTTGTTCTTTTTATGTAACGCAACTCGACCTCTATCTCTAAATGTGTTATCGGCCAGGTTGCATTGTTTGAAAATCACTAAATTAAATTAATAATTTGGTACTTAATTTAGTAATTTTCGAAATTAAATAATTAATTTTTATTTAAATTAAAAACTATTTGTTTAATTTTATTTATTTTTCTGCAAATCAATTTTTTTAAGTGGAATGATTTTGGCGTTCCCATATTCATCTTCTTCGTATTCCGTAATTATTTTTTTAAATCAATAATTACTATACTTACAATAATTACAAATTTAAATTATACTCAATCATTTTTTATTCGTTCCATAAGTTTTCATATAAAGTCCCATAAACACAATTAAATGGCTTTCTATAATATGAAGAAAAAAAGTAGGTTTCTAATGCAATTTTCACCCAGTTCCCAATATTCACGTGCATTTTTGTTCTCATTTCAAATATATGCATCTTAAATAAAAACACTGATAAATTTAACTCCCTAAATAACGCACAGACTCGCACAACGGAAATAATTTTAATAAGAAAGACAGCTTTCCCGGTGTAAATTATTAACTAATTTTTTCACGGTTACGCACCAGGTTCAGATTTCTCGATGCTGACGTTTCTTCAGCCTGTGTGGCGCTGCGTGAATTGTGAGAGGTATATATAGTCTCGGACATGCTGCGACCTGATTGGCCGTTGAGGATCGCCTGACCACAGCGTCAAGGACTCGTGTTTTTCCATGTCGCGTAGTAGTCGGTAGTCAGGCGATACTCAACGGCCAATCAGGTCGCAGCATGTCCGAGACTATTTATACCTCGCACACGTCATGCAGCGCCACACAGGCTGAAGACAGCGGTAGAAAACAACAACCAGCTGAAACGTCAGCATCAGAAAAAATGAACCTGGTGCGTAACATTAAAAATTTATTAAACATATAAATTAAAGATTAGAAGACGATATCAGCACTCATAATCTACCAATATGTCACATAATGTATCAATATTTAAATTCGAGATAAATTACACTCTGACCAAGCAAATATATTTAACGATCATCAACATGAAAATAAAATCAGACTGAGCAAACGTTGAAAACATCAAAACAAACCTTTCTTCCGCTCACACAGCCTGAAGATTTTACAAATATGTACAGAAACGTTTTTGTGTTATTAATTAAAGATTTTATGAATAATAATTATTTTGAATTATAAAAATCGTCTGGTAATGGCCGTTAAGGATATTCATTGTTAAAAACAGACGTGAAAATAAAATTTATGACTAATATTTCAGTATAAAGAGCTGAAAATTTGCAGAAAAACAAAATAAATTATTCCATTTAAAATAAATAAAGAATATTTATACAGATAAAAACATCATAGTTACACAGGTTTTTAAAAATATATATGTCTGGTTCGACAGCTTAATTTTTTTAAAAATAGAAATGTTAATCGTAAATGGGTTATTGTTTCCTAAACCCGGTAACTTCTATTACAATTTTGCTTCTAAGCTAAACTGGTTCCCCTCTTGATTAATTTATATATTAATTTGGTTTTAAAGTGAAAAAAATTTACGTCTGATTGACGTAATAATGAATAAGAAAGATAGTCAATTCCGACATTAAAGGGTAATATAAATACCACACAACAACGTTTCTGTGATACTTGTTCCTTTAGTCAGGTGCCTAGAGCGACACAACTGCACGCATCAGTTGACAAAACTCAAAAGCGACGATAACGCAACGACAAAGGTACAGCAGACAGGTCAACGTAACAATAAGGGAGTAACAACAATGACAAAAACAGAAGGTTTAGCGTAACAGTAAGGGATCGCAGCAATTGCTGAGTTTCATAGTATCTCTTTGAACATTAATTTATGTGTGATCTTTGATTTAATTATAATTTAATTATAATAAATATATGGAACATGTAGAAAAATTTTATAAATCTCAGTGAACCTGAAAAATATTTATTCGACGCAAATATCGACTGCTTAATATGTTGGGGGAGTTAAACTGTTAGATGTATGTCATAATTAAACACAGTGATAAATATAACCCCGGATTCGAGTCCAAATTCGAATGTGTTTGCGGTATTTTGATATAATGCCGCCCCACCCCCAACCCTTACGGGTGTACCACTGCCATGCTTAAAGCGGTTGAAATTATACACAAACAACATCAGTAGAAATACAATAATTAAACCTGAAAAATTTTTATTCAACGCATATATCTGTCGTGTTTGCATGTTCCAAAATTTTCACCCCGCCCACCCCTGCCCCTGGGGGGCGGAACAAATAAACACACATACACACATTTTTAATTATAAGATTACATTTAATATATTGTGGTTATTAAAAAGAGACATGTAATTATTTAATGAACAAAATTTTACGAGTTTCATTGTCGGCGGCGTAAATATAAGAATTGTGTACAATATGGGGCTATACGGCTTCCTTGCTGTGTGCATTGTCGCGAATGCATGGCTGGACGCGCGGAACTTCAGTGTCACATGATAAAGTTGTAAGAGAGTGTTTTTGGCAGGCAAAGCAGTAGGTAGTCAGAAAACTCAGATATTCAGAACGAGTGTGTTTTTGGAAGACATAAAGGATAGTCAGAGACCAGAAAGAGTTTGTGTTGGGAGTCGGCGGAGAATATAGCAAAATATGTTCTGAAAAGCTTGAGAGTGTGTTGGGAGTCGGCGGAGAGAGAACTTGAAATGCAGAGTTTGTTCTGGAGGGCGAGCAAAGATGTATATAGTAAAGTCCCGAGTTTATAAATTACGAGGCAACAGACTGAAATTGTCTATTGGCAATATTTATGCAAGCATCAAGGATTTAAAACGTCATCAACTATAATGAGCAGGAAGTGTTGGGTATGGAAATCATAGCCACATTAAATTCAGTGAAACATGACCTGTCTGTGAAGTGTTAAACATTAATCGAGTGAGATGGAGCCCCCGTTTCACACAGAAAAATGGTAATGCAAATCAAAAAGAACATTTATTATCTGTAAACCTAATGTGAATTATATTTATCGTCAGATTTCATATTTCACTAATTGTTTAAGTTAAGAATTTTTCACTTTGTAAATTTTTAATTGTTTTGTCGTAACATTATTTATTGGAGGCCGGACAGTCGGCCCTGAAATCAAGCCGTGGCATTTTACCAACATGTTTTCAATGTTGATAATAATTTGTTTTAATAAATTAACTTTGTTTTATATTCTAAAGTCTGATTTTTCATTTAAAATCCTATCATTTTAACTTTTAATTTGCTTATATAAAATTTCATTTAATTTTGAATATTACATTTTGTGCCTCAACGTCGTCTTCATTTAAAGTTAAAAGTAACTATTCATTACTGGAGGCCCACTTTTGTAAATTGTATTCATAACATTTTGGCGCCTCAACGTGGACTTATTTAATTAAATAATTAATCATAATAATGTATTTATTTCAATATATATATTTGTTACTTCTTCGCTCTATCTATGAGATTATAGTCTATAAACCGAAGCTTAATCGAAATCGGTCTAACCGGTGTCTAATTGCCTGATGCTTGAAACAGTAATGAAACATATACAAAAACACTGTATTCTAAACATTGTACAGACAATAATATTATAGATGTATATAGATGTATATACCGCATATTTATTTACCGCATATAATGTATCTGTCCATGTCGGGACTGAAACTTTCACTCTGGTTGGATTGGTGAATCCTTGAGTAACTAAATTCTGTCCCGGCAGATGTGGAACTATTTTCGCAAGGATGTTCGCGTTGGCCACGGAACAAAGGCTTCGTGACGAGCTTCATGATGTGTTTGTCGACGCTTTCAGAACTGCTATGAGCAGCTAATGGCAGGTGCGGCCATGGAATGGAACAAGCAGTTACAATGACTGTTCCGTATTAGATGAACGTCTGTATGAAGGACAGTCGCCACTCTGCTTTCAGAAGGACAATTATTAATCACTATACTGTATGAGTTATTATAAACGTTTACAAAGTCATTGCCGTGCATAATCTACAAAACGTGACAAATATATAGATTATCAAGCTTATTTATATTCTGAAAACAATTACTGGATTCAAGACCTACACAATTATATTTATATTTTTTCGCCATAGTTGTACTGTCGAAGATTTAATTTTTAAGAATTATCCGTCAAAATGTAACTTTCTCAGATTTGTATACGTAATTTCGAAACATCTTTGTTGGCGATTAAAAAATGACGTATCTATTTATACTTCGTTGGTGTTATTATTTATTTACATTAGTTCCAGATTCAAGATATGGATAATATACATCTAGATTCAAATTGTAATAATGCAGTCCATTAAACGAATAAATAATTTAAGTGATCAATAATATAAACATTATAACCAATACAATAGGCATTCATTACTTTGTAATTCTACATGTTAAATTACGGAAATAATGGAAAAACCTGTGTCTTTCGTTACCATTCTTACGTAAAACGGAGACAACGAAATATAGATAGAAATGGTTGTATTAACTTCAATGAACTGCATGAGGTTAATTTCTTCTGATACTTAGTCGAATTAATTATAATGAAAGCATTAGATACTTAAAAACATCCAAGTTTATCCACTAATCGGTTAAACTTGAAATTTAGCTTTTGATTTATAATATAATTTAAATTTTGGGTTATTTTATCTACTGAGATTAATATTATGAGTTAGCAAGACATCATTATTCAAAATTAAATTAGTATAAAGCTCAATGTGTCAACACTCCTGCCGTTATTGTGAAAGGTGCCCATGGACGATCAATATTATGGTCTATAATATTGCACAATATATTGCTGCGGGGCCAGAACCAATATTGCGCAATATCACACAAAGATGATGCAATATTTTTCATATTGGACAATATATATATATATATATATATTATTGACTCAATATATTGTGAAATCTTTCAATATGATCTACAGACTGTCAGTATTATTGTGCAATAAATTGACGATAATATAGAACGTCTAGAGGTCGATTAAGCAGAAAACGACAGTAACAAATGCCAGTACATGTACTGGCAATTCTTTGAGAAATATTTGTATGATATTTGGTTGGGAAATGCTTCCACATTCTCTATAGAGTCTGGAGGAGTAAAATAGCACACTGATTTGCAGCGGAAGACGATAAGTGTGTTAGTTCTATCAAGAATGGGATTTTTCGTCTTGTCTCGCAGTGGGATGAATGTTAAACAGGTTCAGAGATTATTCTTGTGGCAACATAACAAGCGTTGCATTATAATTTATGGAATTTGATCCATTTGCACGTTACTGCGCTTTAAACACATTTTGAAGCTGATTACTGATATTCCGTATAATATATTTTTTTAATTCTTCATTAATATATTTTGATGGATGTTTGGTATGTGTAATAAGCCTTGTGTCAGGGTAGATGTTCAACAATTTATCCAATTCTTCAGATACTCGGCGTCAATAGCTTTTCGAAAGAATACTAAATTGCAATCTTAAACAACATTCATTTATTTAAAATAATCTGAAAATTATATTTTAATTAATAAAAATACAGACAATATGTCAGAAAGATATATTAATTAATTGAAACAAAGATGCATTGAATTCAATGTTTCGTCCATAATTTCAGGTAAAATACTTAAATAGCAAAATTGATATGATAAATTAGAAATGTAAATTGACCAAATTATAGGAAAAGTAATAGAAATTATTGGAATTATATTCCGTTAAAATTATACAGACTTTCAGTTATAAATGTATATATATATATATATATATATATGCTAAATAATACGGAAAATGAATTTAGAGTTATGTACTGCGTCCTATGACGGTTGTAGCGAAAATGTGTTTTTAATTAACGAACAATGGTAAGCTTCGTAACATTTATATGGTTAGTTTAAACAGAATAGAATAATCATATACTTGAACAATTCCTATGTTGTTCTTATACTAGACTATAATATTATTATTATATATTATATATTTATATAATGAAGTCAAATTAGCAGTTTGCGAGAAAACTTCATTTATCATGTTATGCTGTTCCAACATATAAAATTAAGAGGTTTGATACTTTAAATATTGTCCCTGGACGGTTGTACCGTACACGCGTATTCGGGATTTTCTAAATTAACAAAAAATTATCAAAATTAAGATTTATTTCTTTCCATGAAACGAAACAGGATTCTGCTTGAATGAATGTACATAAATTCAAGTCTCGAAAAATAACTGTCGGTAAATTTCCGGCCCTAAAATCAGCGTAAAGGACGACTCCAAAATAAAAGCACTGTGAAACAAACATGTGGGGAATTTTGAGCATTTCGCATTCGAGTCATTCCAAGGCCTTCTTTACAAGACGACACGGGTGACGTTAGATTTTCTCTTTTCCAGATACGCATTAGTTTTTGTTGAGTGATGTGTAATATAATTTATATGTTCTGTTCCTGGAACCACTTACACTGAAACAATTCTTTTTCGAAAAATTAGCATTAGAATTAAATTAAAATCCGTTCATTAAATACTATCATTTGTGAAGCTCACTATGTTCAAATCGTGGAGATATAAATAATTATGATAATTATTTTCTCCGCAATTTCGACAATGTAAATGTTAAACTTATTCCATATTTCATTATTTAAAGCATTTCAGATTGAAATTAGATAGATAGCTAATATCTAGTTGTATTTATTTTATATATAAGCTGGGTGCTGAGCGTTGCCCGGGTATTTATTTATTACCCCGGAAAATGAATTAATTCGACGGTAATCTTTTGGTCAACACGTGATTTAACTTGCATAGAGACCGTCAACGATTTTACTACTAGCCCTTCGATGAGCACACCCTGACATATGCCGATAAATTATCTGGGATGATGCCTGACGGTTACTAAACCGAGACAAAATTCTCCTGGTACATTAAATATGTACGGCACCTAAAGAGAGTCTAAAAATATCACTGAATTAAGAGAGTGAAAAATATCCCCGGTAATTTAATGGAGTTAAAAATACACCCGGTACCCTAGATATTTAACAATACAGCCGTTAAAATACTTTGCGGGAGGAGAAAATACTGCCGGTTCGTTATTGGTTAAAAATTACTCGCTGTATCTTAAGTGAGTCATGATACTTTCCATACCGTTAAGGAGTTAAAATTCTCACGATACCTTAAGAGAGTGAAAAAAATACCTGCACTTTAAAAATGAATAATATACTCCCAGTGCTTTAACGGAATAAAGAATACTTCCCGTTCAATACGACTGTCAAATATATTCCCAATCCATGAAGAGTCAGAAAAATCCCGATACCTTAAGGAACAATAAATACTCACAGTTTTTTATGGGGGAGAAAAATATTCGCAGTTTCTTATGTGAAAGAAAAATATTCCCGGTGCCTTAATTGAGTCAAAAATATTCCCGGTACGTTAATGGAGTCCAGAATACTCCAGAAATATTAAGGGAGTCAAAAATATTATCGGTACCTTATGGTGTCAAAAATATTCCCGTTAACTTATGGAAATCAAAAATACTCCTGGTGAATTAAGGGGTGAGAAATACTCCCTTTCCCTCAAGGTAGTAAGGTAAGGTAGTAAAATTATTCTCGGTTCCAAAATGGATTATAAGTATATTCGGTATCTTAAGAGAATCAAGAACATTTTTGGTACAATGAGGGTGTCACAAATACTCCCAGACAACAAGTGAAGAATACTGTCGATACCTTTAGAGTGTAAAAAATTCTCCCGGTATGTTAAAGGAGTCAAAAAACTCGTGGTAATTTTAATAAGAAAAAATACTTCCAGCTCCTCAAAGAAGTCAAAAATATTTCTGGTAAATTATGCCTGCTGGTAATCAAAAATTATCTCGATACCTTTAGAGAACAAAAAATACTACTTGCTATCTTATGAGAGTCAAGAATACTTCTGGTATATTAAGATTAATATAAAAAATATAAAAATATTTTTTTCTACGGCAAACATTTTTAACAGCTTTATTAAATTTAACCTATCATAACTTTTTATAATTTTTTCTGTAACTGTGACAAAATGATTGAGAATCGTAATGATTATTCTTTGAATTTTAGTGCTTACAATTATTATTTAATTATTACGAGGACGAGCTGAAAAGTAATGCCTCCGAATCTTTTATGTGAATACTCTTAAAACTTTTTAAATAAAACGAACTTTATTAACTTCTGCATCTTTATTCATTCCTCATGTCTACATATTTATGTCTCAACATAGTCACCCTGGCGACGAACACATTTCTATCAACGAGAGATGAGTTTGTTGACACCGTCACTGTATAATGTTTGACTTTGTTGACGAGTTCACAGTCTCTCCTCTGCTTGCACCGCTTCATCACCATCAAAGTGAACTCTTCGAAGGTGTTCTTCGAGTTTTGGAAAAAGATAGAAATCGAATGGCGCCAAGTCGGGACTGCATGGAAGATGATCGATGTAAGTGAACCTAAGGCGTCAAATTAAGATTATTGCAGGTGTCGAGGCGTGTGTGATCTGTCATGGTCATGGACCGCAGGAAAAGGTGTTCCATGTGTGGAGGAACTCTTCCAATTCGTACTTTCAATTTTCTGAAGGTCTCGCAGTACCTTGCAGAGTTTAAGTTGGTGCCTGTAGACATGAATTACAGATGCACCACACCTTGAACATTCCAGAACACTGTGAGCATGACTTTGCCTGCTGAAGGCATAGTTTTGACCTTTTTTGGTGTCGGTGATCTTTGGTACCGGAACATCATTGATTCTCTCTTGTTTTAGGGGTCAAAATGATGAACCGAGGCACGTTTTCTGCCGTTAGAAACTCGATTACAGCAGGCTCTTTCTCACGCACCGACAAAGTTACGTTACATATCGCCATTTTACACGCTACAATTCGGGGCCCTCTAGCGGCTGAGGGTTGCAACTTGCGTCAGCGAAGCGGGAAAGTCGATCCAGTAATAGGCATGACATGTAATACCTCAACAGATATTGAGAACAACATTAAAAATTCGGACTCACTACTTTTCAGAACACCCGCATGCATACATGTTATAAGAACATGTATACGAGGGTGAATCAAATATAAACGAGACTTTTGGACCTGCGCGCGCAATAGTGATGGAAGAACGTTCCGCTGTTATTGGCTGTTAGGTTGGTTTGTCAGGAGTGGGGGAAACACGTGACTCATCATCATAGACTCGCTCAGTGTCCATCGTTACGATTTTTGAGCAGGAGGTACCTCCCTCTATTGCGCAACGTATTGTTATCAAGTTTTTAGCTGCAGAAGGTGTAAAACCAGCCGAAATCTTGAGAAGATTGACTGCACAGTTCGGGGAAGAGACGCTGTCGCGAGCTAGAGTGTTTGCTTGGCATAAACAGTTCGTGGAGGGCCGTGAACGTGTTGAAAATGAGAGCCATGACTGCAGACCCCGCACCAGCATTACAGCGGGCAACATCGACAGTGTTCGTCAACTTGTTGAAGGTGATAGGCGTCTAACAACTTCGGATATTGCAATTGAGGTTGGAATAAGTTATGGGAGCACTTACTCTGTACTCTCAGAGGAGCTACGGTATCGCAAGGTGTGTGCCAGGTGGGTTCCTCGCCTTCTCACAGTTGACCAGAAACTGAATCATTTTCAAGTGTGTGAGCGTCTTCTTGCACGATTTCGGGAAGAAGGAGACCCATTTCTTTCTCACATTGTCACCTGTGATGAAACGTGGGTGCATCACTACACCCATGAGTCGAAACAAGAGAGTATGGAGTGGAGGAAGAAAGGAGAAACCTGACCAGTGAATGCCAAGTCACGATTATTGGCTGGCAAGGTTTTGGCTACCGTTTTTTTTTACCAGCGTGGCCTGCTGCACCTTGATTTTTTGCATGAGCGCAGAACAATTAATGCCAAATTTTGACTGAGGTCAGACTTGCATATCGCCGCAAAAGACGAGACCTTCCGATGAGAAAAGTGATTCTCCTCCATGACAATGCTCGCCCCCATACAGCAGCCCTGACCATACAAAAATTGGAGCAACTGGGTTGGGAGACACTGGAACACCCTCCATACAGTCCAGACCTGTCTCCCTGCGACTTCCATGTCTTTGGTCCTCTCAAGGAAGGTTTGGGAGGGCAAAAATTCCACAGCGATAATGAGGTTGAAGCATATGTCTATGCGCAATTGGCTACAAACACGACCTGACTCTTTTTACGTGGAAGGAATTAAAAAATTACCTATACGCTGGGAAAAATGTGTTTATAAATCAGGAGATTATGTAGAAAAATAAACTATGATTGTTTGTGCGTTTAAAATCAAAATAAATATTTAAAAAAATAAGTCTTGTTTATGTTTGATTCACCCTCGTAAAATTGTCAGGTATATATAATTTTATTCAAATAGTTTATGAAAATTATACATATTTATGATTACTAGCTTTGAAATCGTACATGTTGTGAAGAAAAATCAGCTCAAAACACACACACAAACAAAGGGTGTCTGTAGCCAATGTAGGTAGGCAGCTCTAAGGTGTATTTTAAGTTAGACAATTATATAAAAGTAAATATAATTATATTTCTTAATATTGTAATTTAATTTAATATTGTGTAAAGGAATGTAAGGTAAAACATAACTGAAAACTTACTAAAACAATTGAAATAATGTTGTTGAGAGCGGGGCGAAAAATAAAGTTGGGAGAGAGGGGGAAGAACGCGTGATAGTGCCAGCGTCGTAAATTTAGATCTCTTAGCAGAAAGCCTTGGATTATATATTGGTTTGAAAACAGGATATTAATAAATTGGATTAATTTAAATTGAGATGACTATATTTCATTTTATTTTGTATTCTTTTTGAATGGTAGAGCCGTATAGATTGAGATGTGTTGAATGAAAGTTGCTGCAAGTCCTGTGAATGGTTTGCTGAATGTAAAGTGATAATAAAAACAGAGAAAGGTGATTGATAATTAAGAGTCAATGTCTACCAGAAGTGTTTTCTTTCACCTCGTCCAGAAAAAAACGTCTTCGCAGGAAAACACACACGTGTAACAACAGATAAGATTTGATTCAATTTTTGTTTTCAGTAACTGACTATTATTATTCATAATGTGTTTTCAATTCAATAAATAACTCAATTGATTTCAATTATTACAAGGTTTTAAAATAATTTACTTTGAAATAACAACTTTTTTGCCCAAAACTGAGATTCTGTCAATATTTTGCCCCTGCGCATTTTCAATCCCTAATTCCCGCAAATTAATTTAAATTAGATCTTTCAAATTTCGTAATAATTCAACGAAGAAAGAACAAAAAACATGAATACACATACACAATGCACAAAATAAAATTAATGTGACGCGTATTTTGCTTTATTTTATTTATTTTACAATAACGCGTAAATATAAGGGGAATGTAAACGGGTAAATGTTCCAAACTCTGACGATATTGATGCTGGTTAAATGAAATTTTTACCAAGACGTTATTATCGAATCAATTCTTTCTCTGGGCTTCTCAGCGACAGATTTTGAATAAAAGTGTCTGTGTGTTCTCAATTCTTTGGACTTTGATAAGTCATAACGCCGTCGGAATTGTTGAGGACAGTTCGCTATCAGATTCCATGTTATTAACTGCTATATTATTTTTAACAATTCAAAATTAAATTTTATGTTGAACAAGACAAAATATTAATATACAGAATTTCAATTTACCCGAGCAACGCCGGGCACTCAGCTATTTTTAAATAAATTACAAACTGACGAACTTGAGCGAAAATATTTATTTTACTAAAATTGTCCATAGATTTAAAGTTTCCTTTTGAAGTGTTGTTAAAATAAAATCTTATGAATAAACTTCGAGGTTGGCACGTGCCGAGGACGAGGTACGTGGACCAGCGAAAGTTCTGGAGTAGGCGTGATTGCAAGAGGAACTTCATCGCCGAAGAATTAGAGCATTATTAAAGTGTTTAAAATGAGAGTAAGGTGAGGGCGGAGCGATGTAACAACTAGAGGCGGGTGCTGTTAGTTGGCTGTGTAGTGTATTGTTATTATTCTCCATAAATGGGTAACTCGCCAAATGACTAATACTGAGCAAGGCTTAAGTAAAGAATGTTGTCTTTCTCGCTGTAGAAGACGATGCCAGTGAACGTCATCGCAACGTCGCGAATACAGTTGTTTACTTCGTTATAAGCCCGAGAAGACTTTATTTAAGGCTTAAGTAATTTTAATGCACTGTATAAAAGAGTAAAAACGTAACACATCTTGTCAGCGACTGAAATAAAGTATTTATTCGACACTAACATAGGCCGTTTTCACTTGCTTGCTTTTAATTGCTACACCCTTACATCCATGCCTCTAAGGGCAGTCAAGTCTTATCCCCTCAGTCATTGTTCCCAGACCACAAGGAGCTTATGTATCATCTTTTGTTGAAGCTGATCCACACGTGTAAATTTGTACAATTTTATTTATAAGAAAATTAATATAACAAAAAAAAGTAATTTACATAAACAGTTGTAATGTTTAAAAATTTCCGCTGCCACTATTTAATGTTTAAAATTCCGCTGCCACCATATATATTAATCGAATTTCTCCTGGTCTCGCTAACAGAGATATTTAGGAAGAAATTGTAACTTGGGTCCGGAGTGCGCGCTAAGTCGCACTCTATAATAGCTTAAAGGCTTAGAGAAATAACATGAGGCTTTAGTCCATTAGAATAATAAAGAAGTTTTATTAATCTTAGTCTACAGCCTAGAGATAAGTCAATAACATGAAAACAGAAGACAGAGTGGCATACGCACCACGTTGAAGTAAGATACAGACTTGCCTACATCAGAGAAGTCTGGCCCTTTTATACATATGTTCACAGAGCTTCATTGTATTCAAGCAGCCCCAGACTCAGCAGGACACGTGGGTCTAAATTATCTTTGCTGCCGAGTTGAAAATTCTTGAATGCTTACAAGTATTTTGTTTATTGATGCTTACTCCGAGAACGTGAGTAACCACAAAGAAACTTTGTTTCTGATGCTTACTCAGAAGTTCCTTAGTGCCCACAAGGCAGACCTAATATATATGTCATATATATTACACAGTGAAGAGGAAATGATAATTAAAACTGTTCACTGGTTGAGGTAAATGGGGTAGATTTAAGAAAACAATCAGTCGTATTGGTTTGTTCGAATAAAATTCAAACTGTCAAGAGGAGCTTTCGACCTCAATGGCCGTATTTATGTGTAATAAAAATACGGAAAACATGGATAATAAGTAAATAATTTTTTTTCACTAAAACTCATGTCGAATTGCCCAATAACAATATTAATTCTCTGAAGATCATAAACGTAGTAACGCCAACAGAGAAGTAATTAACTACATATATAAATTATTAGATATGACTAATCCTTAATTTCATAGTACAGATTCAAGCACTGCGTCACTAGCTCACTAGACGTAATTCACATTTCCGCCCTACATTAATTAATATGTTGAAATAAATTTTCATTACATTCTTTACAGTTCAATTTAGTGTATTGTTTAAATCGTCTTGAAAAAGTGTGCATCATCGGTACTGGGTCCGCGTGTAAAAGCTTACGTATTTTCCGTATTCTGTTAATACGTAAGTAGAGCCGTTGCCGACACGCGGTCAAGGTCTCCCAAGGTCATGAACCAGTCCCACAAGAAACAAAAACCTCTCGGATCCAACATACGAACACACAGGACAATCAACTGTGTGTATTAATTAAGCAATAAACGCAAACAAATTTAAGCCCAGGCTTCTTTCAAGTCGTAAAGTAATCAAACCTTAAATTTCATTACGTAATGTAACCGAAATAATATTGAAATTGACCGAAAATTTTTCGCGTTACTCAGGATATGAAAATACGTTTTTAGGGTATAACCCAGTAGCAATGTCGAAAAAAAAGGCCTCTGCGAGAAAAAGGTCCGGTATTTTTTTTTTACCAACTAGTATATGTTGTGGCCATTAATAAAAACCAAGTTTTTCAGTTCGAAAGGTCTCAAGAAAGGTTTCCGTGACCACGAAATTTTGCACCTCTTTTCAGTTTTTCGCTAATAGCAGAAACATGAAAAACATTTTATTGAAAATAATGTTCAGTAATAAATTGCAGAACAAAATTCTGCATCGAACGGTCGATTCAGTCCATAGACGTGGCAGAAATTGTTCATAGAATATTACGTAATTTTCCAAAAGAATGCAGTTTGTCATATTCCTATTGCTGATATCTCGAAAGTGGTCGGCAGTTAACTAATTTGTCATGGAATAAGGGTTCTAGACAAATTAATTATCTTTCCAACGCAAGATCTGATTTTAGAAACCAATTGAGAATGGCCGAAAATACATTTTGCTGGCTGTATACCGCTAATATTATGACGCTGGGGATGGGAGTGACGATTACCTACGAGAGGGTGAAACTTGTCTTTTGCAGAGAATATTAAAATGTTTTAAGAGTATTGATTTTCTAAGCGAAAGAAAGAGTCCAGCGTGACAAAGAGTATCTATATTATTCTGCAAGAAGAAACAATAGCAAAAGAGCTCGGACTAACATTCCCATATCTGATTGTTATTCTTTATTAAAAACAGATCATGCATTGGAAGCAGAATTAAAATGTCAAAAACTTTTCTTCTGTGACAAATAAGTGTACTAGATATCAGCATTAGAAATACGCATCTCTTCGAAAATGATGAAAATGTAATTTTCATGAACGATTTCTACCACTTCTTTTGACCGAATTTCGTACTCGAATGCACCATGCAGAATTTTACGCTCTACAATTTATTCCTGAACATTATTTTCAGTAGAATTCTTATGCTATTAGTGAAAAACTGAAAAGAGGTGCAAAATTTCGTGGTTCTTAGGCCACGGAAACTTTTCCTGAGATCTTTGGAATTGGAAAACATGATTTTTCACTAATGGCCACTATATATGGTTGGGGAAAAAATACGAACCTTTTTGCGCGGTAAGATGTATATAGCTTCTAGTACAGAAATCCACCATTAGTTTTCGCGTGTATCCATCGCAAATCGGCCTAGGATTGGTGTTAAATAAAAAGCTTACACATTGAATGGAAAAATTAAGATAAATTTAAACACAGAATAAAATGACTTCAGTCAAGTTCCCCTCTAAAGGCTTAAGGAAATGAATTAACATATTAGGATACAAAAATATCGACAGGAACGAGAACTCTACCGCTTAGTAAGCGGTTGCTCTAAGAATTAATTATCCTAGTCGACTTCCGTCACTAGCTTCTTCCTCTATCTGAAAACATACTCAATACAATATACTAATCACATTCTTCACAGCCTAACTTCATGACTTCAATGACGAATGTATATTAAGTTAATTTATCACAATTCAAGAAAAGAAGAAAGCTATAAATCGCTGATTCCCAAAGTGGTCTATATCGACCCCTAGGGTTAGACTGCAAGGGAGCCATGTGAGCGGAAACAAAAATTGGGGGCCCATGAGAATGGATCCTATCTAAGGAGGTCGTTTCCGAAATTTTGTCTTTCCATAAATGGAGTAATTCACATAACAGAGATACTACATATGTATGCCTACTGTATTTTTATATTATTCGAATAAATTCTGTGATTATTCATGTATACATATTGCGTTAAATTGTTTGTTTATCGAAACGTTGTTTTAAATTTGCAAAATGTTCTTTAATTCTGGTTCGAAACTTACGTTTCGTTTGACCGATATAACAAGCTGGACAATACAAACACTCAATTAATTCATCAAGTTCTACCATTTGTCACTAACGCAGTAAACTAAATTCGAAGTAACACGTTGAATACTAGGTTATGTGTGAATAAAATGACGAGAACTTTTATCGATTACTCCTTCACGTTGAAGTAAGCTGGCTTCAAAAAGCTTATGTTTGACAAGATTTTTGAGACAGTTTTAGAGTTTTTGGGTGATAAATATCCAATTTTAAAAGAAATTTTACTTAAATTGTTTATATAACAGATTTATTACTAAATTTAATTAGGTTAACTTATAGTTACAGGGTAGCAGTATAAATTTGATAAAAACAAAGTCCATCATTTCAGTTTTTCTTGTCAGAATTAAGCTAATGAAGCAAAATACAGGTCGGCTCGAATTTTCCCAATTTGTCGCAGATAAACTGCGAGGATGATGATGCTTCAACCTACGTTCAACATTTAAATGTTTCACACAGACTTTGTTTTTGTTTACCTTTAATTTATATTTACAATCTGCTCTGTTGAGCAACGAATAAATTATATATACAAACAAGAACATATGAGATGCCATCCCAGTGGAGGGCTCCCCCAAAATTACTTATTACTACGAGGGTGGTCTGAAAAGTTTCCGACCCAACAATGATAGAAGATTTTTTTAATTTTATTTTTCCAAATAGTTTTCTTGTAACTCTACACACTTCTCCCAGCGATGCTCCCATCTCTGTAAATTGACTAGCTTTTATTTACTAGTGCTGCCATCTTCACGTTGAGGTCATAAACTTTTCAGACCACCCTCGTATATAGTTAATATTTTGTACACATGTTTCACCGATCTAGAGGTTCGAAAGGACAGAGTCTTTTTAGTCTGTTTGTGGAGTTGCTGCTGTCCAGCAGATTCTTAGCTAGATAGAATGTATGTTTTTCTAATATTTTAATATATTTAGCTTCTTCCTTCACCGTTTTTACATGGAGATCCTGATGGATGATCTCGTTTCCAACATACCATGGAGCATCTGCTATTATCCTTGGAATCTCTGTAGAATTTCTAAGTTGGAGTTGCTAGTAGTTCCCCATGGTTGTAACCCGTATGTCCAAATAGATTTCGGTAGGCTTTTGTAAACTAGTACTTTGTTGTTTAAAGCTAGTTTGGATTTTTATCCTAGTGGCCAATTTATCTTGAAGAGCTTTATGCCTAGTTGCTTCCGTTTACAGAATATGTGTTTTTTCCAAGTAAGTCTACGGTCGACGTGCATACCAAGGTTTCGGACGTCTTCTGCTTGAAGAAGTTGTGTATTGTTGACGGATACTGGTGAACACTTTCTCTTTTGAGTGTGAAGGTTACTTGAGTGGACTAGGCTTCATTTTCTTGTATGTGCCAAAACCGGAGTCTTTCTTGAACTTGGCTAAGCGAGGTTTCTAGGTGATTTGTTCCAATGGTAGGGTTTTCATGAGATGCTAAAATAGCAGTATCATCTGCAAATGTAGCCATGAACGTATGTATGATCGGTGGTAGGGATATCTGCCTACACTACCTTGCGGTACACCTGAGTTAACAGGATGTAATTTTGTTAATTCATCTTGAAACACCTGGAAGTGTCTGTCGCTCAGATAGGGTTTTAAAATAGGATAGTAATTGTGTGGTAAAATTTTCTTGATATTGAACAACAATCCCGTGTGCCAGACCTTATCAAACGCCTGAGTTATGTCGAGAAAGGCCGTGGAGCAATATTTATTTTCTTCGTAAGTCTGCTTACTATTCTGTGAACTTGTTGGATAGTGGCGTGGTTCTCTCTAAATCCAAATTGGTGTATTAGTATTAATTCATTTTCTTGTAGGATTCAAAAACTTTGGATATCAAAGGAACAAATTTACGTCTAATTGAGTCTTCTGAGTTTTGTCAACTGACAAGTGCAGTTGTGTCCCTTTCGTAAGGTGCGAAGAAGACCCTAGAGCGACACAACTGCACTTGTCAGTTGAAAAAACTCAAAAGCGACGAAAACGAAACGACAATGGGAGAGTCGAAGGGTTAGCGAAAAAATAAGGGAGCAACGACAATGGGAAAACAGAAGGTTCAGCGTAATAATAAGGAATCATAGCAATTATTAAGTTTCTTTGTGTCTGTTTGTACATTAATATATGCGATGTTTGATTTCATGTGAAGCATCTCTGAAATGAGTCTGGAATTGTACCTGGTGTCGATGTCTAAAATCTTAACATTTTCCAGGGATGTTCAGAATTGATGATATGTTTGGATTCTACAGATTGTTTATCAATGGGTAGTTTGATATTAGGCGTAATTACCTTTATGCGTATATTAAGGGAACGTTTTGTTTGTCCTATGAAGCAGGAAATAATTACAATTAGAGCAAGAGGTTTTGTAAACAACAACAATGTTTGCTGTAGGTGTCAAGTGTCTCCTTGTGGTTTTTAATCAAGTAGGAAAGAGTATTAGTGGATCTGTAAATTATGGATATTTGATATTCTTTGAATATTTGGATAAATTTGTAATAAGGGAGTACGAGAAAAAGTTTGGCTTGAGGTGTTTGGGGACGAGTGACTAGGATATTATCAGCGTACAGGCCTAAAAATATGTGTTTGTTTACTTCCTGAACTGTATCAGAAGTTATATCCATCCTAAAACTATTTACATTTTTACGTCTACTTATGTCAAACTTTATCACACCTGTTTTATTTATATTTGTTTTTAAATAATTAGACTTATAGTATGAAATTACATTATTAGTTGCTTGAGAATCAAAATCATTGAGCTGTTGATCAGTCTTTCCACAGCATATCTCTGTAGTGTCGCCTGCAAACTTGAGTATTTTTCCATTTTTGATTAAGATTTTGTCATTAATGTAGATGACAATCAATATCATGAAATAAAACCGGACGGAGTAATTCGATGTTTGCCCAATAGTGAACCCCAGGTGGAAAAATGATTAACTATTTTGATACTGTAAAATTAGCCAAAAAATGTTTTGATACCTAATATTATTTAAACAAAATGTATCCTGTAGTGAAGGGAAAATATTATTATCAATCAAATTTTTCCATCGCCGTGTCGAGTTCTACACCTCATTGCACATATTTCTTTGTGAAGCTATTACTTAGAATCCGTATAAATTATTGCACTTCCCGATTAGTTATTTTGAGAAAGTGTAACCTTAATCCATGTTTTTAACTCAATTCACTATTAAGAAACGCAGCTCAGCACAGCCTTTGATAATTACCGTTTCTGGAATTCTGGTACCGTGCTTCTGACGTAACACAGGATCTCGGTTGACCGTCCTTCACACGCCCGCCAGTTCCAACAAAAAAGAAACATCAACAGCGGAATAAAAACCAGTACCCAGGGAAGCATTTAAAAGGGTTTGTTATCAGAATCCTCTGTCTGGAATTCCAAATCAACCTATAGTAAAATCCCTTTCACTCCAAAGCTATCTGTTGAAGTAAAAGAAAAGTAAGTCATTTGGGAGACCGTGAAGCACGTCATGATGTAAACTCAAAATTGCCAATATTAGTTTCGTTTTTGTTGACAGGCTAATTTGGTGGAAAGCATAATTATGAAGTTGTAAGTTGATGTATACAGTAAAGTGGCGACAACGTTAAAATCTTAGCACAAATCATTCCAATCATAATTATCAGACTTCCGGTGATGGCAGCTAAAAATCGTTGCAAAAAGTACAGTAAATGTACACAGACGAAGAATTATTATCAAAAAGCAGTAGCTGGATAATAAATAATTAGGAAATTGCTCATAATAAATTTTATAAATTGACGGTATATATTTATCCAATTTTTTTTAAAAAAAATGCTTTCCATAGCTCTAGAAACTTTGAATTCAATATGTCTGTTAGTAAAGCAAACGTTATTCTAGTCATAGCGACATAATTACTTTAATCTGGGCCATAATTTTTATAGTGTCATTAAACTGTCTCTTAACAATTTATCACAATACATTAATTACTATTTGACTGTCATTTTCAACCTAAATACAGTGAAATGAATACACACATGTACTTTCAGCTTAAAGATTATGGCTATATATTAAACGTCTGTTTTTGAATTTATAAATCAATTATTGACCTTATACAGACACTTTATTTATAGAGTAATGACGTTTCCATACATGCTCGTATCTTCTTCAGGTATTTTCCGAATTATTATAACAAACTAGCACTAAAAGCAATTGGACGTAAAATATTTTCAAAAACAATTAACATTATTCAAAGGGGTCCGAGGCACACAATTCAAAAATTTTATGAACCTAATAACGTTAATTGTTTTTGAAAAAATTTTACGTCTGATTGAAAATAATGAATAAGAAAGTTATCGAATTCAGACAAAAAGTGATAATATAAGTACCACACAACGTTTCTAGGATCCTTGTGCCGTTCGTCAGGTGCGATGAGGAGCCTAATTTGGAAAATAGTTAAAGAAGATACGAGCATATATTGAAACGTCATTATGGTATAAATACAAAATAAATGTATAAGGTCAATAATTTATTTACATATTTAATTAATAAAAGGGATAATGGTATACTGAAGAATTATCTTAAAATATTTTCCTTAATTTTTGAACAATCACATTCATAACCATAAAAATAATGTAGTAAGAGCAATTTATTTACAGACAATAAATATCTGAGGGTAATTGACCAATTATTATTCTCATTAAATAAATAAAATTTATTCGAGAAGCTTTCAGCCTCTGGCCATTGTCAACTGTATATTTGTCACATCCACAACAAGATTGTTGTCAAACAATAAAATGAGTATTTAGAATAAACAAGAGTAAATCCTCTTACATTTCTTATACAACTATATAATTATTGCACTTGTAAAACAGTAGTCCAAAATTAATTACAATCTATCTTCACACATCAATGTTTACATATTATGAAGCATAAGTCGTGCTGTTTTGAAGATTAATCCAGTAATTCAACACAACACGTACTAACTCTCCTTCCTAGTTCCCGACACAAAATATGGTTTTCGCCCAAAACATTCCTGCTGTCATCAGTTATACTCCCTCCCCAACCTCATAAACAACTCCTTCAATAAACGCAAATCCTGTATCACCACTTTTATAGACATTGAAAAAGCCTTCGACAAAATTCATCAGCCTTCCCTTCTTTCAAAAATCAAAGATTACCTAAATGACACCCACTATAGAATACTCCTCAACTACCTCTCCAATAGAACCTTCTCCATCAAAATAAATAATTACATCTCCCAACCCCACCCCATCGCTGCAGGAGTTCCCCAAGGAAGCGTTATTGCCTCCTTCCATAACATAGAATGTTCTGTCTTATGCTCTTATAAATTTTGATTTTTGTTTCCTTTGTTAAATTTCTATTATTCCGTGTAAAATCTTGGTAGCATTCTTAGCCATTGCAATCTCTTTCACGTGTTCCTACGATTCAGCAATTCCATAGCAACCCTCCCCCACGACTACACTCATGTCGCCTCAAAAGAAAACGCCCTATCGACCTCATCCTTCCCCCAGAACACTCTGGCACCTCCTAACACACCCCATCTTCATAGCTGCAAACGCCCCCCACCCATCAAATTCAACATCACCAATGAACCCTCCTAGCCCAACAATGTATGCCCCTCACACAGAAATTTTAATACAATAATAAAAATTTTGCAAAATGTATGTTAATTGCTGGCTTAACCAAACTTCCATGTAAATTATGTACATATTTTAAATTCGTGTATTCTGTATTATAGTTAAACAACAAATAATCTTTTGATAAAAGTTTTATCAAACACATTAAAACTATGCGCCCGAATATGTAAAAATTGACGTGGGAAGATATATTGCAACTAAGAGATAATTTGTAATATTTTCTCACCTCAGCCAGACTGAACCAACTACTGATTTCAGGAATGTCGTCTTCGCTGTCCTATCTGAATGTGTTATTTAATATGAACGCATCACATTTTCCTTAATAAGTTAATAAAATAACAGGAAAATGTGTCGAGATCAAATTAAATAACAAATTTAAATAGGAAAGACAGACAGCGAAGTCGACTTACCTAAAATCAACAGTCGAGTTGAGGAGTGAGAATGTTTCGAGTCTTGTTCCTTTCGTCAGGAGAGAAGGTCTGAACTACGTGCCGGCCGGGCACGAATTAAAACTAAGGTGCACCAGCCGTTACACAGCAACAATCGACACCCAACAACTCTTTGCCCCGATTTTTACCTCGGCGGTAATTTACTGAAGAGAATCAGAGGTTGCTCACTGGGCGGTAAAATTGCCGCGGACGGCTACTTGACCAGTAGCTGGATTCCACTGGTGAACGACAGCAAATTTACCGCCACCTTGACACAATGGACTTCGTAACCCAATGCATGTTTGCACACAGGGCGGTTTTTCTACCGCTGGTGTTATTTTCATTCTTGATTTGAATTTTCGTATGGAAAGGTTGCTTTTCTGTCATCCTATCCTTTTGCATCATATTTCGAATGACATGAGTGTCATAATGGATAATGAAATCCTTATTTAATTGATATGTGATGAAACGCCACCACGAACGCTTGGCCTCAAGTTTGCTTTAGTTTTAAATGCAACTTCGATCAGTTGAAAGAAAAAAAAGGAATTATTTTCTCACATTTTTATACACACTAGAAAATTCTTTTTTGAAATTCTTGAAGTGTCAGTGATCACTCAATGTATTTAGTTGCACAAGTTTTTCGAACAGCCATCAGCCAAGATCCAAGCGAAGGAATGGAGTGTAATAAAATATTTAATTAAAATGAAACAAAACATAATTAAATTTAATTATTTCAATAATATATCACATTAGTTTCCAAAACTATAATGATGAATTTTACAAGGCAAGGAAAACATTTTGTTTCCTCTGATAAATAATTTCAAATTTATGTCTGAGCACGTAGTTCCTATTATTATTCAAAAATTAAAAACTTTCAAAGCAAAAATAGGATTTTCACTGTTTTCAGCAATCAATCTAAACTGGAAAAAGAATCGTACGACGGCGACGTTAAAAATCGCCGTGTGTGGAAGTATACTGATTTCTTTTAACAGCAACGGTAAAAAATCGCTGTGTGTAACAGGCCTTTGTCTCTCTTAAGGAAAGGTCACAATGTAAAAATACATACACACAAACAAACAAACACTTTAGAAAGGAAGGTAAAAAGTAAAATAAATGAGAATAGAGAAAAGATCACACAGATCATTATGTTGATACAAGATTTGAACACAATATCATAACTACTGCCACAATGACCACTATAACAATATTACAGAATGTTGAGTCCAGGACTTTGCTTAGCCTGCAAGATGTGGTGGAAGGAGAGTTCCCAAAGATGGTGGTCAGCATCCGATGAGTAAGGTTTCAAGGAGGGTCAGTGTGTAGTATTGGTCGACATTGTTGGAGTTGTGACTTACGGCATGAGCAACTATTGGAAATTGGGTTTTGAATAGTTTGACAGTGCTGTGGTGGTTAGCAATGCGTTCAGGGAGGCCAATTTGATAGATGATGTGGGAGGAGAGACAGGTAATGTTTTCTTTGATATTGTAGGTGGCTATTTGTGAAGAATTTTAGTGGGCTGGAGCAGACATGGCAACTGTTTCTACCACAAGGTTGGTAATCTGGCTTAAGTAGGGAGGTTTTAGGGTGAGGACTGCAAGGGTGGACAAGGATATTGCAGAGATTGGGCGGATGCCTAAAGGCAACCCTAGAGCAGGTGGGGAGTATTGTGGGAGGATCCCTTGGAAGTTCACCTCAGCCAGACAAACTATTTATTTCAGGTAAGTCAATTTCACTGTCTCTATTTCCTATTTTAATGTGTTAATTAATTTTATCTCATCACTTTTTCCTTAAGTATTATATATATGGGTAGAAAAAAAAAGTTGCTGACTTGACGTAAATAGAGTTTGGCTTTGCAAAATTCTTCCAAAAGGCCAAACAGGATTGCAGTTCATGCCAGTTGACCCCACAGTGTTGAATTTGAACTCTGATAGGCCCATGCCAGTGTAACCACATACTAAGTAGTGATCCTGCATTTGACACAGGTCCTGCAGACTTTTATATCCTAATTTGTTAATGTGTGTATTTATTAAATTTTCTGAATTTGTAAAAAATAATAAGGTTGCAAATACGACAGTGTATCAAAAGTTAGCTATGAGAGAATGTGTTGAATAGCAGCTTAATAGATAATTTTGTCATAGTGCGATATGATACATAACTTTCTAAATACTATTTGTAAACAATGACTGTATTTTGTATCATTTTTAAAGTACTGCCTGATAATACTTTGTTGTGTTTAGAGTATAAAAACAAATTGAATATAATAAATGTCAAGATTGTCTGAGGTGTGTGTATAGGGTGTTTTAACTCCATAAATGATGCTCATATACTGTTTATTGAGTTAAATGGTAAATACTTTCACATAAAATAAATTGGCCCAAGTCAAAAAAGATTTAGTAAAGCATTTGACAAAAATAACTTAGGACTTCATCAGGTGTGCAATAGATTTGAGATATATATATATATATTGTAGTAATTAGTAATTAAGACATTGTTATAATTGGAAAGTTGGATTGTAGAGGATTCATTATTAGTGGATAAAGCGGACGCCGCAACAATGTATTGTTGTCAATAGGTTGAGGTTCTACGCGCTCAAAATCTACGAGACGAGGAAGTTCAGTTGGGCAGCGGACAGCAAACAGTTCGAAAGCAATCTTGGGTCAGGCAATGAGCGGCGAGGCAGAAGGACCAGCAAAGTTTTGTACAAAAGTAATAGAGTCAGGAATGTGCAGCCGCAAATAGAACAGTTTGATAGCAGTTACAAACATGCTCTAAAATTTTGAAAAAGTAAAACAATCTTCAGTAGGGGAGGAGAAATTGAAATTAACGTCGTAATCGGTGGCAGAGCGGAAATTCAACTTGCTGGCCATAGACCAAATCCAACTAAAACTACACGAGATCTGCAAATCCAGGTTGCAGCAAAGCATCGCGAAACTACGCCAATTAGAATTGTTGACATTTAGAGTCTGTGAATACTAGAATCAGTGATATCCCCAAATTTTGTGCACGAAAAACCTAAAACGAGACCTGGGTGGCCGTAAATAGAAAAAATTTAAAATCATATTGTAAACCACTTTTAAAAGATATATATGTCAGATCGTTCTTTAATTTTAATTATTTAAATATCGATAAAATGAGATCGTTAATTCTTGATAAATTTAAAACTGTGTAAATTCAATCTGTAGTATTATTTCTTCCACAACAAATTTCGTCTATGTTTCAGACGCATTAACTTCCATAAAAGCTAAATGTAATTTGATTGTATAAAATTCACCCATTTATCAAACCCAGATAAAGACCCTGAGATCCCAAATATTATTGTGTATTTAAAATTATTAATAAAATTGTTTGTAGTTTTTCACGTAATAGTTCTTTTTATTGAGCCATCATTTGTAGTTTATATTTCATTATTACAATATATATATGTATAATTCATGTCCAGCTGGCATGCAGTTCAGATCTTCCTTCCTGATGAAGAGACCTAAGGTCCTCGAAAATTTGATCTTCCACCTATGCCAAAGTGGACCATCTAACAATTTCAGGTAAGTTTGCATCGCTGTCTCTCTTCACCTATCCTAATGTGTTATTTAATTGGACCTTGTCAAAATTTCCTTAAGTGTCATATATATATATATATATATATATATATATATATATATATATATATATATATATATAAAGTTCGAGTAGCATATAAAAGGCAGGCTCTATTTGCACTGCTTTTTGTAAGCAAAATGAGCATAATAAAGTGTTTTAACACAATATTAATGAATGCAAATGAACAAAATTCAATTTTTCATAGAGAAATTTCTCGAAGGAGAAACAGTTTGTTCAGCCTCATCTTGTTTTGTGCTATGACATATAATAATGTAGTTTATGTAAAATATTAATAAAACACAGGCTTTTAAAAATGGAATTTTAACATTCTATTTTCTTATTTTGAGTCGCAATATTTCTGTTGGGGGACCATATAAAAATTTTACACATGAAAGGTCTCTATAGTATATACTTCAACTTTGAGATTGAATTCAAAGTACATATAAAAAAGTCTAATAGAACAAGAAATGGTTTATTTCCTATGTGAAGAAAACTATTTTGATGACAACATATACAATTGTGTGGTACATTCTTAACTATTATGTAATGAAATACAAAAATAGTAATTAAAAATTGCATATTCACCCTATTATAGGACTGAAATAAAAATTAATTAGTTATTTACTTTAATGTTGATTTAACAGCTGAAATTTCTTCACAAAGTTTGGGAGTGACGTTAAAAGTGTGCATAGTCACGACAGCAAATTTAAGGGGTGTACATTTATTCATTATATTTGTGATTTTTAGGCGAGAATTAACTCAACACAGTGGTTTATTTGAGAATGATAGGATGATCCAGTGATGAGTAATTAATAAAATAATAGATACCTGCAAATGTGAAAATCAACATGAGGACTACAACAAAAATGACAGCACTTTTGCTCTGGGCTCAATAAAAATTTAAAAAAATAAAAGCCACCAACAAACCCCTTTAATTTTTATATGTTCACGTGACCACTTTTTTTTTCTGGACCACTTGGTATGTAATGATAAAAACGTCAGGAAGGCACAGTTTAAAAAAATTAGATGTGAATAAGTCACTATTTGTACTGCTTACTCTTATTAAGTTGAAAAAACTGATGTTATCAACACTGTGATACCTCCAACTAATCAAAGACTCTTAAAAACCGTAAGAAAACCACACAAATTCTTATCTGTTGTCGTGTAATATGATTCACACATTTAATAAGTTACATTGCACCTACAGGAAGGGACAAATCAGCATAAATTGAAACCTAACTTCAAATTTTTTTTACAACTTTGCACACAGTGCCACTAATTGAGTAAAATAATTTATAATTAAGTTTCTCGAATGTTACAAAATCTACGACATGGGTCTTGAGTGGCGATTGTTCACCACACCACTTAAGGAGTCATCTGGCTGTCTAGTGTTGACAAACTTTAATTGCTGATATCTCTGTAATTACGAGTAGGCACCCTAAAATTTTTTCTAAAGGAGTCTTTAAATTATTAATATTATCTGAAAATTACAACAGAAAATAATAACATTTTACATCATGTACAACCATCTGGAGTTGGAGCTATGACATGAGATGATAAATTATCCTAAAAAATTCTGCCTATCCAGGTACCTTCATTTTCTTAATTTTTATCTCTTATACATGTTGTAGCTTGATCTATATTAGTTTTATTTTTATAAAATAATGTATTATAAATAATTTCAGGCATAGTCTATACATATTTTTTATTGAATTTGTATGTAAAACCTAAAACAAGAATTAATAATTATGTAATAATTTTGTTACCATTTATTTTAAAAAATGGATGTGACTACTGTATTATGTTATTGAGCAGGTGAGAGTAAGCAATTACACTTATGAATAGTTACAATTGTACTTTGAGATATTGAAAAATGTTACATAAATCAGTCAACAATGACTAGGTTACAAAAATTGAACACATTAACCCTTTACCAACTAATCCAAGGAGGTTGATTTGTTTTATGAAGGGGCATGTAAGTTAAATTGACTGGTATGTTAATTACTGCATGTCGTCTATTCATATTCTCCAGTGTCTTTCGTATCATATAACTGAAATAAAGATAAAGAAATGTTTAAATGAATATAACTACTGAACCACAGAGAGATCTGTACTGTAATGCTTACCCATTTTTCCCCAACAAGAAAGCAGCTGGTATGTGAACTTCCCTGAATGTTTTATCATCTATCATTTCTATAAACATATCATCGTTTTTATCATTATAATCCGAAATTATTATTGCTCTTGCACCAGCTTCTTCTGCTCTTACTGTTTTGCTTAAAAATGAACATTCTCTGAAATAATTTCCAAAATAATTATATTTTATATCTTGTACTTTCTAAAAATAATATTAAACATTTTATATAAAAGAATTGCATGGAAGATCACTGGACTTTCCAATGCCTTTAATAGCCAAATAAATATATCAAATGTGAGAATATAAAACTAGTCACTAGATCTTGTCAAAATATTTTTCTAATGCTTTCAAAAACATATCAGACAGGCAACATGAAATATGATTAATAAAACTGCACATAAATATTACATTATCTGGACTACCCCCACAGCTTGCCTAAGAAGAAAACAACTGGCACAACAAAATTGTATGATTCATACCCACGTTCAACTAATGCTACATTTCCTTCCAACTCTTCAGCATTGCTAGGCCATCCACAACCATTTGAAGGATACACTAACACCAAAGATGCACCGTGTCCAGAGAAAGATTCATTCTGTAATTTAAATTTAATTTTTAAATTCATAAGATCCTTTAAAACTATTGTATCCAAAATAATAGACAAAAATTGCTCACCAATGGCTCACCAAAGTCTTTTGCTGGTCTTACTTTATAAGTGTAACGTAATTCATCTGGTTCAGTTATTTCGAAGAATACATCATAATCAAAAAAGTTAACATTATCTGCAAATGACGAAACGCCTTCAACTGCAAAATCGATTCAGTAAATTAAATTATATACTAAGAAAATGATTAAGAATAACGTTACTACTTCAAATTGAAGCTGATTTTTACCTACGGCGCGAAATGATTGAAAACCGAGATGCAATAATAAAAGTATAAGAACATTAAAGGGACAAAATTTATATAAGATTCTTAACTTTATCATTGCACTGTATCCTAAACGCCGATTTATATTTGCTAATGCATAGGGTCAGGAAAATCAATTTTCATAAAATATTACACAAGAAGAAAATAAATATTAATTGTTCTTCGAAAAATAATGTATTATTTTAATCTTATATTTACTAGCGATGAAGACAACATAGATATTGTTTCAACAACACTGAAATGCATGGTTTTGGCAGACGACATTGCCTCATTAGCCTGTGATGCGTACTTCAATATAATCTATGGTATGAAAAATTTAGAATCCACTTTTATGTTATATTGTTTTAAGAGATAATCAGTTTCAAGAAGTAAATAAGTGTTAGAAAATATTTAAAGCGACAATTGATCCTTAAAACCGATTTATCTATAGACATAATAGATATATGAAACTATATTTTGTAATGTAGAATACACGGAGAAACTGATGAATTAGAGTTCTTGGATTTCAACTCGGCTTATATTATATCTTGTGTGGAACACACAGCCACCACCGTCGTCAGTAACTTATGCAAAGATTAATTAATTCAACTATTTTATCCGAGATAGGTCTCGGAGCCGTTATAGGTCTGTGAGCCCTCTTCGGCAAGTGGTACCAAGAGCTGCGATGTGTGTGACAGCGATAGGCTAATCCATGATCTGTATACTCCCCTCTTATACCATAAGACGGATTGAAAGGGGAGATACGAAAAGGTAGAGCAAGGTATAGTTCGAGAGGTTTAGCCTGGCGTACGACCTGCGCGAAGTAGGGAAAATGAGATGATGGGAGGGGTGTTTGGTCAGCGGAGAACTTCTCTTAGGGAAGTTGTTGGGGAGAGGCTACGATCATTTTTTAAAACATTCATTGTGTCATTACGAACGGGATAAACAGGCACCCGGATCTTACCAGCTCTTAAATTTTACGGATTACCCTGAAACTTTAGAATTAAAGTTATTTCACAGTGGTGGAATGAAGCTTGCAAAGATATTATTCGAGTATTTCATTTTCTATAAAGGCAAATAAATAAGAAAAAGGAATATTGTGCATAGCAGGTTAATAAGTGATTGAAGATACGATGGTAGGAGTAGGTTGCAAAATTGTAAGAGTAAAAAATTCTGTGTTTGAATTTAGGTCGCCATTTCTTTACCGTTCGTTTAATGTCGGATTAAATCTTTGATCAGAAATATAATTTTTTTTCTAATTTTTTCATGCAACAGATCCACGCGATTGCTTCTCTAGATTTCCACAACCAAACGAATTTTTGTGACGTTTTGGAACAATTAATTGATTTCTTAGTTTTACCCAGAGCAATACAACAACAAAGGAGAAACCATTACCGACACATTACAGGACGGTCACATTGTTCACATCTGCAGCTAACAATTAGTCCAAGTAGATTCTTAATTATTGGCAGGCGAGTGTTTACGTTATATACGGATCCAATAAACTGACTTCGAATGTAGTTAAATTTACAAAATCATTAATTAAATTTTAATAAATTTCGTATAGGTAATTTAGGACCTAATTTTTTTTAAAACGAAATTTAAAGACGCCAACCAGCAAGGCTGTAGTGTTAACGTTTCGGACCTTTCTAAATCTCCTATTCGTTCCGACAAAAACTTGAGTAACTGAGTAAACAAGGCTTGTCACTCTCATCCCCGAACCCGATAAATTTAACAAGTCCTAAACTCTTTAGTCGGACGCGAAGGCCTGTGAAGTAAGCTGAATAACCGAGTGTTAGACTCTTCCGCTTAGTAACCCTTTTTCCTACTGTAGGCAACGGAACACCCGATAATTTCTTCACGAAATATTTCAACACCATTGTCAACAAATTTCGAAACCAGATTAGAACATCTAAGTATTTCAATCGCCTATTCAATTATAACGTGCTTTACGACTGTACTAATTTTAAGACTATAGGGAAGGGAATCGCCGAATATCACCAAAAAAATATAGAAATAAAGAAATTATACGAATTTTTTACCGGTAGCTACAATGGTTGTATCCCTTCCAGATCATCGGTTTCTTCTTCCGTAGTGTATGACTCTTCACCGCAAGTATCTTCACTATCCGTGTCATTTACGCTAATTGTAACCTGTTCCGTCACGAGGTCGAAGCCCGGTTCCATTTCTAAATATTCTAATTCAATTTTCTTGACGTGTTCACATCGAGAACGCCAGTCTTACCTGATTATGGATGCACACGTCTCTTCAACTAATTTGGTGACTGAGTCAACTTTGAAAGTAACATTTTTATTCGCGATGTTGTTTTTTATTGTATCCCATATCAATTCAATAGGATTTAGATCGGGCAAACGCAAGATGGAATGACCGTGCTCAGAAAAAAATCTGTCGATCTTGAACGTTTTAAGAGTTGGTTTGTGGATTTTAATAAGTGAATAAAGTTCTGGTTTCAACATTCTGTATGTAAAAGTTATACCATTTTCTGTCAGCCATCTAGTCATAAACTCTTTTCTTGAATTCGTATTTGGAGCTCGATTAATCTGGACATTGTGATATGGTGCGTTATCGATAACTATTACTGAATTTGGAGGAAGATTTGGGAGAATCCTTTGTCGTCGAACCCATTTCTCATCATTTGAATAGTTCATGTCGTCATAATAATCACCTGATTTTGATCCTGATTTAAAAGTTAGCAACGCGTTAGGGATAAATCCATTTTCGCTGCCAACATGAACTATTATCAGTCGTTGTCCTTTGAAACAGGAGTTTTGATGCCACTGCTGCTATCAGCACTCCAGGCCTTATTTTTGGAGTGTGAAGAATGAACGTATGTTTCATCCATGAAAACAGTAGGTCTTCCTTCACTTCTATATTGCTGTAGACTTCGGAGATAGTTTAATCTCATTATTCTCTGTCAGTAACTTCCTATTAGTACCTGATTTCTTCCATCGGAATCCAAGGTTTCGTAAAATTATACGGAGAGTCAAAGAGCTACCTTGAAAACCAATTTTTCCATTAAGAACATTTGATACGGACTTAATTGTCGGTCGCTCCTTTTTAGTTAAATGAAAGTTCGGCGACGCATTTATCAAAATCGTCCACTTCAGATTTGTTTTTCTTCCTACACCGTACCTTTCGTGGAGTTGAAAAAGTGGTCCCTCTAATCTGACACTCATTTTCTTCATTTAAAATCCGCTGCAAGCTTCTGATAGATATTCCAGTTGCCTCCGCAACACGAGCTTGGATACTCTTAAGTTTTATCGGATTCCCGCTATCACATTCCCTTCTCATGAATTTGTATACATTAGAAATAATTTCCCTACTTTGGCGGTGGATAATTTTACTGCCTCCTAATTTTTGTTTAATAGTTTCACTTTGCATCCTGGAAACTAATGAAGTACAATAATAGTAATAATACTATTTACAAAAATTTTCATAACATAAGTAAAGATTAAATTTACGTACACTGAGTACAATATATTTCTTTGCGTCAATGTTTTTAGAATAGTATTAACAGTTCCTAGTTGTCCCAACAAAGATTCGTGTTAAACTAAGCTCTTCGTTACCCCCACTACATCCTAAGGGGAGAGGACGACTGCGCATCTTTGGTGGACACGACATCTTAAACCTCTCGAGAAATTTTATTCAGGGAAAACCTGATTCGGTAGCTAGGGTACTTTGTACTTGCCCCAAGACCTTTCAAAAACGGCATTTGGATTTGCTGTAGGACCACGCTTGCCATATGCCCAACCTCTGCAATCCAGCAACATACATCCCCCAAATCTGGACTGTGTGTCACGGCTTTTGAGAACCTTATTTTGAAATCCCCTAACTTATAACCAGATAGAGGAACTCACCCCCCCCCCCCCAAAGTTGGTGATGCAACGTTTGTCATTTTATATGTTGGCTCCCCTCTATTTGGTTCCAATGTTGACCTGTTGGGGTCTGATTGCATGGGATTTTGTTTCTAATTTACATCATGCACTCATGACGCATTCTTCTTCCCTTTCTCTTTTCGTTTCTGAATATTACGGTTTACTTACACGTCACAACACTGCGCGACCCGTCAAAATAGGATTAAATCAATGAACCAACAAGTTGTTTCTTGTCTTTAAGATGACCATTCCACGTCATTCATTGATTGATGTGCCTTATAATGTCACCTCAGTTCTTACTGGGATGAATTGATTTTGAAGAGTTTATAAGTAAAAGTAATTTGAGTAGATTTGCTGCTCGTTACATTATTACACCATTGGTCGAACCAACTAAAATTATTCAGTTGTGACAAAACACACGTACATAATAGCCATAATTTTGATTTCGAAAACACTAAAATTTTAAACGAAGAATGTAAATATTTTTTCGTTGTTGAGAGCGAAATGTTGCACACAAGATCCAATAAAGCGACTGTAAATGTAAATATGACACTATGAATTTAAATAGAATTTATGATACGGTAATATTGTAAATTATTTATTTTATCAATTCATAAACATCATTTTCGATTTTATTGTTAACTTTAAATAAAAAAATCATTGATAATGCAACGTGCATTATCATTTAATTTTTTGCTTCTAGTAAATAAAATTTACGGTTTGTTTGCTTGCAAATTTGACCAGATTTTGTACACGTGTTCATTTTGAACCGGAAACAAACACTGTGAGGGTTATCACTCCCAGGGACGGGGATGTAAATTTTCAAACATGCTCAAACGGCCGATATTTGCACCTCGGCATAGATTAGTTAAATCACTTCTTGACTAATAGTTTAATATGGAATTAAATACCTTTCTGGGCATATCCGGGCAACGCCATGCGCCCAGCTAATACTTTACAAACCTTCAATACATATGTATTTCTTTAAACACATTGTTATGCTCATTTTGGTTACAACGGGCATTACAGATAGAGGAAATTATTTATAAAACATCAATATTTGTATATATTGAAATGAAAAATTTACGTTCATTGAAAATTAATAATACGAAAGATAGCCAAATACAGGCAGTAGTCAGTTGACACACAAAAGCGAAGAAAACGCAACGACAATGGGAAAGCAGAAGGGTTAGCATAACAATAAGGGAGCCACGACGATGGGAAAACAGAAGGTTCAGCATAATAATAAGGGGTAATAGCAATTGTTGACTTTCATAGTGTCTATTTGGACATTAATTGCTGTGATGTTTGATTTAATGTAAAGCATCTCTGATATAAGTGTGGAATTGTACCTGGTGTCAATGTCTAAAATCTTAGCACTTTAATAATAAGAAAGATAGACAAATACAAACAAAAAAAGTGATAATAGAAATACCACACAACGTTTCAGGGATTCTTGTCCCTTTCTTCAGCTGACAAGAAGAGCCTAGAGCGACACAAATGCACTCGTCAGTTGACAAAACTCAAAAGCTGAAGAAAGGGACAAAGATCCCAGAAACGTTGTGTGGAACTTATATTATCACTTATTTTGTCTCTAATTGGCTCTCTTTCTTATTATTAAGTTTCAATCAGACGTAAATATTTTTTCATCTTAGAACTTTGCCAATCAAATGTATGTTGCTAATTGATGATATGTTTGGAGTCTACAGTTAGTTTATGGTTGGAAAGTTTGATATTAGACATGTTCCTTGATACGGGTATTAAGGGAACGTTTTGTTTCCTAAAATGCGAAATACAACACTGAAAAAAGTCAATTGCAAAATGATGCACAAAAGTCCTTTAGGCGTCTCACTATTTCTATTTAAATAATTATTATTTATCCAAAGTTACATACACATTTATAAAAACAATTAAAACAGTTGCATTCGCAGTAATTACATTGAGTTAACATTTCAGGTGCAAAAATTCAGACAGCAGTCTCTAGGACTATAGCGAATTCTACGGACATTAATTTCAAACTCTAATTCTGAATTATGATCCTCTCTTTTCAATTTTCTTTATGAAGCAATCTTAATTCCGTACGTAACATTCGTCATATTGCCGCATGGAAGCCAAAAATTAGTTTCCTACTTTATCTCTACGGGGTCCATCCAAACATTAAATTAACTATGAAAATTGAGAAAGAGAGTATGTTACCATTTCTGGACATTTTGATTCGTCGAAGACCGAGAGGACGACTCGGACATAGCATGTACCGTAAACCAACACATACGGACCTATACCTGCACGCCAACATTGTCCATCACCCGGTACAATAAAGAGCTGATCACCTCCGTCGTACTTTCTTACAAAATGGACACGTGGTTGCTGAAATTTCAGAGCCACTACACGAAACAAGGAATAAACAAACAAGAATCCTTCGAATTCTAGAAAAAAGTGATATAAAAATAGTGTTTCAGACACAAACAAAAATAACTAGATGCTACAGAAAGTGAATGCTGAGGTCGGTCTGAGGACCCTGGAAATATATTATAACTATTTAAACTATTTCCCACACCCCTTTCTCACGTGCGATTAGTAAGCTAACTTGGAGCACATGGCATAGGGGTATGTATGTTTTATCCGAAATTGAGACCATAATACCAATTAATATGGTCATTCACGGAGATCCATTGTGAGAGAGACTGAATGAAAATGGTAGGGCTGAGGGAAAAAGTGCCAATAAATCGACGTGAAGGATTTCCTTACCGAGAAGAAAACTCAGCGATAGTTAGGTGGGTTGATGGAGTTAGAATACTACTCTTGTGCGACGGCAACATGCAATTAGTTTTCGTTGGAAAGATAAAGTTAGTAGTTGGGCTTGGGTATCATGTACGTGAATCTTCTTTCTAGTCGCGTCTGGATCGTCGTGCATATCTTATAAAATCCGTAAGTAAGAGTCGTCAGTTATAATTATTTCAGACAATAATGGGGGATCGGATTTGAGAAGAAGTTTGGGGCGTTTGTGTTTAATGACGGGGGTGTGGTATAAGTTTCCCAGGCGTCTTATGATAGTATAATGTGTCTTTCTGATCAAAGTGTTCAATTCACGATGCACGTCTTTAGTTCGCTCCCTCAAAGGTACCTACCCAAGTGCAATTTATAAATGCCTTTCGCCAGGAAATACCTCAAAAATTATTTTTCTCACTTTCGAAACGTTGGAAATATCTTCCTGTTTAGTTTCTAAGTTTTCAGTTAAAATCGCCGTTGTTCTCCTTCATTTATCGTTCTTGTGCATTGACTTAATTTAATATATTTCAACTATTCACTTTCTCTCGCTCAGCTTTTCTCTTTCTTCCCATTAACTTCATCTGTTTTTTTACTTTACTCTTCTTCACTCCACAGGCAATACAATATCCAATTTTCGAAGGTCAGAATGAGACCCGAAAGCTGGTCGAGAGAAGAACTCCACCTATTTATTTGGTACGCGCTCGAAGACTTCATCTACCAGAGCGTAATCACGTCCTGCGGTAACCTCCTCTCATTGCTCGAGAATATAAACAATAGGGAGCTTGAACATTTTCTGAGAAGTGAATTTGAAGGATTATTAATCATATGACGATCATTTTCTTGAGTCAAGCCGAATGCTTTGCTGACGAACGGCAATTGCGTACTCCTAACCAGATTACGACGACGGTCGAATGGATTGTTAGTCACAGCACAGCACGGTGCTGTCACTCACTGTCATGGAGGTTTATTATACTATTACAACTGTATGAGAGTGGTCTGAAATGTTCTTGGCCTGAAATAGAAAATGACAATTTATATTTTCAAAACAATTTTTGTTCATTATCATAACCATAAGAGGAAATATTTGTAGCAGATGGAAACTTTTCGGAATAGTTGACATTCGAGAGGGCCAAATTAGGCAAAGACGGTGGATGTTTCTGCATTTCAGACAGAAAATCTCTTGTTCCGATTTTTTTTTATAGTTGGGTCAGTTTTCATGAATTTTTGGCACCTATTTCGTCAAGAGATTAGAATTGTATTTCTCAGTTATTGTTTTACCTTTCCAAGATATTCAATAACCAGAATTTTTGTTCATTATCATAACCATAAGAGGAAATATTTGTAGCAGATGGAAACTTTTCGGAATAGTTGACATTCGAGAGGGCCAAATTAGGCAAAGACGATGGATGTTTCTGCATTTCAGACAGAAAATCTCTTGTTCCGATTTTTTTTTATAGTTGGGTCAGTTTTCATGAATTTTTGGCACCTATTTCGTCAAGAGATTAGAATAGTATTTCTCAGTTATTGTTTTACCTTTCCAAGATATTCAATAACCAGAATTCCTTTCACATCGCAGAAGCCAACGCCAAGACCTTTTTACATGAAGATATCGACTTAGCTTTCTGCGGAGCTAAAGAACCAGATTCTGTCCAACGTATAACTGTAGCTTCAATGTAATGAAGAATCCGCGTTTCATGAATGGTCACATATCAGCGCAATAAAAAATTATTTGCGTAAAACACGATAAGCTCTGTCTACTGACAATTGTGCCAATAAAAATCATTCGAGTAGTGTGCAATAAGGGCAATATCATAAACTTTTCATAGTATTTCTTGTATTGGGATTTACAATTAGAGCAACAGATTTTGTAAACTACACAATGTTTGCTGTAGGTGTCAAGTGGGTCCTTGTGGCTTTTAATCAAGCAGGAAAGAATATTAGTGGATCAGTAAATGATGGATATTTGATATTCTTTATAAATTTGGGCGAATTTGAGATGTAGAAATTTGTAATTCCTGGAAATGAATAAATATTATTATTATTTCCCTTTAATAAAATAGTAGTATTCTACATTGCTGTTTTAAAATGTAATCATCTTTGGTTACATGCTTGTTTTTAAACAACATTCGCCCTATCCAATCAGATTAAAGTACAATTTAAACATGGCGTGTCATGTTTCTGTCTGTCACAAGTTATAAGCTTTTTACCGTACTATGGATGTGGAAACGTAAAACCATAATTGCACGTCTATTAAGATTTCTACTGAAAAATATATATTCAAAATGTGTCCTGAACGTACGAAGATAGGTGCTTATAATCTTATTAGTAACCGAAATATAGATCTTAACCAATTTGAAGCTGCAAATAAGTTATTCCAGGCCGTAAAATGTGACTTAAATACTTACTCTAAAATGTTTTCTCAGAACTGCCAACTTCCATTTCACTGCTTTCAGTCTCTAAAGTGAATCTATGGCTTTTGAAATAAATAAACACCGTTCAAAGTACACACCTTTGCTTCAATATATTTCTATTTAATGAGAAATGAAGTTAAGGTATACGTCCCTTCAGGGGACGTTGCTAATTGTATTACTAATAGGAATTCAGAAAATACGGTCCATTGAAAACACACTCATTTGTACTGATTTGTGTAAATGTTCAAAACTAAGACTGACAGGAACAGCATCTTCTGAAGGAAATACAAAAATAAAATGTGGATCTGAAGACAGAAAAATTTCATCCTTGGAGGAATTAATGTTTGATGGACTATTCTCCAGTGTTGTTCAAATGTAAGAGCTTAATTTCTTCTGTTGCATAATATATATACATTTATTAATTATGACGTTTCTTTGTTATTAAATGTGCTGGTGAATAAATGATACATTGCTGGGTGATTTATTTAAAAATTATATTGAAGTTATAACAATCTTCCCATTTTTAACCATCTAAAAATGTGTAATAATATTTATATTCAGTTTCTGTTACATATTACAAAAAATAATTGGATTTTAATTATGAAAATTGCATATATTGTTTACCATAGTTGTGTTTTTAGGAAAAATAAACAGTGTATGTTTTATTTTGTTGAAAATATCTAGAATGTTATTTTCTCAATCATTTTATTCTGCAATGTTATGATAACTAATAAATGTCAAGTTATATGTATTTTAAATATTAAGAGTGTAGGTCTCCACGCATATGGTCGAACAATTTGTTATTCAAAGTTATTTGAGGTTCTACCTCATGATTCCTTTGAACTTAATATTTTGGAACTGCCTTACCAAAATTATTGTATTACAGTCTCAATATGTTTTAATTAAAAGTTCTTGTATTTAACTTTTTTATATAATATAGTCATATTTTATAAATTTAAAAGACTGAAAACAATATCTGAAAAATTGTGTTTATTATGTATATATACACTACATTTGGATAGGAAAGAGAGCCAGTGATGCCAACTTACCTGAAATCAGTAATTGGTCCTGTATGGCATACAGTAAGTTCTAATTTTCAAGAGCCTGAGCACCCTTCGTCAGGAAGAAAGATCGGAACTGTGTGCCAGCTGGGCACGAATTCTTTCTTCAATTATGGACATCAACTTGTAATATGTTAAAAATTGATGTCCATAATAGAAAAATTGTTCTCTTTCCACAGAATAGTAATGTGTAGTCAATTAGACTGAAAAATGACCTGTGCGGTTAATAGTTTGTTGGATATAATAAATAATACACCCATTAAATGTTGAGTAGGGGAATAACATACCCCAAAATTTAAATTTCTTACTTTGGGGAATCCACCTTTAATACTAAAACAAGTTATATAAATATATACACGTATACTTAATTATTTTTTCTTTGTTTAGTGACCTATCTGGAAATGATATTAGTGTGCTGCCTAATGAAGTATTTGCCAGCTTTCCAACATTACAGAAGTTGTGAGTATAGTTTTCTCATTGTTTGTTACAAAAATCTGAACACATGTGATTGATAATGTGTAATAATAAAAAGTAACTCCTTCATTTGATTATCATTAACTCACAAGGGAATGACTTGTTATTTTGTTTATTACATATAATTGCTGAAATAAAGTTACCCGGGCAGTAGGGTCAAAGTATCGATAAAGTTAATGGAACAGTTTATCAAATGATATATATTGATAATTAAGAATATGTTTGTATTTGTCTAAATATATGAATTACATATATACAAATTCTGTGTTAGAAACTTTCCAGCTTTATTGACAAATGTAACTCTACTGAAAAGAGGAATTATTGGTTTACTACCAAGCTATATCAAACACTTGTTTTTTTTAAGTATTCTCGTGTTTCCAGACAGGTAACATTGTAAAACCATAACGTTTTGTCAACATGCACTGTTGACATTGCACTAGGTAGATGTTCATAGTGCGAGTTGACTAAACATTGTGCTTTTACAAAGTCATGTGGCCAGAAAGCTGAGAACTCTTCAAACATCAAATTCAACATGAAAGCTTGTGAAAGTTACCTTAAAATTTTGTCATGTTTGCTTATTTTTTGGTTGCCTCTTCCTAACCATTTTTTCTTCTGATTTATCGTTACCTATCTTTTTATTATGTGTTGTTAAAGATCAAGAACATTGATGAAATAAATTTGAAATATTCAATTATCGATTTAAATGAATGTTGAATATAACCTAAAGAATTATTTTATGTCATTGTTTTTGTTTTTAACGTTTGTCCCAATTTTTAGTATTTTATTGCCTTTTTATGTGGTTAGATATAGATAAGGTGTCGTTGCATAAGTCCATGCTATTTAATTTGCATTATATACTCTATATTACATTACAATTCAATACTGATGTGATTAGTATCTTTGTCAGTGATTGCCTACCAGTGTTCAGGTAGGAATTCTGTGTGTCTCCTGTAGAACTGTTGTGGTTTGGTGTTGAAGAAATCTGTAAGCCAGTTACTAAGTGCTTCACTTGAAACACTTGTCCATGAATGTTGTTAGAGAGAGATATGATAATCTGAAGGGTCTAAGACTGAGGGCGAGGAAGTGGTTTCTAACCAAGATTAGCAATCAAATCTGTGGTGATTCTGTCCACATGTGGACATGCATTATCTTGTAGTAAGGACACAGGTTTACCCCTTGGAACAGTGAATAGTCTTCTTTACAGTAAACACAGCAGCTGTTATATCATTTAATTTCTTCATAGCTATTCATGGTGAAGAATGTCTGTTTGGTTCCACCAAATGCACATCACCACCTTTTGATGTGTGCATCATCCTTCACATGGGGTGTTGCTTTTTCCAAGTATTTTTACTTTACAGCTGAGCCATATTTCCTCTTCTTTAAGTTCACTTACAGGCACCAATTCACTTCACCTGTAACAATGTTCTCAAGGAATGGTGTGTGCCTGTGACAAGCCAAATGGTAACAGGTCAGAGAAGATGAAAATATATTGTTATTCACAGATTTTTGTTCATGTCACTTATTGATTGTACCAAATCTTTGCTCTTCACCCAATGAATGTAAATGGTGCACAATTTGTGTGAGATTTTATTTAATAATTTCACCAATACCAATGTTATTTGATAAGTATCATAGTAAACCAACCGATTTAGGTGTTTTTAGTAAAATACAGAATATGGAAGTGTAAAAACTATTTTCGTGCAATTCTCTCAGCAAATGCTTCCCTCCTGTACACCCTACAAATTCTTCTGCAGCACTAGATTCTTGATTACACTAGTAGAGTGAAATGTGTCAGAAGCGTTCAGTTTTCTCTACTTGCCACAATATACTGATTAGTCTCGAAAATGGGGAAAACGAGTTATTGAAAACATACAAGGTCCTCCAATGAAGAATGGCACAGACTTATGCACCGAACCAATACATCAAATGTATGCAATTTGAAATACTTTTTATTTTTGCAGGGATTTGAGCAAAAACCGTATTCACCTGATTGAAGAAGGGGCATTCACTAATTTGACTTTTCTAAAGAGATTGTAAGTAATTTTGATTTTTGAAATCTGTATTTACTCTAATAATATTTTGATATAATGGTGAACAAAGTATAGAATAAGACTTTTCAATCAAGTATAATAGTCTGAACAGTTAAAGGCATTAAATAGTGTCCCTATTTCTATGTTACCTCCCATCCCCTACAACAGTGATCCCCAAATAGGTTTTTGTGGGAAAGGTACCATTATTCTGAGAATTTGCTGCATTTTAAAACAATTATTAATAAAACAGTTTCATTCTTCACATTAACTTTGTTTGAAATGTTCCTAATAAAGGTTTTTTACTCTTATTTTAAATTGCAGCGTCTTTCATTTGTTATTGGATGTAGGGTTCCATAAATTAACAGGGATTTTTTTATTGTTCTGTACTCTTAAAAGTGTAGGTACACAATACCAAAATCAGTATTTTGTTTTTCAAAGGTGGAATTACAGTGTATATAATTAGATTTAGAATTTGTACAACTGATCATGAAATGTGTTAGAAATTGTATAAATTTTATAAAGTTTTTTCTTTTGAGTTTTTGTCGTATAAAGTAAAAATTTCTCTTATGACCCCTGAAAATATATCAGATGAAGTTAATAGATTCAAATTTGCAGCTGTAGTTTACATATGAAATGCAAATGTGATGTTTATTGATAATTGATGACATGTTTTAAAAAAAATTAATATTGAATAAAAAGTTCTTGGTATTCACATGGGTGCCAATAGCGATTAAAATGTGACGTTTTGACAACTGTAAACCCTGTTGTCATCTTCACTTTCAGTCATCGAAACGTGTTTTAATCACAATTTTTAATCAACAATTACACTGGAAAAGTCTTCAATCTTTGAAAATTGATATTATCTAATAAATAAAGCAGACTGTATGTTCTGCATACAAATCTACACCTGTGGAGCAAATTTCTCCAAATTTCATACACATGTTCCTTGTAATTAGGAAATAAACACTGTTGGGAGTGAGACATCTACAACCCTCAGGGTTGGCGAGGTGAGAGGAGGTGGGTAATGGTAGAAATTTTCAAACAAGTTAATGGCCGATTTTTGTGTTGCATAAATATAATTCGGGATCAATGGCATTCATTATATTTCACAAAATGTTCTCAGTGTATAATTTCAACCTCTTTCAGGCTTGGGAGTGGTGCGTGCTTAAGCGTTGTGGCATTACATAAAAATAACGCATGCACGTGCGAGTTTGGAATTGAATCTGGGGTTATAGTTGTCACCGAGTTTCAACTTACAATTTAACTCACCCAAGCAGGGGTGGATACTTCCAAATATGTTAAACAGTCTATATTTTTGTCAAATAAATATTTTTCTGTTCACTGAGATTCATAAAATTTTTGTACATATTCCCTGAATTTAATATTAATCCTTTTCGGGATTGGGACTGGAGAGCCTTTAAGGTTGGGGGTGAAGTGGTATTATGTAAACATAACTCAAACACAATAGAGATTGGGCTTGAATCCAGGGTTTAAAATGATATTCAAGTTGCCGTTTAATTCCCCCCTAGCGGGGGTGGTTGGGGGTGGAAATTTTGAAACATGATAATTTACCGATTTTTGCGACGAATAAATATTTTTCGAGATTAATGAGATTTATCAAATTTTTCTCGGTGTTTTCTGTGTTTAATTTAAAACGCTCTCGAGCTTAGGAGTACAGCACCCTTAGGGATGGAGGCGGAGGGGCTTAACAACAAAATAACACGAATAGGACCGAGATTGGAGTAAAATGTAGGGTTATAGATATCGCCTAGTTTAATTTTGACATTTAACTTTTGCTTAACTCACAATAGAGGGGACAGACGGGGGAGGAAATTTTGAAACATGCAAACATGGCGGTCATTTGTGTCGAATAAATATTTTTCGTGGTCAAAGAGAGACAGTATTTACACTGATATTGTTTGCTTGTTTGTGTATAATTTCATTTCTATTGGCATGGCCGGGAGCACACTTAGGGGTGATTAATGGCGGTGGGTTACAGCAAAATAATGGGAATACAAGATTGGAGTAAAATCCAGGGATATGAATGTAGCTGAGTTTATTTATGACAATTTGGTCAACACGCAAGGGGTGGGGGAACTGGTGTAGAAATTTGCAAACATATCAAGCGGCCATTTTTTGTGTCGGATAAATATATTTTGGGATCAATGAATCAATAAAATTTCTCTAAATTTTCTCTGTGTAAAATTTCGACCCCTTTTTGGGCGGGAAGGAAGCATCCTTAAAGGTTGTGGTGGTGTGGCATTTCTTAAAATTATACAAAACAATCAAGTTTTTGTATGTCACTGAGTTTAATTATTACATTCACCTTGTCGTTAACTCCCGCAGGTGAGGGTGCTTTTTTCAAACATGTTAATCGGCTGATATTGGCATTGCAATAATATTTTTCAGGGTCAATTAAATTCAAAATATTCCTCTATATGTTCTCTGTGTATAATTTCAATCCTTGTGGGCATGGAGGGGAGCACACTTATTGGTGGGGTTTGGTGGGACGTTACATTAAAATAATATGAATACGACTGAGATTCAAATCAAATTGGGGTTATTGTTGTCGAAACGCTAAAACTCTAGTGGAAGTGGTAGGGAGTGGAAACTTTCAAATATGTTAACGGTCAATATTTGCTAGGCATAAATATTTTCCAGGGTCAATGATTTAGATAGTATTTGTATCGATGTTTTGTTTGTGTATAATGTTACCTCTTTTAGGTAATGGAGGAGAGCATGCTTAAAGGTGGGGTGGAGGGACGTTACGTATCAATAAAGCAAAACAGTCGACATTGGAGTAAAATAAAAGGGTTATAGATGTTGCTGAGTTTAATTATGACATTCATTTGGCCATTTAACCCCCTGTAGCGGGGGTGGAAATTTTTAAACCTACAATCATGGTCGATATTTTATTAAATATTTTCAGGATTAATTAGATTGATAGAATTTCTACTGAATTTGTTTGTGTATAATTTCAACCACTTTCGGTATTATGGGTGGGTGTGTAGGGTATTTACAAGAAATTAACGCGAAATCAACCAAGATTTGATAAAAATCAGGGTAATGAATGTTACTGAATTTATATATGACATTCTAAGTCACGCGTGGAGGTGGGTATGGGTGGGAGGGGGTGGCGGACATGGACGGGGTTAGAAATGTTCAAAAATGTTAACCTGTCGATATTTGCGTCCAATAAATATCTTTCTGTGCCATTTAAATTCATTATATTTTGGTAGATATTCTCTGTGTTTAATTTCAACCCCTATCAGCACGGGAGGGGAGTACGCTTAGGGGTGGGGTTTGGCGGAATGTTACATGAAAATAGCGTGAGTAGACCGAGATGCTAGTCAATTCTGGGGTTATGGATGTCAGTTTCATTGTGACAAACTGGTTAATGCGTGGGTGTGTGTGTGGGGAGGGGTTTATCTAGGCGGTGGTATAAATTTTCAAACAAAGTAACTGGCCAATTTTTGCATGGAATAAATACTTTTTGTTTAACTCACAGTAGTGGGGGTGGAAATTTTCGAACATGTTCAAACGGCAATGCAATGAAACTATTTCAGGGTCAATGAGTTCAACCTCTTTTGGCATGTGAAGTGTTATCTGTCTATAATTTCAACCCCTTAAAGCATGGGAAAGGAGCAACCTCAGGGGTGGGGTGGAAGGGCGTTACAAGAAAAAAACTTGGAAACAACCAAGATTCGAGTCTAATAGGGGTTATGTATGTCGCTGAGTTTATTACAACCTAGCAACGCATGTGGATGGGAGGGGTTTGGCGGAGGTGGATGGGGGTAGAAATTTTGAAACATGTTAACCGGACGTTTTTTGTGTCGAATAAATATATTTTGGGATCAATGAGATTGATAAAATTTCTCTACATGTTACCCTTATTGGCTTTGGAGGAGAGCATCCTTAAGGGTGGGGGTGGTGTTGCATTACATAAAAAAACAAGGTTGGACTTGAATCCGGGTTTATGTATGTTGCTGAGTTTAATTATGACATTCAACTTCCCATTTAACCCTCAGGGGTGGGGGGGAATTGGAAACAAGCAAACACGGCCGATATTTGTGCTGAATAAATATTTTCTAGAGTTAATTAGATTGATAGTATTTCTACCGATGTTGTTTGTGTATAAATTCAATCCCTTTTGGCATGGGAGGGGAGAACAATTAGGGATCCTTAAGGGTAGGGGGTGGAGTGGCATTACATAAAAGTAACTTACGAACAACCAAGATTGGAGTTGAATCTGCGGTTATGGATGTCACTTAGTTAAATTATGATATTCAACATTTTGTTTAACCCACAGTAGTTAAAAATGGAAATTTTCGAAGAGGTTAAATTGGCTGATATATTTGTTGAAATAAACTTTTTTGGGGTTATCAAGTTCAACCTCTTTTGGCATGCGAGGTGAGCACATTTAGGGATATGGGTCGAGGTGCGTTATACACAAAAGGAACAGAGATTGGAGTAAAATCGGGGGTTATGGGAATATGACAACCTGTGCTACGCCAGGCACCCAGCTACTTATTGATATAAAACACCCATTGTATATTATATATGAGGATATCTAGAAATTATTGGATTTATCAATAATCAATCTCTTTATCCCTCTCCAATGAAGAAAGGAGACATACATCTGTTTGTGTGTGTCCTTAAATCATTTCTTTCCACTTGTTTTGTATACCAAATAGTTATGTCCATGTTGTGATTTACTTAATCAGACATCTTGGCCAACTAATCTTTTGCAGCAGAACAGTGCTATTACCTTTGTTTTCCCTATTGCGTGTGCATCACAAATTGCCGCCCACTTTAACCACACTTTTTAGATCCTTTTAACCACCAGCCATCATATGGGCTAATTTATCTAGCTCACTGAGAAGTAACTGTATAAACCATGTCTGGTTAATGACCCATCCTAAGATTGCCTGAGTAGTTACTCAAAGTTTCCTTTATTTGTCATAGCATTTCTACCTCGTTTTGCTAGCATACCAATAATACCTGGGCCATAGTGCACACTTTCCATATGCTCATAACATTTTATTTTTGTCTGCTTTTAATAATATTTTTAATGATCATTAACAAACTTTTATTATTATTCAAATTTCTTTTATAAATTATCAAATTTATGTATATATATTTATACCTAATTCAGGTTTGTCTTAATGTTATACATTTTTTGTCAGTCTGGCTTTGAATATTAATTGTTAGGTTTGTGTGGTAACAGAATATCAAACTTCTTGAAAAATATGCTTTTACTCGTGATTTTATTTAGCTTATTAAATCGGATAACTAAAATTTAAAATTCCAAACGTGTAGAAAACAATACAATATTTAAAATTACAAACTTACATAAAAAATGAAATTTATCAAAAGAAAAACAACAGTATTTTTGACACAAATGGTGTAAACAAACTATAATAAAGTGAAAAATTTATGCCTGTATTGAAAATATGTCAGCATTGATAATAATAAGAGCGATAGCCAAAACTCCTAACTCCTTGGCTTGACAGCCCATGAAAGGTGTTGGCCTACTGAGATGGCTGCCAGACTGTCATCTTATGACACATTCTGGATTTAGGAGTGACACCTGGTCAGAGTGTCGATTCTCCCACAGCCTTAACCCCAGTTACAACTCATATATTCAATGTGTGCCGTTCGCAAAGTAACTAATATTTATCTTAACAGGGCTGAATCAGAAAGGGTGAACTCCCATGAAAGTAGTGAGTAGGATAGATCATACTTATTAGTCACAATTAGAAAATGGGTTCATTTGGCTGAAATATGTATATCAGTTGTGAAAAGGTCATGTAAGTCATCCAAATGTACATAAAGTCAAGGTGACTAAAATTAATGTTGCAGGTGATATTAATAATAAGAAAGATAGCCATATAAAGGCAAAATAAGTGATAATATAAATACCGCACAATGTTTCTGGAAGCCTTGTTATTTTCTTTAGGTGAAAAAAAAAAATGCAAGAGCCAAGAGCGACAAATCTGTACAAGTCAGTTGACTAAACTCAAAAGCTTTATTTTGTTTTTTTAACTTTTGAGTTTTGTCATCTGACTTGTGCAGTTGTGTCACTCTAGGCCCTTGAATTTTTTTCTTCACCTGAAGAAAGGAACAATGCTTCCAGAAATGTTGTGTGGTATTTATATCATCACTTTTTCTGTCTGTATATGGCTATTGTTCTTATTATTATCAAACAATATAATATTTGAAATCACAATTTTATATAAAAAAATTCTACTAAAAATTTATCAAAAAGTAAAAACAGCAGTATTTTTCTGTCCTAAATGTTTAGAAACAAACAGTGAACAATGCATTATGTAAAATCAAATAATAAATTTCAACATTCTTCCAATTTAGTAATATATGTTACGAATTGTAAATTAACTATGAACAATATATTTTTTCAAATAAAACTTACAAATCACAATTAATGCAAATAATTATTTAAAACAAATTATATAAAAAGTTAAAAATTGTGTATTATTAATATTATATCCTGTGAGTGAAACAGTAGAAGGTACAAATATGTACAGAAGCATTGTTTTGCTGTCAAATTATAATTATATTATGGTTAAAATATATTTATAATTATAAAAATGTCTGTTAATTTTATAAATTACATTGTATCTATTACACATTATCCTTGGGTTTATGATCAAGTCAGAGTGGAAAAGTATGCAATTTCTCCAAAAAATATTGTTACCTGTTTCCACTTAGCTTGAATCCAGAGAAGCTTTGCAACAAAACTACAAATTTTACATAAAATTATTGTAGTAATCTTAAATCAAACTTAAATATATTTTTTTGTAAAAGGTGCTTCAACTATAATTTTTTTTAATATTATTAATATGTGTAATATTTATTTTTTCAGAGATTTATCTGCTAACAGACTATCAGATTTGAAAAACACTGTATTCTCAGGACTTGTGAATTTAGAAAAACTGTAAGTTCACACTCATTTAATTAATGCATGGTAACTTGTTTTTGATGTCCTGCTTTACTGTATTGATGGGAAGAAAGATTTGCATGTAAGGTTACTTAAGCATGTGGTGATGTCCTGGGATAATATGTGACTGGAAAGTTTAGCAGGCAAGTTATAATTAATTTGTTCAGTTAAGTGTATATGATGATATAATTTAGTTGTTATTTTCTATTTCAGAAAACTAAATCAAAATTTGATAATGAAACTTAAGGAGGGGCTTTTTGATGATCTGTTTTCTTTGAAACAACTGTGAGTATTATGGCAATTTAATGTAATTTGGGCATAATATTAGAACTACTGTCTAATAAATACTATCGTTATAATACTAAAAGTTTTGCATTTATGCATTGGCCAAGAATTCTTTTAATTTTCTGTATTACATATATTCGGAGTTCCTAGTAGCTTAAAAAGTTTCACTTCTGTGTAAAATGGAAGAAATCAGATTTCTATTCAATTTTTTTTAACATTGTGACATTTAGTTTGGAATAAAACTCTAAAAAGATACATTTAGCTTCTCCCACTGTAAATCTAATAACTTGTAACATTTAAGGAAATTGGTTTCTATAGCATATCTAAACAGTTGTAAAAAATGTAATCATTGATTTCTGGATGTATCATTCAATTAACATCAGCCTCTAGTACACAAATTTTTATTTACATTTTGTCCATCCAATAGTATCTGTGCTGACAATTTTTTATTTCTACTTATCCATTAGCCCCATTATAATTTTTTATAATTGTTATCATACAGATTTTTGTTTTACTTTAACTTAAGGATTGTTAACACTAAGAATTAGACATTTCAAAATGCCTGCAAACTTCCTCATTGTTGGTTGAGAAGTGCAGATGAAAAACAGGAAGAGAGAATGTGCTGTGTGACAAATTTTTAAAGACAAGATATGGGAAAAGGGCTGTTCAAAAGACTGTATTTGTAGGGAAGATTTCAGTGTTAGCTGATTATAGAAAACCAACTATGGGAATAATGTTCCAACTGTTATTGAAAAAGGGCTACATGTTTACAATGTTTGAGGTGGCCTGATGTTGAATCATGCATTATGTTTTATTGTTCCCAATAATAAAGCTATGGAATCAAGCAGCACCTCAAAATGTAACACTTTGGACATATTTGCTAGAGCTCCTACACTGTTCATGCAAGAATGCGTAACACCCTTTGAAGTACTGACTTTAATCAGGATCAATGGTAAACACAAATAGACATAAGTTTGTGTTTTATTGAGTGTTTGCAAATATGCCCACGTCTCAAACATTGTGTTATTGCATCTTTGCAAATGTTTGGGAATGTTTTGCATTATTGTATAAGGAAAATCTCTAGTCTAATCCTATTTATTGCAAAAACAAATTATTTTTGGAGATTAGTTTTAATTTGTATGTAAAAGATGTAATGAATTGTTGTTTGTTTGTAATATGAATTTTTTATTTGACTATCAATTTGTCTCATTTCAATAAAATAAATGAGATTAGTGTTGAATCTGCAGTTGTGGGAGATGCTGAGTTGAATGCTGACCTTCACCCTGTTAGGCATAGGAGTGGGGGTGGGAGGTTGAGAAAAAATATGATGGCTCATGTTAGTATCAAATTTACAATTTTCGGTGTCATTTAGATGAACAGGGATGCTCCCAAAGTTCAAGTTCAACCCCAGTCACAAAATGGGTAAAATAACATATTTAAATGACCGAGAAATTAGTGTTGAATTAATTCCTTTTTCATTCTAATATAATTTAATACTCAGACAATGCTGGACAATAAGCTAATTATTATACAATAAAATGTAGTTGATGAGCCATAAACATATTGTTTGTCACATAATGTATGTATAAAGTATTAACCTCAAAATTAAATTAAAGTTATTCTTTCCTTCAGTGACTTGTCAGGAAATCCACTTGTTTGTGATTGTAAGCTGAATTGGATCTTTGAGTGGATGCAGAATACATCCATAAAACTCTCTCCAACAACTAAGTGTGGGTCTCCTCCAAACCTGAAAGGGCAGTTGCTAAGAAAGTTAAATCCTGATGAAAATTTGTCTTGTACTTGGATTGGACCCACATTTGGGAAAGATAGTCTACTTGAATTAAAGCCATCACGAGATCAGGTAATTAAATATAGTTTCAATTTTTTGTAATAATATATCAAGGTGCTTTGAAAGTTCCTGGTCTTGGTCATTATCTATAAGTTTTTATTTTTATAGTTACTATACCTGTCATGTTTATGTACATTTGTCAGTATTTGTGTTGTGTTTTATACATTTGTAACAAGTAGAAATGTTGCTTTTATATATAAAACTGGATAAAAATAATTCTTCTGAAATTATTTGTAAAAAACAGGTTTGATGCTAAATAAAAGTAATATTAATTTTTAAACAGAGTTTTCTTTTTACATCTCAGATTCTAAACAGTAGTAAAATAGTGGCCAGAAGCCAGTTAATTCCTAAAATGCTGTTCATTTCATTGACTGGGAAGACGATGGCATAGATATTTCAGTATGCTAAAGACATATTGTTGTTATACTTACTAAACTTGGGAAAGTGAAATTCATTTTACATAAAAAATTATGTGAAAAAAAGTTGTGTTTGTTCTCTATTGCATTGTCCATGTACAAATACTGTAAATGTAAATTGAAACTGTGAACTTTTTACACACAAATTCACTGTCATAAATTACAGTATTTAGTAGCATTTATAGCAGATTACTAGTTTTCTTAGAATATTGTTATATATATAAGCAGAATACGTGGGTTCAAGTCCCGCCTGGGTCAAATATTTTCAGTCTTTCCTTCTTCTTCCATCCTTCTCTCTGCTTTGAACATATGCTTTTCTATGTGCGTAATTCTTCGCCTGAGCATATGAATTCACATAAAGCACAATCCTCCTATTTCTCCTATTTATTTCTATCCTTCCTCACTATCCATAATTATTTTGAATATCATCTAACCCATTTGTTAGCTCGATGTCTGCAGTTTGTGAAAATCAATGTGTGTATTAAGGAGCATGGTGAATGTTTTGGACAGCATGAGAAACTTATATTGATATGTGACTGGTATAAAAGCTTAGCTATCTGATATAAAAAGTCCAGACATTCACTTTTTGTATGACTGCCTATCTGAATAGTAGGCTCATATTGCATATTTCGTTCATAGATGGCCGGCACACAGTCTAAATCTTCTATCATGATGAAAGGGGTTCTGATTCTAGAAATTTTGATTTTTATTTCTGCAGAGCTTGACTGGACCAACTGTTGATTTCAAATTGATATCCAAATGTGTTAATTAATTTGACCTTGTCACATTTTCCTTAAGTGCTTCATTGTATATTAAAATATGAATTAACATAGTATAATGATTTAATGAAACTTGGATAAGTAGTTGTTATTGGAAGATAGTAATGCATGAAACAAACTTGTTGATTAAACACTCATTGATTATTTTATATTTATTTTGAGAATATAATAGCATTTATTAATAAATTATATCTACTTTAGGTTGTATTCGAAGGTGACTCGCTACAACTTCGATGTCGTGCTCCTAGTGTGAGTCCTGATAGTGGAGTTGCGTCGGTCACCTGGCTTCACAATGATCAGGAAGCATCTTCAAATATTGATGGGATTGAAGTTGATAATCATTTTTTTAATGATAGGGGTATCATAGAAAGGTAAGATATATTTCTTGAAAACATTGAAAGCACTTTTATGTGGGAAAAGGCAACTAAAGATAGTACGAAGGGAAACAAATTTTAAAAATGTGTGTTCTTTGAATATTACTACCTATTCTATATACACATGTAGCATATATGAAATTTATGTTTACATCAAAAAATGTTAATTTTATACCAATTTGTATCTAAATAGAAATCAATGTAACTTATTATTAATGTACTTGTAAAATTTAGTTTAAAATGTCTGTTTTTCGTAAATATTATCTGGCCCCAATGTTGTTTGTCTTCTGTATTTGTAAGTGAATTCACTGATGTAAATTGCTTCTAGAACAAAATGAAAAGATAATAGACAAGTTTAAAATTTTAAGAATAAGCCATTTTCTAACTATGGGCTTACCTTGATGTTCTCTAGATATCACATAGAACAATTCACATTGGCAAAACAAGTAGTTCAAGCCTGGTGTGCACCACAGAAGGTTGCCTTAGACTCCAAGCCAAAACACTTAAAATTGCAGAAAACTAACAATATTATGGCTAGACAACATATTATAAATGACAAGTGAAGTCAATAATTCTGATTTATTTGACATTTATAAATAGAATTTCAGGTTCAGGAGAGAAAAATTTCGACTTTGGCTAAACTTGTTTCAATGCATTTCTTCTGTTCTTGAAATAGATTAATATGATAGTATGTTGAAAACTTCTGATATTTTAAAATCTGAATTTTAATATATTAACATTAAAACAAATTTTTAAAAGTGATTGTTTAAAGGGTTTTTATACTTTTTAATTTTTATGTACATTCACCTTGAATCAGATCTTATTCGAAATAACTTGTTTTATCTTAAATGACTTGAGTAGTTAGCTTTTTTCAGAATTAAATGAATAATATTTGTCCTTTTTCAGTTCCATCCACATTAAACATTTATTTAGAAATCATAATGGAAAATGGATTTGCCAGCTTTTATCCGGACAAGGAAATCAGACTCAAACCATCTCCCTCATAGTTATAAATAAAGAAACACAATATTGTCCTCAAACAGGTGTGTTAATTTATGTATGTGAGTTTATATGAATTGTAGATATAATGTAAATAAGGACTTGTGCAAATGTCGATTAGGATATGATAGGGAAAGCTAGAAAGAATGTGTTTTACCTTAGAAGTAAAGATTGATTCTACAAGGTAGAGAATTTGCAGAAGAGGAGACACGGACAATATAGAAGAAATGGTATCATAAGATCCTAGGATTATAAGGGTTGTAAGATGGTGGGAGAAAACACAGAGTAGAGATGGATGGATGATAATCATGAGAGAGGCCAAAGCCTACCCCAGACTGTAGCATCGAGAAATAAGAAGAAGATATGGAGAAATTTTGGATTTTCTATTCCTCTTTTTCAGGAGTTAGCAGACCTGCTTCTATCATACATTTATTTATAGTGTACATATGAATGATAAGAAATACAGGTGAAGTGCATGGCATACCTAAATAGTGAAGTTGATGTCTATGGTTAATGTTTCTTAAGATTTTAAAGCCAACTGACACCCTTTTCAGAAGTGAAGATTAGGTTGTCTGCTCCATTAGCTGCATTCTGAATAGTACACATAGTTGAAGTTACTCAAACTAAGTATATTAAACAATTAAAATGTTTGCCAGTATAGTTTGATTGTTCATAATGCCAAGCTTATTTAGTTTCTTTGAACCAAATGTATGACATTAGTTCTTTATAAATAATTAAACCCTAATAAAGAGATCCTAATGATTATTTTTAAATTAATTAATTGTAATTTTTTCCACAACTTTTAACTTGTAAAATGAAGTTAAAATCTCACAGGATGTAGTCATTGTGCATAGCTAGTGATATCTCATCTTCTAGATAAAAAAATATTAAATATCACTTTGCAAATTTAGGAAGTCAAAGATTTTATTTTTAAGAAAGAGTTGGTTGCTCTTCATTATATATTTTAAATTATTTTCGACCAAGTGAAGACCAATTTAACAATTCTAATTTTTTCCAATTTATTGATAATAACTAGCAGTAATTTATTAGTGTCATGTTTAGTTTTAAGCATTATAAAGTGTGGGCTCAAATCTATAAACATAAATTTAGTTTATTTTTATGAATTTATGTGGTTTACTAGTTTTGCTACTTAGTGTCGTTTATGCTTCTTTTTCATTTGTTACAGTTACTTCTGATAACAAAGGAGTTTATACATGGCCAAAAACTGTTGTGGGACATGTAGTTACACTTGAGTGTAAAGGAAAACAATTAAAAGGCCTTGAATTGCAACCATTGCTCGCACAGTACAACTGCACTGAAAATAGCACATGGATTTCCCTTAATACATCAGAATGTCCATACATAAGTGAAACTACAAAAATATTAGAACAGTTTGCAAAGGTATTTTATAGCTTCATAGTTTTTATAATTGATTTATAGAACCTTTTATCATCAACTTTTATATTTTAACAGGTTAATATGACTTTAACAAAATCAAATGTCCTTGAAAGTGCACAGACATTAAAAAATTTTACTGGAGATGGTAAGATTCTTAAAGACAAGATGGACATTGCATTCATCTCACAAACTATACATAATTATTTGGGATTTGTTTCCAGAGAAAAAGAGGTATTACTTATATTTTACATTTATGTATTTAACATGATGAACCAAATTTAATAGCAATAATACTTTAAATTATACATGTTTAACATGATGAACCAAATTTAATAAAAATAATACTTTATTATTTTAGTTGGGATCAATATTGGTTGATATTATTAGTATGTTGATGAATATTCCTAAGGATTTAATGGTTCAAGCACAACTAGAAAATAAATCCTGTTCAAGTTTGGTTTCTGCTGTTGAAAATATGGCTGAATCTGTCCCAATGCAGTCTCATAAGGTAAACATAGAGATTTATTTATTTTGGTGCCAATTTGTAATGTTATGTATATAATTTCATTGTAAATTTATGTTTATCTTCTTTGTTCACATATATCACTTGTTGAATTGACAGTTGAGTGCTAATTTAAAAACCTCACGAGTTCTATGCATATGTAGAACAACATTGAGTATTCTAATTTTATGACTGTGTTTTGGCCACTTTATTAGATCTTGTAAAATAATTTTTGAAGTGTGGAGTGGTGGGTTTAATATTTATAGAAAATTATATGTAATTGATTGGCTTTAAATTTAATTTAATTAAGGGTTCACAAAATTTAACAGGGTCCTTTTAATTGTATCTAAGGATTTAAATTTACTTACTCATGAGTTTAAATTTAAGAAAATTTACTTTATTCAATTGTATCTAAGGATTTAAATTTACTTACTCATGAGTTTAAATTTAAGATAATTTACTTTAATCAATTACATTCAAGACTCAAACAAATTACTTATGCATTAAATGGGCAAACCTCAGGGTGATTTCATGAGACTCTGAATGTATGCAATTGTTTACATCACGGACAGAAACACACTTTGCAGTTGGCTAGAAGCTTCCGCATGCAGGTAGATGTGTTGGGCAACTGGAAAATCTTTACAGGAAATCTCTAATCTGTAGGCAGTTTACTCCTCTTGTCGGTGTAATAGTTCTCAGCGTCAGCAATGTTTAGCTATCTTCATCTTCTCCTCTTCTGTCGGTTGGGTCTTTTTTCCTTCCCAGACTTACTTCCTCTCCAATAGATATATCAAAGCGTTACATTTATCTCTTCCTCTCTTTTCCTTCTCCAAGTTATATATCTGAACTCTGAATTTCACTCCTTCCAGACTTCATTCTCCAAGTTATAGATATGAACTGTTCTTATAATTTTTTTTTTTTTTTTTTTTAGGGCAACAGGCTACATGAGGGTAATCCACTTAGGGCAACTCCCCTTTAATAGCATAGGAAGGGATTTGAAAGGGGGGATGCGGAAGGGTAGAGGAAGGTAGCCAAGGGTTAACTAGGGCCCCCGGGCTATATTTTAAGGATCCTACCCGGCATTCGCCTAAAGGAATGCAGGGAAAACCTTAGAAAAACCTGCATCGGGTAGGTCGGGCATTGGGTACTTGTCCCACGCCCTTCCGATAGCGGGAGAGGAGTTTGCTGTGGGGACGCAGCTTACCCCTCGCCATGCCTTGGCCTGTTTAGGAGGCAGCTGGCCGACTATTCCAATAGGAATAGCGGACAACTCTTGCCGTATGCCCAAGGTCTGCGACCCCGGAACATACACCTCTCAAAACAGACCGAGGTGCCTCGGCATGTGGGAACCTTAGTTCATAAAAACCAGAGAGATGTGAGAGCATCCCCAAAGGTAGCCCCCGCCAGAGCTCTCTGGGAAGGTTCACCTGCGAGAAATCCTCTCGCAGGCTTACTTCGTATAATTTTGTTCTTATAATTGTTTGTCCACCTACCATCTAGACTTTCTTCCATTTTTCACCAGAGAGTGGGAAACCTTTTCACGTGTTTTTTCTTGATCTTACAATTTTGCAGGCTTACTCTTGCCCGTCGGAGGGGTTGACCTTTGGGAATCTTTGTGAGGTTGTTGGCTCCTGATTCTTCCATAATTCTCTGCCTTTGTCTGCAGGCACAATTTTCCTGGATACCTCTGTCAGCCTGGCGCCAACTTTTATGGCCGTATTTTCCCAGCAAACCACAACTCGGCTCTGAATACATAGGCGTTGTAGTCCAAGTCTGTTTTTATATAATGCAAAAGTATGTTATCCGTTGCATAAGCTTACCATTCACATTTGTTTCATTGTGCTGAATAGTATAACATTCTAATGGATTGAAGTGACGGGGTCTTATGGAATGCATCATGCTATGCCATTGATACATCATTTCAACTTTTTGTGAATAAGGAAACCTGATAGTGGGTGATGGCATGGTGGAGCATCTGTGAACATGGAAATAACCTTTTTTTTGTATTGCTAGGTATTTGATTCCTAACCAAGAAGGTGCTATCATAAACTGAGTTTCTTATGTTTCATCTTGGATTGGTTTCTGTTTTGTCCTATTTAATTATTCACAATTTTATATATTATTTCATTTTTTACTTGTGGTTCAACTGATACATACTACTATAAGCTTGCCAAAAAATTGGCCATGAGTGCAAACCACTATTTGGTCTCATCATTAATTCACAGATACAACCTCATGTTATTATTTCCCCCCTGAATTTATGGCATATCTAAATGAATTACATAGAAATAGCAATTTTTCTGAAATTATTTTCTCAGGTTAAATAGTTGCATACTAAGCTCATTAAGAAAATTCAGTTGAGTATGGTTTTTGTTAAGGAGCCACTGTTTAATCCATTTCTTTGTTAGTTTTCTGCTTTTTATGCACACAAAGCAGTTTATAGCAGGATAATTTTGTCAGCGGTATCAGATACACAAAATTAAATAGTCAGTTGTTTCAAAACCTGAAGGTGAAATGAAATATTTTTATATTAAAGAAATATTTTAAGGGAAACAGCACTGAATGGAGTAGAGATTTGTGAATGTCCCCTTATTGCCTTTTTAAAATACTTTTGTTTTGTATCTCCATTGAACTCGAGACATGAAGTGCCACTGCATTTTGGAAGAATATGAATGATAGGCTCAAAAGAGACTATTACACAGAACCAAATAAATGCTTGTGGCAGATAAAAGAAAATTGGGAAAATGTCAAGATGTTACCATATACAATAAAGGCTGGAAATGCTTCAGAACAACCTGTTATAAGCATAATTGAATTACTAACCTGGAATTATTGTAGTAGACATTATGAAATTAAAATATGAGGAAAAAAGCTTTAAATGGGCAGTGATTTGAAAGATTCAAAACTTTGATGTCATAAAATTATTTATCATTCTCTTGCATTCCTGTTAACTAATTATTGTTCTTTTTTTGTGTAATATTATATTATAACTCCTTCTGAAAGGTTTATAATATCCTCTTCATTATTTAATAATATATCTTTCCATTAATTAATTACAATTTGTTATCACTTTCAGTCAAATTTAGCCATAGAGAAGTTTCCAATAAAGAAAGAAGATTTTACAGGCCTCACATGTAGATGGTATGATCACAATGGCAAAAATGGGAGACTTTTTATTTGCTCCACAAGTAACAGTACAACATTATTAGAATCTAAAGTAAGTAATTTTTCAGATGAGCATGATTAAATTTATTTATAATTTTTTTTAAAGGAATACAACACATTTAGATAGGAAAGAGAGACAGCGAAGTCGAATTACCTGAAATCAAGTTGGTCTAGTTGGTCAGAGGTGATAGAATATTACAAATTTTCGAGGTTACTTACGTTAGGTATTTGAATTCTTGCCTGACCGGCATGCATTTCACACCATTCTTCATGACAAAGGGGACTAGGCCCATTGAAAATTTGAAATATTTTCTCTCCTCAGCCTGACTAACTATTGATTTCAGGTAAGTAGACATCACTGTCTCTCTTTCCTATCTAATGTGTTATATATATATAAATTTTTTAGTTGCCAACATAGTTTGCCATCATCTGTGAAATAAAAATTAAATAACACAGAATCGAAACCAAAAATCCCGAATATCAATTTGTACAAAATATTGGCAAAAGAATTGATGTGACACATACTACACACTTCTGTTATATGTTCAAATTCATACAAGTAGATTTTAATTATAATTGAAACAGTAGTTATTTTCTTGGTAAATAAATAATTCAAGTTTTGGTGCTACTAAATATGAAAATGTATTTAACCAAATACAAGCATAATGTTTGACATAACCTACGTACCAGTTTTTAAAGTAATTACCTTGTTTTGTTAATTTATGATTACACATGGTAGGTCTATTGTGGAATTTTCAGTATTGACTGTTTAATTATTTAAATATCTAATCTTGGATGAAAATTGGTAAGATACAAAAAAGACCTGTCATTCCTTTTGGTTTTGTATTATCTATAACATGTAATCCGACAGAATTTTCCTAGTGTTTTATTTTTATCAATTGTTGAATAAATCAAATTGCATTTCAGTAACTACAGTTTGTTACTTACATTAGGTAATTGAAGCATCAATACAAGTTCCAGCAACTCTTTTCTACCAGCTAGAAAAACAAGTCAGTGCTGTGACTTCAGCAAAACAGCTTCTTGTCTCTGTGTATGAGAGTAATTGGTTGTTCCCTAGTATATCTGAGAACTCCACTTATTCTGAATTTGATGTCACATCTTGTGTTATTGGTGCAAAATTGGGTAAGCTGATGAAATTAACTTGAAGTATTGAACCAAATTAATGAACTTGTCAATAATTTGGACTTTAATAGACTTAATTGTTCTTTTCCTCACAGATTCTATATAATAAGCTTTTGAAATAAATGCATTTGACTTCGTCTTTGAAGAAAATTTGTAGTTAAACTTGACATGTTACTTGAACATTTAAGTTTTTAAATGGTGTCTATTTGGCAGTCATTTACAAATTTTCTGTTGTTCCAATTAGTTTATAATTGCAGTTGTATTTTTTTATATAATAAATAAATAAAAGTCTAAAATTTGGTAAGACTGCAGTGTTTATTACAATTAAAAATAAATCATTGCTCTTAAAATATTGTGTTCTCAATTATGTTAATAACTTTTTTATCTTGTGACTACAACTCTGCATGAAGAATTACTTAAAGATATTAAAATCTCTTAAGCAGTTCTCTGCTTTCCAATTTTCACAATTATTTTACATTATAAACTATAGATTTTTATGTATATTTGTTATTTAAAGTAAACTGTTAATTGATTTATTTAATGAATGTCATGAAAACAATTTGCTCATTATTTATTTAATTAAATAATAGTATTTGGAAAAATAATTTTTTTAAAAATTGGCTTTTGAGTTATTTTCCAATGTGAATTGGAGAAAAGTTTATTTAAAATACTGGAAACTGGTAAAGAAACACCTTTGTCAGGCCTAAGTTGTAAAATGCATGGTAAAAAATTCTATGTCGGGGAGTTTAAGTTTGAGTTGTCTTTCAGGTTGTTTGAATGAGTTACTTTTCAGTTTTGCTGTTAGTATTTCTACAAATTCTCAACTAAATACAGAGCTAAATAACTGGGTGTGTTGATGTATAATAGTTACACTGTCATGAATTGGAGTTTTATACTTTCTTTTTCATGTCTGTGATGAGAATACTTCTAAGAAATGTTAAAAATGAAATTGCATATTTTCCTTTTCATTTTATTGTCAATGAGATAAAGTTTTGTTGCTCAGAGCAGTAGTTTTTTTCTAAGTATTTTAACATACCATTACCCTGCCTTATTCTCCTACTTTTTTTTATCTCAAGGATACGTAACTTATAGAGTTTATTAACTGTTCTTTTGACTGATTGAAAATAACTGATATTATCTGAGAGATCAAAGTTATGAAACATTATACAACTTACGCCATGATTATATAAATACTACAATTACTATTATTTTTGTATCTTAATTGTGATATGAAACTTTTATAATAATGTTTCAAATATTTATGATAGTTTTCCTTCATTCTTGAATACAATGCCTTACTTGCTTTTTGCCATATACCTTTCATGGGGAACTTTATTTAGAAACATACGAATTACAAAACATATTTTATTACATTATGAATATGAAACTCTAAATATGAATCCCTTTTTGATATTTTTTTATCAGTAGAGAGGATATAATTGTAACAGACTAGTGCTTTTTAAAATTATTAAGTATATTTATGAATATTTGTTTTAACCATTTCTATAATTTATCAAGTAAAATTAATATAATAATTAGTTTCGTGGTAAAAATATATTCAATTTTTAGCTGGAATGGAAGTTGAAAACTTGACAGAACCTGTGTACATTATGTTACGGGCCCCACTTTACCATGCTGCTGGAGACTCACCAAAACCTGTTTGGTGGGATGCTAAAATGCACAATGGAGTTGGAGGTTGGAGTAGATCTGGATGTCAGTTATCACATCTTCTACATGGATTAATTGTTTTTCAATGTAACCGTCTGGGATATTTTGGATTGATACAGAAAAGTTACAGAAATGTGGATTACCATGGAAGGTTGGTCTAGATAATTTCTTGTTTGTTAAATAAAAATTCTGAATGCTTTTAGATGCATGTTATTTATTTATATATTTTAGTCTTCACACATGAATCTGATGCTGATAGATCGTAGAAATTGTCAGCAATGTAGAGATCGAAGGCTTTCCCAGTGAATAGAATTAAGAAAGACTTCCCAGGTTTTCACCTGAATTATCTCTGTAAACAGCGACATTTTGATGGATAGCTCTTCCATCTTCTTCCAGTCTGAAGTGTTTTGGCTCTGCCCAGGTGCCTGAAAACAGTTTAAGTGTGTTTCTAAAATAAGTTTTCAACAGGTGCCTTAGGTGCCCAGCATCCAGAACCAGAGTGTCTCAATTGGTCGGATGTCTGGCCGTGAATGGGTGTGGCGAGGGAAAGGCATGCCAACTCTGGTTGTGTCCCGCAGCAGATATCTGGTCGTCTCCTAGCCATGGGCCAGTGTTTGGCAGGTGGGCCTGTGAAGTCTGCTATTGTTGGAGGAAGACTTATGTTCTGTTAAAAGACTTTGGCATTCACAAAGAGTTATCGAGGCAACTACATCAACAGGCAATGGTTCTACCACGAAGATTCATAAGGAGACTTTTCCTCTTTGGTCAACAGTGAGCTTTATTGGGTCACCCACTTACAATCTAGCCAAGTTTTTGTCCAGAAAGCTATCATGACGTGGGAAAGTGTGAAAATCATGTTCAGAATTCTTATGACTACAAGTTCTGGATGGGCTTATCATTGAACCCGAAGCTCCAATATGGTTTCTCTATTTACTAGGGTTCCAATCATGGACACAATGAAGTTGCTTGGGGAAATATTCTCACATCCTGATGACCATACTTTGTACATGAAGGGGAGTGTACTATGAGCAAACAGATGGTGCTGCCCCGTTATTCCTCATGATAGCCAATTTCTACATGGAGTTCTTTGAAGAAGAAGTTCTTTACGATGCCCCACTGAAACCCAAAAGTTTTTGTAGATATGTGGAAGACACATTTGTTATCTGGCCACACTGGAGAACCAAACTGGACAACTTTCTTTCACACTTAAATGTCAACAACAAAATTCAGTTCACAATGGAAACAGAAGTAGGTGGATATACTTATTGAAAGGAAAGCAGTGGAAGATTAACTTGTGGAGTATATAGGAAGCCAACCAATATGTACGTTTATCTGAATGTGAGAAGCTAGCATCATCCTGCTCATAAAGGGACTGTGGTGTTTACTTTATTGCATACGATAGCAGATGAAGAAAATCTACCTAGTGAATTATCCCATTTTAAAATTACACTTCTCGCCAATGGTATACCAAGACACAATTTAACTGTGCACTCATCCCAAAAATGATTAAACAGGCTGAGGGATTATATGACAAAACTGCCTATCTACACTTTGCTGAGGCTAACAAAATTGGTTTCATCTTGCTCAAATACTGAATTAAGAACATTTTTAGACCTCTTTTGAAAATAAGATTGAGGTCAGCCAAGGACAAGAGATGACTCCGAACAACAGTAGTTTACCAGATTCCATACGAATGTTGGACAGGATGGTTACCGACAGAATTATGGAGCATCAGAGGTTGTTAAGGGTACACCAAATAACAAAGTCTGCAGTGGCCAAGCATTGCCTGTAAAATCTTCTTTCTTTATTAGAAATTTCTCTATGGCTAAATTTGACTGAAAGTGATAACAAATTGTAATTAATTAATGGAAAGATATATTTATTAAATAAGGAATAGTATATTATAAACTTATCAGAATGTGTTATAATATAATGTTACTCAAAAAGAGCACAATAATTAGTTAACAGGAATGCAAGAGAATGATAAGTAATTTTGTGGCCTCAAAGTTTTGAAATTTACAGTACACCACTTTATATATTGTTAAATAAAATTCATTTTAAGAACGTAAAATGGACTAAAATTCCTGTAAATCAATAAATAACCTGGTTGGAAATCTGAGAGATATTCATTCATATAATTTACCAGGAAACACCTCGAACCTTATATAAATTACTGCTATGTGTGAGTGAATCTTGTACTGCTACTAATATAGTATTATCATTATTATTAATATTATTTGTATGTTTTGTAAATGTCTATTTTATTTTTGAGTTTCCATAATTTTCATTAGTTTAATTAATTTTGTTACAGATTACCTGGAGCTAAGTTTCAATTCTCACATCCAGCAATATATGTGGGCAGTTTTGTTTGTTTTATTAGTCTTTTGATGGCTATTCTAACATACATATTATGTTACTCTTCAATACAAATGTCAAAGAAAGCAAAACATTCTTTAACAAACACATGGGTTGGAATGGCTATTCTTTGTTTCATGTTCAGGTAATGTTTTTATTACAATATAAGATTTTTAAAATATTGTATTATTTTAGAGGAAAATAGTGGCTTATTGTGTAATAGAACCTTCATCATTTTGATCATTTTGATGACTTTCTAGATTCTGGTGATAGTCTGAAATATCTTAGAAATAAGTTGTTTGTGTGATTTGTGAACTCTTACAACAATAACTTAGGAATATTGGTCACAGAATAATATTTTGACTGAACCAAATAATTATCACCTGTTTCTAGCTCTTAAAAATCTTGATTTACTTCAATAGAAATACTGTAGTTCACACATCATTAGGCAGTCAGAGCTTGGCCATTAAACGTAACCGTATTGTAACCAATAGGATGTCATGTAAAATCAAGTCAGAAAAACTTGGCCTAAGGAAATATTATCAGATTTTACAGATGAATATGGTTCGAATAAAAGCTTCTGATGGACTATTTTAAAATCCTGACATTTCAATGTAACACGTTGAAATGAAAATTTTATCTGACTGTGATTAAAAAAGGGTTTAATCATTTATAATATAATACATACAGTACTTTATTATTGTTATTAAACATTTAATACTTTAATTTAAACATTAAACATTAATTATGCTCATTGAATTTCTTTTCTAGTATGATGCTATTTTCATACATTCATAATGTGTGAACAGTATTCTATACATTTGTAACAGTTTACTTTACCTTACTACAATACCACTTCATCGTCAACTCTACTTGTAACATATGGAAATATTTTTCTTACTTTCTGTAACATAAATTTTACATAAATAAAAATTAATATGACCTTAGTTTCCAGACAAATTTAATATGAGAAATAATTAAACAAAATTTTTTATTTAAATAGCTGAATGTTTTGATGCTACTTTGTGTCTTTCTCTAACATGAAAATAGAATGATAAGTAAAACAAAGATTTAAAACCAAGGTTGTATACAGAAATTCCAATGAACTTCAAATAAGATATGTAATTTGTGTCAAGTTTAATATTGACAGTGTTTAAATAATTTTTTAATCAATAACATTTCTGAAATTTTTCTTTTACCATAAAGAGGTTCCCTGTCTAATATAGTGTGTTTTAAAAAATCAAATTTGTGATTATATTTATGGTAGTGTTTAGTATCTGTGATACTGTGAGGATTGTACTGGTGATAAAGGAAGAAATACTAGATATTAACAAATGTTTATTCTTGACTGCTGCGCAATAATACTAACATTACAAAAGGTCAAAATTGTGATATACTTACAACTATAATAGTGATGTTATGTAAATCACATCTCCCCACTTAAATGTCAGCTCTATACCTAATTGGTTTTGTAATTGTTATACTTTGGTCTTGTTCTAATCTCTGGTTGCTTTTCTTCATTTTAACTCATACCTATCTCTTTGCTTGGAGTTACTTTTTTTTTCACGAGGAAGAGTATTTTCAGTAAACTCTTTCACCACCTTACCTGTAACAGGTGCAACAATATAATTTGAAAATTAAAAAAATACATCTGATTGAAAATTAATAAAAAGAAAGGTAGCCAAATACAGACAAAAGACGTGATAATATAAATCTCACCCAACATTTTTGGAAACCTTATTCCTTTCTTCAGGTGCAGAAAAAAGTGCAATAGCATAGAGTGACACACTGCATTAGTCAACTGACTAGTGTAGTTTTGTTGCTCTAGGCTGTTGCATTTTTTCCTGCACCTGAAGAACAAGGCTTCCAGAAACGTTATGTGGTATTTATATTATCGCTTCTTTTGTCTGTACTTGGCTATCTTTCTTATTATTAATATCATCTGCAACATTAATTTTAGTCACCTTGACTTCATGTACATTTGGATGACTTACATGACCTTTTCACAACTGATATACATGTTTCAGCCAAATACACCCATTTTCTAATTGTAACTAATGAGTATGATCTATCCTACTCACTATTTTCATGGGAGTTCACCCTTTCTGATTCAGTCCTGTTAAGATAAATATTAGTAACTTTGTTACACATTGAATATATGAGTTGTATCTTTACAAGTTCATTATCTATGCTTGTATGTGTCTTATTGTTGTTCTTACTTGCACTTAATGTATTAAAGATTTATGTATACCAAGTCAATCTGCTCGTGTGTTTTCTGTATTATGGTACGATCCATAATCCATAATTCCCTCTCAACAAGTCCTTTGTAATTGCAGGCACATACATAGTCTCCCACCTCAAAAACTTGCTTTCTATTACCAATGAAATTTTTCACCTGGCTTCCAACTGAACATGGGTATCATTTGGCCTGATTAAATCTAATCGAGTTCTAATCTGTTAACCAAACATCAACTTTGCAGGTGATTCCTGTGTACTACAACGAACAGAATTGTGATCCGCTGACAAATAATGACAGTGTCTGCAGAATGTTTATGGTTTTACAGTTTTCTGCTGCTGCGTTTGTGGAAGGGTAATTTGGAGAGGTTTCCTTATGAACAATACTATTAAGTTAACAAATTCCTGTGAAGAAAATTGTGGACTACTGTCTTCAACAATTTATTTAGGAATTACAAAGGTTGTAAAAAGTTTCAGAGGAAATTCTTTTCATTTTTAACACCTGGCCATTTTTTTGTATGCATAAAATACATATATGATTGTAAAAACATACACCTTTCATAGTCCTAAGAAATCAATATGAATTCTTTCAAACTTCCCTATTACGTTTTACCATGTTTTTGAAATCATCTTTGGAGGTTCTGGCCAAAAGGTAGCACACACATATTTACCTAAGTTTATATATCCTTATCGAGGTTTGGCCACCTGAAATAAGACCTCACACAAGATTTCATTTTAGTCATACCCATGTAAGAATTGTGAATCTTTTCTAACATACTGTTTCTAAATTTGCTAACAAAACATCAGTTAGAGGTCATATTGATTAGCTGTTCCACTGTTTTTAAAATATAATTGATATTTAATTCTTTTATATTATATTACATTTTTAAAAGTATTAATTTTAATAAACCACTAATCTTCTAATAAATAAAGCACAGTGTTCGTTTGTTTCTATGTTCTGCATACAAATCTACACCCATGGATCAAATTTCGTTCTTGTTCTTTGTGACCAGGAAGCAAACACTGTCAGGGTGAGACACGTTTACCACCCCCATGAACAGGGGTGGAAAACTCAAATATGCTGAAACAGCTGATATTTGAGTCGGATAAATATGTTTAGTGGTCAAAGAGATTGATAGTGTTTCTACTGATGTTATCTGAGTACAATTTCGCCCGTTACAGCATGGGAAAGGAGCATCCTTAGGGGGTGGGAGTGGATGGGAGTTACAAGAACATAATGCAAATACAATCAAGATTGGAATCAAACCCAGTGTTATGAATGTCTCTGAGATTAATTATGACATCCAATTGGCCATTTAACCCCCAGGGGTGGGTTTTCAGTTGAAAATTTGAAACATGAAATCATGGCTGATATTAGCGGTGAATAAATATTTTTCAGGGTTAGTTAGGTTTTGTTTGTAAAATTTCAACCCCTTTAGTTGATAGATGCACACAGGTTTGGGAGTGGGAGTGGAGGAGAGGTACAAGAAAAGAATGCGAAAACAACCTAGATTCGAGTCAAATCGTGTTTATGGATGTCGCTGAATTTTTTTGTTTGGGTGGCAACTTGTGAAGTGCAGATATTGGAGTGTGTTTGTGGGTTTTATGTGGACAGATGTGTTGATCGTGCCAGAACTCATTGTATATCTAGGAAAGTGACTTTGGTTGACCATGCCCGCCCAACCCCTCCCATGCCCACACGTTTGTCACAAATAAACTTCTAACATTTATCCACCCTGGAACTACTTGCATATTACTTTGGGTGGTGTCTTTTACAGTATCTTCTCCAATTTTTTAATTCTTTCTTACTATATATCAGGCCCTCTTATTTCTGCCTTGGCTTCCATTACTTCCTTTACATAATATTCTATACTTCTCCAGCAGTCCTCTGATTTTAGGAGGAGTTGCTCAGGTTTTCTAGACTGATTTTTCTCCACGAGATATGACATTAATTTGTCACTTTCTCTGCCCTATTCATCACAGTGGAATAGTGTATTCTCTGCATCGTCCTTTGGATTCTCGCAAAAATCACATTATTCATCTTCGGACTTTATGAATCTATATAAATATTATTTGAAACAGCCATTTCTGGTTATTACCTGTGTGAGGAAGAAGGATTATACCCTGTGTTTCCTATTGACCCATGGTGAAAGATTGGGTATTAATCTGTGGGTCCATCTTCCTGATTTTTCCCCATCCCAAGCTCTTTGCCACATTTCTATGAGCCTTGTCCTGGCCTTAGCTTTTATTGACCCACTAGTCTTCAGATCCATTTGAAGCTCCTTTGTCTCATGATATATTTAGTTTCTTTCCATGGCTAATATTTCCATTGTTGGTACAGTAGCGAAGACCAGTACAGTACTTTTGGAAATAGTTTTGTATGCCCTTGTTATTCTTAGTGCCCCTTTCCTTTGTATTGACTCCAGTTTATTTTTTGAGTGGTTGTTTTTAATTGTTTCTGCCCACACTTATGATCCGTACAGCATTTATGTATCGATGATACTAATCGGCAATCTTCTTTTTGCTTCGTTTGGCCCATTAAAATATTGCATAATGCATGCCAATAATGCTGCTATTCTCTGTCCTTGTAATATGTGCTGAAAAGGTCAACTTGTGGTCCAGTTCCACCACAAGGTAGCAGTTACTTTTTTTTTTGCATTGAACCCTTTCTGTTCAAATTTGGAAGGATGGTATTCTGTACGATCTCCTGTCTGTTACTATCATTGCTTCTGTCTTGTTAATTGCCATTTATAATCCTTTTTCTGCCAGCAATTTTTTGATTCTTCCTAGAGTGTCGTTTACTTTTATTTCCAGTACTTCTGTAGTCTGTTGAGGCAGAGCTTATCATGTCATTGGTGAACCCCACTATGAATACTGATTCTGAAAGCTGCCCATCATACACGGTATTCCATAGCATTGGTTCTATCTTCGATTCCTGTGGTGACCTGCAAGTCATTTGGTGCTGCAGGATGTCTCTTGTTTGTTTTGTATATGTATGTACATATATATATATATATGTATAAAATACCTTTTATGATTGATCACCATCAGAACCTTTCCTATGCCACGACCTTCCCTGGAGAGAGAAAGTTAGTGCATGGTGGGGTGTTTATTGTTTACGGGCTACTAGCCGTATGGCGATCAGAACTCCACAGTCCGCAGCTGGCTGGTGCACGGAATGGTGTAACACTCCTTCCTGAAAAAGGAGGCTTAGAGCCTCCAAAAGTTTGAAGAAGTTTCTTCAGTTACCTACACTGTATTTCATGTTCAGGTAAGCGACAAACTATCTCTCTTTCCTTTCTATACCACGTTCGCAATTTATTTAAATTATTTTCTGTGTAATTGTTTCTCGTATTAAATTTGTCTGGAAACTGAGGTCATATTAATTTTCATTAATTGAATCAAATGTTAAATTCATATGTATTATTTTTATATGTACTAATGAGTTTACAAATATTATTTTTATTCTAAATTTTATTCTTAAACAACTGCTACTTAACTGAAACTAATGAAACTTTGTTGTATATTGTGTATATTTTACATTGGTTTGATGCACTCATTTAATACCAAATTATTATTCGATATTTCAGCATTGGTATACACCAGACAGAGGATACAAAAATTTGCCAAAGTGTTGGTTTGTTATTGCATTATTTAACATTGTCAATCCTTCTATGGATGGCTGTAAGCATAAGGTAAGTCTGAAATTAAAATTTATTCGAAGTTGAATGAATGAAGTTGAAACAGGGATATAAGTGTATTTTTGATTTGGAAATTTTATGTTATTTCAGTAACATGCACAAGAGATTCTCAAAATCTGATGGCTTGGATACTGCTGCAGAAGATGAACTTCCTCCTGAACAACCTGTTGTTCAAAAACCTTTGCTTGGATTGTACTTAGTTGGATGGGGAGTTGCACTTATAGTTTGCGGCATTTCAGCTGCTGTCCACATGAGAGAGTATGCAGGGCATACATATTGTTTTCTTTCCCCAGCACCAGCCCTTGGGGCAGTGGTGGTTCCTGTGGCCGTTTTGCTTCTTTTCCTTGTAACTTTTCTCCTTTTAGTGCATTGTGCTATAAAGAACTTGGACAACAATGGACAGCTATCTGAAGGAACTCAAGCAACTGAAAACGTCGATCTTGACCTTTTGGATTCTAATGCTGGAGTAGGTGAAAGAGCCAGCTTACAAAGTGTATCAGCTCCTACTGCTTCCAGTGAGGTCGAAGACCCTGAACATACACCTGTTGCACAAATGAAAGCTCACATTGTAGTATTAGTGCTGTTCATTCTAACATGGGTTTTGGCATCGTTAGCTACAGCAAGTCCATTTTATTTTCCATATCAGAAAGCTATTTTCAGCACGCTCTATGGTTTTTCTGCAGCTGGGTTAGGATCTTTTGTGTTATTTTTCTATTGTGTAGCTCGAAGCGATGTTAGAGTTCAGTGGCATCTGATTCATTGTTGGTGTAGAAGAAAAAGGAGAACTAGATGCTGCAGAACTAGAAGTATTTCAGACACAAATCCTGCTGTACCTCCAGCTCAATCTGTACCACCAACTACTGCACAACGAGTATGCAGTGTTGCTGTATCTAGTTCAAATAGTGTGTCATCATCTGCTAACACTAACAAATCACATGGTAGTCATAGTAAAAATGGTGTAATAAATGGAATGGTTCACACAGTTGCAAGGACAAGTGGAAAGCCGAATGTTAATGTTGTTGTTCTTCATAGACAGCAGTATAGTGCACCAGAACCATCAGGAGCTAGTGGAGCAGAGATGTTCTATAACCCACATCAAAGTACTGTAGCCCGTAAATTTTTTCGCAAACAAAGAAGACACATGAAGCATAATAATCTGGGTACAAGAAGATGTGGTGATGGTGGTGGTGGAACCAGTGATTGTGATTCTAATACTCGAGCTGAAAGTGCAGTTTTCTTGTCATCTGACATGGAGAACACAAGTAGCAATATTGCTCCCAGTGTATATGGTGTGTGCGCTAAGGTTGATTATTCACAACCTGTTGCCCAGATAAAAAAGATGCGAAACCCAAATGCACCAAGTGAAAGTAGTGATGAGTATGGTCATGGTGATCGGTTGGGGCCACCAATGGAAAGGCTTGTTATAGGAGCTGAAGAGACTAGTAAACCTACACCATTTACACAAAATATTGATCATCAAGCTAGTGACTCTAATGGAGTACACATTGGCAATCTATCAAGTATTGGTCCAGTAATAGAAGTTGATGAACCAGCAGCTTCGTCGGCTGCTGATTTGAGTGAAGTTGATAGTGAAATTCAGTCAGGAATAGGTATAAAATCCCTTAGTGAAGTTAGTGACCATGAGTTGGCATGCAGTGAAAACATTTCTGGTGGAGAATCTCTGATATGCAGGACAAGTAGTGGTGCTTTAAGTACATCATATGATACTGAGAACTATAAGACAGAAGGATCTAGTTGGAAAGATGGCTCAGAACTAGGATCTGAAATGGCATACGCTGGTACTAATAGTGACAATGGTGTTCTTGATAGTTTTGAAAGTCTTAATTCCTTATCAGTGTCAGACATTCTTAAAGATAGTGATGTAGGTTGTAATACAAAGGAAAGGATTTTAATAAATCCTGAGACCAAATCTGCAAAAAATAGCCCAAGAAGTAAAAGACATCAAAAACATTTAAGTATTGATGCTGTAGTACACGATTTGTTCATGAACTCATCAGTGACTGAAGTTTCTGAAGAAGCAGGTACATTACAGAATGCCAAATTAAGCACACTCTGCTGTAATGGTGAAATAAACACTGATACAGAGGATCAAGTTGTTAATAAGAAAGAAACTAGTGTTTAGTCAGAATTTAATTTGTTGCATTTTGTCAAGTTCAGCGGTGCCATTTAGTTAATTGTGAATAATAGTTCCAAGTTGTACTTTATATAGTAGCAATAGATAAATAGCAACAGCATTTATGCCACTGTAAGTTTCTATGGATGTGAAATTAATTTATTAAAACAAGAAAGTATTATAATGTAAAGATTACAAAAATTCAGCTATATATACAAAACTGATATCAATTTTAAGCTAAACTTTCATGTTTGCAAAAATTTTAACCAATTTAATGTGTGGATAAGCCACATATGGTTCAATGGAACAAAACCTTAGATACTACTAGAAATATGGTCAAACAAAATTATAATTTTGTGTGTAAGGTTTTAATAGTCATTAGCCATTTTCTTCCAACATCTGCAATAAAGAATCAACCAAAATTCAATTTGTTTTATGGCTAGTATTAGATTTCTTTTTAGAACTCATACTGAAAACGCACACAGAATTAAAAAATGTGTATGCATAGACTCGTATAAAATTGAATTATTAGAAAGTTTTCTATTAGAAATGGTACTGTATTCAAACTTTCCACTGACACACAGTGATTTGAAATGGAGACTATTAAATTACAGAACATGATATGTAAATAGATTATTTCCAGTATCTTTAACTGAGAGGGAAATTTCTGAAAAAATTATGCAACCGTTAGATTTTTGCTTGTATATTATGAATTATTACAGGACTGAACATTAATTTTTTATTAATAAATTTGAGTAAGTTGTATTATTATGATTACAGTCCAAGAATGTGTAGATATTATTGTGTATATTTGTTATGTGATATAAAATTGATTTTGTGATCTATTACTCTGTAAATAATAATATTTTAATACCAACTTTTGATACAAAGTAGTTGGTAAAAATTATACCTTTCTTGCCTATATCATGTACAAATTTATTTATGACAACTCAAAACTCTTGTGTATACAAGTTTATGTAAGTCATTTCCTGTTACATTATTAGTAACTATATTGAGATTATGTACAAACTTCTTATACATGTATATAGCTTCTTCAACTACTGATCTGTATCAGTTGTATTTATAAAATGATTTTCTTTTTAAAGAGAAATAAATATATTAGTTGACAGGTGTTTTTCATTAATTTATTAACATTATTCCAATCCTGTAAGCTTAATAAAATAGTCAAAAATAAACCAAGATTAGGGGTAAAAAATAATTTTCACTATGGTTCTGCATAGCTGATTTCCTCAAGTGGAGCTTTTTTCTTCAATCGTTGATATAATCAATATTAACAAATATAAGTGCAGTTTTTGAAACATTACTACTTATTGTTAATTGATACATTTATTTAAATGCAACCAGGATATTTTAGTTCACATATTACACCACTAGGCAGGGTTTCTTTTTAAGAGTTGACTGATCACTAGTATCTTAAACAAATATTGACAGCTATATTTGTTGTTCATCACGTAAAATTGTGAACAGGTTTTGTATAAAACAATTACTCATAGTATTGAGAAATGTGTTTTGTATGCTGGCATGTGTGGTGCAAGACACAGATTATTAATTAGTACTGTTGAAAATGATATATATTGATGTCTTATGATTGATATTAAACAAGTTCACTGGTGTTATTGAAATCACTTGCAATTAATATTGAATATTTTAACAATTTAAAAGAATTAGAGCCTGTAATTTGGTTTCAATTTTCTAATTTAACAACATAAATACTAATTTGCTTTATACTTTAATTTTTTAATTGAAAACGTTAATAAACTAGTTTTATTATTTTGTTATTCCCTAAATATATGAATAAACTAATAGTAATAATTTTATTCCATTAAACCTAGTACAAGTAATAGGAAATGCCAAGTTTAATTAGTAATTAATTGGTTAAACAAAAATAATAAAAATTTGTTTACACTGAGACATATTTTAAGTCACATTCTAAGAATTGCAGTAACACTATAAAATGCATGTGTTTTCAACATAATTGTCATATTTTTTGAATAGATGTCACATTGATTGATAATTGGTTGTATAGTTTTACACATCAAGCTTCATGGCTCTAGACAGTTTTCTTCAGTCTTCAGAATGACATCTGTTTCTTGTATTATAGGTGTGTATATATTTCTATCTTTGAAATTAATTCCTTTTTGATTGAACAGAAACCACATAAAATGGTAGGGTCATTATTTTGAGGTTTTGGAATAGGGGCATTCCTGAGTGTTCGAATGGCTTTCTTCTGCATGATGAAAATATCAATTGAAGAGGTGCAGTTTCTTCATAACATGACACCATACATAAGTTGCCTGAGGAAAAAGGTGTAATAGTATGTTAATAGCACAGTTTCTGACACATTGTCTCTGAGTTTATGTATTATGAAAATCACATTGGGTAATTCTTTTGATAGCTCTGATGTATGTTGGCTCCAATTAATCTTGCAATCAATCCAAAGACCTAACAGTTTTGCTGGTTCTTCAGTTGATTCTCCTGGACGTACACTGAAACAATGGTCTGCACCTTTGCTTGATTTAAGCAGAGACCATTCTTTTTAAACCAGTCCTTAGCTAATATGAGAATTTAATTGACTTGTATGGCATCTTCAAATGTTTTTGCAATGTTCACGAAGGTGGTGTGATCTGTTAATAGTATTATTTTTCTTGGAATGTTATTGGGAAGATCATTTATAGCAATCACAAAGAGTAAAGGTCCAAGTATTGAGCCTTGTGGGTCAAGTCATTTGATTGGCAATTAAAGCTGTATGTGAAATGTAATCAAAATATTTGGTCATGTCACAGTAGCTGCTACACTATTTTTTAATTTATTAGCCTCCAAGATACAGCTAATGATCGATTCCACTGCATGGTTTGTATTTCTTCCCTGTATGTAAGTGTATTGGGAGTCTGAGAACACTCCAGTCACTGTGAAGTGTTAGTCAGTTGGAGAGCAATTACTGTTTTGAACAAAACAAAAGAAATAGGTCTGTAACTAGAGGGGAGAGAATCATCACCTTTTTTTATGTATTGGCACTACCTTTGACTATTACATAGATGTTGGCAATTTACTTTGCTCCAAGCACTGATTAGTTATCCAAGATAATGGGTTTGCTATGGTGTGTATTATTAATTTTTGAAGGCCATATATATTTGAATGGTGAGAGTTACTGAAATATACAACCATGTAAATAATATCTTTACCAGATACAGGCTTCCATCTGGAAGGGGTGTTACAAAGGCTCAAATTTGTGTATTTCATTAACACAATTGGTGAAGTACATATTAAAATCATCAGGGCTAACAGCTTCTATACTTATTGTGCAGTGAGAACTTCTTCCACATTCTGCATTTATTCACTCCAGCCAGCCCTTCACCTATTTAACGAGTTTTTAATGTAGCTGTAATTTTTTTTCCATTTTGGCTTTTTCAATAATTTTTTTTGACAATTTTATAAATGTTTGAGATTTCAATTATCTTGATAATTTTCTTTGGTTCATGTAGGAGAATGATCTTGTTACGAATTGTAGTCACTTCTGGAGTTGACTCCGGTACTGTCCTTGCTGAGAGGCAAATCTGAATTAAATTTGGTAATATTTTGATAAACGATTCAAATTTTTCTTCTGTAGAGTTGTTGAATGTAATGTCTGTCCGCTTTGTATTCTCCAGATGAAACAACAAATTGGACATGCAATTTTCAGTTATCGGTCTTGGAATAATTTGTTCAACTTTAGATTGCTTTTTAATAGTATTTGTTAACTTGCTAGTGGTAGCTTTTATTATTAAGAAATCTTTACGACTTTTAATACGTCATTTTTCAGACTTTTTAAAAATCATATGATATGAAAAAAAAAAACATTATCACAGTGCTCTTATGCCGATCACTGAATCCAGCTTCCCAAACGTTACTTCAGTCGACGTATATTGATTGTGAAGGTGCGCCAGACATACAATATCTGCCCGACTCTTGTTCGCCTAAACTTGTCGACGCTGCCTCAATGCCTTCATTCTGTTGCTGTCGGAGGGATCCATTTTGATTCATTTATTCTTCTTTTCCTTTGTAATCTTTATCTTTCTTGTTCTATAGATATTTCACTATTATCGATTGTAGTATTTTATTTCATAGTTCTTGAGCCCTGTTAAAGGACACACCTCAAAATGTACTCTATGCTCTCTAGTTCGGCTTCGTGATCAGCGCAACTTGGCGGACATGTCACGTAAGTCAAGGGATAATAAACATTATTAAGTAACAATTTGTTAACTGTTATTGGTGGGAAAAAGTTGCAATCTAAAATATATTGACTACATTATATTAATAATTTACACGTTACATTTTAATACCTTAAAAACTACACCAAGAATGTGATCTATACGAAAAACCCCTTACGTGGAAACGTAAATCTGGAAGGGAATTTGGTGATAATCTTATCTCAAGTAGCGGTGTATTCTATAATCTAGAACATGGGATTCTTACTAACAAGAGTTAGGTCTTAAATAGACTTAATCTTGCTGAAATCCGCTGAACTGTTTGTCAATTCCAATTTTTTAGATGTGTGAATTACAACTGCGCTATGATTATGGAGACTTTGAAAGTCGGTAACAAAAAACCATTGTTATACACCACAAAGGAAAGGTTAGTGTGTTAGAAACATATTATGACTTTGTGTTAGGGGAAAATCTGCTGCCATACGTTCACAGTTGCCGATTAGCCTAGCAATTGGGTTTCGCATTAAAGCTGACTCCATAAGGAAGGAAAATATCAGAACAGTTAAAGTATTTCGCATTTCTTGTTTATGTTGTCGGACATATGTTTAGAAAATAAATATTTAAAAAAACGTTGAAGGAAGCGAGAATAATTCCTATAAACATTAACTATACAACAACAGATCGTCGTTAGGGGGTGCTAAATTTTACAAGACGAGTCCTCAGCATGGGTCTAGAGAAATTGTATAAAATATGTGCCATGTTTAACCAGGTCAGTGGCGCCCAACGTTGGGTAAATCAGTTGAGCTCGAATGATAAATGACTTATTTCGTTCAAGATAATGTATGTAATTTAAATACGTATTCATAGATGCCGCTGTTGTAGAAGTTCCCGTCTCCTACGTTATAGTGCCGTAGAAATTCCAGAGTCTTTCACATATATTTCGTGTGGCGTGACGGATTTTTTACAATTTACTGCCGTTTATATTGTAACTATAAGCGATTAGTAGATGTCGGAAGTGTGTTACCCATTAGAACGTTTGATAGTCGTATTTTGTTCCGGGGACACAGTTGATGGCAGAAATCTGCGTTTAGGCCTATGTAGATCTAGATCTGTGAGATTCAGACATTATATCCCTTAATGACAGGACCACGCAAACTGTTGATTTCGGAGAATTGATGTGTTATTTATAATGTGTCGCATAACCATTTGTTAGGTAAACTTCAAGAGTCTTCTGTGGATAAATGAATCATTATCAAATTCAATCTAAATTACGTTGTGATCGGCCTTTCCGATTTATCAAGTGCTTTTAGAAAATTATTTATATATATATCTGGCAGCTGTATTTGTAAATAAAATAATACATTTGTCTTGAAATGACTTGAAAGCAAGTAAGTAAGCCTGCGAGAGGACTTCTCGCAGGTGAACCTTCCCAGAGAGCTCTGGCGGGGGCTACCTTTGGGGATGCTCTCACATCTCTCTGGTTTTTTTTTGAACTAAGGTTCCCACATGCCGAGGCACCTCGGTCTGTTTTGAGAGGTGAATGTTCCGGGGTCGCACACCTTGGGCATACGGCAAGAGTTGTCCGCTATTCCTATTGGAATAGTCGGCCAGCTGCCTCCTAAACAGGCCAAGGCATGGCGAGGGGTAAGCTACGTCCCCACAGCAAACTCCTCTCCCGTCATCGGAAGGGCGTGGGACAAGTACCAAATGCCCGACCTACCCGATGCAGGTTTTCCTAGGGTTTTCCCTGCATTTCTTTAGGCGAATGCCGGGTAGGATCCTTAAACCATAGCCCGGGGGCCCTAGTAACCCTTGGCTACCTTCCGCTACCCTTCCGCATCCCCCCTTTCTAATCCCTTCCTATGCTATTAAAGGGGAGTTGCCCAATGTGGATCACCCTCATGTAGCCTGTTGCCTTAAAAAAAAATGAAAGCAAGTAATTTTAATTCATGTAGGTAGGGGATCCGAAACAGAATTTATCAAAGTTTCTGTCTGTTTTTGTTCGCTTTTCACACGAAAATAGTCCGAGCGTTAACGAAGAATCTTTTCCCATCGTTATATGAAACCGTAAGAAAAAAGGCTAAACGGATTTTCGTTAAATTATTTAAAAAAGTTTAAACATTTTCAGAATAAATGTTCAGCCATAAATGTTATGAAACTGAATTGAGCTATCCGAGTTGACCAGGTTCGAGACTTCTCCTTCCATTGTATAAGTCTGAACCACTTACGGGTTTGATTCTCGGTCTGATCGAGGTTTTTAAATTCTGATCCTTTCATAAAAGTTTAAATTTAAATTCCCAAATGGAGGCTAAAACAACCAGATTCTTTTTATTTTAAAGATTTGAGTAGAATTCTATAAAAGAATAGAAAGAAACTCATGAGCTTTAAATGAATCTGCTAATATGATTTTTTGATGTTCTTAATCCTAATCCTTAATTAGTCTTTATTAATAGCTTTGTAATGATTAACCTTTAAACTGATATTTTAATTATTCTTTATGGGTGGGATTATATTAAATATATATTTAATGTATTAATTACAATTTAAATTTATTAACATTATATGTTATTTACTACAAATAAACCCTGATTACAATGCTTTACAGCTTGGCCGTTTTTAAAATTATTATAACACATCTGAGATATCACACATGCTTCTACAATTAATGAAAGGTGTGACACACCTTGTAGCTTACCTATCAGACTCGTCTCACGGACTTTGGTGGGCCACAAATTGTCTAACAGAACTTAACTTAGAAACAGAGAAACAATTTTACTTAAAATAGTTGATTTAGTTTGCAAAATTAGAGATATGTAAAAATACCTTGCAGGTCTCACTGCCACAATACAAATTTCCCTATTTATCTATCTATATGTTCTGAAAATGCAACCAGAACATTCATTGATGGTTTTTACTCACCTTGCCAGCACACATTGACCTATCTAATGTTTGCCGCACATTTTTTGGTTCAGTACGGGCTAAACAACTCAATGTTCACAGGCTGTCACCTGCCCTATCTCTCTCTGTCTTCATATATTTCCCCACATAGTTATACTGCCCATTATAAATTAAATAGATCAATTTTCTGAAGGTTTGTCATCACACAGAAAGAGGTAATACAACTGTATTAATAATAATAATAATATTATTATTATTATTTACTTATTGCTGCAGTACAAGACAACATTCGGTACAATGAAAACGTCAGTTTTGGTAATATTTGTATATGCAAATATACATACAAACAAACACATAAAGATAGAAAAAAAGAGTACAAACAATTTTACATAGTTTTAAATAACATAGAAAAAATACAATTTTTTCAAAAAACTCATCAACTCCGTATAAATAGTGTCTTGTGAGTAAGTTCTTAATTCTGAGATTAAAGTAGATGCTGGTAAGTATTTTATGCAAGGGAGAAGAGCATTCATGAATTTCAGAGATATGAAGTAGAAAGTCTAATTTGTATTGCTAAAATTGAATCTAAACAATCCTAAATTGTTTTTACTTCTTGTGTTGTGATTATGAGTGTTCCCCAAGATTTCATAGTTCTACAGATTTTCTCTAATATACATTAGAGATTGGTAAACAAACATTGCATGCATGGTCATAATTCCTAACTTTTCAAAATATACCCTACAATGACTTAATGCAGATCAACCAAACAGCTTTTTTCTGAAGTTTATATATCCTATCAGATGACGAATTATGGCTACATAGCAGAGTTCCATAAGTTAGATGGATATGTGCCTGGACAAAATATACCATTATTAGGACATTGGTGCTAACACTATACCTTAGTCTTCTTGATAAATAGATATCTCTTTTATAATCCCTACCAGTAGTTGAAAATGTTTATCCCACTTCAGCCTAGCATGTATTGTGAGCCCAAGAAAATTTGCACAGCTAATCACATTGCTAGTCATGAGAATGGCAAAGTTGAAATCCAGATCTTGTGTTTTATCTGTGATGAGACAAAGCAGGTTTACTGTACATCAGTCCTTTACTGCTTCTACAATCTCCACTTGTATAGTATTCACTAGATCTAAATATTTAGAGTGAAAACATACATTATGGTCATCAGAAAATAAATAACATTTGGTGTATGGACAACTTAAACTGTAAGGAAGGTCATTTATATAAATTATAAATAGAATTGGGCCTAATATTGACCCTTAAGGCACTCCATGTTTTACAGGTAAATAACTTGACTCAAAATTTTTAAGTGCTGTCTTTTGGAATTTATTATTCAAGTAGGATTCTATTAATTGAATGGAATCTTCATCAAACTCATTTTTAGGTAAGTATATTATGAGATTGAATCCAAAAACTTAATAATAGAATAATGCATTATTTATAAGAAAAAGATAAATCCAAGATAAAAACTCCTATCAACAGGAGACAAATATTTGTGTGTAAGGTAACCCTAATGCTAAGAACCAATAACTATACACAATATTTTTGTCTCAATATGGAGGATGGATAAGCAACTAATATATATATATATATATATATATATATATATATATATTGTTGCAATATTCAAATTGAAGTTATTAATTAATTTAAATTAACTTCACGAATGGGAATCATTTAATGTAAAATTTAATTTGAAGAACTATTAAATACAACTGATATTGATCAACTGCATATTGATCCTAAGCTTTGGAGCGACAATTTTTTGAGTTGCTTCGCTCCAGCTCCGCTCCAATGACAAAAGTATTTGCTCCAGCTTCGCTCTGTGCTCTGCTCCTTGTTCTGGTTAAAATATTCTTACAGAAATTACATTAGTTTTTCTTTCATATATAAATACATATAAAATATTTGTTTATTTACAACTAATGTATTTAGTATTAATGAAATTAACACTCAATCAAAATTTGTCTCAAACAAATAATTTAAAAAAATACAATATAATTTAAATTTTAAATAATTTAATACAGTATATTATTCATTGACATTAATAAATAAAGAAATCTCCCTTCAATGACAGCCTATTATCACTTAAAATTAATCTTAATCCAGAAAATAGACGCTCAATACTTGTTTGAGAAGTTGACACTATTAATGCGACTCATGACTTTTTGATACGCTCCGGAAAATGGTCAATGGCTTCAAATACATTTTCATTTAATATACCTATACCCTCTATTGCATTGCAGTCTTCCTCAATATAATTATTTATTTAGTTGTGATATTTATTTTGTGTAGTTGTTATTCGACGTAAGTTTTCTCTTATCCAATTCTTTTTCAAAATATATATATATTTTTTAGGGCAACAGGCTACCTGAGGGTGATCCACATTGGGCAACTCCCCTTTAATAGCATAGGAAGGGATTTGAAAGGGGGGATGCGGAAGGGTAGAGGAAGGTAGCCAAGGGTTACTAGGGCCCCCTGGCTATATTTTAAGGATCCTACCCGGCATTCGCCTAAAGAAGTGCAGGGAAAACCTTAGAAAAACCTGCATCGGGTACGTCGGGCATTGGGTACTTGTCCCACGCCCTTCCGATAGTGGGAGAGGAGTTTGCTGTGGGGACGCAGCATTCCCTTCTGCGTGCCTCGACCAGTTTAGGAGGCAGCTGGCCGACTATTCCAATGGGAATAGCGAACAACTCTTACCGTATGCCCAAGGTCTGCGACCCCGGAACATACACCTCTCAGAACAGGCCGAGGTGCCTCGGCTTGTGGGAACCTTAGTTCAAAAACGGAGAGGAAAAGGCATCCCCAAAGGTAGCCCCTTCGTATCTCTCCTAAAAGGTTCTGCCTGCGAGAAAAAAATCCCTCGCAGGTTACCTGCGAGAGAATCCTCTCGCAGGTATTGTTCCTTTTTCAAAATAATCGTCTTCCGAATCTATATTTATTATATTGCAGGTTTTGCATGAGAGTTCAACAATTTCTGGCTCATCCGCAATAAATAAATTATTATTTGCCTTTTGATTCGCCGTTAGATTTATGAAAGATCTCGCTCCCTTTTAATTTTTCTGCCGCACTTAATAAGATTCCATACCTAGAAATGTGTTTTTTGAAAAAGCTTTTCTTTCCGTTTTTTCATGGAGGATGGAATACCTAACGAAACATATCCTCCAAATTATTCCATATATGTTTCCAGTCTACACTATTATTTCGTAAACATCCCAGGAGTAAGATCGGCAGATATAGAACATACTGGTTCACTGACCTGACGAAAATTCCAGGTTGTCTTAATTTTTTCGTCAGTAGGAGTATTGGGCAAGCGTATATAAACGTAGAATATTGCTATTATCTCTGATCAGTTCATACTCCTGTTACACTAACTATAAGTACCTCCATAACTCACAAAAATAAACCACAGAAATTACACAATCACTTAACCGATTGAGAATACTTTCAGGAGATACTCGAAGAAAACATTTCTGTACAGTTAAAACTAATAACAGCAGTAGGGAATCAACATCTACTGTAATCTCTTACCCGCTCCCTCAGATCCTTTTAATTCACGAATGCCGGCCCGGGCCCCACTGCATTTGCAGAAATAATTTATATTTTCAAAACAAACAACAATCGTCGTACTAAAATTTAATTACGCGATCCAAATTGGGTAGCTGATAAACGATTTGCCATGACTGGTGAGTACTTGAGTCGAGCATGAGACTCTCAAAAATACCGTATCTCAGGGGTCCTGGCTTTGATCAACTACAAGGGGGGGGATTAATTAATAAACACAAAATATAAACATTTAATATAATTTAATAAACAAAATGGGGTTAATACTTACAAATACTCAGCGACGACTCCTCGATCACTGAATGTTGCTTTTTCATGAACACTTTCATTCATACAATTAAATCAAATATACTGAAAAAAACCTAAGTAACAAAGTTCTGTGAATTTATTACACTTTGTCCAAATTACACGTTCTTGAAAAGGACTGCCGGTCATTGGACCCACCAAGTCTTAATGTTCTTTACACAGTGAACAAAGGGGAAGGAGGGGGGGGGGGGCTCTCTGTGCTGCGACGCGCGGTTTCCTGGTGATGTCCAAGATCTGGTCCCGTACCGGTCGTGCTGTCCAAATCTTCGCCTTCAGTCTTGCACTCAGAACACGCCTACACTAGCTCCGCAATCGACGGTTCCACCATCAAAAAACCGGCCAGCACAGATATGTTCGCCCACGACGAGGGCGTCCACAGTTGGGCGTATTAAAGGCGAAACAAAATATTAGCTTTCCAAATAATTCTCCCAAAGATCTCTAATATTTTTATACGGATAATGACATTTTACTTAGTTATTTTTAAGTTATTTAAAGTTTTTAAATAGTTGTTTAACTCTGAAAATATTAAATTGTGTGGCAGGATGAAACTAATTACAATAATTCTTTTCATTTACCTTTTATTAACAAAATATAAAACATTAACTGCATGCATGCTCTTATTATCATTTTGAAATATCCACGGCTATTTTTAAACATAAACAAAACAGAACAAAACCAAAACACAAACAATTTCTGACATGAATTGGTGAGCCAAAATACGGTGGTCACATGGCTTCAATGAACCGATTTTAATAGGATTATTACCACTCGCAAGTCAGTACACTTCTGGCTGCAATCTCTCGTATTTCCTGGAAATTTTCAATAGAGATGTTTTTTTAGAGCGTAATCCACGTGGTGGCAACTCCCCTATAATAGCATAGGAAGGGATTTGAAAGGGGGGATGCGGAAGGGCAGAGGAAGGTAGCCAAGGGTTAAATAGGGCCCCCGGGCTATGGTTTAAAGATCCTAACCGGCATTCGCCTAAAAGTGATGCTGAACGAATCCTAGAGAATCCTGCATCAGGCTCTTGGTACTAGTCATACGCCCTTCTCTAGCGGATTTGCTGTGGGGACGCAGCAATCCCTTCTCCGTACCTCGACCAGTGTAGGAGGCAGTTGGCCGACTGGTCCAATGGGAACTGAAAAAAAACAATTCTTAGCGTATTGCCAAGGTCTGCGACCCCGGAAAATACACTTCTCTGAATAGTCCGAGGTGCCTCGGCTTATTGGAACCTTAGTTCAATTACGGTGAGAGGAAAATGCATCCGTCTCTCAATAAAGGTTCTGTCTGCGAGAGAACAATTCTAACAGGTTGTATCGTTATTCCCAGAGGAATGAAGAAGAAATTGTAGACAGGCTGTATACACACACACACAGACACACACACACACACACGCACACGCATATATATATATATATTGTAATACTAATTAGAGGCGAGTAATGATTTTAATAATTGGATTGTTAGCGGTGCCAATTCTTCAAAGACGACAATAGGTAGGATAGTTTTGTTGTGAGCCGCTAACACTGTCTGAAGGCAGTTGGTCGATTGTTGTGGTCGCGTGAGGAAATCAAAATCTGGGAGCGGAGAACGAACAACGTGGCCGGAGTATAAATTCAACCAAGAAAGTTACAAGTTTTTTTTAGAATCCAAGTATAAAGTTTGGACAACGAGATACTTTGTAAAAGAAAACCTTCAAAGGGTAATCAAATATTTAGTTCCACATTAAGATTCCTACGCGCACTGAGACCATCATCAGTTTCCACATAAAGACAATGTGTAACAATATGTCTGAATAATGATCCGGAGGTGCAGCAGATCCAATTCCCGGAGGAAAATTCAATAACTACGACCGTATGTTTGACAATCAAGTGTAGAGTCAGTGTTTTATGGCCTATTAGCATAAATTGTGAGCCCAGGAATCTAAGTCTGGTACCAGCCGAACATTTTGTAAGTAGAAACCAAGTTAATTATGTTTGTAAACGATAGTTAAAGGTATTAGTCAGATTTCGCTCGTCTCGTTTTGGTTTTGTTTGTTAATTTCTTAATTTATAAATTATATGATTGTGTAACGTAAATACAAAAGTTGTTCTTTACTTATCAAGCCCATGTAAACGACCCTGAAAGAAGAGTTATCAAATTTCTAAACTTTGAAACTTTAAATGAATTTAACCCAGAGAAAATGTTATAAATTTCTATTAAATAAAATAAATGGTATCGAAATGTTTAGAGTAGTAATTATTTCTCGATCGTTCCTGTTAAAATAAAATAAATTGTTTCAGAACGAAATATCAATTTAATAAAACAGCAAATTTTTTGTAAAATCATTAAATTTTGTATAATTAATTATTAAGCCGCAATTAGTTTTTCATTACAATATATATATATATATATATATATATATATATTATAGGTAGCCAAGGGTCAGGGAAAACCCTAGAAAAACCAGCATCAGGTAGGTCGGGCACTTGGTACTTGTCCCACGCATTTCTGATGCCGGGAGAGGGGTTGCTGTGGGGACGCACATTCTCTTCTCTGTGCCTTGGCCAGTTTAGGTAGCTGGCCGACTGTTCCAATAGGAAATAGGAATAGCGGACAACTCTTATCCTATGCTCAAGGTGTGAGACTCCGGAACATACACCTCTCTAAACAGGCCGACGTACCTCGACTTGTGCGACCTTAGTTAAAAAAAGCAGAGAGTGGAGAAGGCATCCGCACGAGCTACAGATAAAATATGCTCTGAGTTTGGACGAATTTGCAAAAAGACTGCAGAGGAAACGGACGGCCGATTGGGGAAGAGATGGAGATCCAAAAATACTCGGAATGTGGACTTGCTGTAAGAGACAATAGAATAAGAAAAACCAATCGCCAGTTGCAGATGACATCGTAAGCAAATCCCGCGGTTGTGTCTTATTCGTTCATTTAAAAAAATCCAATGGTCATTTTCATGCCAGTATTTTTCTTATTGTATCCTAAGATATTATTTTTCTTATTAATTACACAGTACACACTTTGTATATGTGGATGAATTATTTCATATTTTGTTACTAAATTCAAGTAAATTATATTAAACAAATAAATTTAAGTAATTATATACAAAATTTAGAGTCTCATTAAACAACCTTAGCTCATTACTTAGGTTATGATCATTTATAAACATTTTTCTTCCATTCTCTCCTCGGATATATTACTCTTATATTGAGTAATGTGACGTCATTAATCACACGATATCTTTTGTTTTTTCCTTTCATATTAACTTTTTACAACTTGCATTTGAGTATTAGCTGTGCCCATTTGTGTATAATGTAGTATTTAATTGATGAAGGTGTTCATCCTAGGTTAGTTATGCGAACGACTGCTCCATTATTTACTTTATCTTCCGACGTTGAACTGCTATGTCTCTGCCTATCCGCGTCTGTTTAGCGTTTGTGGACCCTGTGTAAATTGTTATTCAATACTTGGGCTCTGTGGGCATCAGCTAAATCTTTTCAATGCTGTATCGAAGTTTATAAACACTTCCTAAGGGAATTACGTAATATTGGCGCGACTATTTAATTCTTTGGGCATTTAAATATGATCGGTTAAGATGTGAGTAATCAAAGAGTTGTATGTGGCTATTATATCATAATGTTTTCATTAATTTCTCTTTGCCCCACAAGTTACGAGGCATTTTCTAGATTTTTATATTTTTTTTTGGAAATAGCATATTTGAAAAAAATAATTAAAAAGTAAATTGTTGATACACTTGTTGACTATTTTTCCACATAATCGCCACCCCGCTGGGTGCATGTGGTGAACCGTGACAGAAGCTTCTTTATGCCCTCCTCTGAGAACTTTCCCGCCAGCTCCTTCCCCACTCCCGAAACTCTTTCTGCACCTGCTCGCCAGTTGAAAATTTAATTCCACCAATCTGTGGAAAAGATGATAATCTGAAGGCGCCAATTCAGGGGAATATGGGGGGTGGTTCAAAACATACCAATCGAATGAATGACTAAGGCTGTGTGAGGATGGGCGTTGTCGTACAACAAGCACACTCCTCTCGTCAGCATTCCCCTCCTTTTGTTTTGAATTCTTGATGCTCTCCCCCAAAGGCAGAAAAACTCGACGAAACTGATGCCTTTTCGATCATACTGAGGCAATGATTTCTTTTGCGCAAAATGGTGGTATTTAAATTTTTTGGCAGATAGGTAATTGGTGTGACGCCACTGTGATGACTATCTTGTTGACTTAGTCGGGTAATGAGCCGCCCACATTTCATCTCACCTTACAACAGAGCTCAGGAAATTCGCAACTTCCAATTGAAGTCATCGCACGTGGCTCTCACTTGGCGAGATTTCTTACGCACACCTTTCACGCAACGTGAGTTTACGTACTACCGTGTTTCTGCGATGCTCGCTCTGTCTGCAGATCCCCCTCTTCCACTCAGTGTTATCAACCCTCCAAAAACCAAGAAATAACAGAGCTTTATGCTCACAGTACACTTACTTTCTGAACATGCCTCGTATTATCACTTCATTTTGTCTGTTATTTGGTTATTTATCTAATTATTGATTTAAACAAGACGTGAAAAAGTATTAAATCAAGAAATTTGCTACCCTGAAAATGAATTATAATTAACAAGTTAAAGATGATTAGTAAACATTGCAGACCAAAGCTAACCTTAAGCGTGTTATTATTCCATTGCGAAGGACGGGCAGCAAGCTTTATATGAAAAATGTTTTGAATCGTTCTTATTTTTCTGCTCATCCACTATTTCTTGTCATTAATTATAATTAATGACAAGTAACAAAAAATAATTTCCTTTTGTCTCTGAATGTAAAATATGTGATTCTGATAATTCATTTTCTCCTTCCATCAATTATGAAATCGGATTTTCACCGTCACGTAAGGTTTCCGAGAGACATGCAATTATAATATTAAATATTTCTAAATAATTTATACCCAGTATTCAAACATTCTGACTGTCGTAGAAAGTAAGACGTGACGATTTTCTGCTATATTTCGCCTTTAGAGCACCTCTCTTGATGACCCAACATTAATCGGCCAGCGTTTTACGATTCCAATTCCCTTAATACCTCTTTTTCATGGTTGAAATCTCCTGATGCAAGTTATTCCCCGTGCTCATCGCTGAATAAAATCTAGGTGCGAGTGCAGGAAGTGTATTTTTAAAGATATATAACAACCCTAAATTTTATAAAATGTTATAAGATCATTGACAATATCACGATAATTTTCCACCTTTAGATTTCCCAAAAATACTATAACTTGCCAAGCTGCTTTCTTCGGTGGATATATAATAGTTTCTCAAACTTTTCACCATGCGTTAGTAATCATGTTTGTGCACCCACAAATATTTCTACTTGAATTTTTGCTAACAAAATTTTGAAACTTCAGTTTTATGTACATGAAACCAGGAGTTTTGTCCATGGCTTTGACGAAATCCTCGTTTGAGATATAACGAAGGTACATGCACTTTTTCAGGATTGCACAATGTTTTACATTTTTCTGTTCAGGAATGAATGATTCGCGTTTAGGCAATTATTTTCTATGTAATGTTTTTTTATGTCCCTACTATTACAGCGACACAAATCAACGGTCCTTTGTATAACCAAGCTGCAGACTAAGAAAAATAGCAATTACCTTCAAATGACCGCAAATATTCCATTCATACACTGCATATTGAAACTTTTCCAATATAATTGGAATGTTTTCATATTTTTTCGTAATAACAGAGTGAGCCACAGGTACTGATGGGAATTTGCTGCCGATATACAGGAAAAATTGAAATTAAAAATACTGTGGGTGATGGAGAAATTCCGAATATATATTTTAAAACACGGTAAAAACCTGCATAAGTACAACTATTGGAACTCGTCAGATAAAAGAAACACGTCGATCAGTGTTATTTGAATTGTTATTTTGCATATTTAGTTTATTAAACGTCCGAGCAGTTGAAGTTTAAAATTTTAAATTTATTCCCATATCCTTAATAACGATAATCCATTTTCCTCCAGGTGACTTTGTGCTGGAAAATGATTTATTGGCCAACTGTTGCGGGCGAGATGGTTTTGGAACATGGTACAACAAAGCACAGACCATAGTCTCTCAGCCATGCTAGCAATACGCGTTAATTAGGTGACAAATTGACCAGGACCACACTTCATAGGCTCTGATTACGCGATTACACGCCGTCTGTGGAGAACAATGAGGGCAATTGCGATGTTGCGCCTATTTGTTGGTGAGGTTAAATCAATACACACGATGCGGCGGGTATTGGGTTTTGAAGGCTACAGTAGTGTCGCCTAGCGGCCGTGGAGGCAACCACGTGCCTCGTTAGCATTCGCGGGCAGGGATCGCCACGCTCCTTGTATGTGCTACATACGCGCAATGTCACGTTAAATTCATTTTGTCAGTTTGATAGTAAGCGCATTTAACGAGTTTTACTTTGGATTTGTGAGGGAAAATTAACTTTGTGGTTCTGACAAATTTTGACAGTCGAGTTCACAGAGCGTGCTTAATCCACTTATGTGTTTAAAAATTGTGATTGACAGTATTGATTACAGACAGATAAAGAACGACGATGATGCTCATTTTATTCAGGCCTGCCTCACTAGAATAGACATATACTCGGTCATTATTAATGAGTAAATAAATAATTATACGAGGAATAATGGCACACAGTGTACGCTTACATAATTAAGAGAACACTGTGGATAGTCAATATGTAGAAAATACTTTCCTCAAAATGAGATAACAATAGATTGAAACTACTTACTCTTTTTAAACCTAAATCACTCATAAGAACAGGTATGTCTATGTCAGTTTAAAAATGTTTATCGTATCAAAGTACGATCTGGAAAGATAAAGAATCTTTCAAATTTAAATGTAGTAACATTTTGGAGAACAACAAATTGATAATGGAGTAGAAAAAAATAATGTTAAGAGAATAGATAAGTGGTTGTCAATTACCCGCCCAGTAATGGAAAAACGAGTTTATTTAAAATACGCACGATTAGACGCCTGTAACATGTAAGTTCCCAAAGTTGAAAGGAAACTTATTTACTTTGTAAAACTATGAAAATATTATCAGCCTTTTAGCGTTAATTCTCATTTAAATTCTGACGTGATATCTGTGAAAGCATATGGGAACATCGTTGGAAGTACTCGTACATTTCTTCAGATGCTGCGTCGAGAACGTAACGGTTTCAAGACATATGACCGTTGTTTTCCTTTGACGTTGAGACAAGAATATAATCATGTTGCATAGTAGGCCTATATTGAATATAGAAAACATTTGTAAGTCATTCAGATTTTAGTATTAGATAATATTCTAAAAACCCTATCGAGAAGTTGAAATTCGAAGCTGGGAATGAGTTGCTTTTGTTTCTTGTATTAAAACTGCGCAAATCGGAACTAGATGCGAAGAGTTTATTATTATTTCAAATACCATGAATGATTTACGTTCTGACATTAAAAGTACACTATATTTCTATAATCGCAAATGATTTTCCAATTTTCAGGTAACTGAACTTTAAGAAATAATATTAGCATCGATAGATATAGATAAGAGCAGCTGAATTCAATTTTTTTGCAAGGGTATTAGCGTATATTTTCCAATTTAGTTTATCGTGTTGGAATAAATAGCGCATCTTAGGACAGTTTCGTTCTTTACTTGTACTCTTTGTCTATGTATGTTTTGCCTTTATATGTAGTTTTAGTACACGTGGTCCATTAAATGTGTTACCATGAAATCGTGTTTTCTTTCATAGTAAATAATAATGTTTATTTTCCATGAATTGCATTTATACTATATTAGAAATAGTCAGTCTTAAAAATATATATAATACATAATTTACATACAATAACACATAATTTTTAATTCGATTATAAATCTTTTATACTATACATTTTTTTCAGTTAGATATTGTTTTAGTCTACTTTTTATACTATACTATATTAGAAATAGTCAGTCTTAAAAAATATATATAATACATAATTTACATACAATAACACATAATTTTTAATTCAATTATAAATCTTTTATACTATACATTTTTTTCAGTTAGATATTGTTTTAGTCTACTTTTAAATTGTTCACCCTATAATTGTTTTATGTGATGCGGCAGTCAGTTAAATAATATAATTCCTTTTATGATTGAGTCCTTCTCCGTTTTCTGTAAATTCGTCCTAGTTCTAAAATAAATATTCTCTCCAGTTTTTCTCAGATTTATTAAACTTTGACCCGGGAGAGATTTTTCTTCTTTTTACCATAGTTATTATATATATATATATATATATATATACTCCATATAAGTTAATAAATTGTTTTCTCTAAAGGTTGTTATACAATTTTCATTCCAAAAATATACCTAATTGCCTTTTTTGTGCAATATATATAGCTGCAGCACAACCCCATATTTCAATACCGTAGCTTATATGTGGATAAATTAACCCAGCTATTACAAGATATCACATTATAGAAAATTCGAGCTTCCGCATATTTTCTATTTTATTTTCTTATGCTACAGTTGTGGGTGGCAATCGCTACCTTGAAAGTGTTCCCTCTCGAAAATCCCGGACAACAATAGACCTTTGTCCAGTGAACAGAAGCTCCCCGCAGGTCGCATTCACTTCACCGTCCCTGAGAGGCCACAGTTTTTCTCCTCGACCCTCGAGCGTGCGGAGCTCTTCCTGACCCCAGCGTTTGGAATCCACGATTGCTTACGAGTTTATCGATAAACATATTACCACATCCCAGGGTCCGCAGATGTGGCTCCGTGCTGGCGTGTGCGCCTGCAGAATAACGGACTCACGTTTGAGTCCAACTCACACAATATATTTGATTTATTTACTTTTCATTTCCATTTGTTTCTGTTTATTGCATATTCTTTTACTAGAGTGTACTGTACTTGAATATTCCACGACTGTTTAAATAGTATTGAACCTCGAAGCAGAGGTAGTCTTTACACAGTGTGCGCTTCTGTACAGCGCTCTAGCGTTGAATAAACGCCAACGTCCGTTAACAGCTTGTGTTACTTATTCACCTAAAGCACTCGGTACGTGACATTTCTGGTGAAGGCTACGGGTACTGGCATCCGTCAAAATACAGTGGCTCCAATCAGACCGCAGGCTCCAAGGTTTGAGTCCTGAGGTTTCTCCCTATCCGAAACCCGTGCACAGGACGATACAACACGAGGAAAGAAGAGCACCGACATTCGCTGCCTTCCAACAGCACATCATATTTTCCGGAGACACCGGAGAAAACCCGGGGAAATGGCTCGAGGACTATCAACGAATCGCGAAGTTTAATAAACGAGACGACACAGTCTGCCCGACCAACTTCTACTCCTACCTGGACGAAACCGCAAGACAGAGGTTCGAGAACGTAGACGACAGATTGGTCAGTTGGGACATTTTTTGAGAATGAAATTAAGAAAGCGTTTGGCGACCCCGTGCGAAACGTGCGTACGTCCACAGAAGAAAAACCGTGCTCAGAAAAGTGGTGAGAGCTCTCAGTCGTACATACAAAGCATTCTGCGATTGTGCCTAATAATCAACCCGAAAGTGCGGGAGGAAGAAAAATTGGGTGAGACCCGATTCCTTCCCAGTTTATTGTGGTCACTTTCGGGTATATAAATGAAGCAGCCCGATTTCTTCCTGCCTGAAACCTCGGCGAGTCTCAATTCCTTTCCGTCGTATTGATAAGACCTGCACGCTTCCATAATTTTAGCACCAACAATCACTTTCTGAACAACGAGCGGAGTCTTATATAGAAGTTTTCAAGTTGTTGCGTAAAAAGAGTGAGGTAATAAATTAACTTTTCTGTCCACGTGTTATTTTTTCTGATTTCGAACACTCTGTGACGAATGTATTGCCTCTAAGTGAGGTCCAGACATGCAAATTTCACTTAATCCAGAGCTGGTGGAGGAAAAAGAAGCCCTAGGCTTAGCCACGAACTATCGAAATAAAACAGAATCTGGAATGGTTTTACATTATCAGTGCGGCCTATTGAACTTGAAGCCGGAGGTAGTTAGGAAGAGTTTTACTGAAGATTTAATGTTCATAAAGCCATAATCAGTAAAACTTAACCACTTCTGCGTCTTCTGGCTGGGGACGTTCGTGTTCTCCGAGATGGCGACCTAAAGCTTCGCCTTCCTCCGGGACGAAGAATTGCGTGTCATAAGACCGGGTAAAACCGGCGTACATAATATCCGGGGATACCACGATAAATCGCAGAAGGGCTACAGCCAACCACCCTGGTTCGACTACATTCATCAAACGGGATTCTTTCATCTGTGACGGCTTCGATATAACCACTACCAAGGCGTTTCGACCCAGCAACCCCATAACCTGTACGACTCCGTCAGTTAGTTGGGGCGACTGATGTGGGACTTAAAGAGTTTCGTTGCTCATTGCTTGATTGATTTATTCTATGGCGCAAATTATATCGCTGGCGAAAGGCGTTGTTAAGCTACTTGATTGCGAGACTATGTACGCGATACAATAAATGATCATACATATAAAAAGGAAAAACATTATGTCTGATTGAAAGTAGTAAATAAGAAAGATAGCCAATTCGAACAGAAAAGTGATAATTTAAATACCACACAACGTTTCTGGGATCCTTGTGCCTTTCCTCAGGTGCGAAGAAGAGCCTAGAACGACACAGCTGCACTTGTCAGTTGCTACATAGGACAAACAAAACTTACCCGTAATCCACGTATCAAGGAACATTTATCTAATACCAAACTTCCCATTGATAAACAATCTGTAGTATTCAAACATATCATCAATTCTAAACATACATTTTATTGTCAAAATGCTAAGATTTTAGACATTGTCACCAGGTACAATTCCAGACTCATTCCAGAGATGCTTCACATTAAATCAAACATCACAGCTTTAAATGTACAAACAGACACTATGAATCTCGGATGAAGTTTCCTCGGGATTCCAACCGGGTAGCGTCGTTTAATATCCACAACGTTTCGATGGATTGCACCGCCATCTTCTTCAGGTGAAGACGCTAACCGGTTGTAATCCCGAGAAAACTTAATCCAAAAACTACACCGGGAAAACTTACGTTCCTTACTATGAATCTCAATAACTGCTATAATCTCTTATTATGATACTAAACCATTTGTTTTCCCATTGTCGTTGCTCCCTTATTGTTTCGCTAACCCTTCGGCTCACCCATTGTTGTTGCGTTTCGTCGCTTTTGAGTTTTGTCAACTGACAAGTGCAGTTGTGTCGCTCTAGGTTCTTCTTCGCTCCTGACGAAAGGGACAAGGATCCCAGAAACGTTGTGTGGTATTTATATTATCACTTTTTTGTCTGAATTGGCTATCTTTCTTATTCATGATAACACATTTGTAATTGTTACAAATAATAAATGAAGTAACAGGGATTGGGTTCCTTAGTTTTTTACATTCAAATAACCTGAACTCATCATATGTAATTATGAAATATCCCCAAATGAACAACTGTTGGATTCCAATTCTATTGATCTATCTTATGATTTACAATAAATATCGTGAAAATATAGCAATGGGTTGTAATAAAAATATTGAGAATATACCTCAAGTAAACAGCTGCAAATATTTTTGCATCATTTTAAACTCAACCCTGATAGATTATGCGTCTCGAAAAGCCTGGAAATCCTTACATTTTGTAATGAGAATATTAATACAGGGGGGCGGAATATCAAAAGAACTACGGTTCGTCCCATACTCGAGTATAGTGCAGTTTATTGTGATCCTAATAGAAAACGGCACATAATGGTCTAGAAAAACCTCAGTGGGAAGCAGATAATTTGTAATACGAGGTCCTGATCAGGGGCGAGAAAAGGTAGAGAAATTAAGGTGGGAATATTTGGTAACTTGCATTAGGTGAGCTGATCACAAATTTAAAATAAACAAACAGACGTAGGAAAATTTTCATTCCTAAAAAAATCGATAGGTGATTGGAACAATTAACTAGCAGAAATGGATGAAGAGAATCTTGCAACAAGAAGTTTAAGAATAATCTAAATAGATTCGTGAAGTGAATTTTTATTATTATTTTCGCTCTAAAACTAACTTTTTTTTAGGGCAACAGGCTACATGAGGGTAATCCACATTGGGCAACTCCCCTCTAATAGCATAGGAAGGGATTTGAAAGGGGGGATGCGGAAGGGTAGAGGAAGGTAGCCAAGGGTTAACTAGGGCCCCCGGGCTATATTTTAAGGATCCTACCTGGCATTCGCCTAAAGAAATGCAGGGAAAACCCTAGAAAAACCTGCATCAGGTAGGTCGGGCATTGGGTACTTGTCCCACGCCCTTCCGATAGCGGGAGAGGAGTTTGCTGTGGGGACGCAGCATTCCCTTCTCCGGGCCTCGACCAGTTTAGGAGGCAGCTGGCCGACTATTCCAATGGGAATAGCGAACAACTCTTACCGTATGCCCAAGGTCTGTGACCCCGGAACATACACCTCTCAAAACAGGCCGAGGTGCCTCGGCTTGTGGGAACCTTAGTTCAAAAACGGAGAGGAAAAGGCATACCCAAAGGCAGCCCCTTCGTATCTCTCCTAAAAGGTTCTGCCTGCGAGAGAAAATCCCTCGCAGGTTGCCTGCGAGAGAAAATCCTTAGCAGGTTACCTGCGAGAGAATCCTCTCGCAGGCTTTTTTTTTAAACTAACTTTTATGTCTATCTTTCTATTGTCTACCTGCGAGGGATGTTCTCTCGCAGGCAGAACCTTTTAGGAGAGATACGAAGGGGCTACCTTTGGGGATGCCTTTTCCTCTCCGTTTTTGAACTAAGGTTCCCACAAGCCGAGGAACCTCGGCCTGTTTTGAGAGGTGTATGTTCCGGGGTCACAGACCTTGGGCATACGGTAAGAGTTGTTCGCTATTCCCATTGGAATCGTCGCTCAGCTGCCTCCTAAACTGGTCGAGGCACGGATAAGGGAATGATGCGTCCCCACAGCAAACTCCTCTCCCGCTATCGGAAGGGCGTGCCCGACCTACCTGATGCAGGTTTTCCTAGGGTTTTCCCTGTATTTCTTTAGGCGAATGCCGGGTAGGATCCTTAAAATATAGCCCGGGGGCCCTAGTTAACCCTTGGCTACCTTCCTCTACCCTTCCGCATCCCCCCTTCCAAATCTCTTCCTATGCTATTAAAGGGGAGTTGCCCAACGTGGATTACCCTTATGTAGCTTGTTGCCCTAAAAATAAAAAAAAATTGTTGTAATGTGTAGGACTCCAACCTGAGTCCACAAGTCTGCAGGCACTGAGTAACGTCTGCGGACTGTTACATGTGACAATATCATTCATCTTTCGCAGTCATTGAAGCGTCGTTGTGTGAGTCGTCTTCGCAGATTTATCCTACTCTGTTGTGACGACTCTGTGTTAGCCCCATTTTAATCAGATTTACAATATCCAACAAAATGTCCCAATACTGGTTGTATGAAGATCAAGTTAGTTCGGGAGTTTTGAAATGGTTTTTGTATGGGGACGGTACGTTTTTCGAGTATGGGCTCCTATTGTTGTGACTCGTTTCCTCCATTAAAAACGTAATTAATAGTTAATGTTTTCTCTGACAAGAAAAAGGAATTTTCTTGCTAAATTTTGTCGAAGCGCGCAAAAAAGACGCATCCATATTCGCTGGTGGTATTTGCGTGTCGTCACTTATACGGTCAGTCCCGTTTGCGGTCTGTCCCATATGCGGTCATCCCCCTGGACCAGAGGATTAGGACAGGCCGCATTCACACCTCATATTTTATCTAGTGGACTTCTGTCATTCAAACTTCAATTTATTTTACTTGATATTTTATTTTAAAACATTTAGTAAGTATCTATTCTACGCAGCATTGCAAGAAAAATATAACCATTTACTGAATTTGAGCGCAACATATGGGTTTTTGCCGAGTTAACTTTTTTGAAATATTACTTGTAAAAACTTTAAATGCAAATATTTCACCAAACTTCTATTGTTGTTTAGATTATTATTATTTTTAATTAAATTATATTACGAATACAATACGTGAATTTTGATTATATTTTACTCCGACATCGGTTATTTCATTAATTAATAGAATGTATATTTTCATTTTTCTTTGAATGGTACTCTCTCCATAGGGTATAATACATTGTATTATTAAATGCATCAATTAAATGCATCAATTTTCTTAGGTTTTAATTACCAAAGTTACTAACATAAATAATTGAAATATAGAATTATAGAAGCAAATGTTCTGTAAATAAAATGAAAAATATGATTATGTAAGTAACGGTAAGCGAGTTTTTGTATTATTTGAACACTAAATAATGACGTCTGAAATTAATATATAGTGCTAAAAATAGATTTGCGAACTAAATGGGCTCAAAAGGGTGTTAAAATCACATTTTTATTATTAGACGATAATTTACAAATATGTAGCGTATTTATTACTTTTTTTATTTAGACTAATGGCGCTAAGGTTTTCTTCTACTGGAGCTTGTCAGTGAATGTATACCCAGCTTTCTTCTACATCGTCAGGCTTTAGAAAAGCTAGTGAGGCCGGTTACACACACGGCGATTTTTACCGAATTTACTGTCGCCGCTCAAAGAAATCGGGAGACTCAGGAGAGATACATACGGACGTTCGTCTAACTTCTTATTTGTCTTTATATAATTTAGTCATTCCGATGTTTAGAAATTTTCCCCAAATGTATTGCTTGAACTGAAAATAACATCCACGTACCCTGACTAATGAAAATACCTCACTAAATGCAGAGATAGTGGATAATTAACAGATTCAGGAATCCATTCCCGCAGTAGTACTTTAAACAAACCTAAGTTGCTTCTTCTTATGAAGAAGAAAGGAAAACACAACCGGTACAACGTCGATTTCACATTTTGTGAAACTAAAATCTGCATGGTAGTATATATTTGTGCAAATTGTTTGCTGCAGATTCAAAAGTGCTGTGAATAAAAATAAATTTTTGTTTCTTAACAATTTTCCTTTAGTACGAGCGAAAATTAATGTTATATCTGGCACGCCATTATTAGCGAGAAAAAAAACTGCTCAGGCCAGACATTTTCATTAATTTCTCCCTGATAACCACCTCGACAGATTGGTTTGTCTGCCTCTGCGACTTTGTCTCTATGCTGGGGTGTTCTACTGATCAGTTAAGACTCCCAGGCCAGTAAATGATAGATTATTTGGTATCATTTTTCCAGTAATTTCCAGTAAATGGAAAAAATTGAAGTTTTACAGATAGAAGTCCATTACATAAATAATGAGACATGATATATTGAAATACAGTGTATTATATTTTTATTTAATAAATTATGATTGTATATGATTTTTTTTTGTTTTATAATGCGTAAAATATTGACCCGTCAATTGAAAGATATTTTATACATATATTGTTTCACAGATGAATATGATACTCCTATGGATTATTATTTAAAATTTTAATTGAAAACTCAATATAAGTGGAAAGAAAGTTGTATTACTTGGCCTATAAATAATGTTAATTAAAACGTAAATTATTTTTATAACTTTAAGGAAATAAATGTAAGGATGATATTTTTACTTGGAATATCGAGGGAATAGTAGAATGCACTATTTAAAAACGCATTTGTTGCATTGCTGTAAGTATAGATAATTACTAGATTCATTCGGAGATAGTTCAGTCACGAAATCAGAGATTGGGCTATGAGGGCATAAACTTTCTAGGCTGTTGTGCCATGTGAACTTTATTGCTTATTCGGAGAGAGCTTTTTACGCGCTGTCGGGTTGAGCAAAGCTTTCAGAAGCGCATGGATGTCTTGTAAAGTATTCTACAAAATTGTAACTATAATGTGCAAGCGCACGGAATTGTCTAATCACTGTTTGAAATTTGTTTTCTGTATAGTTTCATTATAAGAAATGAAAAAATAACATACACGTTATTCTAACTCTTCTTTTGGCTATCTTTATTATTCTTTCATTATAAGAGTCTAAAATTATGAGACTCCTCGTTGCGGTAAAATTTGTGTACAAAATTTGGTCGAATTTGCTCGGTGGCTGTAGATCTGTATTCATACACAGTTTATTTATTAGAAGAAGTTTAAGATTATAGAAGTAATCAATGCCCCCATTCCCTCACACACTTACTACCGTGCGAGTTTCGTTTTCCAGCAGCAAATTGCAGCTCTATTATGCTCCAAAAACACGGTCGGTCCGCATTCGCAGGATGTCAGTTCCTATTTAAATAAATGTGTTGTATGATACGCGCTCACCCTCACACCTGCGATATGTAGCGCTAGTCTGAGAAATGATGGATCTGCAATTGCCAAATTTAACTATGTATGTTCTTTTATGTAATTAAGATTGAACAATTTTAAAATATGTGTCTGAAAGACACCATCTAAATTACCGTCAAAGATAAATGTCAGCAGCTAAGTTAGTTTGAAATATACAGAAAATTACACTAGATAGGACCGAAAAGACATAATTTGGATCCAATTTCTGGCTCAGCGTGAGACCATCAACGCACAACGACATTGGGAGATCCTAAAAAGACTCAAAGAGAGCATTCAAAACAAAAGAAGGGGAATACTGACGAGAGGAGTGTACTCGTTGCACGACAACGACCGTTCTCACACAACCAACGCGCTCTTGGACTCATTTGTTTGGGATGTTTTGGACAACCCCATTTTCTACACCTTTTCACCTCCCTGAAGGCACACATGGGTGGAATTAAATTTTCAACTGCATAAAGAGGTTCTGAATTGTGCGAAGCGGGAGAGTTCTCAGAGGAGGGCATAAAGAAGCTTGTGCCACGGCTTACCACATGCAATGGACGGGATGGCGATTATATGGAAAGATAATCAACAAGTGTATCAACAATATCAGGTAATTTTGATATATAAGTATGTATTCTGGGGAATGAGAAAACTAATAAATAAATACACATCAGCTAATTTTAAGTCAGAAATAAAGGGAATAATTTATTAAATTAACTTTTTTATCGGCCACGGCGCTCAACATGGAGTGACATGCTCATTTTTTAATTTCAACCTGATGACGTCACAAATCAAGAGATGAAACGTTGTTAATTTAATAAATTTTCTGACTTGAGATTGGCTGATGTGTATTTATTTATCAGAGCCTATAATTTTTTTTTCAAATACAATTTTTTAAAAAATATAAAAATCTAGTACACTTCCATTATGAACATGAATTTGATCTTTTGTAGATGCGGATTTTACGCTATGTCATTATTGTTTTCTGAGATATGGATTTTGGCTCTATGAAGTATGTGCGTTTATGTATATTTGTGCTGTCTACTTGATTATACAGAAAATTCAGATAGTGTTCAGTATGGTCGGTTATTTTTTGTACACAGATGTAGAGAGTACAGATTTTTTAAAACAAGAAAGAGCAGACGCTTATTTGGTATTCAGTTCTCTAAAATATTTAGTGAATTTAAATTTCGAGTGGAAGTTGTGAATTCAGTGGAAGAAATTGTACAAAGCGTCAGTGCCAAAATATTTTCTCTTTCCACAGCCTCGCATTTACATATTCGTGCGAGCAGGGAGGCTAATATGTAAAAGGTCCACTCGTCGCTCGTCTTGCCGCTAATGACTCGGCTACGAAGCTTTGTAGTAAAACGCTGAAGTTTTCAAGTTTTTGGATATCTACATAAGTGAATCACTTATTTGGGATTCTAAGAATCCAATCTGAGAAAACTAATAGCTCACAATTTATAGACTCGAATGTCAGGTAATCGTTACGTATTTGTTACTGAGCTAAAAATAAAATTGATGTCTGAATTATCTTCTTTTTAGTCTTCGACACAAATACCATATCGCAGGGAAGCATTGTTAAGCCAGTAATATCTATCTATCTATCTATATATATTGAAAATATTTCTTTCCCTTCACGATAAATACAAATGTATTGTAGTAATTAGTAATTAATCCATTGTTATAATTGCAAAGTAAAGAACTCATTATTAGACTATATAAAGCATACACCGCGACAAAGCGGGCGGCGAGACAAAAGAACCATTGTTAAGACGTACGCAGTCAGAAATCTAGGAGACGAACAGACAGTCAACGAGGAGAGACGAGTGTAGTTGGAAGTCAGCGAGGAGGAGCGAAACGGAAAGGTTGCAAGTTAAAATTGAACAAAAAGTTTTTCAGTCTGTAATTCATCGAATAAGGTTACAGGAAAGTTTCTCAATAAGTAAAGCCACAAGCAGTAACCTAATAATTTCCTGCCGCAGTAAAAAAAAAACTCAATAAGTAAAGAGACCGTCACCGATGTCATCGAGAGGAAGTTGTTAATGATCTGACTGACCATTAATTCGGAAGGAGTAGCCGTTTCCAGCTGCGAGTACCCTAAAGTTTCGACAAGTGTTTTGTAACCAATTTAAATTCAGTGATATCCCCAAAAACGTGTGCACAGAAAACCCCAAAATTGAGACCTGGTCGGCCGTAAGTAAAAGAACTCTAAATTTATTTGTAAACCATTTCATTAAGATACGTCAGATCGTTCTTCAATTATTTCTTTTCTTCAATTATTTCTTTTCTTTAATTGTTTTGTTAGATAATTTAAATTCAATTCACCCATTTATCAAACCCAGTAAAGACCCTGAGATTTTAAATATTATTGTGTAATTTTTATATTGTATTTTATTTGTTAATAAATTTTGTTTAATTCTTCAAATAAATATTTTTATTTAGCCACAGCCATTTAGACCCCTTTTTAATCTGTTTATTACAAATTGGCGCCCAACGTGGGGCTCGATTTTTGATAAATAGGGTAGAATAATAAGTAAAGAACGAAATCTGACTAACCTCTGTATTGGTGCAAGAAAGTATTTTAATTTGGATAGGATGTGCATGCAAATTGTTTTGGAAATGAATTTTACGCGTGTGAAAGTTAGAGGGTTATTGAAAAGAAAGAAAAATGATTAAATGTGCATTTAAAGTAATGATAGTAGCTTAAGTTTAGTTGTTTTTTTTTAAGTTAAATTTAATATAGAGAAAATGGGCTCTAGAGCTAAAAATTCCAAGAAACAGGTGGGAGGAGATAGTGGAAGCATGATATTAGAGTATTTAGAAAAATTGAATAAAAATGTAGCAGATATAAAGAAAGATGTAGCAGATTTGAGTGCGAAAGGGGATAAAAATAATCAGAAATTGGAACAACTAGCAGAAATGGGTATGAAAAATAATAAAAGTTTAGCAGAAATGGGTACGAAATGGGAAAAACTAGACGAAAACATAGCAGATTTGAGAAATAGGTATGATGCAAACATAGTAGAATTAAAGGCTGAAATAAATGAATCCAAAGTGGAATGTAGGAGGAATTATGAGAGGTTAGCAGCAGAAATAAGAGAATGGAGAAATGAAAATAATGAAGGAAATGATAAAACTATTGAGAATATTAAAGTGGGCAGTGCAGATGGTGTAGAAAAAGTAAACAAAGATGTAAACATTGAAATTGAAACATGTGAAGTAGCAAATAAAGTGGGGTTATTGGAGGTTAAGTATGATGAAAATGTTAATGAAATAGAAGTGATAGTTAGTGGAAATGAAGTAGAAAATAAAGTGGGGCTATGGGAGGAGAAATATGATGAAAATGTAAGGGAAATGAAGGTGGTAGTTAAGGAAGATGCTGAAAGGAATTTAATTTTGTTGGAGCACAAGGCTGATGATGTTGAAGGAGAGATTAAAGGGTTAAGTATTGAAGGTGTTGATGAGCAGGGAGATGAAATAGTGGGAGAAATAGGTGAGATAGTGGAAAACGTAAATGAAATAGAAAATTATGAAAGAATAGAAGAATTACAGGGAGGTGTTGTGAATCAAAATATGATAGAAATGTTTGTTTACAAAGATGAAGTGGGAACAGCTGATGGGAGCATTGCTATGAAAACATTGAGAAATATGGAAATAAAATTTATGATGATAAAACAGATGGGATTTAAGAATTTAAAACAAGTGGTGGGATATATTGAATGTTATTTAAACATAGAATTTGGAAATAAGATTTTAACATTGGTGAATGGAGGGGAGAAAGACGAAAATAAAGTACAGCTGATCAAATGTAAACATGGAACAGCTGGAGAATTCTGGCAGAATGCAGGTCAAGGCATATTTGAGTTCAGAGATACTGGATAGAAGTAAAGTTTATAAGGGATTTAAATAATTAGAAGGATTAACGTTCTTTGTTAATTACACGTGTGGCTAACGTGATTACTTCAGCTAACAGAACTATTTTTCCTAGATTTTCAAGATTCTGTTTTTTCTTCCATCTTATACCTGAGGGGATAGTCATGTTTAACTATCATAGGTCTAGCACACCTAGGGAACCTTCTTGCTACAAATTGTAGTTTCCTTTCAACAATTTGGTCTTCATCACTTTTAGGTGCTTATTCTGTTAAAACTAAAGCTATTCCTTGTTTTCTTCAAAATTGAATATTGATGATAGGCTAGCCAAAGTTGGTGAAGGAAAAAGCAGATGTTAGGAAGTTGGAAAGAAAGACCATTAGGATATGGGTTTCTTATGATTTTCATTGAAATACTGGGGGGGTCAAAATTCTCGCTTAATTCATTTTGTGATAGGGGAACACTTGGATGTGTTTTGCGGATAGGCGAGCGGCATTCGTGACCGAGAACGTTTCTTTATTTTCTTGATAATTTCGTGGCGTGTTGCTACAATGTTTTTGTTTACTAAAGATAGTGATGTTAAAGTAAAGGGGGGCGTGACATGTTTAAGCTGTCACATGAGAGAATTTAAGTTTTGAATGATTGCTCACTCACAATTGAAATGTTTTGAAGATGACGTTGAGAAGTTTAATGAGTAAATAGAGGAGAAGGTGTAGAATTGAGATGAAATAGTATTAGATAAATTTTAAGAGATAAATTAAATGTTGAAAAAGAGAAAAGGGGCGTGGCATGTTTATGCTGTCACATGAGATGAAATAGTTTAAGATAATTTTAAGAAATGTAAATTAAATGTTGGAAAAGAGAAAAAGGGGCGTGGCATGTTAAGCTGTCACACAAGAATTTAATTTAAGTATTGAAGTAGATGTTGTGATGATGAATAAACATGGGCTAATAGGCAGAGAAAAAGGGGCGTGGCATGTTCAAGCTGTCACGTGGTTGATTTTAAATTTTGTGTTGATGTAGAAGGTGTGATGTCTTAAGCAATATTTGTTGTGTAAAGAAAAGGGGGCGTGGCAGTGTGCTGATGTCACGTGAGACAGTTGAAACATGGAGGGGGTAGATGTAAACAAAAGAACAGCTGACATCTGGAGAAAGTAGGTCAAAGCTTACTTCAGATAAAGTGACAGCATTGATGTTTAAGAGGAATAATAATTATAAATTAAATGAATTTAAATTAAGTTAATTAAAGATTATTAAAAAAAAAATTAATTTTATAAAAAAAAAATTAATTTTATGCCATTAGTTTTAAGGAATGCACAATTAATTTCAAACCGTAATAAATTGTAGGATCTAGACCATTTGGATAATCAAACAAATAATAAGTTGCACCAATATTTGATGGGAATGTGTAAATCTTTTAAATGAATGGTAATTAGGTATAAGTTTCCGAGCGATCTGACAAATTAGGGCAAAATTGTAGAAGAGAGAAAAGAATAAAATTCAGTTTTCGAAGAGTAAAGTCCAGACATTTCCTTTCTCAAACGGAATTTGGGGCGTAATGTAGTAATTAGTAATTAATCCATTGTTATAATTGCAAAGTAAAGAACTCATTATTAGACTATATAAAGCATACACCGCGACAAAGCGGGCGGCGAGACAAAAGAACCATTGTTAAGACGTACGCAGTCAGAAATCTAGGAGACGAAGACAGTCAACGAGGAGAGACGAGTGTAGTTGGAAGTCAGCGAGGAGGAGCGAAACGGAAAGGTTGCAAGTTAAAATTGAACAAAAAGTTTTTCAGTCTGTAATTCATCGAATAAGGTTACAGGAAAGTTTCTCAATAAGTAAAGCCACAAGCAGTAACCTAATAATTTCCTGCCGCAGTAAAAAAAAAACTCAATAAGTAAAGAGACCGTCACCGATGTCATCGAGAGGAAGTTGTTAATGATCTGACTGACCATTAATTCGGAAGGAGTAGCCGTTTCCAGCTGCGAGTACCCTAAAGTTTCGACAAGTGTTTTGTAACCAATTTAAATTCAGTGATATCCCCAAAAACGTGTGCACAGTAAACCCCAAAATTGAGACATGGTCGGCCGTAAGTAAAAGAACTCTAAATTTATTTGTAAACCATTTCATTAAGATACGTCAGATCGTTATTCAATTATTTCTTTTCTTCAATTATTTCTTTTCTTCAATTATTTCTTTTCTTCAATTATTTCTTTTCTTTAATTGTTTTGTTAGATAATTTAAATTCAATTCACCCATTTATCAAACCCAGTAAAGACCCTGAAATTTTAAATATTATTGTGTAATTTTTATATTGTATTTTATTTGTTAATAAATTTTGTTTAATTCTTCAAATAAATATTTTTATTTAGCCACAGCCATTTAGACCCCTTTTTAATCTGTTTATTACAGTATATTATAGTAATAAATTAGCTACGGTAATACCTCGGTTATCGTTGATATTCCTTCCGAACGCTATCGGTGAAAATCGAAAACGACGAAAACCGAGGCAATTATTTTCATATTATTCCAATTTAAATCCAATTAATACGTTCTCGAATCCCAAAAATATATCAAACAGATTTAGTAAAGAATATACATAGTTAAATAATAAAAACAAAATTAATTACTGTAAAGTTAAGCAACAACAGGTGTAATTCACTTGTGGTGTGCTTAAGGTCAAATTAACTAATGATATGCTGTTTGTTGGGCGCCACCTGCAAGAATTGTTCTTGCAGGAAAGGGAAATACAATATTTAGTTAATAAAAACAAGAATTCATTTTATGATAATTTATATAAAACGAAAGCTCTCCAGCCTGCCAGGGATGCATGTAACCCCCTCCCTTTCTCAAGATTAACCGTGGTTCTCCTCGTGGCAAACCGACGCGATACCCGGAAGCATGGAATGCGACTTACCAGGTCTGCAGCTCGGACAGGGTCGACTCCCGTTGGCGGCTCTCTCTCCCTAGCATTCGCAGAAGACGACCGGAGACGCACTTGCAAAACCAAAATCTTTCAGGATCAACTCTCCCTGACCACTCTCACCGACGGTCCAAATTCATCTCCCTTGTGTTCGCAGACTTCTTTCTCTGCCTCCTCAAAATCCCTCTCTCCTGGTAGGTCCTTGTGCACACGTGACCCATTTCCATCTATTTTAGGGCCATACCTTCCAGGTCGTCTACCCCTTCCTTGGCCGACCATGACCTTGCTTGCGGGACTTGCGGATTTTCCAATCCACCCCGCCATTGTCTTGTGTCTGCTGCTCGACCCCGGCAAGCCACATTCCCATGCTTCCAGGCAGTAATTTAGGCAACAGTTATAAAAAATATTTTGTAACAAATCGATAACTAAAGGCGCACCATACACTATGTGGGGTTACTTCCCTTTTTGTTGTTTTGATCCAGTACTAGGACCAGATCCAGAGTCACTGGACCCATGTCGTACACAAAAGTTATCCAAAGAGATCTGTTGTATAAAATGTGGCAAAACATACTAATAGAATAAGTTGCACACGCGTCCTGCAACAGCTTTGACTGGCTGATGTTTCGCCACAAATACTTGTGCCATACTCAACATTGACAAGATGGTTTAAATCTCGGAAGAAAGACTCATTCTTTTCTGTCTCTTCCTCCTCATCTGAAACAACGATTTCATCTTCCGTCTATTGTAGTTTTAAGTGAAGGTCTTGGACCTCTCCAGTGGTGAGTTCTTCTCTGTGATTACTCATCAGTTCTTCCACATCCTCACCACTCACGGACGTCTCAAAAATCCACAGTTGTCTGCACGACACGTGTGGGGTTGTCAGGGGAAGGCTCAAATCCTTCGAAACCTGTTTCTTGAACGCATCCTGGCCATAATTATTGTCAAACAGATATCATTGTCCTGGTTGTCACGCCTTGCAAGCGTTATTTATGAATGTCGAAATGACTTTCCAGAAGTCTCTTAAGGACACTGCTGTTCCTGTCTTCTCAAAGCATTTTTCAAACATATCTCTCATACTTTTGAATAATTTATTTATTCAATTCTATTGTGTTCCTGGCCTTCTTTGGAAGGTTGCTCGCTCTAGAAATTTTCTGATATCCCAAGATGAAGCTAAAAGTAAAAGTCTATCTTATTGTTTATAAATTACGCGCGATACGAATATTTTAAAACTGAAAATCGCAAAATAAACCTAGTTTACATAGCACTGAATAAGCATTTCATAAATACTTACATAGTATTCACTTGCAATCAGTAAAAAATCTCCAAAACCAACGAGAAACAATATTTGTTTAAATATAGTCTTCTCGGGCTTCTAACCGAGTAAACAATTATATTTTGTTTACTGGGTTAGAAGCTCGTAATACTTTATTCGTTCTCTACGCCGAGAAAGACTACATTCTTTATTAATATTTGTTTAACTAAACGCGCCGGGTTATGCTCACAAAATGAGAGTAAAATGATGCACAACAATAATATGCAGGACAATGAGTCGGACGTTGCCGATGAAAACAGAGGCAACCGACGAAATTCGAGACTACTTTTTACTCTTAAAAAAACGACGAAAACCGAAACCGACGATAACCGGAGGTTTGACTGTATGTTAGTAACTGTGTTGTGTATACGTTGTATCATTCTCCATGCCTACCTTCTGCATCCATCTCCGGAAGAAAGAGAATCAGTGAAATCGGGCACTGAAGAAAGAACTTTCGTAAAAAACCAATATGGTTTTCCAACGAATCAAAGGAAGGCTTTTTGTGCGCTGTGTATGAGTGCTAATCGACTTTAAATACTATGGATAATGTAAGTAGAACCTTCTCTGACTGACGACATGAGTCGCGAGTGCGAATCTGTAAATGTTCCTCGTTCACGTTCTTAACTAAATTAAGCAATAAAATACTTGAAAAGAATTATCTCTGAATTAAATCCTCCATTTTTATTAGATTAAATTATTCATCAACCATATTATTGCGCGAAAAAATAGTCCACTGACTTACAAAAATAAGTTACTGAAGGAGAATGCGCGTTACTTATGGAATCATAAAAATCAATTTTACAGATCGAGTGCTTAATGGATGAAAACAGTCTTTGGTAGATAATAATCATTATACACTTGAAGGGAGCCAGTGAATTGAAAAAAATTGAATGTGTAGGAATTCATTATAATTATTCAAAATAAGTTGAACATTTTAAAATGTATAAGCGAGCTGATTATAACTACGCGGAGTATTCAAACCCATAGAATTTGGGATAATCATAATAGAAACTCACTTAGGAAGTAATTAATTCGGTAGATATCGTATAAAATTAAAATTAATATAAGTACAAGTATAACGTGTGTTATATTACTGCTAGTATACTAAATAAAATTTCAGTCATTGATAACGCTCTGATGACTTTAAATCAAAAATCTATCAAATGTTTTTAATCAGATGCTATGGAATTAGACAGGAAGAATATTTTGAAGAGGTTATTCAAATGGTATAAATAGCAATGCGCATGCAGCAACCCTTACAAGCTTTAATTGATCGACATAAAAGAAGATAATGAATCGACTGCCTTAAAGTTTGAAAATTTGATAAAGGAAATAAATAAGGGAAATGAAGTACTCTTTGCATTGCTGGAGTTTTAAATTACAGAATATAAGATGAATTTACTTTTAGTCTTTTTTACTTTACAAATAAGCGCTGGTAAAATGTTTGGGAACGCTGCACTTCAGACATTATTTCTCTTATATGTTATATATAGATATATAATACACCTCACTGATCTTGGAATATTGTACCTTTTCATGTCGTTTTTCTGCTGACATTTACGAATGAGTTCGAAGTAATAGATAATAATAATAATGATCCAACTCATTAATACTATTATTAACTAAGTTGAGTCATTAACGTTTTCCAGTTTAATTAATATTTTTATTCCAGAGATCTTCCAATATTATGTTTTGTGTATATGATTACGACTTGACGGGGCAAATGAAACTGATTCATATATTTTCATTTTATCTTGTGGGCGAGCGTGGTATGTTGAAAAGTCCATCACGAAAAGATTTCATTTCATGGCGGAATAAACAGCAGACGGGGTTATAAGGGTTGTACACCTGTGTGTTTTTATTTATTTTTTATTTTTTAGAGTAAAAGCAGGCTGTATGTAATCTTTTGCAGAGAAATATCTAACCTTTCCTATGCTATTAAAGGGGAGTTGCCACCTGTGAATTACCCTCACGTACCCTGTTACCCTAAAGAAATATGTGGATTACCCTATGCATAACGTGTCTACACCTCTATAATAATTAAAAAACATTACCGGGTTTTTAAAGAACGAAAACATAAACACCAGATGCTGTGAAACATTTTGAAACGACATAACAGGATGTGGTGATTTTTTAAGAGAACATTTTTGCAACGAGTGTACACTACAAATACTAGACAGAAGAGGAAAGAAAAGTAGTTGTATGGAGAGCGACAGATGTAGATAGGTGAAAGAGGTCGTATTTGAGACAGGGAAACCACTTTTGCTTTTGCTTCAAACCTGAGTTACAGTAAAGGAGACGAGCCTTCGTTATCACAGCGTCCTAGGACGCATATTCCCTTTCTGATATTTTGAATCATTCTCATACAATTTTGAAGTTGTAGCATTTAGAAACAAAAAATTCAATTTGTCAATGATAATTTTGCATTGATTTTTGTAATTATGGTTCTATCCCTCTTATAAAGTTATTAAATTCATTATTCAAACATTAAATATTTGGTTCATAAACTTAAGAAATTTCTATTAGAGTCAAATAAGTGAAAAAGTAACCATTCTTGCCATATTCCCATTTTAATATATCATGTGCATCCACATTTTTGTCGGTTTATTTTTTTTATAAACTATATAAGGTATATTTGGTATATTTTCATATTTTCATTTTTGATAATGCACAAGTCACTTCTTTTTTAATAGTTCAGAGGCATCTTCAAATCATTTTCCTGACTGATATTATACACACTTCGTCTATTATAAATATTGATAAAATCACTAAGTTGTGTTCGCACTGTTATTTAATCATTTATTTTGTAACTTATTGTTGAGTATCAATTATTATTTCTCTCCCTGCCTACATTCCTTGTAGTTAATTTGTTCATTTATTACATCTACTCATGTATATTGTAATGATTAATAAGGTGGTCTTAATTAATAGGAATAATTAACAAAATTATTATGTATTTAAAAATTTATTGTTGATAATTACACATTATAAACCCTTCTTTGCACGCCGAATTCCATCAATTTAACAAACAAATATTTAAATTTTATTTTATTAATTCGTGGCGTTCTATAAAAATACAGCTTTTTATGTTTCAAACAAATACGTCAAATTTCTCTTTATCTCAGGGTCATCACTGGGTTTGATAGGAAGAGCAAATACAATGAACTAAAATATTAACAATCCAAACTCATTGAAGTTAACGGAATTCAATATTAAATACAAAAGTAAAAGAAAACGAATGAAAAGAAAAGCGCGAACGAAATCTGACTATACTATTTAATTATCGTTTATAGTCATTAATAATTGTTTTGTACTCACGACAGTGCTTCTGGTACCAGTTCGGACTCTTGTAGCTTGAAGTCAACACACTCTAAACAGGCCATTATACACTGATTCTAAATCATTAGATTTTGAACACACGGTAGTTGCTCTGGATCTCTGCTATCCTGGAACCCTCAGCCAGTTGCCGGACGTAGGTCTCCTCAAAGTCTCTCTACGCGAAAATCAGTTCAGTTTGTGAAGCAAAACTTCTGCTTCTAAATTGCGATTTTATAAGTCTCTACGTCAAAACTGTTTACTTGCGTTTTATGTAAACTATTATATCTCGCCGTTGGATTTCCTAGATAGCCCTATTCATAATTCTAGATCCGCAGACTTTTACTGTTTTATTTCTCTATGTGGACCGAACTCACATGTCCCAGTTCTCGACGCAGACTGAGTTCTCTAAGCGCGCGGTCTCCAGTCTCCATTGTTAACAAAGAAAGACCGACTGCGATTGTCGTCTTTAAGCACCCGTACCGCCAACAATTAAATTATATTAAAAACAATTAACAGCCTGTTTAATTGGTATTACAATATATATTTGTATCCTAATTTTAATAGTCTTAGTTATGATTGACTAGTACTCCCCTCATTGACGTGATTTTTGTCCGTAAATTGCCGGGATTTTGATGATAATTTTAAATGAACATTTATTAATTGTGAACGCTCTATTGAAATCGTCTTCACTATTCCCCTTACATTAGTTTTAGCTTTCGTTCTGTAGATTCGTTATCAACACTGGCTATGTATGTTTAATTCAGTTTGAATACGAAAATAATTTGTTAACTACTGTCCTAGCCCACATAATTACTGTTTATTTGGTTGGTATTTCTTTAATCGTAGGTAATATTTAATAATATAGTGTAATAAACATTTTTATAAGATTTTATTTATTTATTCGGGCCACTCGTTGTGGTGCCATTTTGTAATATTTAATAAAGGGTGGCTTACAATAAAAGATTATATTTTACTTTTAAAAACAAACAATTTTATTTAACAAAAGGTTAACAATTTATACAATTATTTATTCGTCTAGAACTAGACGAAATTAATTATCGACGAACTTATACTACCAGATGGATTTTAAATTTAAACAGTTTATTTTATCAACACTAAAGAACGATATCTGACATTATCTTTTAAGACGGTTTACAAAAAAATTTGCTGTTCTCTTGCTACTTACGGCTGCCCAGGATACTTTTCCTTTTGGAACACAGTGGTGGGGGTTTCACAGTTTCTATTAAATTCACCGATTCTACTAAGTACTGTTGGTTTGAAAAAGAAAGTTTGTTATATCTCGACGACTTTACTCTGCTGTATCTCGATGAATTTATTCTGCTGCATCTCGATGAATTTATTCTGCTGTATCTCTACCTTACAACTTTACACAGCAATTTTTCGACAACTTTCTGTCCTTTCTGACCGCCGACCTTAATGCCACCGTCATCTCAGCCAACGTACCACGACTCTGCTTAAACAATGTCTCTCTTAATCACATCCTCCAGCTTCGGTGAGCGCTGAACAACTGCCCCTCAATAGCTTATCTCCTCCCTTATATCCTTCTAGTCTTTTACTTTTTCCATTGTTTCCATTGTTCGTCGCAAATGCCAGTTGACAGTTTCTTCCATTATCATAAGATTTATATTACGCAGCTGCAGTTCCGTAGTCAACAAATGGCTAACTACTCTGTCATGTCAAAGCCAACAACCGAGGCAGGACCCGCAATTACTTGGGTGGGACAATTTGTCTTTTCCACCCCCACACGCACGTGCACGGTTTCGAATTCTCAAGACCACCCAACCAGCACTTCCAAGACGAAGAAAAACTTAGACCTAAATAAACGCGTTACATAATGCCCCTCCAACAATCCAGACTATCAATCACAAACAATGCCTCACTTAACAGGCATTACAATAGCTTCTCATAAAATATATTGAAGTATTTGATTTTTAATTGTATTGCAACTTACTACGTAAAAATATATTTAACTTCTCTACCTTTCCGCATCCCCCCTTTCACTCCCTTTCCTATGCTATAAGTGTTTCTCTCAGAATTACGTGTGGGAACTATATATCGATAGTATTATCTGATTAATGTCCATAAATAAACTCGCAGAATACAAATTACTCGGTAAAAGAATTATGCGATCGAATATATTGTATATATTAATTTAATATATTACACAAATTTAATGTACAATCACAAAAGAAATAATAACAAAAATATTCTGTTCTCAGACAGATCCACCGAATATTGGTTTCGAAAAACAAACTTGACGATTTCACACAAGTCTTATCTCTGGGTCCCGTGGAGTAATGTCTCGCCCATTAACTGTTCAAGCCGCCTACACCATTTAGTTCACCCTACCGTTTCTGATGGCGGTAAACTCAGCGGGATCCAGTGACGGGTTTTTGTTTGTCCAATGTCATCAAGCGACGTACGGGTTTATCACGTAGCATGCCATTCACCCAGTTAGATGCAAGACAAAAATTAATTTGATGCTTCAAAAATATTAACCAAACATAAGTTCCTATAATCAAAAAATAAATACGTGTATTTGGATGTTATTACTAACTACGAAAAACAATGAAATGTAATACAGACATATCTCCTCTCGCAGCCGTAATACATTAAGTCTTCGCAGGTGAACCTTCCCAGAAAGCACTGGCGGAGGCTACCTTTGGGGATGCCTTCACATATCTATGGATTTTTGAACTAAGGTTTCCACATGCCGAGGCACCTCGGCCTGTTTTGAGAAGTGTATGTTCCGGGGTCGCAGTCCTTGGGTATACGGTAAGAGTTTTCCGCTATTTCTATTGGAATAGTCGGCCAGCTGCCTCCTAAAACGGTCAAGGCACGGCGAGGGGAAAGCTGCGACCTCACAGAAATGATTACTTTCACTCATTTTCAATTTACCTTAATTAAATTGGAGTTGACCATATCTAGGTGGCTCTAGAAATAGATTATGTAATTTTAGCTACATTATCTAAACTAGTTTAGTTTAATGATTACTTTCACTCATTTTCAATTTACCTTAATTAAATTGGAGTTGACCATATCTACGTGGCTCTAGAAATAGATTATGTAATTATGTATACAGGTTATATAGTGTGTAATTCACATAGTGGCAATTCCCTTCTTCTAGTATAGGAAAGGGACTGAAATGGGGGATGCGGTAAGGTAGAGCAAGGGATCCAACGGTTAATTAGGGCCCCCGAGCTGCAGTTTAAGGATCCTACCCGGCAATTCGCCTAAATGTGATGTAGGGAAAACCCTAGAAAAACCTGCATCAAGTAGGTCGGGCATTTGGTACTTGTCCCACGCTCTTCCGATGGCGGGAGAGAGGGTGACATGGTATTATTTTCTTGACTGACATTCAAATACAAGTTTCTGGTCTATAAATAAGAAAAGAAATTCAATTCATTGCAAATAAGCATTTTATAATCGGTAAATGGCAGAGAAGTTTTAAAACACCTATCATTTGAAGAGTGTATGAGAGATGCTGTGTTGGAAATATAGTAAATTACAGCTGCTATTGCTTCTATAGGATATATTTGTGAGAATTAGCAAGTTAAGATAATTATAGGTGATCTGAAATGTAAGGGCCTGAAAACCGACACACCAACAGTTTACTGAATCACATCTAAGACTCCCATGAAGAATTGATATTGTGTGTAAATTGATGACAGGTTCAGTGATTTAATTTAACAACAGAATAAATACGTTCAATCAAAGCTCAGCTCTAAGGAGCATGAAAGTGAATTATCAGATTAAGTTATATAACGGTGGAAAGTATAAATATTGTAGACGGAAAAGATTGGAACAGTACAAGAGAGTGGGATGAAAGAGAAACATCTGACGGTTAGGAGCAGAGCGGCCATAAGTCGCGACATGATTGATCAGAGTTCATAGTTAAGTGTTGTAAAAGTATGAAGGTCCAGCAAATAATGGATTCTTAACTCGGAAGGACTGTTCCTGAATTTAAGTCAAAGTTTCCATGAGCCATGACGCCTAGACTGACTTTTAGGGATCTACGTTCCAGGGTCGCAGACCACGGGCATACGCAATAAGTTATTCACTGTTATTATTGGACCAGTCGAAGAGTTTCCACCAAAATCCGGTCGAGGCATCGAGTCGGGTAGGTTGCAAACCCTGATTTCCCGATATTTGAAGGGCGTGGGTCAAATACCTGCCTAATGATGTAAATAAAATTGGATAGTTAATCAGTGTTAATTAGTATAAATATAATTTATGTAACATGAACGTTTCTCAAGAATTTTCTCAGCATAATATTTAGGCAAATGAGGAGTAGGATCCGCAGCGTTCACAATTTTGATTATGTTCGTAAGTTTGCAAATGTAAGGCTCGCATAGCTGCGGCCAAAGTTTTAACATTTCTTCTATATTTAATTTACAATAGAGTGTATAGCGTGTTTCGTTTCTAGAACCCACTGGTAGACATGATGTACAAAAAGCCAATTGTGTTAATTTAATTCCTTCTGTTTGTTCCTGGTTCGTTTGGTTCGTAAGCAGTATGTTTGAAGTTGCGGCAGAAATTTCTCTACGCATTTAAGTTTGCATACGGAAATTTGCTTCGCCCCCTTCCATCCCACTCCTAGGGATTGAACGCATCTTAACCAGTATGAATTAAACTCAGGGGCTTCCATAACCCGAGATTAAATAGCAGTCTCCTTTGTTTACTCATTACTTTTATGGAACGGCCTTCCCAACCCCCACACTCAGGAGCTGAACTACAACTTAACTGACATAGTGAATGCTAGAATTAACTCATTGACTTGGACTTGAGACCAACCTCAGTTGTTTCGCGTTTTTTATGTAACGGTCCTCCTTATTGGTGCTTTAAGGGGTTGAAATTCTAAAGAAAAAACATCTGAATAGAAACTAATGATCATATAGATTCTAAAAAGTAATTAATCGACATTAATATCGGACGTTTTAGCATGTTTTTTAATTTTACCTGCGCTCACCCCTAGCGTGTTGCCTAACGCTTCGAAAGGCAGACAGAAACCTTTGGGGGGGGGGGGGCAAACCAACAACTATAGCTTCATCGCAATCGCATTAACGGTTTAGGAGCGGAGATAGGAGTCTCACAAACACTCACACACAGAGACATATATATATATATATATTGTAGTAATTAGTAATTAATCCATTGTTATAATTGCAAAGTAAAGGACTCATTATTAGAGTATATAAAGCGTGCACCGCAACACAGGCGGCGACACAGAGAACCATTGTTGAGACGTACACATTCAAAAATCTACGAGACGAACAGGGAGTCAACGAGGAGAAGCGAAACGGAAAAGTTGGAAGTCAGATGCGGGCAGATATACATCTGGAGACGCTGCAGGGTGAAACCAAGTAAAGGGTTTTCACGCAGTGGTTTGTCTGCCACAAACAGTAACTTAATAAGTCATGCCGCAGTAAATACTCAATAAGTAATATGGTGCGCTTTTCGTTAGCGATTTGTACAAAATATTTTTTTATAACTGTTAATTACTGCCTGGAAGCATGGGAATGTGGCTTGCCGGGGTCGAGCAGCAGACACAAGACAATGGCGGGGTGGGTTGGAAAATCCGCAAGTCCCGCAAGCAAGGTCAGGGTCGGCCAAGGAAGGGGTAGGTGACCCGAAGGCTATGGCCCTAAAATAGATGGAAGAGGGTCACGTGTGCACAAGGACCAACCAGGAGAGAGGGTTTTGAGGAGGCAGAGAAAGAAGTCTGCGAACAAGAGAGTGGTTGGAAGATGAATGTGGACCGTTGATGAGAGTGGACAAAGAGATGAATTTGGACCGTCGGTGAGAGTGGTCAGGGAGAGTTGATCCTGAAAGATTTTGGTTTTGCACGTGCGTCTCCGGTCATCTTCTGTGAATGCTGATGAGACAGATAGCCGCCAACGGGAGTCGACCCTGTCCGAGCTGCAGACCTGGTAAGTCGCGTTCCATGCTTCCGGGTATCGCGTCGGTTTGCCACGAGAAAAACCACGGTTAATCTTGAGAAAGGGAGGGGGCTACATGCATCCCTGGCAGGCTGGAGAACTTTTCATTTTGTATAAATTCTGAGAAAATGAATTATTGTTTTTTTTAATAACTAAATATTGCATTTCTCTTTCCTGCAAGAACAATTCTTGCAGGTGGCGCCCAACAAATAGTTAATTTAACCGAAGCTCACCACAGTAAAGAGACCGTCACCAATGTCATCGAGAGAAAGTTGGTAATAATCTGACTGACCATTAATTCGGAAGGAGTAGCCGTTTCCAGCTGAGAGAACCTAAAGTTTCGACAGTGTTTTGTAACCAATTTAAATTCAGTGATATCCCCAAAAACGTGTGCACAGAAAACCCCAAAATTGAGACCTGGTCGGCCGTAAGTAAAAAAACTCTAAAATTTATTTGTAAACCATTTCTTTAAGATACGTCAGATCGTTCTTCAATTATTTCTTTTCTTTAATTATTCATTTCTTTAATTGTTTTGTTAGTAAATTTAAATTAAATCTGTAATCTTATTGTCATCCGCAACAAAATTCGTCGAGGTTTAGACGAATTAAATTCAATAAAGGCTAAATGTAATTATAAATTATTGTAAATTCAAGTCACCCATTTATCAAACCCAGTAAAGACCCTGAGATTCTAAATATTATTGTGTAATTTTATATTGTATTTAAAACTTAAATAAATTTTGTTTAATTAATCAAATAAATATTTTTATTTTAGTTTTTTTTAATTATTACAATATATATATATATATATATATAAATTGTAATGCCTTGGAGGAAAGGCATTGTTTCTGATAAATGGTCTGGACTGCGAAGGGACAATTTGTAATGCTTACTTAGGACAGGTCTTGGGAATTCGGAGCAATGCACGTGTGCGGGGGCCTGTCACAAAATAAATCTGTTAAGGCAGGCATTGTTTCTGATAATGGCCTGGACAGTTGAAAAGACATTCTGTAATGTGTTAATTTAGGTTCTTGGGCGCGCTGGTCGTGTGAGGGTGAGAAGACAAGTCTAAAGTAATTGAGGGTGCAGTTTGGGCGGTCTGGAGAATTTAGAACAGCGCACGTGTGAGTGGGGGTGAGAAGACAAGTGCAAAGACAAATTAGACCTGTCTCGATTGTCGGCGTTGGGACAAGACAGAGTGGCTAGATATTTGCTAGCTAAGGAACTGCATCTGCGTAATGTAAATCTCGGGATAATGGAGGAAACTGTCAACGGGCAGTTGCGACGTCGTTTTGGAACAAAGGAAAAAGGAAGGTACTGGGATATATAAAGGGAAGATAAGATTTTTGAAAGTTAGTTAGAGTGGGAGAGTGGGCTGTGAGCAGTGAGACTGAAGTTAGTTGAGTGTTGGAGTTAGAGTTGTGGAGGCGTACGGCGAGCACCGAGAATGGAGAAATTTTGCAGTCTGCGAGAGAAATAGCAAAATATTCAACGATAAACATTTTTGTATGCTGAAGTCTAATCTGTTGTAATATCAAAATTAGACCACTGTCTTCGATGGTAGAAGACCAGGACACTGCATCCAGCGTCGAGTAGTTTCACCACGATCAAGTGAGATGTCCTTCACGAACGGAGAACCAGCCTTCGTCAAACCAACAGTGTGTGTTAGAGTCAGTGTTTAAAACGTCCAGTATATAAAGTGTGTGTGTACGAACGAGCCAAGTTTTCCTTAGTAATCGTAAGTTGAAATTTCATGGTATTAATATGTGTAAACGGAATTAAAATATACAGTCAGATAGCGTTCTTTTCTTTTGTGTTAATAAAATAAACTCTTTAAATTTAAAATCAATCTGGTAGAATAAGTTTGTCAATAATTAATTTTGTCTATGTACTAGACGATTAAATATTTCTGTTTAATTTAAATATAAATGTTGAGTTCTTTGATTAAGTTAAATGTTCTGTCCGTTATCAAACCCAGTAAAGACCCATGAGAGATTGAGATCCTTTTTATAAAAATTAAATTGTATAATTGCTAAGTTTTGATAAAAATTGTTTTCTGTTTATAAATATTAATTTTCTTATTTGGACACCCGTATGATTATTACAATATATATATATATATATATATATATATATATATATATATAGGGGTTAAATAATGCCGGCCTGCTGTGGTGTAGCGGCCAGCGTCATTGCCTCGCATCACAGAGGTCCCAGCATGGGCATGGGTGTTTGTGGTCGTCCTGGTCACGAAAACTGAGGTTAAGGCTGTGGGAAAATCGACACTCTGACCAGGTGTCAGTCCTAATCCAGAATGTGTCATGTAAGATGACAGTCTGGCAGCCGTCTCGGTAGGCCAAGGTCCTTCATGAGCTGAGCCGAGGATAAAAAAAGGTTAAATAATAAGAAATGTTGTATATGATGAGTTTTCGCGTAGCGCGGAATAATTAGGACAGCCGATGCAGTCAAATGAAAAAAAGGGATGATGAGTATAAATTTTGAATAGAAATCTTTGATTGTATGATGGAATCTGTGCGGTTCCGCAAGGACAGTGGGCAACAATGGCGTGCCAACGCGCATGCGCGAGGAACGCTCAACAGGTGCGCGGAGGTGGCAGCGCGGCGCCGCAGTTGCCGTGAGGCGCGCCATGCGTGAGCGTCAGAAGTGCGCGAGTGTCCGATTCCCAGCCCCAGCCCCAGCCTGACAGACATGAAGTCCACGGTCGCACACTGCGTCGCAGTCGCGGTTCTTAGCTGCTGCGTCTCTCTCTCAGCCCAGCAAGGTAAACTAATTCAAAACCATCACTCTCAAAAGTCATAATACTTGCGAGGGAACGTTAGGCAAATTACACGTGTGTAATTTAAATTTGACACCGTACTGGTCGCTAAATATCCTTCATATGGAGCACGGAAGTTTTTCAGTTTGGTATTTTCGCCCCGTTATTTTTACCATGGCGACGTCAAGTTTCAGCGATGGCAAACTCCAATATCTCTGGAGCTTATATACGATGCATACAATTATAATTACATTCAGTGTTCTTTGCAAAACACAAATAATGTATTGTGCACAAACGGTGTACCCTACGGATTATTCACAGTTCTGTAAATTATGGAATAATATATTTTTTTTCTTCAAGAACCGCTCAAAAGTAACTGTTCATACTGTCCTTGATGACTGTTCGGGCTATAGTATTATTGGAATGTGGATGTTGTTAATTTCGGACACGCCCGGAAACATCGAAATCTTCGTGTGTACTATTCAATGGTTTTTAATGTGAAACTTTCTTGTTTCTCTAAATTAGTTGCGATGCTTCTCGGAGCCACCTGCCCTCCAAATAACTTGACTTTTATATGTTATTAATCTGAGAAATATCCCAGTGCCAATGCTTCGTCATTTCCAAGCGTGTGCTCTATAAAATTGGTGTGGTGGTCACCTCGTATCACGCAGGGCCCCGGAAACGTGGGTGTGTCTAAAGCAAATCTAACAGTTCTACCGAGGAATTAACACCCCAGTACGAAAATTTAATAGAATGTATTACCGTCAAATACAAGAAAGTTGTGTGCGTAGCAAGCCTCTCCTTGGAGCACCGTTATGCCGGAATCGAAAGTGAGTCCGCACAGCCACTTTTGCTGTTCTTTGTGGGGGCCGTACAAGGATGTAAGGCTTCATGGAAGCTGAGTCCGCGGGAGGACCAACTCAGCTGATTAAAGAACCATGCGTTGATAGTTGATCAGCTGATGTTGGATATCTCTCACTTCAACACAGACGTATTCTCATGACCAATCTTGGAAAATTGCTGAGGCAGGATAAGACGTGACATGAATAATCCATACTGACTTCATTTTCTGTTTAAATCCCTAAACATGTAAGACTCCACCTTCAGCAGTCTGAGACGATGTCACTGTCTCGTGGATTCTTGATTATTGAAACCAGCCAATGAAAGAAAATGTTAAAATTATTTTTAAGCCGTGATTTTATTTTACGAAAATTTTGTAAATTATACAACGATTTGGTATAATCGTTACCGAACTTTATAGCTTGTAGTAATACGAAAGATAGCCATATAAAGAAAAAAGAAGTGATGATATAGCATTGTTCCTTTCTTCATTCTCTAGGCTCTTGTGTTTTTTAGTTTTCTTAGCACCTGAATAAAAGAATAAGGCTTCCAGAAGAAAAGTTTTGTGGTATTTATAGCATCACTTATTTTGTCTGTATTTGGCTGTTTCTTATTATTAATTTTCATAACAGACGTAAATATTCATTTTTACAGATTTTATTTAAATGTACGGTCATTTTATGTTTAAATAAAATATTAAAGACACTAAATTTATTAATGAAAATATAGTTGCTGACAGACGTATTAAGCAGCTGATAGTAAACTTGTAATAATTATAAATAGCAGGAGAACATTTAGTGTCAATTGACGGATTTGTTTTACATATTCATGCAAACGCTATATTGAAAATCTCTTGATAACAATAATAAAAAAAACAGTTAACTCTTGAGTTGCTCTCAAATGAATTTATTGCATGATGCTGATGAATGTAATTATATAAATGAAGAAATTTATGGTAAATATGAATTTTCATCAAATCCTGCAACAAATTGCGTTTTCACCCTTAATTTATAATTCGAAACACTTTCTCTATATTTCTGATATAACAATGCCGGAAAAACGTTATAAGTTTTTATTACAGTAACACACGAACATCAGAATTTATAGTATTTTAACACCGACTGTATATTACATTTGAAGTCTCGTATATAATATAATACAATTGAGGTCTTAATTTTCATTGAAATCATTAAAAAATTCGTGTAAGGTCGTGAACGTAATTTTAGGTAAATGATAATGTAAAACAATTTAAATATATCAGCCGGATCTTTACTTTATACATGGTTCTCCAAAGCAAATCCGCTAATCACTGATTGCTGAATGATGAAGCAACAATTAAATAATTCATATTCATACATTATTAGAACACATAAAACGTAAGCACGATATTTTGTGTAAATATTTGTGAATAAATAATTTGGTTATCTCAGAGATGTTTATTTTAATATTTTTAATATCCAGAATTACGTGTATAATGTGTAGATATTATATTATCTTCCCCTTTATAATACTTAGTGAGTGAGGTGTTTGCGTTATATATTTTTCTAATTTAATAGTATATTTGTTACATTAATTATATGCTTGTTTTGAAATATAATAAAAGTATATGAAAATTAACCTTTATGCCTGCCAATGGTTTAAAATTTCATAGATACAATATATCCATTTGTTATAAATTTTAACATTTCGTGTTATATTTTGACATATTCATCTGCTTGAGGCTGAAAGCTATTGTTAAAATTGATAACGAATGGATATATTTTATCTATGAAATTTTATACCATTGACAAGAATCAAGGTTAATTTTAATACGAATTTTCACTTCTTTTTGTGGGGGTGTGGATGGGGATTGGATATAATAAAAGATAGAATAACCACATGCCAGATAAAATTAAGTGATGATATAAATACCATAGAACAATTCTGCAAGCTTTGTTCCTTTCTTCAGGTGCTTAAAAAGTACATTAGTCAGGAGTGACACTACCGCAAAATACATATGACAAACTGAGAAAAGTTCTTGAATTTTTTAAGCACTCGGTGTAAGGAACAAAGTTTCAAGAAACGTTGTTTGGCATTTTTATCATCACTTCATTTTGTCTGTCGTTTGACTATTTCATGTTTTAATTATATGTAGTGCGGTTGTTTTGTGTTTATTATGGAAATGTTTGAACTTTCATGTGCTTACATTCTTTTCTTTTCTCAAATGAGGTTGAAACAGACTGCTAAATTATTAATCTAATACACACTTGTTCTTCTGTTGAACGTAGTATTTTTTTAAAGAAAATAATAAAGATCGTTCGAATTATCCTCAGAATTTATAGGCTATAACTAAAATTTACAAGAGGTTATATTTTCGGCAATTATACGAAATTTTTTGTTTATTATAATATGAATTTCCAGAGTTTTCAAATAGGCCTAGGAGCTTTTCGAATGATCGTTTCGCTTGTGTGCAAATTTTCTTGTTTCGTAACTGTAGTTTGTTTAAACAGTTGTACAGTTATGGTTTATTTAGAAATTTCTTGAGCAGCTTAAAGTTGGTAATCCTTCCTATGCCTTAGTTACGTTTACGACCCATCCCCTCCCCACAAATACGGAAGTAATGGTTCGATCACCCTATGCGGAACTTGAATGTAATTAACTAGACATCGTACAGTATTATTTAACTTACCTAATGTAAACAGAGTAAGCGCTGTTTCCAAATATCTCCAGTGAAAGCGGCGACTTTGAAGCATAACCATAAAAAAATACGGAATTTCTTCCTTTACAATATAAATTAGTACTGTCAGTAAACTTTATTAACACGTTAAAATAAGTAGTCTGCCTAACATGAAATTTAAACCAAGTTATTTAAACTACTTATCGAAATATTATTGTAGTTCTGTTTCTAAAGGATACAATATGAGAATGCCAGACTCGGGACGAGCATTAAATCAATGCACATAAATTCAAATATCAGTGAGTGTGGAAACAAAACAAACTCTACTCTGATTCCGCGTTTACTTGCCTCATAAAGGGAAATGCTTTCGTAAATTGATTACAGACGTAAAAAAATTGTATTAATATATGCTATTATTTCAAAATTTGCTTAACGAACATGGGTCCTGTCCTAGTATGGCCGTGTTAATATTAGCTTAATTAATGCACTGTATTTACTTTTTTGTTTTGATAATTGCGTTTAATTTCAATTTTTGTTTGTAAGCGACTGTCTACCAAGATTAAAAAACAACATATTTTAAAAAGAATCATTAAAATGAGAAAAGTATGTAATAAAACATTTTACTCAACTACTTCTCATAAGAAGACATACTTATACTGAATATTAAAAATGGAAGTAAAATGCGTTTATAGAATTAAGACTTTGAATATTAACAGCTCGAATAATTAAAAAGTATTCCTCCTGTTTGCCTTATAGTGGCAGGTGTATAGGTGGTTTCCAGTCAGTAGATGTAAAACGTGTAAGAGCGTTAATAGTGATGAGTGTGATTTGTAAAATGTATACAAAAATTATTTAAATTGAAACGATATAAACTGTGAAGTCAGCCGCACTATCAAGCCAGATTCATAATAATATTTTGCATACGGTTATTTGCTATATTCACAGTCTAATTTATGTTTGTTGTTAATTATTATTATTAATTTATGTTCATGTAGGCCGTTGTTGTTATCATTCTGTTTACTTACTTTAAATATAAAAAATAACGCAAACCACAAATTGACCTGTCAGTCATCAATAATGATGATCCTTTTGTTTCACGATGTACAAACACAGAAAATAAACGTCTTAATGCAACACTCTATGTTGTTGTTAAAAATGTTTACAGAGTAAACGCTTGCTAGTAGGTCTTCACGATGAGTGTGAAGATAGGCCGCGAACAATTATCCCGTGATACGGACAGCAGGTCGACGGCAAAACAAAAAACAACCTGTTGCGGGAAGCTGTGTCGTAAGAGACGCACGGTTTCTCTGACCTGCTTCAAGGCAACGCCCGCGGCGAACAGCGTACAGCCATTACTTTCCAAAAGCGTTCGCTCCCACATTTCAATTACTCAAAAATACTCTCTCTCAATGTATTAGGGGGAAAAAAATGTTTCAAAAACTTAATAACCCCATCATAACATTTTTCCTTCACTAAAATCGATTTTCTACCAAAAATACACAGCGGTCTTTATTTTTTCGCAGTAACATTAAATAAACAGATACCACACGCAAAAGTAATGTCCAGCCATATTGTAGGCGATTAAAACAAAATGGTAACTACGCATAAAAATTGATTTGTAAACTAAGGAAATTTTTAAAAGTATGTAAGAAATTGACCAGAACGACCACGTCGACTTTTACTTATTTCTTCTGTTGACAGTTGTTCTCAGATCGTTTCCACAGGAATTCAAAAATAAAATTCAGTGCTTGAAATGCCGTTATATAATTTCATTTGTCTCTCACCTTCCAATTATACTTATCTTTGAGTGTTCAGTTCATAATTACGAACATAGATAAATTATTGGTAGTGCTCAGACAAGACGATAAAATCCTACCTATTTATTGGTAAATACACATTCATCACAGAACCTCTTATTTCGTAGGTCAAACGACTACATATATAACTGTGTGTATACGCGCAACTAAACAATCCATTAAAATTGAGATAAGTCGAAGGTAATTATTGTTCGTTGTTATTTAAACGTTTTTGTAATAAAACGACTCAACAAAATCCCTTTGAAAAATAAATATTTTTTTAGTGTCTTCTTATTGTTTCCGCATAACGATAGAGTTTCGAAGGAGAAGACAAACATGTACAGAGAAAATTAAATTCTCCAGAAACGCCTTGCACCCTCTTTTCTGGACAGACCATGGGAAACCTACGGGAATCCAAACTCCTCGATATTTTAAAATCTCGCGACAGTAACAAGCTCCTTGTGATAAAATTATAGGGTCAGTCTCGAAGAAAGAAGCAACACATATCGAATCCAGAATTTATGAAACAAATGGATTAGAGTAAATATTAACAGCCACAGCCAATGTCTCGTAAGTCTATAAATTGTATGCCTAGTTTTCGGACTCACCGGGAAATTGTGAAAAATTGACCGTCAAATGATGTATTCAAAGGTTCATGAAGATTTTATCTATGAAGACATGGGGATGCTTTTCTTTTCTTTTTTCCATTTATAAGTGAGATTCCGAAAAAAAGATAATCGGAATCACTAAATTCCAAAATTCGTTCAACACTACTGTTGTTTTTTAATGTGTATTTGTATATAATAGCACATAAACATACACTAAACGAATGGCGATAGGGGCTTGGATGAGTCAATGAATTGAATTAATTAGCTGAAGCCGACACGAAGCGCACGTGCTGTTGACAGCGAAAGTGCAACAGCTTTCTCCAGGCAGCGCGGGCTTCTGCTCCGTACTAGCGTTAAAGTCTCCACTCTCTCCAGAGTAGTATGCTGTAATTTTGTTACACAGTTTATTAAATTTAATAATTAAGCATTTGATTATTCTCATACTCTTTTCTTTCATTTAAAATATAATGTGTGACAAGTAAATAAATCGGAATAAAATGTAATAAATACGTGTTAGTAGTACATGGGAACTGTTAATGGCTTGTGGATTTTTTTGCCACCGTTGATTTTCCAGTTTCACCATGTTGTTGGAAATAACACCAGAATTAGCCACTATATTTTCGTAGGCACATTAGAAATAATTCTATATATAATCAGTGTGTGTGAGATGGAATAATTTATAATGAACGAGTATTGATTATTTTGATCATAAAAACATCATATTGTCCGTGACTGGAACCATAGAGTCCAAAATAGTCGCTCAGAGTATTTAGGCATCATTCCAAAGATTATTTTAGATATTATATCATAAATCTTCGAGATTTTTTACGATTATTTTTTAGTCTTTTTCTTTTTTTAATTATTCTCATAACTAAGCCTTTTGAATTTTGCTGACTTAGGATATTTACTTATTAGGCATTTAGGTAATAAATTGTGCGCTACATCTACTTCCCCGTTTATCACATTACATATTAGTAATACGTAAGCTTTACATCTTTCTTGAGTATTTTCCAGTAAATTATTTAAAATTGTTGTACCAAAGGTTTTTCTTTCACTTCTAAACTTAATTTTTCGTTAAACACTTCATAAGACGATGTTCACACGTGTAACACTCAGAAATAACTAAACAGCAGGTGATCTTTATTTTGAACATTGGCATCGCGGAAGACCCTGGAAGATTCGCACTTGTTTGGCGATTAATTTTTATTCGGAAGAGAACAATAACTACCATATGCGAATGAAAATAAAATCCAGCCACGGCAACAAATAAGTTGCGCTGTGTCTGTTAATCGCTAACATTATTGTACTATCACATGTACATATAACTAAAAACACAAGAGACTGGAGCGACACAACCGCAAAACATTGTGATGTTTTTTGTTTTCTTAGCACCTGCAGAAAGGAACAAGGTTTCCAGAAACGTTGTATAGTATTTATATCATCACTTGTTTTGTCTGTATTTGGCTATTTTTCTTATCATTAATCTTGTGGATGAGTTCATAGTTCCTCTCATTGGCATTTCCTCAGCTGAAAATATTAAACGTACATTATTCTTAAGAAATTACTCACTTCAGAGTAATAGAGTGTAAACTATTAGACCTAAAGATGATAGTATTTTATATTCATGAACATGTGGTTTAAACATAAGGAATTTAGCAGTGCGATGGCTCATTATTGAAGATTTTCTTAAGCTCTGTTATTCTTTTCTTGCAATACTCGAAGTATATTTAGTTTTGAATGCTTATTCTTACAGAAAATTTTTAACTCTAAATAATGCGATTATGAATTTATTTTTCATTGTATATAATTAAAAATTTACGCATTAACCGTGTAACATACAAACTAATTTATTTGTCATTTAATGATAACTTTTTTACACATTTAATTTAGTTTGCTAGCATTGATTCTTTACGGTACATTATACGATAGACACATTTTTGACGGTGTCTTTATGGTCGACATTTCTTTTTTAACAATGTCTAATAATTTTTTTATATCAACGGTACCTTAGATACATCAATGATGTTAATATTTTCTGTTTTATTTTATTTTGTGAATTACTAACGTAATATATTATACGAGTTCCTGGTCTAAAAATTAAAATTGGTATCGTGCAACAAAAGTTCAGTTACAGCGAGAGATTGATATTTTCATATTTTTATAATTTCGTTTGATGAGGGAATCAGTAAATATTATTAGCCCTCGTCGATGTTTTAAGTACTAGTGTAACGTCAAAAAGCTTTCGCGTATTTTTTTAGCTCGCTCTCCGTAAATATAGCGCGAGGTAAACAGTTTGAAGTGTATATGATATTAATGCACTGGCGAGGCTTCATTAAAGTACTCTGATATATTAATTTATAATTTTATTTTACGAGACAAGGAATTTCGGATAGTAAGAATAAAAGTTATATTACCTTTTAATTCTTCATTATTATTTGGTACCACAGCTTGGATGATGCACGTTGAATTTAAATGGGGGCAAGTCGTCATAGGAGTGTGTGTGAGAGAGTATCTGCTCTACTTTGGTGAGACAATGCGTGCCAATTACCGACGCTGCATTTGGCGTGGCCGGAACCAGGTCGATCACGAAGGTAATTCTAATGCAGGCCTCTGACAAGGAACGTGTCGCACCTGTTCTATATAACCATTATGGACGCTTATGCTCAAAATAAACTCTCTCCATTTCAAAATGTGCGAAGTTATTTATAACTAGAACAGAAGAACCATTTAAAATACTTTCGTAATTCAGTTAACGAAATAACGGCTCTTAATCATATTAAGATTAAATCATTGAAAACGGCATGACAATGTAATGTAGATGAATAAGTTCAGCTTTAACATTTGTTACTGTCGCGAAGGATTGAAGGGTTAAGAATGTTGGAAACTAATCTGAAATTACTTGAGAATGGACATTGTTTCAATAGCCACACGCGATACCATAAAATATTATTATACTATTTTTAGTATAATGTTTAGTATAACATTTAAGGAGAAATAAAAATTTAATATTAAGTATAGCTTGATGTAAAAAACAGACTTAATAAATATGTGTGCTTAGTGAGGTAGAGGTCAGAGAACTTATTTTTTAATACGAATACAAGAGACAAATAATCAGTATTTATGTAAATAATGTAACACAATTACGCTATTTCTTTTTTCAAGTATTATTAGTGACTTGCAAAATTATATTCAGTCAAGTGATTTTGAGGAAAGTAATTATTCTATAGCTATGAATACAGAAGTGCAGTGCAGGAAATAGTTTCACGTTCAATCTCACAAATGTTTTACACTGACAGCACTTACTGCAACCCACCTGTTGCTCTGTGCATAGCAGTTAATCGTGGGGAGCTGACGTGGAAAATCTGGCTTCATGTAGGATCTACCTAGAGGGCCTTGTAGATGTTATCTCACGATCCTAGAAATGTCCAATCGCATCAAAATAAAATTGTTCTTTATAGATTCAAATTAGAGGATAATGTTGGTGTTACTTTGAAGATGCATAAATAAATAAATAAAAACACATCAATCCAGGTAGGATATATATTCGAGTGTAAATATCCAATAAATGTAAAGCAAAAAAATTTGACATCAATTCCATAAATTGAATGTACGCAACTTCTTTTGACGAATAAGTGGAGTCTTAACGTCTGCTGTACACTCGCCGAGGCGCTCGTCGAGGCCCTCTACGAGACTTTCTCCGAATGCTTGTATATGCTCAGAAAGTCTCGTACAATGTACTTCTGTCAACGAGAACATATGAAAACAATGCTACCGCTACAGCGGCCTTTTGTGAAAATGCGAATTTTAAATATGTGTACATTTACGATAAAAAAGATTAGGAACCCTTGGACGCCAAGGAGATGGTGGATGACATCAGTTAATCTATCTAGAACCAGGGTATGTATTAATGATAAAAAAATAATTTGCAAACCTTACCTCAATTTTTTTACGTGGTTTATCCACAAAATTATTAAACCTTAAACGTAAAAAGAGAAAGAAACGTAGTCGTGTATTTAATTTTTTGTTAATAACTATACTTTTCTGATTCAAGGCCGTATATTTATCTATGCAAGATTTGCTGTCTTCTTAATTTTTAAACAACATTTCCTCCAAATTCAATAGTAAATTCATTGCTCCGCTCCATTATGAAAATTTTTTCAGCCACACTCTTCATTTCAGAAACTATAATTTCACAAAAATAATTACGTTTATAAACAAAAAGTTACACAAACCAACCCAGCAAATCCGTTAGTATGCAAGGAACACTTGTGGCGCCTCGCCTCATGTCCCTTTGACTCTGGCTATAAAACCGCCTCCGACCCCAGCTTTGGCGACGTGAGGTAAGACAACGTCACCTGTAATATTTTGAAGTAAGGTAAAATGCCACGTCTGAGTAATGCCAAGTCTTCCTGTTGTGACGTCACTTAACCCTGTTGAGGCCTAAGATGTTGGGCGAGGTAGACCCAGGATACCATGAACACACTCGCCTCGCCGAGTGTGCATACCGGGTATAATAATGCTTCATGACTCGGTTCAAATATTGAGATTTTGATAAAAATTTAGTGTAATGTATGAATGTATTTATGTAATATACAAATGAGCAGTTTGTTCAGTGGTTTGAAAGTTACACTTCCGTTAATCAGCCTAAACTGTTAAATATAATCATTTAAAAGAAAATTTGACTGATTACAAAAGTCTTTAAATTTGAGGACATTCGATTGTGTTTAATTTACATTCCGGACGAATATTGAGATAATTAGAAGACAGCGTTTTTTTTTTTTGGTAACCAGCTACATGAGGGGAATCCACATAGTGGTAACTCCCCTTTTATAGCATAGGAAGGGATTTGAAAGGGGGGATGCGGAAGGGTATAGGAAGGTAGCCAAGGGTTAACTAGGGCCCCCGGGCTATAGTTTAAGGATCCTACCCGGCATTCGCTTAAAAGTAATGCAGGGAAAACCCTAGAAAAACCTGCATCAGGTAGGTCGGGTATTGGGTACTTGTCCCACTCCCTTCCGATAGCGGGAGAAGAGTTTGCTGTGGGGACGCAGCATTCCCTTCTCCGTACCTCGACCAGTTTAGGAGGCAGCTAGCCGACTGTTCCAATGGGAACAGAGATTAACTCTTACCATATGCCCAAGGTCTGTGACCCCGGAACATACACTTCTCAAAACAGGCCGAGGTGCCTCGGCTTGTGGGAACCTTAGTTCAAAAACGGAGAGAGGAAAAGGCATCCCCAAAGTTAGCCTCTTCCTGTCACTCCTACAAGGTTCTACCTGCGAGAAAACATCCCTCGCAGGTACTGCCTGCGAGAGAATAGCCCTCGCAGACAGCTGTCCGCTCAAGAAGACAGCGTCATATTAAGCTCTAAATGTATAATTGTTCAGTGAAAATATGTAGCGGGTGCAAAATTACTGTTTATTTTATGTAGGAAGTATATATTTTTTTCTTATTAAGCCTTCGAGCGACTGAGCGCAGCCAAGGGAGAAATTTTTCTGGGTTAACGTGTATAATAAATGTGATCAATGAACTAAAAATACTGGCTGATAGAGTTAGTGGTAGATATGACAGGCAGAAGTAAATCAGTGGAGTCTATATAACCAGCAGCACTGGAGATAAATGGGTTCTCCTGAAGGTTGATGTGAATGTAGGAGTGAGTTTCATGTCTATCGACTGAGTCATTTGGGCCAAAAGGGAAAAACCGGAATCAAGGTGACGGAACAGAGACCTTCAAGGAAGAGTTTCAGTTTACAACACTGTTCTTTCGCCCTATATAATTCATATCATAAATTGAATCAAAGTACTTATATTCTTCCTTACACAACATTACAATAGATAATTACTTATTGGTATACATTTTTCTATCTGTTTTTGTTGCTGCGCTTGATGCGTGTTTCACTGTCTTTTTAAATTTTTCGTCTCATCTAGCCATTGGGTTTCGTCGCCATAATCACTTCTAAATTATAAAAAAATGAAGGTACAGCATCTCTCTATCTCTCTTGCTCGTCTGTCGCACACAGGTCTGAAGTATTTCTCTGAGAATTTTTGAATAAAGACTTACGCTCAAAACTAATATTTCAATTCCCAACTAATGTTTGATAATTTTCGTGTTCAGTGTATAATTGATTTCAAGTGAAATTAAAGTGTTTTTATGCTATAATAGCATGCTTGACTAACATTGTCTTCCGGGTATTTTCATGCTTTAGTTTTAGCTTTCTTTGTTTGTGTGTTCAGACTCTGTGACTTTCCCTGGCTTGGAGAGAAATTGTGCTCGTCCCTAGACTGATCATTAAGCCGTTTGTGAAATGTCGCTACACGCAAAGGAACACATATAAGTGAAAATTTCTGGTTTTACGAAGCTGATACAGATGCTAAGGAAAGCGGTCAGACGTTGAAAAAAAGAATATTATTATTGCAACTATTGAAATTCGGTTATGAATGTATGTTTATTTGACTTTCGTAAAGCCGATAAGCATTTGAAACAGGATATGATTGTTATTCGTGATTAGTGTGGTGCGTTGACCGGCAGAGACGATGTGGTCTCCGGCTCCGAGGCACGTAGAGGGCGAAAGTGAGCGGCCAAGAACCAGTTCCTGCAAATGCCAAGCCGCAGCCATTAGCCGTAACTGCGACTGCGGCTACGGCTTTCCTATGTTCTCCACAGCCTTAACGAGCGGATTCACTATTTTAGGAAATAAGGAAACGTAAAACTTTCAGTTTTAGAAAATTCAAGAAAACATTGATGCAAAATTTTCATTTTCTTTACATATTATTATTTCTATTGTTTTAATTAAAGTTCTCTGTCGCTCTCGAGCCCATAACTTCAATAATTGTCAAATAATTATTTCATATTTTTTCTCACTTCTTGCTGTAATATGGATACCCTTTCATCATGTTTTTAGGAACTATAACGAGACAATATAAAAATTCTGCCTTATAAAAATTTAATTTAATTTAATCAAATTTTTATTAACTAGGAAAAACATATGTATCTTCTTTTCCTTTATGAAATCGAGCTATACAATGGAAAATATTCGCAACATCGTTCTCTCATAGAAAAAGAAACACATCAATATTAAGAAAACACGAGGCATTTTAAAAGAATTGAATGCAAAATGTTAAAATAAATGGTATCCAGCGTAGCGAGATCTGAAATTATTATGATTAATATGAAAAAGCATCTGAACTCCATTTCTGTGATAATATGTTTTAAAATTGGCAACACGGATTTTTAAGATTTTTAACTATTATTGTTTTCGAGCATTGTAATTAAAATACTGATACTGTCCTTCAGTATTATTTTGTATATCTCTATTGAAATATTTGTGCATATATTAAGAAAACATTGAAGCCCAATTTACATCTTCTTTCCATATTATTATTAGTTTTATTTTAATATAATCACAATTAGAATCTTATTCTAACTTCAGCCACTCCAATAACTGTCAAATAATTCTTTCATATTTTCTTTTCTCTTCATGCGGTAATTTGGATTCCCTTTCATAATGTTATTAATTGAGGAACTATAATCAGATAATATAAAAACTCGGCCGAATAAAAAGATTAATTGAAGCAAATTTTTATTAACTAGGATAAACATGTATGTACTTTTCCCTTATGAAATCGAACAATATAGTGGAAAAATGTTTCACAACACCTATTTTATGTTGTTTGTTAGGACTGAATTTCCATTGGTTTTCACAAAAAATGAAACTTGCGTATGTGCTATTATGAAGTGATTTATTGACTGTTATAAATGCAGCTTTCAACAATATAAAAAACAGAAGACGGACTGAGACAAAACATAAAAAACTTTCCAAAGGATACCTTGTGCTACATATGTGCTACACCACACAGATATATCAAGGCGTGATTACAATAAGTAATTAACAACACCGTTCTCTCATAGAAAAACAAACAAATAAATATTAAGAAGACATGAGAATTGAAAAAAAAAGTGAAACTAAATTATATCCAGCGTAGCGAAATCTGACATTATTATGGCTCCGGCTTCTTATGAAAAAACATCAGCACTTCATTTCTGTGAGAATATTTTTTTAAATTGGCAACAAGGATTTTTATCTGATTGAAATGAAAGTATTGACACTTAACTTTAGTATTATTTTGTAGATTTCCATTTAAATATTTATTAAAATTGACTTTAATTTATTATTCTTTAGTTTGCTTGTTCAATATGTTTTATGGTGCGCAGGCCCGGTGATAGGATTCTCGGGCCCCTGAGAAACTGAAGGATCCGGACCCCTAAATCCCAGCACACCTAACCCTCAATTTAGACCAGAACTGGGACCTTGCAGTTCATTTTATAACCAAGACTTACCTGATTATCATTTTTTTCTGCAGAAGTTTTTGGTATTTAACTCTTTAATTGATTAAATTAATTTAAATTTTTTTGGGCCCGAGTCCCCTTGGGACCGCTGGGCATTTGCCCCTCTGTCCGCACTTGTCGCCGGCCCTGATGTGGGAAGAATCAGGTTATGGTTTCAATATCGCCTCATTTCCCTCATTTCACGTTTCTGGCTTTAATATACGCTTGTTTAGTGAAATAAAACTATCGGTAAATATTCAGATCGTACTTTGATCACGGGATTCCCATAAAATAGATCGTATCGCAGCGCTGATCACGCACACCATTGGAATTAATTGCATTTCAACTAACAAATCTCATCTAGGACGGAATGAAATTCCTCGCGTTTTTGCTGAAGAGCGATCAATCATCGAACGGCGACTAAGTGATGGAACCCAGACCCGTAATCGAGCTGCACCAACAATATACAATTTGTTACTCTATTAAATTCTTTGTGCGTTATTGCATGAGTTTCGTCATCAGCAGGCACCCAGAGAACGATACTTCGTGAGATTGGGAAGAATTATAATCACAAATTAATCCTTGCATAAAGATTGCTAAATTTGTGGGCCTTAATAATTTCAATACTCTGAAATATTTACAATATTAATTCAGAATAATTTTTAACAATAACTAAACTAAATAATCATTTATTATCAGGTATAACAATATATTAGGATTGTTTTGCTTTCATAATTAACTAATTGCTCTACTTGTTGATCCTGATGTTTCTTTTCTCAATTTAATTTCAATCCCTGCTAACTTACTGTACTTAGTAATTGTATTAATTTTTGTAATTCCTTCGCAGTTCAAAGAGAAGAGATGTCCGCGAATTGCAGGATTAATTACTTGGTTGCAATAATTTGTTCTGTCCTCACTCTTGAATCCTGCCCGACTTGCTTTCACAGTTATTTTTGTAGTATTCCTTATATTCGAATTTGTATATTACTACAATCACGCGGTACGTATGTATATATAAAGGTCGAACGTGTATTTGTGACATGGTTCCAAATAATGTATTCATCTATGTAGCGATTGCTCTCAAATTATGCACGAATATTATGAAGCAGGCAAAGTAAAGCTAAGGGAGATACGTTTGAGTTAATAATAAGATATTAAAAATGAGCAAGATTGGTGTCAAAAGTATAGTTTTGGGATTGTTTAGTTGATTGGTGACAATCCTGATGTCCTAGTCAAGGTTTATTCTGTGTGGCCATCATAGGAAACAGGCAACGTGACACAGTTTTTAAGACTTTGTATTCAACGAAAGTAACAGATCTCACTTTGAACTTTAAGGTATTGTAATTTTCAATGAAACTTTCGTTATCGATCATAAGAAGCAACGTGGGCAGTGTAATAATTACAGTGGAATGGATTTGAGATCGCCATGCTTCTATCATAAATAACTTAATTTGTTTTGGTCAAAAGAGCGTTCATCTAATTATTTAATTATTCTCATTTCGGCGGTTGTTGTGGTCTTCTCCTACCTATCCATCTGCCAATGCATCTCTCATTTGAAACCATCTGCAGCACAGTATGCATAAACTACGCGCTTCCTATTTGCAAGGGAAAATCCTGGAAGAGGGTGTTGAACGAAGTCTCTGTACACAGGGCCTTTAACATGTTTCCAAAGAACATAACGTCTTTTACTTATAACTCAAAAACGGCAGGGAGACGTTTCGGTAAAATGGTTTTTCTTTCCCTATTCTGAAACTAGAAAGTATAGACGCGAATAAATAGAGGAAGATTTCAAGTAGGATTGACTCATTTGCTTCTGTGTCATAAATTTGACTTCCTTGCGTGTTTTCGGCTAATGAAAGCGACAAGCCTGCTAAGAAATTTTTCTGTTCATTTCAAGTTTATAACAGACTTATTTTCCTTTTTCATGGCTATGTTTATTTTTAAATGACCATATGAGTTCGTAATATACCGAATTGCTGCCTCTACTTTCTTGCCTATCATTCTTTAGGCTCACCACTTGATTTTTAACCCCGGTGGCTGTTTATTTCGTAACTACCTGTGCACACCTTCCGCAATATAATCGAACATCGCCTGTGACCCAATAACGAGCATTGTCTGTGACGAGGGAGCGACCCGGAACGCCTTTCTAGCGTGCGGCTCTCCTGTGGCTGCGGATTCCGCAGGATATGGCAAGAAATCTGTTGAGGGAAAGTAGAGCGCCTCCTTCACACGCCGTACCGTAGTTGTAGCAAGAATTCCTTATAAGTCAACCTAACGCCCTTCCATTGTTCCTTAAATTTACGTCTATACAGTTTAACCAAAACTGCCCTCCTCGTTTCATCTCATGCTTGGGCGACCGCATTCACATAGTATTGTTTTTTATATTGTAACGTGTATAAACGCACACTCCTTCAAATTTTATTATATTATTACGATTTCCAGCCGCAGTTAGTTACCGCAGTCTGCCGTAAGAGCAACGGCCGTAAAAATGATCTGATCAAGGAATCCTATGAGAGGATTCTCTCGCAGATGAACCTTCCCAGAGAGCTCTGGAGTAGGCTACCTTTGGGGATGCCTTCACAGAAAAGGAAGCCTGCGAGAGGATTTCTCGCAGGTGAACCTTCCCAGAGAGCTCTGGCGGGGGCTACCTTTGGAGATGCTCTCACTTCTCTCTGGTTTTTTTGAACTAAGGTTCCCACATGCCGAGGCACCTCGGTCTGTTTTGAGAGGTGTATGTTCCGGGGTCGCAGACCTTGGGCATACGGCAAGAGTTGTCCGCTATTCCTATTGGAATAGTCGGCCAGCTGCCTCCTAAACAGGCCAAGGCATGGCGAGGGGTAAGCTGCGTCCCCACAGCAAACTCCTCTCCCGCTATCGGAAGGGCGTGGGACAAGTACCCAATGCCCGACCTACCCGATGCAGGTTTTTCTAAGGTTTTCCCTGCATTCCTTTAGGCGAATGCCGGGTAGGATCCTTAAAATATAGCCCGGGGGCCCTAGTTAACCCTTGGCTACCTTCCTCTACCCTTCCGCATCCCCCCTTTCAAATCCCTTCCTATGCTATTAAAGGGGAGTTGCCCTAAGTGGATTACCCTCATGTAGCCTATTGCCCTAAAAAAAAAAAAAAAGATGCCTTCACATCTCTCTGGTTTTTTGAACTAAGGTTCTCACATGCCGGTCTGTTTTGAGAGGTGTATGTTCCGGGGTCGCAGACCTCGGGCATACGGTAAGAGTTGTCCGCTATTCCTATTGGAATAGTCGGACATCTGTCGCTTAAACTCGTCAATGCACGGCGAGAGGAAAGCTGCGACCCCACAGCAAACACCTCTCCCGCCATCGGAAGGGCGTAGGACAAGTAACAATGCCCGACGTACCTGATGCAGGTTTTTCTAGCGTTTTCTCTTCATCACTTTGAGGCGAATTGCCGGGTAGGATCCTTAAACCATAGCCCGGGGGCCCTAGTTAACCCTTTGCTACCTTCCTCTGCCTTTCCGCATCCCCCTCCTTCACTCCTTTTCCTATGCTATAAGAGGGGAGTTACAACTATGTGGTTTACCCTATAAATAGCCTGTCTACACCTACAAAAAATCCTCTTCAATGAATGGTGTGCAAGGGCTGTTTTCTCGCAGGCAGAACCTTCTGGGAGAGACGGAGGGGGCTACCTTTGGGGATGCCTTTTCCTCTCTCCGTTTTTGAACTAAGGTTCCATCAAGCCGAGGCACCACGGTCTGTTTTGAGAGGTGTATGTTCCAGGGTTACAGACCTTGGGCATATGGTAAGAGTTAATCGCTGTTCCCATTGGAACAGTCGGCCAGCCGCCTCTGGTCGAGGCACGGAGAACGGAATGCTGCGTCCCCATGATAAACCCCTCTCCGCCACAGGAAGGGTGTGGGGCAAGTACCCAATGCTAGACTTACCTGATGCAGATTTTCTAGGATTTGTCCTGCATCAGTTTTAGGCGAATGCCGGATAGAATCCTTAAAATATAACCCGGGGGCCCCAATTAGCCCTTGGCTACCTTCCTCTACCCTTCCGCATTCCCCCTATCAAATCCCTTCCTATGCTGTTAAAGGGGAGTTGCCTCCGTGTGGATTACCCTCATGTAGCCTGTTACCCTAAATAAATTATTTTTTTAAGCGGCAAAGAGTATTGTTGAACAAAAAGTTTGTGGAGTATCTGGCGGGATTAGATGTAAATTAATGGTGGTGATTGTGAAGCAATAAGAGAGCTGTGTCTTCTTAGAAATAATAGAGAAGTGGAAGGTCAGTCGTGGTTTATTAAAGCATATGGAGCTGTCGCGGTTTGCAGACCTGATACTACGAGACTGTATTTTCAGACTAACTTTAGCTGTCGTATGCATTTCAACAACCACTGTTTATTTTGTATAATTGATTTTTTTTCCTGCCAAGCTAATGTTCATTAGTTAGGCCCACTATCCCCTGATCTATGTGACTGATCATTAACATAAAGTGTGACGAGTCGGAGACACTAAATAATTTAATTTAATTTATTTTCGTTTCTTTATTTAATTACATTTCTGTGTACATATACATATTATTGTAAAATATATAATTTAATGTTAATGTTTTAATTTTAGAATGTTTGAGATAAAAAAATTCCTAAATAAGTAAATCTTTACACTATTATACTATGAAGTGTACTATGGGTGGTGAAAGTTCTTTCACTGCGACTCTTAACGTACAGAAAGACAAAACCACTAAGTGAAAACATTCATGGTATGATCAACATACATTTAAAAGTAATGGTTTAACTATCATAAGCTCCGAGCCCTATACTCATATTTCCAAACGTAAGTTTGATGAGATAATTTATATATAATTCAAATAGGACTGTCTCTAGCCCAGATTCAACATACAAGAACGTGGCACTCTGCTAACCACTAACATAACTTCACTTTTCAAGATAATTGGTGAAGGATGTCTCACAACAAGTGTTGGTCTCCAAAGAATCTGCAAAGTTCCTATTTCGTCCCAGACAAAAAAGTTTTAATCTGAAAAAATACTCAGGGTGCCCCTGAGGTTTATAAATTTAGCGTTAAACCCCGAATTTACCCAGTCAGTTGCTAACAACTGGATTAGTCGACTCCCTGGAGTAGACTTTGCTTTTATACAGACGTTGAAAAACCCCATTAACGTCTGTACAAGTTTCTATACGCCGTTGGTATGACGTATTAAATACAGTTTATCCTAAACCAGTCAATATAATCATAAAGTATTTGTTAATTACTTAGGTTCATCAGAATCAACATTGAAACATATGATACGTTTCGGAGGCTCTCGAGCCCGATTTTGGCAAGAATTTTTCACATAGAAGTATTCTACTTTTAAAGTTGTTGACATTGGTGTTTAACCAATTGGTAAATACGATATCGGGAATTCATTTGTTTAGAATACAGAAAATCACACAGGAAGGATAAGAAAATACTGTTCGACTTCTGCGATTACTGAGAATAATAATAATCGTAACTTAGTTCTATTGGGCCACAGATCTAATTCCTATCCCTTTTCCCTGAAAATAATTTTTTTTAACTGTTGAAAAATAGGATTTCTCATCCCTCTTCGATAATTTATTTTATTATAGACTATCGAATACCGGATAATATGTTTTCCAACCAAAAGTTTTCGAGACCTCCGACTACAAACAAGTGACGGAAAACTGGTTTCAAGGCCAACTGAAAGCTGAGAATCTGTGACTATAAGGATTCATGACTAGCCTCTGAGACTTTCAATTATTCACGTGTATATTTTATTTATTATTACACAGAAGCCTTCCTATAACCTGAAATACGTAGGAAAGTTATTATTCAATCCGCTATTTTACATCCATAATTTGTGACCGACACACTACTAATTCTTAATCAAAATAGTGTTTAACAGACATTTGGTTTACTGTAATAATTTTTAGAGTCTGCATAATATTCAATTTTTATTTTATATCTGTTAAATAGGATACATGTGGTTTAATAAATGCAGCTTGAGCAGTACATGTTTAGATATTCTTTTCTATAATCTATATCACTGTCACAAGACTTGAAAATAATGATTATATATGTTTTTATTTATTTGTAAATAAATATTGTAGGTTTGCGTGAATGGGATCCGTTTCTACTTAATCTAATATCTAAGAAAGTTTAATAGTACCAGAATAGGAAAATTGCGTTAATTTATCATCGTTAAACGTCTATATTGAGCTATATCTTTATTAACGAAAGCGTTTCAATATTAAAGCAGAGATTTATTATACGACATACAGAAGGTTCAATTAAACTGATAAATTTTAGGGACGAAATTATAAATTATAAAAATAATCTGTCCTTTAATACAAACAACAATAAAATTTGATGCCCATCCAGTCAGAAATAAAATTAACGAAATTATTAGACAATTAATAATAAAACATTAATTATTAAAAAAATTAATTTATTAAAACACGTTTCGATTTTGGGTTAGAACCTCTTCAGTTTCATTTAAGCTCGGTCCTTTATATTTGACAGACAACAGTATTTTAATCTGTAATGCATATTTTTAAATAGTAATGAAGAGATTTAAGTGTTTTAGTGATGTTTTGGTTTTATTAAATATGTTCCCGATATTAGCGATCGAAGGCTTTCAGGTGAATCTGTTGCAAATACAATTCTAGGGTCTCAACCCGGCCCAATGGTTTGTTAAACAACAAAGTATCGACGGCAAGCTCCGCCATCGTCACCAGGTTGACTGTGATAGAAAATTCTTATAAACTGAAGAAGTTCTAATCCAAACATAAAAATATTTAATAAATTTATTTTTTCAAAAATTAATATTTTCTTATTAATTGCCTAATAATTTTATTTCTGACTTATTAGCCATCAAAACATAGTGACAATTGTAACATTGTTAGTTAATAAACCTTTTTTGACTGTTTGGCCAATATATTTATTTATTAAAGGTAATTATACCCTAAGTTGTTTCAATCGTTTCATTTCGCCAAGGGAGGAATTCCAAAAAAAACGTATGATTTATATTTTTATATAATATGTATTTGATTATTGATTATCGTGAATTTCTACCTAATGCTGTTTGATTTTCATTGCTTAAGCTCTCAGCCAGGTAAAGAATTAACTACAAAATATATGAACTAGGTATTTTTTTGGTATTATTTCAAACTTTGAAGTACAGTAACGTTAAATTGGTCTGTAATTTTGAATCTGGAAGAGGTGCGCCGATATGTAATTATATACTGAAACATGTATACCACGATTGAAATATAACTGAATCGCTTGACGAATACCTCTGGAACAGGAATCATTAGACGTTTAAATTATAGCTCAAAACGTATCTGAAACACTGATCTGCAAACTATAAGTTTTATCTCTGGAAGGATCTGTTCTTGTACAAAGCATTTAAAGGTACAATTAATTTGGCTACAGATTTATTGTTTTTTTTTGGAAGGCTGAATTACGAACAGGAATATGAGTCACGAAATAATTATATATAATCTATTTCTTTACAAAGTGATACATGTTACAATAATGACATATTCCTACATTTATCCTAACAATTTCACTTATAGTTATTGCATTATCAAAAGGTTTCAGGTGAGCAGTGGGTAAGGAGTAGAGGGGTGAGTAAGGTACGGTGTAAATAGCAATAGGTTTTCAGGGGCAGTTTAGGGGCCCAAAAACAGAGATTATTTTAGGAATTTTTGTCAAGTTGCTATTGCGATATGAAAACGAAATTGTGTGTTATTATTATGCAATATAGGGAAAGCGACGGAGTGCAGTATGGAGTCCACGACGCTTTTATTACTATGAGATCTGTGGCAAGCCTTTGGCGACTTCTCACTAGCTGACTCTAAACATGCTGGAAACAGTTATTTCATAAGCATTGAAGAATGATTACATCCTCCATACTTATAAGGAACGATGCATCTACCCTTTCCACGCTTGTCCTCAGTCTCTTCAGCAGACCACCATAGGAGAACAGAGGCAGTCGCCCCGCCGCTAGTACCCTGAGATGACACCACTAACCCAATTTGAACAAGAAAGCATACACCCCGTTTCATTTCATTTAAATAAATATTACTAATTAATAAAACCCCTTGTCGCCACCCGACGGTTTCACCTTTCTATATGTAATGAGCCATGGTGGGGAAGAATTGATGATGTCGCATGGTTGAGTGACTGTGAGAAGTAGGACGAGAGTAGCATGTGTATTATGTCTCAAGTATCAATGGGCAGGAGACGTCATGCAAGGTTACGTCTTGTGGACAAAGGTCTGCACTGGAATGTACGAGTCCTAAAGCGTCCAAGGGGAAGGTCATTTGAAACAAGGACTAATGGTGCATACAATATAATACATATTTAAGCTTCGTTTATAGAATAGAACACTCTTATGATCACAAGGTATACGTGGATGTGGATCCTTGAAATTTATCTGTGTTCACAACGTTTAAAAACAAACCAGAATTCACAACTTATAATTGATTATATTTTTTAACGATACCCTGATATCATACTACTCTTTGCTTCGGGGTTGGCTTTAGTAGATCCGCTTGGGCTGATAGTTACGCTTCCGACTAGATTTAACTGATATCGCTGTGACGTCATCAGCTGGAGAATATTCTTCCCCAATACACGTATGCATTATAATTAGCAAATTTTATTTTAAAATTCATGAATACTGAATAACACTTTCACAACAAAATACTTAATATACTTTTAAAACAAGAAACGAAATCATCAAATTATTTTAATATTCTCTCCTATAACATCCTTGGTCATTTAACAGAACTTGATAAACATACTGACCATATTGATTTATCCTTTAATTACAATGTACGGCGGCGGGTATTTAACATATTCTCTTTCTAATATTCGTCTCAATACTTATAAGACTTCTGTAAACCGTTTTCAATCCTTCATAATAATTATTTTTTCTCTTTAAACAACTTCTTCACTTATCATTCATGTACGATTATCTTTTTCCCACCGGCAACAAATCCCGTAAGATATAATATTCCATACCTCTCCACATTTTCGTCGCATATTATATTCACTTATTGCCTCCACTTAGTATTATCGCTACCAACTAAAACTATTTTTTCAAACTGTGTCAAAGTGCGTGAGGTTAATGACATTTAATTTTTTTATTTTTAAAAACAACTCGAAATTGTAAAAATCCCGCCGCATGCAAAGATAATTTTCCGATCGCAGATACTGCACTTATCAGACGTGATCATCTTTGATCCCGCGATTTGTCTTAAGAATGAATTTAATTTATACATTTCAAAAAACGTGTAACTGGCTGAAAACGCCATGTCACAGTGAAATTGAAAGGATGCTTCAAAATATGGATTGGAATAAACTTCATATATACCGGATGTTCATAAATTATCTTAACAACTTTAGACTTTATTATTTAGAAAAATATGCTAGACAATAAAAAAGGGTTTTTAACAAACGTCATACAGTTCTGTTTCCTCATTCATCTACCACACTGTGTGCACTCGTGTGATACGGTTACATGTTTAAAATGCATTGAGAATGCGTGTCTTCAAGTCCTGTTGTTCTTGTACCTTGATTCGGTACACCAGATCCTTTAGAAAACGGCACAGGAAGAAGTCAAGTGGTGTGTGGTCGGGTAATCATGGATACCCAAACGAACCATCCCTGCCAACCCACATATCCGGAAACTTTTCATCCAGAAATTGACGGGCATGTCAGGCCCAGTGAGATGGTGCACCATCCTGATGGAATAAGGCGTCCAATTGTGGCACAGCCAACTCTTGTACCATGTCCAGGGAAACATCACTGTTGATAGACTCCCTGAAAAAGAATGGGCCAATGATGCAATTGTGCATCAGTCGGCACCACTCTGGGACAGTCTCTTAGTAACATGATATACGAACGTTATTACGATTCAGCTTTGTAGATACATGAAATGTTGACTCATCGGATAAACAAATCTTTGCCAGAAAGTCATGGCTTGCGTCCATCTTGGCAAGCATATCCTCTACAAACTGTTCGCACTGTGATTTGTCCGTGGGCTTTAGTGCCTGCAGTAGCTGCACTATGTAGGCGTAACCTCTTATGCAAGGCTTTGTCACTGTTGATCCTGCCATTTGCAATTCTATGGCTGGCGTACGCACTGATTTTGTCGGACGCCTTGCAAACGCCTGCGGACCTTGTCCATGTTGGCGTCTGAAAGTGATGGGCGACTCGCCCCATGTTTATGGAGAACACTTCCAGTTTCCATGCATGCCATATGTCAAGCCCGAAAAGTTGGTCGGGGTCCCTTCCATACTGCGTCCGAAAGTTTCGTCGCATTTGGGTATCGGACTTCGTCTCTCTGAAGCACTGTGATTTCTCCTGTAGCGTCAATATCTTAAGTCAAATCTGCGTCACCTGGAACATCCAAAAACTAGTCTCATATTGAAATATTTTAGTTATTATCTCGTATAGTTTTAAAATTATTTAAGTCCAAAGTTAAAAAGATAATTTATGGACACCCTGTATATTTGATATACATTACAAGTAGTAAGTCTGTAAACTGTTTCTTATCGGCGTACAATAACTCAAAAAAAAATCTGTGACTTGAGAAATTAACTTATATCGAAAGATTCGTGCTTTCCTGTCAATTCAGTTGTTTTTGAATAATAAATTAAGGATGTTAAGTAACACATTTTTATTTGCTGATAACTTTAATATCTTCCGACTTAGAAGTAGTTTTCTTATATGAGTATTGTTAACGTTAATTTATCATACCGCATTTATAGGAAAACATGTAACACCTTCTTAAGAATAAATGTGAAACGTTTTAGACATTACATATGAATACAAACATATTGATCCAATTAAAAAGTTTTAAATACCAGTAAATCTTCCTGGCTTCAGCAAATTACTTGTTTCACTTGACTGTGATGAATGATGGATGTTTACGATGAAATCTGCTTGTCTAGTTAGTGGTTTCCTATTTTACATTAACGATTGTGATACCTGTTGGAAAATATTCGTCATAATTGCTCGTGCAGTCATTCTTAAAAGATAGATTTTCATTTTCAATCCACTCAATAAGATTGTAAGCACCGAAGTTAAAAAGTAACTTAATTGTTTTATATGGTCGACTTTAAAACCGTATTAGAACATTTAAGACGAAGATTGTCTGTAAAGTAAAAGCTATTGAAGTTAAATTTTACGTCTCTTGTAATAAAAATTAAAAACCATTTATGCCTGTATAATACAAACAACACATATCACACGCTACGATTATTACGAAGATGTGAACTTTATGTTTTGATCTTGATTTAGGTCTTCATCAAAAGTTAAAGACCGAAGAGAATCGGCAATAAAAACGAATTTATTTTCGAAAAGAACGACAATTTATAAGTATTCATTTTTCTATGCCCTTTAAACTAATTGCGGTTAATAAGAGGAAGAGATAATGAGTTGCAAGTTTCTCCTAAAATTCTCATCAGTTGTGGGACTGTATTAATCTTATAAATAAAAAAGAGTGTATGTATGTTTGTTTGTATGTTTGTTTGTATGTTTGTTTGTATGTTTGTTTGTTTGTTTGTTTGTTTGTTTGTATGTTTGTATATTTGTATGTTCGTTATACAAATCTACACCGGTAGAGCAAATTTCACCAAATTTCGTACACGTGTTCTTTACAACCAGGAAACAAACACTGTCGGGGTGAGACGCGCCTACCACCCCCAGAAGCGGGGGTGGACGGGGGTGGAAATATTTGAACATGCTAAACCAGTCGATATTTCAGTCGGATAAATATTTTTAGGGGTCAAAGATATTTATAGTCTTTCCACTGATGATATCTGAATATAATTTTCAACCGCTACACCCTGGGGAAAGAGCACCCCTAGCGTTTGGGGTGGAGAATACAAATCTACACCGCTGGAGCAAATTTCACCAAATTTCGTACACGTGTTCTTTACGACCAGGAAACAAACACTGTCGGGGTGAGACGCGCCTACCACCCCCAGAAGCGGGGGTGGACGGGGGTGGAAATATTTGAACATGCTAAACCAGTCGATATTTCAGTCGGATAAATATTTTTAGGGGTCAAAGATATTTATAGTCTTTCCACTGATGATATCTGAATATAATTTTCAACCGCTACACCCTGGGAAAGAGCACCCCTAGCGTTTGGCGTGGAGAATACAAATCTACACCGCTGGAGCAAATTTCACCAAATTTCGTATACGGGTTCATTGCTACCGGGAAAACAACACTGTCGGGGTGAGACGCGTCTACCAACCCCAGAAGCGGGGGTGGACGGGGGTTGAAATACTTAAACATGCTAAAACAGCAGGTATTACATTTCGATAAATATTTTCGGGGTCAGAGATATTGATTGTGTTTCTACCGACTGTTGGGGTGGGACGCGTCTGCCATCCCCAGAAGCGGGTTGGGATTATCAGTAGAGCACTTTTAGGTGTTGGGTGGAGGAACGCTGCAATAAAATAACGCGAATACAACCGAGATTGGAGTAAAATCCAAGGTTATGGATGTTGTCCAGTTCAATTATAGCATCAAATTGCCCATTTAGCCCCGAGAGGCGGGAGTAAATGGGATGGAAATTTTCTAACATGTTGAATCATCGATATTAGCGTGGAATAAATAAATGCCGGGACCATTGACGTTGATAGTATTTCTACCGATGTTGTTTGTAGGCATGATAGGGGTGGGGCTGGAGGGGATTTCCTTGAAAATAACGGCAAAACAACCGACATTCGAGTCAAATCGAAGGTAATGGATGTCCCTGAATTTATTTATGACAATCTGGACAACGCGCAGGTATCGGCTGGGTTGGGATGAGTTGACCGGCTGTTTTTTGCGTCGATTAAATATATTTCGGGATGAATTACATTAATAAAATTTCCCTACATGTTCTCTGTGTATAATTTCAACCCCTTTCGGACTCATAAGGGTGCAGCCTGAAGGGTGGGCGTGAAGTAGCATTACATAAAAAGAAACCAGAAACTATCGGGATTGTCACTGAGTTTAATTAATTTCCTTGAAAATAACGGGAAAACAACTGAGATTCGAGTCAAATCGAAGGTCATGGATGTCCCTGAATTTATTTATGACAATCTGGACAACGCTTGGGTATCGGCTGGGTTGGGATGAGTTACCGGCTGTTTTTTGCGTCGATTAAGTATATTTCGGGATGAATTAGATTAATACAATTTCCCTACATGTTCTCTGTGTATAATTTCAACCCCTTTCGGACTCGGAAGGGTGCACCCTTAAGAGTTGGCGTGGAAGTAGCATTAGATAAAAATAAACCAGAAACTATCAGAATTGTCAATGAGTTTAATTATGACATTAAACTTGACCGTTTAAGTCCGCGAAGCGGGCGTGGTCGGGGGTGAAAAATTTCAAACATGTTAAACGGTCAATATTTGTGATAATTATTTCCTGGGGTTAATTACTTTGAAATTATTGATACCGATGTTGTTTGTGTATAATTTAACCCCTGTGAGGGGAGCAAGCTTAGGGGTGGCGTGAAGGTACGGTAAATAAAATCCCGCAAAAGCAACCGAGATTCGAATCAATTCCGAGACTATGAATGTCGCTGAATCTAATTGTGACAAATTGGGTAACGCGACGGGTTTGGGAGATGTTGGACGGGGGAATAAATTTTCAGACAATTTAATCGGCCGATTTTTGCGTGGAATACATTCTTTTTCATTATCGCATATTTGTGGGGGTGGTCATCTTCTAACATGTAAAAACGGCCGATATATTTAGTCAATGACTTCATCCCCCTTCGGCATGGGAGGTGAGCACATTTAGGGATAGGGTTCGAGGAGCTTTACATAAAAATAGCGCAAAAGTAACCAAAATTGGAGTCTTATGGATGGTTATAGATAAATGACATCTCGGGCAACGCCGGGCACCCAGCTAGTCTTATAAATAAAAAAGAGTGTATGTATGTTTGTTTGTATGTTTGTTTGTATGTTTGTTTGTATGTTTGTATATTTGTATGTTCGTTATACAAATCTACACCGGTAGAGCAAATTTCACCAAATTTCGTACACGTGTTCTTTACGACCAGGAAACAAACACTGTCGGGGTGAGACATGTCTACCACCCCCAGAAGCGGGGGTGGACGGGGGTTGAAATATTTAAACATGCTAAAACAGCCGATATTTTAGTCGGATAATAATTTTTAGGGGTCCAAGATATTGATGGTGTTCCTACCGATGTTTTCTGAATATAATTTTCATCCCCTACACCCTCGGAAAAGGGCACCCTTAGGGTTTGGGGTGGAAAATACAAATCTATACCGGTGGATCAAATTTCACCAAATTTCGTACACGTGTTCTTTGCGACCAGGAAAACAACACTGTCGGGGTGAGACGCTTCTACCACCCCCAGAAGCGAGGGTTGAAGGGGGTGGAAATATTTGAACATGCTAAAACAGTCGATATTTCAGTCGGATAAATATTTTTAGGGGTCAAAGATATTTATAGTCTTTCCACTGATGATATCTAAATATAATTTTCAACCTCTACACCCTGGGGAAAGAGCACCCCTAGCGTTTGGGGTGGAGCGTACAAATCTACACCGCTGAAGCAAATTTCACCAAATTTCGTACACGGGTTCTTTGCGACCAGGTAAACAACACTGTCGGGATGAGACGCGTCTACCAACCCCAGAAGCGGGGGTGGACGGGTGTGGAAATATTTGAACATGCTAAAACAGTCGATATTTCAGTCGGATAAATATTTTTAGGGGTCAAAGATATTTATAGTCTTTCCACTGATGATATCTGAATATGATTTTCAACCTCTACACCCTGGGGAAAGAGCACGCCTAGCGTTTGGGGTGGAGAATACAAATCTACACCGCTGGAGCAAATTTCACCAAATTTCGTACACGGGTTCTTTGCGACCAGGAAAAAAAACACTGTCGGGGTGAGACGCGTCTACCAACCCCAGAAGCGGGGGTGGACGGGGGTTGAAATACTTAAACATGCTAAAACAGCAGGTATTAGATTTGGATAAATATTTTCGGGGTCAAAGATATTGATTGTGTTTCTACCGATGTTATCTGAATATAATATTCATCTCCTACGCCCTGGGAAAAGGGCACCCTTTATTCAGAAACCCTTAGGGTTTGGGGTGGGGTTGCTTTACAGAAAAATAACGCGAATACAACCGAGTTTGGAGTCAAATCGAAGGTTATGGATGTCAGTGAGTTTATTTCGGATAAATATTTTTAATTGCCCATTTAACCCGAAAGCGTGGGGGTTGGAAGGGAAGATAAATAGTCAGTTCTTGCGCGGTCTTGGAGGAGAATTACGTGAATACTATTTCAACGGATGTTGTTGAAAATATAAATCCCTTTAGACATTAGTGGTGAGCTTGCTGAGGGCTGGGGGTGAGAATTGTCTATTATTCTAAAACTGCCAACATGTTATGTGTTTATTGGTAAAATAGATTGATAGTGTTTCTACCGATGTGATATGAGTAAAAATTCAACCCTTTCCACCACGGGAAAGTAGCAGATTTAGGGGTGGTGTTGTTCATACTATTTTAACCGATGTTTTTTCCATTAATAACGACGTTTAATCAAAAGTAAAAGTGTTTCAGAACCATTGCTTTTTATACTCTTTTAAAAAATTTTATATTATAAATTGTTATAAACATAATTTTACAGTTATTCCGTAATTGAAGTTGTATTATTGAGAAGAAATAAAGCAACAAATAATCACGGACAAATACATGTAACAAAAACTCTACATGCTAACGTAGTTTATAATTTAGTTTGCTACAACTTCAATGAAAATATTATCCACGTAATCTACATTATTAGAACAATTGTTCTCAAAATCCCAAACCATATAAATCAATCCATTAATAATCCCTTTTCTACCAGAACGAAAGGGCTTAATATAAATAATTATTACACTTAATCTTCTTATAAATAAAAAAGAGTGTATGTATGTTTGTATGTTTGTATGTTCGTTAAACAAATCTACACCGGTAGAGCAAATTTCACCAAATTTCGTACACGTGTTCTTTGCGACCAGGAAAACGACACTGTCGGGGTGAGACGCGCCTACCACCCCTTGAAGCGGTGGTGGACGAGGAGGAAATATTTGAACATGCTAAAACAGTCGATATTTCAGTCGGATAAATATTTTTAGGGGTCAAAGATATTTATAGTCTTTCCACTGATGATATCTAAATATAATTTTCAACCTCTACTACCTGGGGAAAGAGCACCCCTAGCGTTTGGGGTGGAGAGTACAAATCTACACCGCTGGAGCAAATTTCACCAAATTTCATACACGGGTTCTTTGCGACCAGGTAAACAACACTGTCGGGGTGAGACGCGTCTACCAACCCCAGAAGCGGGGGTGGACGGGGGTGGAAATATTTAAACATGCTAAAACAGTCTATATTTCAGTCGGATAAATATTTTTAGGGGTCACAGATATTAATAGTGTTTCTACCGACTGTTGGGGTAAGACGCGTCTACCACCCCCAGAAGCGGGTCGGGATTACCAGTAGGGCACTTTTAGGTGTTGGGTGGAGGAACGCTGCAATAAAATAACGCGAATACAACCGAGATTGGAGTCAAATCCAAGGTTATGGATGTCATCCAGTTCAATTATAGCATCAAATTGGCCATTTAGCCCCAAGGGGCGGGAGTGGGTGGGATGGAAATTTTCTAACATGTTAAATCATCGATATTAGCGTGGAATAAATAAATGCCGGGACCATTGACGTTGATAGTATTTCTACCGATGTTGTTTGTAGGCATGATAGGGGTGGGGCTGGAGGGGATTTCCTTGAAAATAACGGGAAAACAACCGAGATTCGAGGCAAATCGAAGGTCATGGATGTCCCTGAATTTATTTATGACAATCTGGACAACGCGCGGGTATCGGCTGGGTTGGGATGAGGTACCGGCAGTTTTTTGCGTCAATTAAATATATTTCGGGATGAATTAGATTAATAAAATTTCCCTACATATTCTCTGTGTATAGTTTCAACCCCTTTCGGACTCATAAGGGTGCACCCTTAAGGGTGGGCGTGAAGTAGCATTACATAAAAATAAACCAGAAACTATCGGGATTGTCACTGAGTTTAATTAATTTCCTTGAAAATAACGGAAAAACAAACGAGATTCGAGTTAAATCGAAGGTAATGGATGTTGCTGAATTAATTTATGACAATCTGGACAACGCGCGGGTATCGGCTGGGTTGGGATGAGTTGGCCGGCTGTTTTTTCGTCAATTAAATATATTTCGGGATGAATTAGATTAATAAAATTTTCCTACATGTTCTCTGTGTATAATTTCAACCCCTTTCGGACTCGGAAGGGTGCACCCTTAAGGGTTGGCGTGGAAGTAGCATTAGATAAAAATAAACCAGAAACTATCAGGATTGTCACTGAGTTTAATTATGACATTAAACTTGACCGTTTAAGTCCCTGAAGCGGGAGTGGTCGGGGGTGAAAAATTTCAAACATGTTAAACGGTCGATATTTGCGATAATTATTTCCTGGGGTTAATTACTTTGAAAGTATTTATACCGATGTTGTTTGTGTATAATTTAACCCCTGTGAGGGGAGCAAGCTTAGGGGTGGCGTTGAGGTACGTTAAATAAAATCCCGCAAAAAAACCGAGATTCTAATCAATTCCGAGACTATGAATGTCGCTGAATCTAATTGTGACAACCTGGGTAACGCGACGGGTTTGGGAGGTGTTGGGCGGGGGAATAAATTTTCAGACAATGTAATCGGCCGATTTTTGCGTGGAATACATTCTTTTTCATTATCGCATATTTGTGGGGGTGGTCATCTTCTAACATGTAAAAACGGCCGATATATTTAGTCAATGACTTCATCCCCCTTCGGCATGGGAGGTTAGCACATTTAGGGATAGGGTTCGAGGAGCTTTACATAAAAATAGCGCAAAAGTAACCAAAATTGGAGTTTTATGGATGGTTATAGATAAATGACATCTCGGGCAACGCCGGGCACCCAGCTAGTGTCCTATAAAACATTCGTGCAGAGAATTTATTCTGGTTGCAGTATTCGTAAATAATACAGACAATAGGTTACGTACTTAAGTTTCACATAATTTTCTACATGCTATTTCTATATCAAATGTTATTTCACATTGATATTTTTCTTGAATGATCCAACAAATGTGTAGTGCTATACCATATTCGTATAGGGAACAGTTGTTCCAGAGGTAAAATATAATAATAATATCAAAGTAGTTCTATACAGAAAATCCTGAATAGCATTTTCTTACTATAGATTAAGACTTGTATTATATTATGGGCTACAGTTTTTTTAAAGAAAAGTGTAATACACACCTTTGTGAGTGCTAAATATAATATATTAGATGTAAAGTGTCAGTTATCAAAAAAAAAATCCGCTAGAAATCCTTGAAATGAAAATAAAGGAAGGTATTTGTGAGTTAAGGATTCCAACGGAACAGATCGCCTGGTATTGATAAGAGAGTGATTTATGAGAGCGTTGTTTTTGTGTAGACATGGCGCCGGGGAACTTAGCGAAGGCGGAGACGGACAGCGACAGCGAACTTCCCTTAGTACCTGAGTTCTCGTCTGGCGCCACACTGCTAAATCACATAACTTCATATGCTCTATTTACGTAGAAAATTACTAACGTTATCAAGTTACAATCGTAAATATGTTTCCCGTACGTAAAAAATTTTCTTTTAAGGGGCAGACTCGAAGTTCCCCAAAAGTACACGGTCGTGAAACGAGTTATACACGACACTCACTAGGTTCAAAACAATCTTGATTTAAAGAGCCGTCGTTAATCAGTAACAACGATAATTACTTTGCGGTTAATCTGCAACTTTAGTGTGATTCGACGTCACGTACTTTGGCTCTCCAAAACCATATATGTACTTATTTTATAAATCAAGACACCAATGCCTTTGCATTAGCTATATATATTACGCAGTTGTAACGGGGAGACACATGACATACAAAGTGCAGAATTCAAAACCTTTCTTTAATAACTTCCCGGTCTCCATGATAGAGACTACTTCGGCTAATATTAGTAGTATCAGCTTCACTTGACAGATTTCGCGTCGAGAGAGTAACGCTTTCGTGTGTCCTTCCAAATTTTCCCAGTTGATGCAAGGCTAAGATAATATTGATGTTAATACGTAAAATATACATTTTCAGACGGTCAACCCGTGCGGGATCTTAGTGAATTATAGCCAGAGTGACCTTGTTCAAGTAATTTTTTTGTTGATAGAAGTGTCGATCACATCGGGCCGCAGGATTAAGTGTCCTAAAACTACACCGAAACGTATTATTGATAACATAAAAATCAATAATACAAAAATCAAAAGAATGTTGTAGACAGAACTAAAATATAAAATATATATATGTCAAGACAATCTTATTTATATGAATTAGGTTAGTTACTGGGTTACGCCACAGTTGCTCTTATAGTTTCGTATATTGTGGAAATAAAATATATGGCTAGGAATTTTTCCCTGCAAGAATGAAGTGTATCTTATCGCGCAAAAGGTCGGGTATATTTCTTCCAACCTGTATATGCTGTGACCATAAGTGAAAAGCCGAGTTTTACAATTCGAAAGAACTCGTAAAAATTTTCTGTGGCCTAAAACAACGAAATTTTGCGCCTCTTTTAAGTTTTTCGTTAACAGCAAGAGCAAGAATCATTCTATTGAAAATTATGTTCGGTAATAAATTGTAGAGAACAATATTCTGCGTCGAATGGTGTATTCGAGTACGAAATTCGGTGCAACGAAGTGGTAGAAATCGTCAAATTTACGACATTTTCGAAAAGAACGCAATTGGTTATATTTTTAGAGAATTTAATTCTCTTTCAAACTCGTGATCTGGTTTTAAAAACCAATTGAGAATGGCAGAAAATACACCCATATTGCTGGTTGTATACCGCAAATATTTTGGCGTTGTAGGTGGGAGTGACGATTACCTACGTCAGGGTGAAACTTGTCTCTTGTAGAGAATAATAAAATGTGTAAGAGTAATGTTTTTTTAAGAGGAAGAAAGAGTCCAGCCTTTCAAAGAGTATCTGTATTCCTTTGCAAGGAAGAAATAATAGCAATCAGAACTGGGGATTTGATTCTACTGGTTAAAACGTGGCTGTATATCAGTAGCTTATTTTTATTAGTATTCTGAAATGTCATCCCAGGAACCGATATAGTTGTTGCATTCTTCACATACTCTTACTATTTAAATTTTGTGTCTAAAGTCATGCCCAGGTATTTTGCAGTGTTGGCGTATGGTACAACAACTCACTGAAAGTATTATATTTAGATGATTTTGATCTTTATTCAATGTTGGATCTTGTCAATAACTTTCTGTAGTTTGTTGGTTGCTTCTTGTACTGCTGATCCTGTAGCAAGTATTGTAGTACCGTTAGCGACGTTACGTCCACGGTTTTGAGTTAATCGCATCTGTAGAGTAGGCAAAATATTGGTCTCTGTCGCACCCCTCCATTAATCCCTTTTAAGCCTGAGTATTCAGCTTCTGGTGTTAACCATTGACATAATTATTTTTGTGTAATTTTGATAGTAGTCTGGTAAAATTTATATAATGAAGCGCACCAAGGTATTAGCTTTTGAGTTGTTTGAAGCATACCAAAGTGAATCAATTGGGCCAGCTCGCTTGAGACACAAAGAATAAAAAATTATTAAACCGTAAAAATTTCCGAATTTCGATCCCTGGTTTGAGATTTCGTACATATAAACAAAAGGCCAATAGCTGCAGCATTGTGGGAAGTAGGAGACTTGAAGAGCGTGTACAAGTCCACCTCGGAGAAAGTCTCGGACGAGTCTCTGCCAGTGTGAACAGCCTGCATTAGAGCTGCGCGTGTCGGGATTCTATTGAGCTTAGTCGTAGTCCTCGAAAGCCCGAGTCACATCAAGAAATATATTATTTTCTAGGGTGTTCTCAATTTAATTTCGATTGTTGCATAGACGACCCGGAATCAGTTATTGGGAGAATTTTGTAAATTTAGACATAGTAAAAAGTTTATATAAACGTCCTCTATCGGAAATGCTACATAGTAAAACAACTGAAAACACACTTAATTCGCAAAATGATACCACAAAGTTAAGCAACTTACTTTTGCCATAATTTTCTTCGGAAATTATTTGGAAATGAATCTGTGACGACGATGAAAGAATGTTTGTTATTGTATTGCTTGTTCCCTTTAGCACTGAAAACTACAGTTGGTTTTCTAATTTTCTTCCCGTCTTCGCAACGGTGGCAGCAGAGTATTGCTGTCTCTATTGAGACAGAAATTATGCTTAAACTTATGTATTTGTAAAAATTCTATTAAATTTTTTAAAAGTTATTGTAGTGAGGAAAAATGCGAGTGTTTCTTCAGTAGTATAATGTCATTTGGATATTGTATGACGGTTTAAAAATTGTGTTATTGTAAAAGCCAATTTTTTTGCGATTATACTTGTTAATTTATTTAATTTCTCCTAAGAGTAACAACTTCAAGAAGGTACAAATATGTACCGAAACGGATTTTTAATGCATAGTTGTTTTATTTATGGCCCGAGTAAGTATCTAAAAGATATAAAAAAAGTGAAGTGTGTCGTCGTTTACAGGCAATACTTAAAGGAACTCAACCGTTTCCGTGTTGATGACCGGCTCATTGATTGAAAAAGATGAAACTGACTCTTCGACTGAACTAATATCAATACGGAATTGAAGTTCGCTCAGTCGGGTAATAATCTTTGCAAAAACAACCCGTGTATACCATCGTATATACATAAGTTGTAATTCGTGTAGGTATCGTATGAAATGTTCAATCGAAACAATACGGCTTAGTGCAGCTGTTTCCGTGACATGGTCGACTTAATACAGTATCTTGTTCCGTGTGAAAACACCCTCGATTTACAAAATTCTCAGTCGTACAATTCATTAATAACCACGCCGATCCGCAGAAGGGAATCAGCAAGAAAACAAATTGTGATTAATGCTATTTTGGAAGTAGTCTGTAACTGTACAAATGTTGGACTATTTGCCTCCTTCACAATAAAACAAACAACTAATATGAACTGTTGTAGATAATAATACGTAGGAATAAAAACTTCGAGCATTCTTCGATAATATGTTTCATAACTTTCGACTCTTTGTCATAATCATTCCCTAATAATTCAATTATTTTAATTAAAAAAATACCCAAGTACACGATAAAACAATATAATTATTTATATACACCTGATATGTTATATACGATAGTGCCTTTGCGGCGTTCTGCTGTCTCTCACGCATTAGTCTCACTTCTATTATCCTTTTACTTGGCTTGTTTTTTACTTAAAACTAGCTGGGTGCTCGGCGTTGCCCGGTTTGTCATAATTAAACTCAGGGACATCCATAACCACAGATTTAACTCTAATCTCAGTTATTTTTGCGTCATTTTTAAGTAACTCCCCCCACCCCATCCTTAAAGGTACTCCTTTCCCATGCCGAAAGGGGTTCAAATTATACACAAAAAAATGGAAGAATCACTATCAATATCATTAACCGGTTCGAAAGGAATACGTGTACGAAATTTAGTCAAATTTGCTTCACGGGTGCATGCGGAACAAACATACACCCATACAGTCAATTTTATTTATTTGAAAATCGGATTATTAACGAATGATTATGACAAAGAGTCGAAAGCTATCAAAGAGAATAAATAAAAATATTGTCCATACTGTTCAAAGGTTTTATTCCAATAAAACAAATATATTGACATTTAACTAACATAGATATATATCAGTTTCCTTCGCCCCTCCCATTCTGTTAAATGCATGGATTTTGAAAAGTGCTATCGGATCGTCCTTGCGAATTTAGGAACAGCGATCATTAGCAATAAAAATCCTTAAATGTTTATTTTCTTAGCGCATTATTGCGGAAATCTGTTTTAATTTCGTTGTGCGTTTATATTAAATATATATTAGCCTCGTGAATTGATTGAAAAGATTAACAGGGAAGTTTTCTAAGCTGTTTTGACAGTGTCCATAATTTCTTTGGGTGCCTAGACCGCGAGGGAATTTCAGACGATTCGCCGCCATTCGCGTGCACCGAGGTGGCAGTAAGAACTTCTGAAAGCACCATCAGGACTTGAGACATATTGGGCCCGCGATATCCAATACATGCTGGAAGTTTATCAGCCGTAGATAAAAATGCTATACAGACCAGCGAATCGTGATTATAGACACAATCGGCAAAGCACTCTGATTAATAAAACTTTACTTTAAAAGCGCTCAAAATTTCGTAATCCTCAATTATTTTTATAAGCGGCTTTTCAAACGAATTTCTGTCATCCATAAGCTTAATTCATAAAACAAAGACAGCATATTCCGTGCTCATCCTCAAATTTTTTGTAGATCTGAAGCGTTATGCCTCAAATTCTATACGGATATGGAGGTAGAAAACAACGGCACGTGTTTCCATGGCGACGCCATGTCCCGCGACCGTAACTTCCCCCGGGAACTATGTCACGTTACAAACAATGGCTCCTCTTCCAAATAAGTCTCAATAGCCAGGGGTAAAAAAAAAACGCTTCCAGAGCGCTTGACTGAACTTATATTATCACGGAATTAGCGTCAATGTAGGAAGTTCGTTTAATAAAATCAAAGTTTACGTCGTGTTGCTAATATGAACACTTATTGATAATACGCAATGCGAGTAGCGAGCAATATACTAAAACATCGTGTACTGGACATCATACGTAACAATTAACAAGAGATTAATTCTATTAATTATCATCTGAAATGGATTTGACGAGTCGTTCGCTGGATTTACAATAATAGATTCGAAAAATTAGTAGTCATATCAAGAAAATCCTGATGTTAATATATAATAAGAAATTTAAAATAAAATATCGAAAAGTCGGAAAGTTTAAGATTTTCTGACATTTTGCATCTTAGGTACAGGAATTCTGTCTCAGATGATATTGATATATTAAGATATTATGACCAAAGCAAAGACATGCTAAAATTTACCTTCAGAATGCCGGCAGTCAAATTCTGAACCTAAGCGTTACATCTCCATATAAAATATATTAAAGCCATAATAGGACACAGCTATTAAGTAGATGAGAAAACTATGATTTTAAAAGTATTGTTATAGCGACATGTCGAACTGTTTTTAAATGGAAAGTATTATTATTAATGAGAGATATGCGAGTAACTAATTACTAATTACTTAAAAAGATATTGTTACTCTTGTTACTAATCCGAAACACAATATATATTACTTTTATATCGAGAAAAATAACCACTTTTTCAGCCTCAATTATACATATTTAATTTTTCCCTTTGGGCTTAATTATCCATTATCATCCGTAAGATAAACATAGAAATACAATTAGAAATCACACATAATATTTGTACAAAATTGGTTGAAAATTCAATCCACATATTTAGGTTTAAAGGTATCCTATGCAGTATATAATTATTTAATATACTTGAAAAGATCCTAAGTACAGGATGAAACGTTGAATTTTGCTCAATATAAATTAGACCCGTATAACAGACAATAAAAGCAATTAATTCTGAAAAATAAAATTTAAAAGCGAGTAGACGTTTCGATCAAATGTTGTGAACTTTGTAAATTGTATCGCCATAATGAAATGATGTAGCCAAAGTTACAACGCATTACAAAGAATATGAATACAATGTCTTGTCTTGTTTTACATTTAATTGAATTTGTTGAATATCTAAAATTACTCTTTTATTAAAATTATTTTCCTCATCTAAAATAATAGTACTATAAAAATTGAAAGAATTGAAAGATCCAAGCAATATTTTGTAACAGGAGAATGTTTGTAAGGTGGCAATTTTACAATAGATTTGTATTCCTGAATTCCAGTAAACAAACAAGCCGATAAAACAAAATTAACGGTTATTCCAACTAATTTTATGCCAGTTAAGTTGTTATCTTTGTTAACTAGCATTAAAGAATGTAAAACTAATGTAAAATTTTCGCCTTACAAACATTCTCCTATTATAAAATATTTGTTGGATCTTAATCATTCTTTCAATTTTGATAGTACTATTATTCTATACAAGGAAAATAATTTTAACAAAAAGGTAATTTCAGAAATTTTACATATTAAGTGCAACAAATTTTAATTAAATGTAAAACAAGTCACTCCTCATTTAAACATAATTTATTACGGATTGCAGGTTTTCTAGGGTTTGTCCTGCATTACTTTTAGGCGAATGCCGTGTAGGATCCTTAAACTATAGCCCGGGGGCCCTAGTTAACGCTTGGCTACCTTCCTCTACCCTTCCGCATCCTCCCTTTCAAATCCCTTCCTATGCTATTAAAGGGGAGTTGCCACCATGTGGATTACCCTATACATAGCCTGTCTACAACTAAAAAAAATCATTTTTGATTAGTGAATATTTATTTTCTGACTTATTTTGGTATTACTATTCACATAATTTCTACAAAACTGCTTGTCGAGCAAATGGGTGTGACACATTCTGCATACCGCTGGTTATATAATATTATGTTGTTAATGATGACTTAGTTGACATGCCAAAATATAAAATTATGAACTTTTAAAGGAATTACAGTCCTTGAATGAAATAATGAATTAGTTAAATTATTTAAAGAGATCACTCTATACATGGAAATATACAAGTAACTATTTAATCAATACAAAAAGGAAATTAATTAAAATGGAAATGGGAAAAATTGTATATATCACAAATGTTAAATGTAAATATTCAAAATAATGTCAATATACTTAACATGTTAATCACATACTCCTTTAAGTCAATGTAATGATAATGTATGCTAAAGGTCAAGATTTTTATGCGACTGAAAATAAAATAAAAATGATTTAACTGGAAAGTCAACGGTAATCTTTTATTGTCGTGTGCTAATTGTTTTATGCAGCTAAGAACAAGAACACTCTAATACCGTTGCAAATTTAGTATTTTATATAGTGAAATGTTATCAAGGCGATCATTAATAATATATTAAATAATTTTATCTAAGGAGACGCATGTAGAATGAATAAGACTCATTTTTTCGACAAAAAAGTATTACATTGTTAAAAGTGATTTATAATGTATTTCTATTTGTTGTTTCTTATAGCTGAAAATGACTAATTAAACCAAAACTTCTTAATAAAACACACACACTTATATAATTGTTTGTAAAAGTGGCTATTTTCGTATATGTAGTTGTAATATAATAATATTTATATTGTGTGATTATTTCCTGTTACCCGTTTTCGTATTCGTGGGGCAGCCTCTGGGGTCACACTCATTGAAATAATTAAATTATTATTAAGCATTATGAAATGATGTAAACTGAGTGATTTGGATCATATTATATATTTATGAAATTAACTTTTATAGTTTCAAGACTATTGACTGTCGTTCATGTATCGTTTAATAAATCAAATTTTATGAGATACTATTTCTGGATTATTTTACTTGAGTTTTTTTTTGTTGCAAAATTGAGTAGCTTTTTGCAGTTATCTGGAGCCAGTGACGCTATAAAAGCGACGAGGTTATATGCTGTCGCGTTTGCTTGCGGTGAGAAATGAGATCAGTTGAGGGTAGAAATCCCTTGGGAACTGTTCCCACATTCCGGACGCAAGTCATGATTTCGACACGTGTGCTTGACAACTTTGGGGCGTTTCTCTCTCTACATCTTTCTTCACCAGCAAGACGTCGTCGCCTTTCACATACTCGTACGCCTTGCAGTTAACTACTATGATTCATCCTTGACATATGCGCTGATTAAAATTAGTGCTATTCAAACAACATCAGTCGCACTTGTCTAATCTGAAGTTTTAGATTCCTTACTGCATATAATGCATCAATGAACTTTGCAAAAAGATTTGTTTAATTTCAAAAGAATTACTATTATAGCGTGTTAATATTGCTAGTATTGTTATTATGAATAACTGTATGATAAAAAGTTGTAATATATTTATATATATATCAGTAGTAATTAAATGTATTTGTAAGTCTAAGATGCATAATATTAGATTTAAACAGTTACATGTTATTACATGATATTATATTATTGTAATATGAAATGCACTTTCTAAATAAATGTATTTTTGCGTTTGATGTTAATGAGATTCACAGATTTTACATATGCCTACAATATATGGCTTCTATTGTATCAGGAAGTTGAGTAATATTTTTATTATGGACACCATTAAAGTAATCATTATTGTTAAGATATTCATAAACTGATAACTATGGGTCTTATTTGAATAAACAGTGAGTACAGACGTTTTCTGGACAATGTTAAAATTTAAAGTATTTTCTTGTGTAGGAAAAATCATTATCACAAAACCAATTCCAAGAATGCTGTAAATTCTCCTTCACACGGTTCTTTATTTTGTATCCAGAACTAGAAATTTACATTAATGTGAAATATTTAACTAATTATGTAACATATTCTAATGGTTTGTTTATTATATGATATATTTGATTGACAATGTGAATTTATTTTACGTTCCTTCAGTTTGAATAAAAGGGCCAAAAACAGCCAAATTGTAATTTAATTAAAACTGCTACACTTTTCTGTCATAATGTGGACCCTCATAAATGAAATTTCTAACCCTAACAGACTTTCTTACGAGCTATAAATACTGTGCTGTCATTGGCTTCTTAGTAAAAATTGGGACGAGCTTATTCATCTGGGTGGCAAGTTCAACCCCATGAGCTGCAGCCGTAATGAAAATTTATAAATAGTAATTGAAGTGTGATTAAATATTCAACATAATGAAAGTAGACCTGTGCTGAATCGTCAGAAGGGGAAGAATAATAAGTGATTCATGTTAATACGTAAAATTGAGATAATATTTCATATAACCCTCTAGTTGGATTGAAATGATGATGATGATGATAATAAGCCATGAATTTGGTTAATATTCCAAACAATGCTATTTTGTTTATTGGTTTGAAATGTTACTATTTTCATGTTTTATATTTATTTTTAAGTATTTGCCCTTTTAACTTCTGGACGCAAAATAATTTGTATCTCAAGAATTAGAATAATAGTATAAGAGGTGAACCAACAGCATATGTAAAATTTTTTTGAGCTCTTATGTGTGGAAAAGAGTCAAAGTCTAATAATATTTGATAACTAAAAAAAATCTCTTTTCCCCTTGACAGTATTTTTTATTTCAATTTTTTTTATAGAGTTTAATAGACTTTTTATGAATGTTAGTTCTACGTCTATTCATATGTCAATTTATTAATTTCAATTATTTTGCTCATGTGGTTAGACAGCTTTCAACTCAAACTAAATTTACATCTGTATTCAGTTTTTCGTTAATAGCTAAAGCATGAAGCAGGATATTGAAAACAATATTCAGAAATAAATTTCAGAGCGCAAAATTTTGCGTTGAATGGTATACTTGATTACAAAGTTTGGCTGAATGAAGCGGTAGAAATTGTTAGTCAAATTTAGAATAATTTAAATCATTTTCGAACTAATGCAGTTTGTCGTATTTCTAATGCTGTATCTCCAAAATGGTCGGTCGTACACTAATTTATCAAATATGCTAAGTTGTAAATAATTTAATTATCTTTTCAATGCAATATCTTGTTTTAAAAATCCATTGAAAATTGCTGAAAATACATAGAAATTGTTAGTCAAATGTAGGATAATTTAAATCATTTTCGAACTAATGCAGTTTGTCGTATTTTTAATGCTGTATCTCCAAAATGGTCGGTCGTACACTAATTTATCAAATATGTTAAGTCGTAAATAATTTAATTATCTTTTCAATGCAATATCTTGTTTTAAAAATCCATTGAAAATTCCTGAAAATACACCAGTAATGCATGCCTGGTTGCGGCCAGACCGGCAGCGGTCGTATTGTGGCGCTGAGGAATTTGATCTGATTTATTTTATTCCATTAGTCCTCGTATAACGAAATAGGATACGTCATCACATAAAATTACAATACAGTTATTGAATGCTACAAATAATAATACTTGAAAGTAAACAGAAAAATAACTAAAAATCTAGAACACAAATTTCCCTGTGCAACATAACTAAAATAATTATACAGCAATAATAATAAAAATTAAAATTCTTTAACGTTACTAAGGGTATAATATAATATTTACATTCTTCAAACAATTTCAATACGCACTAGGTAAAAAATAAATATTTAGAGAATAAGTATCATAAAATTTACTTATCAGTATTGGTAGTTACATGAGTTATGCCATAATACGTACGCGACCGGTCCAGCCGTAACCAAACTGCAAAATTGGTGTATTTTCGACAGTTCTTAATGGGTTTATCCAAGTTGACCAACTGTTTCTGTAAATTATTCTATGAATTAAGTATTTCAACTTAAATTTTAATATAAATAACATTGAGGAATATTCACCTGAAGTCTTACCAATAGCAAAAATTAAAGGCGTAAAAAATAAGTAAATACTTAGTATATTTATAGGGTTCGAAACCTAATAATGCGTTTTTTTAGATTTTAGTGCTAAATACTACATTGTCGTCCATATTATTATATTTAATCTAGGAAAATTCTTCTTGACAAGTTCTACTTAAATCTCTTTTCACTTACAAATGCGATTTTTGAAAAGCCTCAATTGTGCTAAAAATAGTGATTTTCGTCCTTTTTCTAGGAAACAACAAGTTGCTCATAAATACACTAACATTTGCAATACTTGAGAGAAAAGACTCGTTAAATTAGTTTTCAGGTAACATAGCTGTATTAGATGACGAGGATATCGCCGAGGTGTTTGTGATGAAGTCAGAGAGATTGAAGGTGGAGATGAAGTGTTGCGAAAGGGCGGCCTACATACCAACGCGGTCGTACGAGACCACTAGAGCGAAACAAACATACAATACCCTTCATTAATATTTCCCTTTATACTACAGATACAGTTAAAAAACGCCGCGTTTCGCAAATTACTACATAATGAAATCGTTGTATCGTTTCGGAAATTTGTAATTCATATTGCCGTAGTAGAAGCGAACATTGTAAATTATATGTTAAGTTATTGATACACTTTACCACCTTTTTAAATTATATTTAGCGTAATTATCCCTTTAATAAATGGCGCGATAAAATTTACTACTGCTTAAAAATTTAAAGAAGATTTGTAGCATACGATGATTTTTAATAATACGAAATAGCAAGTACAAAAATTCAAGGAAGACCTGGTTTCATTTTCATAGTGATGAATAGTACAACGGTGGGGAAGAATAGTAGAAACGTGCGATTACAGTATATAAACTATATCAGATAATTAAGAATGTCGAATATTTCAATTATTATACCAGGTTTATACGCTTTTCTGCTTCAATTTGAAGAAATCGGTTGCCGAATCAAATGCTTGTAGAGGCCTATTACTACAGTGTTTTATCGAAAACAACGTGCACTGGTTCGATTCGTCGGTTCAAATACGTCAATTTTGACCTGAGGGACGAGAAGCGTGAAAATCGGACCAGGAACTTTCAGGACCATCAACTGCAGGTTTTTTTGGACGAGGACGATAACCAATCGCAAAAAATGCTTGCCGAGCAATTGGGTGTTATTCGACCAGCCATTTCCATGTGCATACGTGAAATGGAAAATTTTCAAAGGGTCGGAAAATGGGTGCCGTATGAATTGAACGATAGGTAGATGGAACGACGCCGAAACACATGCGAAATCTTGATCGCCAGACAAAAAAAGAAAGTCGTTCCTGTATCGTATTGTGACTGGCGATAAAACGTGGATATATTTGGAGAATCCGAAAGCAAGAAATCGTGGGTTGATCCCGGCCAACCATCAACATCGTTCGCAAGTCCAAATCGCTTCGTACGGAAGACAGTTGAAACGTGGTGAAACTGCAAATGCCCACCGCTACTTCCGACAACTGATCAATTTACACTGTGCTGTACATGGAAAAAGATGCCGGATTATCAGCAAAGACACGACAAGCTGATATTCCTCCACGACAACGCACCATCGCACACGTGGTCCGAACCTACGTGGAGGCACTCAACTGGGAGGTGCAATCTTCTGGCGCTTATTCACCAGACCTGGCCCCTTCCGACTACCTCCTGTTTTCGTCGATGAGTCAGGCGCTCGTTGAGCAGCACTTTAATTCGTACGAAGGCTCCCGAAAATGACTTGGTGAGAGACTAGATTCGTAAGAGAAGGAATATTTTTGGCGTGATATCTACAAATTGCCAGAGAGGACGGAAAATTGTGTAGCTAGCGAGGGCCGGTACCTTTAATACTATTTTTTTTCTATGAAAAAAACTTGTTTTTCGGATTAAAAACAGCAGATTTAAGCTTATACATCTGGTAATCTGCAGAATAAATTTACAATAAGGAATATTCCTTAATAATCCTGAAATTTTTTTTTAAATGCATTAATATATATGTTGAAACAATATACACCACAATTTTGTATCTGTTACCTTAGTTTAAATAGTTGTTTGTAATTATATGATAAAGCAAATACTTCAACCACCTGTGATCAGTTAAATAATTGTAGGTTCTTTTTCACTTCTGCTCTACTTATACTTGAGCTATCTTCAATAATTACAGAAATTGGAAATATAATGAAAGTACGTATTTGAAAATGGCGCTTCTTGTAAGTAATTATGGTGACGCGGCCGAGGTTATTAGCAGAGAACTATTTCGAAGGCCAGATGGGAGTGCCTACGTACAGTTGCAGTGATGTCTGTAGACAAAGTACGGCAGTCTTGATTGCGTCTTTGTTTGCAGTACCGTGACGGGGAAAGTTGTCTAGCGCCTTGCCGGTTCGTGGCGCTTTACTTATCAGATACACTCTCGTTTCCAGCATGGATAGACAGCCTCAACACCATCCGAGTCACTTTCAATATGGACACTTTACTTATGTTAAAATAACAAAAAAGAATATCGATGATGAGACTCTCAAAATCAAAACTCTGTGAAGTTTCCGAGACAGAAAAATAGTACTCTCCATAGATCTACATTATTTTTATACTAAAGTTAACCGTTTCTTCGGACGCAGAATAGAAAACAGAAAGAAATGATTTTTAGAAGAATGGCCATATTTACGATTAATTTCTGGAATGAGACAATAACATTTATTATTTTTAAAATAAAACTGCTGGATTTCAAATTTGCATGTGACTCGACCGACGTAGTGTCGCCACATTCTAAAAATGAAAGTTTCCACTTGTGTAGTGACCAAAGGCCGCAAATTCCTCACAATATTTTTACATTAATAAAACTGTTACTTCTTTATTCGTAATGAAGAAGTAGAGGGATATAAGATCGGTGGAAAGAAATAGCTATTCGTCTCAAAATACGATGGGAACCCATCCACTTGCCTGGAGTTGTAGTGGTGGAAGGTCGGATCTCACATTAACACGAACCTTTGTTAGGGCAACAGTAGCATAAAACTGTTCTGAAAATATTTGCAACAATACATTATGTTTAGTTCAGGATATGTTGTACGTCAAAAAACTCATTCGTAAAATCTAACAGATGATAAGTACATTCTTAATATGGAATGATTTTAAGAATAGTAGCATTGCTCCAGCTTCCCTCCAAGCGGAACCTTTCACCTGACGACAATACTCACCCATCTCCTACTGCGACTTGCTATTTCTCATGAGGTATATTGTAACCATATTTTTTCTCTCGGGATGACAGACACAAGATTTGATTGGGTTTTAGATTTATATAGCTTAATTTGCTGCCATAGGATTTTTTAAAAGAAGAACAATAACATGTGGTAGATTAACCAATTTATTTAGAGAGTGAAAGTGAGTTTGAAAATACCCGTGAATAATTCCTGATGTGCGTGGAAGCTATTCATATCAAAATATTAATTATATTTTATAACTTATTGTGCCGTCTGGTCACTAGAAATGTCCTCAGTGACTGGAATCAGGAACTGTCGCACTTCTTGTCGTCACCTTTTATTGATTCACTAGCTGGGTGCCCGGCGTTGCCCGAGATGTCATTTATCTATAACCATCCATAAGACTCCAATTTTGGTTACTTTTGCGCTATTTTTATGTAAAGCTTCTCGAACCCTATCCCTAAATGTGCCAACCTCCCATGCCGAAGGGGGATGAAGTCATTGACTAAATATATCGGCCGTTTTTACATGTTAGAAGATGACCACCCCCACAAATGTGGGATAATGAAAAAGAATGTATTCCACGCAAAAATCGGCCGATTACATTGTCTGAAAATTTATTCCCCCGCCCAACACCTCCCAAACCCGTCGCGTTACCCAGGTTGTCACAATTAGATTCAGCGACATTCATAGTCTCGGAATTGATTCGAATCTCGGTTGTTTTTGCGGGATTTTATTTAACGTACCTCCACGCCACCCCTAAGCTTGCTCCCCTCACAGGGGTTAAATTATACAAAAACAACATCGGTATAAATACTTTCAAAGTAATTAACCCCAGGAAATAATTGTCGCAAATATCGACCGTTTAACATGTTTGAAATTTTTCACCCTCGACCACTCCCGCTTCGGGGCCTTAAACGGTCAAGTTTAATGTCATAATTAAACTCAGTGACAATCCTGATAGTTTCTGGTTTATTTTTATCTAATGCTACTTCCACGCCAACTCTTAAGGGTGCACCCTTCCGAGTCCGAAAGGGGTTGAAATTATACACAGAGAACATGTAGGGAAATTTTATTAATCTAATTCTTCCCGAAATATATTTAATCGACGCAAAAAACAGCCGGTAACTCATCCCAACCCAGCCGATACCCGCGCGTTGTCCAGATTGTCATAAATAAATTCAGGGACATCCATGACCTTCGATTTGACTCGAATCTCAGTTGTTTTCCCGTTATTTTCAAGGAAATTAATTAAACTCAGTGACAATCCCGATAGTTTCTGGTTTCTTTTTATGTAATGCTACTTCACGCCCACCCTTAAATGTGCACCCTTATGAGTCCGAAAGGGGTTGAAATTATACACAGAGAACATGTAGGGAAATTTTATTAATGTAATTTATCCCGAAAAATATTTAATCGACGCAAAACACAGCCGGTCAACTCATCCCAACCCAGCCGATACCCGCGCGTTGTCCAGATTGTCATAAATAAATTCAGGGACATCCATTACCTTCGATTTGACTCGAATCTCGGTTGTTTTCCCGTTATTTTCAAGGAAATCCCCTCCAGCCCCACCCCTATCATGCCAACAAACAACATCGGTAGAAATACTATCAACGTCAATGGTCCCGGCATTTATTTATTCCACGCTAATATCGATGATTTAATATGTTAGAAAATTTCCATCCCATCCACTCCCGCCTCTCGGGGCTATATGGGCAATTTGATGCTATAATTGAACTGGACAACATCCATAACCTTTGATTTTACTCCAATCTCGGTTCTATTCGCGTTATTTTATTGCAGCGTTCCTCCACCCAACACCTAAAAGTGCTCTACTGATAATCCCGACCCGCTTCTGGGGATGGTAGACGCGTCTCACCCCAACAGTCGTTAGAAACACTATCAATATCTGTGAACCATAAAAATATTTATCCGACTGAAATATCGACTGTTTTAGCATGTTTAAATATTTCAACCCCCGTCCGCCCCCGATTCTGGAGGTGGTAGACGCGTCTCACCCCGACAGTGTTTGTTTCCTGGTCGCAAAGAACACGTGTACGAAATTTGGTGAAATTTGATCCACCGGTATAGATTTGTATTCTCCACCCCAAACGCTAGGGGTGCTCTTTCCCCAGGGTGTAGAGGTTGAAAATTATATTCAGTTATCATTAGTGGAAACACTATAAATATCTTTGACCCCTAAAAATATTTGTCCGACTGAAATATCGACTGTTTTAGCATGTTTAAATATTTCCACCCCCGTCCACCCCCGCTTCTGGGGGTGGTAGACGCGTCTCACCCCGATAGTGTTTGTTTCCTGGTCGCAAAGAACACGTGTACGAAAGTTGGTTAAATTTTCTCCAGCGGTGGAACATACAAATATACAAACATACAAACATACATACATACATACACTCATTATTTATAAAATTAAACGTCGTTATTAATAAAAACAACATCGGTTAAAATAGTATGAACAACACCACCCCTAAATCTTCTACTTTCCCGTGGTGGAAAGGATTGAATTTCTACTCATATCACATCGGTAGAAACACTATAAATCTAGTTTACCCATAAACACATAACATTTTGGCAGTTTTAGAATAATAGACAATTCTCACCCCCAGCCCTAAGCAAGCTCACCACTAATGTCTAAAGGGATTTATCTATTTAACAACATCCGTTGAAATACTATTCACGTAATTCTCCTCCAAGAACGCGCAAGAACTGACTATTTATCTCCCCTTCCAAACCCCACCCTTTCGGGTTAAATCGGCAACTAAAATTATTTATCCGGAGTAAACTCACTGACATCCATAACCTTAGATTTGACTTCAAACTCGGTTGTATTCGCGTTATTTTTCAGTAAAGCAACTCCACCCCAAACCCTAAGGGTGTCCTTTTCCCAGGGCGTAGGAGATGAATATTATATTCAGATAACATCGGTAGAAACACAATCAATATCTTTGACCCCGAAAATATTTATCCAAATCTAATACCTGCAGTTTCAGCATGTTTAAGTATTTCAACCCCCGTCCACCCCCGCTTCTAGGGTTGGTAGACGCGTCTCACCCCGACAGTGTTGTTTTCCTGGTCGCAAAGAACCCGTGTACGAAATTTGGTGATATTTGCTCCAGCGGTAAAGATTTGTATTCTCCACCCAAAACGCTAGGGGTGCTCTTTCCCCAGGGTGTAGAGGTTGAAAATTATATTCAGATATCATCAGTGGAAAGACTATAAATATCTTTGACCCCTAAAAATATTTATCCGACTGAAATATCGACTGTTTTAGCATGTTCAAATATTTCCACCCCCGTCCACCCCGCTTCTGGGGCTGGTAGGCGCGTCTCACCCCGGCAGTGTTGTTTTCCTGGTCGCAAAGAACACGTGTACGAAATTTGGTGAAATTTGCTCCAGCGGTGTCGATTTGTACTCTCCACCCCAAACGCTAGGGGTGCTCTTTCCCCAGGGTGTAGGGGATGAAAATTATATTCAGAAAACATCTGTAGAAACACCATCAATATCTTGGACCCCTAAAAATTATTATCCGACTAAAATATCGGCTGTTTTAGCATGTTTAAGTATTTTAACCCCCGTCCACCCCCGCTTCTGGGGGTGGTAGACGCGTCTCACCCCGACGGTGTTTGTTTCCTGGTCGTAAAGAACACGTGTACGAAATTTGGTGAAATTTGCTCTACCGATGTAGATTTGTATAACGAACATACAAATATACAAACAAACAAACATACAAACAAACATACATACACTCTTTTTTATTTATAAGATATAAAAACTTTTTAAAAGAGTATAAAAAGCAATGTTTCTAAAAACTTTTAGTTTTGACTAAACGTCGTTATTAATGGAAACAACATCGATTAAAATAGTATGAACAACACCACCCCTAAATCTGCTACTTTCCCGTGGTGGAAAGGGTTGAATTTTTACTCATATCACATCGGTAGAAACACTATCAATCTAGTTTACCCATAAACATAACATTTTGGCAGTTTTAGAATAATAGACAATTCTCTCCCCCAGCCCTAAGCAAGCTCACCACTAATGTCTAAAGGGATTTATCTATTTAACAACATCCGTTGAAATACTATTCACGTAATTCTCCTCCAAGAACGCGCAAGAACTGACTATTTATCTCCCCTTCCAAACCCCACCCTTTCGGGTTAAATCGGCAACTAAAATTATTTATCCGGAGTAAACTCACTGACATCCATAACCTTAGATTTGACTTCAAACTCGGTTGTATTCGCGTTATTTTTCAGTAAAGCAACTCCACCCCAAACCCTAAGGGTGTCCTTTTCCCAGGGCGTAGGAGATGAATATTATATTCAGATAACATCGGTAGAAACACAATCAATATCTTTGACCCCGAAAATATTTATCCAAATCTAATACCTGCAGTTTCAGCATGTTTAAGTATTTCAACCCCCGTCCACCCCCGCTTCTAGGGTTGGTAGACGCGTCTCACCCCGACAGTGTTGTTTTCCTGGTCGCAAAGAACCCGTGTACGAAATGTGGTGATATTTGCTCCAGCGGTAAAGATTTGTATTCTCCACCCAAAACGCTAGGGGTGCTCTTTCCCCAGGGTGTAGAGGTTGAAAATTATATTCAGATATCATTAGTGGAAAGACTATAAATACCTTTGACCCCTAAAAATATTTATCCGACTGAAATATCGACCGTTTTAGCATGTTCAAATATTTCCACCCCCGTCCACCCCCGCTTCTGGGGGTGATAGGCGCGTCTCACCCCGACAGTGTTGTTTTCCTGGTCGCAAAAAACACGTGTACGAAATTTGGTGAAATTTGATCAACCGGTATAGATTTGTATTCTCCACCCGAAACTCTAAGGGTGCCCTTTTCCCAGGGTGTAGGGGATGAAAATTATATTCAGAAAACATCGGTAGAAACACCATCAATATCTTGGACCCCTAAAAATTATTATCCGACTAAAATATCGGCTGTTTTAGCATGTTTAAATATTTCAACCCCCGTGCACCCCCGCTTCTGGGGGTGGTAGACATGTCTCACCCCGACAGTGTTTGTTTCCTGGTCGTAAAGAACACGTGTACGAAATTTGGTGAAATTTGCTCTAACGGTGTAGATTTGTATAACGAACATACAAATATACAAACATACAAACATACAAACAAACATACATACACTCTTTTTTATTTATATTTTATAGTTTCAGTCAGTCTTTCGAGTCCAGTTTCCAACCGAGTCAGTTGTCCACTGCACTGTCCTAAAATAACAAGTCGTCCCCCTTTCAACAACTACCAGCCCTAGCACTTCACAGTTTTACGGGGGAGTCAATTTGTCACGTTACAACACAATGTATACCAATTTGCAAGTCACGATATCATTCTAGACTATGGTTCCTTGTGTGTGTGTGAGTCCATGTTGTTTAATATTTTCTTTTATATTTGACTTAAAAAAAGGGAATATAATCAGTAAGAGACCGAGATAGGCGACGAATTATTTGATCTCACGGTTATTGTCTAAATATCAAATAGTACTGCAAACGTTTTATAAAAATTAAGTGTGTAGCATAGTAATTATCATAACAAAATATTGCGATTTAATAGAACATGTGAAACAAAATTTCAAACTTTTTCTTGAGCATTAATTTTTTTTTATTAACTATACATAAAATATTCAGTTTATAATTTGACGAGCAAAATATTAGTGGCTAATGCGTTAAAAAGACTAATAAATTCAGATAACATTTTAAATTATTTTGCTTAGCGTGATATTAACAATTAAGTAATTTGTGTGGGATTATAAGCTATTCACTGTAGTATCTCTGTAAAAGAATAAATTAAGCAATGGCTGTGAAAGAGACTGCTTGGTTTAAGTTATAAAGGGGGAAAACGTGCTGGGAGAAGGACGTTGCATCCATAATAGGACAGAAATTCAATTTTAAAGGAAATATAATCCGTGAAAGGCCGGATGACGCTGATTTGATTGTTATATTCCGGTTACGGCAAGAAGGAATCTGTATCCTGTCACAGGTCTAGTTTCAATACATCGAAATATTCCAGAGTAAAAGTAAAAACTAAAATAATGTTATTATTTCAAAACATTTTTGTCGCATTTTTATCAATAACAGCGTATTAATAATCGTTACGTTCTTGTGCCAATTTGCTTTGGAAGGGTTACGAAGGCAATCGTATTTTTAAGGAAATAATTTCCTGGTATATTTAATGTAAAATAGAGAAACGTGTTAGTTTCATCATCTTGGTTACCATATAGGTATAATTGTCTCAGTATAAAATAATTGGAACGTGTGCCTGCTTTAGGACGGCTACGTGTAGACAAACATGATGTTTTTACCAAATATCGCTGCCCAAAATTCTATACATTATGTTTGTACACGATTATACAAGGCATCAGTTTTATTGGCCAAAACCATAATTTTTGGAACTTTTTCAGTATGAAATAAAAATTTGTTTCACAATAATAACGATTATATCGCTTATAAAAGAATGGAAACACGTATTTTACACATATTCAAATTTGTTTCAGTGTTTCATTCCAGCCTTTTGCTTATAAATGAATTATAATATGTACCTTATCCTTCTAATTTTAGTTACATATTACCAACTCATTTTTCTCCGTTCAGGTCCCTGTCACCCAATTTTATGACCTGTGAGTCGTTTATGGATTCACGTTGTCCACTTCAAAACGGTTGTGCCTCATTTGCGGTGGTTGCAAAATCAGTCTCATATGCGGTCAGCCCAAAATATAAGGGTTCTTCTAAAATTGTTTACACTTCGGCCGGAGATGAAAGATGTAGTCAACTGGGATTTCTTTTACACCTCCACAGAAGTTACTTTCTTTCCGCTTTGAAGCTCGTCATTTTATAGATGATGGCTGAAGGTGTGTTCAGTCAGGGCGTGACGCCAGTGTGTTAGTGTGTCTAGCCAGTGTACTGACTCTTTATTATTTAGATATTCCGAAAATTATTCAGTCAATAAAAATAAAATCTTGTATTATGCACAACGGTTATTCATATAGAATATAATAAGCGAATAAAGAATATTTCGGACGAAGCTAGCTTGGATGTGCAGATAGCAGTGTTACAGGCGAGGCAACGAGCTGGAGATGATCTCCACACATCGATAACTCAGATATTTAATGACGAATTGCAGCCTTTACAAAACCAGTGGTGTGAACTGATCGTTAGATACAAAGTTCATGGGTCGCAGATAGAGTCAAACCAATCCGACGATGTGGTTATCAGTGAGGAATTAATAAAAATGCCTGACGGGAGCAGTTTTATTCTTGTTAATGATGGTGTGCCAGACATACTTTTAATTTTCGCAGGTACTAGAGGAAACGTGTTTGAATACAAAAATGTAGTGGATGGGACTCTAAATCTAGCAAATAACACGATACACACAAAGTGAAACGAACATTTTTTTTTCGACAGTGGCAGACTACATGATGGTCATCCACGTGGTATCCTCTCGCCTTTAATATGATAGGAAGGAATTTATGGAAGAGAGAGCAAGTTAGCCACGGGCTTACTAGAGCGCCCGTACTGCAGTTCACATTCACATAAAAGTGATGAAGGACAAGCCCTGGAATACTCTGCATCAGGTACCTATTTGGCTCACAGATGGAGAAGTGGAGAAAGGGACTCAAAAGGGGGATGCGGAAAGGTAGAGCAGGTAGCCAAGGGAATAATGAATAAGGTAAATTACTTATGTTTTCTGTTGCAGGTGGTACCCGAATTGGGTTCTATGATTATAAACTGTTAGAGGTATCTCTTTATGTCCGGTTGCTTGGATGTTATTTTTATTTCACGAAATGCGTTTGGAGAAAATTTCAGGACGTGAGAATGACAAAATTATACAAAGAAATTGAAAACATTGGACTGAATGTCCGAATGTTTGTCGCATTTTGCTTTTTTTAAACCTAAAGAATAAGGCTGGGTATAAATGAATGGTCAAGCAACAGAAGAAAATAAAACTTGAATTCTTTAATTACTTCGTTGAACACTATTTAAATAACGCATTAATACCACACATTTTATGAAACTGTTATGTAGACGCCACAGGACGCATAATTAATTGCCTTTAAGAATGGGACCATAAATTGAATTTCCATTAAAATTTTGAAATTACAATTTGAGAAGTCAAGTTAAAAGTGTTAATGTAATTAAATTCAGAAGAAGTGAAAAGAAAGAAGAAATACGTAAAGTGAGATAAGAAAACTTACAGAATCAATACACTATATGGCGACGACTGTGATTTTGTGAAGTTTCTGAGAACTATGTCGTATATACTGTAGTGGTAGGTTTATTAAATGATGAAGTAAAGGGATATTTTACAGAATTTAATAATCATTTAACTGAACATGAGAAAAATAAAATAAATAAATACAAATTATGTGTGTTCAGCTAGCCGGGCAAAACAATCGGATCCCTTAAATCCCAAGTTAAACTCTGGTTTACGGTAATTCCCCCAGGCGCGTCAAGGATTGAGACACTTGGCAGTTACCTCACATTGATCTCTGGCCGTGATCATGTGGCACCCTCGATCTCTCCGAGTCCTCTGGAAAACTGCAAGTTTGGGGCTGTACGTCCGTCCCTGGCGACGGTTCGTCGAGGAGTCTCTCTACACTTGCTTTACAGCCCCTTCGCTGGATGTGAAATATCGATGTTGCCGACCAATTTCTGATCGATCTTCCCTGAACCAAGAAATGTGATTGGTTCAGGCAGTCACGTGCTAATTCAATTTCTGGGATTTTTGGAGAGACGTTTCCAACGGTGCGACAGACCAGGTAACTTCCGAGGGTCAACATTCTACGTGCCTAAGGCCAGACCGAAGGGATTATCTATCCGGCACGGCAGCGCCTGGTCAAATTCCAGCTTGCCAAGCTCTCAACCCTTGATAATATCTAATTATATTAAAATAATATATATATATATATATATATATATATATATATATAGTAAAACTATCGCACTACAAACAGAAGTTGGAATAAATAAAAAAATGCAATGAGTAAGCTAATTAGTTAGAAATTAATATTTCATAACAAAGATGTGATTTTAACACCCGCTTAAGAAACATTTGTTGGCAACTAATATTTAATAAATGTGTTACTTTCCAGCTGGAATAACCGTAATAAGACAAAAATCTGAGTGGCCATGCAGCTGCTACCTGTTATTCGACTACATATCAGACCGACCGCATGTGATACTGATCGCAAATGAGACGACACCCTTCAAATTCTCCGTTCTAATGATCGTTACGTGTCCAGTCAGCTGTTGTTGTGCGTTTCATTACGTCTGTAATTCGTATCCTATTCCTCACCAAAGTCATTCCATAAGTTATGCCCCATTCTTTGCGCGATATGCAATTTGCGTGGCATTTTGCAATTAACCGTTCAATAATTGTAAGAAAATATAAGAAACTCATTGGATATTAACAAATACTATTTTATTGATAACTACTTTGCACAATTATTAAGATGTAATGTTATAAATATACCGTAAAAATAAAGTTTGTTCTAGAGATTTCAGATTTATCGTATTTGATCAGCATCATGTAATTAAATTTATAAGTTATGTATAAAAATAAAAAAGGGAAAATTCTCAGACCACATTATTTTATGGTACCTACAATTCACGTTATCACCTTTTGTGATCAAGCGAAATGTTTTCCCGACGCACGGTATCTGAGGCTTTCGGAGTGAATTTTCAGGTACGTCGTCGTTGACGATGTAAAATGATCAGTCTTATGACTGAATCAATGATGGAAGGCTACTGGCCGATTGCTTGATTCACATCAAAGAACCTTTGTTCACACACTGAATAACTAGCTAACTCTGTCTCTCTCTCTTCCTTTTTTATACTTACCCACATTCCACCAAAAATGCTGAGGTTCAAAAACTACATTCAGCTAACTTACTTAACAAGTTTTAATCTATTAATATGATCACTGCTTAACATTCTACATTTAGATAAAAGCAAGTTACATTTCCTCCTTGTCAGGAAGCCTTCTTATGAAATCACCAAATAATTCTATGCGTGTGAGATGCTTCGTACTGACCACGTTATCTATGTGTGTATTAAAATTGGGTTTCATTGAATTTTATACGGTATAATAATAATAGAAAAGTGGTCTCCAGTTATTTTTCATTCAAATATGTTATGTAACAAATAGTTTGTTTCGTATGATTTCATATTTGATTTGTAAATGTGCTCCTATGTTTATCAACAAAGTGTCTGAGGGTTATTGGAAGCAACAGTAAGAATGTATCAAGCGCCGGGAAAAGAGAGCGACAGTCTCCTTGAACCAGGACTATCCTTGGCCTACGGCAAATATAGCACCGACACTTCCCGATCTCTTACTGACTAGCTTAGATTTCTAGCACTAAGCGCAATTAAACTGCTGAGGTAATGAAAAACGACGACTTGAACGCGCTACAATAAAGCCCCTTCTAAACTTGCTCCGGATCGGGGTCAATGGGTGGAGGCTATCTGATTCATTGCGAGCTTCAGAGCTGGCTTGCTCACAATCAAAAGTGGTTTCTCCTTCTCTTTTTGTACAGTGTAATATACATATGTTTACAACCGAAATGTGTCATATATTGCTTTATATACCTCCTAATTCTTTACGATATGTTCTACCCGCAGCTTTATTAATCATTGGTGTGTCAATTAATGCTATATTTATTTTATTTCCCTTAGTGGGGAATATTTCACTAACCTTACTGAATCGTTAAATTAGAACAACTCATACTTGTACTGGTCTTAAGAAAAACAATGTTACAGGGGAATATAGCAGTTCCTTGATTCTTGTAGTTGCCACCATACTTTTACCAAGTATAGGACTTGTGCAGCTCTGCGATGTCTAGATAAATCGTTAATTAACTTCACCATTCAATGAGGAAATGACTTCAGTCACCTGTTAACGGCATACGGCTGTGGTGTGTTCGTGTACCTCATTTATAATATTTGGAGGATAAAATTTTCCACATTGGCCTTAACAGAAGAGACAAACTTCCCACCAAGGTAACAAGAATATGCTTTCGTAAACAAAGCACTACTCCGGGAAGCGGATTATTGGGAGGGATAGTTTTTTTTGTCTCGACCACGCAGGGGGTGGTCAGAGGAGCAGAAAGGGGCAGTGAAGATGCGAACATTTGAATGGAGACAGCTGAGTGATAAGCTGCTTGTCGAAAACGGACTGGAAGGTTGGGGAAAGAAGATTAAGTTTGATAAAAGTCACAGATAAAATATGCTCTGAATTTTTGCGAGTCGGAAACGAAAACTGCAGATGGAGACAAAAAAAAATTCTCTGAATGAGGCGCACTTTCCCTTATTACATTTCTAAAACAAGTTTAATTGTTATTTCATTCTAGTTTGTTTCGCAATGAACGATGAGAAATTTATTATTTTACAGTGAGCACTTTGTACATTTGGATGAAATGTGTAATATTTTGGCATAATTAATTTGTCAAATCAAATAATTTTGTCATTAAATTCAAGAAAATTATGTCAAACAAAATTAATAATATATTAAAGTAATTATTTATGAAACTCAGAGTCCCATTAGACAATCCTTTCACAGTGCCTCCCAAAAAACTCGCAAGCGCCTAATTTTGCGTTTCCGGTACAAAATATAGTCGTCGACACAATACTAGGCACATATGGGTATATACTGTGAAATCTTTGTCTGGAAGATCCGGAGGGAGTACTAGTATAGTGAATGCTGACCCTGCTGATGCAGGACTTGTTAGGTTTATAGCCTAATATTTATATGATACGACGACAGCGTGGGCGGGAGTTCCCCCTACTCACGGTGGAGACTATAAGTCCAGAAAAAACCAGCTCAATGTGCCATTTCTATTAAATATATTTCGCTAAGTATTGGCGAAAGTGATTGACGTAGGTTCGACAGAGAAGATAATGACGTGTGCGACTAACCGCTACTAAGGTAGATGCCGTTGCACGTACCGTAGAGGTTCCCGCAAACTCGTCAAGGACGGCTCGACGACTGGCCTTCAGAGCTGGGTGTGGCCTTGCCTCGTTTCCACAGCATTCAGCATCAGCACACACACACACACACACACACACACACACATTCACAAAGTAATCCTTCAGGTCGCTTCCAACATTCATAAGAAGGTCCACGAGGAGGAACTTGTTTCTATTACATGATATCCTTTTTTTGAATGTGTTGTGTTGTTTTAAATATTTTCGTATTATTTTTATACTATATATTATTCTTATCTGGTTAACTAGATTACCACTTCATACGATTCTATACACACAAATATTCGGATAAGGTCGAGTATCAAGAGTAAAAGTCCAAGTATCTCCTGAGAAATTTCAACTACCGGCCCATACTAATTAATATGTATGCATATATAAATATATATAATTTTCTCTTCATTTTTGTCTGAAGTTGTTTCGTAGATTCTTAACTTTCATTGCATAAAAAAGCTATCAAATAGTGTCAAAACTCTTTTCGTCCACACATAATTTTCTCATTACACAATGAAGTATGGCCACAGGCATTTTTTATTCCTTAATTTTCTTTACTTCTTATACGGCAATCAAAATACGATTTTGTAGTCTCCTGGGCGGATCTTTCCTTATATATATATATATATATATATATATATATATATATATATCTGTTTGTGTGTTCAGGACTATACAACGAACAGAGAAAGCACGCCTCGCATATGAAACCGTTTACTGGTCCGGTCGAGAATTTCCTGTCTTAATCCGTTAAAAAAAGTTTTTAATCAGTGATTTTACTTGGATAAATACCCGTTTATTATCTTCTATTTGAATGCCACCACTAATTGATTCGTTTGTTAGATGTGGTAGTGATTAAACGAGAGGCATTCTGAAAGTCATTAGTAACTCATTTGTGCATTTCAATTCCAACAACAAAAACCGCTGCAGGATCGAATCAACGGAATTTACACCACGCTTTGACATGTTTTGTCATCATTAGCATCTTTCACGTGTCACTTGAAAAATGGCCGAAATCGATGTTTCGTTTATTCATTGAATTCCTTGTTAAAAAGGAAAAATCGGATTCTGAAATTGATCTCAGTCTTGGAGTTGCCTGCAGTGGTGGGAGTATTCTAACTGAGTAGTAAAGGTCGCCCTCCACGGAAGACTTGATGACGTCATAAGGCAAGACTGACGTGTCGTTGTGAAAGAAATAACAGTGAAACTTGCAGTAGGACACAGTGCAAGAAATGATTAAAAACTGAGGTAATCGAACAGCAAACTCTTCTCCCGCTATCGGAAGGGCGTGGGACAAGTACCCAATGCCCGACCTACCTGGTGCAGGTTTTTCTAGGGTTTTCCATGCATTACTTTTAGGCGAATGCCGGGTAGGATCCTTAAACTATAGCCCGGGGGCCCTAGTTAGCCCTTGGCTACCTTCCACTACCCTTCCGCATCCCACCTTTCAAATCTCTTCCTATGCTATTAAAGGGGAGTTGCCACCATGTGGATTACCCTCATGTAGCCTGTTACCTAAAAAAAAGAAGAAGAAAAAAGTTTGTTCTCGTTAGGTCCCACGTTATTCCCACTAATTTCAGAGCAAAGAATATGCAATTATGCAAGTATTGCGTCAGGCGATGAAAACTGGTTCCATCATTAAGAACATTTGGAATCTCCATCAAAGATGAAAGGAAAGACAGTGCGATCTTCTGGGAAAGTTATGACATTGCTTTCTGGTCGAATTTCTCAACCATAAATGCTGTCCGATGTAACCAGACACTTGTGAAGTACCGTCCTGCAGTGCGCGAAGATCATTCTGCGGCTTCAGACCCCTCGTGCCATTGTTGGTGGGAAACTCTTCCACACACTCCCCTGGCGGTTCTGTGGAGAACGGATGCCTAGACAACACTATGAGACGCTAGACGATTGCCGTCAGAGTCCTCAGAACCACGTGTTCGGGAGCCTTGTAGGGTTTTATAACCCTGACCAGTCTCAAAATTATTCTTTCAATAAATTTCTGATTTTTGTTAACATTTATCTACTTTGACTTAAATATGAGTAATGACATTGTGTAATTATTTTATTAACAATTAAATCGCAGTGAGAATAGTATCTCACATTCTCGAATGTTATGAATAGAATTTTTTTTTCAATGAATATTTACAGTTTTACTTGATTACGGTGAGTAAACCGTTAGATCCGGATTCTTACTCATTCGATGCACACGCCAGGAATGTTAAGCAACACCGCACGTTGACCAACTCACGTGTATCCCTGACAGTGTGGAGGACAACGCTACTATGCGCAAAGGTAGCGATGTTTAAAGTCACTAACTCGCTTATTTTTGACGGAGGAACATGAATCTATACGGATTTTTAATAATTTAGATTTATTTTGTAGTTATTGCGTAAAGAATACTGGGGCATAGCGTCAACTATTCTGTCATTAAATGTTATGGAAATTTGTCTCTTATGTCAATTAAATTGGAATCTCCTACAAACCATTGTGACGTAAAGTGTTATCTGATGGAAATCAGTCGATTCTGTGTGCCAAGCATCGTAAATTCCTTGAACTAATTGGGATATGTGGACGAAAAATCACATTAATTTCTCAGAAGTCATTTTTTCTCTCTGAGCTAACATAATATAAATTATATATATCTTTGACTCGAGACGCAATACATTAATGCGATCTGTTGTTGGTTTTTCTGCGTTAATTCAGTCACCGTTTTCCAATTGAACGTACTGTTGTACTTCTAATATGCATTGATAATATGAAATTATTGAGAGATAACTTAAATAACCTTTAAAAGAGTTGAAAAAGAATAACAATACTAGCTCTGGATACGAGTGGTATACAGTTATACACAACTGATTGTTGAACCATTTTAATTAATGTTAAATTGTTTTCCATATAATTAAAGTTTTAAATTGTTTATTTTGCATAGTGCTACGATATCTTGTATGTTGGGACGGATGGTTGACGTCACCGTGTGACGTAGTTCATGACGTCCCGTGATGACCATTTCGAACAATCGTCCGAATAAAATTGTGAAGGTCCCGACTAGCCGAATGAAGAAATAAGCTATCTTTCTTGTGTCTAAAGGAAAAAAGAAACAAAGGGTTGTGGCAAAAGAACGTTAAAGTAAATGTCGATATTAGTAAACACCCACCATTCCTGAGATCAGGAGTAAATATGCTTCCGGGATCACATATTGTGTCGAATAAGATGGAATAAAAGTGTTAACAGTTAAAGTTATACATTTTATTTTTAATTGTATTTTCTCTTATAAAAAAGGTCCCTTTATGATTGTTTCAAAGAAATATTAGATAATTCATCAGATTCTATGCGTAAATAAATTATCGAAATTAATTTATTTAGATTGTATTTTATTTTATGTTTCGTCGCTATGAAGGTATGAATAAGACCGACTAGTAATAAAAATTGAAAATAGTCTACTAAGCGTTAAACACGGAAGCAACCCCAGAGTTTCAAGCCCTCTTATTCTTAAACTTAGGATTAATAATATATTAACCGTTAGAGAGATAAGATCAAGATTTCGCCCTTTAACAGATTCTGCGTTGAATTTAATGGTCATTTATCATTTTTGGGGCAGTTCACAAAAACGTGTGACCTGCATTTGCTTCCTAAATGTATTGTCTGTAAGATAAGATTTATAACTTTATTTGTTACAAAATTCGTTTCGAGTTTTTCCGGTCCATTGGTAGCGTAATTAATAACTTCTTGGCTTTAAACCATGTGAGAGTATACTTAAGCTACTACGTTTCGATGGCGCTCACTGCCATCGTTATTAAGTGAAGCGTCTAATAATTTCACTGCCTTAAGTGATTAAGTTTACAAATTTTCGCTTCACTTGATAACGATGTCAATGATCGCCATCGAAACATCACCTGCTTGGAAACCAAAGAATTGATAATGTATCTCAAGTAAGGCATTTCCTTGCGCTGATAAGATTTCATATGCCGTTGTACTTTTATTTTAATTTTATCATTAATTTTTCTCTACTACTCTTGAATGCATTAAAGTTACAGTGATATAATACGGGAAATATAATTGATGAGCATAGTCTCTATATTTGGTGTACCTGTGAGTTGGCTTCGTGATGACTCGCTGTATTGCGGAACGAAGGAATGTTTACGCCTGTTCGTCAGCGCAAAATGCTTAGTGGTGACAATTCACAGAAATCGTGGATGTCGCCACAACAACTTGAACCGTCACTTGCGAAACTTTGTAAACTCATTCAATTTAGGAAGTGTAATGTCAATTAGATATTTCGTCCTCGATTGCCAATCTTTACTGTCGTATCATAACATTGATGCAGTGAACCAACTTAATTTACTTCGAGTAAAACTCTTCACCAATGTACTAGTTGCTAAATTTAACATTCTGTTTGCCTCGGTTGCGATGCTTTCTAGTCCTAGAGCACCTTAATTCTCCTCCTACAAAATCTATTTTTCTCTTTGTGGAACTCCTCTCTTCCAGCTGTATTTGAAACCCGCAAGTTTCTTTTTAGGATAACAGGCTACATGAGGGTAATCCACATGGTGGCAACTCCCCTTTAATAGCATAGGAAGGGATTTGAAAGGGGGGATGAGGAAGGGTGGAGGAAGGTAGCCAAGGGTTAACTAGGGCCACCGGGCTATGTTTTAATGATCCTACCCGACAATTCGCCTAAAAGTGATGCAGGGAAACCCCTAGAAAAACCTGCATGATGTAGGTCGGGCATTGGGTACTTGTCCGACGCCCTTCCGATAGCGGGACAAGAGTTTGCTATGGGGACGCAGCATTCCCTTCTCCGTTCCGCGACCAGTTTAGGAGGCAGCTGGCGTATTGTTCCAATGGGAACAGCGAACACCTCTTACCGTATGTCCATGGTGTGTGACCCCGGAACATACACTTCTCAAAACAGGCCGAGGTGCCTCGGCTTGTGGGAACCTTAGTTCAAAAACGGAGAGAGGAAAAGGCATCCCTTCCGTCTCCCCTACATGGTTCTACCTACGAGAGAGTATCCCTCGCAGGTTCTGCCTGCGAGAGAATAGGCCTCGCAGACCAATCCGACTTTCTCTCTTGTTTAAATACATGTTCTGTTTATGAAGAGGGAAGGAAAGTGAAATTTGTAGTGCCGCGGCAATTTCGAGCGAACAAGTGAAAATTTTTAGTCATACATTTGAAATTTTCCGCAAGATGGCAGACGCATTTCTAATATATGAATAATACCAAAAGTACTGACTCGTTTCCCAAAACTCAATTTTAATTTATATTATACATATGCAGAATATCTGATCGTTTTTTTTGTGTCGTGCGTTCAAAGAAACATGGGCATAAAACCTTGGCAAAGATGTCATTGTTCAACCCTCCAGAGAGGACATCTAGTGCAAGAGAAAGATCAGTTTTGCAGAAATATTGGATTAGGGGAAGTGGCTCGCAAGATCCGGGAATTAATGCTATCTGCGGAAGAAGTCACATTTTTCTACAAAAAACGATTTAATAATTATCCATAATTTCGTCATCAATTAAAAGTCAACCAAATGGATTGTATATATCCAGTCCTGTATGTAGGAAGACACCGTAAACGGCACTGTCTATTCCATAACGCAGGAACACCATTTTCTTCTAAGCATATTTAATCGCACTGATAATTTTCATTGTCTAATTTACTGTATATTAATTAAACATTAATTTTATTTATATAATTATCAAGACATCTATTAAAATTATAAATACATATATTCGGTTAGTATAAATAAATTAATAATGAACCAAAAATTTTATCAATGATAAAATAAAACCTTTCCCACAATTAAGTGTGGGCAGAATTACCACCACAGTGTGATGAGACGAAAAATCCAAAAAGTTAGATGTAAAGAACAATTCTCTACGAGAGAAGACGAGTTAGTTCAGGTGTCAGTTTATTTTGGACATACATAATCTTTAGCAAACATTACGCTAAACGTTATGTAGCTCGTTAAAAACTGTGGTGCAAAAAATTTGAACACTATCAGAATTTGTTCCCAAAAACTTGTAGATCGGATTTTAAGTTGTATCATTCCGTCTTTTCCGCAATTTTTTTCTGTGTATTTGTTATTCCTTACAGTAAAGAGATGGTTGCTGTTCAGCTTAATTCGAATGACGACGAGATTGCGAAAACGAATTAAGATTTTTGATAGAAAACGCCCCCGAAGAGGTTGAATAATCTGAAGCGACTCTGAAAAGGTGTGTTAAATTAAAAAAAATTGTCGAAAATAAATAACGTAAATGAATATACGTATAGGAAATTGTTGAAAATGTGGAGTGAGATGATGGGAAAGACTAGTAAATTACTTACGCCCATCTAGGGCCTCGGCGCAAGGTGCACCACTACAGTTTCCGAAAGAGCTAATGAGGCGTTGTCTTCCACTTCGGTGGTTTAATTAAAAAAAAGCCGCTTCGGCCGCGGGTGCAGTTTCTTTTCAGGTGCAGGTGCTCAAAGGAAAGCTAATAAATTCCGTTTAATGCCACTTTGTTCAATACAGTAAACATACAAAAGGAATTAGCATCGTGCCAATCTTTTCCCTGTATGCCGTACAATGTTGACTCGTTTAGCGTCTTTCACACTGGCAAATATTAATAACTAGCTGGGTGACCGGTGTTGCGCGGGTTGTCATAATTAACTCAGCGACTTCTATAATCCCGCATTTGATCGTAATCTCATATGTTTACACGTTAATTTTTTTAAATCCCCTGCATCCCACCCGTAAGGGTGTTCCCTCGCAACCCGAAAGGGGTTGATATCATTCACAAAAACATGGGGAGATACGCTATTAGTCTCATTGACCCCGAAAATTACTTATTCGACGCAAATATCGGCCGTTTTAGCATGTTTTAAAATTTCCACACCGATCACCCTCGTCCGTCGGGCTGGTAGTCGTCTCATAACCCATCAGTGTTTGCTTGTGTTTCGAAAGGAACACGCGTACAAAATTGTTCCTCGCGTTTAGATTTGTATAGGTAACATACATACACACACACACAGTCAATTTTATTTATAAGAAAATAAAAGATGGGATGTTATAATCTCTAAAAATGCGCGCAACAATTTATTTCGAATGTGTCAGCGATATATATTCTCTCTTTTTCGTCCTTCTTACTGTACTGAGGGGAATTACGTATATGTCGACTAAAACCCGTAAATCGCTAATAGAGACTTTTTCGGGTATTCCGTTGACTGTGGCTTGGAGAATAGTAAAGTACGAAAAATTGAGTAATAAGAATTGCGCTCATTCAGAAAATGAGTGTCTGATACAAGAAAGAATAATATACTGACGCGATTTAGCGACGGAGAGCAAATTAACGGCGAAGAGAAAACCGTCGTAGAAATGAAAATGATGTCTCCAACTTTTCGTACTGTACGAAACTATCTTCAGGGGAAAAATGGGAAGAGAATTCAGAGTTGGTTCATCATGCTAGTCTGTTGTCCACACCCCCTCCTCCCCCTCGTGTGGACGCAGCTTTAGCCAGAAGAACATTCTCTACAAACTGCACCATACTTTTGCAAAAGTAAATTCTGCTCTACATCTCTAAACCAATTACAGTACAACTCAGTTTACTGTCAATGTTTCTCACATTTTTTATTGTCTTGTTGTCTGTATGAAATAATAATTTCGTGGTCATTAATTACAGTACGAATAAGGAGTTATCTATTTACGCTAACTTCAATATGTTACGACAAACCAACGCGAAGTAATAGTTTCCAAGTTTCATTATGCAGTATACAGAACGTTTACTAGTAGGTTTTTATGAGCACACTAACGATTTCATGTGCTCTGCAAACTAATTTCGGAAACCCTGATTATTTTCTTTATGACTCTAAAATTAGTGAGATGTAAGTTTAAGTCATTTCACTTTTCAATCCTCTCATGCTCACTATTAAAAATTACTGAAACTCAGTATTATACTGTCGTTATTTATTTTTTTAAGACTATAAGGTTAGATTTTTGTCTTCTATTTATACTACTGACAGAATACGGTCTATCTTCTTTCTATAACGCGATACTTACATTTAATTGTTCCACTATCAAAATTTTTTTATTCAACATATTTTTGTTCTATAATATTATTTTGCATTTACATTGTCTTCTACTGTTGGCATCAAAGATTTTTTTACCTACCAGTACGTGCCCGTTAAATAGGAAATTATATTGGAAAATAGTTATTAAGTTTTAACATTTTCAATTAGTGGTTGGCAATTTAAGACACCATCAAAGTTCAATAAATTTGTATTCGGGTTTCCACTCTGGCAAAACAGTAATTTTTTTTTACGACTATATGCCTTGTCATCTTCGCCTGGAAAATAACGACGGTGCAAACGGTTTAACTACTGTTGTACTCGAGTTGAAACGCGAGAACAATTTATTCAGCAAATACACCGGGAAAGCCTTCGATCCTTAACCCTCAAAGTTATTTACGGCTTCCGAGAAAAGCCGTTCAGCCGAGTTTCTGTAGGCCAAACTAAATTTCTATCCATGCAGATAAAATAAGGTTTTGGAACCTTACGTATCAAGATGGCGAATGGAGTATTATTAAAAGCCAATAAAAAAAAGTTTAGTACAGCATGGGCCGGAAATGGTTGGTTTCCGAGTTAAGGCCTTCAGAACAATGATATTCAACGTAAATTTTCTCTGCCACCAGGTAGTAGCCATTACAGATTATGTTAAAAATGTCTACCTCCTGCTTGAATGCAGGCCTCACATCGATATGTCATGGCCCTTGGCCCTCCGAATGCAATCCTAAATCCCAGGAGTATTGCGTATTTCCTCACAACCAGTCACAATTCGTTTCCGAAGGGATTCCATGTCAGGCACCGGAGACGAATATGATTTTAAATGGTCCCGCAAGTAGAAATCGATAGGGTTCAAATCAAGTAAGCGTGGTGGCCAAGCAATTGGGCCACATCTACCTATCCATCAGCGAACGTTCGATCTAGTATCGGCGAGCCGTACGACATTACGATGTATAGCACTATTTTGAAGGCCGAAAGTCGGAAACCAAGAATTTCCGAAAACATGTTATAATCCTTTTTCATTTGTTTATATATGGAGAATACATACCTGAAAGTATGCCCTATATTTTTGAAACATCTTGTATAACAAACGGAAAAATTTACGTCTGCTTTGAAAATTACTAATAAGAAAAATAGACAAATACAGACAAAGACGTGATGATGCAAATACCACACAACGTTTCTGGAAACATTGTTCCTTTCTTTGGGTGCTAAGAAAACTAAAAAACACTGAGCACCTTAAGAAAGGGGCAAGGCTTCAAGAAACGTTGAGTGGGATTTATATCATCACTTCTTTTGTTTCTATTGGGCTATTTTCTTATTATCAAATGTATAATTGTTCACTGACCGTTTACTTGTGAATATCGATCAAAATCTATGTTTTTAAACGTCCGCGTTTTGTCTACAGATGTGTAACATTCTCAGGGCCCTGTGTAACAACAACATTTAAGTTTAATGTAAAACGGTGTGACCGTTTTCTTGCGAAAGGGAACAAAGCAAGCGTCTCGGACAGACAATATTTCAGATATCAGTTTAGGATCTCCTGATGCATACTAAAATCAGTAAAAACGAGCATTATTTTATTTATGTAGATATTGTAGTTCATTCGGTAATTATTTAGGTCTTTATTCTTTTTTGTATTAGACAGCGATAAGTCCCATAATCTTGTTTAGGTAACGGTGATATTTTGTTATTTATTCTTTGCGAGATACTAGTATCCTTAAAACATATTTTATATTACTACAGTTGCGTTATGTTCCTGTAATATTTTATCCCTGATAAGCATGGACTAAGTATTAATAAAAAAGAAAACGGGTATAAATGATGTCATATAGTCCTTCAGGCACACACATAAAAATGTAAAACACAAGTATGATATATTTAATAAAAATTGTAATAAAGCATATTTTTAACAAATTTCAGATCTACGTCATCACAACATACGAGTTGCAGGTGAAGGAATATTTCACCACGAGTAATGATCGTATTGTTAAAATGCACAACGAGCGTTGTAGTCGTTTCAAAAATAGAACTTAATGTTCTTCTGAAGACTCAATAATAATATCGTAACAGTTTTACGATCAACATTATTTAACTGAAGATTCGTAATGCTTGTTCTCAGAATTGAGGCTTTTAATTATTAGCTGTGTGTCCGACGTTGCCCGGGTATTTATTTACATAATCTTAGAAAAGTGTTTAATTCCACATTAATCTATTAGTCAAGAAGTGATTTAACTTACATATGCAGAGGGACTATTAATTCCATCAGAACTCTCCCCTCCTACGGTCCCTTACGAGAAGAATAATTACTCCTAATACCAAATATAGACAATAAACTTAGTTCCTTACTGGAGTCAAAAATACTCCCGGTGCGTTGAGAGAGTCAAAAATATTGTAGGTACCCTAGAGACTTAAAATTGTACTCGATACCCGTTGGTAGAATTCGCAGCACGAGTTTCTGATTATATCCAGATCATTGTTTTCCCTTTCCACCCCCACATCTAGGGCTTTAAGTACAATTTAACCGGCAAGTTGAATTTCATAATTAAACTTAGAGAAATCCATAACCCCGGATTCGACTCCAATGTAGGTTGTTTCCACGTAATTTTTTTATAACGGCCGGAAACCCCCACCCCTAAGGGTGTTCCCCTCCAATACCGAAATGGGTTGAAATTTTACGCAAAAAAATCGGAAGAAACACTATCAATCTCATTGACACCGAAAAATAGTTATTCGGCGCTAATATCGGTCGTTTTAGCACGTTTGCAAATTTCCTCTCCCGTCCCTAAGCGTTTGTTTCACGTCAGAAAGAAAGACGAATACAAAATTTGGTGAAGTCTGCTCCACGGGTAAAGATTTGTATGCGGAAGAAACACAATTTTATTTCGTAGTTGCTGATAATGTTTTTATCAATTTCCAAGCCAACATAGTTCTCAAAAATTCCAATTAAAACATGAATTTATATTGAAAATCATCGAGAAGAAAGTCACAGAACAAGATAGTTTGAAATAACGGTATGGTAATTATGTTCAGTGTACTAATTCTAAAATTTTCCCCCAGAATTCTTCATCACTCTAACAAACTCAAAATCTGTTTTTCTGGAACTAGTGCGCAAAAATACAACATACCAGTTCATAAAATCTTAATAAGTGGAGCCGCCCAATACTCGATGCCATTTTGCGGCTGTAGCAGTATTTTCAATTACGTTTGGAAAAAGGAACCAACGCTTTACGGAGAGCGAGGCAATTGAATGCGAAACGAAGAAGAGTTCAATTCGTCGATTCATTCCATGAGGTCTTTAATTCCCTGAGAGATATGAGTTGGGGAGTAGGATTTGAGAGCAGTAGTTAGAACCCATCTTAATTCACATACACATTCAGATAATTTTGTGAGAGCATTACTAATATGAATGAAAATAGCGTGATATGTGCGAATCATTTACTACATATTGTATAACATGGATCATTTATATCTACCGAAAGATTTCATTTCAGATTTCGAGGATTAGCATAATTTTAGAACCAATAACATTGCGTAGGTATTGCTTTTTTTATTTTTAAGTGTACTGGTGAAATATAGTTGAAAGTGTGTTTTTCTCTGATTACGTTCATTCCTCATGAATCTATAAGAAAATATTTAATATTGTACGATGAATACATGCGATGAAATGTTTTTATGTGCTAAGCAGTGGTATACGGTTCGTGTTTATGGTCGCGGACACTCGTGTGCATTCCTACTAACTAAACGACGCGGCTGGCGCTCACATTCTGCCAACAAATGCCTCTTTGTTAAGGGCAATTATTAAGAATAACTGCAGGGTATATTACTTAAATGTTCATAATTGTAAGTAGTTTCATCGCGTGACTAACCTCGCTTCATTTCCTCTTTTTCATCGTTAACGATAGCGCTTAATGCTGCCGACAGATTTTCAGAACAAAATTAATTTCGGCCTTGTTACAACTTTTGGGCACAAATTATGTATTTTTCAGGTTCACGTTTAACAAAGTACATATAATAATGAAAATTTAGATAATAATATTCAAGAGACATGCGTTGACAATGAATCGTGTAACAGAAATATTTTAATAGTTGCATGGGTTGTCATTATTAAACTCAGCGACACCCATAACCAAGAATTCGACTGCAATCTCGGTAGTTTTCGCGCTATTTTTGTGAAACCCCTAAGGAAGCCCCGCTCCAATATAGAAAGTAGTAGAAAATTATCCACAAACTATATCGGAAGAAATTCTATTAATCTCACTGACCCCGTTAAATATGTATTCGACGTTTTAACATTTCTACCCTTTCCATAGGGGTAGTAATTGTGTCTCATCCCCAGTGTTTAATTACAAATTAACCGCTAATCTGAATGTTATAATTAAACTCAGGGACATTCATGAATCCAATCACGGTTTTATTCGCATTATTTTCTTGTAACGTTCCTCCACCCCCACCCCTAAGGGTGTTCCCGTCCCATGACAAAATGGGTTAAAATTACACATTACAATTGAATATATCAATATCATTAACCAGAAAATTATTTATCTGGCGCAAATATCGGCCGTTTTAGTATGTTTGAAAATTTTCAATCCTCCCCCCCCCCCCCCCCTTGCAGATGGTGCCCGTGTCTTACCCTCACAGTGTTTGTTTCAAAAGAAACACGTTTACAAAATTTGGTCGGAATTTCTCCACGGGGTGTAGATTTGTATGCGGAACATACATTCACACATACATACACATATACAGTTAATTTGATTTATAAGAAGATTATTAAATCGAGACTGTTCCTTTTCACGTGAATATGATACATTCTGTAAACAAGTAACTCTCTTTATATGTTAATCACGGCAACGAAATTTCATATGATTATGATTTTTTAACGTGAGCTCTAATTGTGTCATTTCCGACTTATCGTGTTACTGCACAAGCCACACCATTAAGCGCATAATAATCGATTTCGCCTGGTTGTAAGCTCTTCGCTAACGACCCAGCTGCATTAATCTGCCTAGTGATCATGGTTGACTGAATGCTTTGTAACTAGACGCCCAGCGAATGAACACGCATTTCAGCGTATGCAAGAAAAGTCATCTTGGCAGTTTAATGCTGCCAGCGTCCAGCAAGCTAGTTAATAAATGATTGTTCGCAGTGCTACTTAATGAGAATATACGTCGATTAATGAAATAAAAGTAGACCATTAAACAAAACAACTAAATTCTATTCTGAGTGTGATGAGAAACACATTGAACCTCGCGGCAGCCTTATTCGGTGTGTTGGGAAATACGAGAACTGGAGTGACGTCTTGCCGTGGGTTGCCGTCTGTGGCCTGTGACGTCACAGGGCAGTTGCAATTCAATCTGGAAGCGTGGAAAATAAAGTGCTCCGTTGTGGTTCCAGTATTTATTTAATTTCGAGATTTGGAGGAAGGTATGGGAACTGATAGAAAATAAAAACTGCACTATGCTCATTAAATATATAAGCTCTCAGTAATATACAACCGGCATCAGCGAGCATACGTTATTTTTATCTATCAATTTCCAACTCAAAATTCTTTCACGATAGACTTGGCGTTAAAACTAAAATTAAACTGAAATTTTAGCAAATAACTGAAATATCACGTTATATTTATTGGTAAATCTGAAATATCACGAGATACTTGGCGGATAAACTGAAGTATTCCCTCATATATTGCGGTAAAACTAGGATTTATAAAGATATTTCGAGGTAAATCTGTAATATTCCGGCATATTTGGCTTTTAAATTGAAATATCACGAGGTACTTTGCGAATATATAAAATAACTTCAGATATTTATTCGTAAATCATAAATATACCGGGATATTTGACTGTAAAACCCTCAGATAATGAGATATTATGAGCTAACACTCAATTATAGCCGAATATGTTCCGGTAAAAATGAAATATCCTGATATTTCGATGCTACTATTGAAATAACCCGAGATATTCGACCGTAAAACTGAAATATCTCGAGATATTTGGCAGTTAAACAGAAAAAAAAACTGATGTTTTTTTCGGGAAATCTAAAATATAACGAGATATTTGACTGTGAAACTGAAAGATTTACCAAATATTTTGAGGCAAAACTCAAATATAAAATGCATGTATTTGTTACGAATAAATCTTTATTTACGCTCCGTGACATGTGAAACACAATCCATTACTCCTAAGATACCGATGTGCTATTCCTTTCCGCATCCCCCCTTTCATCCCCTTTCCTACGGTACAAAAGGGGAATGGCCACTATGTGGATTACCCTATGCAACTGTCTACACCTTCTTCCTCTTACATTTAGATATGCACCCATGAACTACTTGGAAGTCTATGCGAAACCCACTTATCTTTTGCAGTATCTTTGTATACATCACGATGCACACTACAATTACGTAATCCCTACCCTTCAGTTAAGACGGAAAGGTCAAGTTCAGGTTTACAAATCATGTCCGTGTCATGTCTTCAGTCTGATATTTTTACTAATTCCCATGTCGATCCGTTTGCTACAGTTTGGAGCCCCATTCTTTCACACGCAGTAATTATATCTAGTTTTTAGACGATATACTCAAAATCAGAATAGAAAGTAGCTCTGTGTCTAAAACTTTTACTCTATGACACTGCCGACTATTTTGGAGACATCAGCACTAGAAATATGACAAACTGCATTCTTTTCGAAAATGACGTAAAATTCACGATTCCTACTACTTTTTTCGACCGAATTTCGTACTCGAAAACAGAATTCCGTGCAGAATTTTATTCTGTTCTATTTATTTCTGAACAATATTTTCAATAGAATGCTTCATTGGCGAAAAACTAAAAAGAGGTACAAAATTTCGTGGTTTTCCCGAGGCCTTTAGAATTGGAAAACTTGGTTTTTCATGAATGGCTAAACAGTATATAAATGTTGGAAGAAAATGTAAAGTTCCCGACCTTTTGCTCGTGGAGGCCTTTTTTTGGACATAGCTACTGGGCTACATGGTATTTACATATGAATAACAGAGTTAAATAGTGCATTATTATGAGCTGTTAGAAATTCTTCATTCGTAGTTCCATCGTCAGTGACTTCTTGTTTCAGTGGAATTCCTGTGAAAGTATGTGATACTTAGTGATGGTAGGTCGCCAGGAAGTGCAGACCTGATTGGTAAATGGTGCGTGCAGGCCCACCCATCCTTTTACCTCGCTCTCCCACGCACCAAAGAAGACGCTCCTCAATGTTTCTTATTAACACCTAGCTGTTGCTTGGGTATATATTTATCACAATGTTATGTTTGATCGGAAAATAAATAGTTTGACACAAATATCTTGTTCATTTCAACCTCGTCTCACCCAGCCGCATAATGACTGGGGCTGAACTTAACCTACATCAGGATCGTCACTTTTCATCTCAACGACACAGGAAACCAATGATTTGACACAGATATAGGATATTTTAGACATTTTTCACTTCCCTCATCCCCCAACCTTGTTGTTGGGGCCTGAACTCCAATTTATCCGAAATATGAATACCACAATCCAAGTCAGCGAACTCCGGAAATTCAAGACAAAACGAATTCAGCATAGGCCTATAATTTCCTATCTGAGCTAGTTGTGTTTTATTCCCAGTTTTCCTCGCTTGATTGTGATATGAGTAGGAAGTTTAAGAGTTTCGGCTCAACAAACCCCATACATACATTTTTTCATATATTAATTACTTAATAATAATTTAATAGATGACAGGATTAGTGAACGACGGCTTTCTCGGTGAATTCATTGTGGATAAAATTCTCGGGTCTCAAAACGGGCCAATTGTATGCTGAATGACAACATTTGAACAGCAACGTCATCGTCATCAGGTTAACTATCAGTTAACTCATCAGTTAACCAGATGACGATGGCGGAGCTTGATGTCGAAACGTTGTTATTCAGCATACAATTGGCCCGGGTTGAGACCAGAGAATTTGATTTACAATGGATGATAAGATATTAATTACTGCATTGATCTTTAATTTAAAACAATTAAGCTAAACGAAAAACACATGCGTCGCTTCAATCTGTTCGTTAATTTGAAATAATTTGATAGTTTTGGGGTAACGGGGAAATTAGGCTACCTGGACATCAAAGTCTTGAAAAAAAAACGATATTTTTTTATTGCACCGTTTTAAAGTACAGCATTTTCTGATTGCTACCACGTATAATACTTTAACATTTTGGAGACGTATAAGCTATTAAAACTGGTTTTTAAATGCGGTTGTGCACAGGTTATTTATAGTAACATAATTTTCTTTAAAATGAAAACAAATACGTCTGATACAAAATTAATAATTAGAAAGATAGCCAAATACAGACAAAATAAGTTATAATATAAATACCACACAACGTTTCTGTAAGCCTTTTCCTTTTTTTTTTTGGGTGTAGACTGGCTATGTATAGGGTAATCCACATAGTGGCAACTCCCCTCTTATAGCATAGGAAAGGGATTTGAAAGGGGGGATGCGGAAGGGTGGAGGAAGGTAGCCAAGGGTAAGTAGGGCCCCCGGGCTATGGTTTAAGGATCCTACCCGGCATTCGCCTAAAAGAAATGCAGGACAAACCCTAGAAAAACCTGCATCAGGTAGGTCTTTCTTCAGGTGCAGAACAAACATAAGAGTCTAGAGACACACAACTGCAATAAAGCTTTTGAATTTTGTGAACTGACTCGTGCAGTTGTGAGTCTCTAGGATGTTATGTTTTTTCTCCACCTGAAGAAAGGAATAAGACTTACAGAAACTTCTTTTGTCTGTATTTGGCTATCTTTCTTATTATAATTTTCTTTTTCATTTTACCGCATACCTTATATTTATCTCAAGATAGAGCTCTAAATTTTATTGAGCTATATTAGTGTGATATGTTGCAGCTATTTCTTTTATTATTTTCTAACAAGTTTTAAAGAATACGTGATATTAATTTAGGAAAAATATGATATTTTTAAACTACATAGCAAATAATTATGTTTTCTACTTATTTTACTAGTATTGAAGGTATTACCAGTCTACACATATTAAATAAACACTCATTGATGACTAGAACAATTTTTGTGTCTATAACTTGAATGGTAATTTTTAAAAATATGCTAAAACAGTGCCATGCAATTTATTGGGATTTTTAGGTAAAATTTATTATTTTATTGTGTTTGTATTATAAAATACATAAATATAATTTTCACAGCAAGAAAATTCTATGGCTTATATAATTATTTTTCTGAGAAAAGTTTATTTAAAGTTTCTGTTGCAATAACTATGTTTCCAAAGTCGTTGACGTACAGGTACCCTTACGATAATTTCTACGTTTTCCAATAAAAATTTTAATTACATAATGTAACATTTGCATTAATTAATTACAATATATTTTTACTTAAGAAACACAAATCAATAAACATAAACAACGTTCAAAAATACATAACTAGGAAAATAGATGAATGAAATAATATTTAAAATGAAATGCATGAATCTGAAATATATATGTATATATATATATATATATATATATATATATATATGAGAAAATAATAAGCGACGTTACTAGTAAATTACAATACATACCGTGATATCACAAAGTTAATATTTGTATTTGCGTTTAGAATTTTGGGGACTTGAAGTTTCCTATAAGTTTTGTATCTGTGGAGGGGATTATATACGTTTTTTACGGAGGTTTATCGTTGGTGCAAGTGATCTGTACATTTTATCTATGTTCTTCTTCTTCTAATAAATAAAAGGGACTGTACTTTTGTGTGAATGCGCCGCATGAAAATTATACCTGTGGAGCAAATTTCACCTAATTTCGTACACGTGTTCCTTTCGAACCGGAAACAAACACTGTGGTGGTACAACATGTCTACCATCCCCAGGAGTGGGAGTTGACGGGTGTGAAAATTTTTAATCATGCTAATTTGCCGATATTTGCGGTGGATCTATATTATTCAGGGAAAATGAGATTGATTGTGTATCTCCCGATGTTTTTTTTGTGTAATTTCAACCCCTTTCGGAAGAGGGACGAGTCCTTGGGATTGTGGGGGTGGAGGGGCGTTACATAAAAATAACAAGAGATTTGAGTAAATCCGGGGTTATGGATGTTGCTGAATTTAATTATGACAACAGGGGCAACTCTGGGCACCCAGATAGTGAATTAATAAAATAGTCTAAAGGTTTATATTCAGCAATATATGTATTCATTTGATGTGTGTGCAAAACCTGAGGAAATGTTTATAAACGCAGAAGTAAGTTTAAAATTCAAATAATACGCCTATCAATATCGATTTGGTGCTATGATCAAATATTTAGTGACATTCAAAACAAATTAAGTTTATGCAAGAATAGTTAAAGCGGATTAAATAATTAATAATTCTAATTATAAGATTAATTTTTGAAGCCTGAAGTGGGATATTGGATTGAAGACGTGACTTCAACGGTGCGTCATCACTGTAGCTAAATGAGCTATATTTACATTTTTTTCGTATAATTTAATGTGTTTGTAATTCTTATTAGAATACGTTCCAATGAATTAGTCTTCCTTATAGTAGCTTAAACTACAAAAGACATTACTAATTGCATATTATTAATAAGAAACATAAATAATATCGCATATTCTTGGAGAAACATACAGATTAATACAAGTACATTATTCTTGTTTGATGTCTCGAACTGGGATTATCAACAGACATAAAACAATACTTATTTAAAAATAATGTTGATATATAAATGACAAACATTCATTACATAGTGTAAAAAGAATTATATAAACCGAATACTAGAATAGGAACTATAAATTTAATACGCAATCAGAAATTATATACTATCTAATTAAATGTGCGATTTTATATTAAACTTTGTAAAAAATATGTACAGTAAATGATAAATAACATATAAGTATGATAAATATTATCAACTGAAAATACAAATAATTTTATATAAAATTTGATAAAATCAAATCGTATTTGCAGACTCTAAATGTAGCTGTGATTTATAATTTGGGAATATATATATATATATATATATATATTCGATATTTGCTAATCCAATCGTTCAAGCTCATAGTTGTACTTAGTTATATTTGTGTGAAAGCAAGCTGGTTGAGGTTGGCGTGCCTGAGTTCCTACAAATAGTTGAGGTTAGGTCAAAGCTGCCTCCGGGCCATTGTGCTTCACATCTTCACTTCCAAACAACGCTGGATAACTAACTATGCCTTCCCGCAACGTTCTGCAAAACAATGCTATCTCTTCAGTTACAGCTTAGCGCCGAAATAGTGGTTTAGGTATTACAATGCCTAATTAATTGTCTTTTGACTTGGTAATACAAAACAGGTGTTTCCTTGAGTAGAATATATTTTAGAAAAAAGGATAATGTTCTACCCTTCTGCAAGGGAAACCTGTGAGAGCATTATCTCGCAGGTGAACCTTCCCAGAGAGGTCTGGTGGGGGCTACCTTTGGGGATGCATTCACTTTTCTCTGGTTTTTTGAACTAAGCACCTCAGCCTGTTTTCAGAGGTGCATGGTCCGGGGTTTCAGACCTTGGGCATATCCTATTGGAATAGTCGGCCAGCTGCCTCCTAAACTGGTCAAGGCACGGCGAGGGGAAAGCTGTGACCCCACAGCAAACACCTCTCGCGCCATCGGAAGGGCGTGGGACAAGTACCAAATGCCCGACCTACCTGACACAGGTTCTTCTAGGATTTTCCCTGCATCACTTTTAGGTGAATTGCTGGTGTAGGTCCTTAAACCATAGGCCGGGGGCCCTAGTTAACCCTAGCTATCTTGTTCTACCTTTCCGTGTCCCCCCTTTCACTCCCTTTCCTATGCTGTAAGAGGGGAGTTGTCACTATGTGGATTACCCTATACATAGCTTGTATACACCTTCTACTTCTACCCTTCCGCACCCCTTTTTCAAATCCCTATTAAAGGGGAGTTGCCACCATGTGGATTATCCTCATGCATCCTGTTATTGTAAGAAAAACGATTCTACAAAATAAGGGACTAGTAGCGACATAATTCCATTTTAACATGTTAATACTATAATTATCTTTTTTAAATTTACCGAAAATAGTACTTGAAAAGAATATGGTCATAATACATTACGTGCAAGTTGAATTCTTATTTTGTAAGGTGATTAAAAACGACGATGAGGAATTCTTGCGACTATCATATAATTAAACTGGGATTTCTAATAAACACAATTATGGGGAAAAAACACGTAAACCCTCTTTGTGTACATATTTCAGTACAACTTTCTCTTCAAGAGATTTACATACAGACTAACATAAAAAACGCTCTGAGGTTATTGTAAAAAACTTAGAATTAAAAAAAATTAGGCGAGACTCACAGAATTGACAGATTATGTTTGTAAATTGAGGAAGTATATTCTGAAGTTAAGATTCATCTTTCTATTCACTTTTCAAGTTCGTAACAAACCAGAGCTAACCTAGGAAATATTTTCAGTGATCCTTCTGAGATTAAATGTAATATACTCTTCTGGCTGGAAGCAGTAATATGATTGGTTCTTCAAAATAGCTTCCACAGCTTCCGATGTGCTGAAAACGACTTCTACAAAGATGTTTTACGGGAATAATAATTTTGAAAAGAAACAATTTTATTTGCTGTAAAAGTAATTGTAGCAGTATGTTAGTACATATTCCAACACGCACGTATACTGGAGTTAAATAATTTAATCATGTGAAATATTTGTTTGTTACACATACAAAATAATAATATAACTTAGCTCGGTCACATATGTTGTAAGAATTATGTCCACCTTCAGTGATTTTAAAACAAGAAAACTGAACTACTTTGCGTATTTTCATTCTGTTTTGTCATACGGGATTATATTCTGGGGCAACATAACAGTTATAGACAAGATTTTATTGTTAAAAAACGTGTTGTCCGAGCAATATGTCAGGTCATCTCCAGAACTTTATGTAGAACTCTCTTTAAAAAAATAGGGTTTTTTCATTCTGTCGTGTATTTTTGACTACAAATAGGCACTTATTTATGAATAATTATGGTATTAATGGCTTTAAAAGAAGAAACAAAAATAACCTATACAAAAAATGTAATACATTGTCAATTGCACAGAAAGGTGTGCATTATTCTGGGATCTCCATATTTAAAAGCCTGTCACAAATAACAGTTGTCCAATAACCAAAGTCAAAAAGTTTAAACCTGAGTTATTTTCATTTCTGCTTAGCCACTCCTTCTATTCAGTAATAGAATTTAGAAGAATCGCAGATGTACAATTAAGTTATAATGTAAATATTCAGCATGAACTATAAATCGGAATCCTGTTCGTATGTTGTTGCATAATACAGTAATATTATTATATGACTGCAAATAGTAAGTATGAGCTATTGTTTATGTTATAGAATATTATTTGTCTTTATTAATTGATAGTATTATCATAGTTTTAATGGAATAAATGTACAACCGGACTCAATGCACGTCCTAGAAGCTAGGCTTCTCTACAGGATCTACGGAATATGATATTATTATTATAGTAAATAATGTATGAAAATTATGATAAATTATTATTCGTATGGAACATTTTTTAAGCAGTCTATACTCTAGCCTAGGAAAGTAGGCACTAGAAAATTTTTGTGATGTTATTTAGGCTTGTTGTATGAAGAGTGAACTTAACTTACAATCTTTCACTACGTAATTAGCTTAATGGGAAAGAACATGCCAATATTTTAATTAATAATCTCAGCTCAGTCAAAGTAATTTCATATTACAGTAACATGAAAACTGTAAACCGTATAGATGGCGTATTTCCATTCCTTAATGTCTTATGGAATTATATTTGGGGGAACTCCTCAGGGAAAAGGCCTAAAAGCGTGTAATTAGGATAATGTGTCAGGCAAATTCTAGAACTTCGTGCAGAGAGCTTTTCCAGAAATTGGATATATTTACTCCCTCAGGTCAATTCATTTACGCGTTGATGGAGTTTTTAATAAGTAATTATAATAAATTTAGTATCAACTCGAGTAAGTTTTCATCAAGCAATAAAAATAATTTACATACTAACTCTTTGTCAGTTGCACAAAAAGGAATGTAATAGTATATTACTATTTAGTAAATGAGTACCTGGAATATAATTGTATCTAAGTTTATGAACTTACAATCTTAATACAAATGCGTAAATAGTTAGCATGAATTATTAGTAGTCTAAATAATTGAAACATTTTAGAGTAATAATAATAACAGTTATATTTTTTTTATGCTGTAATTAAATATTTTAATCATTTGGTCCAAATAAATTACTTGCTGCCTGATGTTATCTTACTATACATGATTATTACAAGAATTGATTAATTAAATTTAAGTTACAAACATTGAAAAATCTATTACTCTTGATTTGATTCTCATGACTATCTGAGTGCCGGCGTTGTCCGGGTATTTATTTACCACCATGGTTAATGCGAGAATTAAACTCAAAGACTTATATAACCCCGGAATCACACTAATCTCGGTCTTTTTGCATTAAGTTTTATGTAAACCCCTTCCACCATAATGTCGCTATCGAATTAAGTGACCCCGAAAACCTTTTACTTGAAGCTAATAATGGCTGTTTAGGAATGATGTACCTCGTCCACCCCCACCCCAAGGTGTGATAGGTGTGTCTCAACCGCTCAGTATCTGTTCCTGGATTGTAAGTAGTATTAAGTTTGTTAGAAATAGGTCAACGCATTTAATATTGTGAACGGAAATTTGTTTCGCCCCTTTCGTAGGGGCTGAACTGCACCTTAACCAGTGTGGTATAAGTCATAATTAAACTTATTGACTTCTATAAGACTAGGCTGGACACCAATCTCGGTTGTTTCGTTTTAATTTTATGTATCGCCCGTTCACCCCCTTAGTGGAGCTGTAAGGTTTTGAAATTATACATTAAAATATCTGGATAGGCACATCGACTCCGAAAAGTCATTATTCGTCGCTAATATAGACCGTTTAAGCATGTTTTTAAATGTCACCTCTTAGGAGTTGCATAACGCTTCGAAAGACCGACAGAAATCTTCGCGGGGGTGCGTAAATTTTCATGGCGATCGGATGAATAGTTTAGGATTATATAGGCGACACACAGACAGACATTCCTTTTATATCAAATGAATCTATTCTATTCTTTCCCTCTTTATGTCTTGAAATCCGACAATATACTTATATATCTGGCATTTGTTGTATCTTGGTAAAGAAGCAATACAAATATGAATTTCATTGCTCAGCATTTTTTCTAGTTTGTACTGTTGAGCAGGGGCTACAAATTGATCTATATATATTCATATCTGTCCTTTGAGTATTGGACATTGGCCGTCGCCGGCAAAGGTCAGACAGGCGCGAGTGGGCCTCTGTGGAACTGCTCCGCATAATTTCTCTTCCGAATAAAAGCGTACGCCGAGGGGAGGAATTGTTTTGCATCTTCTGCGCCCCAACTGAATGCAAATTACGGAGGATCACAAGCAAATATTGCCTGCGGCCGGAGAACTTGCTCCGCAAAATGGCGATAACGCTCAAAGAAGTCTTTCTCAGACGGCAGCAGGGAAAGAAATTCCATCGAAGTATTATGAGAGGCTCAAAAGATCGACGTTATCCTGTAAACAGGGAGAAATATAAATGATTTCGTAGCAGACGAAGGTGAAATTAGTTATCAATTTTGAAAAAAATTCAACCTCTCTATCTATCTATATATATATTTTTTCTAATATAAACAACAGACTGTATGTTTGTGTGTGTGTGTGTGTGTGTGTATGTTCCTCATACAAATATACACCCGTGGAACAAATTTGAACAAAGTTAGTAGACGTGTTCCTTTCCAACTGGAAACAAACAAAGTAAACGGGGGTGGAAAATTTCAAACATGCTCAAACTCCCCTTATTTGCGTCGGATATATATTATTCGGTATGAATGAGATTTATGGTGTTTCTCACAATATTTTTCTTGTATAATTTTAACTACTTCCTGCATAGGAGAAGATCACCCGTTGGGGTCGGGGCGGAGGGTCGTTACACAAAAATAACTCGAAAACAACAGAGATTCGAGTCGCATCCAGGGTAATAGGTATTGGAATTATGATATTGAATTTGTTGTTTAACCCCCAGGGGCGGTGGTGAAAGGTGGTGGAAGTTTTCAAACATGTTAAAACGGCCGATATTTTCGCCGAAATATAATTTTTCGAGGTCAATGAGACAGTGTTTTCACAGATATTTTTCTGTATATTTTCAACCCCTTTCGGCATGGGAGGGAGCATCTTTAGGGATGGGGTGGATGGGCGGTACAGAAAAATTAGGCAAAAACAAACGAGATTGAAGTAAAATCCGGAGTTATGAATATCGCCCAGTTTATTATGACAACCCGGGGAAATTCCGGGAAGCCAGATATTGAAGCTTATAAAATTAATAGTGTCACTATTTTTTAAAAAAATCGTCTCGAACGCAGAGTTACGATAGAGGATAATACAATCAGGGTAAACTTATGTGTCAATTTTGATGACATATAATATATCCGCAAATACCGTTCAATTAAAATGGAAGTGACGTTGAAAGAGGACGAGAACAGTAATTTTTTCTCTGACTTTAACTGCTCAAAATCATTGCTTGTTCAAGTTTTTTTCAAGTAAGTTTCTTCGCACGGCTAATCTGCTGTTCTGATTTAATATCATAACCCATTTTGTAGGCAATGTTAAATATGTTTTGAAGACATCTTAAAAATTTGAGTGCAATTTGAATGTAAGTCATTGCTATAATGAGAAAAAATATTTTGAAAATAGTAGAATTTATTTATTTATTTAGAAACTACTTTACAATATACAACAGTTACATTGAACTAAGTAAATTGTATTCAGGGTATTTCTATAATTTTTAATGTTGTATATTCAAGTATTGTGTCACCTCGTTATCCGAAATTTGCAGGGATGCAATAGATGTCGCATTTTAAGATTGCGTAATGATTAAGAAATTGACCGTCAATTTAAATATAGTTTAATCTTAAGTTTAATTTTAATGAGTAGTACTACTCAAATAATACAACTTAAATATTATGTCATTTCCTTCCTATTTTCACAGTGGGTTTCCTTTAACTCCTCAAAATTGTTCTATATATTTTTATGAAAGTCGTATATTGTACAAGTCCTATCGCCCTACAAATGTCCAATTGCAGCTAAATAAATAAATACCCAACAGTTATAGAAATTATCGTAGAGAATGTCTTACTAATGGTTATAATTGTAATATTGTAACGTAATATTTTTGGGTGGGTTGAACGAATAAATTATTTAATAAAATAGCATTTAATTTATTTGATGACAAAATTTTAAAATAAATAAATTAACATGGTTATTAAAATTTGGATTTTTAGGGCGATTATCTCTGGGTATTATATTCAAGTGACTCTAATTAATAGATTATTTGGTTCAAATCAAAGGGTGATTACTCGTGGGCTTCGTGTAGCAGATATCGCGTCAAACGCATCTCGGTGCGGAATACAGACACACCTTACTGTTTTTCTCTCGTCGGTGAGAGCATGGACAGCAGGTATCTGGTGGCTCAGGGAAGGTTCTCAGAATTTCAAGCGGAGTGTGCAAGTTTCCCTTGGGCTTCCTTCCTGCTCAGCGCGGGACGTAGTGTCGATGTCGGGCAATGAAGTACGGTTCATTGGTTTCGAATCTCCTCAGATCTGTAGCATTGAGCTGAGTTATCTCTCTCTCTCTCTCTAGGTTGCATTGGACTTCCACGGTTCTTCCTAGACTTCGATGATAAGACTTCCTCTCTGTCTCCGCCAACAAACCATTCTTTCTGAGATATGATCTTATACTATTCATACCGAGCTCGCGTCTCTTCCGAGATCGACAATTTCTTTCCCCAGCAGGGATGGAAACCAAATCACCTTTCTCTGCCAATAAATTAAAAATATTTTAACTTCACGAAGCCCAGTACTTAGTTACGGATGGAGGAGGAATTTTCCCAAGAGACCCTCTTAATCCCTTTGACTTCTATTTTGACATTTACGTATCCTGTCTTCTCAACACGGCGACGGAATTCCGATGTTGGACTTGCTGCTGGTTTGTGCTTAGAATCCAATAAAAGAAATTATTTAATTATTGGTCGGCGCGCTTCTTCTCTACAATACTGTATTAATTTTTTATGGTTCCTTTTGAGTCAGGCCATTTTGTAATTTTAGCGAACAATTCACTTATAGCGTCCCATTGTTAGAATAACGTGGAGGTTCATTAATAGTTAGTAACAGAATTACGAAGAAATTTATTACTACATATTTATTTATCCTGAGCAATTATGAAAATTTGAAATTATGCGATGAGATGCGATGTGATTGTAAAATATTCTCTTCCTTTTAGTGAAATTATGTATATTCAAATTATAACTCATATATGATATCTTACTTAATAGAAATATCGTACAGTACACGTATCAAAATTAACTCAAAATCAGTAGCACTTGAGCATTAAAATATGTTCATCAAATATATTAATCGAAATTCATCAAATAAGAAAATTCCATAATTTATTAATTAAGTAGTTATATAAATACAGTATGTATATTTGGAATTTATTTGTGTTGTTTATTAACTGTTAAGTAAGATACGGTGGGCTGTTAAGAATAAAAGTCCTATCTCCGTTATATAGTGAGAGAATTGGAATTAAACCTGTTATTTAGTTCACTGTAATTTTACTATATATGCATTACATTCTTTGTCATAATTTTAATATGGCATATCGCAATTCTTGCATTAAATATTTTCAACACATTTCATTACAGCAACAAATATTATCATCTGATCATTTCAATGAAGAGTTAAAGTGCGTATGCAAGACTGTGAACAGATTTTGTATATCTTAGTAACCGTTGTAGTTACTGCATGCCATCACCCGTTAAACAAAGTCATCTTCTTGAACAGATGTTTGGTAACACATTCTGTCTTATTTATAAGATAATGCCGTATACTATTTGCAGGCAACTTATTTCCTCTATTTCTCACTAATCTACATTAACTTGTACTTTTTTATTTGATTTATTTATTCCATTAGTTCTCGAATGAGAATGAATAATTACATAATATTACAACATAGTCATTAGAAGCTACAACTAATAAGTTAACATGCACATAACTGAAAATCGGGAACACAAATATTCCTGTCCAACATAACTGAAAGTACTATATAGTTATAATAATAATAAGTCTTAAACATTACTAAGGGTATAGTATAATCTTTACCGTATTCAAACCAATTGAATACGCACTAAGTAAAAAATAAATATTTAGAGAATTAAATATCTATACATCACACGGGAATAAACACAAAACCTGTCACACGCACACTAGGAAGAAGCACAAACACAATCGACGGACAAGTCACTTCACGAAATTGAACACCAAGGAACGTGCAAACTCCAGGCCGTACACGAAACAAACAGAGAAGAGCAGAAAATACAAACACAGTCTTAAAAGATAAGTAGTTTTAAGAGCACCACATTGAACACTTTTTCAATATAAACAAAAATAATTAATTAATAGGGGAACGATCAAGAAACTCCTGTATTGAGTAAAACACCGGCGACTTTCATTAGAATATTCTTACACTAATTCCCAAAACTCTTGTAGCTATTTATACTATTGTATAAAAGTACCTCTGAATGGTGAATACTTCTCTGGTAGAGAGCAAGGCGATGCTTAACGATTTATAGTCTCATAATCGAGATACTCGCCATTCGTTTGAGACAGATTCATGTTCCGCTTTACGAACTTTAAAATTTCGAGAATAAACATATGGGTGGAGTTAATATGAGAAAACTTTTGAAAAGTGGTTAACACCTAGACTTATAATTCGTATTAGAAAATATTCTAATGGCACGGTTTTGCAACTTAAAATTTTTCAATTCTCCTTGAGCAAATGCCCCAATTTGCAATGCCATAACACATAAGGGAATGAAAATACGTAAATGACACCATTTTGTAAATAAGTTGCTTTAATGTTATGAGAGAATAACAACCCCAGAAAGACAGATCTATATGGCGAGTTCACTATAATTTGTTGTCAATCTGAAGACCCAGAAAAAGCTCATCAGCCGAGAACTTGTCTAAAAGAATTATGATTTAAGGGGATGTACGAATCCTGGGAGACCATCAATATAAAGAATGAAAAGTAAAGGCCCAAGAATGGAGACTTGAGGAACACCGCAAGTAATTAGATAAATAAATATGTCCATCTTTAGTTTCGACCGCTACCTTTTGTTAACGATTTTTAAGATGTAATATTAGGCCGTACGCCATAATATTATAACTTTCTAAGAAAAATTTAATGAACAACCGTGTCGAATGACGTGGATCAGAAAATATTCTAGCTACCTTCAATTTGTCATTCAATGAATTTTGAATAATTTGTATTAAGTCGTTCAATGCACTATTTGTGAATTTTTCTTAATTTCACTTAATAGTGATGTATTGCCATTACAGGTCAAAAGTACTCATGCATACTATTTCAAGCGTTAGGCGTTTACTTCAACCTTAATGTAAAGTGTATTAATATAAGTTACAAAAATTGAAAACGTAAATTATAATTTCCGGGTATAAACAGAAAAATAGTAGATCTTTAAAAAGTAACGTGAAATCAGCCACGCCCTTGCCAGCAGTTGCCACCTAATGATTATTTGCATCTAAATTTAAAGTACTTTATTGCGTACATATTACGAAGTGAAGCTAAACTATGTGCCCTCTGTGAGGTGACTCTATGGCATTGTCTTACGCACGTGCGGCGTCCCCTCAACCCCCCCTCCCCGCCCCGCTCGCACATTTCCCCTCCTCACGAGCAGAGGTGAGCGAAACGTGGCGTGGGCGCCGTTGCCGTTGCCGTTGCTATGGATACGGAGCGGAGGTGAAAAACAGCCAACTCCTCGCTGCGCTGGGGCTCAATCAAATATCACCCTTTTTTTGCGGAAACGCCAAATTTGAATTTGGGAAGAAATAAAGAAATGGTTATTCGTTGGAAGATTAACTAGTGAATGGGCATGTAACTCCACGGCAGAGAAACTCATTATAAGAATATTTTTTACAACCAATGGACTGGCCCGTTCTCCAATTACGAGTTTCAGCTTATTTAAAATCACTGTTAAAAAATGTAATGTTTAATCAAAAAATTATTAAATTAATTATATGGGTAAACAGTTTGTTTATATAAATACTTGTAGCGTACATTACTCTCTTGAAATTGCTGAATCGTTATCGGTAAGCGAGATATTTCATTGCCATTTGCGTTTCCAAGAAATACCGACCCCTGAGTTATTGCAGCTCTAAACAGACAACCTTGGTGAGTCATATTAAGTTGGTATATATCGTCACGATCGTTGAATGGTTTCAAACATGGCTTTCACTTTTTCATTTTACAAAAATGCTGTTTATCCAGTTCATTATCAAAATTTCCGATATATATAATTTACCATCAGTATACATGCGTATCTTAGTAATATGCCTGATATTTACAAAATACGAATGTTTGTTATAGTTATAATAACAGCGGGCATTCTCATTAGACCATGACATCGATTGGAGTACTTTTAGGTTAGGAATGTGCCAACGACTTTTAACAACGTGTAAAAAGAAAAAATTGAAATGAGGATTCATGCAGTTTAGAAAATTTTCTAGAAATTATAATAAAAAATGTCTAATGATTATGTGGCGATCAAACTTTCTAGTATTTTATTTGTTTAGTCAAAAATCTGAACCCTGTAGCAAATACAGGATTGCTTTAAGAGCTCTCTTGCTGGGAGGTTAGAGAGAGACGGGGAATTATAGAAGCTGGTACAATTAACGAGACTCAAAGAAAAAGCCGAAATTCAGGAGATATATAAAAGCCCTCTGAGAGTCCGGGTGAAAATGTTCAAGTGTGTTTAATTAAAAAGTGTTTAAGGCGGTTTCCAAATTTTCAATATGAGGTTTAAAGTAACAATCTGAGTAAAAGTAGTAAGAACGATTATTTTCTTAAAGTTATCATATTTGTTAAGTATGTTTCCTTTTAATACATGTCGTCGTCAGTGGCTTTCATCCTCCATTTTAAAGACTACTACCCGGGTGGCCGGCGTTTCCTGGGTTGTCATAATTAAACTCAGTGATATCCATAACCTCGGATTTGACTACAATCTTGGTTGTTTTCGCGCTATTTTTACGTTAGCCTTCCCCCCCCCCCTAAGGGTGATCTCCTCCCATGCCGAAAGAGGATAAAATTATACACAAAAAATATATCGGGAGAAACACTATTAATCTCTTTGAACCAGAAAATTATTTATCCGACAGAAAATCGGCCGTTTTCACATGTTAGAAATTTTCCATCGCGGTCCATCCCCGCCCCTTGGGGTCTTTCCCCCACAGTGTTTGTTCATGTTCGAAAGGAACACGTGTACGAAATTTGGTGATACTCGTTCCACGGGTGTAGATTTGTTTGCGGAACATACACACAAACGTACAGTCTATTTTATTCATTAGAAAAGAAGATATAGACAAGAGAAGTAGTGTTTTTGAATGTCAGCTGTGATTTATTAATTTTTTTTTCTAGTAATCATTTTCTTAATTTTTTCTTACCATCAATTTTTTACTCGTTTCACCCCATTCTGATACAAGACTAATATTTCAGATAAACATCTGTGGCATTAACACGTATAATCTGGAACATTTCATTAAAAAACTGTGAATTATTATAAGTCTAGTGGCTATGTCCAAAAGAAAGGCCACCGCGAGCAAAAGGTCGGGTATTTTTATTTTCTTATTTGTATATGATCGCAACATAGTGAAAACCTAACCTTACCAATTCAAAATACCTCGGTAAATTTTGCATCTCTTTTCAATTTTTCGTTAAAAGCAGAAGCATTCTATTGAAAATAATGTTCCGTAATAATTTGCAGACCATTCAATTCCGCAGCGAATGATGTAATCCAGTACGAATTGGGTCGAACGAAATGGTATAAATCGTTCGTCAAATTTACGACATTTAACGATGTTTTCTAAAATAAAATGCAGTTTTGTCGTATTTCTAGTGCAGACATCTCCAAAATGGTCGGCAGTACACTTATTTGTCATCAAAGAAACGTTTTAGGCAATTTAATTCTCTTTCCAACGCATTATTTGGTTTTAAAAATACGTTGAGAATTTTAAATTATTCTACAAGTAGGTATCAACGTAGTTTTCATGGGATAGAATGTAACAACTAGAGCGGACGCTGACTCTGGATCTGAAACTACTTTTCTAATCACACCGATGATGAGATAACGATCCATTTCTTAATCAGGACGGCTGAACAATTTTATTTCTTAACTCCCAATTTCATCTGGGATATTTATATTTTCGACTTAATATTTTTTGTTTGTAATTTCTATCCATGACGTTTTATTACTAATCATATCTCTATAAGACTCAAGAAAATCAAATACCCCACCGAAATCATTGTCAAAACCACCAATTCTAAACAAATTATTTTTTCCCTTTCTTTAAAATGTTATATCCTAAAGTTTCCAATTTATTCGGACTGCATTGTACAAACAATTGTAAACATACCATGAAAAATCCGGATAAACACACCGTGTATTATCAGAATTCAACGTTGATATTTGGGTCAAACCAAGATATCTTTTTAAAACTGTCTAAAAGATTATAAGGCTTACGAAAAACACCCAAGTGACAGTCACAACCATAAATTGTATTTAAGAATGTTTTGGGTTTGGAAGCTAAGTACCGCTACAGATTAAGTTCGGAAATAAGTTATCTATTAATGTACATGAATATCAGTAATATTTATGTCACCTTGGTTTTAATTTATTTGGACTTGTTGAGGATACATTGGTTTATTAGGGAGATGTAACTATTCATAACACCTGAAGACAGCCGCAATGATGGCGGAAACTACCAGTGTATGGAAAATTAAAGAATTTCTATCTGTCTCGAAGAACCGAAACGAATCTTTCTAAGTTAATAATATTGAAAAACACGATTCAGTTAGATATTCTGTGTTTTCAGCGTGCATTCAGTTGTAAAATAGGTTTACTATTTATTCAGTAGTCATGTCGTTACTTTGTGGATGTTACGTATGTTTGTTGAACACCGTCAACAACGTACGAAACTCTCAAAGCTCGCCATTTGGAATTCAATATGATGCCTAAGGGCATCAATACTGCACCTCTTCACTTTAAGCCAGAACCGCGTAGGCTATATGAAATTCAATGAGTTGGAGTAGATGCTGGAAGTAATCGTTGCTCCAAATAGACAAAATGCTGCACACATTAAAGGGAACGCGCACAAACGTTTAAAAGTTTCGTCGATCACGTTAACTGGAAATCACTTCACGGAAAATGGCTTGTTCCTATTTACAGTTTTGAATAAAATGAGATAATCTCACTATTCAAGAACGATTGAGAGTTTAGTATTTTAGAATGAAAATGGAGATAAGGACATTTTATTTCAAGGCCCGGATAAGTCTTAATATCTATATAATAAAAAAGGATGTATGTATGTATGTATTTATTTACGTTGTTCTTTATACAAATTTTATCGCGTGGACAGAATGCAACAAAAATTGGTATACGTATTCTGCCAAAATCGAGAACCGGTACTGTGGGAGTGAGAAACCCCTAGAATAAACGTGGAAATAATTATAATTGAAATAAGTTACGAATTAGTGTTAAATTACTGCGCGAGACGATGACGTCATAAGTTTTCAAGACATTGACGCATCCTAAATATAGTTCTGTATTTCGTAATGAAATAAAGCAGAAATATTTTGATTGAATAAAAGGTAAAAATTTTTCCAGTATTACTCCATCGAATAGTAATAAAAAACAATACGAAACACTTTACCATCCTTGTGCAAAGTTAATTTGGAATAGTTAATTATCCCGCTATCTTTGATAAAGTCAATATGGCGCCTTATAATACATTCAAATGTGTGTCGGTCGAGATTTATAAAATTTCATAATATAACGTACTATTGTATCCTGTATAATATATCAGAAGATAATAAGATTTGTCTAACGTACGACTGCTGAATTATGTGTTTGTAACTATAAAAGTATTGAAAATGACGTACGGAACTCCCAAAGTTTTTATGGTCGTTATTCAATTAATGCACTATCAGTCAAAGGTATGTACAGAAATAGGGACATTTAAATTGAATTAAAAGTACAATTAATTATACTTTACGCAACGTATTTCTATAAATTTGTATAAATGTAAACAAATTATTGCGTGCAATTTGTGTCGTGAATCAAAAATTTGAGGTTAGGATAGCAATATTTGTTTTCCATTTTTGGGATCGACGTTATAGATGTTCAATTTCTGAGAAATGAAGCTGAGCAAAAATATTTTGATTGCATAATAAGTATAATTAAATCTACCAATACCACATCGAGTGATAAATATAATTGATTATGAAAGGTTATACAATCCATGGCATTAATTTTCTTTTAAATAACTTGACTTTTGACGTGGAATATTTAACGGGATCAGGGACCAATATGTTTCCCATTTATATCTTGCAATACGCACTGGAAGATACATAGAATTATGATAAAAACAATACTTAAATGTTCAAAATTGATATTTTTTTATTGAAGACAGCGTATTTCGTAATGTTTTGCATTAATTTTATACAATGCTACCAACTGCAGATTGCTAAAACCACCAAATAGTTTAATTTCAGATGGAAAAATTATATGTCTACAAATTTAATAATTGTTTTAAATAGTGTATGTATATCTATCTATCTATATATATTATATAAAATTGTCTTATACGGGTATGTATGTGTGTATACATGTGGGTATGCATATGGGTATGTTCCGCTTACAAATCTACACCCTCGAGGAGCGTTACATAAAAATAGCGCAAAAGCAACCGAAATTGGAGTGTATCGGGACATCTCGGGCAACGCCAGGCACCCAGCTAGTATCTAATAATCATGTCTTGAATATATTTGCGTGTAGTAGAACGCACCGTTACTAATATCATGTTGTGTAGTGTAAAAAATACTTTCAGTCTGAATATAGTGTTGCATGTGTTCCTAAGATACGTAATTCGTGATACCTTGAAATTATTCTAATTTTAGACAGACACCGTGGAATTATCGTTAAAAAATCTAACGGAGAATTCTTTTTATCTTTAAAAAATGACACTTTTGTGTACTTATTATTAATAATGTGGAAAGGTTGTTTAATGGGATCCTAGATTTCATAAATAATTATTTTAATTTATTATTAATTTTGTTCGAAATAATTTACTTGCATTTAATTACACAAAATTTATTTGATTGACAAATTAATTATGCCAAAATGTTACATAATTCATGCGCATATACAAAGTGCGCATTGTCAAATAAGAAATATCTCAGACTTGAATACGAAACAATCTAGCATGAAAATGACAACTGAAATTGTTTTAGAAATGTAATAAAAGACAACCGCGGAATTTGCTTACGTAAAGTTCAACTGACGTCATCAGGAAATAGCGAGCGGCGTTTCTTTTTCTCCTGTCTCCTACAGAAAATCCTCATTCAGAGCATATTCTCAACCCTCAAGTCAATTTTAGTCACACGACTTACAGTGCAGGCTCGTTGAAATTTGTCCCCTTTAGAGCTTATTTGATCTGAAGCTCAGAAATCCTCAACCATCTGGATAAGCATAATAGCATATGTTGTCTGCATCGAGACGCACCTTGCCAACCTCGATCCTCTCTCTCCGACCGCCCAGTCCGTTTCTCTAAAAGCAGCTTATTCTTACTGCCTCAATGAAAAATGACCCACATCTACGCTGCCCCTTTCAGCTCCTCTTTGACCACCCGCTGCGTGGTCGCGTCAAGAAAACTGTCCCTCCCCAGAATCCGCCGCGCTTAGTTTACGAAAGCAAATTTTTGTTCCCTTGGTGCGCACTTTGTATTTGTTTTTAAGGCCAATATGCGATGCTTTATTCTCCAATTATAAACGAGGTACACGGCAACAGAACAATACTGTTATGAGCCATTATTTGCAATACTTGGGATTTTGTAAAACTTATGGATTTGTAGCAAAGTGAAATTCAAGATTTTATCATCCACCTTGAGCATTTATAGTTGGAAGAAATATTGACTCATGGATATCACATCCGGGGACTCGATTGTTCGGCTCATTACAGTTGTTGCACTTACAATATTGTTAGATTTTCGGCGTCACCAGGTAAGGCATTGCAGGAAATAGAGTAAATAGTTATAAATAGAATATTTTAATAAACAAAAAGTTGATTAACGTAAAGACACTCATAAATTCTTTACATTGGAATAGTCGGCCAGCTGCCTCCTAAACTGGTCGAGGCACGGAGAAGGGAATGCTGCGTCCCCACAGCTAACTCCTCTCCCGCTATCGGAAGGGCGTGGGACAAGTACCCAATGCCCGACCTACCCGATGCAGGTTTTTCTAGGGTTTTCCCTGCATTTCTTTAGGCGAATGCCGGGTAGGATCCTTAAACTATAGCCCGGGGGCCCTAGTAACGCTTGGCTACCTTCCTCCACCCTTCCGCACCCCCCCCTTTCAAATCCCTTCCTATGCTATTAAAGGGGAGTTGCCCTAAGTGGATTACCCTCATGTAGCCTGTTGCCCTAAAAAAAATAAAAATAAAAAAATAAAAAAAAATATTCCCACAAGCCGAGGCACCTCGCCCTGTTTTGAGAGGTGTATGTTCCGGGGTCACAGACCTTGGGCATACGGTAAGAGTTGTTCGCTATTCCCATTGGAATAGTCGGCCAGCTGCCTCCTAAACTGGTCGAGGCACGGAGAAGGGAATGCTGCGTCCCCACAGCAAACTCCTCTCCCGCTATCGGAAGGGCGTGGGACAAGTACCCAATGCCCGACCTACCCGATGCAGGTTTTTCTAGGGTTTTCCCTGCATTTCTTTAGGCGAATGCCGAGTAGGATCCTTAAACCATAGCCCGGGGGCTCTAGTTAACCCTTGGCTACCTTCCTCTACCCTTCCACATCCCCCTTTTACTAATCCCTTCCTATGCTATTAAAGGGGAGTTGCCCAATGTGGATCACCCTCATGTAGCCTGTTGCCCTAAAAATAAAAAAATAAAAATTCACACAATTTTTAATAGTAAATCTTATTCCACATAAAAAAACTGAGTGATAAATGTGTTTCTTTTGATTCGTTAATCACTTACTAAATTTCTAAGTTTAATTATCCAGCAAGAAGTCTTCTTCTCAGGGCTTTTACACAATGAAATGTGGCCAGAACGTTTCAGCTGCCATCAGTGATTTCACTCGCTTGAGTTTTGACTGTGTTTCAGATACATATGGGGAAGTGTTCAATATTTACGGTTTTCGGCCCCTGATTATCCAGGCTTTCTGTAGTCCCTCTAATTCGCTACTGGAGGCCGGCGGTCAGGATCTCGACCGGTGGAGAAGTGAGTTCAGGCCCCCGTGCCCGTAGATACGATGTAGACATGCTGCTATCTCGGCCACGCGGTCGTCAGGAGACTAAGTAAAGGCCTCCAGTGTCAGAAGTTACCATGAAGACCGCTCGGAATTGACGTTCGGCGAGAAGTTCAGGATTCGAGCCACACTTGCTCGGATGTTGCGAATCCGGAAGGCGATATCTGTCATCTCAGCGCCTGAGTCCCTGCATAAAACTCAGAAAAGACTTCAGGGAGTTTTCTTCTGTTTGAGCTTTAACCTAAACTCAAGACAAAGTTCTGCTGAACTCCTCAACGAAAAACGAACATGTCTAACTCGTTCCGCAGCCAGTCGCCGAATGAATATCAGCTGTCAGTCTAGTTTCGTCTCTCCACAGCTCTGATTTATCCACCAATCAAATTGTCCCTCCCTCCCGGGATGAGCAATCATCCGGCCAATAAAATTGTCTCTTACGGCCAGCGCGATTTATGCAGACCCCGTGGAGGTTGGCAACGGCTCTCGCAGGTCGTTGACCACACGGTCAATACCAACAATCTCATATTCTTGAAATAAAAATATAATAGTCTGTTTTAAAAAATAATAATTAGATGGAAAATACAAAATCCAGACGAAATGAAGTAATGATATAAATGCCACACAACGTTTCTTGAAACAGTGTTTCTTTTTTCAGATGATGAAAAACACAAGTGCCCAGAGTTGACAACGCAAAAGCGAAGCAAAACGCAACGACAATGTTAAAGCGTAACAATAAGATATAGCTATTGTTGAGTTTCATAGTATCAGTTTGGACGTTAATTGCTGTGATGATTGATCATTTACCGATCTGCTAATAATATGTTCTTCATGATTAAAAACCACAAGGACCCACTTGGCAGCTATAGCAAATATTGTGTAGTTTAAAAAATCTCTTGTTCTAATTGTAATTCCTGCTGCATAGGACGAACCCGTATCAAATAGAATTTGTCTAATATCAAACTTCCCAATATATAAACAAATAAACAATTTGTAGTCTCGAAAGATATCATCAATTCGAAACATTCATTTGATTAGCAAAATGCTATAATTTTAGATGTTATTCCATTCCATTCCAGAATTATATCAGAGATGCTTCATATTAAGTGCAACATAAACCTAACCCCTCTGCTTTCACATTGCTGTTGTGGTTTGTTTCACTTTTGAGTTTGTCAACTGAATTGCGTGGGTTTCTTTTCATCACCTGACGAAAGGAACAAAGTTTCCAGAAACGTTGTGTGGTTTTTGTATCATCGCTTCATTTTGTCTGTTTTTTGGCTATTTTATCTAATTATTAATCTAATATTCTCATATCAGTCGGTCAAATCTATCAATCACACTAGTCGATAAAGCCATAAATGCATCGTAACAAATATGGTAATCCAGCCCTCGTAATGTCGTAAAATGTCATCAATAAAAATTTATTATTAAAACCGGGGTAGATAATGTCTTCCACAGACAGTAGCGGCTCAGGCTACTCTACGTTCTTCTTTCTTTGACTCCATAGCTGACATTGCAATCTGTTTTTGCGGAAATTGTATGTTTTCATGCACAGTTTCATAAATCTTCGTTACCGATGACGTAGTACATTCTTGTGAAACAATAACAGATGCTACTTTTGATCGGTCTTCACTTAATTTTTTTTCAACCGTATATACTTTTGTCTTGACTTCTTAGAGTCGATGATGACGTCATTGTGTGGTCGGATTGACTTTCCAATCTAATAGATATTATTTCGTCTTTATGTTTGTTTGTCTTACTTAGTAGTTCTCTTATTGTATCACTTGATCAGCTTGTAATTAACGTGTAGTAAAATACAAATCGTTTGACGAATATTTCACAGTCAATTATTCTCATATTAAAATAGATAAGATATCACCTGAATTTTCCACACGGTCTGTTTCTGAACAAATTCAGTCGTTTTGACGTGTCCCGGACGGGATCCAGTCGTTTAGCCGTGTCACACTTGCCCGAAGCACGTTTTCCCGACATTATCCCGATTGACGTTTTCCTCGACAGCTCATTTGCCATAAATATGCGTTTTTACGAAAAAAAAAGTATAATATTAATACCATAAAACACTTAATGTGTTACTTATCATATTATACATGATTATTATTGTAAATTATGTTATTCATTAATGCGCGAACAATTTCAAGCAAACTTAGTGCACGTATCAGTTAAGATCCAGAAACAAACCCCTACAGGTGGGGTTGGAAGGGCGTGGATTTTTCAAAATATGCATATATTGACGTCAAGTATCTTCGATTCATAATGTCACTCTTAATGTTTTCAGTCTCTAATTAAAATTCCTAACAGCATGAGGACAGCTCTAGGGGTGAAAGTGGGTGGTAAAAAATTGCAATAACGACCGAAATTGGTGTCATATCTGGTGTTACGGTAGTCGCTGAGTTTAGTCAATGCATTCCAGCAGGGTTCAGTTAAAGTTTAACCCCGAGCGGTGGGGGTGATTGGGAGTGATAATAATAATAATTTGATATCATCCTAGAATCGGGAGTTATGGGTGGCGCTGAATATAATTATGATATTCAAATTGCTGGTAAGTTGAACTTCAGCTTCTAGGAGTAAGGATGTAAAACAAAATTCTGCGTTCAATTTTAAAAACGTGGGTCAAATTCTAAACGTGTTTAGATTTAGATTTGTTATTCATTCCATTAGTTATCGGTCGAGGTTATCCGATACGTCATAATATAACATTAAAAGGAAAGAATAAAACATTACAATTACAATGTTCAAAAAAAAAAACATTGTACAAAACAAAGAATATTATATAATTTATATAAACGTTAAAGTTACCAATATAACTATAATTAATCTTCAATTTTCATTCGTTGGAGTTTCCAACAGCAAATCTTACTTCGATTGCCGTCCAACATGAAAAAGAAAATAAGTCGGCAGTTAAATTATACAAGATAATAATCATAAAATAATAGCAGAACTTTACAGGACACTTATAATCCAACAACAGTGTATTGATGAAACACGCGATGCAGCAATAGTTGTGGGTATTGAAGGGGCAGCATTTTAAAAACATTCTGTATCAGCTCCTCGCATTGATGAATAACTTAATTTACAATAATATTCATGTATAATATGATCAGTAACATATTATGTGCTCTACAGTATTAATAATATGTTTTATTTCGTAAAAATCACATAAGGAAAGTGATCTGTCAGGAAAACGCCAATCGGGATGATGATGTCAGCAAAACGTGCATCGGGCTAGTTTGTGTCGGGATTTTGTACTAGACTCGTGACGGTCGGAGGGTTGCAACACTTCGTTAAAGGTATAATGGATGTATTTTGCTGCGGTATTGTGTTAACTTACGTTAACGGGATATTGAACACATATCACTTCTTAGGAACAAATGTTAGACAAAATGATTATTTAGCCCACGCGTATCATTGTGACAATTACATAAATACTAGGCTACAATGATTATTTTTTAAAAAAACTTGTTATTTTAACAATAGATCATAGTTGCGTACACTAGGATCCACAACAGAATTTTCTGTATTTTCTACAATTTCGTCCACAGAAATGGCTGTCTGTACAGCTACATAACTCATACCTTAAATTTGGAATCGTGTCTATTAGAATTTGGAGCCGTCCCTCCCGGTCGTGTGCACGCTGTGAGAAGGAAGACGATAATCCGCAGCCATGTAGGTCTAGATCTGATTATTTACGGGGCAGAGAGAAGTCGCCGTTCGTGTCGATGGAATCCTCCGCCGCCTCTGCCTCTGCAGATGACAATGGCCGTGATTTAAAGCGTGCTGCTCTTTGTTCGGGAAAGCACAGGGGAGAGAAGAGAAATTATATTCAGTGCCAACCCGAGTGGTGTCAGCTCAACTATACACAGTAATCCCAGATAAACCGCTACATTTTTTTTTTAAAAAAAACAAAATAACTAGTTACACATTTGAGTTGTTGGATATTTTCAATGAGTAGATATCAAGTAAAATTGATTTTCTTAGACAGGAGGTAAATTTTAAGACGGGCGAAAGCAAGAGAAACTAAAATCATAACAATTGCGTAACTGCCACCCGGATGTGTGGGACTACCAGGGTCAATGAAAAGGAATACATATTTACAGTCTGGATGCTTCACGTTGAAAATACAATTTCACATCCACATGAAAACATAATATATCAAATTTATTAAAGTTCAGGGCGAATTCTTAATAGAGTGAGTAAAATACGTAATTGTGTGTTATTTGGGGGAATCCGAGATTTTTTTTTATATTTTCGCTGAAATTTACCGAAGGCAGGCGAAATTACGAACGACTGCATAAAATTAACTCAAAGAAAATAAGTTTTAATTACATGCTAATAGTCCATCGTAGTAGCTAAAAAAAGAATTGAATGATTTAAGTCCCTTAATTAGACGATGATATATAATTTACTACTAAAATATGACACTTAATATTTTTTATTTTAAGATGAATTTTTATTTTATTCCAAAATCCTAGAAAGGTAAAAAGTATTCGTTAGCAAATGCATACAAAATTATTTAATAATAACTTTGTCATAGTGAATTTACTTTTAATAAATTAATATAATACCATTTATACCCAATTATATATATATATAATTAATAACAAAATATTCGTCCTAAAATTATGATCAAACATTTAATGTATGAAATTCTAAAAACACCGCAATATATAACAACAGTAGTATATATGATGGATGAGGAATAACTTTATTTTCAAGTTTCGTAATCATATACATAAATTCAGTTGTCACCTGACGTAGTATATGAAAAGCCGAAACAGAACTGAAATATAATTGAAGATAATGTTTGCTCAACTATTACAGAATTTCAGCGAAGTATCTTAATTGCTGTGCTTAGCGTCACTGCGTCGCATCGCTGAGGTCCCGGGTTCGATTCCCGGCGCGGGGATTGCTGATCCCATACAGACAACTCCCGTGGAATTTGTTCCTTGACTAGTGAAATGCGAAAAGTGTGCAAAGTCGCTATGAGCATAGCTGTAGATGCGACTAAAAATAAAATTTAAAAAATTATATTAAAATTATTGACTTAGAGACTACTTAACCCATTAAAAAGCTCCTTTATTTAATAACTGTTTCCAGGTCTTAACGAAATATTCAATATTGTTTATTGGTACCAAAGAAATAACGATTCTCTAGTAAATATTTACGATGTTACTAAAAACGAAAAATTGATACAACCTTTGCGCAATTGGTATGGCAACGAAGCATAATCCTAAGATAGTCCTTAAACAATTTAATATTACACTAAGCACTCTTACTTATTCTAAGGGAATGTATTTAAAAGTAACTGCCATGGTAAGAAATAGTATTCAAACTGCAGTCCGAATACTATTTTTCGTCAATTTGTGGAAATATACAGTGTTTTTTCTGATCTTTGTTTTATATACCTTCGGTTTTTTTTGGTGATCGATTTAAATGGAACGTTCCTCAATTATTCAGGGTCCCGCGTACCACCATTATTAAAAAATTTATGTATTGCGCTCTGTTTCGATTCTGCGCTGCAAGCGGCAATGCAATTTATAATTTTAATGTTCTGTCAACTCTGTTTCAAAGCGAAACCATCGGCCCATTAAGAAATAAATTTTACCCCTACTCAAAAGCGTAGTTTTGAAAATCAATTTAACAATGCTCATGTAATTAATTTTAAGTAATGTTATATAAATTTTTGTTCTGCATAATTGTATTGTATATATACATACATATATAAAAATTTTGTTTTATTTTATTTTTAGTTTACGAATTTAAATTTTAATTAAATTTTACACCTGAAAATATGGATCAATCGATATGACATTCACCATTGTTGCTGACATTTTATTTTATTATATTTTTGATAGTACATTTTCGGATTAAATATACTACAGGGAGTAGAAAACATTTTTTAAAAATATTATTATTATTACTACTTTGGTTTTTAGCGGCCATTTTGTTAATGAGGGTCGGCCGTTTTTAGCGTTTTCAGAGGTTACCGATAAGTTAAATAACTTTTTTGTTTATTAAGAAATGAACTTGAAATAAAAACGACGTTATTCTAAACAAAACCTTATATAAATTGTGTTCGGAACAAAAATATGTTCAGCTATAAGGAAATAACCTAAAACTTGACGAGAAAATTGAGTTTCGATTATAAAAAAAAATATGAAGAATTAGACGGTTTTATTTAAAACAAAAAGTTATTTAAGTTATCGCCAATCGTAATAAAGTATGTAAGTAACAAATTATTTTTTATTGTTTTATTTCATATGGTTTGACAAAAACTTTAGGTACGAAACGTTGTTTTTTACAATGTTTTAAAATTATTTTGGTGATTATCTTAGCAATGCTTTAAAGGTAGTTGTTTAAATAAAAGTTTCAAATATTCGTGTAATATATATAAACTCGTTCAACCTTGAAATGGTCTTTCGTGATCTCCTAGAGTTTACTAACGTGACACTAAACTGCTAATCTGATGTGTTAGACCTGGACATCGACAGTATCAGTACTAGGAGTTTACAATAGTATAATACATTTAGCATTTGTGTGAAACAGAGAATTCATGATTGAATAGTAAATAATAGTGAGGTGTATAAGACATGCCTATAGGCATAATTTTACACAAGGGGAAGCAGCAGCTGCAGTTTACTTCATCACAACCAACAAACCAAACAGTACCTCAAATGCATGTGGCTCAAGCTGTAAATCAACTAATGTCATACAATAACTATTTCTCAGTCAAGATCAATTACCAAATAATCATACAACAACCCGTATGTCATAAGAATTGCAAAATAGTTCACAACATTAAAGAATGTCGAGGACCATTGATGACATGAAAAATACTGGCTAATAGGCACAAAAGAAAAGAAAAACTAGAACCAATAAGGAAGCTTTTACGGTGAAGTTAACTCTAAACAACAGATACAGCATGGTAGAACCTCTTCAACAAAACATCCGTAGAAGATAGAGCATCAACTCCGAAACCTCCACCTATATTTGTGTATGGAGTAGTCAACTATAACAGAGATGAAGGACACGTTTACAGATGTAATAAAGTACAAAAAGTCTGATCGATAATACAGTTAAAGTTACAATGAGAGACACTGAAGCATATAGAACTTGTCAAAATATATGAGAGAAAATAACATATTCCACCATACTCGTCAGCCCAAAGGTCAACGATCTTATCGTGTGGTAATCAAATATTTTCATCGTTCACTTGACATTAATAACATAAAAGACGAAATTACAAATCAAAGACTCAGTAGAGAATCAAGTTATATTAATAGAGACTTCGACAATAAGTAATACTTTCCAGAAATATTCTTAGACGTCAGCCATCGTGGATTACTACATAAAATAAAATGATATTTACCGACGTTATTTAGTTTCGTTCTTAAACAACAATAAATTTTGTCCAAGAGTAAAAAACATGTCTCACCTATACATTCTGTTAATATTGATGAAAAATATGTGACATTTATAATAATATAAATAAATAAACAATTTTTTTATTAACTAACAACATATACCGACGTATATATATTGAGCCAAACCTAAAAAGGGATGAAACGTCGGTATAAATATTTTTTTTTGTTAATAAACCATTTTCTGACTCTAGACCGTTCGTTTATTTATTTAAACGTCCTATTATTCAGGGAAATGCCTGTTGTATTTATTGTTTACCTTTGATATTTCAACGACCGAAAATATTATACTATAATCTTTTGAAGATGATCAGATGATTCTTACCTTTACTGGGATATAAACCATGCTTCGTCACTCCTACAACAATATCTGAAGAATGGAGAATCAACATGTTGAAAAATTCGTTTCATGTGACGTTTATGATATAAAAATCAGTGTCCACCGATCTATGTTTACGACACAGAGGTTCCTCAATTATTCACTTCAAAATATATTGTTCTACATCTGGATAAGAAGCCGATTTGGAAAATTCATATACACATGAAAACAAAACAAACGGATCTTAAACACCTAGGACTCAAGCCACACCTGTCCTTAGAAAAGAAAATTCTGCTCTATAGAACCAATATGCCAGTATTGCCAATGTGCCACTAGGACCAATACTTCAATAATCCAAAGACTCTAGTCTAAAATAGTCAACGTCACCTGATACATCACAAACGAGCGGATACACGACTTAAAAATCCCAGCTGTAATGGAGACTATTAACGAAAAGAGTGTTAGTAATCAAAACTCCAATCAGATACAAATCCCTGAAAATAGAGTGACCAGGACAACTGAAAACTTTATTCGGGAGTTCTCTTCGCTCAGATATGTTACAAGATACTACATTGGCTTATAGACTATAATGTATTCTGATTGAAAATAATGAATAAGAAAGATAGCCAATACAGACAAGAAAGTAATATCAATACCACAAAACGTTTCTGGGATGCTTGTATTTTAAGTGTTGTCAACTGACAACTACAGTTGTGTTTCTCTTGGGTCTTCTTAGCACCTGACGATAGGGACAAGGATCCCAGAAACGTTGTGTGGTATTTATATTACTTGTTTGTCTGTATTGGCTATTGTTCTTAATCACTATAATGTATTCTGATAGCTGATTTATAGTTAATAATAAGAAAATTTATTTTAATAAATTTATGGTTTTTCTTTGGTATTTTATACATATATGAGAAAATGCGATTGTAAATCTTGTTTCTTAGTGCGTCACTTGAATTATTCTACGAGAAATATGAATTTTTGCTATCACTTCAACTCAATTATAAGCCTCTGTAATTAACACAAATTTCTAAGGCAAGTTCCTGGATTAAGCAGTCTTTTCAAAAGCATGTTATATTGTATCATTACTAATTACTGACATAGCTTTAATTATGAGCCTTGAATGTGTCCATGATACTCCTTTAGTCCGTTCAAATGATAACATTAAAACCTTGCGGCGTTTTAGAAGACAATTTATTGAGAATGTATTATAAAATACAAAAGCTTTGCTCTGCGTTTGCATGCTCGTATTTAATAAAGGTGTTTTTATCAATTCTGAAACTTAAGATATAACGCAACGATTCAGTTCGAGCTCATACTCCTGTGAATTTTGCCAAACTACGTTTACAGTTAAAATTTCTGTTCTACTAGTGCATACACCTCATGCTGTTTTGCAACTATACAGAGCGGAACAAAGGAATTCCAGCTTAATTACGCCGTGCAAGTCTGCAGAAAACTTTACCGTCGAGGTTAAGTTTGAGAAACAGTTTGCAATTTACATTTCTTCAGAACGTTGTTTGCCTCTCCCATAAAGGATCAGCTCCTCCCCCCCAAGGCGTTGATTCAGCCTCATGGAAGTGGTCAGCATTACTCAAGTCCTGATGACTGGCCGAGAGGAGAAACCTGCCCACTTTACTGTTACTTTCTAATGAAACCTTATGCGATGCTGACGCGTGGAAAGCGGTAATAAATGTCATTCTTCGGAAAACGAGATCGGCGTCTCTTTACGCATGTCTCTCCTTTCTTCCATTCTGATTAATTGGTCACGGTTGTTAGTCGGAAGAAAGACCGTGATCTCCTCACCTTTTACTTTCGTTTACGGAGTCTATAAACCCTCCATTTGTGTAAATAAGTTCTAGAATTACTTTGTTTACAAAAACAGAATATTATTCCAAAAATGTACGGAAATTTTCGACTTATAGTTGAACCATTCAAGTTCTATACGACGTTAATTCAGCTCGAATGAGTGCACTATTTGCTATCATTACGTATAATTCTATGATTTCAAAAATGTTGCCGTAGATCAACACGTCGTTACGTCGACATACGTCGATGACATCTGATTAATTCAATAACAGTAGTAGTGAAACAAATTATTTCGTTCCAATTTAATTCTTACCAAATGAATAACCGGCAAAACTTTTAATTTAATCTTTTTTCTCTCCCAAAATTATTGTTATTAAATATTATAATTTAGTGGATTAATTTTATTGTTTTTTATATGGGTGCCCGGCGTTGTTCGGGATGTCATAATTAAACTCAGCGACATCCATAATCCCGGATTTGACTCCAGTCACGGTTGTTTTTGCGTTATTTTCATGTAACTCCCCTCCATTCCCATCCATAAAGGTGCTCCCCTCCTGTTCCGAAAAGGGTTGAAATTATACACATAAATGTGTGCAGAAACGCTATCCATGTCCTTGACAACAAAAATTTTCTTGTGACGAAAAATATCGGTCTTTTTAACATGTTAGAAAATTACCACCCCGCTCCTAGTCGTGTCTGACCCCCACAGTGTTTGTTTACGATTCGATATATATTGTAATAATTAACTATTTAAACAATTAATATGATATTTAGCCACACGTTGGTGAAGCCAAAAATGTAGTAATCAAATATGAAACAATTTAAAATGAAACAATAATGCCCACGTTAATGCATCAATTTAAGTAATGGAAATTTTAAATGAAAGGATCATAAATAATAAATTTATTTAAACTGACAAAACAATTAATTTATTCGATACACAAAGATTTCAAATTACAAATAAATATTCGATGACCTTTAACAACATTTATTACGTACAAACAAAATTTTTACTCTTAATATCAGGGTCTTTATCTGGGCCTTTACATAAAGAAAACAATCGATTCACTGTAAAGTTATTCCAATACACAAAAAAATCGAAATCTGACGATTTTATCATTAATCAAAGGTTCACAATAATAATTTAACTGAGGTATGGCTTACATTTTTCTGGTATCAGGGCAATTGAACTATTTCAGCAACACTTACACACACTCAATTTTCTAAAAATAAAACAGGCCATTCTTTTCACTGACTTTACACTTCACTGTTGGATTAGAAAATGTTGGCTATATCTCGAAGACGACTTATTCCGCAATTATGCCAATTTGCGTTAATTCAGATAATTCCTCTACGTACACTTTTCAAAATTATTTGACATAAACACCATCTGAGTGAATGCTGTACTCTGCCTCTAGTTAACAAATTTACTTTTCAATACTTTGAAAACGTTTCGTCTATTTCTATTACGACCGCTTTCTGCCGTTCTTGATCGACAACTGCTCTATACGTTCACAGCGCGTTAACAGTCATACAATACTTTAGACCTGTTATTATTGTCCATTCTTGTGTGTGATTTGTGTCTGTTTGCCGAATTCAAGCCAGAATGTTTTTAATTATTAATTGCCTTTTAATTACTACAATATATATATATACATAAAGTTTATTTTGTTTATTAGATGAGTGGAATATTTTGTCAGAATTTAGTTAGTTTCATTCTCATACTCTAAGTATACGAGTCCTTTTAGGGTTTTGTGGTGGCTGACGAGGGAAGCGGGGGTTAACGAGGTGGCGTTCAGATAAAACAGAGGATTAGTAACTTCAAGGATCTGGATTAAAATCCCCCTGCGGCAATCTTGATTGGATTCCTAGAAGGTTACAGCTTGATTCTGGGATGTAACCGCAATATGAGGTTATTACTTAAAGAAAGAACATTCTCGCTAATTAGCGAATAATATTCAGTGATATTATTTCATTTGACCCTTGGTACACCTTTGTAATCATTGTATATTTTCCAGTTTCTACGCAGTATTAATATATTAAACTTATTTTTTAAAATTTTCGACGGTATTTATTAATCATAGAGTTCGCTAAGCGAACATCCCATGTGTGTGTGTGATCAGTTTGAACCCTGCGTTTCATATGAGGTGAATAATAAATAGTTACTAGCATAATCGTACAACACAAAGTGTTCACTCAATTTTATTTAATTCTGACCATTCAAAAGTACGAAATGAGGCCAAAGACTAAAATTTTATGATCACATTATATTATGTTACTAATATTATATTACTAAGATCTACTGCATGACCCTGCATACAATACTGCCATCATGAATGGCTTTCACGTAAAATATGTTCGAAGGAAAAATACTTTTCTATTAGAAATGCTTATCAAGTTGACGCTAAATTCTTCCGCTTTTAAAAATTAGACACTATTTCATGTTATGCAGACGGAAGATTAAATGTAGTATTTTTACGTGTCGGGCCAGAGTATTGGTAGCACTCACTATCGCTGTTGTAATATTACTATTTTACATACGTAACTTCAAATGGTTTCTTTTGGTGATGTAGCACAAAACTTCAAAAACTCACGAGCCGCCACTGGTTTTCAAATACATTTTTGTACTATTTATACTATTTCACTGTTAGAAAATAGTTACGAATAATGCTCACTAATAAATTATTCGATAATTAATCGAATTTTAAACGGATAAAATGGTTATGTGTGTGATGGAGGTACTATTTCTATGGGTTCTTTGACGTTTAGAAAGACAGAAAAAATTAGCTACTGCAGTTTAAAATGTACGATAAAAAATTCTATATCTGAAATCCGTTATAATAGTTGAAGGATGTTGATTACTTTCCTCGTGTCTAGTTGTGATTGGTGGTTGTGATAATGACGTGAACTGTCAATGGCAGCCGTCAAAGAGCTGGCTCAGCGACATTGCGGACAAAAGAATCTCCCCGGCCGCGCTGCAGCCGGTGTGCGAAATTTCGCGATCAAAGCCTTTTCTGTGTTGCACTCCAGACGAGATTCTCGTTACTATGAAAATTATACCACGCTTAATATTTTCTTTATGAAAAACTTGAAGTTGTTTTTTTAAATCAAAGTTTTGAAATCAAATTAATTATTTTCTACTACAATTATTATCATTCATATAAAGATGTAGTAATATGGTTTTGTAATGTCTAATTTATATAACGATATTTCTTCGTCTTGTTACAGGTGAGAATACTTTGATATAAAAGTTTGAGAGGGAAAACTGTAAGTAAATAATTTTATATAATATATCAACTTTCTTAAGACCTACCTAATCAAACAACTAGAACACTTTCAATTCTCTTAGAATATAGCAATACATAGTGTTGTTATCGCAAGCGTTTCCTTAGATTTCCAAGACAAATCTTCCAATCGTTGGACCCAATAGGTGACAATCAACTTTCTAAATCAACAGAATATTCATATAAATGTTCGGATTTATCATGTTTATGCGTTTAAATGATATCATTATAAGCATCCTCCGTTTCCTTTGCAAACGTAGATTTCAGTTTCGTTAACAACTGGTTTAAAAAATCATGTATTAGATATTGTGGGATAGAGATGTGTCTTAACGTTCATAAATATAGGTTTAAAGTTTTCAATGCGCTTAAAAAATAACCAAAAGATATCGGATAGTGGATTTACGATAGTTACTTTGGTTATTTTCTCTATACAGATTTAAACGCGTGGACAGATTGCAACAAAAATTGCTACACATATTCTTCAAATCACGAGAAACGGTACTGTGGGGGTGAGTAATCTCTAGCATACAGGTGGAAAGAATTAAATTTAAAAAATTTGATCATTTTGTATTAATTTATTGCGCGCCAAGAGGCCGTGACGTCACGCGGCGAACAAAGGAAATAGTTCCTTTTTCCGTAATGAAATAATTTAGATTTTTTTTTATTCAATTAGAAGTAAAATATTATCCAGAAATACTCCATAAAATTATAATAAAAAACAATACGAAATACTTTACGATCCTTGCGGAAAATGTAAGTTAAGTTTCGGTCCATATTAGTGACTCCAATATTGCGACCATTTGTTTACATTGTGAATGTAGATAACAATTTCAAAAATTTAATCTTTCGTAATGGCTGAAGACTGAGGGGCAATTATATCTTTTCAAGTCTCAAGGAGTATATTCAAGTGTTCTTTTCGTAAAGAAATTCAGAGGTATGTTTGTTGGCATTGATGTAATAAAATTGAAGGTCTTTTATAGCTGTTCAATTAATGAAGTATCGGTCGAAAGTATGTACGGAACTAGGAACACTTAGATCATATAAATAAGTTCTTGACTACAGATTAATGTAGAATTAATTACTTTTTTCTTGTTAATATAAATAAGTACACGAGAAACGTCGGCCACCCAGCTAGATATAAATAAATTGAATACAAAAAGCTAAACCGTGTTAAAAGTAACATTAAAATTAAACTTCTAATCTCAGACATTTTAGTATCAACAGTTTAGTTTTCAATAGCCAAGTTTTGAAACTTATTTGTCTCAGTCAACTTCTCAGGTCCTGAATCTAATTAATGTGTTGGATGATAAGCAAAAACCGTGATCTATCGTTTCAAAACTTGATGTGTTAACTGGAAATCCTCTCATCATATGGGTTTAGATCAAAATCCTGTCACACTCTTGCCAGACCTACGTTTTCCCGACAAAAATATCCCGATTGACGTTTTCCCGATGGGTCATCTTTTCTATAGTCGAGTTTTTACGAAATAAAACAATATTAATACTGTAAAACACAAAATATGTTATTTATATTACACATGATTATTATTGTAAATTATTGTATATTATTGTATTAAGTTATTAATTAAGGCGTGGATCTGATTTAGAAAGTTTTTAAAATACTACCCTTTCCGTACCCATCGCTATTTATGCTCAGGGTGTTTCTTTAAAACATTGTTTGTTGCTGGATCATAAGTAACATGCGTATAAAATATGATATAATTTGCTCCACGTTTTTAATATTCGGCGCAGAATTGTTTTAGCCCCTCCACCATCAACTTAAATGGCAATTTGAAATATCATAATTATACTCAGCGACACCCATAACTCCGGTTTCGACACCAATCTCGAGTATCATCAAATTATTATTGCCCTCAGGATTAAACTTTAACTTAACCTTGCTGGAATGCCTTTACTAGATTCAGCGACTACCGTAACACCGAATTAGACACCAACCGTAGTCGTTGTCGCAATTATTTATCACCACGTTTCATCCCATATCTAGAGATGTCCTTTCGCCGTCAGGGAATGAAATGAGACACTGGAAACATCGAGAGTAACATTATGAATCCAAGAGATCTCGTAAATTATTTATTCGGCGCCAATATAAGCCATTATCAAATATTTGGAAAATATCGCCCCCTTCTAATGCCACTCGTAGGTACTACGTTTATGTTAAGTCCTCAGGGGTTGTTCCTGGATCATAAGTGATACGTGTATTAAGTTTAATTGAACATTTTCTATGCATTAATGAATAACATAATTAACAATAATAATCATATATAATTTGGTAACATATCAAGTGTTCTACAGTATTAATAATATGCTTCATTTTGTAAAAAAAAGAGCACCTTTCGGAAAAATACAAGTGTGAGTCGGGCAAACGTCCGGATCTGTCATGATATACAAGGTGCTAGAAAATTTTAGGACCGAGAAGATCATGTTTAGACGAAATATGAAGGTGGTACAAACACGTGGCCTCCAAAATCACCAGATTTTACTCCATTTGTATTTTTCCTATGGTATCATATGATTAGTTAACGAGAATTGGTGTAGAACTAGAGGTTCTCTTTGTAGTCTTTTCTTTGTTACTAATGTACATTATTAGCGTCACTGTAGACGCTTCTTTGACTAAACAACAGTTTGAAGAGACACCAGGTTCGAATTTACGAGAACATCATTCGTAGCTGATTGTAACGACGTTGGTAGTCGCCACATCGAGTCGGAATTGTAGTGGTTCAGAATACTAATCAACCTTTGAAGAAGACAAAAACAGATTCTTCAGCTTAACTTTAATCAAGAGTGCTAGCGAAAAATGATCAAAATTTTTGATTTTGTTTATTGAGTTGAATTGTTATAAAAGTGATGTACTGAGTCACGACTAACTAAATTATTCAAGTAAAAGTGGTTCCGTTAAAAACCTGTTTTGAAATGGTTGTAGCACGTAAGTGGGTTCTAATTTCAAACATGATCTCTACTCAGTCCCCTTTAAAAGATCTAAAACTTTGTAAGGGAATTTTCGAGTATAAGTATATATATATATATATATATATATATATATATATACACATTTATAATCAGTAAACTGCCTTACTATCAGGAATTGTCGTTAATTGCAGGACCAAAATTAATTAATAATACGAATCCTAATGAATAAACTGACACATTTAAGGAATGCTTTCTTCACTCCATTCGTTTAGCCTAAAAAAGTAAGGACAGATAATTTTTGAACACAGAACATAATTTGTGGGTGATGTAATCCAAAATTCGAGAACTCTATGCCATAAATTTCAATCCTGGAGCTGAGATGCCTCCTAAGTCTACAAAATGTGATCTTTATTCATTAAATCCCTGTATATTAAACCTTTTTCAGAATTTTTAAAAACTGCGTTTCTTACTGGGATGATACGCTATCCAGATCCAACGCTTTTCATGTTCTTTGTAACCTGATCGAAGTCTTTGCTATTTTTAAGTTAGTAAAACAAATGAATAAGAAGTTGTAGTATTTCGCATTGTAGAAATCAGTGGTGAATTAGTTTTATTTTTCTGTTTATCTGTTGAGGGAGAAATATGAAAGCAGAGTTTTAAACTGTTAGGTAAAGCAGGTTATAAAGTGCCTCTGGGACGCTCACAGCTTGGGGCCAAAGAGCTTCGGTTGCAGCCTGTGGCTCACTTTACCGAGGGCCCAAACTTCTCAATCTCAATCTACGCACCACCCAAGACAATATTGCCCCAAAGACGCTACTAAAGTGAACGCTGCTAATGTACATTAGTAACAAAGCAAAGACTTCAAAGAGAACTTGTATGCTTTTAGCTTCAAGTTGTTTTGTCTTCCAATTTCACGCCACGTTTTACGCCATAAATTTCATATTGGCCCGATTTAATGCCCTACTGTCTCGATTTTGAGGACGAAAACATACTTAGGAAATCCTAATAAGAAGTCGTAAATGTATTCATGAACCTGGAGTTCATTATTCAAATTAATATTACTTCCATAAAGGCTCCGAATGGGTGAAAAAAATGATCAAATATTTACTCAGTTTTTAAGATATTTTTCTGAATCTCGGAAAACAACATCCAAATTTATGGCATCCTTGATTTATTGTTCGTAGTCGCAATAGTTTGTAACTTTTAAAATACTGTGTCCAATTGATTAAAATGTAGTAACAAATAAAGACAAAATTAAGTGATAAAATAAATACTACAAACGTTTCTGCAACCCTTGTTGACTCTATAAGAATTATATATTTTATATGACTGAATATTAATTTAGGGATTTTTGTAATATAACCCAGTTTTTTTAGTCAGTCTCAATAAAATATTACAAAACTCTATTACTTACAGGAAAAATGCAGTAAAATTGGCGTACTGAATGTGATGGTTTTTGTTCAATGTTTTTATGTGAGACGAGATAGAATCGATTTGTACCTGAATCAGAGGAACGTAGTCAGTTATTCTTACCGGATTATCAGCGTATCCTGTTGGAACTGATACACGAAGATCAAATCGACGATTTCCACGTATTAAAGCTATAATTTTTTTTTACCATTTCTAAGATATTGTAACTGAATTTTAATTATAAAAAATAATTGGTCATTTTGATAAAAAAATTAATAGTGGAAAATTATATACGTATGGAATTTTGTTATATTTGTAAATATTTATATTTTTTATTAATATGTTTTTTTAGATGAATATGGTTAAATTATCGGTCGGAAGCTTCTTGTTTCAAAACTAATGAAGAATTTAGTAATGACGTTTTAATTATTTAATTGAGACTGATTGAAAACTTGTGGGGTTATATTACAAAAATCATAAGATTGGTGACGAACTCAGAAAGTTTTTGCCAGGAAACTTTTATCGGATATCAAAGAATACAAAGCAGTTTGTGGTTAATGCTTTGTCTTATTGTGCCTGGCGGTTGTGTGTTGTTAAAGCTCAATGTATGTGTACGAGTTCCTTTGAAGTGCAATTTTTCGGGACGTTGAATCAACAACAATATTCCTTTGAAATAAAGGGATGTTTTCCGAATAGTTATTGCCACAGAGAAACATCCTTTAAGCCACTTTCAAGTTTTCATTCCTATTAATAAATTATCTTAAATATTATTAATTATCACTTCTAGTTGCACTTCAGATTATAGGTCAGGAGTTGAAAATAAATCGAAAGTGTGAATGCCAACGCCGGCTGCCTACTTGACTTTATTTATGAATATTTTACCACCAAATGACTTATTTCCTCTGACATTCAATAAGCGAATATAGTCACATATTAGCACAATATAATTCTTCGTCACTATATAAATTGTTTTATAAAAGACAGATAACCAGTTTAATAAATAATAGCGGGTTTATCAACAAGGTCAAACTTTTGTCAGAACATAACGTTTCAGCGACAATAATCATCGCCGTCGTCAGGTAAATTGACGCTGTTGATAAACCGAGAATCGTTTATTACATTGAATCACCAGGAATAGTACGCTCATAAGCTAACAAAATCACGTCAGTTTGATAGGCTTGGTAAACTACATTTTGTGTATATATATATATATATATATATATATATTGTAATAATTTATTAACTTCTTTTGTAATATTTTGACAATAATTCAAGATATGAATTATGTGGCGTTTTTAAATGAAAAGAACTATTACGTGAAAACTATTAAACAAGATTTATTAACAATTTTAAAACAAGTATTCAAATTACAAAATATTTGGGATCTCAGGGTCTTGAACTGGGTTTGATAATGGCAGAATTTATATAATCAAAATCACAAAAATTACATTTTCTTTATATGGGAATCAATGCGTCTGAACATAGACGAAATTTGTTGCTGAAGAAATAATACTAAAGATTGAATTTAAACAATTTCAATTTTTATCAAGAAATAAAGAATGGTCTGAATAATTAAAGATCTCATTTTATCGATAATTAAAGAACGATATGACGTTTATCTTTTAAAAGTGGTTTACAATGATTTTAAAGTTTTCTTTCTACTTACGGCAGCCCAGGTCTCATTTTAACTTTTCGTGCACAATTTTGGGGATATCACTGATTCTAAGTACTCACAGACTCTAAATGTTCACAGACTCTAATTAGCGTAGTTTGTTAGTTGGTTTAAAATAACTTTGTTGATTCTCGATGATTTACTGCAACCTGGATTTGTAGATCTCGTGGATTTTTGTTGAAAAATGCGCCTCATTGGTTTTGTCTGTTGACTGAAGACTAGTTCAATTTCTGCATTTTTGATATAACAGCGTACTGGTTACTGGAACACTTTCTCCTTCTTTGAATTAGACCTTTTTCATTCTCGCTGCTGACTGACTAAATTGTTCAACTTTTCGTGTATTAGAATTTTGTGGTCTTTACACCTCGCCGTTCATTGCCTGACTGTACTACTTTTGTAAAATAGACTTTGCTGGTCTTTATGCCTCGCCGTTCATTGCCTGACTGTCTGTTCTTTTCGTCTCTTGTATTTGCTGTCTGCTGCCCGACTATTCGTTGGTCTCGTAAATTTTGAGCGCGTAAAACCTTCTCGACCGATCAACAATACTTTCTTTGGCTTGCCGGTTTGTTGCGGCGTCCGCTATATCCACCAATAATGAGTCCTCTACAATTCAACTTTTCAATTAGAACAATGCCTTAATTACCAATTACTACAATATATATATATATATATATATATATATATATATATATATATATTGTAACAATAGTTAATTTGGCCATTAAATTGATTAGGGATAATTTGAATTATAGCGGTATTGAGCGACCAAAGCGACAATAGCGCTGGGCTCTGTTGCTTTGTTGAAGAGCCGAAATGGCGATTGTGCGCGCAAAAGTAAAGAGCCTACGTCTACGGTCAGCCACGAAATGAGAGACATTAAAACAAATATTCACCGAGATACTTAGCAGTTCGATCCAAATCGATAAATAAAACAGTAAAAGTCTAAAATCTGCAAATCGTGAGTTCCAGTAAGCAAGCAGATAGTTGGGCAGAGAGATTTTCTAACAACTAGCCAACGGTGAAGCAAAGGTTGCTTCATTATCAAAATTGAACAATTTTGCATTGAGGGAAACCGACATTCGACAGTTGACCAATTAGGAGAGGATCATCCGAGGTTCCTGAGAACTGAGTTCGTGCATTTCGACAGCGTATGTGTAAAATCTGTGAGGAAATTAGAATCAGTGTAAAATTTTGCATTTATAGTGTAGTGTTGAAGCTACAAAAGAATGCTGGTACCAGTCGGACATTATGTGAGTAACCAAAACTTTGATAATAATAATTTGTAAACGATAACTAAAAGGGTAGAGTCAGATTTCGTTCACTGTTCATTTCGTTCAAGTTTAATCTCTTTACATTTAGCTTTCTTTCATTTTATCGACATATTGTTTTTAGGTAAATTTTAAACTGAATTGTTAATCAGTTTAGGGAGACCCTGAGAGAAGAGATCTTAATTTGATTGTAATTGTTTTAACTTTTGGAAGCCACAAGTGAATAAATAAATAATTATTTTGTTTGTTAATAATTTTGATAATCTTTTAATTTAATTAACCTTTTTATTTAGATTATTACATAAATACCACTTATTAAACGTTAATGGTTCATTATTACCACTTATTAAACGTTAATGGTTCATTATTACAATATATATATATGATGCATACGAGGATGGTCTGAAAAGTTTCTGACCTAACAAAGATAGGACATTTATTCTTTAAATTTATTTATTTTTCTTCATAGCCTCCTTGTAAGTCTCCACATTTCTCCCAGCGATGCTCCCATCTCTTAAACCCTTCGAAATAGTACTCGGCGTCTTTCTCAGCAAAATACTTGTTTTCGAAGGTGATGGCCTCCTCAAATGACGAAAATTTCCGTCCGCAATGCGCAACTTTTAGTTTAGTAAACAAAAAAAGTTTCTTGAGGCTAGATCTGGTGAGTATTTCCGCAATTTCTGCCTGCATCATGTCAAGTAATGTAATGGGTTTTCCTTTTTCAATCTATTAAGACAACTCCATGACTATTCCAAAAAACAGGAACCATCACTTTCCCAGTCGAAAGTACAGTTTTTGCTTTATCTGGAGCTGATTCCCACTTTGCAGCCCACTGTTTTGACTGTATTTTTGTTTCTGGGGTGTAATGGTGTAACCATGTTTCTTCTACAGTAATTTAACTGCGCCAGAACTCTGGTTTATTGCGCAAACAGGGTGTTGGAAATGTTCATTCGAACACGTTTTTGGGCCAACGTGAGAAAAGGAGGCGTCCAATGCTCGTGATTCAATATGTGACAAACGCGTTCCTTGGACATAATCATAGCCTCTGGTATCTCTCTCACTATAATTCGACAGTTGTCTGCGACCATTTGGTTATCTTGAGCGTGGTTATCGTCAGTGGTCACAGTTTTTGGACGTCCCGAACGTTCATCTCTCAAGCTGGTATAGCCACGTTTCAATTCAGCTCCCCAAAAGTTCACGGTTGATAATGATGGTTCAGAGTCCCCGTACACAGCGTATAACTGGTCTTTGATTTTCGTAGTTGCATTGTCATTTCAAAAACAAATATTTAATGCCAGTTCGATACTCGATTTTTTTCTATTTTTACAAAAATACTCACATCGACTCATTCCAACGATTGTCAAACATCTGCGCGTCCAAAAGGGAGAATTTTTTATGTGTGGCTTTAATACATGCGCAAGCTCATTCTCTAGCTTTTGTTTTTGGGTCCTGTTGAGGTCGGAAACTTTTCCGATTATCCTCGTATGCCAGCTGTTTCCTCACAATGCGAGATGTGAGGACTTGCAGAGTTCAAGGGACCTTGGATTACAGTGTAAACAAAGTAATTCATTTTTCGAGTGAACAGACAATATAAGGTTCATCTGCTTGGTGACCTCTACCTTTTGTTAGCGTAGGAAGAGATGGAAAAGGGGGATGTGTCAGGATAAATAAATCTAAGTAATATGAAACAAATTGAAATACTCACAAATACCTTGTATAGTACCAAATTAAAATTGATCAATAATGATAAAATTTGTTACTATAAAATTGATAAACAGTATATCAGTGTATCATCAAACTATCCGAAGTAAAACTAAGAAAACAAGTAAAATTATATATTGCATTTGTAATCACTCGTTACTTTCTAGAGTCTTCCCAGACAAGCTGTTGTCACACCAGTTTTCAAATAGGGGAATAAAGATGATGTTGCAAATTATCGCCATGTTAACTGTTCAAAAGTCTTCGAAAAAATAGTATATAATAGAATAATAACGTATGCCAACAAAAATAATTTACTCACTGACTCTCAATTTGGATTTAGAAAAGGCCTTTTATACGAGGAAGCTTTTATACGAGATGATATCTTAGAAGAATTAAATAAAAAAGCTCTATCCATTTGTGATTTAAGTAAGGCATTTGACAATTCTGTTAGAAAATGTAAAATATTTGGAATTACTGAGACTTCAGTTTCTCGATTTAAAAGTCTTACCTTCAAAATATAATTTAGCGGTTGGTAGAAAATGATTGTTTCTCTGGTAAAATATACAAATCATATTGGGGAATTCTTAAGGCTGGGTTTCCACAGGGTTTAGTATTAGGTCCTCTACTGTTCCATATATATGTAGACGATTTTCGAAAAAATGTACAGTTGGAGAAGGTAAATAAAAAATAAAATATATAAATTTTAAGAGGCAAGTAAATATAATTTACACTATCTACTATATTCGTTTTCGCACACACAACACAACTTCAACCAATAACTCTAAGAACCAATGACAATAAGATAAATAAAACTCATGTACTGAATTCTTAGGTCTCCTGCTGAATAATACATTAAATTGGGTTGATAATATTAATCAAATACGAAACTCAGATCAGTCACATATGAATGAAGAATTACGTTCAAAATCAATTATTTAAAAACAAGAAAACTAGTTTACTTTTCATATTTTCATTGTCTTGTCACATAGAATTATGTTCAATGACAATTGAACAAGAAATGACAAAAGTTTCAAGTCTAAACGTATTGGCTGGGACATTATGTCAGGTCTCCACACGAAACTCGCGTAGAAGTCTTTTTAAAAAAATGCAGTATTTTCATGTTTTGTGTCATTTTACTCATTAATATTATTTGTGATTACTGATTTATTAATAAATCTGATATTCAACTTTTGAACATAAGAAAGTACACATAATCTATTCAAAAAATGTAAATCATTGACTATTGCACAGAGTGGTGTCCAGTATTCGGGAATTTCTATTTTTAACAAACTGCCAGAAATAATTAAACACTTATCCAATAAGTAAACTCAATTTAAAACTTTGCCGTATTCATTTATCATTTGCCACTCCTTCTATATTGTTAAAACATTTATAGAAGCATCTGATATGTAGAGTTAAATTATAATGTGAATAATTAGCATAATCTATTAATCATCACCGTTCTGAGTTGAAAAAATATTAGTAATATAATAGGATTGTATATCACCAGCATGAACTATCCAAGTATCTATGCTTAAAAGATCATAAATAGTTATCAGGTACAATTCATAATATGGCCTAATGACTAGGTAAAATGTAGCAAGTTTATTTAAAGAAGCATTCCTTATGCAGTCACAATTTTTCGACCATTTTATTTGAATCCATCAGTCATTTATTAACAAGCGTTCGGCCTAACATTTGGTCATAATCATCTGTAAATATGTTATTCAAGTATGTTCATTTGTGGCTTTACATGCCAACTTGTCAAATTGTAACATAGTTTATGAGGTTACCGATAGTTTGTGCAGTTGGCATATGCTCTGTAAAGTGTAAATATTATGACGTCAGTTGCAGCTGAACCTTAGACTCAATTAGATGTTTAAATAATTTTATTGTTTAAAGGAGTGGAGTGACAGGTATGTAGTTTTTATAATTGACGTAGATGTGAAATAAAACAAATTTGTATGTAAAGCCATAAATGTTAATGCTTGAATAATATATTTAAAGATGATTATGGACAAATATTAGGCCGAAAGATTCTGAAAAAACAATTGACGAATTTAAATAAAATCGTCAAAAAATTGTGACTGCATAAGGGTTGCTTCTTTAAATGTTGTAAAATACGTAAACAGGCAGATAACTTCATTTATTGTAGCGCAGATGAGCACCTCCAAATTAATTGATTTTTATATGACTTGAGTTAAAAAGTTTTAGCCAAAGCCGAGCTGTATCTTGCTGCGAAAATGTGACCAAATAAGTTAGCGCCGGGGTGGCTGAGGCGTCCAGAAGAAATTGTGGCTCCAGACAAAGACAGCAGATTATGTGGAACCCTTCGCTCAGGAGTTAAAGACCTCACCTAAATTACCGAAGGTCAACCCCTCCAACTGTCCGCAAAATTGTAAGATCGACGCTGATTGTAAGAGAAAAAAAAAACGTGAAGAGGTTTCTACCCTCTGGTGGGGAAGGAGAATGTCTAGCTGGAAGGTGGACAAGCAACGAAAAAGGCATTTCATATATACAACTTGAAGAAGGAGGAAGAGAATAAGTGAAATGTAGAAGTTCATACATACAACTTCGAGAAGGAGGAAGTCTGGGAAGGGAGGAAGAAGAGAAATGTATAGTTCTGATATAACTTATGGAGAGGACGGAATTCTGGCAACTGTAAAGGAGTAGGAGTGAAATGTAAAGTTCAAATCAATCACTTGAAGAAAAAGAAGCCCGACCGACGGAAGAGGAGAAGTTGATGATAGCTAAACATGGCCGACTTTGAGAATTATTACGCCGACGAGAGTAGCATGAAGCTTCCTACGGATTAAGAGATTTCCAGTGAAGTATTTCCGGCGGCTCGAATAGTCTACCTGCATGGGAAAGCTTCTAGCCGACTACAAAAGACGAGTAGGCGTGTTTCTGGCTGCGTCGAAAACAATTGAGATTTATGCCGCACGTATTTTGCTTAGGTTCTGAGTCTCATTAAATCGCCCTGAGGTTTGCCCATTTTACGAATGTTTGAGCCTTCAATGAAGTTGATTAAAGTTAATTATTTTAAATTTAAACTCATGAGTGAATAAATTGAAATTATTTAGATAGAATTAAAAGGAACCTGTTAAATTTTGTGAATCCTTAACGAAATGAAATTTAATTTAAAACGAATCAATTTTACAATATTTCTATAAATTTTTAAACCACCCCACCCAAACTTATTTTACATTATAAATAGTAATGGATTTTATATGACTATATTGAAAATATGGTTATATTAAATTATTTACATATCAATTTAAAATTAACAAAAATGTACACTTTTGACGTATTGCTTGTATGAAGGAGATATGAAATATGACGTTATTATCATTATCGGAGATGGGTTTATTTATACGCGGAAGAATTTTGTTCTGGCGATACATAGCTAGACCCACGTGTGCAGAACCATGCCAAACTCAAAATCAATCCAAGGACATAAAAACTCACGAAGAAAAATATTCATTTCTAAATAGAACAATCAATTGGAATAAATTACCTGAAACAATGTTTTGGAGTGCTGCACTCGCCAAAAACAAAGTAAGGAACAAGGATAGTGTGAAATTAAATTAGTGTTTATGCTAAAATCGCAAGGGTGAAGTGTAGATTAGTGTTAGTGGAACATTAAATTCGGTATACGTTAATCCCATATATGCACGATTCTAAATATAGATTTAACAACAAATAAAAATGGGATTTATTTATTCAAGACCTCTTCTTAATTATTAGAAAAATATTGAAAATCAAGTCGCTAATGCATTTAAATGGAAATTGTGACGCGTAAAACGAATATTTTTTGTCCTGGCTCAATGTTAATATTGATGTGAATATTCGCAAGACGAAGAGTATGAAAAGGAATTGCGGCGCTTTGTGTGTTTTATAAGAAGGAAAAATCCACGGTTAATTCTGCGCCCCGACGGAAATCAAGTCCAATCAAGTACCATTGTAAAGAAACATTGAGAAATGCGCACTTCCGTTCCTGGCCGTCTGCCGTAATATAATATCCTTTCTTTCTTAGTAAAGGAACGAGGATGACAGCGGAAGCTCGTGTAATTGATATTTCTGGAATAGGAGGCGGCGTCCTTCGACACTCGAGATGCGAAAAGTCTGCTGTTGGTTTAATTTAAAAGAGAGAAATCTTTTTTGCACATTTTCAGTCATGCTCTGCAGACTTTCTGCGACTTGGATAAAACAATCGTCTTTTTCACAATTGATTCATGGGAAAGATAAGCACATATTTTGCCAAGCAAATTGATAAACTTTCGGGTTAAATAATCAGAATTTAGGAATTCTGCAAGTGTACCAAATAATTCTGTATATCGGTCTATACCTACTCACCATGAGAATTAACTAGAAGGAAACAAAAGCATGTTCAACAAATAGTATCCCACAACATGGAGACAGTAAGAGGAGATCGACAACGATGTCACCTCGTAGGGGACTGGAAAAGCAAAGAATATTGGATATTTCTGAATAAGGGGAAGATCAGTATGCAGATGATTTAGTATTTCTGGCGAAGGAGAAAGAATCAGTGTAAGACAGCTTGAGAAATTAATATTCTCGGCTTGAGTCCGGCGAGGGTCAATTCTCGCTTCTATTTAAATTAAATTAAATATCTAATTCCAACCCTATCCATAATAAACATTACAAAGAAATGTAACGTAAAATATATATGGAGTAGTTGTACACCTGGAGTAGGACATTAAGAAATAGAGAGAAAAAATACATGAAAAAATATGAAACGTGGTGTTGGAAAATAAATTTTAAAAAATTGGACTGATATGTACAAAAATAAAGAGGTTCTAAGAAGAGTAAATGAGAAGAGATCCATATTTAAATGAGTTTTTTTTAAAAAAAAATGCAAATTAGACCGGACGCATCCTAAGAAGAAATTTATTACTGCAAATCATCGAAGGACACATGTATGAAGTTCATGGTCGGGGAAGTAGATATTGAGTGATGACGGAAGATGGTAGGGACAAAGAAAGGTGGAGAAGGAAATTTACAGGCCAAGTCCAAGGACCTGCAAGTATGCGGAACACTTCAAAACTCCTGATTGTAATGAGAAAATGCACAGATAGAATGAAACATTTCTTTAATTTTACAACGCTAATTCCGAGAAAATATCAATAATTAGTAGTTCTACTGTTGTTATATATACGTCTTATACATACAAAAATTAATTTGTAGGACTTCCAATATTATGTTATTTTATAACTATTTTACTAGTTTACATCTAACAAATTGTAGGTTCCACAAGTTCTCTGAATTCGTAGCTTCTTGTAGGACTTCTTAGTTCAAAGAATGTAAAAATTCAGTTGAACGTACTGACATAATTTACCATGTTTAATAGTGTTAGGAAAATTGGTGTGATATTACTAAGATCCGGACTGTTCTTATTTATGTCGACCCAGATTCGTATCCTTGCCCCATCTCCCATTCAAATTACATTACCCAGTTCTCTTCTCTTAAAATTACGTTCTTTACAATATACTCGTCGTCCACAACATAGGCAAGGAGACTAATACAATCGTAGGTACTTTGGAAACGTCCGTACTGAGCCAACCCAGTACGCGCTAAGCTTAAAGTGGAATGTTTCAGTCAGGATAAAGCGAAAGGCCGACGAATAAACCAGTGAATCTAAATACAAACGTGGCGTTTCTTTTATTCTATTCAATGAGAAGCATATTGTGGCCTTAGCTGTGTAGAAAGGCCCGTTGTTGCCTTAATGAAATGCTTTTCTCGTATCTTTTAAACGAGCTCGTTTATTAGACACGTTTTATACAAACGAATAAAGACCTAAGAGACAACTCGCGTTTTGCTACAAAGTGTACAAAGAATATTATCTTTTTAGTTGAAGTCTATTATTTTACGAATAATGAATGAGAAAGGTGGCCAATTCAGACAAAAAGGGTAATATAAATACCACACAATGTTTCTGGGATCCTTGCCCTTTCGTCAGGTGCGAAGAAGAGCTTAGAGCGACACAACTGCATTTGTCAGTTGACAATGTAGAAGGAATTACAATTAGAGAAAGAGATTTTGTAAACAACACAATGTTTGCTGTAGATGTGAAGTGGGTCCTTGCGGTTTTTATTCAAGTATTAAAGGGTATTGGTGGATCTGTAAATGATGGATATTTGATATTCATTGAATATTTAGACAAATTTGTGATGAGGGAGTACGAGAAAAAAATTTGGCTTGAGGTGTTTGCGGACGATTGACAGTAGGATGTTGGATATTGTTCAGTCTGCTGTTTATGTCTTTAATAATATAATTTATAGGGTACTCATTGGAGATTAAAATGTTTCCGACAATATTTAAGTTGTGTAGATGGAACTTGGAGTTAGAAAGTAATATAGCTCTGTCTTACTCTTTGTCGTTGCTCCCTTATTGTCACGCTAACTCTTCGGCTTTCCCATTGTCGTTGCGTTTTCGACGCTTTTGAGTGTTGCCAATTGACAAGTGTAGTTGTGTTTCTCTAGGCTCTTCTTTTCACCTGACGAAAGGGAAAAGGATTCCAGAAACGTTGGGTGGTATTTATGTTACCCTTATTGTCTGAATTGGCTACCTTTCTTATTCATTATTTTCAACCAGACGTAAATTTTTTCATTTTAACTTTTGACGCCTAGTCTTTAATAGCGTCTTCTATTATTTTACGTCTATTTATATACTGAGAGTTTGTTTGGTCGGCGGAGATAGGCCTAAAATTAACACTGTGAATATTATATATACATATAAAAATGTCTGTCTCTCTGAGTGTCCATTATGTGTTTCTTACCCACTCATCAGATTACGCACGCCCACAAAGGTTCCTGTCGGCCTTTCGAAACGTCAGGAAAATCCCAAGGGGTGACGGGGGTGAAATTTAAAAACATACTGAAACATCCATTTTTAGCGTCGAATAATTACTATTCGGTGTCGGGAAAGCAGCAGTACTAACGAATGGGATGGAGGGGTGTTACATAAAAATAACACGAAACAACCGAGATTTGTGTCAAATGCAGAGTTATAAAAGTCACTGAGTTTAATTATGATATGTACCATACTGTTTAAGATGTAGTTCTACCCCCAGGGGGTGGGAGTGGAACGGGGCGAAAAAAATATCCGTGCACAACCTTAAACACGTAGATAAATTTCAACCACTTAGTTAACACGTTACTTACGATCCAAGAACAAACATCGAGGGGTTAAGACTAACCTATCACTTCTAGATGTGGGCGTCGAGGCCATTATTAGCGTCGACTGAAATGTATTCGGGGTCGCTGTAATTGAGGGTGTTATTCTAGATTTTTTAAGCGTCTAAGCGTCTAATTTGGTAAATGTGGCGCTAGAAAGGGTTTACATAAAAAGTAATGCAAAAAAAAAATGAGATTTGTTAGGAGTCGCTGAGTTTATTCTCGCATTATCCATGTGGTTGATGAAGTTTTATGTTTCTCGTCGTGCAGGTGGACGTGGTTGACAAAATGTTACACGGAGAAGTTTTGACCCTCTTAGAATATCGGGTGTATTTTTTATTTACTTAGGGTACAAGTTATATTTTGGTCTCTATTTAGTTAAAGGGTGTATTTTTTACTCCTTTTGGACTTTATCAAGTTAGCAAATATTTTTTACTTTTAATTCCGTGTGATTTTTAGACACTTTTATTTTATGTAGAACGAGAATTTCCGAGTTGTTAAAGTACCGTCAGTCCACATCCTGGTTTATTTGAAGTTAGCTGCGGAGGGGTTAAGTCAGGGAGAGGAACGTAAATGAGTCAATTCTCCAAACATTGACGCTATTGATGTTGGTTAAATGAAATGTTTACCAAGAGGTTAGTGTCGAATCAATTCCTTCTCCGGGATAATTTAAATAAATTCTCGATCTCCCCACTCGTTATATATAATTTTGGGAACGATAGATTTGTGTAAAGGTACCAGAAGTTTTAACGTTTTATTTAATTTCAGTGATTAACCACGGATTGGTTTATTGGGCCGCACGAGGACTATTTCAGAAATAAATTTTCTTGAAGGAATTTATAAGTATGCAGAAGAAACTTATGAAACTATAAAAAAAGTATAGCTTACACAGAGAAACTGAAAAGCAGAGTTCAGTTCTCTACGCCTTACGTGGCGGGACTTGAAACCTAGGATCAGTTGGTATTCTGTGGGAAGTGTGTTAAGTCAGCGAAGCGTGGATATGCGGAAGTTATCTTAGTTGAGTTTTGAAAAATCGGATTCAGATTAATCTGCCATTTACATATCAGAATTCGTCTTGCATTGCTTCCCTTGAGTGACTGACACGGCTTTATCAATTTGTAGTGCTCCAAATTTTAGAATTACGTAGCGTAAGAGTGATGGACAGCTGTTCGTGGAAAGATTTCCTGGAGTTAGGAACGCATATTTGATAGGCCAGAGATAACGAGACTGATGAGGGACTACTGGAAACTTGAGAATGGCCGAGGGATGAAAACACTAGATTTATTGGCGGGTAAAGAAACAATTTACGTCTGTAAAGAATTATTTTAGTGGGCTGGGTTTTTACGTTAAATCAAAAAATATTATTGACCATTTAAGAATTTTTATAAGTTTATTACAGTTAAGCATGAAAAACTCTTATCTCAGGCACCTGTGGATTACGTAGAAGAGATTAGCTGCCCGTTATCAAATACGTACTGCTATTTCTGTGTTCTGTTCGTCTGCTGTAGCTCTCGTAACCAACGTACTGACGCCTCCGAATCTCGCAGCTGGCAGAACGGGTTAACTGCAGCGAGATCTAGTCAGGATCACTGCATGGCGTCGACTCAGGGGTTTACCACTGGCTAAGGCGTCGGCCTCCGGGATTACGTTGCGACGTACTGGCTAAGGCGTCGGCTCAGGGATTTTATTGCAACGTACTCGTGCTGCCCATTTGTGTACTGGAAGACGTGGCACGTAATTCTCGCTCTTCACAGCTTTTGTGCTTCGTGACCTTTTTGCATTATGCAACTGCACCATGAGTGGAGATAATCACTAACAACTGTCCCTCAGTAGCGCATCGACCAGACTGACTCATTTTTTTACGAGCGGTGCAGGTCCGTTAAATTCAAACGTGCGCCATATTGCCAATCTCTGCCGTCGTACTTTAAGAAGCTTCCTATATATCTTGCTCATAAACATCGTGATTACACTTCCACTCATTTAGTTTCCATATTTTAGTTCCCTCCATTTATATGCTCCCATTCTTTTTACTTTTTTCATTATTAGAAAACTTGGTCGAAATGTCGTTGTTTCACTGATTCTTCCATTGTTACAAGACTTATACTACGAAGCTGTAGTTCTGTAGTCAACAATGGCCAACAATTCAGTCATGTTGAGGCCAACAATCGAGACAGGACACAAAAAGTAATTGGGATGGAAATATTTATATCCTCCACATCCACGCACACCTCGTCCAACATTTCACAGAAATCAACTCCTGGCATCCGTCCGCCAATGCACGATTTCGAATTCTCCAAACTACAGCAGACAACACCTCCGAAGATAAAGCAAATTGAAACGAAAATACACGCGTTACACGTCCAGTTGAAAAGAAGGAGAAGGGACACACAGAAGATGGAAATATGTCAGGGAATCTGAAGAAACAATAAGGCTGGAAGTTTGATTTAGGAACCCCTGGACTGGGGAGTGTGAAGCCAGTTGCAGACAGAAAAAAGCATCAACAGGAAAGTATTTATGATTTTGGGAATAGTTTTGGATTCTGTAGTTGAGTCAGTATGCCCAGATAGTATGTTTGATATGCTTACAAGGCGCAATCAGCTTCGTCGGAGATCAACAGTTAGCAGAGCCTGCATCGAATCGAACGAGAAGGGTTACAGTGAGCACATACGACACTATAGGGCTGGACGTCGTAGTCTCAGCGTTAATATCCCAGCTTTACAGACTCAGACAACCTCAGAATGCAATGAAAAAACAATTCTGTCTCATATCCAAGGACGACTTGACAAATCGTGTTTTAATTTGTCTTGTCATGATTAGAATAGTAATGTAATTGGCCTACAGTCCTCGAGTCTTAAACCAAAGATGACCTTGAGATATAACTTTTAAATTACAAATAGATAAGTGTTTCGCTTAATATTTGATTAAAAGTTTATGATATATATTTTTCTTAATATTTATATATATTATTAATGTTGTAATAAATTAATAAATTTTATTGTTAATTAATAATATATTATTATTAATGTTGTAATAAAATAATAAATTTTATAGATTTAAAATCAAAATTCCTTTTATTGAAGTAATAAATCCTACCCCCTATTAAGTATTGCCATTTATAGAACCGAAGTGTACAGCATTCACAAATATACTTCCTCTACAACAGTTAATCATTACACATCTAAGATCACCTGTACGTACGACTATGAAGGTGAGTCAATAAGTAATGCCTCCTATTTTTTATCTCTTTTATTTACCAAGACAATTAAATGCAATTTACACAGGATAAACCCACAACAATAATTATTAAATTTTCACTTTTCAATGTAGTCTCCGTCCTTTTCCACAGTTTTGTTCACCTTTTAACAAGAGCATATATTCCATTTCGGTAAAAAGCGTGGTCTGGCTTCCTAAGCCATCGACGCAAGGTGTTTGCCCTTCAGCTTCGTTACGGCGACGAATCCGTCGCCAAAAAGTGCTGACATCCACTGTTGCATCACCATACAAAATTTTCAGCCTTTCATGAATGCGAATGGGCGTTTCACGTTCCGCATTTAAGAACTCAATCACAGAAATCTGTATAATACGTACGTCAATGTCAGCCATATTCCAAGAGGCTAAGGTGCTGCAACCTGTTGACTTAGGAAGTTGATACTGCAGTGGATTGGAGGAGAATGTTTGAGGAATCGCGCCAAATTCAAAATTATCACATAAATTACTTATTTAAGGAGAAGAAAAGTAGGAGGCATTACTTATTGAATCACGATAGTAGTTTGTCTTATGTGTTAGCTCTTGTTGTGTTCAAGCAATACCTGTTAAAATTACAAAGACGTAGTCGGAATAGCCTCCAATAAAATATTCTATGATAACACATATATACAGAATTAATGTTGCCCAGTTTTATTTATTCTCGACAGAGTTAGTATTTTCCATTGAAGATTCAACATTTCCGAGAAATTGATTTTCAATTCGTAGTTGCTGTTATATGTCCATCAAATATTTGTTAGTAATGACAGCTGAATTTTGAACTGCCGTTCTTTCCATATAAGTTAATATTCAAATATTTGTCGCTATGAAGTCTCAATATGGCGGATGGAAGTTTAATATTACTTAAATCATTAATAAGTCGGTGTGACCGATTTATGAGAAAAGTTTACAAAATGAATCTTTTGAAATGACCACCATTTTTCCTGTAGATATACGATAAAATTTAGATATCGCTAATAACTTTCTCACGTGTCCGTGGAACAACAAACATGTCTAAACAAAAATCTGTGAAAATTAAACAAAATCAGACTGTAATTTAAATGACACCGGTTTCGGATTCCCGGAATATATACTAAAATCACTGGATGCCAATCTATGTACAGAAAATAGTATTCTTTTATTGATACAGATTATTTGAAATTAATTTAATATCACTTGAATGAAATGAATATTTACTTTACCAACAACGGGAAATTTGATGAGGTTCTTGCCAATTTTTATATTGCATGCGTTTATCGATTACAGATTGTAGAGATTATTATTTTTGTTAAATTATAAAGGAGATTAATTTCTTTTAATACAATACTCAAAAACTTAAATAATAAATATATATGCTGTTATTTAAAATCTGGTGATTAAATATATATAAGGCCGATTATTTTTCCGGGTAGATATTTAAGGCCGATTACTTTTCCGGGTAGATATTAAATCAAGGTAGAGCATAAGTGTAGTTGTGTAAATCCTTAGTACTCATAGAAGCTGAGGCTACAACGGAACCCCAGGCCCATTGTGTGTTGAGGATGAGACCTTGGCCGCATTGTCTTGCGTCAAAAATCCGCAGTGGATACAAGTGCATACATGTACCGCATATTCACGCCAAGCTTTGATTTCAATACGCAAACTGTTATCAAACATGTGTTTCGGTTTCTAATTATTCCTTAACTGAAAACCAATATCATAAGATCTGTTTTTGGTTTAATATTAGGTATACGTCTTAATATACAATACAGTATATATATAGCATGGGGTACCTGAGAATGAAGGTAGGTAATAATTCACAACAGACATGTATACATGACGTAACATTTTGTTTGTGCGACCGCTGAATTTCCCAAGTCACCGATGGAGACTTAACAACATTTCTACGCCTGCAATCCAGCTAAAAATTATTCAACACATTTCTCCGACTATTCACAGTGAGGTTACAAGAATGATCGAGTGAGAATGATCTGTTCGCATTATCTCGGGATTGAAATTGTATAGTTGATGCGGTTAAAACATTTAAACATGATAAACTCTTAACTTCTATACAGGCCAATAATTATTATTACAAAATAAAAATAAAACGCATAAATTACTGTCAGCCAATGACATAATCGAGTTTCATTTCAATATCTTCCACTAATAAATTATATTTCAGAAGCAACTATGAAAAGTGTAAATATTTTCCAACCACTTCAGGAGTCCCAAAATACAGTGTTCTGGGTCCGCTACTTTGTGACATGAACATTATATATATATATATATATATATATATATTGTAATAATTAAATATAATATGAATGTGGCGTTTCTAAATGAAAGAACTTAAGTGAAAACTATTAAACAAGATTTATTAACAATTTTAAAACAAGTATAAAATACACAAAATATTTGGGATCTCAGGGTCTTGAACTGGGTTTGATAAATGGCAGAATTTATATAATCAAAATTACATTTACTTTTTATGGAAATCATTGCGTCTGAACATAGACGAAATTTGTTGCGGAAGAAATAATACTAAAGATTGAATTTAAACAATTTTAATTTTATCAAGAATTAAGGATCTCATTTTATCGATAATTAATTAATTAAAGAACGATCTGACTTTTATCTTCTAAACACGGTTTACAAATGATTTTAAAGTTTTTCTCTACTTACGGCCGCCCAGGTCTCATTTTTAGTTTTTCGTGCACAATTTTGAGGACATCACTGATTCTAAGTTCTCACAGACTCTAAATGTTCACAGGCTCTAATTGGTGTAGTTTGTTAGTTGGTTTAACACAAATTAGTTGGTTCTCGATGCTTTACTGCAACCTGGATTTGTGGATCTCGTGACTTTAGTTGACAATGAACTTCATTGGTTTGTCTATGGCCAGCATGATGAATCTACGCTCGACCACCGAATACACACTAGTTGCTCTGTCTCTTTCCCGACTGAAGATTGCTTTACTTTTTAATATTTGAAAGCATGTTTGTGACTGGGCCACATTCTTTCGTTCTGACTTCCCCACTGTAAAACTTGCAATGAGTTCTTTTCGTCCGTTCTATTCGCTGTCTGCTGCCCGACTGTACTGTTCAAATTTTCATGACTTGGAATTTTAGTCTTTTCTCCTCGCAGCCTACTGCCCGACTGTAAAACTTTTCGTCTGGTCTATTCGCTGTCTGCTGCCCGACTGTACATTTCCTGACTGTTCGTTCGTCTCACAAGTTTTGAGCGCGTAGAACCTTCTCGACTCATCAACAATGTTTTCTTTGCCTTCCCGGTTTGTTGCGGCGTCCGCTTTATATCCACTAATAATGAGTCCTCTACAATTCAACTTTTCAATTAGAACAATGTCTTAATTACCAATTACTACAATATATTGCGTATTTTTACTAAGAAATTAAACAACACAAATTAATCAGATCACTAAAGCATAGATACCATTACTTTCAAAGTTATTTCATTCGATCTGTACAAAATTAACAAAACATTATTTCTGTAGGTTGTAGATTTAATGACTGTCGGTTAATCGATATTTCTTTTTGTAACTTTCGACTCAGGAGCATAAAAATTTTGAACGTCTGATACATAAAACTCCGTTTGAACACGACGCTTCCACCGTCCTGGCCGTGTTAACCCGGCTATCTAAGTTTTCTATATGAACACAGTAGGAGTGCCTAACTAAAATATTGAGATTTGTAGGAGGGTAGAAATAATGAAAAATATTTACCGATTCCGTAAAATATTATGTAACCTATGTCATATTTGAAAAAATAATAATTATATATACATATGCTGAATAAATTAAACAAAAAACAGCCACAATAGTGTATTAATTTATTTCATATTATTAGGAAGCTTTCTAAATTGTCATATTCTTCCCATTAAATATTTCCATTAATTCTTCCTATAGATACCCTTGTTACAAGGAATTAGTACAATATTGTAACTTGCACCTTGAACTGATAATTGCGGGACACGCATAACTAGAACAAATGGAACGAGAGGAGTGGGGGGGTGGGGGGTTTGGTCACAGTTTACCGTGATTGATGATCCGAATGATCCACCTATAAGTTGGTCTAGTTAGTCCGCGAACTAAGTGGGAACAACCAGTGTACGATCTTCCCAGTTCATTTTCTGGAATAGTTTATTTGAACTAGTACGTTCGCGAACTGCACCTCACTACTCGACCATAAGGGAAGATTCTATTGTTGTCCTGAATGTTGGAGAAGGAATGTTGTTGAAGGATACTATATCAGATGAATTTAGACTCTTTTAATGTTCTTTGGCCCTGCTCATTACTTCTCTGTTTAAGCTGTAGTCCAAATTCGTATAGATTATTTGTGAGTCAATTTATACTTTTATAAGTACTTCCAAATGAATAATTAAACATTCTGTATTCCCATACGATTTTTGTGTGAAAAATTACACTTCCCTACGAATGCAAAGCAAATTTTCGTTGTTCCGCAGCTCCAGATAACGTTCATACAAAAGAAAAACGCTGGTAAACATGGCAGGGATTTGTGTCGGGTAATTAGCGTAGGCGGCAGTATTCGGGAAGTAGAGTAAGTAATCGCTGCTCTTAGTCCCGAAGCTGAGGCCATAAAACTTGCAACGCCGCTTTCTAATGGCTTTGGAATCTGCGTTAGAGACAATTCTCCCTGGCAATGCAGAACAGTGGACGTAATTCACGAAAATCCACAATTAAAGAGAAAATTTGAACACATTCATGACTACGGATTTTATAATTGCCGACTATAAATACCAATGTTTATTGAAACTAATAAATGGCGCTAAGTTTCTTAGTTTGCTGATAGGGTTGAACATTAAATTGAAAGATAACAGAAATATCAGGATTTCGTTTCTGCGATCTAAATAAATTTTAATTTATGAGATACATGTTTTTAATAGAGTTACAATATTTTACACAAACGCTTCTTCTAGGCTCCATTTACTTTACGAATCTTCTTTTGGGAAACGGTAAATTATGCTGAGGATTTATTGCACGCGTGTAAAATACATACTACTGTATCAAACTTTAAATGCCATTGAAAAGTAACAATTACAGTTTTTTAGGTATGTTTGTAATCCAACCTCACAGGTTTTAATCAACCTCCATAGAATTAAAATTCCATAACTAAAACTTGAGGACTGGACATCATTTAAAAAATATGGAAGGTCTGAAATTTATATATGTTTTCTACAATGCGCTAACGTGAGAAATGTTAGAATCGATGTGTATCTGGAACATAGGATGGAATTCAATTATTCTTAAAGGATTATTCGAAGGATAGACGCGTATCTTATTGAAACCCATAAGTAAAAAGAAAATCGATGTTTCCTTGTTGGGAATATCAGAAAATAATTAATAATTTTGATATATTACTGTTATAAATATATAAAGAAATTTTAAAGTCGGTAAATTATATATATATATATATTATTTTGAGAACTTTTAATGTTTTATAAACTTATAATTTTGTTTTTGAAGATGAATATGCCCAAATTATCGACCTAAAGCTGCTTGGTTCAAAATTAATAAAAAAAGTTAGAAATTGAGTTTTAATTATTTCGGAGACTGATTAGAAACAAAATTAAAAATGAGTCATATAATTTGAAATTTGTAGACGCTTCGATCAACTGTTGAGGTCCTTGTCCATACTATTGCCAGACTGAGTTTAATTATGTCAGCCCGGGAAACCCCGGGCACCCAGCTAGTTTCATATAAAAGTCAGCTATATTCCCCGGCTCTTGTAGCATTGGAATTTCAGCTTGTAAACACACTCCACATCGTTACTTAATAAAGTCCTTGCTCTTAACAAATTCTCAACATCCTCTGCTTTGATCTCGGAATTAATTTATTCTCACTCGAATTAAGTCGCAGGAAGACTAATATGACCCTCAGAATGACCGTTGGTCATTTATATACCCTGTCATTTGCTAATCGACATAATATAAACCACTACAAGTATGTGTATCAGGCGAATTTTTAACTAGGACGTAGATTAAGAATAATGTATAGGTATTATTTCATATTTGCCGAAATGTAGCGGAGATCAAGCTAACGAATACGGATGTTCCCTTAATTATAACATACAAAAATATTTTGAGCCTATATTTTTGTTCATGGCCAATAGTTCTCAGATTACATTATTTTGTATCCTATACTTCAATATGCATGAGAAGACAGTTTATTATTTACTACTAGGAAAAAAACTTTATTTCGTCTGTTCTTGGAAATCGTTATTTGTCACCTTTACTTGATCGTCATACGATCTGAATTTTCCCCTTCATGTATTTTATTTCATTTCGACCTCATAGTGTGTAATCTTCAATCCTAAAATTTTATATAGGGATTTTTCGTATAACTCATGCTGTAATTACCCCTACCTTCGAGAAGTAGATTTTGTAGAATGAATTATCGTGCATAGACTTCGACAGAATATCAGATTTATTCTTTTCGAATCTCAGGTGCAGTTTAGTTCTCGTATTCTTAAATTAAGAGTAAAATAGGCTAAACAAGTCAGTAGCTGTTGCATACGTATATAAACTGATTTCGTTTTTGAACTTTTTCAAGGCAACTAACGAAATCCTTTTATTAAATGTTCCGCTCGATTACAACCGTCAATAACGATTTGTTTAGCTGCGCTTGGACAGTAGAAAACAAGGGCGGATTTTCAAATGTCCGTCCTGTGTATTTCATAAATTGTTCCAATGTATGTTCTTTTTGGTCGGTACTAAATACATAATTTCATTAAATATTTACATAATAAAATATGCTGACACAAAAAAATATATAATTGTAAAATATCAGTTTTTTGATACACACTTTATTATTGAAATGAAAAAAATTACGTCGGAATGAAAATTAAAAATAAGGAAGATAGCCAAATGCAGACAAAATAAGTGATAATATAAATACCACACAACGTTTCTGGGAAACGGACATGTCGTATTTATATTATCACTTATTTTGTCTGCATTTTCTTTCTTAGTAACACTTTATTATTATTTCGCTGCGTGGTGTAAAATTTGTAATGTAAACTTTTAATTCGACTTGAATTTTGTGGGTGATTTTATACTACAGTGATAGTCAATTTATTATTGATAACTTAAATATATTTACATATGGTGCAAAATAATAAAAAAAAACTAGGAAATTTATATTAATTACGGTCTGTCTGAGCTATGAGATTGTTCTCAGAGTGTTTCTGAACGTCAAATAAACAACTTTATTTACTAACAGGACAAACGAGCAGGTAATAACAGTTTTAAGACTCGATTTATCAGTTCGAAATAAATTATGGAATTATCACATATATGAAGACGTTCATATACTTGTACCCGCAATGCAACTAGAACCAACGTGAAGCCTACGTCTCTAGGCGATGCCCAGGGGGCCAAACCCACGGCTCGCAACGAGTGTGGACTGCGAACGATAAAGGCAATATAGCTTCACACAAGCTATCAACCGACCTCCTGTGGTATAGTGATCAGCGTGACTGCCTCGCATCACAGAGGTCCCGGGTTCGAGTTACAGTGGCGGCTTGGATGTTTGTGTGCGTGAGAAAAACTCCCGTCAAATCAGGTCCACGACAAAGCAAAATGATTTCTCTTAATTAGTCGCTAATAACCTCAGCTGTTGACGCGACTTTTAAATAAATCATTTTTAAAAAAAAGCTATCAACGTGCCCTTCGCACGAGAACATTCTCAGCTATTGTCAAATTAAACAATCGCCGATGTCTCTCCTTCGACAATTATATTTTATAACAAAGATATTACACAAAAAAATTTTTTATTATACTCCTGCTAGTACATAAAATTTTAAATTATTACAATTATTATGTAACATTGAGATATGGCGTCGCTAGACCGTATACTAAGAAAGGCATCAAAATTTCAAGGGCCTAATCACCGTTACTCACGACAGAACACCTTATGTTTCTATTCTGTCCATATTAATTAATTAATTTTCCGATATCACATCATCGTTAGGTGGTTACATATTTGTGTGTCCTCAACCTCCTTTTCTGTACAGTAAATAGTATCCACTATTAGCTGAAAAAAATAAAAGAGTTGAACGTATGTAATTCTTAATTTGTTCAAATAACACAAAACACTTGTAATTTGGACAGTTTGGTTAAGTCATACAGAGCAAACGTTACCTTCCTGAAGTCAGAAAAAATACTAATAGTTTAATATGAAATTTGATTATTTAAAATTTACATATTTTATGTTACCTTCGTGAACAGTTCCTGAATCAATATCTATTTCGTGACTGTCGCACAACTTCAGCCTCCCTTTTTGGAATTTATCCATTTTAATATAAATGTTGGAATGTTTCAACTGCACTGCACTCGACGTACCTATTAGGAAAGGGGTAATTTACTCATACGTTAAGTAACATTGCGCTTAACTAACAGAATTTTTGAGACTGAGTCTTATTCTTCTGTTCAGCTAAATATTAATTCTTTTGTTTAATTTCGTTGTACTTTTTGCAACCGTTTAAATATTTCGTGGATGTATAATAAATATGTTAATGGTTAACGTAAGATTATTACGGTGCCTAGAGTAATGATTTAAAAAATTTGTATAAGCGGTGTCCCGTTTTGACAGTCAACTGTTTTTTATTCATAGTTTTATTAAATTTGAGGACACATTTGCTATCAAATTAGCATCCATATTTTAAAGCATTCTAAATGTCTTTGATGTTGTATTCGTATCTACATCATCTAATTTATAACTTGAAGTAAACACAGTGGAGGTGAGAAATACCTTCCACCCCAGGGGCAGTGGTGGACGGGCGGGGAATTTTTCAAAAATGCTATCGCGGCTGATATTTTTGTCGAAATAAATAATTTATGAATCAATGAGATACATAGTTTTTGTCAATATATTTTTTTTGTGTATAATATCAACCGCTTTCGGGAGAGTAGCACTTTTAGGGATGGGGTGGAGGGACGTTACATAAAAATAACGCAAAAACAACCGAGATTGGAGTGAAGTCCGGGGTTATGGATGCTGATGAGTTTAATTTTGACAACCCAGGCAACACCGGGCACTTAAATAGTTATAAATTAATCCATGTCCAAATGAATTGATTATAGTGCGATGTAGCAGAAACGTGAAATAGCAGAGGGTCGGACACACGCGTAAGAGAGATGAATTATGGAATAGATCCCAAAGTGTTAAAGGAAATAAGAGACTTTGCTGATAGGTGTGACAAGGACTTGAAGAATCAATCGAACGTCGTGAAGGACATAGAGAAATAGTTTTGGGCGATATCAATTTGTTAAATGCGTTGACAATTGTGCATGATTACAAATATTTACTTTAAATATAAAATAGAAGTAAGACTATTAAAGTAGACGTGCGTTGGAGCAACCACAATCGAATGATTGGTGTCCCCGAGCCCAGCAACTCGGCTGCATCATTACGCTTTACACGGCTTAATTAGTTTGAATTGGTCATCAGTGTGTCTGGTCCTCAATTTCCAGCTCCAGTAATCAGTGCCTTTGGCACGTCCGTCAATAGCTTTCGTGTCACATTTGATTTACATGTTGTTCGTTATTATATGTTAGCTAGTGAAAACAAATGTATAAGTAACCCTTTAGGAATATTTTATTTTGTTGGAATGGAATGAAATGAGCAACATGACATAAAAATTCGATACATTTAAGAAGTCTTTTTTATCAATAAGCATAGAACTAATGTATTATAAAACTAGTTTTTATTTAGAGTTTAATTAGACAAATATATAAAATTTGGAAACATTTCTCTAGCTCTTTATTTTGCTTTCTTCGGCATTTCTATTTCAATTTTCCGAAGTCACATTCGTTTTGGACTACTGTGCGGTCTAAACAACGCTCCCAAACTCCTTTGCAGTTTGCAACACGTCGGGTGACATAAATGCAGCATTTCAATTTGCATAATTGAGAGGACTCTGCCGTGGTAATGATATAGAGTGGCCAGCTCATCGCGGATTCTGGACTCGGACCGCTCATTTAATTATCCTCATCCAACTTTGCAGTCTGTTATTTTTGAATCAGCCGGCACGCGACTAAGCAGTTCACTGCTTTCTTTATTTTCATGATAATAAAATAAAATAAATCGTCTTAGCAACTACAGCAAAAAGCATATCAAGTTTTTTCTGAAAATAAAAGCTTCTTCCTCATTAAAATTTCCAGTTGTTGATTAGTTAGAAAAATTCCCTATTTTATACATAGAATGTGTAAGACCGATTAAATCAGTGATTTTCTGTATTTTTGGAATTTCGAAGAATCATTTTATCAATCAACTCATTCCTTCTGTCATCAAATTAGACTGGTATTCATTCTCAATTATCACGAAAACTTAATATCACATTTTTTAAAAAATTACCATTACTTTCTGTCGGTTTATTATCATTGAATAAAAGTAAGCCAGTTTGAATCTCTTCATTTATTACAGATATATTATTATTATAATTATGATCACAGAATGCCCTGCTAATACACAATGTACACCGAAAGGCCAATTTCCCCTAGAGGGACTTGCACCGGGGAGATACAATTGTCCCGACGTTTATACCAAATGAATACGAGGTGTCGTCCATGATGTATCACCAAATTTCCGACACCAGCGACATACATATTTAATGTGAACGACAATCTACGTCAACCTTTGAACGGTTTGGGCGTATTGCAACACAATAAGCGGCTATTTTAATTCTTTGATTACAAAAATGATTATTAAGAACGATATTTTATTTGTGTGTTGGAATTGTTGCAAAGTAAATCACGTGACTAATGATAAAAAGCTTTTAGAACTCCGGAAGATCATCCACTAATTTTTCTTATGATTTTAGAATCCATATATTGTGCGTTTTTGAATTAAACTCATTACAAACATTGACATTTCTAATAGCCCGTTCCCAAACCCCAGTCGAGATTATTTCTATCCAATTTCCACCACGCATAAAGCCTTGGTCCAGACTTTCGTCAAACTTTTTATAATGAATTATTAAACATAGCACGTTATAATGTTAAGTCTTGAGATATTCTGTACGTACATTGTGTGTGGGTGGTATGGAACACTTCCCTAGTAGTTTTTCCCCTCTGCGAAAGAACTTTTATGCGGGGCACATACAAACCTCGCCTCAAACTTTGTCAAAGTGGAGCTGGCGCCGGAAATCGGGAAAGCCGGCATGTAATTCATGTACAACTTCCTATGGCAGTCTTTAATAAGCTCCTGTTGTCCCGAGGAATAATATCCGGCAGCCCAAGATTGAGTTGGATCGCTTCAGCTTTCCTATTAAGTCTGTTTACAATTTAATAATTACAATCCAGCTCAATTCTAATAACAACGAATATTACATTTCGTTATTCGATTGCAGACGTGGATTACGTGAAGATAGAGAAAGTATTTTGCAGGTTTAGACATATTGAGATATATCTAATACGACATTTCACGAACGTAAGATTTTTATGTACTCGTTTGTAACTGAAACTGTGATAAATAATTTTCTTGATTTGCCATATTTTAATTATTGTATGGATCTTATGGAGCTACGTATAAACGTATTGATGGACGTAATAAGTTACAAAATAAAGTGTTAAGAATGTCAAAATTATGGATTTAGTGTTACTGTAATATTACGAGAAATAAATTGGTTGTGTATTCGGGATGTCTTAAATTTCTATCCTCTAGTTTTGTTGTATAAATGCGTCAGTAACTTGCCGTCGTCATATTTTAAATAAGTATTTAAGTTTTAGTGAACCCGCTTTAGAAGTAAGTTGCCACGACTAAAGCTAGGTTAGATTTCTTAATTATAGTTGCCAAATTAAATTTTAAATTGTGATTCTGAAAAAATGTAGGTGTATTGATTTAATAAAAGATTCTCAGTTTATCAACCGGTTCAATTATTTGTTAAGCGAAATTCATCTTCGCCGTCATCACGTCACTGAAACCTGTTTTAATAAACAGACGATAAACCGAGAATTTTTATTCAATTGTATCTACTTATTTAATCTACAAATGGGCGATTTTCCCAGTGTTAGATACATGAAATTGTAATAAATAAATGTAATTATTTTAAATGAATAAACTAGACGTAAATACAATTTCAATTATATATATATATTGTAATAAACAAATAAATAGGTCGTTTAATTTATTTTTAATTAAATGAATTTTGCATTTAACTGATTTAATGAATTTGCTCCACGTTGTGGTAGCCAATATGTAATAATTAAAAAAGCCTTTAATTATTTAATTTGCATTTAAAGAATTTGCCTCTCGTTGAAGCTATTTATGTAATAATCAAATGGATGGCTTTTTATTTAATGACTAATTTAAAATATTAATTTCTCAGGGTCTTCACTGGATTTGATAGACCTTGATAGGCTCCCAGGAACTCGGATGGTCCTCCTTTTTGTCACCTATCTGGTGACCGCTTGCCTTGTATGAAACCTGTGATTCATAGATTTGCTAGTCTTTTTACCGCTTAAGACTTAAAACTGCAACTTTACTATTCCTGGCTGGCTATGGACGTAAACTGCTGACTTCCTTTCCTGGCTGCTACAAACGTAAAACTGCTTTTACTTAGCAAGTTTCGATGTAATGCTTCCGTGAATGTTTTTACTTTGTCTTCAACTCCCAACTTTGTTTAATAATATATTAAACCACGGCTAGTCTCTGCTCTAGTATTATTCGTTCCGTTCTCTGTAATTTCGCGCCACTAACTAACTCTTAGAGCTCTCCAGTTTTAGCGCGCATACGCCATTTTGACTTTCCGACAAAGTAACAGAGCCTGCCTCCATTGTTGCTTTGGAAGCTCCTGCCGCTACAATTAAATTTTATTAAACCAATTAATGGCCTAATTAATTGGCATTACAATATATTGTAGTACTTAAAAGAAAATAATTAATTAAGGAACAAAATTTGGACTCGCATTATTGGCGGCATAAAAACCCACAATTCGTATACAAGAATGTGGCAAGAATGCAATGCTTGCTAGGATTGTAGAAGTTGGTTCGCTAGACGCGCAGAGCTGAGTCTGTGGGGAGCTGTGCTCCAGAGTGTTCACGAGAGTATAGCGGTAGACAGACGTGAAAGGATAAAAAGTCCAGAAAGTGTCTGGATATATGTAACTTAACAGTTAAAAACATATAATAACGGTCTACAGGTTGCAGTCTGTGAGCAGATAACTACGTCAATCCAACGCTAACTATTTAGAGTTCTGAGTCTAACTTATATTCTCAAGTTAGACCATTTTCTTCAATTTTGGGAGACTAGGTAACTGCATCCAGCAGTTAACAAACTGTGAAACGTGTTAATAAGATTTGTTAGAACAAACAGTGCAAATCATTTTTGGCAAACTAAAAGTGTTGATTAGATTCAGTGTATAAAATGGCCTGTCTATAAAGTGTAATAAGTGTGTGTGTGTGTGCACGAGCCAATTTCCTTGAATACGAGAAATATTAAGGTAAACTTTCACAAATTTACTATCTGTAAACTCGTAAGTAAAGATATTATCGTTATATTTCCGATTTCGTTCAGATTTTAAATTTCATGTCTTATATTTTGCATTGTAATAATCTATTGGTGAATTAATCACTTGATAGCTTGATAAAATTTAATTGTTTAACAAGTATTGCTTTATTAAAGGCCCAGTAATCAACTCTGAAAAATAGTCATGTTTTTATTATAAAATATTAATTTGTAATGTAATTTCAATGATTTGCCTTCATAACTTTTGTAAATTTAATTGTTTGTTGTAGGAATACATTTTAATTGTTTGTTTAAACTGCTTGTTTTACATTTCATATTATTGTACGTCCAATTACTACATAATTGTTTGCGTCAACGTGCAGCTTATTTAAATGTCATTAAGAAATTACTACAAATTGGCGTCTTCAACGTGGGGCTTTCGTGGTAAAAATTGATTGTGATTTTGCATTCTTTATTGAACGTCTTATTTTGTAAAGTGAATAATTGTAGTGTAAAATGCGAAATCACCACAAATTGACGCATTAACGTGGGGAAATCAAATTAAAAACTTTAAAAATTCGAAATACTACAATATATATATATAGAGACAAGGATTAATCTAGTGGTCTGAGCAGCCGCCACGTAAGCTGAAGGTCCTGGGGTCGATTCCCGGTCCAGTCGACATTTTTCCATCCATATTCATTAAGTAAATATTTCTTTAAACAATAAAAAATTGTAAACTTTAAATATTTCAAAGTTCATTAATACATTAAAATTATTTCCAAAATTAAATGCAATAAATAATTAAATATGTTACGATTATTATTACACTTATTGGCTCTGAAACGTTTATTAAATTAAATTCGTTTAATATATTTAATGTTTATATCACAATATATATGTGCAAAGTATGTTACAATTTCACTTTAGTTTTTTTACACCTTTTTGTTAAACCGAAGCAATGCACTTCACCTGCAATACACTTCACTACACTAACATACATTCAATAAAGAGCTACTAGACTACTAGGCCGCTATCGGGTTGAAATGCTGTGTGAGTTAAGGGGAGTTGCTAAACTATCAATTGCGGCTGCAAGCGTGCGCGAAGTGCTTGGCAGCTTTGGAACTGCTCACCAATTACTATTAAATTGTGATTTAACTATTCCATAATTAAATAAATGTCAATTGTACAGATATCTGAATAATGAATACTTGTGAAACTATACAATACTTTAACAATATAGTAATGCACGGGATAACTGTGGGAAAGTTTTAGAAAATACTGATTAGGAAAGGAATCTGGGGAATCATAAAATGAAAACTAGATGAGTTATTGGGCATGTACGTAATCTGATGGAATGTGCAGTGAACATAAGACTATTCTTATATTAACTACATACTTACAGACGTGGAATGCAGTTAGTTCTGAATTATTAAAGAGAAAACAAAATTCAGACGTGCATTAATACAGTCATATATGACTCATAAGTGGAAAGTTTCAAAAGCATTTCGTAAACGACAGCTGCTTTAAGTAGATTATGTATTTATACATCAGATGTTTTCTTTTTTAAAATATTCGTTTAACAAAGACTCGTATAAACATAACCTCTTGTTGTGAATAAACTAAAACAGAATTAACCGAAAGACAGGAAATATTTCCTTTTCTTGATTCAAGTAAACACTTGAAATAAATTAAATTAAAACGATTAAATGCAATTGTTGGCCTGTTACGTCTTTGGGGGACAACGGTAAGAAATGTATGTCGGAGGCAAGGCAGCCGTCCTCAGCTATTATAAACAGCTTTATTCAGTTTAGATGAGTTAGTGGAAGTGTTTGGTTAAATTTATAGCCGAAGTGAATGCAGCGTGGACACAATGGCGCTCATGATTTAGGGCGCCCAAATTCTAGGACGTTGTAGAGTTCAATGGAACGCGACACGGCTCATAGTCGGGCGTCAAAGACCGTGAGGTCGCACTACACACAAACAATTACAATTAGACCTCTTTGTCGTTTATACAAGTATTTCATAGGATTAAAATACAAAAATGAATTAAACAGTCGCAATCTTTTTTTAATTTTTCAATTACATAACTGTAGGTGAAATAGTGGAGTCAACAACAATTTACTCATAATTTATAACATGAGTAGAGTACAAAAAGAAACATGCAACAAGAAATACATAATCTATGTATTCTAACGCATATTAAATACTTTAAAAGTTTTAATTAAACGTCTGTTTTGAATTAATAAAAACAATCTATGGCCATATACAGACACTGGCTGTATAAAGTCATCAATTGTTTTTATTAAATATTTTAAAGTTAATATTTAATTATATCAGGACTTGTAATAAAATTAAGCAGATTTGCCTATTTTAGACGGAATCACTCTGAATTTTAAAATTACAAGGAAAATTATTTATAAGCGTGGCCGTAATCGGGATATATATATATATATATATATATATATATTTTATATATATATATATATTTTATATATATATTATATATATATTATATATATATTTATATATATATATATTTATATATAATTGTATTACTAATTAAGGAGGCCATTAATTGTTTAAATTATAATGAATTGTTTAGCGGTACCGATCTCAAAGAACAACAATGACGACAGGCTCTTTGTCGGCGAGATTTGTTGTGAAATGCGCGCATTTTACGGAAGTTCAGTTGGTGGCAGTCTGGCGAATCTTGTGGTCGAGAGAGGAAGCGAAATTTAGAGAACAAACAGCGTGGTCCAAACTTAGTAATTTCAACTGAGACACTTATATGTTAATCATTACATTTGTAAAAAAGATCTGGACGGAGAGACAAGTTATACAAAAATCTGAAAAGCTTAAACAAAAGGTTTAGCGCCCCGTTCAGATACATATGCGCTCCGAAATAACATTTTTCGCAAAAGATATTGAAATTTAATACGTCCGACGGTTGACCGGAGTTGCAGTTAATCGAGTTTCTTGAGGAGTAATCCAAGAAATACAACTGTGTGTTTGTTCAAGTGTAGAGTCTGTGATTAATGGCCTTTTTGTGAATTGTGTCTCAAGGTTCGAAATCATTAAATCTGGTACCAGAAGGACAGTTGTAAGTACAAACCAAAATAATTAAATTTCTGTAAACGGTAATTAAGTGAATTGTCAGATTTCGTTTCTTTAAATTTCGTATTCCGTTACTTTCAATTTGTTTGAATTGTTAATTCTTTAATTTATCATCTTGATTGTTCTTATTTATCAAACCCAGTAAAGACCCTGAGAAGAAGAGTTATTAAATTTGATTGTTTGTAAAATATAAAAGTTTGTATTTTTTTCTTGAATGCCACAAATTATATAATAAAGAAATTGGTTTGTAAATGTTGATTGAATTTGGAGTGCCAATGTAGGACTAATAAATTGTACGTTTAATGAATAAATTTGTTTTAATTATAATAATTTTTTTAAATTTAGCTCCTTATATAATCATTACAATATATATATTGTAATACTAATTAGACGCCATAAATGATTTTAATAATTGGATAGTTGTGATGGATTGTTAGCGGTAGAAATTTTCAAAGGCAAAAATGTATAGGCGAGCTTTGCTCGGCCGCGATGGCTTTTTCTGAAACAGTCGGTCTGGTGTTGAAGTCGGGTGTGGAAGTCAAAATTTGAGAGGGGTACAACGAACATCGTGGCCGGCGTGTAGATCAAGCCGAGAAGGTTACAAGTTTTAGAATTTGAGTATAAAGTTGTGGACTGTGAAATACATTGTTAAACCTAATAATTAGCGCCACATTAAAATTTCTACGAGTACAGAGACCGTCATCAGTTCCATATAGAGACAATTTTGTAACAATCTGTCTAACTAGTAATCCGGAGGGAGCAGCAGTTCCAGTTCCCAGAGGAGAAACTCGAAAGCTACGACCGTGTTTTGTACAATCAAGTGTAGAGTCAGTGATTTCATGGCCTGTTAGTGTGAATTGTGAGCCCCAGCCCAGGAGAGTTAATTATGGTACCAGCCAAATATTTTGTAAGTACAAACAAATTTAATTAAGTTTTTGTAAACGATAATTAAAGGTAATCGTCAGATTTTGCTTTCTCGTTTTTGTTTTGATTGTTTAACTTCTTAGTTTGTAAATTCTATGAGTGTGTAACGTAAATATAAAGGTTAATTCTTTACTTAGCAGGCCCAGATAAATGACCCCGAGAAAACAGTTATAAAATCTCTAACATTGAAAACATTAAATGTAATTAATCTCATATAAAATGTTATAAATTTCTACTGAATAAAAGTAAATTGTATTGTAAAGTTTAAAGAATGTAATTATTTCGCAATCCTTCACTTTAAAAATGCAAATTAATTGTTTAATAAATCATTCAATTTTGTTTAATTAATTATTAAGCCGCCAATGTAATTATTACAATATATATATATATATATATATATATATATATATATATACTTGTCTAATACAAGGGTGGCCAACCTTTTGCATACCATGCGCCTTTTTTTTTGACAGATGACAGACAAGTTCATATTCGCCACATTACTCGAGAATTTTTTAAACCGTCTTACGTTCACGGTTTAAGTGTTGGTAAATAGAGATAAGGATAGAATATGATTCCCTTAGGGGAGAAAAGGAATAACATAATTACGCCGTTAAATTAATTAATTTACACCAGTTAAATGAAGAAACTATGTACAATAGTCAGGAATGTTCTTCTAGTATGAGTGAGTGACCGCTTGATGGGGTTGCTATAGCTGTCAGAGATTTCAGTTTGTTTTGTTTTTAAAGTTAATTGTTACCACTTTCAGTTCAAGGAATTTACAGTTTCGATTAATTGACATACAGTATTTACATTTTAAATAATTAACATAGAGACTTGCGATCTTGAAAATGCCCAGTGACATTCCAAGTTACAGATGAGAGGAATAGGGGGAATTGGATTTGAATTTAATTTTCTTTAAAGGTTGTATAAATTTAATGCATGTATAAAAGGTGTTATATACGTTATTTTGTTGTTGAGTAAGTTTATGCTTAAGAAGGATTAGTGTGATGGGATAAGATGCTGTAGGGTAACATGAAGGATATATAATATATGCTTATGTGAGTGAGGTGCCAGCACGTAAGAGGGATTGTATGGTTATGGAATGCCAGAATGGTTTTGGGGAATAAAGTCTATAGGATAGTTTAGTTTGAGCATGCGGTTTCACGGAGGTGGCGGGGACTTGTTGTGGAAGTCTCCTATGGTGTGATTTGCGTGATTTATTGAGCTCTTTATTAAGTGGAATATTGCGTTATGAAATATTATGGATATTTATGGAATGAGGAGGTGTTTGTAGATTATTGAGTTACGGAGATACCAGGGGGAGTTGGATATAGGTCTGAGGATTTTATTTTATTTTTATTGGAATTGAAGCGAGCGGTGCTTCGCAATATGGCAAAGGCGTACGAGGATTTTGGGTGGATTAGAGATAGGTAAAGGAGCCTGATTTGAATGGGAAGCATTTGCAGAGGATGTTGTTAATTTTAACTGAGGATGTGCAGTTAGTAAGATAATTAGTAAGGATTTGGAAGAGATATTCTTACCCCAATTCGGTTAAAATGTATATTCTAACATTGGGTCATTAAATATATCACCAACATGATACATTGTATTATTAAATAAACTGAATGGAAAATAAGGACACATTTCTATTATTCACACTATATATTTCCGTGACAGATCATCATCTTTTATGAGCTACTGGACGGTAATCTATTTAATTGCCACTTGTATAATAGTATAGGAAGGGATAGAAACGGGGCGTAAGGGGGAGCGAGGTTAACTAGAACCCCCAGGTTATAGTTTAAGTATCGTACCCGCTTTAGCGCCTAACAAGAAATAGAAACGACTTGAGCTTTCCAAACAATATTCTAACATCTAAAGAAAAAGGCTTCATTTTGATTACAGCTCTCTTTCAACCCCGAGCAGCCGTTGTCGAATTGAAATTTAACCGGGACGGGCTTTCTATCGCAACAATTTGAACACAGCACTTTCATCAGAACCGGAACAGAGATTCCAATTGTGTGAGTAGCGTGAAGCACTGCGCTGCTCTACAATTCTCAAGCACAGCAACGCTGGACACGAATTAAACAGAATTTACATAGGCTACTTTGAATTATTCTGCAAGTAGTTTTCGCCATTATTATACTAATTTTCTGGAAAACTTAGTAACGTTTACAAAATTGTTTACATATTCTTGGAAATATTTAAAATTTTCCTCAAAACTCTCTATTGATTTTATGGGGTTTGATCACTTATTCATAACGTCGTTTTCTGTTGCCCTGAATTATTATTGTTGATTGATGAAACTTTTGTATTTGACTTAAACGTTGTAGTAATATATTATATAATCGAATGTCGCAATATTCATGAGTATGTCTATAATGTGGAATAATGCGTAAATCATGAAATTCCTTCTTAATCACATATGAATACTAATAAATCTTTGATACTTCCTATTTTATAAAATTTTGTATTCAAATTAATTGCCATATTAGTATTATACGTATAAAATCATTTTCCTGATACTCTGCTTAGTTATTTAAGAATAATACAATTATACGTCAAGAAGGTTAAGGAATTGCTTTTACAGGCTATTGGTACCACATTTTTTCGAAAACCATAACATCGATGTCTATCATTTTTGATAACTTCTCATTCTTATCAGCATAATGTATCCACTATTTTGTCATCCAGTTGGCGAATTATTCAAATACGTTTCTTGGCTAAAACCACAATATTTATGTATGTATTTATTTAATGAGTATAGCAGTTTGCCCGGTGGTAGATACATGAAATTACAAATTAAATAAAGGAAGTTACAATAAAAGAAAATAGAGTACATTAATAGAATTATTTTAAAATATAAGCTAGGTTTATGGACATGATTTCAACTATAAATACATGTATATTAAATTATATTAATTAAAGGTTAATCACGAAAAAGTTAAACAAAGAATTATGTTTTTACTGGCCTGAAAAGAATAAAAGTGGAAAGATATCTTAAAATAATAACGAAGCACTATCACTTCACTGAACTGCAATACACTTCACTACACTACCCTATATTCACTAGAGAGTTCAAATTAAGTCTAAATTCTCCTTCCGGTAGAAGACTCTCCGAAAACTCTTGCAGGTAAGGTATTTATTGTCCTATTTAGGAATGAGAATTTTTTTTTTTTGGCTGTCTGGTATTTCAGTTAAACATGTGGTCAGTCCTCCAGTACCGAGTCGGTTCTCTCAATCTATCTCGAATTCCTTGCCAAGGTTTTTGACGTGCAAAGGCTTGTAAAAGAACGTTATTCAAACAAATATATTCAAGATTGAATCGTTTGATTTTATCCGCTTTGCTATTTATTATTTAAAAATAGTAAATAAAATCTGACAGCGCTACTAATACTTTGTAATTAACATTGGCAGAGTTGTTTAAAAGGATTCCAACAAACTATTCTAGTATACAATGAATATGAATTATCGTTTCTCAGTTGATTTGAATAATAAATTTACATGCTACTGTCGTTCAACTATGAAGTATTATATTACATCGATTAATCATTCAAATATCGACAGAAAATTAATTATCTGCTACTCATAATTATGTTATGAAATTATAAGACAACAAATCTTGTGTAAATTGAAATCTGCTGCGTTCTTCATGAAATTATAAGTAACTGATCGTTTCTTTACTATTTTCGAAGGAAGTCTATACAACATACTTTAAAAAATCCGAGATTAATTGACTCTATTATTAATTAGAATAAGCAATGCGAAAAATAAGTTATGCTTCTACTATGATTCAGGTCAAAAGTTGGTGCTGACTGGTGTATTGCGAAAGGTGGGAGAAATCATGATTCCTTTCACTCGCAGGGATACCAACTCATAAACGAAACCGTTACTGCAGACAATACAAAACCTTGCGGTCTTATCATCAGATGGTGTATATATTTGTGTGTGTTATCATGTAAGTAATGATGGACGTAATTGAATGGATTGATTGGATTAATATTTATCGTAAAGGAACAAAATTATAAGGATAATGAGAAAAAATAAGTCACCATTTTATCATTACGGCAAAAATGTTAAGAAAGGTCCGTCGAAAACGTTTTTAAATAATGTCGATTTCCATACTCCCTTGCTTGCATGTCTTAGTATATTCCAAAACAAAACGAAATATATATTTTCGGACAACAGCTTATAGATAATGCTTATAGCCAATCATAATATCCGAGGCATGTTCAGAAAGTAAGTGTACTGGATTTTTTATAAGATGCACTTTTGACTATTTTCCCACATAATCACTATCCCGTTCAATGCATGTGGTGAGCCGTGGAACCAGCTTCTTTATGCCCTCCTCAAAGAACTCTCCAGTCAGCTGTTTCCCCCTCTTCAGAACCTCTTTCTGCACCTTGTCGTCAGTGGAAAATTTAATTCCACCCCAGTTTGCTTTCATGGAGGTGAAAAGATGATAATTTTAAGGAGGAATACAGGGACTGCATCAAGCATCTTGGAGGCTTAGACTGTGTGAGGACGAGCGTTTTCGTACAAGAAGCACACTTCTCTCGTCAGCATTCCTCATTTTGTTTTTAATGCTCCTTTTGAGGTTATTAGTGTTTCACAATATGGTTTTGCATTGGCGGTATTTCTTACCGATATCTTTCACGTAACTGGACACTTCAATGTGGGTTTACGTTCTATCGTGTTGCTGCGATGCTCGCTCTGTCAGGAGATCCCCCTTTACCACTCAATGTTGCTAACCCTCCAAAAACAAAGAATCACAGACCGTTATGGTCACCGTACACTTTCTGAACATGCCTCATACTATATACATCTATTTCATTGCAACTATATACATTTTTTATTTTTAAACATTAACAATTCAATTATTTATTTACTTTATTAGGACAATATCATTGATAGTTTACAATTTATAATATTGTTAAATTTTAAACAACATTGAACAACGCCACAGTGGTTGTCAAATAAATTAAATTCTCACGTACGTACAAAATACAAATTTAATTATCACTGATATACAACAAAGAAACATTTTATCAACCATCAATAATTTTATTATATACATCAACACTTATTTCCCTCTATCTTTTAATACACAAAGAACATTTTCGGAACACTTTCCAGCTATGCCAATCTAATTTATTCATAACTTTGTCGATAATACAAAATATGAGCGTTTCCTCTAATACCCTCCTCTTAAATTTATGCTTCTCACTATTGAGCATAATTTCATCATCAAACGTTACATTGTGTTTCCCTTTTTTTTGAATGTATAGATAACGAAGTATTGGCGTTTGATTGTATTTTAAGATTACATTTTTGATTATACAATTTATTATCTACAATCATATTAATATTCCAACGTTACCCGAAGACAATATAAATTCACATACACCTTGTCGCAATGGCTGCAAGGAATTTAATATACAACGTTCATAAAATCTATTATTTTAGTAATTTGAGAATAGTTTAAAGGGGTTTATTGAGATCAACGGAACGGTTTCAAACACGTAATTAAATCTGGACTCTTCAATCTTTATCTAATAACAAGAAAATGTAATAATACCAAATTCATTCCACTTCAAGTATATAAATTTCTTCCTAGATTTGTATTTGAAATTTTAAGGTTAATAAAAGTTTAGGTAAATTGATTAGGAGTTTCGTCGCGCATGTGCAACTCTTGTTGTTGACTTTTCCATTTGACGTATGTAAAAGTATTAAATAAGACATCGTTATTTATGTTATTGAAAATTAGATGTGAGTTTAATGTGAAACATATCTCTGTATGCTTCCTTCGGCATTATAACGGTACGAGTACAGTGGAGTGGCAGGGACCAGGCAGCACGTGCAGGAATTCCAAGCCTCGCAGAGAAAGTCGCAGTGAAAGTCATGCATTTAGGAGACCACCTTAAATTAGTCCCTAGTGGCTTGCTAAAATTGTTTTCTTTATTGGTTGGAATTCTTTTATCAAAAAATAATGCATAGTGAGTGTGTTAATACAAATTTCAATTTTAAATAGGTCAGACTAATGATATTAGAAACATCTTTACCTAACAAATTACTTTCACGACTTTGAGCAATCCATTTTTAAGTTAACTAATAATTGTTTCCATCCATGTAATTGATATTATTAATTCTATTTTGTAAATGGAATGTATAATATTCATTGAATTATCCACCTTCATTTCGCTTACATAATGAAGGTGGATAATGGTTATTCGACATTCCAATTACAAAATAGAATGAATAATATCACCTATATCGATGGAAAGAATAATTTTTGGTCACAATTAATTATTTTTGTCTCTTTGTCTGAATTCAACCTATTAACCAACAAATTTTACCACCAAAAGAAAAGTATGTAAAAGTATACTATATTTTGGTTTATATACCTATGAGAACAGCACCATATGTTTCATATTTCTTTAAGGTAAATGATATGTAAATATAAAACCATAAATCAGTACAATCACACGAAATTCCGTAACATTTTCCATGTCAAATATTTTAATTTCTTTCTATTTTGGACACCAGTTTGAAGATTGATATTACCTCCGAAAACCTCTTTGTATGTTTAAACAAGTTAATAAATTTTCTGTTATTGTAATTAATCATATTTAAAATTTTTCATGTATAAATAATTTAAATTGCGTAAAAATAATAGTTTAAATAAAGTTCTCGAAACAACCAAAATTTTCCCGTGTATAATGCTAAAAATAACCTTTCGCAGTCATAAAAATAAGAAACAGATGTACTGTACTGAAAATGGTACAACAACCATAATTTTTTAAAGTTTGAGATATTAATGAATATGGCCTAGGGAGGTCGAAAGCTCCAGTTTACATATGACTCCATGCAAGAAAAACTTTTGTGACTGTGAAACGTAATTTTTATAATTAATATGCTTCAATATGAAGTCAATTATAATAGAGGTAACATTCCTTATTAACTGCTTGATGATGATGTCATTGTTATACCAGGATCTGAGCCTCTTTCTGTTATAGAGTCCTCTTCAGCATAGTGGTGCCTACAATTCAATTCATCATATGATGGAGCATAATAAACAATAAATTACTGTATAGAAAATGGTACGCTAAAAGTATTACGTCTAACATTACTGATAATTATTATTCAGTCTTAATAAGACCTGCAAAGTACTTACAGACACTAAGTATATGGGTCACACTAAAACTAAATTATATAATATTCTTATTACTAATACATAATTACAAATCTATGGTGAATGGCATATGGTATAGAAAAATACAACCAAAAACTAATATGAATCAATAATTGGAAACTTAAACGATAGTTCAGGATAATACGTAAATCCATAAATTGCAGCCTTCTTAAGAACAATATATTATTGAATTATTTTAATCCGTCAACAAATATCAACCATATTCATAATTCCCATAGCATGATTACTGAAGAATTGCAGATTCATAAGAACAGAAAATAAAAATTGGATTATAAAACTTTAACTTTTACCGAGAAACTAACAAAAAAACTATTCGTCTTTCCGAAGAGAATTTTATAGATGAATTGCAATTTGTACTTAGATTGTGATGATGATGAAATATTGCATCGTATGGATCACACCTTCAAAATATAAATTTTTTGGTGACGTATATTTTTAAAAACATTGATTCCAACTGTATAATTGAATTAAAAATGGTTAATTGAAAATCCTTTTTATTCAAAATAAATGAATTTTTTCAATGTAATCCAAATATAGGATTTTAATTATGTATTACCTGTACTGTTTTATTACTTGACGCTTGTATATTGCTGTATACTGCAGTATTTTTGGCAAAACATAAATTGATTGATTGATAAAATGATATCGTTAAGTATGATTTATGCAAATATACTAAATTTAAATTAATTAAGAATTCACTCAATTACAGTTATCACCTATATTATTGATCGATTTATCGACGTTATCTACAGTTACGTGAGTTAAAATCTGTGTTTAGAGCACTATACATGTGTGCTTTGGCTGACTGAATGAAAAATGTCAGGTTTGGATTCCCGTTGAAGTTACGAGAATTGCCGAAATTATGGAAGTAGAAATTTAAACGTGTTGTTTAATCGTACAAAGAGGTTTCCTTAGGTAATTATCAATCTATCAGAAACATTGTGTGGAATTTATATTACCACTTCTTTTGTCTTTTGGCTAACCTTCATATTAATTTTCAATCAGCCGTAATTTTTTTTCACTTTTTACAAATGTAACATTTGAAATGTACCAAAAGCTCATAAGAAATTGTTGAGACTGTTTCCTAGTTTCATATTTACATGGATTGTTACTCTCAGTGCTTATAATTATAATTAATTAATGGAAATATTTATTAAAGGAAAATGCTTCGTCGTTGTATTTATTTTAATGGAAATTTTGTGAACACGAATCCCTTATGATGTTTTCAAAAAATATTGCTTACAAAACGTTGGCCATGATTCCCTGACAAGCGGTGGTTTAGTTCTGAAGTACTATAATAATAGTAACATGGGGGATCACCATGTTCAGAAATATTTGGATGGCTAAGTGGCAAAACAACTTCAAATACCAGTAAATCTTTTTAACAAATAATTGATTTTTTAAATAAATACAATTTAATGTTATTTTTGTTATAAAAATTGGTAGTGTGTTGCAGCTTTTAATAATAATTAGCATTTGCGTTCCAAAGTCAATCTTAATCAATTTATTTATTTTAATTTCTTCTGGATCTTTCAAAATTGTTGATTTTAAAAGTCTTATTAATATTTGTAATTTTTTAATTTTAAAAACGTTCGTCTTGAACATTAACTTTTCTTTGATCACACTAATAAAATTACGTTAATCTCAAGCTTAAGAATTTTGAAACAAATACGCGTCTTTCCTGCCTTTACTCGAATCTAAGCCATATAGGGCTTGAAATATTTTAATTAAAGGAATATGATCTATTTGAATCATCTCAAATTGGCAGAGAGTGCAAACTGAAAGTGTAATAATAAGTTGATAGAATTTTTCGATAATTGTACCACTTTTTGAATAATACTGACTTCTTACCAAGACATTGTTTCGTGTTGGAGACAATTATTCATGAAATCAATCTTACAACTCCTCCCACGAAGAACATTACAGCCGCTCATCGCGCTTTTGCTTCGTTATTCTTATTAGAAGCTTCGTAATAAGAAAGAAAGTTTGATTGCAAAAAGCGAGCAATAATTCAAGGAACTTCGCGAGATGTTTTTCATCCCCCTTATTAAATCTCGTAGTTTACGGCGTGTCCCGAGATATTAAGTTTTTGTCGTCGAGTGATATAAATTTGTAGCAACGTGGGATTTATGCGACTATCACTACGATGTTTTCACTTTCTCGGGAGCACGACTAGCGGAAAGAAGCACCAGAACGTGTTCCGGAACTTAATATACTATACACCATGAAAACATTCTATGCATGTTATACCTAAATTTCAAGCAATACCCTTCTAAATATTTTCTTGACTAGATATATTTGTAACGGAGCTTCCTCTCAGCTAAATTGCGGTGTATTCGAACTAAAAGGTTTTTTTAGTATACACATATATTAGAAATATTTTTAAAGATTCGATATATCGATGTAGGGAAAAGTTAACAAGTATCAAAGTTATTTTAATGTCTTGTAACGAAAATTTGTCCCAGTAAGTAACGAATAAATCTCATGCATTGTTTTTACAAGAACAATTTCTAATTTTTTCACTTCTTACAACTGTATTTTCTTCCTTACTATTATGAAGTCCAATGAATTTACTGAAATCCGAATTACAGCGTTTGTGTAGCCTTTTATTCATTACTTACCATAATCAGAATTTATGTATGTTTCTGTTCGCACTCCACATTCCCGTACGGAGCGGCATTTACGTGAGCGTATTTCAATTCGGTAAGAAATGAAAACGTTTGTAAAATAAATTAAACTTCAGAATTAACACTGACCTTCACAGCGTTAAGTTTTATGTAAAGCTGGATGCACTTGTGTGCCCGCGGATCTCGTCAATGCATGTTTAACAAATAAAGCAAAAGAAACGTAAGTGTACTTAGTGATGTGATAATAATTTCTGCAATATATTGCAAGAAAATGGACTTTTATTGGTTACAGATCCTTTGATAAATAAGGTCTTGTAACAGAAGAGTGTTTAATATTGTTCAATTTTTTTGTCGTCCGTTATACTGCTCTCGTAATGGTGAAGACGATATTTATCCCATGAGACTATGACAAGAATTTGAATTCAAGCGGAAACACGGCTCTTAGTGTCAATGTATTGAACACTTTTTGGGATAACAGAATTTAAATTTAAGAATCAAATAATTTTTATCTTTTAAATTTTTTTATTTATAGATTATAGATATTTTAAAGTAAAAGATTATTTATTTTTAAAGGAAATCAAATAGTTATTTCTGGGCTGATCCAACGATTATTGATTCACTATATGGATGCCGGGCTTGCCCGGAATGTCACAATTAAACTCAGCGATATTCATAAATCCGGATTTTACTCCAATTTCGGTTGTTTTCGCGTTATTTTTATGTAAGGCCCGTCCACCCACCCCAAAGGTGATCCAATCCCATGCCAAAAGGGGTGGAAATTTTACACAAAAATATCTGAAGAAACGCTATCCATCTCATTGACCCCGAAAATGATTTATTCCACACAAATATTGGCCGTTTAACATGTTTTAAAATTTTCGCCTCCGCCCCTAGGGGTGGTAGTCGTGTTTTACCCCCAACAGTGTTTGTTTCCGGTTAGAAAGGAACAATTGTTTGAAATTTAGTCAAATTTGCTCCACGGGTGTAGATTTTTTTGCGTAACATTCATACACACACAGTCTATTTTATTTATTAGAAAATATTTAATAATAATAAACATTAGCTATTCGAAACTACTGCTTTATTTGTATACACCAATATAGAGCGTGGCTAAATAAATTATTAATTTACGTTTTTTAATTATTCACATGTCAGTAAAGTAAGCAGCATAATATTCTAATCTCAATAACCATCATAAGTTCGATGATATTTTTACCATTTTTCTATGAATTATTACTTTACTACAAAATTCACATAAATAAGTTTATATGTCAATAATTACTATTTTATGTAACTTGCATGCGATGTTTATAATAATCGTTCAATTAATCTTTTTTTTCAGGTAAATATTCTGAAAAATTCCGAGGAAGGATGTGAAGCCATTTAAATGAATAGCGTTTAGGTAATTAAAGTAGAAATAAATATTAATATATTAATAAATATTCATGCTCAATGTATTAGATGCGTAGAAAAATTCTGCCTACGTGTGCAGAATGATAATGTCCAAATGAATTATAAAAATTCTCTGACAAGCAATAATAAAATTTAATATCAATTCAATCAGAAAGAAAATAAAAAAAATTATTAGACCATAAATAGAACATTTATTTTTGGAAAAAATTATTAAAAAATGTTTTATCCTTGGATTATAAGAAATTTCAATGGAGTACATATTTAATCAAACCAAAAAATCATTAAAACACTAAAATCTCTTCATTACTATTTAAAAATACGCATTACAGATTAAAATACAGTTATCTGTCAACCGCCAAGGGCCGAACTTAAATGTTTTGCTTTTATTAAATATGTTCTTGATTGAAATCTCCTATAAACTAAAGAAATAATAATTCAGATACGAAACATCTTATAATATTTTGTTTCAAAAATAGTTGTTTTCTTATTAATTGTCTAATAATTTAATTAATTTTCATTCAGACTGAATGTCCATTAAATTTTATCAACGCTAAAATAGTTCACGCGGAAGACGAACAGGAGTTAGCGAAATGTTTCTGTGCTATCCTTGAAGTCATCAAGTGCAAGTGAAAAAAGATAAGTGTGTTACCACTTTTTTAAAAAACAATAGTTCTTTTTTTAAAAAAATCACACTCAAGCATACATACATTACTGGAAAATTCTTGTATGATGTTTATTGCATTTCTTATTAATTATGTTCCTCTAAATATCGAGCAGATTTAATTGAATGTTTGTTCCTTTGTGTAAAATTTACTCTGCGAGTCATAATTAGACTGAAGGATGTAATATTATTACAAAATTAAATGTTTGCTGATTTATCAAAGATGGAACACAAAATTTCATTCCGTGGCCGGGGATATGTAGGCTGATATGCAAACCTCATATTTGCCTCTGTTATAAGCGGCATTTGCGTCCGTCTACAATGGAATTCTGGAGTCCGCCTTCCTATTGGACCACATTCCAGACTGAGCCAATAGCGCAACTTTGACTTTACAATCTTCCTTAAATTAAGTAATGCTTCGTGTGTTCTCCTTAATTAAAAATATTTTTTACTCTGTTGAACATTCAATAGTTGGAATATAAATGCGCGGTACCCCGTGGAAAGATTCGTTAAATTATTATTTAACGTATACCGGATTTTCCGCAATAACTGCTATATTAAACTCTCATATTATATTTCAAACCTGAAATGCATTCGTTTGTTTATTTCAGTTCTTAAACAGATCTCAGAAAACAATACTTGGTGGTACCGTTTACGTTACCCAGTCCATCTCTTTCAATATCACATTAAAGAGCTATCTCTTATTAAAACAGAAATCTTCAATTTATACCTTCCAATATTTATTGAATATTACAAAACCTTCCCCATCGTTCCGCATTATTTCAATAAAGCAATATTCAAATTGTTTCAGATATAAAATTAAGTTTCACGCTTCAGAAATATTTCGAAATTTTCAAAGCGAGTTTGTAAGACTTCGTGCTAAGAATATCTATGAAATAGTATATAATGGGTGGTTAGCTGTTAGTATTTGGTTGTAATTGTATATTATAGTTTAAAGTACAAAGTAATTAAGAAAGTAGCAATGGAAATAGTAATAAGAAAAATAGTCAAATACAAACAAAAGAAGTGATGAAATCCAACACAACGTTTTTGGAAATCTTGTACCTTTCTTCAGGTACTAAGAAAAACAAAAAAAACTTTAAGAGGCTAGAGTGACATAAGTCGACAAAACTCAAAAACCTTGGTTTCCAGAAAAGTAGTGTGCGATTTATATCATCACTTTTTTTTGTCTGTATTTGTCTATTTTTCTTATTATTATTTTCGAAACAGTCGTAAATTTTTCGTTTTAAAATGGAAATAATATATTTACAGAGGAATGTAAAAAATTATTGTTTAGATCAGTTGTCAAGAATAATTTTATGTATCGTTATAATACATTTTTACAATCACATGAGACTAAATTGTGAAAATGAAGAATATGAGATCTTGATTTAATGAGAGTAGAAGGCATGCTAAATTAAATTGGTTATTTGGTTGTTATGTATGAGCTATTGTTAGACATACTAATATTTATTTATAGGGATACCTGAGAAGGATATTTTTGCAAATATACGTGCTGATCAGACTAGACAGGCATAATTAGTAAATATTATTTGCACCATGAATGGTTCATTTTTAAAACCAAGCTGTTATGAATAATTATGAAATATAATGCCACTGTTATTTACATATAAGCGTTTGCATGACTTTAAAGACGATTTTTGTAACATACCGCAGAATTAGAGCCAGATTTTTAAAATAAAAAATAAAAAATTGTATTTGGACAAAAATCAAGGTTGAATTTGTTAAATTAATTAATTAACTGTAACTGTCAAGTTCATAGTAGTTAAAAAAATATATTTATTTAAGTTTTTTATTTACACGTATTACTGCTGTCACAGCTCTTTATACTGAAAATTTCATGGTTGAAGGTTGAATTTTACCAATTTTTTTTAAAAAAAATTAGTGTGAAACTCATTCGGGTCACTTTGTAAACTCATTTTATAATTTACAACGTGAATAGAAAGTGGTGGATCAGAAAACATAACAATATTTTCCTTGGCACCAGTGTTTAATTGCCAACAGATGATGAAAATGTGACAGTCGAAGTTATGAATGCAATTTATTACACATTTATTAAATTGTGCAGCGAGTTAGTCATTATTCATAATATCACTATGTAGATCGATGTCTGCTGCATATATTACAATAAAATTTATGGTGTAATTTTTAATGACTGCAAGAGTAGTACTACAGTCAATTTTTTTAAAGAAAGTGATGTTGAAAGGTAAAAAAATGTTATATTAACTAACCACTGCCTGGTTTATAGTAAATAAAAAAAAATGTTTTGAATAGTTCTGGTTTTCATTACTTTAGTTTCGCATGTCCAGTTATTTCGTTAAATGTCTTTTTGTAAAAAAAAATATGTATTGTTAGAAGCATGAAAAAGACAATTAATAGGCCCTTTGCTGTCAAATATAAATACGTCCATTAACATGTGAAAAATATCTAACGAGTCCGAACGTTAACATTTTTAGTAAAGCTAAGTACAAAAGTTCGTGGCACTGTCATATAAATTATAATAATTATTGAACATAATTTTCAAGTCTGTGGTAGGTCTGAAACGTTGTTATTAGTTGACTATATGTAAGCTATTGCAAGACTACTTTTCATTTTTTCCTGAAGTAACAGGAGAGAGACCATTGTACGTAATTAATTCTTGACCAACAGTTTGAGAGTTAGAATAGAAAAGCGTGCGTTGTCTGATGGTGAAGTTTTATGTCCCTCTGGATTGAGCAGCTGCATTGCGGCCTTCCCCATATAGCTAATATCGGAGTGGGCCCGGCTTAAGTCCATTAGCAAGATGAAAGTGCAGAGCCCAGGCACAAAAAATTACGTTAAACTGTCAAATAGCTTTCGTGATGAGGCTGCGCTCAAAAGCGAATCGGAAGCTTCCAGACAATTAATCTACTTGTACCTGCAGAAAAGTAGAAAAGTGCGCGTAGATGATGGTTCTGCAACATAAAGGTCATGTACTTAACCTCAGTTTGTGCCACTGTAAATCAGATTACTGGAATTCTTTAAATTCAGAAACTAATATATACTATATATATATATATATATAAATACGTTACTACCAATCACTTAAAATCAGACTCGGGCCTTAAGATTACAGCTGTTCTGAGCTGACGAAACAAATAAAATGAGGCTTCTGTCACGTGCTCCACAACAAATTCCACCAAAATTATGTATCTAGGAATTCTGATTAAACGTGAAAACAAATCAATTATATTTACAAGTCAATATGACAGGTGATTCTTACAATTCGTTTATTAACAAATAATCACAGAAATTATTTAGCATAAAAAAGCACATAAAATTGAAATTTGATGACATGAATTCTCATTTACAATGTTTAAGTTATTCAAAATGTTTTTCTCCGGCATATGTTTTTCAGAACAACAAAATCCCGTTTTACTCAAGTGTACATGGTTGGTGGCTCTTATGATTTATCAAGGTCAGAGAATTTGAATTACATTCTGAATATTAACGTGGTAAAGATATTTCACACAAAAAATTATTATTGACCGTTCTGCTTACACACAAAATAATGCTCAGCAAATTTCATCCCCTCAATGGTCCAGTAGTCGGACTATGAAATGTCCAGCACTTCAGATGTCAGATGCACGCTATTCATATTGGAATAGTCGGCCAGCTGCCTGCTAAACTGGTCAAAGCAAGGTGAGGGCAAACTGCGACCCCACAATAAACCTCTCGCCCGCCTTCGAAAGAGCGTGGGACAAGTACGTAATGCCCCACCTACCTGATGCAGGTTTTTATAGTTTTTTCTCTGCATCACTTTTAGGCGAATTGCCGGGTAGGATCCTTAAACCATAGCCCGGGAGCCCTAGTTAACCCTTGACTACCTTGCTCTACCTTTCCGTATCCCCCCTTTCACTCCCTTTCCTATTATATAAGAGGGGAGTTCCCCTTTACATAGCCTGCCTATACCTTCTTCTTCTTCCCAAGCAGAGATTAACAACCACACGTATCCTTATCATTTGAAAATCTAATTCTATTATTGGTACTTCCTCCGGACCATTTTTGTGCAATACAACCTCTTGGATCCGTATCCGATAGCATATTTTCTCTCTGCAATTATTCAAAACAGGTATATCCGCAGCTCAATATCAGGGAGCTGAACTGGAACAGACCTCATTACTCTAACCGTCATTATCATGACACCCAACAATATTTCATTTTTAAACGTTCTTATATTTTACTAGTCAAATTATCCCTATTTATAAACTGAGCTATATGAATTAGGCGTCTGCAGTCGTGAAAAGGAATATAGAAATTAAGACACCATAATTTCATTTAATCAACTCATTTAGGTTACGTAGACTTTCAATATTTATTTGATTTCCAGAAATTAAAATAGGCAACTTGAACAATACATTAAAATAATCGATCTTTTGTAGTTGAAGGCTCTGTTGGCGTAAAATAAATTAACTTAAATGCCGAGAACAATTAAAATTACGGTTACATCGTTAAATTTGACAAAATGTTTATAAATTTCCTTAACCTGTAATTTATCAAGTAAAGGTAGAGTAAAAATTTGTAAATAAAAAGTTATAATAAATAAGCACATTTTAATTTGTCTTCCAATCATTTATTTTATTGAGATTCTAATCCTCATTTTTTACATTATTAGATTTATTATGCGATCTTATGGTCAACATTTCACTCATAAATCTCGAAAAATAATTACGCCCTCATCCAAAATCTTGAAATTAACCCCGTCGATATTACGATTATGAAGGTAAACATGCTTCGTCAAAATGAAGGTTTCTGGACTAAATGTTTCAAATTGGAAAATGTTCCTTAATCCGTGTTTATATAGCATGCTTCGAAATCGACGCAATCAATCTTTTAAATAATATTGTGTCTGTCAAAATATGGATTCTTAGCATTTCTTACAAAATTTTGATTATTACTTGCACTAAAAACAACCTTAACGCCATAATTCGCAAATAGGTCAATCACTTTATGTTGTATATTTTCCAAGTAACTGAATATAATGAAGATCATGTTCTTTTTCATTTTATTAATTCGTATGTTTTTATATTTAATGGAAATTATTCTAATTTGAATGTGTTTCTTAATTAAATCTTGGGGGTATGAATTAATTAAAAGAATGTTATAAACTTTTCCTAAATGTTACTTGTGGAAACTGTGATGAGACAATTTAATTTCCCTGCCTAGTAAGTTACATATCAAAGCTAACTCAACCCTCCCCTATTTAAAATGATTATTACTATTATTGTCTGTATTAAAGGTCAGATAATTTTTATAACTCAATGTGATTATTTTTGGATCATAAATCATTCTTTTTCTCCGCACGCATGGGTAATTCTCTTTAATATAATATTGCTTTTGATTGGAAGATCGCAAAACCAAGAAATCTCCGTTTTCATCAAGCAGTTGTTTTCCTACGATAATCTTCATTGTTGCTCTGAACCGTGGATAACTCTGAGTGCACCAAGAATATGAATAATGTGTTTATATCGTGAGAGCGAAACAGCGAAAGTTCATGCCCTAGTTGTGGCCCTCGTGCGGGAACAGCGCCGTGACAAGTTTCCATTGTTTCAGTACTTCACGTCCGCATGTACGAGTATCTTAGCCACGCCTACAATAATAGTCTTCATGTCTGATGTAGTAGGGCACCGTGTTACAGTTTCTCATTGCAACTTCCTCTGTTATTAACTTGGACAACTGCCAATTCATAGTTGTGTGTAGCCACGTCCACGTGCTCCCGATGTCCTTACCTACACATCGAAAGTCTCAAGCACGTACAGAGTACCAGAGTAAATAGAATATTAATAATTCTTTCTACGTAAGTGTATTTTATCATGAAATTGATTACCCAGGATGGTCGAAAATTCCCCTGTAAACTTTTATGGCGTGTAGAGGGGACTGAGTATACGAACCCATATCCGGAAACATAAGGTTTCCTTGCTAAAACTTTTTCGAAACAGGTATTATGGACAGTCATGAGAATGGACCGTACATTCTTCCATCTAACTATCGAGTTTCATGTTCTTCTTCCCATGATAAGTTTTTGGCGTATTGTTGGATGCTAAACAGATGAACGTCCGTCAAGACGCATCCTGCCACTTTTCACTTATTGTTCGAGATAATTCGATCTAAATACATAGCCCGAAGTGGCCTCTACGGTATCCGGATTTGACTAATAAACCAAGAACTTAGAACCTCTGTTTTAAGCATGAATAACATGTTTTTTTATTAGGAAGAAAAAAAATTATTCAAGTGCCATCCTTCGCTAGCTACACATTATTCTCTTCTCTCGGACAATTCATGGATACCACGCAAAAGAAATCCTTCTCTTTCGACAGAAACCACTCATCAAGCCATTTTCGTATGTATTTGCACGAACCGAAGTGCTGCTCAGCGGTGAAAACAGGTGGTAGTCGGAAGGGGCCAGCATAGAGTAGCACGTGCCAGTTGAGTGCCTTCAAGTAGTTTCGGTCCATTGTTGACGTGTGAAAGGGTGCGTTGTCGTGGAGGAAAATCAGTTTGTCATGTCTTTTCTGATAATCCGGCATTTTTTCACGCAGAGAACGGAGCAATTTCATCAGTTGTTTGTGGTAGCGGTGGGCATTTACAGTTTCAATAATTATTAACACATCACAGTAGACAATATCCTGCTGTTCCCACCAGACTCACAGCATAATAGCGTAATAGTCTTGGGTACAATGTTGATTGTTGGCCGGGATCAACACACTATTTCTTGCGATTAGGATTCTCGATATATATTCTCTTTTTATCGCCAGTACTCAGTTGCTCCATTTCCCTATCGTTCAATTCATTTTCCAATTGCTTTTCCATGGCACGTAGGCGAATATAAATGGTTGTGTAGTATCCAATAGCTAGACAAAAAATTTTAGCGATTGGATATTGTCCACGTCAAAATACATTGTAGGGCCGATTTTCACGCTTCTAGTCGCTCAGGTCAAAACTGCCGTCTTTGAAACGACGAAACCAATCTCTGCTCGTTGTTTCCAATAAAGCAATGTCGACGTAGGCATCCACAAGCGATTCGGCAGCTGATTTCTTCAAATTGAAAAGCAGAGCATTGAATGAGAAAGAAGCGATACGACGCACGAGAGTGTCTTACAAATCACTAAGATCAAATAGCAGAAGGAAACAGGTTTTACTAGTAGTCTTAAAGAAAAAAGTCTAACGGAATTGCCCATGCAATTCAGGAGATCTGACATTCAGCATGAGCGAAATCTAAGTTAAGAAAGTATCGTCCAAATTTGTGAGGAAGTACAAATATTATTTAATAGTAAAATGTGTTTTTTCGACGTACAATATAACAGGATGCTTAATAAATGTGTGTAAGGAAAGAATAATTATGGGATGGAGATATATAATATAATATTTAAGTACAGGTGTTTAGTCAGTTCGTACTCAAATTACTGATTTTTCTCACCATAGATACTTAAGCGATTGTAAAATTCGAATGCGGTAAAAAACTATTGGTAGATATTATGTAGGGAGAAAAATGAGATGATATCATTAGAAGTAGGACAGAATTTCGGGATATACTGTGTAGAATAATGTAATGGCAGTACGTGTTGTGTAAATCGGATGGTTGGCCAATAAGCAAAAAAGCTCAGAATGAAAACACACCACTTAATCAACGGTTAAGAGAACAGCCGTTGGACAAGAGGACGCCAGGTATTAACGAGAAAAATCTGCCCTATCTATAAAATAATGGAAAAAATAGCTATTCTTAAGTATTAAAAGTAAAAGTATGAAATGTTTATTGATTTTCCTATCAGAAAATTGGTTCATTAGAATGATTGCTGAATCGGATACGATACGGACTAAGAAAATTAGTATATTCTGATTGTAACGATCCAGTGTTGAGTTACGCAACGAACCAAGCTTCGTGAAAGCCTGTGTAAATGGAAGTGCTCGGTGTTGACTGACAGTGAGACCAGATTTTCTGCCCGTCGGCTGCAGACGCCTTCGTTAACTCGTTTAAGGCAGTCCAATGAACACACACAACAGCACAAGCACAGGAACTGCCCGTGGCTTAGGGAAATAAAACTGGGTGGTCAGACCTTAGATTATGCATGGCCTATGAGAAGATAATTCACATCAACTTCCATTGTGAAAACTGCCAGATTTTGTTTATGACAATACTTACTATTAATACTTTTATTTACCTAACATTAAATTAATAAATAAATCGCCAAAATGACTAGTCTTTCACGCATAATGTAACCGAAATTCGAAATTGAGAAATGTAATTCTAAATTTAATTGTTTATTGGAAGAAATAATTTATATTCATTAAAATTCTTCAATATGTAATTTGTCATATGTCCACCTGATAAAGTCGCAAAACAGGAACGAATCGTCATCATTTTGTAATGTAGGATTTAATTTCTCTGTGAACTATTAAATTGTTTCTAACGTATTTAACAATTTTATTTATTCAATAATTACTATTTGTGGTATAGGAATAAATTAGGAGTAGAGTTTAATGTCAAAACGAGTTAAACGTAGTCAATTTTAGAATAACGAACAAAGAATTAAATGTCTGCAAATAATAGAAACCGCGTTGTTACACGCTCAAATCCAAAAATATTTTCAGAAGATTATTTGTGTATTTTAAAATGTTTACATAAAACCACTACTACATTGCTGCTGAGTTTTAGTGTTGAGGTTATTTCAAAATGTAGTAAGATTTGTTTTTCATTTTCAATAATTTTTTAAAATGAGCATCATATAAATACAGACAATAATTTTGTTTGTACAATAACTCTGATTGTAAGATTTTGAGTTTGTATTGATTCACAAGTTATCTATTTTAGATCATAATATAATGACCGACAAAAAACCGACTGTTGGATGGTTGAAATGCGACATAGTTTTATTTCAAATATTTACAAGAAACGCAATCTGTCTATTATTATTTCCATTGTAGTACGTGGAGATTTGCTTTAGATGATTCTGAATTACAGACACAATTCTTCCAATTAGAAACTGAGAGACCTATGGCTAAATGTTTTGCGGCACAGCATAATCGTCGCTTGGTACAGGGGTCATTGAAATTATTTTTGTTCCAGATTGTCATTGAAGAGTGCTTGTGTGGAACCAATTACCGAATGGCAGTAATTAATTTAAATCGTGTGCATGTGGCAGTAATTGATTTATAAAAGAATTTAATATTGTAATTGTTGGCTGTCTGCAGTTTGCATGGCTAAAAGGAATTCGAGGGCCGGAAGATGGCAGATGCAGGGTCATAAATTATGAGGATCCAAATGGTGGGGGTTACTAGTCTCGGGGATCGGACCCGGCTGGAATAGAGGAGAATTCAGTCACTCGAAGTTGGTCAAAGAGAGATGTTGTGAAGGAGAAATGTTATATTACAAATTGTCATTTCACACACGTGATCAGAGCAATTATTTATAGCTTCTTAAATGAAATCGGCCCCACGTTGGGCGCCATTTTGTAATATGTAATATATATTTTTTTAGGGCAACAGGCTACATGAGGGTGATCCACTTTGGGCAACTCCCGTTTAATAACATAGGAAGGGATTTGATGTAGCCTGTTGCCCTAAAAAAAAAGTCTCTTTTATAAACTCGGAATGACTGCCACTTTCTTCTTTACTGTAATAATTACTTTTGTCCTTCACAAAATCTCTATTTTATCAACTCCGAGTGAGTGTAATTCCTGGATACCTTCTGGTTATGCATAATTTATGAACCTGCATCTGCCATCTTCCGGCCCACGAATTCCTTTTTGCAACGCAAACTGCAGACAGCAATTATGCCATTACAATATCTACGAGAAGTGCGTACTTATGATTTCTTAGCAGTCATCGTCTCAGATTTCTATAAATATTTTGTATTTCCGTCTTGAATAATTAATCTTAATGTAATATGCCCAGATAGCATTATATTAATTATATTTTATACCCATACAGAAGAAATCCGATCTTCCTTTTGTTAAATTTAAATTAATGAATGCTATTATTAATCATCACAAATAATAACGAAGGCTTTCCCGGTGTATTTGTTGAAGAAAAAGTTCTCAAGTTTCCGCTTCACCTAGAAGATGACGGCAGCGCATTTGTCAGTCGAAACGTCGCGTTACAATCGCAGTGTCACACAGGTGGAAACCCGAGAACTTTTTCTTCATCACAAATAAGGTTTACTTGGTACATATTATTTACAGGAAAATGTTAGTTTAATCTGTCACTTAAAAATTGTTGACAGCCTATTAAATTACATTTCGTAACTATACAAATTAGAACGGAAAAAATAAAATTAAGAATTTAAGAAAAAGCACGTACTTTTCCAGATAGAAAAACTGTTTTAATGTTATATTTCACACGAGTACGTCGTGTTCGACTAGTTGTGGTTAATGACCTGTTATTCGCTTGATGAATATTTCTATTTACAATTAACTAGATATATAATTTTAATTCATCTCTAATTAAAAACATCTGCGTTAATACTTGAACGATAAAGATACTGCATAACCTATTGAATCACCAGCTTTGACCAACATTAGAATGTAATGTAATGAATATTCATAGACACCGTTTCTCTCAATTTTTTTCCTCGTATGGTGTCGTAATGGAGAAAGTAAGAGCAAAAACCGTGTTGGAGGCGAGAGTGAGTTATTTATCTGGATTTGGGGTTAGATACGCACCCAGCCACCCGCATTTCGCATTATTTGTTTCTCCCCGCAGGCAGCGACGCTTCAACTCCTGAGCCGCAGCGAAGTATTGGACTGCGCGTTATGTACCACCACTAAATTTCCAGCATTTCAAACTTTCCTTAATATGAATGTAGCGATAATACGTGTTTTAATTGTTAATTTAAAAATTTAACTTTATATTTTATAAATAAATAAACAATTCAGCAGATATGTCGGAAAAATTGATTAACTATTTAACCAAAACCTCAGTTCATACCACGTTTCGTCTACAATTTTTAACTTCTTCTTGTAAACGTCGTATGAAAGGATTTTCGGTTTAATTAATTAATAACTTTTTCTGACAACTTGGCTGAAATTTATAAAATTATTTATAAAACGATAATTGTCAGATTATATTAAATATTAAACTTTGTAAGAAGCTTCAGAATTTTGGTTAATTGTATAAGTTAATTGTATAAATTAAATACTATGTTTTCTGTACTTATTTCATGTATCCGATGTAATGTCATTTTAATTCCTGTCTACCACTTTAATTTAGTTTGTTTTTATGTTATATAAAATCTGTCAGCCGGTAGTTTGAGACTAAATAACGAACGTTTCAAAACGTTATGATATGTTTTCTCTTAAGCAGATATGTTTTCTCTAAAGCGGTAAAATATTAGAATGCATGTATTGCAGTAATCTATTAAAAAACAATTTAATAAAATAAGATCTTATATAGGGATAAAGAATAAATAATAATTTATTTTTTTACACTTGAAATACATAAAAATCGTATCTCGGTGTGGGTCTTTCGGTGAAAATAAAAATTTATGAATGGCACTGTATACGTAAGGAAAAAATACCACGGCAGTTGTTTACTAATCACAGAAACGTGAAAATTCCTATCAAGGTGGGAATCACGATGAGGACTTTTGTCAACGATGGAGCGCAGACTTGACTGGCAACAGACACAAAACTCAACCTGATCTGGTCGAATGTAGCCGTCTGCAAATTAGGCTGCCGAAATTCAAAATCTGTAATAAGGTAATTTATAATTCCGATCTCCGAACGACAGTTCAGTCCATTAAGCGACTCTCTCAACCAAATCATGTTCCTTCGTAGGGTGTTTATGTTGGAACTGCGACAAACGATTATGGCAGGGATGAGAGCGTCGCGTACTCCCGGCTTGTTCATGTCAAACCTTCCAGTATCTACTAAAAGCTCAAGACAAATGCTGCAAAAATGATTGACTCCGACAAAGAAAGTCCCTTTTTTTAAGTGCTTCAAATTATTTAATTGAGTTTCAAGCGACCCGGAAATTCAAACAGCCGTAAATGGATCTGATGTAATTTTGAATTTTATATGATTTATAGATATTGCTGTAATCGACAGACCATGTATAGAACGTAAACTAAACGAAATAACAACTTTACCGCACACCGCAATACGAAATTATGTTTCTACTGGCAGAACAAATCAATCATAAAAATTATTCGGAACCTATTTAATGTGTATCTGAGCAAAACATTTGTAAAATTTGAGCAACATATTGATTTTAAAAACTAAAAAGTTTTACCAACGTTTTGTTAGTAATTGTTTTGCTACTTCGTTCCATCGTTTGTCCAAAACATATCTATTGCGGTGATTTGAGTCAAATTTGTCCCACAATGAGGGCCTCATAAACATTTCGCTTATTAATAGGTCGCTCCCGCTAATGTAGCCAGCTGGTCATACCTGTGCTATCGACGCGACAGCACACGTTTTCTGTCTTGAATGAGATATGCGCATGCGCAGTTTATCTTTTCACCTCCTTGCGTCACCCGTAAAGGACAACAAACTGCCTGTGCAACAAATCTGACAGAACATGGGTGTGTCGTATAGTGAGACAAGACGCGGCCGCATCAGGCGACATAAGCAACGAAATGAAAACAAATTTGAACCAATCAGGAATTAAAAATATTATTTTAAAGTCGTTTATAATTTTTTTAAAAAATCGTATATTTTGGGTATTTTTTTATTAAAAAAATCCATTCTAGGTTATTTTAAAGATAATATTTAAGAGGCATTAAAGAACGAAAATCTACTTTACGACCCTTCATATAACACTGCTGCCATCATGCATAGCTTGTTCCAAAAATTAAACTTTATTTAATAAATTATATCGGGTCAGAAATGCGTGTCAATTTGGTGCTAAGTTATTCCGCTTTTAAAAATTAGACACTATTGGAAACTGTGGAGACGGAATTATAAATGCGTTTTGGTAACACTGTCGGCTTTGTAATATTCATATATTACGTAGTTATCCTCGTAAAAATAGTTGCGTGTGCTGATGTAGCACATAACTTTAAAAACTCATGAGCCGTTACTGTCGACATCTGTCACCGATGCGAGCAGAGAGAATCGCAGCTCTAGTCGCTCCTCTGTACCAAAGAGCGATTTACAGCGCTGCTCCAACATAACTGGCTCTATTGAAAGCATGGTTACATTATCGTCGCTCCGCTAGTATCGCAGCTCTAGACGTTTGTCGCAACTCCAACATAAACATACCCTTACTCATAACCACGAATTAATTAATGTATTGAAATATATGAACAACTCATTCTGTCAATAACAAGTTGCTTCGTTAATTCGTGGTACTAGCTGGAGAAGTACACCAAAGATAACAAGGCCTCGTCTCGGAAAAATTATTTCTGCAAAAGAAATATCTCTGTGTCAAACTGAATGCATTAAAATTTTCTATTTTTTAAATTATTAGCTGAGTTGCCGTCGTTGCCCGGGTATTTATTTAACACCCTAGTTAATGCGCGAAGTGAACTCAGGGACTCCAATCGACACGGACTTTTATATATTACTTTTTATGTAAACCCCTTCCACCACCACCCTTACCGTAAGGGTGCTTCACACCGTTGCCCTTTGGAGTTGAAATTAGACACTTAAATATTATAGTATGACACTATAAATTTAAACGACCCAGTTTTATTCGACGCTTATGGCCCGTTAGATATGTTTTTCATTCCACCCCCTCCACCCCATCCCTAGAGGCAGTAGGTGTGACTTAATCCCTCAGTGTTAGTTCCGATATCTTAAGTAACATGTGTATAAAGTTTTTTTTTAGAAATTAGTGTTCTCATTTAAGATTGTATAAGGAAATTTGGTTTTCCCCCTTAATCCCCGACTACTGGGTTTGAACTACATCTTAACCATTATGTTAAATGTCAGAATTAAACTTTATTGTCAGCTATAACCCTGTATTTTACGCTTATCTCGGTTGATTCGCGTTATTTTCATGTAACTCCCTTCCACCCCCTCCCTTATTGATGCTTTAAGGAGTTGAAATTATACACTAAGTATATGTGGATAGGAAGCATTCATAACGTAGACCCAAAAAGTAAGAAATCAACGATAATATCGACCGTCATAACATGTTTTCAAATTTCACCCCAGTTCACCCCTTGGGAGTTGCCTAACGCTTCGAATCGACGACAGAAACCTTCGCGGGCATGTGCACAACAACTCACCAAAGTTTAATTGCAATCGGATGAATGGTTTATGACAGCATAGGGGACACACAGACAGACTGACAGATAGACATTCATTTTTATATATAGAGACATTACAGTAAGTAAACAATATCTTGGAATGCAAGGTACACAAAAATATATTAGTACAATAATATTTTATGCAGAACCAAGAAGTAACAAAAAGTATTAAATCAAAAATAGTTGATAAGCGAACACTGAGTCATTATTAACGTTTTTAAGGAAAAAAACTCCCGATAATAGCCGTGAAGAATATTTTCATTCCTCTACTAAGAACCAACGAACACAATGCACAAAATAAATATAGAGCACGAGTAGAACATGACTTTTTATCCCTTGACGACTTTGTGTTAGCATGTGTTTAATTTTGCACATAATAATGAAGTGAATTTGTTTAACATGTGTTTTGCAGCGTAGCCTACATTTGCAACGCACGCCGCTAGGTTCAATTCCTACGCCAGTCACGCCGCTCGGCATTTGTTTGCTCTGTCGCATTGTTTGTGCTTGCTGCAGCGCATCCCACTATCAGAATTACGGATTTGTATGGGTCCTATGACAGTTAATATTGCTCTGCCAACTCGGCGTCGTTTTATTATTTTCATCAAGTTCAACTTTAGAAGGAGCTATAAAAAAGCTATATGTTTTCTAAATTATAATATAAATTTATAATTCTTAATCACTTTTCTGAAGACAGATATGTTTCAGCAAATATACATCCTATAATGATTTTATGCAATGTATCTATTTTTTATTTTCGTAATAGTCAAATAAATCTTTGTTTCCGTTTTTATTTAGTAACATCGTCAACACCCAAGGTCTAGTTGCTTATTTATTAAATATAAATATAAATTAAGTTCAATTTGTAACTTAAGAAATATTTATAAACAATTATTAAGTTGCTCTATCCAAAATTTTCATATTCAACAAACATTTAATGACTCAATTTTGTAATTATTACATCATTTCTGTTCGTATATATAGAAAATTTAATTTTTACTTTGTTGAGTGCAGTATTTCATTTTCACGTTCATATGATGAGCACATTTTCGAATTAAAGTGCTAAATTATTTGGTTTCTGATATAAAAATTTTCCTGTATGTTACCTGTTTTCATATGTTAAGTCCTGAACTTTAATGGTAACTAATTAATTATATTATAATATCTCAACATTATTACACTCATTATTTCTATATTTTACCGATTTGAATATATTTAATTATTTTATTGGTTGATTTGGGTATTGCGGGTTACATACAAATAGCAATTTTACTGAATAGGGTCGTTTTCCCGACAGGCCATTTTCCCGATGGTTCATATCCATCAGCACGAAAGATCCGTTTTTACGAAACAAAGCATAATATCAATTTTGTAGAATACTTAATATGTGATTAATAATAATCACAACAGACGTATTATATTTTCATATCACTTAATATGTTAGTAATCTGTATTATACATGATTATTATTGTAAATTTAGTTACTCCTGAATGTATCATCCAAATAAACTAAACTTGGTACACGTTTCGCTTAAGATTGAGGAACAACACCCATGGGTTTAAATAACTCTAGCACCCCTATGGGTGGGGTTTTGATTTTCGAAATATGCGATAAAGGCCTATATTTGCGACGAATAAATAGATTACGGGGTGGGTCAGATTCATAGTGCCACTGTCGATATTTTTCTTTCCTTAACAGAATAAGGACACCTGTAGGGATGTGGTGAAAGAGGGCTATAAAATATATACGACCAATATTCGTGTCGAATCCGCTGTTTTGTATTCGACACGAATCTAGGTGTATATCAAATTGGTATTATCACCCCCTTCCAGCCCCACCTCTGGGACGTAACGTTAACTTAACCCTGTTGGAATGCTATAACTACACCCAGAGACTACCAAAACATGGATTCGAGACCGATATTTATCGTTATCGCAATTGATTATGAACCCCTTTCATCCCCCCCACTAGATATATCTTTATGCCGTTAGGTGATGAAAACATCGAGAGTGACATTATGAATCCGAACGACCCCATAAATTATTTATTCGGCACCATCACAGGCCATTGTCGTATATTTTGAAAATGCCACCCCTCTTCCATTACCACCTATAAGAGTGTTAGAATTATCTTAAACCGATGCTGGTTGTTCCTGGATCTTAAGTGATACCATGTTTGGTTGATATTGTTTCATAATACGTAACTTAATTTCCGTTAATAATCATACACTAAAATATTAAGTGCTTTACAATATTATTGTAATTCTTTATTTCGTAAAAACACCCCTTTCCGTTAAATGACCCATCGGTATAATGACCTGTCGGGCGTACGTCAATCAGGATATAGTTGTCGGGAAAACGTGCTTCGGGCAAATGTGTGTCTGGATTTTGCACTAGAACCCAGTTTTACATCAGCTTTCGTGACGTCAGAACAACTGACCGCAAACGCACTACGTAAAACTAAGGATTCTGTTGTAATATTCAGAGTATCTTACCACCAGTAACTAATACCAATATTACTTGAATATCAAATTGAAACAGATTTTAATTCACAACCAAGACAAAAGAATATTCGTTGAGCGCAAGTAACTTTTTGTTACTAATATATTATACACAAGAATATTCACTCCGGAAATGTTACAACTGTTTAAATGAAACTCCTTTTTCAGGGGGATAGTAGGCCTTCTCATTTCCACCAAAAATAGGAGTTTCTACGTGGGACTGTCACGTGAATAGAAAATGAAGGCACTTCATAGGAGAATTTAGATACGAAAATGGGTCAATCTTACAGATTGTGGTGTTCGTCTCTTATCCCAGCTGCTGTGTCCAAAAAAAAAGGGCTTCCGCGAGGAAAAGGTCGGATATATTATATTTCTATCACTTCTTTCCACCGCATTTAGTACTCGAATACACCATTCCATGCAGAGTTTTGTACTCTACAATTTATTACTGAATATTATTTTCAATACAACGCTTCATGCTTTTGCAATTAGCGAAAAACTGAAAAGAGATGCAAAATTTCGTGGTCTTTAAGCCTTAGAAACTTATCCCGAGGCCTTTCGAATTGTAAAACTTGATTTTTCCCTAATGGCCACAACAAATACAAGTTGACAAAAAAATACCGGACCTTTTGCTCGGTATAATGTATACAGGTACTGGGCTATCTACCAAGTCCACTCGCTGTCTTCGCCTTCCTCAAAGTCCAACGGGATGCTTCTCCACCAGCGTCGGCCAACTGTGACGCAAGATCGTCTTCGCCGCCCACGCAATTCGCCAATTAGCAAAGTATAGGAGAACGTTGCGTCGTCCAAGTGTCGACCATGTACCTCGCCAACTCCAGTAAAGGCCAATGTAATTCTGCCCACACAACATCGTCCAGGTGCCGCCCATGCATTGCGCCAACTCAGGCTCCGTATAGAAATCACCCAGGATAAATTCTTAAGCCTGTGACTCAGCAAAAAATTACTGTCATTCGAAACATACCCGGAAAAGGTGTTGAAACAACACCTTACTGGTCTCAATCCTGCATAAGAATTATCTTTTTAGCGATCTTCTATTCCTGTGTGTCCCCAGGAACATTACAACATACTGACGATCTCGGAATCAAAGACATTATTAATGCGCACCCAACAATGCCACTTCGTCAATTGCAATAATTAAACAAATAATTCGAAAAACTTAATATAATCTGAAAATTATCATTAGATAAATAAATAAACAACTCAGCCAATATGTCAGAAAAATTATTATTAAAAATTGTCGACGAAACGTCGTCTGAACTGATTTTTTGGTTTTATTTAATTAATAAATTTTTCTGACATGTTTACTTAATTCACAAAATTTACCCTCACGGTAAGATGTGTCCAATTCAATATTCAAGATTATTTTGTTAAATATAGTCCAGAAAAATCATTACGTGAAAATTTATAAAAAAAAGGGATGATATGCAGAGGTTTCAACAGTTGGTAGTTTATTTTATGCGCCATATTTGTTTTTATGAAAATATAAATATTTTTCTATTTCAATAAAAATATTCTGATCGCTATTGAGTATATTTGTTTATATATATTTGTTTAAAGACAGCGGAGGGATACACATAAACGAAGAAATAACTTATCATTGCATTATCAGAATATTTATCTCTATACGCCAAAGATATCAAGTTTCTTTACAAGATTTTTTTAAGTAAATGCATATTTTTCTAACAATATTTTCTTCGTTGTAGATAACAAACGGCTCGGGTCAAATATTTCTGTTTTCTATGTACTGACGTCACCCAATTGTAAAAATATATTCCCCGTCCTGTCGCCTAAGCATATGACAACATTTTGTATTGTATTTATTTCATCCAGAAATCTTAGTATCAAGAATAGCACAAGTCAAGTGATAACTTAATAGTATATGACGCATTAAATATAAAAATTGAAAAATTATAATAATTGAAACAACATAATTACATAAACTGATAAATATATGACATATTACATACAAAAATGAAAATTATAATAATTTAAACAGAATAGTTATATACTCGGTTAAGGAAATACATACAGACATTTAAAGTTAATTCAGATGAATAATGAATATTTGAAAATATATTTATCCAGTTTTCATATAAAAGATATATCAAATACGTTGGACAAGACAAAAAATTGTAATTTGCAAGTTTTAAAAAGGATTATTTATAATAACTATATTTTATAACAGGATATTTACAATTATCCTTTTTTTTATAAAGGTACTCATTTTTTTTATTGAGGTACTGATTCAGCGAATAAAAACATGGATCCAGCACTCCAACGCTGAATTAATTTTTTTCATATGATTTTCAATTTTTAGTTCCTTAGCTATTTTATTGAATAGTAGTTGTCCATTATGAAAATTACTAGGTTGAGGTTTATAAAGAATTGAAATAAAAAGAATCTATTTTCCTTGTTTTATAGTAGTGAATGGCAGTAAAAAATTTTGTAATCATACTCAGTGTTATTTTTATTTAGCTTTACAAATCGAATTATTTCATAAATGGCAGTAGTAGTATTTTGAGAGTTTTGAAGAGGTGGCTGCATTGTGTCTTACATCTAACTCCAGATATTATTCGAACAGCCCTCTTTTGGAGACTAAATACAGAAGTGGAGTGTGCTGATGTTCCCCCCAAAATAATGCCGTATTTGATCTGTAAGTGGAAAGAAGCTAAAAATTTTGCTTTGCATTTGGTTTGCAAGGACACGTGGCTTGATTTTATGTTTAGGTCATTTATGTGGGTAAAAATCTTCATTTAAATACATTCTTAAAAATTTACAGTTACTTTGGGAACAACATTCTTTGCAACGTACCCCTTCTCAACTAAAATTTTAAAAAAAATATTTTATTGTCAGCACGTCGAAGTTGACAACTTCCGAGTGATTCATTTTGCTAGGAAGGGCAAATAAAAAAATAAATTTTTAAATACATAATAATTTTGTTAATTATTCCTATTAATTAAGACCACCTTATTAACAATATATATATATATATATATATATATATATATATTCTAGTAATTGGTAATTAAGGCATTGTTCTAATTGAAAAGTTGAATTGTAGAGGATCATTATTAGTGGATATAGAGCGGACGCCGCAACAAACCGGCAAGGCAAAGAAAACATTGTTGATCAGTCGAGAAGGTTTTTACGCGCTCAATATTTACGAGACGAACGTACAGTCGGGCAGCAGACAGCGAATAGATCAGACGAAAAGTTTTACAGTCGGCAGTCAGAACAAAAGAATGTGGTCCAGTCACAAACATGCTTTCAAATATTAAAAAGTAAAGCAATATTCAGTCGGGAAGGAGACAGAGCAACTAGTGTGTATTCGGTGGTCGAGCGTAGATTCATCATGCTGGCCATAGACGAACCAATGAAGTCCATTTTCAACTAAAGTCATGAGATCTACAAATCCAGGTTGCAGCAAAGCATCGAGAACCAACCAATTTGTGTTAAACCAACTAACAAACAACGCCAATTAGAGCCTGTGAACATTTAGAGTCTGTGAGTACTTAGAATCAGTGATGTCCCCAAAATTGTGCACGGAAAGCTAAAAAGAGACCTGGGCGGCCGTAAGTAGAGAAAAACTTTAAAATCATTTGTAAACCGTCTTTAGAAGATAAAAGTCATATCGTTCTTTAATTATTTAATTATCGATAAAATGAGATCTTTAATTCTTGATAAAATTAAAATTGTTTAAGTTCAATCTTTAGTATTATTTCTTCCGCAACAAATTTCGTCTATGTTCAGACGCATTGATTTCCATAAAAAGTAAATGTAATTTTGATTATATAATTTCTGCCATTTATCAAACCCGGTTCAAGACCCTGAGGTCCCAAATATTTTGTGTATTTTATACTTGTCTTAAAACTGTTAATAAATCTTGTTTAATAGTTTTCACTTAAGTTCTTTCATTTAGAAACGCCACATTCATATAATATTTAATTATTACAATATATAGTGCTATACAAAAGGAAATAGATTCTTCCCTTCGTCAATCCTAGTAGTTTGTTTTAGAGTTAGTATAATTAGTAAAGGACTATGTTATTAAAAAGTAAAGGGTACGTTGCCATTTAGATTAATTTGAAGTAAAATAATACAGTCTAAATCAACTAGAATTCATTTTAACTTGTGTGGATTGGAAATATTCCACTGGCACAACGTCTATTATGACAACTGTCTCTGTTTAGTTTAAATACATCATTTGGTCAAGTAATAATTGATACCCTTAGTCTAAAAATTAAAATAAATGCAAGGCGTCATTAGAATGCGACTATGTGAGGAAGTTCCATAAAGGTTACATTAAACGAAACTTTGAAACAGGTGAGGATGAATTAATGTAATGAACTGTAAAATGTACATCTGCTAAACGAGGTATTGTCTAAATTATTACGAGTAGATCCATCAGCAATCCTTCATTTGCAAAAGTATACCGCTCACGGTAGACTATTTTCCATTCTTTTGTGATTTCGTAAATATTTCCCAAGGAAACATTTGGGAAAACTTGCGCCAGAACGGTTTGGTTGCAAAACGAGCGTTTACAATCCCAGCAGGAGGATTCCATCAGATTTGTCCCTGCTTTGTTGGCTGTAGAGGAAGCGAATCTGGCGCAACGTCCTGCTCGCAGATCTTCGATATGCAGCAACAAGCAGTTTTCCTTGGGCACCGTTAGTGACCTTGCCATGCCCACAAGCACACAACACTCGCACATTAAAATACCTGCTTGACTTTGTGAATTGCTCACATTAGCGCTATCAACGATGTTGTTGCATGCGTGTTAAACCGTATTATGTTTCCGTAAGCGATATATATAATTAAAAGTTTTAATTTAATGCCTGTTTTTGAATTAATAAAACAATTGATGACTTTATATAGACACTTTTTAAATAAATAAGAAATAAAATGTGTCTGTATAAGGTCACCAATTGTTTTGTTAATTCAGAAACAGACGTTAAATTAAAATTTTAACCATTGGCACACGAGCGGAAGAAGTGTCAGGATCCACTAATACTGTTGGATTCTTTTGTCAAATTAATTTGGAGAGTATAAATAAAAAATAAAAAGTGTCTGTATAAGAAAAACAATTGTTTTAAAATTATCTTAGGGAACAGTAAACTAGTCAGTTACCAATTAAAGTCACATACACGATGATTTTGGCTATAAGAATAGTAAAGTTTCAAATACTCGTAATTTCAGGTTTTATCCTTCTACTGCTGAAATTTTTGACTACGTGAAACAAGTATGCTAACTGTGAAACAAATATATTGGTCCCTCGTTTCGGTTTTAAATTTCCTGCTGATTCAATTTCCTGAAAATGTTTATGTAAATTTGAGCTTGTGTGTTTGCGGAACTTTCAATGTTATTTTAATTTTGAATAGAAGGTTCGGAGATTTTCATATATTGTTTGCATTACTTCTACGCATGTGTACTTTGCGTTCTTCCGTTATCGTATTGCTCAATGGTAGGGCATATATCCGTTAAGTAACTGTGTTTTATTGACGTACCAAAATATCTGTCTATGACTACAGTACAGTGGAAATGCAACAGTCGTAGTTTCAAACAAGTTAATATAATTAATTATCCAATTATTATGATATATGATTAACAAATGCGAATTTTTAAAAAGTAAATGTAAGAAACCCACATTGGAAATGTATAACTATTCTTCCAAATTGTTCAATTGTTTGTCTATTATTGGAATCAATATGAATCCCAGCATAATTATGTGAATAAGCACTATTTGTAATTTATTTATGGGTCGCCAATGACCAAGCTGTTAACGCGACCATTATGAACCTTTAATTAAAAAAAATAATAATAAAAATATATCTGTGCGACATTTGTTTGTTGTTCAATCTAGGAGTAATGATGTTAATTCAACCACTGTCGAATTGAATTACTGTTCTGTACATTGTAGTGCGGTATCCGGAAATAAACAATAATATATATGCCTTTGGAAATTTTACTTATCTTTTTGGCTCCACCTGCAGTTTAACGCATAAAATCAGAGAAACAAACTTAATGGAATAAAAAATTAATATAAAAACGAGGATTATAACTTTCAGGCGTCTTCGGAATTTCGCTCTCACTAATTAACCGCCAGCTACTCAGGAAGCAAAAGGAGCTTCTTTCATCAGAATAAACCTTGGCGGTTTCGGTTGCAAAAACTCGCGTCGCGAAACCCGGAAATAAATCCTTAGCGCTTACCAGATACAGGAGCAGGGAAGTCTGGAAGACGCGAGACCTCCGGTACAGCAGTCTTCTTGCCAGAGGCAGACATCAAGTGTGTACTCTAAAATCTAGACATCAGTTGTTCACCGAGAAGTCCTTCTCTTGGACTCTCGTTATGATCTGCAGTGATTAGTCATTTTAATCACGTGACTAGGCACCCTTTTCGTCTGTTACACGTTCAGATTGGACTGTGTACCCCTGGAAACTGGGAACGAAATTTTTTACTGCCAATCACGTCGCCTCAATGTGCCTTACTGTCTATGTTTGTTAACTTTGGCCTTGGCTCGTACAAAGGTCTTTGACCGATCCCAAAAATTGCCATGCGGCTCCGGGATTTAGCCCTAATACGAAGAGCACCGTAAGGAGTTGACCGGTGTCTCCAGCCTCTAGCAAGCACCTGGCCTCAGTCTGTCGTTAATTTAAATTATATATATATATATATATATATATATATATATATGAAATTAATAAATAATAATTTGTGAAAAAAATGCATATAATACATTACCATAGTTTTACAAATTTTTAATTTTATTTGTTTTTAATATTGTAATTTCGATTAAATTAGTTAATAAAATTATTATACTTTATATTGACGACAGTAAACCTACAAATTTTAAATTTTGACATGTGATGATGAAGCCCAAAGTTCTTTGACTTCTAAATTAAATAAATATGTGAAATTATAAGTGTTATATTTTGTGACTAATTTAAACCTGGTTTTTTGAAAAACAATAAAAAAATGAGTACCAGTCGCTCGTAATAAAATAAATCTTTTTATATAGTTTTAAAAAATATTTAATTGTAACTGAGATTCTCAAAGTTTTTATTTAAAAGAAAGCTGATATTGTGGTTGAACTAATTACCATCGTAAATTTTTCTAAAATTCTGTACACCTAGAAGAAATGGACGATTTTCTTCTTTTTCCTTATTTGTTTCGAAAATGAATAAATATGTCCATGGTTTTAGTTTTCTTTACCGTGCCATACACTTGAAGCTTCCAGTCTGCCTATATCTGGGAAAAGGGTTGGCCGCATTTTCCCTAGTACAGAAAGTTTGCTTGGATTCATGGGGGTGTATCATTTCATGCAAGGCTTTAAATACAGTATGAAAAAAATCACTTTGTTGTAATTATCCTCTAGTGAAGGGCCTGCAGTTCCATCGCAAGGGAACGGAAGCTTTTTCTGCTGTATTTAATACGTATGTGCGGAGTGAGTAACTGCAGAAAACGCATTTAGCCTTCCATCACGTTTGCTCCTGTTGAGCAATTACACATTTAGCTACAGGTTTTTAATCATTTTTATTAGTTCGCTGTGATGGGAGGGACTGTTTGAGTTGCCACGGACACATAGCAATTACATTGAGCGTTTCCATTTCGAAGGATTCAATTAACTTTCAGAGAACCATTTTTATAAATTAGCAACACAGAGACATCGAGTTCGAATCCCCGCACAGGAAAACATTAATTTGTATACCAATATTGGCACTTTTATGTAATTAAAAATCATTTCTAAATTAAATTTAAGAAACAAAATATTATTACAAATAAATAAAATCGGCTGTTTGTTTGGGAATAAATGAGTATATTTGTGTGCATGTTCCGCATAAAAATCTACACCCGTTAAGAAAATTTGACCAAATTTCGTACACGTATTCTTTTTGAAACGGAAACAAAGACTGCGGGGTTAATATAGAGGAAAATTTTCAAACAAGCTTAAACGTTGTTTTTTGGCGTGGAATAAATATTTTACGGGGTCAATGTGATTGGTACGGTATCTCCAGATGTTTTTAATAATAATAATAAGGAATTTAATTAGATAAAAATGCTACTGAATTGTACATTATTCACTTTTTCACACATTTACATTTAGTAATATTATGTGTTTAAATAAACTATTCTTAAATTTATGAATAGAATCACATTGCCTAATTTTTATTGATAACTGCTTAAAGTCTTTTATTCTTTTAGTAAATATACTGTTTTGCTTTAAATCTAACCTATCCTAATTGTATCTAATTCGACCTTACTTCTAACATTGTACGCGTTCCTCTAATGCTTATATACGAAATAATAAATGAAACAGGACGGCAACAAATGGTTTATACAAAAAACTGGTATAAAACTTGACAAAATGACTAAAATCAATTCATTTCTCCTAACATTACTGTTAATAACTTCTACCCCTTTCAATATTGAAGGTACCTTAGGAATGCGGGTGGAGATGCGTTACACAAAAATAACGCGAGAACAACCTACATTGGAGTCAAATCCGGGTTTATGGATATCGCTGAGTTTAATCATGATGACCCGGGCAACGTTTGTCACCCAGCTAGTTACATGTAAAATTCTGACTAAAGTACATTTCTTGTATTCACTATTTTTTATTCATTACGTTTTTAGCACTTTAGAGGAACACTTTGTAAATCGTTGAAAGCTTCTGTGGATGACATAAAAGTAAATTTCAAAATAGTAATATATAAGATTGAACTTTTTAAAAGAGGCGTAATAATAAATAGGTTCATAATACTTTTTGTAGCTCTGTTATGATTTAATAAATTTATTCTATTACTTCTGTTCTGCATTCGGCAGGTCATTAATATTAAAGCATTGGAAATTAAATTCCATGTTTACAACTCTAATTATATTTAATAAGCTCAAGTATGTCGGTCATAAAATACCATACATCACTTTCTACTGGATTATTGTTAAAGTAGCATCTATGAACTTAAAACCCGTTTACTGCTTATATACTTCACATATTATCACATCACAATTATCCTATTATAGGTAGTATGTCATTATTCTCTCAACACACGTATGTTTCTTCTGATTTAAAGTTTTTCTGAATAAATACTAACACCTTTCCTCAGATAAAGATCTCGTTCGATATCCACCTTACAAGAACCTTGATATTCGTCTGTCCATATCAAGTAACAGGCGCAAAACTATCTCATTCACAAGCATGGAAGTGCTCAACGATACTATATTTTGTCTTTATATAAATACTAATCTCGTCCAGAGAAGTATAATAATTATATTCATTTCTTTGCTATCATACACTTTGCCAAGGCATCAAAAACTCTATCCGGTTTACATGTATTTCACGTCGAGTCGCAAAAATTAAAAACAAGCTCATCATTGTCATGAAACTGATGAAACTTTAAGACGCCAAAAGAAGTAAAAAAACTATGTATCAGTGCAATTTGTGGACGTCCAACTTGAATCCAAAAAGGCAAACGAATTTTTAAGTGGAAGGAAAGCAAGAACTGTGACTTTGCATCTGTGTAGTTGCAAGGTTACTGGGTTATTCGTCCTGATGTGGTTTACATTACACTACTCATATATAGGTTAATTTGCCCTTGACGAGAACTAGTGACAATTGAATAGCTCTCGGAAACCCTCAGTGTATGAACCGAATATCCACGATATTAATTATTATGAAAGTACGGAATCCAATTGAGATTTATTATGTTTATATGTTGGAGCTGCGATAAACGACTGAGCAGCGATGAGACGTCGTGTACTCTCAGCTTTTTCAAGTTGAAGCTTGTATTATAAAATCGAGTGATTCCGATGAAGATGTCATACATTTTTCAAGTGCTACAAATTAGTCTTTACTTGAGTTTCAAGCGTCACGGAAAGTCAAATAGCTGTTGATCGAGCTGATGATATTGTGTAAACGAAATAACAAATTTACAGTCTACTGCAATACGAATTTTTGTTTCTTCTGGCAGAAAAAAATCTATAAGAAAAAGATATTCGAGACCTTTTAAAGTGTATCTGATCAAAAATCGAATATAAAATTTGAACATGCTGTTGATTTAAAAAAATAAAATGGTTTAATTACTTTTTGTTTTGTAATAGTTGTGCTATTTCGTTCCATTTATTGTCCAAAACATATTTATTGTAGTGATTTGAGTCAAATTAGACCTAAACAAAAACTTCGATTATCAATGCTTTGACATCCACCATCGATGCGAAGTCCAGCCTTTTCGGAGCTCTAGTCGCTGCTCGATACCAAAGAATGATTTATAGTGCTGCATCACCATAAACAGCTCTATTGAAAATCATAGTTACAATATCGTCGCTCTGCTAGTATCGCTGCTCTAGTCGTATGTCGCAGCTCCAACCTAACACACCCTAAAGCATAACCACACTCTACAACCAGGTAGCAGATGTACTTGTACATCTCGAGGAAGGAGGATAAATTCTACGAAAATTTGAGAACTATTTTCCCTGGCGTACGTGGCGACACAGGCTCTCAGTTTCAAGTAACCAAATGAATTAATTTTTTTTTTCGGAAGAACAAGCAATAAATTGTTTCCAATTCGAATTATTCTAATACACAAAGTTAAGTATTCGTTTGAATGGACAAAATCGAATGATTATAAAAAAAAATGCCAATGTAAAATTTTGTGAGGACGTTAAAGATTATGAAATAGACTTATGGTTCGTATGTACTACTTGCAAGTTTGTCCCACCAAGCTTGTACTTACACATAAATCTTTCCATAATACTTAAAATGTGTCGCTCCCAGGGCTCGTAAATATCTTGCTTTAGAACTTACGAAAAAGAACTTTCATGAATATGGATCAGCTTATTCCGGAAGTTAAACGAGAGCAGCTAAGAATTAATTTCATTGTTCTAGCAATTGTTATGCACAGCTGAAAATTAATGTTTTCTTTTACTTGCTGACAATTTGTGTTAATAGTTGAAAATGTTTAAAACATTTGAACCAAAACTTTAATAAGTATGTTTGTTAGGCGATAACTAATTGCACGGCATTGGAGACCAAAACTACTTCTAACTTGATTTTGCGTGCTGAGGCTACTAATTTGCTTTCCTGGAATACATCTAGTATTATTAACATGAAAAATTTACGTCTGATACAATACAGACAAAAGAAGGTGATACCACAAATACCACACCACGTTTCTGGAAGACTTGTTACTTTCTTCAGGTGCAGAAAAAACGCAAGAACCTAGAGACCCAACTGCACGATTAAGTTGATTGAAAATTTTAGTACTTCGTCCTGAGATTTTCTTTAATGAACGGGGGGATGAAATTAAAAATCCAAAGAATGATGCGGTAGGGTATTTGAACCTCAAACCTTGCTTTGTAGTAGTCTTGCAATTAATACATACTGCTACTTACACAAAAACAATAACGTCGTAACTAAATATTTAGCCTGAGTATTATTAAAGCAGTGTTACAGAAATAAAAACGTGCAAATAATGAACTTAAATTGAAGTTAGTAAACATTTTCTGGCTGTTATAATACTGTATGTCTCACATAGAAGTCTAGTTTACTGTGTTATCGATTTGGTTGTATTCATCAGTTTGCAGTTATAACTAAAGTTGGCACATTTATTTTTCTACTTATGAAGAAACTGTACCAGCTTCGATAACTACAGCGTTCATGCATGAAACATTTTTTCATAAGAAAACTCAGCTTTTTTTTATTAGTAACGCGTGCGGCCTAGAGAAAAATATATTTATAACGTAATCAAATAATCTAAACATAGAAATAGTCAAGTATATAAACAAAATCGATATAAGATGGAGATTAATTTTTTGTTGTTTTAAATATCGTAAATTACTCACCAGAAAGTAGTAAACAATTAGACCGCACGGATTTCTCTTTTATTTTACCTTAAACGTTTGTAATAGTTGCTATGTCCTGAGAATATTGTTACTCCTTTTTTTTATTAGCATCTCTTTGGAATTGTGAAATTTTTCAATCGGAACTGGCATCATATTCTATGTTAAAATCTGTATAGGCCTACTTTATAGAAACAATAGAAATCTGAAATAACTTAATCGGAGTGGTTCAAACTCCACGGCTTTGGGAACGGAAAAAGTTTAAATAATTGTGGGAGTTTTCCGGGAACGAATTAAGTTCCACAAAAAATTGCATTTGTTTTGAAGCTTAAACAGTAATTGAGGAAACTGTGTTTGAATACGTGACTTTGTAGTTTCCAAAGAAGGGTTTTCGATTCAAAATAAGTTGCGCCACGGTCTCTGTTTTCAGGCAGTAATTGGAAAGCTGTAATGAATGAAAGACGTAGGCGGTTTCACTTTCGCAGGGCCAGTTTCCGAGGCCATTAAGTCCGTTCAATGGGCTGCTAACGAACAAGCACAGTGCAAGGTGATTTTGAATCAACGACAGAATTCATCTGATTGACGAAACAGAGACTATGATTTTCGTGGTTAATACGGGCATTTATTTTCGAGTGATTTTGTAGGTAGATGAAGTTATGCAGCTACTTTTCCTTTAGCCGCAATAAGTCAACTTGACTCCTAACTGAGCATCACAGATAAAGCATCAGCTACTTCTTTTCTATTAGCTGGTGCACCATAGCTCATTCTTTAAGTAGCACTTATAATAAAATATACGAACTAACATAGTCGATAATGTGCCAAGATTCTAAATTATAAAAAAGGTTGGAGTGAATTAAAATATATTAAGACGCCACTGGTAGGTCAAAAAGTTTGTAGTTACACATGATAAAGTATTCGTAGAGAATCCAAGACAGGTTCTTATGATACTGTCCCAATATGATTCTAATTATATTCAGTTTACAAATAGAAATTTAATTAATTTGATCATTTAGACGTAAATGTGTTTTCTTTCTTCGTGATATTTGTTGTTAAACAATGAATAATCGTAAATATCCGTATATCCAAATTAAAAAACAATTCCATATATGTTACACAGTTGATTATAGTGAACATTAACTGATGGCTACAGAATATTCGACTAAAATATTGTGAAAGATTAATCAATAAATTTTTGTGGAGACTGTAAAGAAGGGTTGATTGACTTTAATAATATTTCTGAATATTGTGGTTCTTTATACAGAACAGCTCGATTTTATAATTAGCTTTTCCAAAACCTATATATTTACCAAAAGAATTATTGAATAAGTGTCGATTATAGCCCACAGATACACGTATAATTGACAATAAATTATGCTATGTAAATTTCCGAATGTTAAAAATATCACTGTATTGCTCAAGTAAATCAGGAATCTAGATTGCTTCTAACGGAAAATAATATTCTTCTTAATTGCCTGTATTTGTGTATGTATGTGTGTTTGTGTGTATCTTCCTCATACAAAACTGCATCCGTGGAGCAAATTTCTTGCACGTGTCCCTTGCGACCAGGAAACAAACTCTGTGGGGGTGAGACACGTCTACCACCCCCAGGAACAGGGATGGACGGGGGATGAAATTTTCAAACATTCTGAAACAGCCGATATTTATGTCGAATAAATACTTTTCTGGGTCAAAGAGATCGATAGTATTTTTACCAATGTTGTTCGGGATCATTCTTTATCCTATTAGGGTACGGAGACTCTTTCTTACTCTCTGAACGTAAAGGAATACATTTTGTCTTTCTTAAATGAGTATTTTTGATTCTATTAGCAAACAGGGAGTGTTTTTAACTCTCTTTAGTAACGGAAACAAATTTAGATTTTTTTATATTCTCTTAATGTATAGCAAATAATTTTGATTCTTTTAAGGTACTGGGACTGTTTTGTACTCCCAATGATACCGAGAGTATTTTTTACATTGTTAGATCACCGGGGGTATAATTAACTCTATGAAGGTAGTGCGTGCATTTTTGACTGTATTAGGGAACCGAGTATATTTATTAAGCGTACTTTTGATAATGTTTGATATTGGAGGGATTTATGCTTCTCTAAATGCATAAATGGGTTCTGATTACATTAGCATTCTCTATGCATTGGTTCACTAATAGATTAATGTGGAATTAAATACGTTTACGGGCTTAGATAAATAAATACCCGGGCAACGCCAGCACCCGCCTAGTAATATAATAAAACACTTGTCGGTAGACGTGTAGTCAATGATAAAACAAACAGATTATATTCTTTATCTTATTTATTTGTTTGAAAATTAAACTGTACTTAATTTATTACATTTTCTAAAAATATTTTCACTACTTAAGTGCTTGGTTATGTTAATTAACATTTTTTTATCGTAGTATAAACGAATACGTTCCGAAAGGAAAAAAATACGCATAATAAGTAGGGTTACTCGTTCTAAATACTTGAAGAAAGACTTCGTCCAAATAGATAATTAATGTGAATGTCAGTCTCTTTGTTTGCTCTGAAGTTGGATGTGTGTGTAGAACACGTTCTAGGATGGAGGCTTTCTTCTGCTTGCCTTTCTCTTTCTCCGCTCCCAATCCAGATGCTGCAATCCGATGCGGACCCTGACCTCTTCAATTTTCCGCTTCTATTCTTCCCCACTTCTCCACAAGCTTCCGTCATCGTTTCTCTCAGATTTTTCTTATCCTCTTGCAAAGACCTTTTTATTGACTTTGGTGAACTATTTTACAGGTCACATTACACCTCTAAAAGTTAAAACTCAGCTGAATGTTTGCTACTAATGTTTTAAATGTAAAAGCGAATAGTTTAATCTGTTGTTTGTATATTTTACGTACATTTGATATTAAATATATTAGTTTATCATACGCGACTAACTAATTTTATTACATATGTGTATGAAGTATAGTTGATAATGAAGGACGGCTTTGTAAATACATGAATTATTTAACATCTATAATTATTTGAGATTATTTTATTGGAGAACAGTCCCAAGAGATATATAGGAAATAAAAGTACGAATTTCATCATGATATGGACGTGGCAAATAATCGATCCCAACTCAAATTTGGTTTCAGTACTAAACCTTATGGACGGCTAGATTTTACTTTCTAAATATATACGTTACATTAATTTTAACAGGTACATAACTTATCAATATCTAACTTACAACCTTTCATATAATTATTTCTCTTACATACACACACACAATCTTTAGACTGATTTAAATTCCTTGGGTATTTAAGAATAGTTAATGAAAATTAAAAAATGTTCAATGAATCAAAATTAAAAAATTTAACTTTACTGAAATTATCAAGTTGAAGCAAAATCTTTCTTTTAACTGAAAGAAAACTTTAATTAATGGTTGAAACCAACATTTAATACATTTTCTAATATTAAACAAAATTAACTGTAATTTAATATCTAAATTTTCTAATAACAAACTTCACAAATAAAAAAATGAAATTCAATTAAGTTAATAAATAATGTATGTTCACAACTAATAATAACGAAGTAGAGTTGCCAATTTAACAGACAGTTGACAATTAACACAACGTTTTCTCCACCTATTTCAAGTGCAGCAAAATGACGATACTGAGTAATATTAACCTAAGTTCCCAAGTTCCCAAGTTTCCAAACCAACCAAAGACAACAGAAAGACTTCATTAACTGAGCAAAAGATCATACGTTTTACTAAGATTTTCAGTAACACACTGGACGTTAATATAATTGTTATTATTAGTTCTAATATTGATCATTTTAGGAATCATTCTGGAAAAATAGTTTCAGGGATCCTGACATCTGTCCAGTTGAAGTTACGATTTGTTAAATAAATATGTTTAGAAATAACCGGTGGGTAATTTATAATTCACTCTGTGTTCCTTTATCCTCGTCTTTAAAGCCTTTTTAGTTTGACGAATATACACAGGACTGTAATTCTTGTATTCAATTTTCTTACGAATGAACTCCTAGATTCACATCTATATTTTGGTTTGAGAAAGCCGTTTTTTCAGGAAGTAATTATTTGTGTATATTTTTTTCTAGAAATTTTGAAAAAAAAATGGAAGTAGGATTATCTGTCTGTAGTTTAATGTGTCGGTAGGAGAAATCAGGAAATATACTGGTAGGAAGACTTGCATCAAATATGTTTTGAAAAGATTACGTCGGCGTCGGCATAGTGCTAGAAACTTTCTCTGAGTTATTGTTTGAAAATTGATCACACATGAGCAAGCTATGAAATAAGTTAACATTCACCGTCTCTGATGGAGAAAATTTTACCATAGAGAAGAAGCGTTATTTATTTGACATTATTGAATATAGAGATATATTTTAATTACATCCCATGTCGCTCTTATATTAATATCAAGAAACATAGTCATATACAGACAAAATATGTGATAATATAAATACCACACAACGTTTCTGGGATCCTTGTTCCTTTCTTCAGGTGCTAAGAAGAGCCTAGAGAAACACAGCTGCACCTGTAATGGGACTTGAGTTTGTGATAGAAATTCCTACATTAATATAACATTTTATTACTGCACTGCATTCGGAAATATGTTCACGTCTGTTTATGTTATATATGTTTATATGTTTGGCAGTGTTCATAATTTTCAACAAACGTGTTCTTAATAAAAAGACAAGATCCCTGTCCTAATTCTTTATTATACATCTATTAAAATCTGAATCCCCGCGGCAGTCCAGGTTTACTATACACAGTATCTTTGTCACTTGGAAAGGTCCACCGTTGTGTTGTTTTTTAGTCTTAAACTGTCTGTTAAATAGGCCATATAATTTATTTTATGAGAAGCTCCATACCGTATATCGTACATACGTCAGTAATATCACTTAATTTTTATTTAAATTCTTGATTGTTGCCTCACTTTAGAGGTTTCCTGAGAAAGTTCTCTCAGAACATAAAATCTATTCGAGATTTCAACGAGGAATTTTGAAACGGACCGAAGCATCTGTTTTACTATTTTCTCGAGGTTATGCCATTTATCAAATTTCACACTGTTTCTAAGCTTTTAACCTTGATTTGTTTCTCGTCTGTAGTTGGAAGGTCTACCGCTTGCAGAGTCATATTACGGAAACAGTAAGATCAGACATCAAGATCAGAAAATCAAAACTCTACGAACTCCCGGAAACAGCATCGACCTCTAGAGCTGATACACATCTGTTATAGTCTATTAAAATACTTAGTTATGGAGAAATTAAAATGCGCACATTTCCGATTAAACAGTAGGGAGAAATATGTCTATTATTAAATTTTAATTTCAAGAAACATGTAGATATTTATGGTTTCTGTATTGGATATTACGTGATTTACACACGCGACCATTTTCAACAAATGTAACAAGTCCAAGTATAGCATAACTGGCCGTTACTTAGTCTGTATCGAGGTCCATTGTCGAATTTAAATTATGTAAACCGTATTTGACTAAAAGACGCACAACCATGAACTTAGTTATCAATTGACAGTTTTGTTCTCAGAAAGACAGGATAGTATTAGTTCGGATTTCGTTTTTAAATTTTTAACTCTGCTATATTCCGTTGTTTTAGGGACGTGGATGTAATTTTAATTTTACTTTTATCTTTCGTTTGAGTCAGAACGTGATTAATTTTATTCAGGCGGTTATACGCAATCGATACCACGTGATTGATTTTGATTTCTGTTGGGTATTAATATAATTGCGTGCAGATTTGACATTTTTAGTTCTTTCAATATATATATATATATATATATATATATATATATATATATATATATATATATATATGAATACTAATGGAAGAAAGTTATATAAAACGTTAATGCGTCAATTTAAATAATTTAAATTTTAAAATTAAAAGATGCTTTAATAATAATTAAGATTTTTAAATAAACCAACAAATTTATTTTATTTATGCACAAATAGTTAAATTTACAATTGTTATCCAATGATTTTTACAACAGTTATCACGTAATTAAATTTCAATTTATATTATTTATTAGTGTTTTACAATCAAAATTTTCTCTCTCTTAGGGTCTTTACTCTTAGGGCCTGTAAATAAAGAAAATATTTGTTAACAATCAAATTTTCTATGAAGCTATTATCGACTTCAATGTATTATTTACAATGCAAACATAAAATGTTAACTTTAAATTATAAACGATATTCGAAAACCGAATATGAATTTAGTGAGATTGTAACTTACAGTTTATGGATATCAGGGCCATTTGGCTCGTTCATTCACTTACACACACATTAAACTTTATAACAGACCATTTTTTAACACTGACTCTAATTATCACTGTTGGTTTGACAAAAGTTGATTCTCCGTTCGTTAAGGAAATGAGGTTCGATCGTTCTGAAGACTATTAAACGTCGGATGCAATTATTTGGTCTCCCAATAATGAAACAATGGTCTAATCTGAGAATAGTATAGATTAGACTTCAGCATACAAAATGTTTATCGCTGAATATTTGGCTATTTCTCTCGCAGACTGCAACTTATAACAAAACTGTTCTACTACCGGTATCTGGACTCTTTCTGAAAAGGTTACTTTTTCTCCGTCCACAGCAATCTTTCTATAACAACTGCTTTCTGCTATATTTCTACGAAGACTGCCTGCACCTTGCGTCCAGCGAACCAACAGCCTACAATACCTTAAACCTGTGCAATTGTTGTTCATTCTTGTGTGCAAGTTGTGTGTTTTCTGCCGCTAACAATTCGAGTCCAAGTTTTTTTAAATATTAATTAATAATTGCTTTTTAATTACCACAATATATATATATATATTTAAAAATTTTATAAGTTTTTTTTTTCATTTTTGTGTTTTTCTCATAATCTGTTGTCGTGGTTGTGATTGATGTTGTTTCCTTATTTTTTGTAATACTGTAATAATGATCCCTGCAATGTAGACAGACGTATACCCATACCCAAACTATTTATTTTGTTTACCTATATTTCATTTACATTTTTGAAATACTCGTTTTCCACGCATATAATTTAATCCGGTGAGTTTATATGCATTTACTCTTAATTGTTGTGTACATTTTCACTGTTTCTTTGTATTTATATTCTATCTATAATGATAAATTGATAGGGACGTTTCTAATTAATGCTATTAAGTTCAGAGTGGTCATTATATACCGACGATTTTTTAAATGAGTAACTATTTTATGAGTTATTCTTATTAATATAATTTTTAATGTCATATGAATAATGAGATTTAATTGAATATTTTTAAGTTATTTAAATTTATGATTATCTAACTCTGAGTTAATTAATCATATGGCAAGTTGAAGTTATTTACAACAATAATTATTTATTTGTATTTTATTAACACTCAAAAAATACATTAACTTTCTGCTCTTATTATAATCTTGAAATAGCCACGGTTAATTTACAACCATAAACAAAACAAAAACAGAGACAATTTCTGACAGGGGTTGGTTGGCCAAAATACGGAGATCATATGGCTTTAATGAACCGATTTTGATGGGATTATCTTCGGATACATTGCCACTTCCAGATCTGGTAGATCAGTAGATTTCTCAGGTGGCTCAGGCGGCAATCCCACATATTTCCTGTTCACCCATCCTGCCTACAGTTCTCGTCAGCAGGACAGTGCAAATGTACTCCACTCCAAAACTCTCTGCAAACTCCCTTCACACTTTGGTTTTGCGAAATTTTCCATTCAGGATTTTGGATGATTATTCAATAGGAATTGGATTTGTGCCCCCACAAATCTCAAGATTTTAATTATCACACCCTCTCAGGGGTCCACATGGCCGAATTCAGGGGCGTGAGAAGACACGGTCGCCAAAGTGCACATCTGGAGGAGCGGCTAACCCGAACATGCAAAAATCTTATGACCAAATATTTGCCCAGGCCAAACACTCACAATATTTTAATCCGCACTAAGGGTTTCCACGTTTGTTTTCGTTTCTGTGAGTCCTGGGAAGCGAGCATTGACCCACGCCAGCTGAGGACGGGAACACTAAAATCTCTTATAACATTAAAATTAATTTTAAAAATATATGTCCTTCCAAATTAAAGCATAAATATATTATTGGTTTAGCACTTCGTGATGATTGTTTTTTCACTGTTTATTCTGAAGAAGTCAAAGCGATGGAAGCTTGTTATTTTTAGAACTGTACCGCACCGGTGAACCCGATTTTATACTAATGAAGTGCTTTTGTAGGGGTGAGTGAAATGTCCTTCAACTTTTTGTCAACCTCACGTTCACGTGTTTCTCGCAACGGTCTCTCAAAAGGATGGATGATAGGATAGAATTAAACGCATCATTTTGACCTACCGGGGAGGGGGGGGGGGATATCTCTAAAGGTAGATTAATGTGAAGGGAACAACGGCATTATAATGCGGGAAAACAGAAAAGACCCGTATTAAAGGCGTATATGTGGTTCTCTGTTCCATATTATAGTTTCTTCCTGGAAAAATTATTCTGGAGATAAAAAGTCTCAAGTTGTAAGTCCCAAAAATCTAAATCGGAGAGTAAAGTTACCAATCTTGACTATAGCGGGATAAGAGATGTAAATGGAAGGAAAGAAAAGATTTTGGGTCCGGCCATTAGATTAAGAATTTGACTTGTAAATGGTTGGAAAGTGGTTTACGATGGCTGATATTTTAATCGTTTCCATTTACGAATGTTGGATATTAGCCCAAAAATATTATAAAAACCAAAATGTAATTGTGTTTAAAATACGTGCTATCCGAATATATGATTTCTTCGTAAGTATATGTTTTCGCAAAAAAATACGTTATTTAGGAATTCGACTTGTAAATGGTTGGAAAGTGATTTACGATGACTGATATTTTAATCGTTTCCATTTACTGATGTTCGATATTTGCCGAAGCACATTATAAAAACCAAATAAAAATAATAAATTTTTCAACAAAAAAAACAGTGTTTTCTCATACGAGAAATTTAATAAAACATACAAGACTATCACCTTATGCTTTTTTAAATAAGACACATTAATTACATAAATATTTACCACAGAAAATGAAGACGTCCTCCATAGAAGTAATTACAGATGCATGTTTTTCGAACGGAGAGCGAGGTACTACGAGAAACAGAGATAGGGCAATTCTTGCCAGAATAAAGATGGCCACCGTCCTACTTCTCTGCCAAAGAATAATATGTAGAGAAAAAATAGGTAATAATAGAAAATCTATTGGAGCAATGATATCCCAAGTCAACTATAATAGGAAAAATGTTTTCAATATATCAGTTAATAAAAATCAGCAAATTCACTTAAAAAGTTAGCATGACGAAATTCCTCGTATTAGTCTATTGTTGGCTGATGGTGGAATTCTGAATTCTGCAATATTCTTCTGATGTAGGTTGGTGAAACCGAATCACGTTGGTGAATCCGGTAGTACATGTTGTTTACCACGAGTGCTAGTTCTGCAGATCATCTTACAAGGAAGTGTACGTTTCATCTGTTATAACAACACTTCGTAAACACGTCTCTTCAGCGTGGGGCACAAATATATATAGATGATATTTGCATCAGAGAACCTTCTCACCACTTTTTTGAAAGCGATCGGAATCTCTGTCCAAGCAAGGATGGGAGATTCTGCTAAAAGTGTTCTTACGCTTCCAAAAAAGAACAGGAAATATGTGATGGTGATCGGTCCGTCTGCATTCTTGTGAAAAAATGATATAATTAGACAATTAAAAAGATTAGCTAAAAATAAACTTTGATTATAAACTACCTACTGACTAACCTCTTGTTTTATTTATACACAATATCTTATATTTGAGATAATATTATCAGGAAGGGTCGTCGTGAATTTAATAATTCTAATTTGGTGTCTCGGTCAACTTTTGAAATTCCGAGAGCATCGTGTAAAGCGTTTTATTAATTACTAGCTGGGTGCCCGGCGTTGCTCGTGTACTTATTTATATAAACTCGAAAAAGTATTTAATTGAATACTTAAATATATTCCTTGAGTATTTCAGGATATAATTGTCAATTGTCACTCAGTCTTCATACATTACGAAATATTACATTGATGAAATTGTTAGCTAGACTCACAACTAATATAGCGCGAAAATTAACTTACATTTTCCGCAAGGATGGTAAAGTAGTTCGTATTCTTCTTTATTACATACATACATACAAATATACATCCTTTTTTATTATATAGATTAGGGTGTTCCCTTCTCTTTTTGTTACGTCTAGAAGGGGACAGAAGACACAAGACAAGGACGAGAGGAGAAAAAAAGGTGTGGCTAGTGAAAGCGCTGACAGAGGACATTTTAAGAAACAATAAAGCTGACTCGGCAGCCGAATTAATGCTTCCACATGAATCACTGAGTGAGATAATGAGATTCTTTCGATTTCAGAGAAAAGTATAATTACGAAAGGTGATGGAAATGGGAGACAGTGAGAGTGAAGATTTAGTGTTGGGCGCTAGCACCCCAGAAGTTAACATTATTATGAAGTGTGTGGACGTGGTCTGGATGGATTGTGATTACTGCTGAGTTACCTCAGTGAGGCTCAAACATAATAATCTAATTATTTTAAGAATTGAGTATCCTCTTCCCTAATTAATTTAGTTTGACATACTTTTATTTGCAACAATTATTGATATGGGCGCAATCGTTTGTATACTTATGCGACAAAGTTTTAGAGTGATTTGATTACAGTAGCAATTGAAACAACATTACATCTGAACAGAAATACTCAAATTACCAAGAAATGAACGGATTCATAGAACCTGAAATTTTTTGCAATGCTCATTTAATCTTTATTTTCTATTATAGAACTTTGTTTACTTTTTCCCTCTTCAAGCCGACAGTTACTCCTTTATTTTTATTCGTATGTTTTAAGATCAATATGTTTTTCGCCTGGCATAAATCGGAGAAAGCCGTCACATTACACGAGTCATACATGCTGTTGACACTACGTCTGTGGACGAGCACGTCGGAAAGGACGCGAAATAAGGTTAAGAAACAAAAACATATTCAGTATTGGATCTAAATGGAGGAAATCAGTACGATTCCCTTTAATTTGGCAAGTTTAATGCTCTAATGGTGTTGAATAACATGGTTCAAACTGTAAGTTTCTGCTGCATTACATTTGAAATATTATTTATAAACATATACAATTAATCTATTCCATCAAAAAAAATATTTCAGTATTAATCTATATTATATAACGTGATTTGAATATTTTTATAACGACTGTGGTAAAGACTTGTAGAAGATTAGCGTAACATAAGTTTTTTTTAGGTTTTTTTTTGACATTAGTTGCCTTATATGAGAAATAAATTGTCATCCGTTTATAAAATGTCTAAAATATAAAAAACCTTGAGGATTTTATAGCGCTAGAGTGAAGTCACTCTTGATCCTTGCGAACCTTGCCATTCACAGTTCCACCTTTTAAATATTACATTTATAATACAATTGATACATATAAGAGAATACATGAAACTTATAGCGGGCGATTTAAATTACACATGACTGTTCCACAAAGCGTCGATCATGTCGGCGATAATTGTGAATGTAACGAAATTTTGATACAAATACTCATTTCCTTTCTGCAATGAAAGTCAACTGTTTCAATTGTTACACGATATGCAATCAGCACTTATGTTACAACGATTAATGAACCACAGTCTAACGATGAAATAACTCATCTGATTTCCGAATTCGTTCGTAAAATTGACTTTGCTGAATTATATCACGAGATTAAACACGCTGAGGTAAGGTAAAAGTCAATATCTGTTTGATTAATTTACGCTATGGATATCGAGTTCCTTTGCCATCTCTAATTACTCCTACAGGTGTCGCGACCGAAGATTGATTAAACTGTTCTGAGAGATGCGGCGTCTTGGAAGTTAATATTCTCAGGGCTGTAATTGGAATCACCGCAGTAAATTTCCTTGGTGCTGCCTCTGGTGAGAGTCACACGAAAATATAAACAACTGTTAGAATCATACAACATACATACAAGTACCTTAAAATTTAAACTTTAAGTTACTCTATATGTTGATATGTACTAAAATGTAAATTAATTAACTAAATTAATTGATCCGTCAGACATCTCTTTCCAATCAATGGATCAACACCGAAGGGTTGGATTTGAGAGCCGTACTTCGCTGTTTCAGCCTATAAGTTTAGTGTTTTGTAGTGTGGTTATCATGTAGCCCATATTTAAAACTTGGTCCTTCCAACAAAGCCAAATATCTTACGTCTGTAAATTGGCAAGTTTCATTTTGTCAGCTAATACATATGCGTGAGTAAGTGATAATTGCCGTTTTATTTTAAAGTACAGTGTAACTTTGAAAAAATCTTTAAACAAAGAATTACAAGAAATGCAATCTTCAAGTTCTAAATTTGCTTATTCTTAAATAAATGAAAAATTTAATATCGTTCATTAACCAGAAGTATTGCATTTACAGTGAAGTTTTTTTGCGTTTAAAGGGGAGGAAATAAAATCCTCGTGTTTTATGTATATAATTTTCCTAGTAAATTCTGCTAAACGTTCTACATTAATTTAAAGTCAAACACCAATTATACATTTGAGAGGTTTTCACTTCAGACAATCGTAAATATCTGAACATATTTATTTTATAAATATTACTGTCTAATATATTAAGGTTTGTGGTACCTCAGCCTGGTCTGAGAGGTGTATGTTCCGGGGTCGCAAACCTTTTGCATAAGGTAAGAATTAAGAATTGTTCGCATTGATATAGTCGGCCAGCTGCCTCCTAAACTGGTCGAGGCACGGAGAAAGGAATGCTGCGCCCCCACAGAAAACCTCTCTCCCGCCATCGGAAGGGCGTGGGACAAGTCCAAGTGCCCGACCTACCTGTTGCAGGTTTTCTAGGGTTTGTCCTTGACCACTTTTAGGCAAATTCCGGGTAGGAACCTTAAACAATAGCCGGGTGGCCCTAGTTAACTCTTGGCTACATTCCTCTAGACTTCCGCATCCCCCATTTCAAATCCCTTTCTATGCTATTAAAGGGGAGTTGCCACAATGTAGATTACCCTAATGTAGCCTGTTACTCTAAAAAAATATATATCTATTTCAACGTCTGTGTAAATTAATTTTATGATAAAACATCCAATAAGATACATTTAAAAAATATTTTATTTAATTAAAATACATGTTTTTGGTCCTCATGTGGACCCTCTTCAGGCAAAGATAACATTCAAAGTCCAAAATCACCAAGCAATCAAAGGTCCATAGCATTATATCTTAAATCTATTTACCATTCTTGGAAAAAAATTATTTGGAAGTTACAAAATCAGTTTAATCGCTAAGGCCATGTATAATCGATCCACCATAGTTGTTCATAACATAAAGGACACAGTCAATAAAAAGAAATTAAACAGTGTGGTTTATAAATTATATTGTAAAAATTGTCAGCCCACATATGTAGGACAAAAAAAATAACGATGGAAACCGGATTTAAATAACATAAATACAATGAAAAATTAACGCAAGAAAAACTTTCGGTTTTATCAAAACATATTTTAGACAATAACCACACGATAGATTGGGTCAATTTTCGTATTTTGGATACAGAAAATAATTATCAATCAAGACTAATTTCCGAAATATTACACATTAAAAATTATCCTGACACCATTAATGTTAAAACATATACTGATTCATTAAGTGCTAGTTTCAAGTCCATATTTTATGGAGCGTAAGTTTTTAATTTTGCATTATGATTGTGTAATATAAATTTAATCTGTATCATTCATCTATGATTATAAATTTTCTTTTTCCTACAATAATATCTGTATAATGTACATATCTATGTATTTACTGTTATTCTTAACTTTACCTGAAAGGGGTTCACATGAAGACCGAAACATATCGAACTTTCTTTAAATATTAAAATAAAATATTTTCTATATGTCTGATATTGGCTGATTTATCAACAAATTACTGTCACATGTGTTCAGTCTTTCATTAGAAATATATTTTTCAATCTGTGAAAGATTAAGGTGAAAATCACTTCCATGTTAATTCATATATGTATGTTCTGAATACAATTTTAAATGCATGGAACTATTTCAACAAACTTACTATACCCACAACAACTCTATGACACCTAGTGGAGATGCATCCATTGTTGTGGTTGAATACTATCATTCACAATTCCGGTGAAGTTGACCATTAGCCCATGTTGGCGTAGCTGCCGGGGGGGGGGGAGTCTGAAATAGGATATTAAAATGTTCAAAATAACCCGAAATAATGTCCATCGTTTCCTGAGTACCTAAGATGACCAGTAACATGTGTTCAACCCCCGTCGGTAAGCGGAGGGATGAGACAGGGTTAATTATAAAATACTAGCTGGATGTCCGGCGTTTCTCGGGTTGTCATAATTGATCTAACCGACATTCATAACCCCGGATTTTACTCAATTCTCGGCTGTTTTGGGTTATTTTTATGTAACGCCCCTCCACCCCCATCCGTAAAGGAGCTCCCCTCCCATGCCGAAAGGGGTTGAAATTATACACAACAATGAACGCTATCTCATTGACATAAAAAAAATTGTTTCGGATAAAATATCGGCCGTTTTAACATGTTTGAAAATTTCTTCCATCCTCCACCCCCACCCGTTCGTAGTGCGATTTGTGTCTTATCACACAGTGTTTGTTTCCGGTTCTAAAGGAACGCGTGTACAAAATTTGGTCTCATTTGTTCAACGGGTGAGTATTTGTTTGCGGAACATGCACACACAGTTTTTCCCACTCATAGGAGTAGAAAAAAAACTTAAGCTCAGCGGCATCCATAAAGCAAGATTTTACTCCAATCTCGATTGTATTTGCATTATTTCTAAGTATCGCGCATCAACCCCGTAATGGTGCTTCCCTCGTATGTCGGAAGGGGTTGATATTATACACAATCAATATTGTCTGTTTGTGTGTATGTATGTTCCGCCTACAAATGTACATCCGTGGAGATAAATTTCACTAAATTTCATAAACGTATTGGTTTCAAACTGGAAATAACTCCCTATGGAGCTGAGACACGACTACCACCCTCAGGGGCGGGGGTTGAGGGGAGTGTAAATTTTTAAACATTCTAAAAGTTTAGAGAACGACGGTGCTAATACTTAATTTTTTAATCTGTTTTTCCTATGAGTGGGGTACTGAGAAAATTTTTTTCACTTTTGAGTTACATGAAGAAAATTTGACTCGCTTATGTTACAGTGAGTATAATTAACTCTCTTACGGTAGTGCGATAATTTTTGACTGTATTAGGATACAGAGTATATTTATTCATGAGTATGATGATATTTGAATCAGGAGTGTTTATCTTCTCTTGAAGCACTGATGGGTTATGATAAAATTACCATTCCCCCTGCATAGAATATAATAGGTGTAGGATTAAATACTTTTCTGGCTTATGTGAATAAATACCCTGGCAACGCCGGACACCCATCTAGTACATAATAAAGATTAATTTATACCATGACAGTTCTTATCTTCGGGGAACCTAATATTTCTAATGTCCCCGGTACAACGCCGCGTTATTAACAATGCAAATATTTATTCTCACATGTACAGCTTTTACTAACTAAAATCAGATCAGTTTGAACAGTGAAAAAAACGGATGGCCGAACGAAGTTTTTTCAGCACACATAACCCGACAACCGGTGTGCTAATATCGGTTTCCTGTAGCGAAGGTAAATCCATTGCAATTAGGGGATGATAATGTTGGTTCGCGTATACAAATATTTTGTAGCGTGGTATGGCCTTTGGCTCGCGTCAAACGTCAGCTCTTTCTCATTTCAAAGCACATGTGTTCTTTATCGTATAAATATTCTCCGAGGTTAAATCATAAACTTTCTATGTTTTCTTTAGGTCGTGGATTTCCGCTAACTTTTATGGAGTTCCAATGTTAATAGTGTAATTTATTTGGTTTCAGTCAAGATTATCTCATGCCTTAGTGTTTCGTAATTTATATCATATCTATTAAAAATAATTAAGACAAAATTTAGGTCTAATCATATGATAATATACAATTCATAAGTATTTCGTTAAAATATGAATGATGTATGTAACGAATATAACAACCAACTTTGCCTTGAAATTGAAATCTAAACCAGTCTGGTGTTAAACGTATTCTTAAATCAGGTCTGCTAGCAAATTGGAAACTATTACGACTGTTTATTTTATAATACCAAGTTTGAAGACGTTATCATGGGTTGTGAAGAAAATGGACATAAATCAACCGTAAACGGAAAAAATTGAACCTTAAGTTCTGATATTTCTGTATGATAACGTATTTTATTTTTCTTGTGAAGACAAATTATTCTCATTTGCGGATGTAACATTTACTGTGTGAAGCGCCGGTTCTTTAGTGTTATTTTTAAGAATATATTTTTCGTATTTTTTTCGTATTTTTAATACGCTACAGAACGGTTCCTAGACTCTCAAATATAGGATCAGCAGCTTGGAAAATATTTATGCTTCTGATTTCAGTATTTTATTATGAATTTAGAGGGGAAACAAAGAGACATCCGTAATGAAAGCATTAGAGTCTCCGTTCGGTGTCATCGTTATTGATTTTGGCTACAAGTGCTGCAATTGGAACTCATTAACTCGTAATGCCGTTTGTTTTCTTTCCAAATACACATTCGTTAGATTATATAGAGAACGTATCAGGACTGTTCAAATGCTGATCTTTTCGCAATGTTATTTGTATAAACATATTTATCATAGAAGGAGGATTAAGCTTGTAACAAATTTAAAGAATTTCCTTAAACGATTAGTCAGTGTGTTCCAGAATAAATTGTATAAATATTTTAAGGCTTCAGCGATTAAAATTCAATTCTCATTGATAGTTGTCATTCTCAATGTGTCGGTTATGATTATTTCATCTGATGTGGACAGCGGAAGCATTTCATTTCAGAAAATATCAACACGTTGGTTAGAAAATACGAACTTTTTTATTTCAGTTATTAATAACAAAATAAAAGAATAAATTAGTAAAGAAGACAAAAAAACATAGCATTAAATAGTAATTTAATTATCTCAGCTATATCGTTGGGTCCTAATGTGGACTCTCATATTTATTTAAAAGACTGTTTATATTTTATTTGTGCTTCATGATTTTCAAAAGTTCGTTCTATTTTTTACCTGAACCTCTGAAGAATCACCAAGTTTGCAGAACTGATATTACTTTTCTCACCTAACCTTGTCTACTTTTGACTCTATTATATATAAATGTTATTTTTATTGATATTACTAAAAGAGTGCCCCGATCGGACTCCAATCTCGGTTGTTTTTGCGTTATTTTAATGTAACGCCCCTTCGCCCTCCAATCCCTTAAGTAGCTGACCTCCCCTGGCGAATAGGGGTTGAAATTATATACAACAATATCTGGAGAAACGCTTTCTCTCTGATTGACCCCGAAAAGTTTCTTTCAACGAAAATATCGGCCATAATAACATGTTTGGAAATTTCTACCCCATCCAACCCCGCCCCTGGAGATCAAACGGCAAACTGAATGTCGTAATTAAACTCAGCAACATCCATAACCACAGATTTTACTTTGTTATTGGTTGTTATCGTGTTATTTTTATGTAACGCCCGTCCACACCCATCCCCACGAGTGCTTCCCTCCTATGCTTAAAGGGGTTGAAATTATACACAATAAATCTGAAGAAACACTATCCATATCAATCACCCCGAAAATTGGTGGTAAACGCGTTTTAACCCTACTGTGTTTTTTTTCCGGATCGAAAGTAACACCTGTACGAAATTTTGTCAAATTTTCTCCACGGGTGTAGATTTGTATGTGGAACTTTAACAAAAACATACACACTATTTTATTTTTTCGAAGAAGAAGAATATTAGATTATTAGTATGTATATGATAAGGAATATAAATGAGTCAACAGTTTAATAAACAATGTACGAACGATGTACAAAAGTTTAATTTAATGCTGTCGCTACTTGGTAATAGATTGGGGGCTGTACTGAAGCTGTCATAATGACACACAGGGGAAAGAAACAGCGATAACGATTGTATTTTTTCTAATCGTTAATTAATACTGTTATTATGCTCTATGTTCGCAGTCCATTAAGGATTCTTTATTGTCGAAGCGACCGCCAGTCTGTCTTCGTACAAGACATATTCTGCAATTCTGTATTGCAAGGACATGGTTTTCCTCAGCTTTATCCTCGTTTTTCCTTCGTCAACAAATAATACAAGCATCTTCAAATATTTAAAACAGAATTTGAAAATCAAATTCGGATTAATTTATAAATTTAGGTGTTCTTTCAATTTAAAGTGAACCGTTTGTCTTTACTCAGTACACATGCGCAGTTAAAAGCGTTTTCATTCCATGAAATGTTCCCTGTCCCTTTCCGGACGTAATACAAGCTAATTAATTCTAGATGCACTCTTCGTTTTTGCGCTTCACAGGTTTTCCCTGGAGTACTCCCCTGGCTTCTCGCGGAGTTCACTGACAGAAATGTTTTGGAGTAAAACAATTCTGCTCTCTCTCCATTGGAAAGGTTCTTTCAGAAACCCATAAATATATTAATTTCGTGCTTATTTAGTATTCCGACTACAATAATTGTAGATCACATGATTATTAAATTATAGTTATTTTAATAAAACAGCCAATGCGTGATTTTCAAGATACACAGATTGTTGATTTATATGAAAAATAAATCGTACCTTCTAGATCCTTCATTTGTAACTGCTCGTACTTTTCATATTCATGGGGTTAAATATCGGGAAACTGTTGGGAAATTCTCCAAGTAAATAAGAGGCCAGCCTGCTGTGATGTAGTGGTCAGCGCCAATGCCCTGCATCACAGGGGCTCTGAAGTGGTTCGAATCCCGGCATGGGCATGGACCCTTGTGCCCGTGCTGCTCATGAAAATCAGGGTTAAGACTGAAAGAGAATCGACACACTGACTACGTGTCGCTCCAAAATTCCGAACTTAAAATGTAGTACATGGGCCAAGAAGAAAGCTAGAATTTGTTTCGAACTACGTAAAGATCTAATTTAATTTTTTTCGCAGAAACTCTCATACGCTTGAAACCAATTTCCAGAAATAGTCATTTTCATTCTATAAATACATGTTGTGTAACAATGCAACTATTTTATTAACTATAATATATTGGACTGTATTACTATTTAAATTATAATACAAACAGCACGTATTCGATTAAGAATAATTAGATAAGGAAATAGGAAATTAACAGACATTATTATTTATTTTATCACATAATTGTGTCTCTTAATTTTCTACATAATTATCTAATAAAAATTTAAATTGCATAAAATTGCACTCAAAACTTATCCGTGCATACCTGTCAACGTTCACAGTGTCTTAGAAGCCAGCAGACATATGTTATAAAGCGCAATGGCAGCAGTGTATTGTTGATTGTGTAATTTATTAACCAATAGCTGAACGTCCGGTGTTGCAATTAAACTCCGCGACATTCATAACCCCGAATTCGACTCCAATCACGGTAATGTTTGCTTTATTTTTCTGTCACGTACATCCACTTCCACGCCTAAGGGTGCTCGCCTCGTATGCCGAAACGGGGTGTAATTATACGCAAACAACATCGGTAAAAACACTATCAATATCATTGATCCCCAAACATATTTATTCGACGCAAATATCGGCCGTTTTAGGATGTTTGAAAATTCCCACCCTCGTTCCGGGGAGTTATCTGGCAAGTTGAATGACATAATTAAACTCAGCAACATCCATAACCTCGTATTTGACCCCAATATCGGTTGTTATGGAGTTAATAGTATGTAGCGCTCTACACACCAAACCCTAAGGGTGCTTCCCTCCTATGTTGGAAGGGGTTGAAATTATAGACAATATTCATCGGGAGAAGCACTATCCATTTCAATCACCCCAAAAATTTATACAACTAAAATTTTGCCCTTTTAGGATGTTTGGAAAGTTTCACCCCTGAGTGTTACCGCCACAGTGTTTGTTTCCGGTTCGATTGGAAGACGTGTACGAAATTTGCTCAAATTTACTCCACGGGTGTAGATTTGTATGCGGAACATACACACATAAAAGCCCAGAAACATAGTCAATAGTCATAGTCAATTTTAGTTATTGGAAGACGATGCTAATAATAATTTCATACCATATTTTCAGCCGCTAAAAAAATTGTTTTTATTGGAAATAGCTATTCGTTTATGCCAACTAGTAGTTACTAGAATTTGCGATAATAAATACGTAAAGTTTCATTACGAGTTATTTTCGTCCCATTACACAGACTTAAAAACGGTCACTGAAAAATAATGTTACCTGATTAAGTGAACAGGTTCTATTCACTGTTTAAATTGTATTGCATTTTAGGTGTTACTAATGCACTCTGATAAATTGGCATTTAATCGTTGATCAAAGTCGTATAGTATTTTTAAGATATCAACAACTAGGAAATTACACGTTTTAGTATGTTAATTACAAGAACTAATTTTAGTAATCATTATCGCATTATTTACTAATCAGTATGTGCCTACTTTAAAAGTAATACCAATAATTATGTGGCTTTATTATTATTATTATTATAGAACAGTGTACAGTTCATACCACTGATCAAATCAAAAATATTTTTATTACCTAATTCGTATATAGCGTCATTTCAGCCGCTCTTTGCTGGTTTATATAATTAAAGCCAGATTCGGGGAAAGTAATGTTACAGTATTTTGTGAGATACAGGCAGCAGAAATGAAATCGCAATATTATATAACTTTCGCCAACAAACCGGTTTGTTCTCGGCCGAAACTAGTCCGCCTGGACAGTGGACAGTCTGGTCTCGAAGAAACATTACCACTGAATACTTTCATTCAAAGGGTCTTTAACACTGGATTTTGTTATTTCCTTTTAAAACAATTACTAATTATATTATTCTTTCATTGGGTTATTTACGAGAATTATAAAACGATATTTTATCTTGTAAGAAATATTTCATAAGAAATGAGTATTCCCCATTTTAAGAAGTACTTTGAAATTTTTACTATACAAGAAAATTAAAATTTAGCATTTATTTAATTTTACCTTCTCTGATATTATAGAAACTGATAATCTCACTGCAGTTCCGATTAGAGTCTCACATATATTTCGAATTTTTATCTTAAATATCAAATGTTTATTTTATTATTAATTATCATCATTTTCACTTTTGTAGCAAGTTCAAACTGTCACTACAGGACATTTTGCTCTGATTAATAGTAATAAATCAATTTTCTCTTGTTAAAAATTAGATAAAATTGCCAAATATAAACGAGAGATGTGATGACATAAATACCACACTGAGTTTCAACGTTTCAGGAAATCTTGTTCCTTTCTTCAGGTGTTAAGAAAACAAGAGTCAAGAGCGACACAATCGTTGAAAGGTTGTGAGGTATTTATATTATCATTTATTTTGTCAGTATTTGGCTATTTTATCTTATTATTAATTTTCAAAACAGGCGTATTATATTTTTATTTTCTCTAGATAGTTTAGTCTGGTGAATTTTTCACAGGGTTTCTATTACACGAGCATTTTTGTCCATGAGGTAATATATCTCAAAACACATTGGCAATGATACAGGATCCATTTAAATTTACACTCGAATTTCTCACATATACTACCAATTTATATGATTGATGAAGGATTATATTTAGGGATTCGAAGTATATTAATACATTTGATGGAAAAAAGTAATCCATGTTTCAACAGATTTTAATTTGCACCTCATAAGGGGATATATTCCCTATTTGAGCAGTTAAAGGTTCTGAGACTCCAACGGCAAGTTCAGCCGCATAATGCATAGTCGCTTGATGGAGTCGGTAATCCTATTATCGCCCGAAAACGAAATTTAAGTAATAAACTGGCATATCTTGGCTGCTGAGAGGTGGTTCAACGGTCCGGTTAATTTAATACTTGGTTTAATTATTAAATATAGTACTATATATAATCCACTCCACGACGCAGGTTAGCATGAAGGCATTGCCCGACGGTTAATATATTACACCTTACTGTAGTAATTTATTTAAATGCAGAAAATTTATTGCACTGAATACAAACTTTATTCGAAAAATATTAGTGACAATATTCACGTCTTTCCACGCATTTTTATTCGGTACTCATTTCCCCTTTAGTTGCGCCTCACCTTCAAATCAATCAACCTCAAAAAATTATTGTCCTGCTTTGCTCGTGCCATTGGAAATTGAGTCTCTTACCAGCACGTTCCAATAAGAAAAAATAAATTATTTCGCTCATATTCAGATGATTGAAGAGATAGGAATATCAAAATAATTTAGTCCATATATTCTGAATTAATGATGCGACTGTTAATCAGAGTAGGAAGCACGCAAAGAAGTTACCATCCTGTTATGCGTTAGTCATTTATGTTACTTTATTTTTACCATTCGTATTAGTTGTGTAATGTCGTGAATTGTTCAGAAATTATTGTAATAGTCTATAAATAAATTGTGTTCGTTTGTGGTTTGTTTGTTTGTATGTATTTTTTTCCGTACACGTATTTCTTTCGAACGGGAAAGTAACACTGTGAGCGTAAAACACATCTACCACCTCCAGGGGCGGGGGTGTAAATTATTAAACATGTTAAACGGCCGATATTTGCGTCGAAAAAATAAATTTCGGTGTCAACGATATATTGTGTGTGTATAATTTCAACCCCTTTCGGAATAGGAGTGAAACACCATGGAAGGGTATTACAAGAAAATAACGCAAAAACAACCAAATTTATTGTCAAATTCGGGGTTATTGATGTCACTGAGTTTAATTATGACATTCATCTTGCCGTTTAATCGCGAGGGACGGGGGTGGAAATTTTCAAACATGTTAAAACTGGCGATATATTCGTTGAAAGAAACTTTTTCGGGGTTACTGAGGTAGATAGCGTTTCTCCTGATATTTTTGTGTACAATTTCAACCAACCCCTTTCGAATGAAGTTGGAGGGTCGTTATATAAAAATAATGCAAAATCAACCGAGACTGGAGTAAAACCGCTGAGTTTAATTATGACAACCCGGGAAACGCCCAGCACCCAGCTAGTTAATAGAATATAAATGAAACAATTTATTAACAGCTACGATAACAAACATAAAATCAAAACGAAAAAAATTACGGTACGACTTATGTTGGAACCAAAGATAAAGAAAAAGACTCGCATCGCAGCGGTTCCGGGTTCGAATCACGGCAAGGATGTAGTGTGTGTGTGTGTGCGTTTCCATACCGATAAACTCCCAGAAATTAGATTCCCGAACAAGCGAAATACAACCGTGTAGAATGTAGCTAATGGCCTTAGCCGTTGATGCAACCATAAATAAAACATTTTAAAAATAATAATGATAATGTTTGCCAATCGACTAAATGTACATATTTTCTATTTAATCTCTATTTTTAACTCGTCTGTTAAAAGCTGTAAACACATTAATATTGGAATAAGAATTAGAAATATCAAGTAGACCAGCTCTAGACACGGAAACAGTTATAATGACTGATTCTATTGAGATGGTGCGCCACAATTTGATATAAAGTTAGAACTGTGTATTACTTGTCATGTTTTGACAAACTGAAATCGGCGTATGCTCACCCTTTGGCTCTGATAATTGTTTAAATTTTATTCAGTTTAATATGCTGTTAGTGTTTAAAATTATGATTGGGGCTGTCAGGTACCATAGGTAATATAATATAGGAGGCAGGTAGTTGCGGGGTCACGAATATGGTGTGATCAAAGTTTCCGGCCTAAGAGCACGTTCCAAGTTCAAAACTAAATAGAGGTTGGAGGGTTTCTGTCGCCCAGCAGAACGTGACTTTATGGGAAATAATAGGGCAGTAACCTTGTCTCAGAACCTTCAAAAAGGCAGATGAGATGGAGGTGCATTTGCTGGACGAAATGTGATTGTGAAAGAAAGGCGGTCGTGATCAACAGGGGGTAGAGGAAAGGATAAGAGTTGCTTATGAAATCGTTAAGGAGACAACAGTTGATCTGAGGGAATGAATGCAAATTGTCGAATTAGAGATAACAGTCGCCGAGTTACAGTCGGGTATTGAAGGAGATAATGGAACAGCTTAGGACTGATAAACGGTGGAGACAATTACTGCACGAGGGAGAACCCATCCTCACCTCTGCGAATTTAGTTCTGCCGATTCGGAGCAAGTGTGCTTTATCACGGTCACTGTAATTTTTGTAAAGATAAAGCCACCAAATATCTAAGAGCCGACTAGTAAAGAATTAGTCTCATGAATATGTTTTGAAGTCTAATTTTGGTAATTGTCTTATTGATTTGATTTGTATAATATATACTGCTTTAATATTTTTTGTTAAAAACAATTATTTGCAATTAAATATATTTAATCAGAAATGTATACCGTTGAAGTCCATATAAATATTTCACAGAAACGAAACATGCAAACTATACTTACTAAATTAGAAAATCCTTCAGAAGCTTACATTATCATCTGTAGTTTGATTCTGTGCCGTACTTTGAACCAGGAATGAACTAACGAAGAATTTCAATAATAAAATATTAGCACATTATCTTTTATCACTAAGCACAAAAATATTGTCTTCCCACTTATGTTGTTATAATACTAACTGTGTTCTCGAGTTGCCATAATTATACTCAGTGACATCCATAACCCAAGATTCGACACCAATCTCGGTTCTTTTTGCATTATTTTTAAGTACCGCCCCTCCACCACCACCGCCAAGGGATCTCCCTCCTACGCCGAAAAGGTTAAAATTACACACAATCAAGATCGGGAGAAATACCAGCGCCCATGCGCGTGTTAGACGTTTCTTACCCCATAGTGTTTGTTTCCGGTTCGAAAGAAACACGTGTACGAAATTGTCATTTTTTTCCACAGGTGTTGGTATGCGGAACATAAACACACGTACAGTCCATTTTATTTATTAGAAGATACAGGTGAAAGTCAGCATTATTTGTGAAATATAAACTTCATTAACATTATCTTGATTATTTCTGTTCCTGTATACAAATTCTTGCTCACTTTACGTCATTCAAACTTCATAGTGACTAATACTATTACTCAATGCACATGTGAAATAACAGTCGCCTTAATAAAATATATAGTTGTATTATAAAAATATTTAAGTATTAATCGTTCGTTTTTAGGTAATTTTATAATATTTTTGTCTACTTTCTATTTAATCTTAACGTTCATTTATAATTATAAATTCTTATTTTGCCTATAATAATCTATTTATAATGTACATATCTCTTTATTTACTGTTACTCTGTTATCTTAGCATAAATAGGGTCCACATAAGAACCAAAACATGTTTTGTATTTTAATTAATTAAAATATTTTTATTTGTCTCTTATTGGTTATTATTAATTAAAAATCTCGTGCTAACACTGTCTTAAAACAAAGGTAATGGGACTGTTATTTCATGTGTGCATAGTATTGTCACTGTGAAGTGACCGTAAGTGAAGTTTCTATTTCACAAATAATTCTGTGAAACTAACTTTTACCTGTATCTTCTAATAAATAAAATAGACTGTATGTGTGAGTGTTTGTTCCGTATACAAATCTACAACTGTGGAGAAAAATTGACCAAATTTCGTTCACACAATATTTTTGTCTGTTATTGACTGTTGTTTCATGAAATTTATTTACGTAGACGTTGTAAGCCTATCACTTAGGCACTAAACAACACGAGATTGTTGCTGCATTTTTGTCTACAAACATAATAGCTGACTCACTCTTCTCTTGTATTTAAATTGTGAACATTTTAGGAGAAATAATTAATACATTTGCGTGCATATGAGGTAAAAGTTAACATGATAGGGCCTGCAATGACGATGTTCGGGTGTGGCTTAGCCTGGCTCTGTGACGTCACAGCTGCAATCTGCGCGTGACATCCATACTACGCGTACTGTCACATTACGGTGTCCGGCTCTCGCTTGCATCAACACTAAGCGAAATATTACACGCAGTCTAGTTCCTTCATTCAACTGGCCATGTAACTGTGACTGCAAACAAAACGCTGTGTCTTTTGTTAAATAGAATTTCTCGCAATTACTAAATAATTATATATATAATATATATATATATATATATATATATATATTGTAGTGTTTATTATAAATAAACTATTTAATTAAAACAATGCCCCACGTTGAGTTTTTTTTTAGGGCAACAGGCTACATGAGGGTAATCCACGTTGCGCAACTCCCCTTTTTTAGCTTAGGAAGGGATTTGAAAGGGGGGATGCGGAAGGGTAGAGGAAGGTAGCCAAGGGTTAACTTGGGCCCCCGGGCTGTATTTCTGGATCCTACTCGGCATTCGCCTAAAGAAATGCAGGGAAAACCCTAGAAAAACCTGCATCAGGTAGGTCGGGCATTGGGTACTTGTCCCACGCCCTTCCGATAGCGGGAGAGGAGTTTGCTGTGGGGACGCAGCATTCCCTTCTCCGTGCCTCGACCAGTTTAGGAGGCAGCTGGCCGACTATTCCAATGGGAATAGAGAACAACTCTTACCGTATACCCAAGGTCTGTGACCCCGGAACATACACCTCTCAGAACAGGCCGAGGTGCCTCGGCTCGTGGGAACCTTAGTTCAAAAACTGAGAGGAAAAGGCATCCCCAAAGTTGTCTACTATTACAATGCAAAATCGGGCGTTCAAAAAAAATAATTATCAAAACAATTATTATTTTACTAAGAAAAACCATACGTTGACGACGCCAATTTTATAGTAAAACAATTAAAATAATCGGATGTTTTAATAAAAATCAAGATTTAAAATATACAAACAAATTAATTTATTAAAGCAAATTATTTTAATCACATTACATATTAATACTTTACAATAATACCACGGCAATTTCTTAGGGTCGATCACCGGGCCTTTAATAAAGAATAATTATTAAACAATCAAATTTACCAAGCTATGAAGGCATTAATTCAAACAATCAATGGAATATTACAATACAGAATATTAGATAAGAAATTTAAAATCTGAACTCGGAAATCGGAAATCGGAAATCGGAAATCTGACGATAATTTCATTTATTTGCGGTGTTACATATAGTAAATTGTGCAGTTTTACCTTAATGTTCTCTAGTACCAATGAAATTATCTCATTCACACACATACACACAATTATTAACACTTTATAGACAGGCCATTTATACACTGCTTTTAATACTCAACACTTTTTGCTTGCTAAAATGACTCACAATGGTTGCTTCGCTGTTCCTTCTAACAAAATCTTAATAACACACTCCAAAGTTTGTTATCTGCTGGATGCAATAACCGGGGGCTCCCAAAATTTAAGAAAAATGTCTAACTCATTAATGTAAGCTAGATTCCGAACTATAATAGTTGGCGTTGGATCGTCGTAATTATTTGTTCACCAACTGGAACCTGTAGGCCGTTTTTGAATATTTGAGCTGTTAAATTACATACAGCCAGACACTTTCTAAATTTCTGTCCAGTCTCGACCGTCTCCTACCATACACTCTCGAGTACTCTGGAGCATTGGAGCACTGTGGAGCACTGAGCGTCTAGCGAACGAACTTCTACAATCCCAGCAAGCATGCATTATTGCCACATATTCTTGAATATAACTTGTGTGTTTTTACGCCGCCAACAATACAAGTTCAAATTTTGTTCCTTAATTAATTATTTCCTTTTAATTACCACAATATATATACCGTCTGTATTCTGAAAGTCCTCAAACTGGTTTTGTAAATTAGCCGGGTACTAGAGGTCTGTATTTTAATTTTTTATAACTGAATTACATATTTCTATCACATATTTTAGCGATCGACGAAATTCAAATAGAATTTTAGTTTTATAATATGAGTCTTATAAGGCAATAATGTACAGGTATGATAGCCATTCATGTTTAGACAGTATTTAAAGTATGATAGTTTATACATGGAAATCTTAGCGATTTTGCAGAATTCAAACAATACCCAGTTAATATTCATTGAAAGCAAATTGAGTACAATCAATTTTTTTTAGGGTAACAGGCTATATGAGGGTAATAAAAATGGTGGAAACTCCCCTTTAATAGCATAGGAAGGGATTTGAAAGGAGGGATGCGGAAGGGTAGAGGAAGGAAGCCAAGGGTTAACTAGGGCCCCCGGGCTATAGTTTAAGGATCCTACCCGACATTCGCCTAAAAGTAATGCAGGAAAAACCCTAGAAAAACCTGCACCAGGTAGGTCGGGCATTGGGTACTGGTCCCACTCCCTTCCGATAGCGGGAGAAGAGTTTGCTGTGGGGACGCAACTTTCCCTTCTCCGTACCTCGACCATTTTAGGAGGCAGACTGTTCCAATGGGAACAGTGAACAACTTTTCAGACTGCGACTATACGGTATTTTCTTATATTTTTGCGAGTTTGTTACATCTGCCACGGTTTTAATAGTGGAATACACTCTACATCTGTTTGAGGCACTGTTCTTAACTGAGGAAAGCTAATCATTGAATATAAATTAATTTCGTGATCAAACATTCATTCCCAACTGTATTCACTTCTCCACTGACATTAGAATATTAACGGAATAAAAGAACCTCCATATCCGTCAAGAAACTTTAAGACAAATTTCCGCATATACAATATTTGCTTGTGTATGTCCAAATCTATATACTTATTGTAAAATGGTTCAAATCGATATTTTTCAAATAATTTCATAAAATCCTAACGAGCCTCAGATCTTATTAGGTTTGCAAGTATTACCTTGAACAATTGTATTGAATTGTTCAATTAAATTAAAAGTATTTTCAAAGTTAATCTAGAATGTTACTTAGTTTAAACATCGATTGTCAGTGCTATGGACATGTTAATGTTTCTAATTAGGATTTTAAGTTGTTTTGTTTGACAAATGTAACAGTGATTTCAATCTGAGTAAGAAATGCTATATACAACAAAATTTTCGGAGAATATATTTGTGTGATCTTTACTGTTTTTATTATGTAAGAAAGACCATTTACTGACAGATTAATCTCTGAAATACTATTTATTAAATAGTTTAAATGGACAATCAATGTTCAGGGTGATTAATAAATAACATATTAAAATTATACATATACTTTTGTTTATTGCTAAGAGAAAAAATGCGTACATTGGTTTTATTCCACGAAAGGGATAGTAACCAAATTACCTCACCTATATCCGCCAATTAATTAAAAATATTTTTCTTCATTAAGCCCAGTCCTGAGTTATGGAGGGAGAATACTGTTCGGAATATTTCAGTTAATGTCTGCTGGGTAAAATTTTCCCAAGCGACTTTCTTAATCCCTTCGATCTGAATTTTGATATGTACGCATGTACGCATCCTGTCTTCCAGACAGGGCGGCGACACAATGTTAGAATCAGAAATTCCAATGTCCGACAATGTCTTGTGCTTATATTCCAATCAAATGTTTAATAATGGCATAGGTTTTACCTTTACATTCTGTCTCCGTAACTTCTATCATATTCCTGTTCCATCTCTTTTCAAAAAACACTTTTGACAGTCTCCTCGTAATTTCTGCATCTCTTCTTTGAAACCTCGTAGAAGTGGTGGAAGACACTCCTAAAAAAAACCTCTTTCTGGATTCATATTTAATTGGAGTTTGAAACTTCGCTCTTCAAATCCAAGTTTCTCTTTCGTAAGTGTTCACGCGACGCCTTACCGGCGGCTATTTATTGTTATTAAAAAAGAAAAATGCTGATTTGTCTCTAAACCGCAACCTACGAAGATGTTTCATTGAGATCGTGTAAGAATTGTTCTCTCAAAAATATTGAAAATGCTTTTTATAATTACAGACAATGGAAGGCGTCGTTATGTTCGTTAGACTGAATTATGTTGGCATCGATAAAATAATATTTGGGAATCGTTATGAAACATGCATTTATTGACAAAATGCTGTACTTTTCTTATTTTAATAGATCAGTTTTAAGTTTTAAAACAAAATTAATAACCCGTTGAAAAAATTCTTCCAAATATTTATAAGTTTTATAAAGAGGAAGTTGTATGTAACATAACATTGCATATTCATAAATACATTCAATTTTAAAATATCCTAGATTACTTAAACATGCAAAGCTCGGGAATCGCATTGTTCATACAGAGTTTAATTCTGCTATTTAACGTAGGCTGAATTATATGATTAGTCAAACGTAATTCCCTTACGTCAACATGGAAATTGTGTTTCCAGAACAGCGGGTGTTAACAAGCGCGTGATAAGGTCAGTGATGAGAATTGATACAGCTGAGGAGATGCTGCTGCATTTAATCATAACTTTGTTTGATTGGAATAGTTGGCAAGGTACAGCTGTCTGGAACTCTATAGGGCGTGATGCATTGTGGCAGAAACTAACGCAAATTTTACTCCTCACTCGCTCACTAATTAAGTCCCCTCAGGCAAACCGACTTGTCTCTCTGTGTGTGTGCAGTTACCAACACCAAACACCATAACCTGCGCATAACGTTTATATTTCAAACTAATGTGCTCTTCTCTTTTGCTTTCAGGTAACAGGGCCAATTAATGGAGATCAGTTGAGAATCTGTGAGCCTTTGGTAATATGCATATTTAATTAATATATTTAATAAATGTTATTAGTTATTAGTTATTAATCCTGATAGACAAACTATGCCTTCCTATTTTTACCAAATTGCGTAACTGTTTCATTTCGATGTGGAGGATCAAGATTCTCAAAAATTTTTCGTTCTCTTTTGAACCCTTTTCAACTCCGTATATGGTACTTTCAGTACGGATTAAATCGCAAGAGAATCGTCAGACAAAATGTATCAAGAAACGTAAACCTTTATAAAAGTATTACAGTCCGAAGTTCATACTAAATTCTTCACAGATCTTATAAGACTTGCGATGCACTTAACTGATTTTTCCACTTCAAATTTATTCACTGTGACCATAGATATATTCCGAAGTATTTTACATAGGCTTTCTTGTAGTACTACTTCACTAAGTTAAAATTTTGGACGATTTCATTCCGTTGTAATAAATTCTAGAAGAGGTGTTTGATAATTTAATAAGGAAGACAAATTGTAATATAATATTGAAGGTAGAATTAACATAATAATTAAGGTTAAATACTCTTTACCTTATAAAATAATAACTTAAAACAATGTGGTTGAGTATATAATAAGAATTATAAATTATCTCTTGATTGTGTCAGTTCATTATCACGATTTTGGTAGCTGAAGATAACTCGAAGTATTACATACGGTCGTTTTAATTTGACCAGGCTTACTCCGACCAAGTTTAGTCTCGTCATCGTCAGTATCCAGGATCCTTCAGATGGGCGCTGTTTTATCCCGCCGCTCGATTCCAGACGATAGTACTGGAGCACGTTGCTAAGATGTCTGACGATGATGCTCGCTAATGTTACCAGAGTACTGGGCTCAGCTACATTTCTGATCATTAGTATTATGGCCGATAAAATATACTTAAATTAATTTATCACTTCTAAGAATATTTTGGAAACCTAACACTATTAATTAGAATAGTGAGCAAGGGAGAAGGGTGAAAAGGTTCATCTAGCCGCGCGTAACACGATATCATTTTACTATCATCGCAGTTCCGCACAAAGTATGACACCGCTTACAGAAACAGTCCTTCAAAAATCCGTCTGTAATCTATGTCATCTGCAGACTGGAAGGCGCGGAATTTCCCTAGGTCATCCGACCTTTCAAATATTTTACTCGTCAAAATAATGTGCTTGGTAAATTTATTTACATGGAAAATACCGACGGAATTTAATTTATTTGTTATTTCCGGAGCCAGGTCAGGGATTAAATTTTATGAAATCTCAAAGGAATGTGCTTACAATATTCTGCCAAGGTCACACTATAAATCAACCGTTGTTTCTCGGAAAATGACGTTTGAATAAGGAAGTCTCGTATCTTAGGTCCAGGGGAACTGCTGCGATCACTCTCGTCTGTATTTTCTCGTTCTTTCCACAGTAGTACGGAGTGGTAATATATTTCCTTTTCGTAAAAATGAAATTACGATTATTCAGTTTTTCTGTTAAATATTTTTATTTTGATACTTAAATTTTTATTGTCATAAATGGTTTTTATATATGCGCGGTTTTTTATGACGACCGTTTTTTTGTTCGTGAACAATAGTGAAAAATGAGTAAAAATATATTCAACTTGAATAATCGTCAAGATGCAGATTACAACCGTCATTTTCTATGAGAAGATAATTATTACACAAATGTTGTACTATTGAAAAATCGTCAGATGAATCGGAAACTGAAGTCATTTTAGAAAATCGGGATGATGACTCCGATACTGATAATGAAATTGGCGATCTACGTTTAGAACAAAATACGGACCATGTTCTCAAGGAAACTAAAAAAACAATATATTACAATATTGTTGTGAAAATTGTAAAAGTTTTTTGTTATTTCGAATACGCAAAAAAAATAATTTGCCTAAAATACCTTGTCCTAAATTATAAAAAAAACATTGAACCAAACTGACTAATGTATTTATTTTACCAAAAATGTAATTATTTAAATTATGATATTATATATACAAATATTACTGAAGAGCATTTCATCAACATTTCCAAAAAAGTCGAATACTTTAAAAAATTAATAAAAATTAATCGTATAAATAACTAACTGCATTTTTAAACAATTATATTTCAAGAACTCTGCAACTGTATATCTTTAGGCATATAAATGATGTTTAGTTTACAAAATTACAGTCTCAATATTTTATCATTATAATTCTAAAGGATATTGTGATATTATAAAATCAGAATTTTTTTGATAGTTGATTTTCTTTAAAAAATATTATGAATAACATGGCAAGTATTTATTAAACCAGACCGTAATTGAATATATGAATTATGTATTTACGTTTTTAAAATGCCTATGTTAAATGTCTGTAAAAAGATTCATAATAATTCATTCAGAAAAGTGATCAGAAATGGAATAGATAACTTTAGGTCCACCTTACTCACCACCTTTCTTTGGGCGCACATTTTAAGCAATTTTGAGCATTAAAATTTACGGAGGTATAAATATAAATATCCCTTCAGATATACGTTTTCTTTTCCATATATTTCGCGTGAAACTTAGCTCATTTCAAAATGACATTTAGGAAGGCATATACAATTGTAACTCAGCTTTCTGATTATAGATACAGAAAAATGCTTATAAAAAATTAATTCAACAAACGAATGTATTGAAAATAAATTAATACAATCAAGCGACCAAGTAATTAAGCAACACATGAACGCATAAACCATCTTTACTTACGACTGGAAAAGGTGGAATATTTCGGACTATTTACTCTTCCAAGAAATCTCATGTTACTTCCAGCCGCATCGTCTATCACCAGGTTCTGTAAAGCCTCTATCAATCAAGTTCACTTCACGGGGCATGAAGTGTTGTCCTCCGTCTTGCATGCACACCCATACATTCCGGAAGAAATAAAATTAGAATTCATAAATTTAATAATTTGGAAGGAATGTATAACGTTTGTAACATTGACTAAAAGTCATTACTTTCATAGTATTATAAAGATTCGTCTGATAGAATGTGAACAGTTGATTAAATAACATATTCAACCGTTGAGGTCGAACATTTACCCTAAGTACTAAGAATTAAGTTTCAACGTAATTGATTAACTCAAATCTCCAGCACAAAGAAAGATAAACATGAATTGCGATGACGGAGGGAAAGAAGCCTTGAATTTACAAATGAAATTGTTACACAAATTCTTACTAGGAAATGTTGGAACCGAAAAAGAAAATACTGTACCGTTAGGATTTGAATTATTAATTCATATAAACACTTGTAGAATTTTCTGAACATTTTTTACGTATAGAACCAAAAGGTCTTTCAAAATAAAGCTGCTGAGGTAACTAAGCTCCTACCCTTGTAACTAGGTAGAGCAAAGCAATTACATTCGTTGACACAGGAGTCTAAGAAACTTTCAACAGCACAATTTGTCGCAGAGCAGTTCAAAAGGCACGCGAGTAGAATGTTCGTTTGGACGACAGAACTGTGCACTCATTGTCAACTCCTTTATTAACACATCTTAACGAAGTGTTCAGATAAACTTGTTTCTTTGACTCGAAGGGATGATGACAATACCTAAGGATTTTAGATCGCATAGTTTCATAAACATTGGAAAGATAAACATATATTGTTTCCTTTTTAAAAACGTCAAAGACACTACAAGGACGGATATACTTTGATATCGATCCGATGGAGACGAAACATATTTAAAATGAAAAATTTATGTCTGATTGAAATAATAAGAAAGATAGCAAAATACAGACAAAAGTCGTGTTAATATAAATACCACACAACATTTCTGAAAACCTTCTTCCTTTCTTCAGGTGCAGACAAAACGCAAGAACCTTGAGCGACACAACTGCACTAGCTATCTGTCTTATTATTAGGAAAAATATTTGTTACATTGGAAATAAGGATATTTGATGTGTCTTGTCGACTGACAACTGTAATTAGAGAAAGAAATACATACGAACAATGCTCAACGTAAATTGTAACACCCGAGTTTTCATCGCAGCGTCGAACGAATTATGGATGCTCGTGAGATTGCCAAAAACGTATTTATGGCTCTCATTCAGTTCGGTCGGCTCAAAGTCAAATATTGTCGGACGCATGCAAAATTTCCGTCTTTTCAAACTGAAGTGACAAGGAAACCTGCGGGATCTATCCTCCTCTCTACCAGGTGAATCTTCTCGGGGAGACAGAGGACGCTACCTTCGGGGATGCCGTCTCCTCTCTCTGGTTTTATACACAGGTTCAGACAAGCCGGGGCACCTCGGTCAGTTTTGAGAGGTCACAGGCTTTGGGCATATGGGTAAGAGTTTTCCGCTATTCCTATTAGATCAGTCAACCAGCTGCCTCCTAAACTGGTCGAGGCACGGCGAAGGGAATGCTGTGACCCCACATCGAACCCAATTCCCGTCATCGGAAAGACATGGATCAAGTACCAAATGTCCGACCTACCCGATGCACGTTTTCTACGGTTTTTCTTGCTTCAATTTCAGGTAAATTGCCAGGTATGATCTTTAAAGCATATTGTGGGCCCAAGTTAACCCTTGGCTACCTTCCACTACCTTTCTGCATGCCCCCTTTCAGGCCTTTTCCTATGCTATAAGAGGAGAAGGGCCACTTCGTGGATTATTCTCTACATAGCCTGTCTACACACATAAAACTGAAGGGGAATAAGGTCGAAACAGGTAAACACAATGAAAGTGACTAAGTATTTGATGGTAAAATATTGATATACAGGTCATTCAGATGCTTAGAGAATGGCTGATTACATGCAGATTTAACATTGAAACAGATGCATGAACACAAACCATCAATGACCTACACCATAAGCCGTTTGCATGTTGCTTTCTCCGATTCCCTGACTTCAATCTCCAACACCCGCTACCGGAGCCATATCGACTCCACCGTCTCCAGATCCAACCCTACTGTCCCCTACTGCTTTGTCCTCACAGCCCTTAATCCCTGCCGCTTTCTCTTTTTCCTTTCACGACCCGAAAACTGCTGCTTTCGTATAGCCGCTCCTTTTCTTATAAAACGCGTCAGTTAACACATGTTATTTTTAATAAGTACTGTTGAAGTTAAAGAAAAACATTTGAGGATTTTAACGGGTTTTAAAAGTTTGAAATTAAATTAAATATTTACACCTACTTATTTACATTTACTCATTTATATAAAATTAAATATCCGACAAAACAACAAAGTGATCTCTTAATCTCAGTTTGAATCGTGTTCGTAGTTGGGACCCCTAGCCACGTAAAAGATTGAGGTACGTGGCTGTAACCGTTAGTGCATGTGTTCTCGCATCAGCCTGCATCTGTGTATCAGGCAAACTCCATCTTTGTCAGTCTTCGATGTCTACACAAGGAAGAATGTCCTGTCTGTATCACATCACCAGATTTGAAAAAATCTGAGTTGTTCGGTCTTCCTGAATCCACAAAAATGAATAAATGCAAATATGGAAAAATTTAAGTAGATAATCTATGAAGCAGAGCACGGCAACAAGTCATGTCAGCGGGCAGAAATTATAAAAGCACAAAATCACACAACTTTGGTGTTTCATAAAACTTTGATGCGCTATTCGACATAAATGATAAATTGGTTGTCTATAAAACAGGCATTTATCGAAATTATAGTGTTAGAATGTTGATATTACAAATAAAAAAATTCAGTAGATTCAATTTTCGCCAGTTGTCCTATTATTTAATTTTATCTTAAATATATTCAATTTAATTTTGCTTGGAAAAATAATCTCGAGCTCTTCTGCCTTAATATAAAAATGGATTGCTAACATAAAATCAATATACATAGATAAGTGCCGCATTACTCAATCGAAAAGTCACATGAATACAAATATATTCTGCAGAGTCGTGTATTCATCTTGTTTTGCAACGCTTTTGCTGATTTGGGAACTGTTATTGACGCACTGTTGCTCCAACATATGTCAGTAACATGCACACAGAGTTTTACTTTTACTTCAAGCGATGAACCAATATACAAAAAGCTTATTGCTTATTCCCTTTATTTATTATTCGTGCTTTATTAATTATGCTCTTTTATAAACATTGGAACTACGAATGAAATGAAATGATCCCCTTTTTTAACATTTCTATTTATTTTATTAATTCAGATTAGGGTCCCAGCTATCATCCGAAAATACGAATTGATACTGGCCTTGTGTAATTCTAGATCTGAATACATACGATCAGCAGTCAAAGCGGTTATTAGTTTGTGCCAATATGTAGCCCATTTAGCTGATCACATCGGAGGCAACACATTTACTGATTTTAGTTAGTCGCAGTGTGAATTACGTTATTCGTGTGCCAACACAACTACACACTGCTAATATTTGCTGACTTTTGTAGCCGTACTCCGTAAGAAATATTTCGCCTTTTACGTATTTAATTACATTTGTGACCTTTATTTCTTTTAATACCTAATCATATTGTCACATGATCTCATTATCATATGATAACATTTTTACACAATGGCTGTCAGTCATTTCTTGAATTTTTTTAACTTGGAATGTAAAATCGCACGCACTTGAATCTATACGAGGGATCAATTTACGGAGCAATATTGTGGTTATCCATAAATATATATAATCAGTAATAACAGGTTTTACTTGTAATAAATCTGCAGAAATGCGAATGAAGAGCTGTAAGTGAATTAGTCGTCTTCAATCGTTTCAATCGAGTTTTATCTGAGCGCACATTCGAGTTGTAGCTTAATAGTTATTTTAATCCATTTTGCTTTTTGAAAAAATTTTGTATGTTGATCACTTGTATGCAACTCTTATAAGCAAGTTATTTGACATCTTATATGCTTCAATTCCCTTCCCTCACTTTCGGTGTGTGTGCATGCGTGTGTTGTCAGTACACTGAAGCAATCTCAACTAAATTTGACATATATAGGAAAAGAACACTGTGGGGGTAAAGCACCTTAGGTTTAAGAGTGTAAGGAGTGACAAAATAATCCGAAACAGCGGATGAATTTAGTATTTTTAGTATCCCTAATTTTGATAGTGGCACTCCCGATGATATATCAATTTATTTTCAACCTCTATCGGCATGGCGTGGACAATGATAAGTAGTTAATAACACGATCCCGGTTCAGTTGCGTGTCCATCGCACTTAGTATGGGATCGGGATGATAAAGGGTTAATTGTAAAATATTCTAAACGGTCGAGAAATTTGTGTCGAATCATCTTATTTCATATGATTGGTGACAGTACTGACGTAATTTAAGTCCAATATCTGTTCCCAACGTCTTTAGAAATAACGGCGTAAGGCGAAGCCGTCACGATGACATTTAAGCGTCATTTTAGTCTATTAGAACCCTGTCGAAGTGTTTTGATTGGTGTGTGTAAATAACAAACTCAGAAATGTCAGAATGGTAAAGAGAGAGAGCGAAATAGTTTCTCGTACACCTCTCATTCCGACGGATCTTCCTTTGTGATACGAATCTCAATCAGTAAATAACATGATTAGCATTTTAAGTACTGCATTTAATATCGCTATGTCCGTCCCTTGCTTTTGGCTCTAGAGGGTTTTCCGGAGAATTTATTTATATTTATATTAAATATTGTTCATAATCAAGTATGCAGAGAATCCACTCTATAGATTTATTTAATATAATTTTGAATTTCCTTGTCAGCAGTTTATCACAAATTGATGATAAACTGACAACTACCTCGTAGTCAAGAGTTACTTATCCGATGGTTAAAACCTTAATACAATCCTAACCCTTGCTACATGTCTTAGGGATCCTAAGAAAGAGGAAGGAGAAATCTACTTACGGGTATGTCTGTCTTCTCCCTCCTGGTTGTATAATAAGGTTCCTATAATCCGTGACACCTGATCAGTTTTTGGAAGGTGCTGGGTATACGGCAAGAGTATTCCGCTGTTCCAATTGGAAGAGTCGGTCTGCTGTCTCCAAACCGGGGCGAGACATGGAGTTCCAAATACTGCGTCCACAACAAACCTCACTCCAGATCGGAAGGGCGTGGGACAAGTAGCCTACCTGCATCACATTTAGACGAAGGGTACTTAACACTTGGCTACTTTCCTGCATATCACTTTTCCACCACTTCCCATGCTATCATAGAGAAATTACCACAGCGTGGATCATCCTCAAGTTGTCTTTTTTTTGTTAAACAATATTAACTTATTAGTTACCCAAAACTGTACAGAAAAAAGTCATGATGCGTTCAATCCTGTTACTTTAAACGTTTTCCAAGGAAATGCCGATATTAAATTCACACTACAAAATTAATAAAAAGGAAAATAGCCAAATACAGAAAAAAAATGGGTTGATAAAAATACCAGACTGCGAGTAAGGAAGCCTAGTTTTCTTAGCACCTGAAGAATGGAACGAAACTTCCAAAAACGTAGTGTGGTATTTATATCATCACTTCTTTTGTCTATATTTGGCTACTTTTCTTATTGTCAACTCTATAAAATATAATTTCTAGTTCAGCACCTTCAACATGGGGTGGTTTGAGGAAAGGGTTTATTATTGAGATAAGTATCCAATTAATTCACTCTATAAAATGTTTTAAGTTTCAAAACCTTGGTCAAGGCACGGAGAGGGGAAAGCTAACCCCTCTCCCGCCATCGGAAGGGCGTGGGACAAGAACCAAATGCCCGACCTACCTGATGCAGGTTTTTCCAGGGTTTTCCCTGCATCAATTTTAGGCGAATTGCCGGGTAGGATCCTTAACTATAGCCCGGGAGCCCTAGTTAACTCTTTGCTACCATCCTCTACCCTTCCGCATCCCCCTCTCAAATCCCTATGCTACCATGTGGATTACCCTCCTGTAGCCTGTTTTTATTTTGTCACCTGTGGCAATAAATTGTCAGTAATTTATCAAATAAAAATTATGTATGTTTATATATATATGTTTCGCACACAGTTTTAACCATGGTGAGAAATTTCAACCAAACTTTGTACACATGTAACTTACGATCAAGGAACATTGTGGTTGACAAGACACACAGGAACCGTAATAGTAAGGGACGGAGTTGGTAATCTGAAATCGGTCGATGTTAATGTCGAATAAAGTTTTCTGGATCGCAGAAATTAATAACGTCGCTCTGGATGTAGTTAAAGTCTTATTTCAACTGTTAACGGCTGTAGAGGGTGGTGACCCAGGTGGGAGGGGATGGCATAAAAATATTATGACGGCGACTGAGATTGGGGTCGGATCCAACGTTTAGCTGGCCGCTGAGTTCAGTGCTGGAATTCACTATGACGATTGACATGGGCGTAATGGTCGAGGGAGGGGTGATTAAGAAAAAATTGTCTAAAACGCCATTAATAGTGTCGAATTCATAGTTTTTAATATCGCTGAAAGGAACTATGACACTCCGGATGCCCGTTAATTTCTAGTTCAGCCCCTTCAACATGGGGTTGTTTGAGGAAAGGGTTAATTATTGAGATTAGTATCCAATTAATTCAGAATGTAGATAAATGCCGGGCGAACGCGTGGCACTCAGCTATATAATGTGATATCGATAACTATGTTTTCTTTTAAGAACGGTTATTCGCCTAGTGGAGTATAAATTACTGTTTGTGTATATTATTTCATTCGTCGTTAAAGTGACTGAGAATATTTTAATTAATATATATCCTGTTAACTATATTTGGAAGCAAAAAATTACAGCTTATAAAAACTGACAATTAAGACAATAGAATGATGCATGCACAAATACAATAATTTTTTAATCTTTCAAATGTTTTAGGCAGTTATTGCGTCTTTGCGTTATTGTTTCATGAGAATAAAGAATTGTAATTGAAACATACTTGTGTTTGACTTGACTTGTAGGTTAAAGATTATGTGAACGATGTTAGTATGGTAGCTTCTTTTGAGTTGAATACTTGCTGCAATATCCGATGACCTTTTTGGCTTGAAGCCACACTTAAGACTATGCCAAGATTTTCGTCTTAGAAGCAAGAAGATAATTATACCTTAGAAGCCGTTATCTCAGTTTTTCATCAAACACCATCCAACACAGGTCATAAAATGTTTAACATTTATATTTTTAATATAATTTTGTTTATATATTTAAATAATTTAATACTATAATACTTCAATAGCCATGTGATGTTTGTATTTTATACTAGCTAGGTGCCCGGCGTTGCTCGTGTACTTATTTATATAAACTCAAAAAAGTATTTAATTGATTACTTAAATATATTCCTTGAGTATTTCAGGATATAATCGTCACTCAGTCTTCATACATTACGAAATATTACATTGATGAAACTGTTAGCTAGACTCACAACTAATACAGCGCGAAAATTAACTTACATTTTCCCCAAGGATGGTAAAGTAATTCGTATTCTTCTTTATTATCATTCGATGGAATATTGCTGTATAAAATTATACTTTTTATTTAAAGAAAATATTTCTGCTTTATTTAATTCCTAATAAAGGAGATATTTCCTTTGTTCGTTGCGTAGTAACGTCTTTCTCTCGCGTGACGTCATTGTCTCTTGGCGCGCAGTAATTTAATATTTAATGATCACGGTTTTTAATTATAATTCTTTCCACATGTATACTTTATATTAAATAAAAATATTTCTGCTTTATTTCATTACGAAATACAGAACTATATTTTTATGATGCGTCAATGTTTTGCCAATGACGTCACCGTCTCTTGGCGCGCAGTAATTTAACACTAATTCGTAACATATTTCAATTATAATTATTTCCACGTTTATTCTACGGGTTTCTCACCCCTACAGTACCGGTTCTCGATTTTGGCTGAATACGTATACCAATTTTTGTTGCATTCTGTCCACGCGATAAAATAATTATTTCCACGTTTATTCTACGGGTTTCTCACCCCCACAGTACCGGTTCTCGATTTTGGCAGAATACGTATACCAATTTTTGTTGCATTCTGTCCACGCGATAAAATTTGTATAAAGAACAACGTAAATACATACATACATACAAATATACATCCTTTTTTATTATATAGATTAATAATAATGTATTAAATTTCGACACGCTGTAGTTAGTGGGGCGTGTCGCTTAGTACCAAGCGGCCATTATTGCGAACCCAGGTCACAAGTTTTTATGCCACCCCGTATGTAACGGAATTTTTTAATCAAAACCTCTGTGGTGGGATGGTTTTGAAAATTGGGAAGTGCGGGAACGTGCCTTAGTATTAAACAGTGTATGACTGTGTTTCAAATTCCAGTTGTCTAATTGTGCGAGAGTTCGCAAGCACTGGGGAATCAATCCTACGATCGTGCAAAGGTCCGGGAATCGACCGCCGATTCCAGACGTGTACGGGTCTCGATTCTGTCACCAGCTGAATTCATCAACGTGACGGCGGACAGAAGCCAGCAAAAAGCTCCAACGATTTACGTTTCCCCGGATTCAAGTTACGAGTTAATAAGTCTCCGTCTAATGTACGCCAGTGTACGTCTAATGTAAACCAGTGATTTGTTTTAAATGATCGACCGTCCTCTTCTACGAACTTCCTAAATAATATTAAAAATATTTAAAATGTTCCCATTAACTTTATAGAACTTTTGTAGTTAGTTTAGAGTAGAATTGATATAACTGGGAGCGCATAAGGGAGAATAAAATATTGAAATACTATTGAAGTGCCCTTCGTCGCCCGGATATTTATTTAAATTATCTCGGAGAAGGAATTGATTCGACACTAATCTCTTGGTAAACATTTCATTTCATCAGCATAATTGTTTGGAACATTTACTCATTTACGTTCATCTCCCCGACCTAATCCCTCGGCATCTAACTTCAAAAAGGATTATGACTGACGGTAATTTAACAACTCGTGAATTCTCCTTCAACATAAAATAAGAGCGTCTAAACGTTATGCCGACTTAATAAAGCATAAATATACCCCTGATACCTTAAAGAAGAAAAAAATCTGACCTTCAACTACAAAGAGACCAAAATATATTACTGGTATCTTAATAAAATCTTAAATATACCCGATAATTTAATAGGTTGAAATATACTCCGGGTAACTTTTTGTCAACCACGCCCACCTCACCGTCAAGGAACATAAAATTTATTTAATGCGAGAATTAAATTCAGCGACTCCTATAACCTCGGAATCGACACCAACTCTTTTTTGCATTATTTGTATGTAAAACCCATCCATTACTGCCCGTACGGTAAAGGTGCTTCACTCTCTTGTCTTTGTAGTTGAAATTAGACACTTAAAATTATCAAATTCAGTGATCCCGAAACAGTTTTAACCAACGCTGATAATGGACATGTGCGATTGTTTTTTAAATGCTACCTCCTCCAGCCCCACCCGAACAGATATTTGGTCTGTCTTAACCCCTCGTTGTTTGTTGCTTCTTCGTAAGTAACATTGTATATAATGTTGGTAGAAATTGGTACACACGTTAAAGATTGTACGCAGAAACTTGTTTCCCGCCATTCCACGCCTAGTCCTAGGGGCTCAACTATATCTTAACCAGTGTGGTAAATGTCAGAATTAGACTCAGTGATTTCCATAACCCCAGATTCAGAACCAGTCTTGGTGGTTTACTCATTACTTTTATGTAACGGCCTTTCACTCACATCCTCCCCCACGCCTAGCGGCTGAACTAAAACTTAACTGAAGTAGAGAATGTCATAATTAAACTCCTTCATTTCAATTTCCCTCGATTTGACACCAATTTATGTTACTTCGTTTTATTTTTATGTAACGGCCCTCCACCCTCTTCCTTAGTGGTGCTGACTTCCCTACGTGTAAGGGGTTGCAATTCTTCTGAATCATCTGAATAAAAAACTATTAATCTCAAAGACCGAGAAAACTAAATATTCGACGGTAATATAGGCCGCTTATCTTGTTTTAATATTTCATCCCCGTTCACCCCTTGGGAATCGCCTAACGCATTGACTGGCCGACAAAGTCCTTCGCGAGGGTGCGCACAAGTCATCAAAGTTTCATTGCAATCGGAAGATTGGTACAGGATCGCATAGGGAACAGACAGACACACATACAATTTTATTTGTATAGATAGATTAAAGTATTAAGAGTCTTTCGGCGATACTAGCGGGAATTCTTTTTTAACGGTGATTTAATTTTTTACTGCAAATTAAGTTATGTAAGAAATTTAAGCGTTATCTTTAATAATTTATTTATGAATAAAAGCCCCTCATATTCTAAACAGAAGAACTATATTACCTGCGCATTATCTCTCAATGCTGGTAACTTGCGTTGTCTTATTTAAATTACTCACTCTTTCCCGCTAATACAGTCAGTTGGCTATTTCTGCATACGCAGTGGCACCTGAGAGACAATGGACAAGTAAAGATCCGATTGAGCAGATAAGGAGTTCTAATGATAATGTCTTGTATGAAGAATATGTAATTTGTTTATTAAACTTTTTATTCTTACTTATTTGGCAGTTAACATTTTTATTATATGCGTCAAGAAAGTAAGATAATATTTAAATTAAATCCTCAATTTTTTTTAAAAAAAAAATACGATCGAAACGTACCATCTTTAACTCAGAAAGTCATTTCACTTATATTTATGTCGATATTTCGCTTGGTAATCACTTTTCAAGTAACAGCAGTGTAAATGCCTATTAAAACGTCAGTGATCTCAGCCTGATTGTTTCGTCTCTGTTCCTGAACTGCGCGGAAAATTCAGTTAGATCGCCGTCGGAGCTCTGCTTTTCATCAAGGGGACATTTTGCAGCCCGCGCTTCGCAGGAATATTATCAATCTCTTTCACAAGGGGTGCTCAGTGGGTTTAAGATCACAGCGCTTGACATACTATGTAATCACATTCTTGCCTTAATGGAATGGAAAAGTGTACAAGCTAATTTTTATAAAGTCAACATTCTCTAAATCAGCGTAGGCCAAAGCGCTCATGACGGGACATATCCCTAACCCTTTGACAATGAAACTGAGAAAAATTCTTTCATAGGATTATGATAAAAGAGACGTAAATAATTTACTCGTATCAGCAGCAAAAACGGTCAATATTCCAATTAGCATAACATTACCTAATAATAAAAGAAATTGCCAAATTCAGACAAAAGAATTGATGACAAATACTACACGACGTTTCTGGAAACCTTGTTGAGGTTCTAAGAAAACTAATAGAGCCTAGAGCGACGCAACTGCTCAAATCAGTTGACAAAACTCAAAACTTTTCAACTGAACTGCAGTTCATGTTCTTTTAGTTTTCTTAGCACCTGAAGAAAGGAACAAAGAAACGTTGTTTGGTATTTATATCATCACTTCTTTTGTCTGTATTTGACTATTTATCTTATTATTAATTTTCAAAACAGACGTAAATTTTTCATCACAAAATTATCTGTTATAGGAATAGGGGGTGACGTTGTCTGCTCTGTAACCAAATTATGTTTATTCAGAATAGTGAAAAAATGGTAACAACTAATACGATCACAGGTATTATATCTAGTTTTATAATATATCCTATATATAACACGCCTATAAACAGCCTATTTGGTCGATAAATTTCCAGACTGACAATTTGGTCGACGAAAACTAGAAGTGGATCGACGAATGGTCTAATTTATGCTTTCTAAAATGTCGATTTATATTATTTTAAACTTCCCATCTAGTGGCACACTCGTTCCCGCTAATGTAGTCAGCTGGCTATTTTTGTGCTAAACACACAAAATTTGTTTGTAAATAGAAGTGCACATACACGGTATTCTGTTTCACCTCCTGCATATATAACTCCACAAATTACCTCCTTCCTGTGCTCAGAGCACATAAAACACTGCCATGTACGGATGAAAAATATTTTCGCGTTAAAAATGTGTAGCAAGTTAGTTCTAAAGTTTTTCGCTTTTAAAAATATACATTTTTTATATTATGCATACAGAATTAGATATGTAGAATATTACAGGTCTCTTCATTTGCAGCACAAACACTTGTATAATTATTAGTATTTTACATACTTTTGTCTTAACAATTGTAATTATTGCTTGGTCTGATGTAACTCGTGCCTTAAAAAACTCACGGGCCACCACGGGCTCCAATGATAACAAATTTAAAGTATTTCCATTACTAAATACTTGGAACCTTTACCTAAATACAAATTATTTTATTTAGCCATTTAATATTCATTTCAATAGATGATTTCAGTCTATTATATATATTTTGTTTTTATTCTGGTGATTGAAAGAATCGTTTAAGAAATTTCCTAGTAATATTAAATGTCATTCGACGTACTAAATGCTAAGTCTCAAAAATATTGGTGTCTCCAAAATTTGTACAACGTTTTATATTAATAATAATCCTGTAACACCTAATTTGACTTTTCCCTGGTATCATATTCTTTTATTAACTTCCATGTTGTGCCCAGTTCGTTCAATTATGGAACTAGAGTTTAAAAAATTATCTATTGGCGCATTAAAATTCAGTTAAATAACTCCGTACACCATCACCGAGAAATTACTTTTATTACAGTCCGTTTAGATTTTATGAGTCTTATGTTGTGAGGTAGGCCACATTCCCAGGAGCGTAGGCAAATAGGCCTTGACATATACGAGCACAATGCTCCAGTCACCAACACAGCAAAAAATTAAAACTTGTCTGAGCATTTATCAATAGTGAGCCGTGCAACGATGCACATTGAAAACCATAAAAATAATATAATTATAGAAGAATCGAAGATGTACAATTAAGTTATAATGTAAACAGTCAGCATGAACTATAAATCGGAATCCTGTTCGTATGTTGTTGCATAATACAGTATTATATGACTGTAAATAGTAAGCGTGAGCTATTCATAAGTTTATGTTATAGAATATTATTATTCTTTGTTAATTGATAGTATTATCATAGTATTAATTGAATAAATGTACACCCTGACTCATTCCACATCCTTGAAGATAAGCTTCTCTACAGGATCTACGGAAAATGATATTATTATTATTAATCATTTCCCAGTTTTCTGGTTGGTTTTTCAAGATAAGGAAAAAGGTCTATTTCCGTTATGGATGTATAAACACTGATCAATCTTTTTCCCGTCCAACGATTTGCACGTTTATGAAAATGCTTATTATTTGTTGAAATTAATATAATTAGGATGAAAATATAGAATGGCTTATACCGAGCAGCGCCCGTTCGTCACTTCTACGCATTTACTGTTGCCTTAGATTTCTTCTTGGAAACCTAAATGAAGTCCGCTTTTATAAAGCCTTTAATCGACTTAAGTGCCAAGCGTCGGAACGTTGCTACTACTTCATGAGTTACTCCAAAATAAGTTCCCCGTACATTTATTTAAAATAGATTATTTCAAATACGTTCAAGATAGTACTGTCACGTTTTTCGTGTTTGTTAAAGTAGTTCAACGGTTTTATTAAGTTGTATATGAGATGTCATGTGATCGTAATATTAATATCATACATAAACCCAGAAGCGCAGGTACGGTAATAATATACTTAACGAAATCTGGAGTTTAAAAGTTATTGTAAAATTGCAGTTCAAATTTGATCTTTTGAGAGACCTTTCAAAAAAAATCTTATATATACTTATTTAAATATAAAGTATTGTATGAAGCTTTGAAATTATCTTTCTTCTTCTTCTTCTTATAAATAAAGCAGTGTGTTTGTATGTTTGTGTGTATGTTCCTTATACAAATCTACACCGCTGGAGCAAATTTTACCAAATTTCGTACACGTATTCTTAGCGAACAGGAAACAAACACTGTTGGGGGGTGAGGCATGTCTACCACCCCCCCCCCCTCCAAGCGGGTGTGGACAGGGGGTGGAAATTTTCGAACACCCTAAAATGGACGATAGTTTCAGTAATTCAGTAATTACGTCGAATAAATATTTTTCGGACTCAATACGATAGTGTTTCTCCCATTGTTTTGTGTGCATAATTTCAATCCCTTTCGGCATAAGAGGGGAGCACCCTTGACGGGTGGATATGGAGGGGCCTTACATGAGAATAACGCGAAAACAACCGAGATTGGAGGGATATTTCAATGCACAAAGCTTAAAATATAATTTGGGTAACTGCAATTAATTTTGAATTTTAATTGCGTTGCGTCCGAAACTCCAGTTATTCTGGTATTTTAAACTTAAAAATTAATTCTGTTTACAAATTTATTTGGTATTCTAAGAATTTATTCATAATCAGACAGATATCGTGGTATCAGGTTTTCTCCGAAACCTTGCAATGAAGAAACTTCTACTAGAGAAATTAAATGATACATATTTTCTAACTATATTCTCTAATTAGTCAAGTATTTTATTGAGAGATCAGGATTAATATATCTCTGGAATGTATCCTAAGGTAATGTTATAATTTGTACACGAGATTTGCAAACATTTCAGTAATTTAGAGAATTAATACTAGTGTGATCTGATGAACATATTTGTGTTTTTATAATTAAATGGAGCTGGTATAGGGTTTCACAGTGAATAAGAATATTTTACTTCACAGATGTGATTTTTAAATTATCTTATTCCCGTTACGAAATTTACTTGATGGTAACACGCAATTACCCACGACATTCTCCCCTAAATGGATCATTCATGTGTCTATAACGTAAATTATGACGATTGATTTGGAGGGTAGCGGAAATCGTAACAGTAGTGAGTCACCCCTTGCTTTTGAAACTGGAGCCTTCCGGCGCGGCGCCTGTCTGGGAAAGGTAGTCAATATTTCTGTTGTGTCGTCAGGTAGTGTTGTGAAGAAGATGCATCTTCTTTGTAGTCCTCGTCTACGCAGAAAGCTTGCTTGTTTATTCTGCCGTAACTAAACGCCTACTCGATAAATTCCCTTCTCTAAGGGTATTTGCGTTTTCTTTTGTCGCAGCTCTAAAATATACTTGGAAGAACATTTTCGTAGGTAAAAAGATCGAAAATTTACTGTACCAAGAATTAAATTACGATAGAATATTATACTTTAATATTAATAAGAATCACTCATTTATCTCCAAACTATAGTACTTTCATTTTTGTATATCTCCTTCATATTCAAGTAATTTACCCAGAAAAAATTCATAATCACCAATACCAAATTAAGGGATGTTTAAGATATATTCTGAAAACGAAGTGAACATACATACTTTAATATATGAAATAAAGAAGTTTTAAAATTATAAACTTTAAAACAAACAAAATTTATTTAACAAAAGGTTAACAATTTATACAATTTAATTAGAACAAAAAATCTCATTTTCTCAAAGGTCTTTACTGGGTTTGATAACGGCAGAACTTTTAAACATAATCAAAGAACAATTTACATTTAATTTAAAAGGAAATATTTATTCGTCTAGACATAGACGAAATTAATTATCGACGAACTTATTCTACAAGATTGATTTTAAATTTAAAGAGTTTATTTTATCAACACAAAAGAAAAGAACGATATCTGACTTTATCTTTCAATTCGGTTTACATCTATGAATACCATGAAATTTCAACTTACGATTACTCAGGAATATTTGGCTCGTTCGTACACACACACCTTATATACTGGCCATTTTAAACACTGATTCTAACACACACTGTTGGTTTGACAAAAGTTGGTTCTCCGTTCTTGAAGGACATATAATTTGCTCGTTCTGAAGATTACTAGACGCTGGATGCAGTGTCCTGGTCTCCTACAATCGAAGACAGTGGTCTAATTTTGAGGATAGAATAGATTAGACTTCAGCATACAAAATGTTTATCGATGAATATTTGGCTGTTTCTCTCGCAGACTGCAACTTATAAACATTCTCCTCCCTTAAACGATGTCTGTCTTAGTCATAGTCTCCAGCTTCGGTGATCACAGCACGACTATTTTCTTAAACACATTCACCATCTTCGGTGGTCGCAGAATAACTAACTCTTCTTAAACACATTAACCATCTTCGGTGATCGCCGCACGACTAACTTCTCTAACTAACTTCTCTCAAAAGCTTATATACCGCCAGTCTTTTCCTTTTTCCATTGTTCCAAAACTTCGTCGCAAATGCCCGTTGACAGTTTCTTCCAATATCCCGAGATTTATATTATGCAGCTGCAGCTCCTTAGTCAGCAAATGGCTAACTACTCTGTCATGTCCAAAAGCCGACAATCGAGACAGGACTATTTATCTTTTTGCACCCTCACACACCCAGCTTTTCAAAACGAAGAAATACTCAGTCCTACTCAGTCGTAAATAAACACGTTACAAAACTGCCTCACCGACAGTCCAGGCTATCCATCAGAAACAATGCCTCACTTAACAAATTAAGTTTGAGAAAAGCCACACGCACGTGCACGATTCCGAATTCTCAAGACCAGTCCTAAATAAACACATTACAAAACTGCCCTTTCAACAGTCCAAACCATTAATCAGAAACAATACCTCACTTAACAAGTATTACATGGTGCCCCAGATTTAGGCCACACGCACGTGCACGGTTCCGAATTCTCAAGACCAGTCCTAAATAAACACATTACAAAACTTGCCCCTCCCACAGTCCAGATTATCCATCCGAAACAATGCCTCACTTGCAAGGCATTACAGTATCAATAAACTTTGAATTATTTAACTTTACCATTTAAATCAAATTAATGAAATTTTCAAGTCATCAACTTATAATAGCAATTAACATTTAGTGAAAGGTTTTAAATGAAGAAACTGAAATTTAATTAATGTAGAATATAAATATTTTATTAAAAACAGAATATTTATTTTACATATAAATTCGCACAAAATTTTTCACGGCTATTTATTTAAAAAGACACTCTTATTTTGTCTCAGGACATTTTATCGGGCATCAGTTCAGTATAAAATTAAAATGAAATATCAAATTTATATGAAACGTTTTGATTTAAATTTTCAAAATAGACAACTCAGACAGTATCCACAAAATTATAAATACAAAATGAAATGAAATTTGACGGTACAACAATTACGCAAATTTTAGCAAATTTAAAATAATGCATTTACATATCAGTTTTGCTTAATCATCAATTTCACTTCCACAGAATTTACAAAATCCAAACTTTTTAAACAATTGAAAACTCTTCATTTTGATAATTGCGCATATTATTCCAAGCACACTTTCACAGCACACAGAACTCAATTCCTTTAGGACTCCGGACAAATAGAATCCTGTTTACGGACGCACAGTTGTTTCACCCATCAGCTATCCCAAGATGTTTTTATCATATGAACCGGTCAGTTTTAAATGTCCGCGAATTATATTTCGTTTATAGTTTATTAATGCAGTTCAACGTTCCAACATGACTATAACTTTTACTTTTTCCACAGCTTCCTCACTCCTCGTTTGACTGCGGACATTCTCACCCCATGGTGACCTCCCTCCTCGGCCAACACTAATCGACTACCAATATTTACTTACCCAATTCACCCCCCCCCCCCACACACACACACTCGCAATTATGCTATCTAGTGGTAAGAAATTGACATAGTCCGGTCTCTCAGACCACATCGACCGATCACCATTTGACTTACTCGCCGCTGACCATCAAAAGATATACAAAAAAATACTAAATAAGCGTCTCATAACGCTCTAAATTCTGCTTTCTCACACCTCGTAACACGACTTATCGAACATTTTCACAATTTGGCCACAATCTTACGCAACAAACTTTATATTCTATCAATTCTGTACTTATATGAATAACAACATTTGTGAATATTACAATATATTGGAGTCGTTTCTATTTTTCACTCACTCTGATTTGACTTTATGTATCTTAATTTAATGCGAAAGATTAGTTTAGAGTTTGCTCTTTGTAGTTCATAATCATTTTTATGAGGCAAAAATTGTCAGTTTGCAGTCAAACATTTTTTTTTATGATTATGAATGTGCAGTTGTGATTCACCATTCCATTAAATATTATTAGATTCATGAAAAAATTCTATTGTACAACACAAAACTAGTACCGAAACTGAAATTATCGAAGGACAAGTTTCATAACCCTTCGGCAAGATTTTGTTTTTAGGGCAACAGGCTACATGAGGGTGATCCACATTGGGCAACTCCCCTTTAATAGCGTAGGAAGGGATTTGAAAGGGGGATGCGGAAGGGTAGAGGAAGGTAGCCAAGGGTTAACTACGACCCCCGGGCTGTATTTTAAGGATCCTACCCGGCATTCGCCTAAAGAAATGCAGGGAAAACCCTAGGAAAACCTGCATCGGGTAGGTCGGGCATTGTGTACTTGTCCCACGCCCTTCCGATAGCGGGAGAGGAGTTTGCTGTGGGGACGCAGCATTCCCTTCTCCGTGCCTCGACCAGTTTAGGAGGCAGCTGGCCGTCTATTCCAATGGGAATAGCGGACAACTCTTACCGTATGCCCAAGGTCTGTGACCCCGGAACACACACCTCTCAAAAACAGGCCGAGGTGCCTCGGCTTGTGGGAACCTTAGTTCAAAAATGGTGAGGAAAAGGCATCCCCAAAGGTAGCCCCTTCGTATATCTCCTACAAGGTTCGACCTGCGAGAGAATATCCCTCCCAGGTTACCTGCGAGAGAATTCTCCCGCAGGTCTATATATATTACTTCGGTAAGAAACTGTCACACAGGATTAATTAATTAGAATTTTGGAAATAACTGAAGGAAATTCTGTACTGAGGTCCATTAAATGCTCGCGGCGGAGAATGGGCTACATATAGCTAATCCCATTTGCGGATTTCAGACGATTAATTAGGATTTCTGCAATGGCGACGTATCCCTCCCCTCCCCCTCCACCCGTTACAATGGGAGCTCTCCACCGCTACTATCTGGGGACAACACTGCTTTCGTTCCCTCTCTCTTTCCCTGGCTCTGCCATCAGCAGTGTACACAGCTTTATGAAAACTAATAATGATACGTTAACACGAGAAATAGCAGTAATTAAATGTTGAAAAATTTTAATTTCGTCACCTATGTGTTGACTCATTATTGATAGCGTAACCAGCCTTTCTATATTTACACTTCCACCCTTTACATATTTTATTTGTATTTTCCTCTGTTTTTTGCGTAATATTATTTCGTTAAAGCCCATCACTTACCTTACTTAGATGACTGCGTACTTGTGCCCAGGTCTCCTGTGATTTATTTGGTGGAAGTGTATTATTCCATAATTGAACTTAACATTCGACTTTCCGTCTGGTGGTCAATTACACATATATTTTGCTGTACCTGCCATATTCGTATGCTTCTTATCTACTTATCGTCTGCATTTTTTTTCTTATGGAGGAATTTAACCATACTTTCTCCTCAGTTATGACATCTAAATGTACGACGATTGTTTGATTAGTCTAGTAAAAATGTATCAAAAACAATTTTTTTAAAAAACTTACTTTATTTTTCACGATAGTCTTCATACTTGGCTATACACTTGGCCCAGTGAGAATCCAATTTTTTCAACACTCTGAAAAATACTCCGTCACGGCCTCGATCACTTCATTTCATGAAAATTTCTTCCCATCCAAATTTTCAAGTTCTGGTACAAGAAGAAGTCACTAGGTGATAAGTCTGGTGAATAGGGTGGATGAGAAACGAATTCGAATCCCAGCTGACAAAATGGTCTTCGCCTTTTTTGGTTCACTTTCACCACCTTATGTCCATTGTTTTGATCGTTGTTTGGTCTGTGACGGATCCAAGTTTCATCGACGGTTACGAATCTACGCAAAAAGTCTTGTGGGTTACGCCTAAACATTGCTAGATTCTGCGTTGAAATGTTTTTCCGAATCCGTTTTTGGTCTAATGTCTACAGTCGTGGCACCCATCGCGCTCAAAGCTTATTCATGGCCAGTTTTTCATGTAGGATGAAATGCACTCGTTCAGTTGGGAAGCCTGCGGCATCAGCTAACTCACGCACGTTTAGTCTGCGATCTTCCATTACGATATTGTGAGCTTTTTCGATGTTTTCTTGAGTGGTGTCCTCAATTGAGCGGCCGAAGCGAGTTTCATCTTCTGTGCTTCTGCGACCTGGTTGAAACTCAAGAATCCAAAGTAAATGATCACCAACGCTGGTGCAGAGTCCGCATGTACTTCATCCAATTTGGTATTGATTTGTGCAGCTGTACAACCCTTCAAATGAAAGTGTTTAATGACAGCGCGCAATTCGTTCTTTTCCATTGTTTCCCCCTGACTACACATCTATACTACAGAAGGCTGCCAACAATAAACTACGACTGTCTTCTGTTTAAAACTTTCAGTAATATATTTGAAAGGATCATGTTTTCCATCAATGGCATGAAAGTAAAAGTTTCCCACTCTTTCATATAAAATTACCAGACTTATCGAACAACCTTCGTATGACCGTCAACCACGTTCATGCTTGGAGTTGCTTTAGAAATTAAATCTTTAAACTATTAAATTTAATGCACGTGTCAGATGCAATTAATGTAATAAACAACTTGAAGCTAATTAATTATTTACTGTATTTAGCTTTCACAGCAATTTAATGTTTTAATGAACTTGGAACTACTTCAAGGAAATTATATTTTACTTTATTTTATAACTTATGTTAATTTAATGAAATCTTTAATTTATCAAATTTTAATATTATTCTTAAAATGTAGTGAAAGGTTAGAAATGATTAAACTCAAATTTAATTATCATGATATTATAAACATATAGACTTTCGAGTTTGTCAACTGTATTGTGCCGCTCTATGCTCTTGTATTTTAATTTTCTTAGTACCTGATAAAAGGAAGAAGGCTTCCAGAAATGTTGTGTGGTATTTATATTATCACTTATTTTGTCTGTATTTGGCTATTTTTCTTATAATTAACAGACCTTTTTAATTACAATGTTTCGGTACTGAGTATATTATGAACAATATTACAAAATTTTGAAATAAAACTTGTTTAAATTAAGAAATCAATATTATCAAATTGTATATATTATATTATTTTGAAATAAATATCTTTCAGTTAAACATATGTGCTGTAAGAGCCGTGCTCACACCGCACTCGGGTCAACGCAGCTCGCGTGGGAGTGAGTGGTGGAAGGGCAACATTAATTACTTTTAAAAGCTTAATGTGTAATAAAATAGGTTCATTGTTAAATTAAACTTGTTGAGTAAAAAAATTATATAATATATACAATTTGTTAATATTGATTTGTTAATTGAAACTTTTTTATTTCATAATTTTATAATAACGGCAATAAATAATTTGTAATTTGTTCCAAGTCTAATTAAGGTACTAATTATTGGCGAATCATTCTCGCTTTAAATAAAATAAAATTGAAACTGAAAGTTTGTTAACGGTCGAAATATTGAAAAAAAAATCAAGAATAATAATTGTTAACGAACTTATCTGGAAGTGGGATGGTTTATCAGAACAATCACGTGCAAGCATATTTGTAGTTCAATTATATATTGCTTATTGTATGGCGAATCCTATTTCCTCATTACTAATCTAATTTGCAATCAAACAGCTGATAAATTGGTCTCCATTTCATTTAATTTCTGATTGTTTGTTATAATTTATATTGTAATGGTGTGTAGAATTCATATATAGCGTCAAAACGTAACCTGGTTAATTATATTGATTTGGTACAATTATACTAAACGAAAAATCGCATACTAATCTGTGGGGGTCATCAACAGCAGCCCCCCGCACGATTTATGTCAGTGGCCTTATTTTTATTTTAGAGCTGCGACAAACGACTAAAGCAGCGATGAGAGCGTCACGTACTCTCTGCTTGTTCAAGTCGAGCGTTCCAGTATCCAGCAGAAGCTCAAGCTGATTATTGTAAAAATGAGTGATCCCGATGAATTATAAAAATTTAAGTCAACATACCAAAAAGTTTGTATAATATATGTGAATTTGAAATGAAACATTTCATTATCTATTAATATGCATTTCTGAAAACTCTAGAAAAACTGACTTAATTACCACGGAAGACTCATTTTACAAGAGGAACGTTTAATGTTTACACTTCGTTATTTAGATACTAAAATTGTTTTTTATAAATATAATATACAAAAATAGCTTTTTAAATTATTTAATTTTCCGTCGTCTCAGAACCAATTAGTGTAATAGCCAACTTTATTACTGTATTTAACTTCCATAAGCAATTTATCTGATATCGACGAAGAGTGTCGATGAAATAGAAAGTGTTTAGTAAAGGTGAATATGAAATCGGTAAAGTGGGTGTTTGCCGCACAAATGATGGTCCAGGATCTGCTATCGGACGGATAATAAGAGGAACGCTGACAATGTTTAGAAGACTACGTTTATTGATTTTAAAGCAGTCTGCAATAAACTAGAAGACAGGAAAGAATGAAAGGACTAGAATATAGGGTTGTTCTAGGCGTTTCAGGAGGGAAGATGTCTCCGCAGGCACGCTATATCCTTTGAAATATTTGAAGAAATTTAAATTTTTCTTTACTTTACAATTTAAACCAAATTAATTAAATTTTATCATATTTTAATATTAATTCTTGTTATTTAGTGAAAGATTTGAAATGATTAAACTGAAATTTAATACATATAAAATATAAAAAAATTATTAACAACTGAATAATAAAATTTACATAAGAATCTGCCACGAATATACATAACTGGGCTGACTCGGGACGACCTCGCCCCATGGTGACCTCTCCTCCTTGAACACTTTACTTCCCATATTCACCCCTTCCACTAGCATTACGCTATATAGTTGCGATAAATTTACATAGTCTGGTCTCTCATACGACATCGGCCAATCACCATTTGACTTATTTTCCGCCGCTAAGACAAAAGCAATACAAAAAACAACAAAATATCTGGGAAACTCTGGATTCTGCTTTCTCTTGGTACATCGTGGCTGTTCGAATATTCCTTGAAATATGTTACAAAACCAAACTTTATAATTGAGGAATTTTAAAATTTATTAATAAAAACATGATGAATATTACAATAATATAAAATAATTTATAAATGACTACTAAATCGTATTTATTACAGGTTGGTATACTCTAAATTTCCTAATTCCATCTGTTCTGAGAGATCTAAATTGGTTTCAACATAGTTATAATATATTGTAGCGGACGCTGAACTGTGGTCAGTAAGAAAATTTTGTCGAGCACTAATATCTCTGAATTATAAATTCTTAAGTTATTTACCTGAGTTTCATTCGATATTTCAATTTTTCGAATGCCGAAAGCCAGAACGAATGTCGCAGCAAGCTTAACTTAGGTCTCCATCTTCCTTCTCATTTTTAACTTTCTTTCTCTGCAAATAGTGTAGTTTTTGTTTCTCTATTTCAAGTCGAGCACTACCTATACTTTGTTTCCATGAGCTTCGAAGTTTTACCTACGAATTAGCAAAAATCCATTGTAAAATTGGTGCATGCGTTATTATTAAAAATAAAAAGTTTTACTTTTGTTTTGTTTGTTATTGTTGTGTTACTTAGTTCCATTGTTTATGATGGTTCGAGTCAAATTTTCCCCACAATGAGGGCCTCATAACTTATTCACTTATTAATACGTCCAAATCCAGCGTCGGTGTGAGCAGAGAGAATGAGCCGAAGCCTTTATCGCAGCTCTGGTCACTGCTCGTTACCAACGAGCGATTTGCAGCGCTGGTCCAACATAAACGGCTGTATTGAAAAACATGGTTACATATCGTCACTGCGCTAGTATCGCAGCTCCAACATAAACACCGTAGGCTAGTGAAACATCCCGGGTGTGGGACGGGTTCCATATTAAGTCGTTATCTTCTCCTATGACGTTCCTCTCTATTATTTGCTTTTCCTGACTTTGGGAATTGGGCGAATTAAAATGCATGAACTCCACACTCCAGTCGACAATTGCACGTTTCACGTATTTAGTTTTGTGGTCAATTTAAATTGGTCCACAATGAGATTTGCGAGGATCCGAGCCACTTCTGTCTCCCTGGCGACTACATTAGCAGAGCACAACCCATGCATAATGGAGTTTTAGTAGGCCTACACTCCCTCTGCAGCGTGATGCATTACGGTTAACTAAAATATCAACAACAATCAACGTTGCACGAAACATTTCGCACATGAAGTCAATTTCTTAAATATCATTTGCGCACACAAGTTGGAATGTAAATGAGTGATACACTGGTTTTATAATCATTTACCGTTTCACACTCTTTAAAGTACAAATATGAGTTATGAACGCCATTAAAGAAATTGATTTGTTATAAATATACTTACTTCGATTCTGACTTTACTGTACTTCCTAGTTATCACAGTACTACTTTTTACAATCATAAATTAAAAACATGTAATTTATTAGAAATAAAATATATAATGCTTTTCATTGCTTTGAATTTTTTCATATAGTTAAATTATTTGTGCTAATGATTAAACGAAAAATACGAAAAACAACTAAATTTAATATCCTAAGTTATTTTTACAACATATTACACTATATAAATCAAATTTTGGTCTTTTATCATAATTTATAATTCTTAAATTCTTCATCAGGAAAATATTTAGGAAAATTTCAATTTCGTTGCTACGAAATTTATTCATATGTTCTTACAGATCCTTTTAGTTGAATTCGACGTAATAGTAAATTACATTCCAATTTACATTGTGATGTGCATAATTTTAGCTTGTAAGTTAATTGAAAAAAAATACCTGACACCACACGAGAGCGCTGCTCTTCTATTTCTACGGAGCCGACGCGATCTCTCTCGAAGGAGACGTGAAATTCCTTAACTACGGCTATGAATATGTTTTTCAAAAACATTCATCTCCGGCGCCCCAAATAATGTTAAAAAAAATGTACATGTAGTCATAAAAACCAAAAAGGTGCATAAATGGGGTTTAATCGGAATTTCGTATTTTGAACTGAACAGTTATTTTTGTAAAAACAAAAGCCATAGTTTCTTTAAGAGTTTGAGTGAAAAACTGTGTAGTAGGTCTGTATTTACAGTACGTGTAGCGTAAGTGACTTGCCTAAATTTATTTTTCTTGTAAGATAGAAACAACTTACAAAAGTAAAGATCGGTTGTGTTAAAAAAAAAGAACTTCCATACAATTTCTAAATTCATAATTGAAAGAATTTTTACAAAAACATTAGAAGATAAATTTCTATACACATTCAGCATTTATTTCCCTAAGAGACAAAATAATTATATTCCTAAAAATCTAATTTCCCTCAGTAGCGTAGACAGAAAACAATCCAAATGAATTGACCATTGAAGAACCTAATATAACTCATATTTTATGCCCTATTACGTATCAATTTTACGTCAATAATAGCTCAACATTGTAGACAAAATAGTGCAACCACAACCTAGTAATCCATATTAGCTATATACATACAACAACTCGGGAAAAGTTTCTGAGGCCTAAAAAACACGAAATTTTGCACCTCTTTTCAGTTTTTTGCTAATAGAAAAAGCATGAAGCATTCTAGTAATAAAATGTAGAGAATAAAATTATGCATCGAATGGTATCTTTGAGTACGAAATTCTGTCGAAGAAACTTGTATAAATCGTTCGTCAAATTTACTACATTTTACGTCATTTGCTAAAAGAATATAGATCGGCATATTTCTAGTGCTGATATCTCCAAAATGGCAGGCAGTTCACTTATTTGTCAAGGAAAAAAGGATTTAGTGAATTTAATTCTCTTTCAAACGCATGATCTGGTTTTAAAAAACTATTGACAATGGCCGAAAGTACACCCATTTTGCTGGCTGTATACCGCTAAGATTGTGGCGCTGAGGATGGGATTGACGTGACGGTGAAACTCGTCTTTGCATAGCATATTAAAATGTTTGAGAGTATTGTTTTTCTAAGAAGAAGAAAAAGTCCAGCAGTATAATGAACGTCTATATTCTTTTGGAAGGAAGAAAAAATAGCAAAAGTGTTCGGAAGTTCCCAGTTTTGGTTGCTATTCTTTCTTCCTTGGAAAAGAATATACATACTCATTATACCGCTGGACTTTTTCTGCCTCTTAGAAAAATACTACTCTTAAACATTTTAATATGCTTCACTAAAGACAAGTTTCATCCTTAGCGCCATATAAGCGGTATACTGCCAGCAAAATTGGTGCATTTTCGGCCATTGTCAATGGATTTTTAAAACCAGATCATGCGTTGGAAAGAATTAAATTCTCTAAAACCTTTATTCTATGACAAATTATTTTACTGCAGACCATTTTGGAGATATCAGCACTAGAAATATGACAAACTGCAGTCTTTTAGAAAATGACGTAAAATGTTGTAAATTTTACAAACGATTTCTACCATTTCTTACCACCGAATTTCGTACTCGAATTCACAATTTGATTCAGAATTTTATGCTCTACATTTTATTACTGAACATTATTTTCACTACAATGCTTCATGCTTTTGCTATTAACGAAAAACTGAAAAGAGAGGATTTTTTTTAGTGGTTTTTAGACCACAGAAAATTTTCTCGAAGCCTTTCGAATTGAAAAACTTAGTTTTTCACTAATGGCCACAGCATATACAAGTTGGGAAAAAAAATTCCCTACGTTTTGCTCGTGGAGGTCCTTTATTTGGACATAGCTACTGGACTATAGTTCCAGGGCACACAATATTTGGTTTCGTGCTTTAATAATTCGTTGACCTGATACACGGAAGTTTCTTTTCTTTTATAGATTTGGCATTTTCCTACCCAAAAATTTCTCATCCTTCTTGTGAATAATTTCCCTCGAACAACAATGATATATACAAAATACTTTCGTATTAAAGTATCAATTATATATATAGATTCTCTGAAGAAACTAGAATAAAGAATTGTAACAAATTGGATGAAAGGACGTCATTCGCCGTTTTTATAACTTATGACTATGAAATTATACGAACGTACTGCTGGGTCATCTGCTATTCTGTGGCGTGTCGGGTGGGAATTGTGATCTGGTGTAAAACCGCAAATCGATTGAATGAAATATTGTAGATCGCAGAGAGATTAATTCTCCTCTCCTCCCTTGATCTTGTCCGTTTACTGTTTTCAGCCTCTGGGAAGAGCGTGACGCGTAACGAGTTTACGGCAAGCTTGATAACGCGATTCCCTGCACCATTCCATCCATTAGCTACTCACTGCGACAGGAAACAGGAGAGACCTACAGCCGCAACTTCCACAACTCGATTATCCTACGAATCTATCTTTAGCACTGCAGTCGAAAGCTTCACTTAATAACGTCAATAGAACTCATTTATGAAGATGTGTCGAAACTAAAATTTCCGAATACAGAAGTAACAATTTTATTTCGAAGTTGTTGAATAGGTTTCTAACAAATCTATCATTCAAAATATACATATTTGTGAAATTACATCCAAGCCCAACTCATAAAGAATTTCCCTAAGTCTGAATAAGTGATACATTTGTCAAGTCGTGGATTACAAAAGTTTCACGAGTACCTCTTTCGTATTCTCCCATCTCTCCCATTGTGGCATTTGGAAAGTTTCCCACAGATTTCCTCTCTTTGTTCATTTCAGCGTAAAGTCCTTATTTCACTTAAATAAAAATTTTGGGAAGTTATATTTTTTTGTCAAGAAAAAAATTATGTGAGTATTGTCAGTTTTAAATTTCTGACAATTTGTCACCTTTTTTATCCACCACAGATACTAATTACTTTTTTAAGTTTGCCGTTATGTGCCCGTGACACAAACATTAAGTTCATCCAAACGTTTCAGAATGAAGTGTTAAGAAACGTCGTGAATGCGCCCTGGTATTTCCGAAATACAGATATCTATAGGGATCTCCAGATTCCAACTGTAAAAGAAGAAATAAAAAGATATTCTGGGAAGCATGAAGCTAGGCTTCACCTCCACATCAACCCAGTGGTCCGACTTCTGGAAAATCAACACCGTACAAGAAGACTGAGAAGAAGAAACCCGGCTGCTCTAGTGTAAAGTGCAGTGTATAAAAGCAGAGCACAATGCGTGAGTAAAGTGTACACCGAGCCAGAAAAATCTAGCAGACAGCATTAGATAGTTTGAAATTTTTAGAAGTGAATTAAATGTTAGTCTTAAAAGACTACTTTTAATGGCACACAGTTGGTGAAATTGAAAAAAAAACAGTTGGCCGTTAGTTTGAAGGGTTGAAAATCTTACTAGAAAAATTCAACCAGATATTTAAGGTTCGGTTACTGGGTGACATTCGGTACATCTCTTCATCTCTTTGGACTTACAACTCGCTAGCTGGTCGAGTTCGGTAGCTCCTTGTGCCAGTGACGTCATGCCTCGCCCTTACCAAACAGGAAGTGTGGACGTCACATGCGTACACACAACTGGCAGTATTCCTGGAAAAGAAGGCGAAGGTTTACGCAGCTTATATATAGGGTAATGTACATAGTGGCCACTCCGGTTTTATAGCATAGGAAAAGGACTGAAAAGCGGAAAGGTAGACAAGGGTTAACTAGGGCCCCGGACTGCAGTTTTAAGGATCCTCTCGACAATTCACCTAAAAGTGATGCAGCTCAAACCCTAGAAAAAACTGTACCTGTACATTTGGTACTTGTCGCACGCCCTTCCGATGGCTGGAAAGGGGTTTTTCCTGTGGGGACGCAGCATTCTCCTCTCCGTGCCTTGACCAGTTTAATAAGCAGCTGGCCGACTATTCCAATAGGAATAGCGGACAACCCTTACCGTATACCCTTTCTTCTTCAACCCCGAAACATATACCTCTTAAATCAGGCCCAGGTTCCTCGGCTTGTGGGAACCTTAGTTAAAAAAAACAACAGAAGGAGCAGAAGGCATCCCCAAACGTAGCTCCCTCCAGCTCTCCGGGAAGGTTCACCTGCGAGAGCTAAGTACACATCACACGAGCTACCGTTCCGGAGGATGTATCTTTTATTTAGTACTTACAAACCCAGTCTCATGTCCAAGAAGAATAGTGCCTGTTCCGTCATCGCGTCTTGCTTGGCGGTCCATATTCCAACTAAATGCACGATTAATATTATCCATTACATCTCCGGGATAATTTTACGGGCTGAAAACCTTACAGTCGCAGAAGCTCCTACGTCAGAATGGCGTCATGAAAAATCTGTCGGAGGAACGAACTGACGAGTATCTCGCAAAAAGTTTAATGTGATCGAGTAAATCAGGACCAGTGCCGAATTAGATTACTTAATATTACTTATTCACAATGCTTATCTTCGGAACACCTACTCACGGAAGACTAATGTCCTCACCACATTTGAATGTCTGTGTCAAAAGGCCCATATAAAACAGAAAATGAAGCAGTTAGTCATTGTTAATTAAATACGTCACAATTTTCTAATAAATTTGCTCCGTCCACGCCATTGCACTAGTTAATCAGCTGCCTGCTCGTTGAAGCGTATAACAAAATCCGCAAAATACCGGAAAATTATTTCGAACTGATTGCACGTTTTGACATAGATCAAGTTAGGGCTGCCAAATGGTTGTCAATGGACAGTAAAGCGAGAAATAATCGAAAATTGAGGGGCGCTGTCACGATTCACAAGCAACAAATGTCATTTGTGCGTAAGAAATGATTGTAATAATTTATTATTTCATTTCAATAAAATTGAAGTCCAGTGTAATTTGGTGCTGTTACTTGAAGACAGATGACACTAGATGGCACTAGGTTGGTTCGCCAGCTGCTTATTCGTTACTAATATATGTCAAAAATATGTCGCGCGCGCGACCCCGAAAATTTCACACCGGTTCTTGTGAAGCCGATAATTCTCTCTCGCTTCACTGTCCATATCAATTATGTTTGCAATGTCACATCATCCTTGGTTTGAGGTTCACACTGGTGTTGATTTGAAGGCTGAGGCTTTGCCGAGAAGGCTGTGACGTCACGGAGTAGTAGAGAGAGAGACCTAATACAATGATGACGTCACTAGGTGCTCTTGAAAGATACTTTAGCCCAGTTCGCTATTATAATGTTGTTATTGGAAATATTAAATTGCAACTACTCTAACTATAGTTACTATAAACAGCAATAGGACTATACATCAAATGTCAGCACTACCTGACATCTGCTGTCAACTGTCTTCAAGTAGCAGCGCCGAATTACACAGGACTATACTGTTATCTAAACAAAATAATAAATTGTTACAATCATTTCTTATGCACAAATGAGATTTGTTGCTTGCGAATCGCGTACTACATCACGTACGCACGAAATTTCCCACTCCCGGTTGCAGTGGGTGGCCTCGTACTGCACCGAAACCCCTAAAAGCCTTAAAGACATACACAGAACATAAAAATGACAATGCAACACCCGGCATAAATCGTCGATCACTAATTCAATAAATTATTTTCTCGTGTGATACAAAAACGCATTAAAAAGTTAATCAAGAGCGTCCATTTTAATCCGAGAATAAATTACCATAAATTACGAACAATTCAGTTTGATGCGTTTCATTTATGAACTGCCAAATCACTTATAAGTCTTTAATTACATTTATTACTCAAAAATAAATTAAAGTAGATTAATTAATTGAAATGGAATGAAAGCATTGAATTAGAAGTGCTGGATGTCGTTACGTGTTCACCACATTCCTGTCGTAATGATGCTTCACATTGTGATTATCTCTGAGAACTCTTCATTGTAAACTACTGTGAGTAACGTATTTTTATGAAAACTTTACTACAAGGTTGCAACCTTGATACTACAGTATTCCTTAATGTTATTTGATAATTATGATAACAGTCTTGAAATTCGTTTGATTAAATTTTTATTTCCTTTTTTCGCCGTTGAACGAAATTAAGAAATATTTTTCTTTTTCAAGAAGAAAAACTCCACACAGTGTTGGATACTGTTAAAAAAAATGTTAATAGAAGGAAGCTATTTGGTGATTTTCAACCTCATTCTAAGATTTTAACTTTAAGGTTACTCTTTTTAAAGCCCATGTCAGATGTATGAAGGCAACAGAATACGCCTACCGACGTGGTAGATGATTTTTTAAAAGGAGTAACCTTAAAGCTAAAAATCTTACAATGAGGTAGAAAATGACCAAATAGGACGCAACCTTCTACCTATTAACGTTTTTTTAACAATATGCGAGACTGTTAGGTTTTCCTCCCTGCATATTAATCTATGAACAGTCGTTATCAATCAAATGAATAATCTTATTCTTTATGTTTTCTTAATTTCTATTTAACGAATTGTGATTATGATACAGAAATGCGAATATGAAACTAATCGGATAATCTAAGGAACAAATACTTTTTAAAAATAAATATATTAATTATTGCTTATTCATTCTTTGTGTTCCCAAACCGGACAGTAATTACTTTATAACAATACAATTCTTCATTATTTTAGGATTCGTAAAGAAGCAAATCTCTCAATGGCATCGTCGTATGGTATTTTGTGTCTCTTTAAATGATTCTTATTACCTTTGCCTATTCACTACATGTTTATCATGATTTATTTATTGATGATTAACTACGTGAGTACTACCGACATCGGCATATATCGGTATATTATATTGTTTGTCTTCGGGATATTAAAGTTCAAACTATATTACTTACATTATGTTTGTAATTAATTTTCCGAAATGCAATTGTCGTCCATAATGAAATGAGTCGTGTATTTGAGTTAGTCTATTACTCAAAGATAGTCGCAATTCAGTTTATAAACAACCACACGTATAGACACTAATTCAATTTTTTTTTAATGTAACTTCGTATTTTCCCAAATCACATATAAATAACATGTAAAAATATAATTATGAAAAAGAAAATAATTATTTAAAAATTATAGTAATAAATATCAAGTATAATGAAAATATAATAATTATTAAAATGATAATAACATCTAACGACAATCTTAACATTTTTATTCAAACACGAGCTTCATAAATTCAAGCATAGAAAAATAGAATAAAAAAAATTGTAATGACTCAACGAAGATTCGTATTTCCCAACCGCTGGTTTATACTTTAGTTTCAACCACATTTTTTTCAATATGAAAATAATTGTTATATAAAGTTTTGTGTTAAGTTTTAATTAAAGATATACGTAACATTATTGTAATAAATTTTAACTTGTGTTAGGATGAAATGATTATAAGGGTCGAAAGCTCTCTATTCTAAAATAAATTGATGACGATGACTAAAGGTCGGTTTTTTCGTCGAAAGCATAATGTGTTAAAATGAATATAGATTATACATTTACGAGTTGGTTATGAAAAATAACTTTAACGGGAATCTCAGGGTACCAACCTCGAACTGTTTGGAGATTATTAAATTACCAAAGTAAAAATACAAGATAACTTATAAATGGCAAACTTTCTGATCTCAAGTTACTAGGACGCGTCACTCAAGTTAATCCGATTTGTGTTCATTTATAATTTCTGCGTCGTCAGCAGATTCGTGGCGTCAGCAGAAAATATGATTTAGGTGAAGTTCTTTTTTTGCTTCACACGCTGAAAGATAACGGGTAACTAACTTTTGTACTATCGGCTCCATCCTTTTATACTTCTTTGTGCCTTTAAAATGATGAGGACAATAGCCGTGTCCTTCCAAAAACTGCAACCTAGCTTTTTTCATCTAGTTTGTTGTTTTGAATAAAACATTCTCCTTGGTGTCCCGCTGTCTGTTAATCATTAGTTGTTCTCTTCGGTGACATATTTTTCACACACAATCTCTGAACCTTTCATAGAAAATTTCAGTGGAAACTTCCTTACTACGACGTTTTTAACTGTCTATAATATAACCACGTGTTTGACATGACTAATAAATACACGTGAACGAAGTATACTTTTATTCTTAGCAGTTCTCTGTTTGCTTATTACTGGTTCATTACATCAGGGTAACAATTTGAAATGTAATTAAAAAATGGGGGTAATTGATATTTAATCACACCAATCTTTAATACTAAATTATTTATTTAATATAAGGGCACATTTTCTTTTCTCATATTCATTTACAAACATTTATAATAATCAGGGGCATTTACTTTACTCAAGGAATTTACATGAGACTCAAATTATTAAATTAGACGACAAGCTTCGGGTGAATTTTCGGCTATTCGAAGATATTTTTCGGAAGTCTGGCGCCGAGTTTTGGGATCTCAGGGTGACTTTTCCTCTTGACGGTGCCAAAGGTGCTGACTCCAGTTCATTTAATTGTTAGCTTTCCCAGTCTGTCGTGAAGCAAAATGCATTTACCTCCTCTCCAAGAAGCTACTGTTAAACTGCCTCTCTAGATACTATATCGGACTGCTATCTCCAAAATCTTACATTCATCTGTTCTCCCCAAGAGCTTCCTTCAAACACTCCTTTGGAAATCTGCATTCACCTCCCAGGTTGACGAGTTTCTTCCCCCCAAAAAAATCAAGTCACCTGATCGTCCTCCGACAATCATTTTTGATTTCACATTTCCGCGGAGGCCAGGTTTAGGTCGTGGAGGGAGCTGATCTTCGGTAATTTTGTGTGGTTGTTGCCCTTCCGCTCCAACTTTCCCAGGGACTCTGCTAATCCGCTACCCGAGTCCTGTGGCAGGTCCGGAGTCGGAGTCGTCAGTTTTTATGGCCGGACATTCCAAAGCCTCGTCTTGGTGCTATCCGTTGTTTCTCTTCATTAACTTTTTTTAAAAATTGGTGGCGTACTTTCACGCTACATAATTCTACATGTAACAAATCCGGCGTCGTTTACTGAGTATCGACTTTCATACCTGGCTGAAAGTTTCAAGAAAGTTTCATTGTAGTTTTATTAACTACATACAAAATGGAAATTTAGGAGAAAATTCCAGGACTAAATTAGCGAATAATAAAGTTAATCTAATTACATACAAATCTACTGAAATTAAATTGTATTTGTGCAAGTAATAAGTTCAAAATCCCGGTTGTCTCGACACTTCCTCTACCATCCGCTCATTCACCATAACACCATTCCCATACAACTCCGACTAATCACTAGCACGTCTACATGACTGATCCTCCACTCTGGTGACTAATTTAAGTTTTCCTTTACAGTGAGAAATGTACCTACTCCCTTTTTCTCTTCTTATTTTATTTTGTCTTACTTTAACAATTCCGTTACAATTTCCGTACATTCTTCTGTTTTCTACTCTCTGAGGTTCTTTCCAATATATTCCAAACAGACAATGTAAAACTACAAAAAGGCCAAAGAAAATTTACATAATCGCCACTAAACAAATACCTGTTGATTATTGTTGATCATAAACTGCTGTGTAAGCTAGATACTAGAGTAATGAATCAAAAAGCTGGTCCGCGATAGTCTCGAGTATGTCGGCCAGACAAGCTCCTAAGAATGCTAATAACCAGAGTGCCGAGTGGCGTCCAATTAACACGTTCGTTTCATGTCGCCCGATGGTGGTAAGTAGTTTATCTCAGTTAAGCGGAAAGCTGCAAATGGATGTAAACGGGGTTACTCAAAGTAAAGCTAATTAATTTTCATCGCGGTTCAGTAGAAGTATTGATCATGCATAAAACGTTAGAAACAAACATATATAGAGCAAAGTATTACAAATTGTCACGTACCCAGTGTTTCTATGAAAATTGCAAAATAGGAAGTATGAATATTTTAGAAACTAGTCCTGTGTTCAATTCTCGTTCTCACCACTTTCTTAGAAGCAGAGTCGGCTTTTAACGAAAGTTAATTGTTCGGTCGCAACAGATATACATCACTGCGAACTTATAATTGGAATTCTGTGGACCAGCTCTGTATCTCCCAAATAGACTTCATTTTACATCTCATTATAAGCAATAAATGTCTAATGACTACTCCCACTCCTTGCGAAGAGTTGTTCAAAGAAGCTCTCTGCTCCTCGGATGCCGTCGCGTCGCCCGAATCTGCACAAAACCATATATATTTATTATAATTTCAATTTGAAATAATTAAATTATTTAATTTGTCCCACAGTTTGGGAAGGAGTTTTGTAATATTCAAATAAATTTAAATTTACTTTACTTTACAGCCGATAATCATTTAATTTAATATTTAATTAGAACAATTTTGATTGAATTAATGTAATTTTGAAGTTATTATAAATTTAATAAAAGATGTTAATATATAATGACAGGTTTCAAATGATAACTCATAAATTAGATTAATACAAGATTTAAAGTATTTATTTAAGTAAATATTATGAATTTTACATCATTAGCCACGGCTATTAATTTATGAGACTCTCATAGCTCAGGACGCTTTATTGGACTTCGTCATAAGGATGGTATGCATTACCGTTTATTACAATGTTTTACTTTTATCACAACGAAACATAAAATTAAAGTAAACATTCAAATTGAATTTACCAAAATATTCCCAAAAATACAAATACACACAATGAAATTTGACGGTACAACAATTATGCTAGGTTTAAAATGTATTTTATTAGATTTTAAATACAGCATACAAATAAAGCGTATCACTTTGCTTGATCCAGATTTAAATTTTAACTTCACACAATTTACCCCATTTAATTAAGAAACTTTAAAATAAATTTGAAAAACACATTAACACTTGGACAACGCAATCGATTAAATATTATCTGAACTCCAGACTATAGAAGATCTCGCCTACGGACTCAAAATGTTTCGCCCGCGGACACCAGTATATCCGCCAGGACCCAAGATGATTTGACCGTGGACTCTGGTCAATGTTATTATGATCCCAATTATAGACAGATCACAAGATAGTTCGCCCGTGGACATCAGTCTAGTAAGAGTTTTCTAAGTCCAACGACCTTTATTAAAGGCAGAATTTAACTTTTAATTCTCCGTCGAATTATTACTAGTTTTCTGTCCAAAACTTCTTTTCCACTTTTCTTGCCCACATTTTCGACCAACAATCTGTCGCTAAATTTTAAAACATACTTCTCTGGTGATCAACTCTTCAAAAGATTTTATAAATCTATTGCGCAACTCTTTGGGAATAATTTCGTCCAACCACACTCGGCTCAACGGCCCCTTCTCTCTACGAACACTACAGACCAACTAACTCTTTGACTACACAAAAATCCACCCCCTCCCTCGTGTCAACGCTGTCTGCAGGTGAGATTGAGATATTTTTTGGTTTCTCGCATTCCAAACGAGCCCTTTCAATTTGACTGGCCGCCACATGTTTCCTTAGGTCCCTTTTGCAATAACAAAACTGTCTGGAAGCCCGATAAATACGATTTTCTCACGTCACGTGCCGACTGTTAAAATATTCTCTTCAGCTACATGGCCTTAATCTTTCCAATATCGAGAAATTTTAGTTATTAAAATTTAATGATATTTTAGCGAGCTTGTGATGTACACAAGTGGGATAAATTAATTAGGGGTTGTTTTATTTTTTATTTATGTATTTTAATTTATTATACGAAAGAAAATATATTGAAAATAATATTCTCGGCTTGAGACTGACGAGGGCCAATGCTCGCTTCCCACGTACTCGCTGATACGAAAACAAACACGGTGCAGCATCCCTTTGTAGAGATTAAAATATTGTGCGTGTCTGGCTAGACTAATCTTTAGTCACAAGATTTTAGCACGTTCAGACAAGACGCTCCACAAGATTGGCGCAATCATGGCCGTGTCTTCCCAAGGCACTAAAGGGGCGTGGCTAAATATTAAGATATTGAGATTTTGGAGGGCACAAATCTAATTCCTATTGGATAAAAACAGTAGAATGCAAGACCCTTTGTGGGGAAACTTCTTAAAGGCGAGACGTGAAGGGAGCTGGCAGAGCAAGCAGCAGTTAGTTAGTTTTTATTTTATGGAGAGTGAATTTCAGAGCGGAGGAAGTTAGTTTTTAGTTTTCAGTTAGTTACTTCTGAGATGTTATAAGTTAGTCTGTTGTGGAGTTATAAGTTACTTTTGGAGAAGTTATAAAGAAGTTGGGTTTTGGAGAGGAAGTTAGTTTTCAAGTTTGGGATGGTAATTGGGGTTTGGAGAGTGAGGTTTGGAGCAAATTATGGATCTGTCCTGCTGGTGAGAACCTGTAGGCCAGCTGGGTAAACATTTTCCAGGAAAATAATTCCATGAAAGTCGGTTTTTTATAGCCGTATGACCACCGTATTCTGCCCACTATTTTTATAAAATAGCTGTGGGTATTTCAAGATGATAATAAGAGCTAGAAGTTAATGCCTTTTTATGTGTGTTAATAAAATATAAATGATTAATTATTGTAATTAATTTCACCTTCCAAACAATTAAATAATTTCAGAGTTAAATAAATACTTAAATAAAATTAAATATAAAAATAACTAATAAAAGCCCCCCTATCCATCATAAACATTACAAGTTAAAGGGGTTCTTCAAAGTCAAATAGAATCTCTTCACTTTTGCTAATATATTTTTTATTTCATATCTATTTTTCACCTTTTACCGTTTGTTTCGTAATTCCTTAACAGTGTATCTTTGAAGAATTTATTATTATACAATTTCAGGTCCACAAATACCATAAATGTGTGCGATTCATTCTTTATTCGTCCTATTATAAAACGCAACACCAAAATTAGGCTTATATAATTCGTGCCCCCCCTTTTTTTTTCCTAAATCCAATTTGAATATCCTCAAGAATTTCAATTCCTCATTCAGTTATCCTTAGTCATTACTCTTTTATGCTTTGGTCGAATGTCATGTAAATTTTTTCCCATATAGGTATCTTTTTATTTCTGTTTCGTTTTATTCGTAATCGGGATGATAATATTTTCCATAAAAAAATAATGATGCTTTCCTTCTGGTGCATATTTGTGATAAAATCTCGTAAACCCGCCATCTTTAATGGATTTGAATATCCGTAATAATATCTGTTGCAATACTTTACTCCTGATCAAATATGAAAGAAGCCTTAGGGTATAATCGAAGTTATCCGGGGAAACGGACTACACTGCTTTTACTTGCGAGTCCGAATTTTGCTATATATTTTTTCATATATCAGATGTTCTTGTACTTATCTGCTGTAGACAACAAATAGACTTGCGAAACCACCTGTAATCAGGAGAAATGAATGTTACAGCGACACGAATTTTACAAATTAGAAGTACTTTATAGCATCTAGAATCAAAATAAATGTAATTTTATGGGTAATTTATTGTGATATAGATATTGTTATTTTCAGCCATAACAGCCTATTTCTCAAGTGTATATGAGTATGTACCCCATACTTATCTAACGAGTATGTAGACTTCATTTTAACAATCATACTTTTGAGTCGCAAGCCACTTTCCGTGCTTGTCAATCTCGTTTTTCTATTTGCTCCCTGCTTTGTTAATAGGCATGTAATTATATATAGCTGTCTAGGAAACTGGAACTTTTTTGTTTTACCACGTCTATGTATTTTTCTCCTTTCACCGTTTCGCAATTTCTAACTTCGAATTACAAAATTGATATGATGTGCGTCCATCCGTGGTATGGAATATTAATAAGTAAATCGTGTGTAAATTGGTGTATCACTTCAAGAAAGAAAACTCAAATATAAATACTACTCACAATGATCCTAAAATAAAATAAAATAAATGTTTACGCAGTATTTACTTTAAAATTGTGTATTAGTAAAAGATACATTTTTCTAAAAAAAAAAAAAGGCTCACGTTATATCGTTTTGTCTTCAGGGCAGCAGTACTTCTTCACGAACCCGTCGGCCCAGCAGCCCCGTTTCGTGCCCAGCTTCCAGCAGCCTGCGTCTTCACAATCACAGTATGATAACTTCTTCAGCCACTTACAATCTGCCTACCAGCAGCAGCAGCAGCAGCAACAACAACAGTCGCCGTTCCAGCTCCAGGGCGTATTCCAGCAGCCATACCAATCCCAACCTCAACCACACCAGTTCTCTGGAGACGTTCGACCCTTCGGAGTGCAACAGCGACAACCTTCTTTTCTGGACCACATTACTCTCAGTCCCACAGGTGACTCCAACATTCTACTGTATCACTTTTGGATTTTTATATTTGTAAAACTTTAGTTTTTAATTAATATCCATTGTTATTTAGATAAATAAATAACCACTTAATTGATAAAGTTAATTAATAAATTAAGTACCACCCAACGTTTCTTCAATCTGTTGGGGAAAAAAATCATGTGATTCAAAAACACAAGAGCGACACACCGCACAAGCCTGGCGACGAACCCAAAAACAAAGCTAAAACAAAGTTAGACAAAAAGGGCAAAGAGGGGTTAGCGTAACATAGCCATTGTCGAGTTTCAAAGTATCCATTTGTATGTTAATTGCAGTGATGTTGGATTTAATACGAAACATTTCTGATATAATTATGGAATGGTAGGGCTACCTGGTTTCAACATCTAAAATATAAGCATTTCACCAGTCAAATGAATGTTTGGAGATACAGATTCTCTGTCAATGGGAAATTTGATGTTGGACATATGTTCTTTGATACTGATATTAAGTAAGCTTTTTGTTTGTCCAATGAATCAGGAATTGCAGTCAAAGCAAGAGATTTTGTAAACTAAACGATGTTTGCTATAGGTTTCAAGTATGTCCTTGTGGGGTGTTTTTATCAAGAAGGAAAGTGTATTAGTAGATCACTAAATGATGGATATTGATTTTCTTAAAAACATTTAATGAACCTATGATGTAGAAATTTGTAATTAGAGAATTGAGGTGATTGGGAACGAGTAGAAGTAGATTATTGGGTTTTGTTCAATCTAATATTTTGATCTTTTATTAATATTTTTTTAACGTTTTACATACTAATTAGAGATTAAAATGTTGTGCTCAATATTTATGTTGAGAAGATGATACTTCCTTTGATAATTAAAAATAAAAGACACAGAATAGAAAATGCAAAAACTTAAAGTCATATCATCTATTTGGTATATTTCTGTTGTTTTCTGGGGAATATATAATGTACTAGAATTTGTCAGACATTACAATCAAAGTATAATTAGATTATGAACAAAAATATCTTGATTTAATTTTCAAATAATTTTCATTTAAGTTCCAAAGCAATCTACAAACACACTATATAATTCAAACTCAATTTTAAAGTAATAATGTTGGAAACTAGGTAATATACAATTATGTTTATTATAATAAAATCCCTTGAAATTCTAAATTTTACTTTAACTGACTTAGATTCCTGGTATATAAAAATGTTACATTTTATAAATTGCTTAAGTCTTTCTGTAAATTTACTTAAAAATTTTATTCCAGGCTTCAGTTCCCCTGCACGAGATCCTAACCATCTTCGCCTACTTCAGACGTTTCCCACTGAGCAACAACAGTCACCTTCAGGAACACAATTTGTACCGAGTTTTCCTGATGTAAGGCTCAATTCATTTGTGGACCAACATCTTGAAGCAGATGTGAATCCTAAGGCAAACTTACGTCCCACTACAATCAGGCCTAGAGATCGTGACAGGAAACCTGACTCGGGTATTCGAAAAAAGCCTGGAATGAGACCACAACCTGGATCCAGAGGAAACTATATAGCTCCAATAAGGTTTCTAAGAAAAATATTCAGTTATCATACTTTAAAAGTTAACAATGATAATTTTTTACACTTAAAGTTTTAATTCAAATTAATTTTTAAAAAGTTCAGCTATACTGCTTTGAAATGTAACATTGTTTCAGACATTTTTACAATGCATTTCAGTTGTTGGTATTGGATTGTTGTTACTTTGTAGTAATTTACATCTTCAAATTGATGCTCTTTCATTGCAGTAGACATAAAACTCTATGGTTCTCCATCCTTTAATGCTTCGAAATCATAACACAAATATATTTACCACCTTCCATTATTTGGCAGTATCAGTAAATTCATTAATTAAATTTTTTTGTCAAGAAATTAATATTTCCCAGTACTTTAACAATCATTTTGGCCACAATAGAATACTCGATTTTCACCTAATATTATATCATAAAACATACAAGTTTTTTAGATTTAAGGTTTTATTCCAATGGTGTGGATAAAGCTGGAATATTAATTGTGCTATCCACTGATGGAAAGAATCACATGTAGAAAAATGAAAAAAACACTCTATTTGTCTCCAAAGTATAACAGCACAGATACTATACACACCAACCTACAAATTCTTGCTGAACCATAGAAAGACAAGACATAATGCTAAACTCCTAAACTGGATTATATTGTAAAGGAGGAGGAGGATGTCTAATGGAAGGACCAGCACAATCTAGGTTACATTGTTTTGAAGATAAAAATTATTTGTTATTCATTGGTCAGATAACCTGAAAAGTTAGGCCAAAGTGACAATTGTTTGTATCACTTCATCTGCTCTAACTTCCTTCTTCCCTACTGAAAAGCGTTCCCACCTTTCTCGTATATTTCTATCTTTCCTCACTATCCAATGTGACTTAGTCACCAAATTCAAGTCCTTACCATTGTAATTATTGTGCTTCTAACTTGTCACTCCCTCTACTCTATCCATTCCACCTCTACACCTACCAAATCAACAGTTGGTCCAGTCAGGCTAAGGAGTGAAAATATTTCAAATTTTCTGCCCAAAGTCTCAATTCCAAAAATTTTGACCAATGCATCACACTGACCCTCCTTAAAGCCTTACCTACGAATCATCGGATGCTAAACTCCATCTTTGGGAACTCTCCATCTAGCACATTAATTATTATTTATTGGTTTCAAAGAATGAACCTATCTAACCTTAAGTTTTGCTACCATAATTGCATAATTGCTGTTGTTTTTCTTACATTTTTTGAAACTTTTACATAATATAATAAACAATATTGATGTTCTCTGTTAAAAATAGCTTCACTATTAATAAACAAATATGAAAATTGCATGTAGCTTAAAATATTCATTTTATTCTTTACAGATCAACTACTTCTACACAGAAGTATCAATTAAGTCCTGACTACCCAGAACCACAAGAATTAAAAAAGCAGTTAATAAATGATGTTACAACATACAGTCCTCGAGTGAGAACAAATTTTCATAATTACAGAAGCACTGAAGCTCCTCCCGAGGATATCCAACCAACACTGAAAACAAAATCTCCAAATCGAAATCAACAATATAACGTGAGAGCTAATAAACTATCTTTTATTCCTAAACAACAAATAACTTCAACAACTGAAGCAGAACCTGTAGAAGAGTATGATAACCAACCTGACTTTGTGTATGAGGAAGGTTATGGCGTGAAAGCTCAAGCTGATAATGATACAGTACCAAAAAATGTTGAGCAGTATAAAATAACTGTTGATGATAGCAATATAACAAAGCTGGAAGTAGTATCGCCTCAAAGCATTCAGCCAGGTTATAACAATGTCATTTTGTTAGATGAAACCCATGCTAATCAAAGTAGAAAATCAAATAATGCCAATGAAGAGCCCACAACTATGCAGCCTGACAATTTTCATACTTTGAATGAAGATGATTATGATTATGCAAATGAGAAACAAATTGAAGACAATCATGATGATTATCACAATACACAAATAAATCCAAAAACTGATGAAAATAGTACTGCAGTTCCAGACTATGACATTCCAATAACTGTAAATCATAATGACTATAATGAAAGTATTTTACTTGAACCCAAGGAGGAAGAAAATCATGAACACTCACAAACACAAACAGTTTCAGTGCCTGAAATAAACCACGAATCAGTCACTGAAACTGAGGAACATTTTCAAGAGAGCAATACAGATATTAACAATAAAAGCTCCACAGCATTTGAAGTTCTCACTATGAACCCAATGCACACATTGGTAGAACAGGATAATTTTAAAGGATTTATTGACAGCTCCTTAATAGATTCTACAGAATTACCACATCAACCTGCTGTTACTTCAGGAGACACTACCGAAGAGTCAGATACTGTGCCTGTATCTGTTCAGAGTTCAGTCACAATGAGACGCAATCCAGATAGCACAACTATAACTTTGGAAAATGAAAGCCTTCCAATAGGAGAACCTATAGTCTCCATTGTAACAACAAAGAGTGTCATCAATGGAACATCTGTGATTGTAACTGTAACTCCTCCCACAGAAACAACAAAAGAAATGGAAGCATTTCCTGTTTCACAAGTGTCTGCTCCAAATGATACGGATTCTTCTACAGATAGCTGGATAATTATTGCTTCAGTGCACACAAGCCGCAGTGTTTCTGGAACAAAATATCTGAAGCCAGAAGGCAAACAGGACCTTACAAATATAAATGAAACATCTAACAGTGAGACAATTGTAAAAACTGAAAATGTGAAAGATTTTGCAATTACTGATTTAACAGGTTCAATGTCACCAGAAAATATTTCTTCAACAACTGAACATAATCAAAACTCTAGTACATCTCAGGTTTCAACTGAAAGTATAATTGATAAACTGGATAGGGTACAGTCTGAATTATTTAGTGGTATTTTAACTGGAGGGTTTAGAAATGATGGCAATAAAATAGACCTTCTGACAGATATAACACCAGAAAAATCTATTGAAATGAAACAGATAAATTCAGTAAGAACGACGCCATCAACAATTTCAACCTACAAATCTCCAGTAATAATCCGCAAATTTACACCATACTCTGCAAGGACAACTCCAAAACCAAAAAAAATAAGTGAATTACTTGAAAATGTGCAATCAGATGACTTAACAGGTCTCCTTCCTCCTGGATTCAAACCAAGAGCTCCAGGCCGCCGACCAACAACAACTGTTTCTCCAAAGTCTTTAAATCCACTGGACATGCCTCAAGGTGATCAACCTATTAAACCGTTAATTCCAGAAATAAAGCCAAGAAATAACACTGCCAGCAGAGGAAGATCATCTGGTATAAGCAATTTGCAAAATAGAATCAAAATTCAAGATGTCTCTCACCTGCTACCACCAGGCTACAAAATTAGTGACGAAAACAATACAACAGAGAAAGCTTTGGCATTGGATTCAATACTGGGGAAAATCAAATTTCAAGAAGTGAGTTCTCTCCTTCCACCAGGCTATAACCTTACAAATGAAACTTCACCACACAGGACTCCAAAGCCAACAGATAAGTCTCTCCCCAAACCTAAGATTGTAGATGGCCTTGATCATTTACTTCCTCCAGGTTATAAAAATGAAATGCAATTGGATCAAAACACAACTATCAAACAAAAAAATATTGAATCTATTATAAATAAAACAAAACCTATAGATGATATAAGTGCACTTCTTCCTCCTGGATACAATCTTACTCCACAAGATTCAGAAAAAGAGAAAAATTCATCTGCATTAGACTCACTGGTAGGAAAGCTAAAGTTCCAGGATGTCTCGTCACTACTGCCTCCTGGCTTCAAACCTAATATTTCAGATAACGTAACAGAATCGATTTCTACAACACAAGCTTCAAGTGGGATGAAAGCTAAATTCCCCAATCTTCCAGTTATGATTCGTAAGCCAGCAGCCAGAACTACAACAACTTCAAGAAGCATTGAACCACCAAAGCTAGTACAACCTACTATTGTCAAAGGATGGCCTGCAAGGTATAGTATACATTATTTTCAATAGTTTAACACACAATTATTTCCTTACTCCACTAAAGGTAAGTACAGACTAACTTCCTCAGATGATGTAATAAAGTAATCATCATTAATATATTCAATCAATTGTACAATTAATAATACATATATTTATGTCATTTTGTTAATTTTATTAGAGCTACAACAATTTTTACTGGATGGCCAAGTTCTTCTACAACTCCTATTTCTATAGAAAAGTTATTAGAACAAGCTAAGACTGCAACAAGTTCATCAAGTACAACAACTACAACAACTTCCACCACTACCACAACTACAACAACCACTACTACTCCTCGACCTACCACACCTGGAGTCTGTAGTGATAACTGTGATTTAGCAGGAACAATAAAGCTCATTGATGGTGTTCAATGGGTTCCAGAACTATTGGACCACAACACGCAAGAATGGCAAGATCTGGCTAATGATCTAAAGAAACAAGTATGTTATTTCCAAAATTAATTTACAATTGTGATGTACAAACTGATATCCTACTAAAACAAATTGATTTTTTCAAATGGATCCAGTTTGATAAAAGCTTATTTACATATATTCGGATAATAACTACAAATCTAATTAAAATATATAACATTAATTAACAACATTTTTATTTTATTACAGCTGGATTATGTGTACAAGAGTTCTGATATTCTAAAGCACTGGTATACTGATGTCAGAATAGATGGATTCAGGTAATACTTAAAATAATATTTATTGTTTCATGTTTCACAAATAGGGATCACAATAGATAAACATTATATATAAATCATAATTAGGACTTAATTAATTTTTTGATAAAATATCAATTATTTTTGGCATTAATTAATTTACTATTGTTTTTGAAAAAGCTCAAATGAAAATTAATTGCAAGTTAATTTATACTTTAATAAGAATTGTCTATAATGTTTTTATATTATTGGTACCATATTCTATTTGAGCTTTATCTGATATATTTATCAAGTTATTGTTTTTATGAAGTTTATACAAGTTTCACACTATGTATTATTGTACATAATAAATCATTTTCATCATGTTTATGTAATCTTTGTTAAATACATATAGCCAGGGAAGTGTGTTGGTAGATTACATTGTTGAACTTAATGAGCTTGGACGACAGGTTGACACTCAAGAAATTAAGAAATTGTTTCATGAAAGTCTTACACAGAAACCAATCGTTGACAATAATAATAATAATGAGGACCATGAAGAAATCATTGATGCTGAATCAGTTAAATTACAGCTAGGTAACTTCATCGTGGATCCTAAATTCACTGATTTTGTAGGTGAGTTGTTTCTGAAAATAATTATTACAGTATTCTATCCATTTATATATATATATATATATATATATATATATATATATATATATATATATATATATTGAAACATTTAAATACATTATAATTATTGCAGTAAATTTGAATTAATAAATGAAATCAATATGAAAATTGGTAATCACATTTATAAATTATTTAATTCCAGTATTATAAGTTTTAGAATAAATAATCTCAAACTCAGGTTAACACATGAAGGAACAGCTGACTTACCCTAAATCAAGTGTTTGTGTACTTAAGCTAGGAATAAATAATTTGTCAAATTTTTGAGGGCCTAAGTCCCCTTCTCCAGGACAGTAGGTCTGAATATTTTCAAAATTTTAAACCTAGTCTGAGTGAACCAACTATTGATTTACGGTAAGTAAGATCATCTCTGTCTCTCTTTCCTATCCAAATGATTTAATTAATTTGATTTTGTCACATTTTCTTATTTGATTTATATATATATAATTGCGATATTGGTACGGAAAGGAAAGAGAGATATTTTGTGAAAGTGAAGTATGGTGTAGCCATAGGGAACAAAAGGTTGTTCTTCAAATTTTCGGAGGCTGAGAGCTGAGAGCCTCTGAAAATTTGAAGAACAACCTTCAGTTCCTTATGGCGACACCGCACTTCACTTTCAGGTAAGCCACAACCTATCTCTCTGTCCTTTCCATACCAATATTATATATATATATATATATATATATATATATATATATATATATATATATACACACACACATACGTATATCCTATTTTAATTGTGGTAACATTATTTACTGGATCATAATTTATTATTTTTAAAATACCATGTGATAAAATCCATTTATTTTTTTACTACAGTACTCCCAAAACAGGCTGTTGCTACAGCAATATACCCAGATGAAGATGTTCTCTTACCCCAATGGGCAATTGCTGGAATTGTTATTGGATTGGCATCTCTTCTGTTTGTCATCATATTTGGAGTTACAGTAGTAAGTTTTACTTGGTTTATAGATGTACTTATTCAGAGAAGCTAATACCAGTGGCTACCATAGTTATTTTTAGAATACTTTATGATAAATATAGAATTGTTTAAACTATTTTGAATTATGTGTTTTTATTTAATATTGAATAAAGTTCTATTGTAAATATTTTGTTATTATTATTCATAATATTGACATCAGTTAAGATTTTGTTTGATCATAATATTTGTAGCAATTATCCAGCATAAGGTACTCTCATTTGTAGTGAAATATTTGCATCATGTGAGAAAATAGGAACATATAAATATATTATGATAAGACCTCCATTACATTACTACTAATTTCCAATACATAAGGGTGTAATTATGTTGGAGCTGCAACAAATGGGAAGAATGAAAGTAGTCATAAATGTGTCACATACTTTCAGCTCCTCTGAGTGTGTTTATGCAATAAAGAACTAGAGCTGCGATTTTGAAACCCATAAGTGTTCCAACATGTATTCCACAGTGTTTCCAACATAAAAACTCCCTTAGGAAAGTAAAGATAATGTGACACTGACAAAATAATTTATATTGGCAGTAAAAAGTAAGTTAATGGCTGACTTGAAATAAACTTCTCACATTTTCAGACACTTCCATTCATGTTATTTTTTCTGGACATTGTTGTACACCTCATACATAAGGCTTTACAAAATATGCAAATGTATATTTCAAACTGTTCAAATCTTCATACTATGTTTGAAATTTTCTTGTAATTCTTTCAATTTTTCTTTATATTCTTTGGACTTTTCTTCTTTTATATTAATTATGTTTGCCTTTACTCATTGAAAATGATTAAATATTTTGTTCTTAAGATTGTAAACAAAGTAAACAAATGGTCAAAGTTTTTCTTCAAATCTGAAAACAGTTTGTGACAAATCAGTAATATTTTTTCTTTTCCCTGTTAAGCAAATTAAGTACTTGCAAATGTTCTAGCACATTTATAATGAACTTTAAGCCTCAAAGCCAAGTTTCATATTCTTATTTTGGAGATATTTTTGCATTTTTCTTTTGTAAATGTTATGATAGGATTTAGATGTTCCACAAAACTAAAATTTTAATGGAAGCTGTACTTGACTCGACCAAGACCTGCATGAATATCTCAAAGCCACATTGGTCCACCATAAGGTAACCTTATAGGATGCTATGGATTCTTCAATCTCACTTTATTATATAAATATTACCAATCTTTCTCTGTTTAGACCCACCTTCCGACCATACACCTATCAGTTTACTCATCTGACCTCTGCTACAACTACTTTCAGACCTACTGTCCTATAAGAAGACTGTCTATATTTGCCTAGTGAGGAACTTGACCTGGTGGCCGAGATGGTTATGGCGTCTGTGTACTGAGCAGTTTATGCAAGTTCAAGTCCTGCCTAGATCAAATATTTTCAGTCTTTCCTTCTTCTTCCTTCCTTTTCCATGCTTTGAACATATTCTTTCTTTGTGCATGATAAAATAACATGTTAAATGTTTTCAGCTGGTTAACAGACATAAAAATAACAAAAAGAAACAGCCCACACCACTCACAGAAGACATGCTGAATGAACTCAATAAAAATCACATGGGAGGGCTAGATAATTATGGTGCAGAGGATTTGTATAATATGGAAGATGTGTGGAATGACAAACCATATGACAAACCTCCAAAAAAGGTATGTTAACTATCTTTCCATCAAACTTTCTGTGAGAATGTACAATTGAGCCTCCTATCATATATTCACAGTAAGTCCATGTATTTTCATAATCTACATTAATTTCTATCATTATATTCTAATAGTTCTATATGTGCACGACAATATTCATGATTGTTTTGATAACTTTTCTCTTTAAAACCCCTTCGTTCTGTGTATTGATCATTCACATAAATTCAATAGTACTGTAAAACACTATATTTAAAAACTTTTTACTGTTCATATTTCTATTTCACTAACACATCTTCACATATATTGTTTTCAAAACTTTTTCTTTACTGGAAATTTTAAACTGAAAATTTGAGTAATGATAACACACCAAATAAAACTCATTGATGATTCTTTTATTTAGTAATCACAACGCATACAACAAGAAAAGTACCTCTTGAGTACATCATCTCCCACAAGTACTGTGACAGAATTCCAATCACTGTCATATGTGGATTCAAAGCTTAAAAAGTTCTCATATTCTGTCCACAACAAAGTCTCTCTACCATTTCATTATCAGCTTCTTTTAACTTCAGAGTTTCTCCTTGATTATAGTCTCTATATATATTGTTTACATGCAGTAGTAATTTTTAGCACTTCTTGGACATAAAATTCTGCTTGATATTTGATTCATATCTTCATCTTTAAAGATACCTTTGTTATAAGAATAATAATTATTTATTTATTTCCATGAATTGTTTTACACAAAATGTCATTTGTATCTTAATTTATAGTGTTATAACCTATTTTCTGGTCAATGTGTTCTATCACATTGCTTCTTTAATTATCTGTGGCATAAATCTACAGATTATTTCTGTTAATTTTCTACAATGCTTCTGCTAGAAGATATTTTTTTTAATCAAAGAACCTTTCTTAGATAATTTGTTATTCCCATTTCATCTGTTGTACTTTCTGACTCTTTAGTTTAATTCACATTTCATTATCTCTAAATTGTGTTTGAATTAATATCTGTTATTTTCACTACTAATAGCCAAATGTTTTGTTTCTAAGTAATTGATTTTTCACTTGTTAGGATATAACATCAGATTGTAAGGAGTATTGTATACATCTACAAATTTATACGTGATTTATATGTGTTACACCACATAGATTAATATACAAAGAATTAATTTTAATGACCTTGATAATAATTGTTTTAACAGTGTGAATTTTTGGTTTGATATAAAAGACTTTAAACTGCCTTCCTTGTGGCAAACTTGCTCCTGCAAATGCAGTCAGCTGGCCATTTCTGTGCTACACACTGCTGTACCACAGAATTTCTGTCTGTAATAAGAAATGTACATGCATCCTCCTTTTACTCCCTGTAAAGTTCAACAAACTGCCTTTTATTGGTACTACAGAGCAGACAGTACAGGGCTATGATACAGAGGGGTGGCCACATTAGGTGGCAATGAAATAAAAATAATTTTCAACCATTCAATAATTAAAAATATTAATTTAAAGTAGTTTATATTTTCAAAACAAAATAATATAAATACATTTTGGGTATTATTTAAAAAACAAACAAAGGGAATTTGGAAGAAAAAAATATTTAAGGGGCATCATAGTGAGAAAATCTATTGCATGACCCTGCACACAAAATTGACTCATTTGTGGCTTGTTCCAAAAATAAACTTTATTTAAAAGATGTATGAAGGAAAAGTACTTTAGTGTTAGAAATACCCGTCAATTTGGTGTTAAATTATTCCACTTTTAAAAATTAAACACTATTGTAGTCTGAATTAGAAATTGAGTATATTATGGGTGAAGTCACAGTACTGATAACACCTTCACAACTCACAAGCTGCCACTGTTTATATGTATTACTCATATTTCTGGAATTGTGAAACTACTTTTCACATATAGGGAAATAAGTTACAACCAATTTCTAGTATTGCCTTTATTAACAACACCAAAACGCAGAGAAACTTTTGGCAAAATTAGCAAAGCCATTTTCCAAGTGGCAGCCACAATTTTTTTTTACTATTATTGATGTATTTTTAGGTTACAACTGTCATAGGACACAGTCCATGACTTAATTAATATTTCTTCTAATTTACCTTATATGTTTGTGTGTATTCAAAATTGTATATTACCTGAATAAGTCCCGAAATTGTAGGCGAAAAGTTTTATTGAAATAATTTTTTGGTTTTAATTTATAAAGCCTTTTTTAATACACACAGTATTATTTATTAATAGTTCAATTTGGATAATTTTCAGCGATCTTCTGCATCTCTTCAAGAGAATAGTATGTCAAATCTATATGATAGTTGGAGATCAGAATGGAATGGTTACTACTACAATGCATATTATGGTAATGGAAGCAGCACAAGTGGATATGCTAGAAGAAGATCTGATTATGACACTAATTTTTGAAAGTGTTGGTAATAATTTGTAATTCAAAACTTCTGTGAATGAACAAATGTGCTCCAGGATTGAGCATTTATTATATTAGATGGTCATGACAAAGTGAGTTTAAATATATATATGAACTGTGTGTACATAGTGAAAACAAGTGGTAAACAGAATTGTTGACTATGCTTGATTGCTCTAGTCAGGTGATCAATTTTATTTTCTCATAAAATTTGAGTAATGCTAGACTGAAACTGTGATAAATCATGTGAATCAAGGAATCTATTGTTTAAAGAAAAAATTCACATGCCAAGAAAATAGCTGCTCATATAAACATATGCTCAGATGCATGAAGTTAAATTTAAAATACTAATTAGAAATGCATGTTTAAAGTCAGTGTATCAGTTAATGGAAGTTTTCCTATTTGTTATTTTATTTGTGTGTATACATCTACAACTAAAATCACTAATTAAATTCACCACCAACCTTTTCTATAATAGAACATCTTAAGGAACATGTAATATACAGGAAAGCTATTCTCAGGTAAAGATAACAATTTATAAATACATAATTGAATTTAGAGAAATGATAGATTCCATAATAACTGAAAACAATATTTGTAGTACTTAACATATTATGAATATAATAGCAAAGAGTGATTTGTTAACTGCAGATGTTTTCATTTTAAAATTAAATTTTGGATATTAGCAATATCTAATAATAGTATTCAAAATTAGGGAAAATGTTTATACTTCAAGTGAAGTCATTTGCTAAATACTTGGAAATTGAGACAAAGAAAATTTTAAAATAGTCTAGCTTAAAAATATTTTTATACCATAAATTATAAATAATATATCTTATAATGCTGGACAAAATAAATACACACCAAATTGTACGGAAATTAGCTAAGTTATTTTTAAAAGTTCATAGAGTAATGACATAAACATAATTTTTTCTGAAATGCTGGCTTCACACTCATAATAAATTATTTCCGGATATACATGAAATTTCTATAAATCAACTGATTTTCAAATCATCATTCTTAATGTAATTTCAGCAACTTTGAAAAGTAAATAACTTTTGATTAATTATAAAGTTAAATGAGCTCCTTCAATTGGACCATGTAGATGATTTAAACATGTTTATCTAGATTTAAGTTAGCATGGAATTTCATGGAAGACAGAAATATGTCGTTTAATTTCTTGAAGTTCAATATCAAAAACAGAAAAAAGTTATCATAATTAAATAAATTTTTGAATATTGTATACATTTTTTATTTAAACTGACCTACAAATTAAATGAAAAACTGTCACAGTAGATTGAATTTATTAAGATGTAATATTGAATTATTTAAATGTATGTTAACATTAAATTTATATGCTTACATGTTATGTTTACATGTTTGGCGCTATGTTTTCTTTGATATACTATGTGTATTTTAAAATGGTTAAAATGAAATATACCAAAATTATGAATGTAATGTAGAATTTATAACTTGTTTATTGTCAACACAATATAGAGTAGCTGATTAAGAATACTATTCTCAATAATGTTTACAAGTATGTTAATGTTATTAGATATATGTTACATGTGTCTGAATACCATAAAACACATATTTTTCAAAACAATAAAACATTGAAGACTGTAACTTAGCATAAATGTATGCAATTTGCAATGTATAAATTATACACATTGAAATTGAATAAGTCCATATTGATAGTTAATTATGAAATATTGATCATTTTATGATTGCATGGGTGGCCATTATGAAAAAGGCACTAATCTGTTGCATGTTTCATAGCTAATGAAAAAAAGGAAATGAATACCCTTTTAAAGTATTATTATATTTTTGATTAACTGTCATTCATGATAAGTGTATCAAGTTATATCAACTATATATTGTTGTCTAATTGAAAATTTTGCATAAAATCATACATGTTTTCTTAAACTATAATTTTAAAAATATATTATAAACATGTAGGTTTGTAAAACATTTTAATAACATTACTCAAACTTTCAGAAGTAATCATATTTTTGAATATTTTGGTTAGTATGGATTAATAAATAATTGTTCTTGATTCAGAAAGTGAAATTCCAAAACATAATAATTTGTTAAGTATCACTACATATATAAATGTTAAAATATTTGTATGTTATGTGTATATAACTGTATATAAATATCTATTTTAAATACTATGACATTAATTTGAAAATGCTTTGTGCTTAACTAAATTAAGTATCTTGTGAAAAAAATAAATGAAAAATTAATATTTTGTATTGAAACATGTTTAAATGTTTTATGTATTAAAACTCGTATTGAATTTCTTTAATCAGTTTCAAAATAATTATTCCATAACATATTTTGCCCTCTGTTTCTCTGCTATATACATACGTTGTTACACTTCTATTGGAATTCTTGAGTTGGATTACAAATATTTCTGGAGTATCCAATATACAATATTATGTACATTAATCTATTCGGATTCCTTCATTTGTCCATAGAACACCCAAATCTTCCATTACTTCCTATACTACATAAAATATGGTTGTCTAAAAATCATGCTGAATTAAAAGTGAAAAATACGTGCACCCCGCTGTCATGAGAGAAAGTACACAGAAAAATATTAAGAAATAATATTTTTATTATGTCACCGTTTGAATAAAAACTTAAGGCATCTAGTGTCCAAATTTGTTCATCATCTGAACATGCATATGCCGCTCCGCCTTGCGTCTAACGTCATTGACCGATTCCACGTCTTGGCACGTCGTAACGTACTAAATGTAAGTTCAATGCTATATGTTGTCGCCGGATAGTTGACCAATTTTGATTGTCTCGCAAACCGCTGGGTACAACGTGGTTGCTTGAGCAATCAAATCTGCGTATTCAACAAGGTATTCATTTAAGGTCGTATCACTCGCTCCACGTCTTCAACATCTACCAAGGGGAAGCCTTGGCTACAAAATTATGTAGAAAACCTCGGTGAAGATTATGTATATCTTCTGCTATGGCTAAACCCAGTGGCGGCTCGTGAGTTTTCGACGTTATGTGCTACATCACCCCAAGCAACCATTTTACGATAATAATTATGTAAAATGAAAAAAAAAACTACATGAGTGATAGTGTTAACAATATTTTGAACCCACACGTAATATTCCAGAGCCGTAAAGATGGTAGTTAAATTTTACTAAATGAAATATATTAAATATTAGTAACCTCATCAGAACGAGTTGTCTGTATATAAAATAATGTATTTGTGGAAACACATCTGTAACGTCGTCATAATTGAATGTTTTGGCAATATCTTTCTCAATTGATATTACAGGCATGTTTGTTAATCGCTCTTGTTCAACAAAGGCACGATTTTACAAGTTTTTATTTGCTGAAGGAACGTTTGTAGGAACTTGTTATGAAAATCCTCAAGGGGCCTGTAAAAGAGCAACTTTTCGCCGCGCAATGTTGCTAACATTTTAAGTACTGGCCGGCGTGTTGCATCGGCCCTTATCGAAAATACAAAAACATTGCCGTCTCTCTATTCAATCAGCTGTGTTATCAATTAATATTACACTTAGTTCTCTGTGTAAAATTGTTCAGTATTCCACTTATAAAGTATAACACAAGAAAACTATTGAATTTATAGATGAAGTTTACTCAATTCCATCATTCTGGGGCGTCAAGTCGATGGACTATAGATGGAGATCGCCAAGTGATGAAAGATGGTTGGCATCAGTTATGACATACGCGAAAAATGAAAATAAAAATAAAAGTTAATTTTTAAAAATTAATATTTAACAAATAAGGAGGCATATCCTTTACATACTTTAATAAATTCATTTAATCCTTTTATTAAATCTACCCATACTTCTCGAACGATGTGCGAAATTTAACACTCGGATACTCCGACTAAATACATAAAAAATTGTAAGAGTCTCCTGTCGCCAAGAATTTTGGTGATCGGTATTGCTTTCCGCATCACCGTGCCCTTTTTTTCAATCATGGCCCAATTTTTTAAGCAAAAATTGAAAGTCTCCCTTCGACATTCTGGTGAAGTTTTTGAATAAGTAATTGTCAAGAATTAATTCGTTGCTTAGATTGTGAAGTGTTTCTCGTTTGTTTAAATAAGGTCAAATCCAGGCTCTTCTCTTCTTTAATTACTTGAAATTTTTATCACAATTAATGCTGCGCTAATAAGCACTTCATTTTCGGCCATTATTACTGCATACGTGTACGCAGGAACTCTCTCGCATTGTCACATCGATTTGTTTAACGACTAAATTAAAAAATTATCCAGCTATATGGTGTGAACTTTTAATTTATAATATCTACATTGTTCTGACTTAAATTCTAATATATAAATGAATCATAAATAAATAAATGAATTACATAATGGTAAATTTTGGGTAATGTAACGAATATACCATGCGAAAAAGTTTGTGGTGAGCTTACGGTTAAATTAACTATTTGTTGGGCGCCACCTGCAAGAATTGTTCTTGCAGGAAAGGGAAATGCAATATTTAGTTATTAAAAAAAACAATAATTCATTTTCTCAGAATTTATACAAAACGAAAAGCTCTCCAGCCTGCCAGGGATGCATGTAGCCCCCTCCCTTTCTCAAGATTAACCGTGGTTTTTCTCGTGGCAAACCGACGCGATACCCGGAAGCATGGAACGCGACTTACCAGGTCTGCAGCTCGGACAGGGTCGACTCCCGTTGGCGGCTATCTGTCTCATCAGCATTCGCAGAAGATGACCGGAGACCCACGTGCAGAACCAAAATCTTTCAGGATCAAATCTCCCTGACCACTCTCACTGACGGTCCAAATTCATCTCCTTGTCCACTCTCATCAACGGTCCACATTCATCTCCACGACCACCTTCAACGACGGTCCGAATTCATCTCCTTGTCCACTCTCATCAACGGTCCACATTCATCTCCTCCTCAAAACCCTCTCTCCTGGTTGGTCCTTGTGCACACGTGACCCTCTTCCATCTATTTTAGGGCCATAGCCTTCCGGTCATCTACCCCTTCCTTGGCCGACCCTGACCTTGCTTGCGGGACTTGCGGATTTTCCAACCCACCCCGCCATTGTCTTGTGTCTGCTGCTCGACCCCGGCAAGCCACATTCCCATGCTTCCAGGCAGTAATTAACAGTTATAAAAAAATATTTTGTACAAATCGCTAACGAAAAGCGCACCATAAGTTAAATGAATTTAATGGTTATATTTTACGTGTGTTTATATCAAATACATAGTCCAGTTTTTGACCAATTACAGACAACACATTTTGTTTATTAAATTAAAACTTAACTTTTCGGTGCGTGTTTGTGACTTCTTCCTAAGTATCACTAAATATTAAAAATAGCTATTTCACACTATATTTTAAATTATCACAACATTTGGAATATTCTTCCGAGGCACTAATGCGGTCGTGGCGAAACTGATTTTTTTTAAAAAGTTTGGTGATTATTTTGGAATGACCTGAAGAAGGTACAAACACGTACGGAAACGTTTTGTTTTAATTTAATCAACAAATAGCCTGTAACTGGTCAAAAACTGCATTATCTAAAGATTAATTCATTATATACGTCGTTTTTACCATCATCTGTGGATATTAAAGTGACAATAATGCTGCGGGCAAAGTTAAACATATAAACAACCGATTCTTATTAATAAGATAAAACAGTTGTGTGGTATTTATATCATCACTTCATTTTTTCTGTCATCTGGCTATTTTACGTTCTTATTATATTTCAAAACAGACGTATAAATTTTCATTTCAATCAATTCTTATTAATAAATTCAGTCATTACTTGGGAATTCCAATAGGATAATAGGGGAACCCTGGCAACACTGTGTATATTTGTTTCCGCCGTATGTTTGTCGAGGACAGAGAATATTGTTATATCCTTCTCCACAACAATACGTGGCATTATTCGAGCGTGCGTTTCTGTAGCAACACCTCTCTCGCCATGGATGATCACATTAACATCGATTTGTTTATCGATGAAATACAAAAACGCCCGCTGTACGGAACATGGAAAGTTTGGACTACAGGAACAGAGACTTGAGGAAGACTTCCTGGGAAGAGGTGGTCGAAATATGTTGTGATAGTGGCGACTCAAACGAAAAGAAGATTTTAGGTAAAATATTTATTTTTTGCTTTATAGTGTCATAATTTTTTATTGATCAGAACATTATTAAAAAATAAACACACTGTTTGCACAATTTATATAATTCGATCTTGCCACGGTACTTTACCCTCCAGCACGAAATAATCTGTATATTTATCTCGAACTGTATTTTCACATTAACGTCCACTTGGTATATCTTCTACAGAAAAACCGTTTAACAGCGGCTCATATTATAAGTCTTGGTTATTAAAAACGTCTCGCATTCTTTGAAGAACACAACTGTCGTTAAAAGGATTGAAAATCAAACCCTTAAATGGTATGGTCACGTACAAAGAATGGAAAATGGAAGATGACCAAAAGAAATATACCAATGGTCACCTCCTGGGAAAAATAAACGGGGCAGAGCCAGATTAGAGTGGGAAACCCTTGATGAAAACCAAAAATGGAGGATAGGAATTTGGAAGAGGGAGATTGGAACGACAGACAGAAATGGAAATTGAAGACGGCATACCTATAAAAGGGGGAAAAGCTGAAGAAATTACTATATTATGTTACAAAAATGTCTAAAAAATTTTGATTCGAAAAAGAATTGACTTTAGATGAAGATATTTACCAAGATTGCCGAATGATATGTAACACATCCGTTCCACTCCATCAGCTTTAAATGTATAATCTGACACTAAACATTTTAACAAAAATTCTGATATTTTGTTAATTTAATATTTGAGACATTTTTGTAACATAATATAGTAATGAAATTTAAATTTTTGAAGTATTTGTATTATTAAGAGATGCAGACAATAATGTGTTTTCGGGCAGATTTCAATGTTACCTATGAGTTGCAACAGGCAGTGCAGCAGAACCTTAAATCTAAATTTTTTATATTATTTATATGTAATGCGACGGTTTCATTTAGTGTTCTGTAAATATTATATGAGCGCAACATACGAATGACGTAGGACAAATACCAACTTGAACACGCTCGGGTTCACCTCAGAACATGAAAAGGGGAGTGACGTCACTTGTTCCAGTAGTTGAAGTCAAAGAATTAATTTAGGGTTGAAACGACAGGGAAATATTATGAAATGACAATTTTTTGCTACAAATACAACCACGGGAGCTCGAATTTATTTTTGTGCTCTTGGAAAAAAAACGAGCTTGACAATAAACCTTAAATTTAATCATAACTTAAGATTTCTTAAGTGCTAAGGCCAGTTGAGCCCTTGCCTTTGACGAGTACGGACGTGTTTACAAGTCAGTGAATCAAGTGTTTACCTACTTCGGCGCAACCGTTGAGTTTCGTACTGATTGAGAACTCGATTTTACTATCTTTCCTGAGATACGAAAGTGTATGAAATTATCTTTCAGTGTAGTGAAGTGATTAAAACATAAACAGCAGTTATGAATCCGACGCCAGTTTTTAATGGACCCGGTTTTAGTTACAGCCATCCAAAGTGTAGTATGACAATTCACCTAATACTCAACAATACTTGATAGATAGATTTATTCACCATTAGCCCTCTTAAGAGGAAATAGGATTCGTCACAAATGTACAGTAGATAAATTACAAATGAACAGAATTAATATTAATAGGTTACACACACAAAAAAAAATCATATCTGTTCACATTTGTCTAGTCACTGCAATCATACACACTATCTTCAGGAAACACGCACACAACACTAATTAATCACTTTCTGGTATTCATCTCCTGTCGCTAGGTACGGAGGGATCTCGTCATGGATATTTACTAAAACAGAAACCAGAGGCAGGAAAAACACATCCAAATGGGGAAAACTGGGCAAACTATTTACATATTTATAGCATATTCAGCAATTTTGTAGGCAAGGCATGAACTGCCTTGTGAGACCGATTCAAAAATTCGTGTACAGAGTAATAAGTTCCCTTTACAAGAAAAGTTTTACACTCCTTGACGAATGAGTTGTACTTGTTGATGTTCTTTACATGTTCAGGAAGGCTGTTAAATAGTGCGATACCGGAATAATGAACGCTAGACTTGTAGAGGCTGAGAACTGAACGATTCCTCCATGATTGTCCCGGTTACTTGCAAAAAGGTTCATGTTGCATTTAACAAATTTTAGTACTTCTAATATGTAAGCGCTAAGTACAGTCAGAATATGAAGTCTTTTGAACAGCGGCCTGCAGCTTTCTCTAGAATCTGAACCTGATATAATTCTAATGGCTCGTTTTTTCAGTTTGAAAACATCCACACTACGAGACAATTGCCCCAGTTGGCAATACTGTAACACATATGTGAATGAAAGTAGGCAAAATAGACTAGTGAAGCAGTTTTGGCATCAACTTGTTGCATCAATAGTCTCAATGAGTAACAAACAACTAAGTTTGCGCACAAGGCGATCAATGTGCAAATTCCATTTTAATTTACTGTCGACCTGCAAGCCGAGGAAAGTCACATGATCTGAGAACTTATCCGTTACGATGTTGTTGGTTTCTGTTGTAAAACGAACTAACTTAGTTTTCTGTACATTGAGCGTTAACTTATTAGCGGCGAACCAAGTATTTAGGTTTCTAGATGCAGTCTCTATGTTCGCATTGAGATTATTTAAAACAATGTCCGTAATTAACAAATTAGTGTCATCTGCGTATAAGACAGACTTTATAGTTTCCATATATTCTGGAAGATCCTTAATATACAAAAGAAAAAGCAGTGGACCTAATATTGAGCCCTGGGGCACGCCACAAGTAATGCCTTCCCATTTTGACAAGTGCACCTCACCAGCTTTGTTCAGTAATAGTGCCAAATACTGATACAGAATGTCATCAAGGAGTGAAAGCGATGTAGATGTAACCGAAGTAGCAGATAATCAAAACTCGTAGCAGAAAGTAAACTGCACCAAAAGAAGAAAACCAAGTACAAACTTCAAATTTACTGAAAATGTTACCACAAACAAAAAATTCAGTGCTTTAACCGAAACAAATTATGAAGAAATCATAGATAATGTAAAAACAAAAATTCCGAAATCTCCAATCTTTGTTTATGACGTAACAAATTACAATGAAATGGTTAAAAAGTTGTCCGAAATAGTATATATAAAACCAAATAAACTAGATTATACTATAAAAATAAACTGCAATACTCCTAATATGAACAAAAAGTTCATAAATTTTCTAAAAGATAGCAATATCATCCACCACACGCACTAATCAAAACAGGAGAGAACAGTTAGAATAGTGATAAAATATCTACATCTCACTACTGTAATAGAATAAATCCAAAATGAATTAACAAATAAAGGTCATAAAGTTCTAAATCATAATTAATGGAAGACAATAACAAAGGAACCGCTGAATTTATTCTTTATCGATCTAGAGCAGTCTGAAAATAACAAAGAAGTTTGTAAAATCGAATATGTTCAAAATAAATCAATTGTAATAGAACCTTCAAGAAAAACAAAAGGAATAATCCAATGCACAACATGTCAGCAGTACGAACATTCTAGAAAATATTGCAACAGGCCATATGTTTGTGTAAAATTAGAGACACCCCACCTAGAAATAAGTAATCCAAATACTCGTACAATGCGTACGACCAAACCAGTACATATTATACCTCAACATAATATCAGCTATGCGGTTACAATAAAAATATATATCACGCGAACAACACGTGAAGTTAACCACATCCGAAGCAAATTTCTGGAAGAGTTCAAGTCCATGTTCAATCAAATAATCCAGCAAAACAGTGTGGTGTTAAACATGTTAACAGCCCTGATTAGTAAAATTCGCTAAATTTATCAAGATCGCCCAGTGGCCAATGGTCTTCTGCAGCCCAAAAACGAAGTAGAAACATTTCTTCACCACGACTCAATAGACATCATGTTGGTAAGTGAAACACACTTTACTGATAGATCATATTTAATATATATCAATACACCACGTATTGTCCTCCCCGGCACAATTTGAAAACGTAACATTTCATCGACTTCTTCCAAACACTTGGACCAAAGTTTATCACAGGAGGTGACTTGAATAGTAAGCACTCCATCTGGGGTTCACGACTTACTACAACGAAAGGCAGGGAACTAGCACGCCTTATTCACGAGAAAAACTATTCTTACCTAGCAATTGGTACCTCAACCTTCTAGTCAACAGATCCTAAGAATACTCCAGATCTCTTGGACTTCTTTATAACATACGGTATTTCCTCATCCTGCACGAATGTGGCACCCAGTTATGTTCTATCCTCTGACCATTCCCCAATAGTAGCAATAGTCAGCAGTCTTGTCATACATAAAAAAACATCCTTATGATTGCATAACAACATAACCAATTTTGAAGAATATCGCGCAGAAATTCAAGAAAATATAAACCTACATGTAAAACTTCAAAACCCATTGGAAGTGGAAATGACTTAATAATAATAACTAGCTAAATCTATACTCTCACACAAGCAGCTCAACGTGCAATACCAATGTAAAAACCAGAATATCAAACTACTAATAATATACCAATCCAAGGTAAAAAGGAAGGCGAAATCTAAATGGCAACGAACACAAGTCTCACAAGATAAAACAGCTTTAAACGGGGCATATAATTAGTTGAAAGCAAGAAGAAAAAGACGGAACATTTCAAGAATACATTACCAGTCTCAATAGATTTGATAATTCAATATGGAAGCCAGTTAAACACCGCAATAAACCAAAACAACAAATGCTCCCTACACCAGATGCAAGATCACAGATCACACAGTGGGCCAGAAGCGACGAGGAGAAAGCAACAGTATTTGCCGAATATCTCGCCGAAATATTTACACCAATAAATGATGAAGTAGAAGAACAACTTTCAAACAGTCAACTAACAATTCCTCCAATTACCACGTCCACACCAAAGGAAGTGCAAAAAGAAATTAACTATCTAAATCATCGGAAAGTTCTAGGCATAGATATAATTACACCAAAATGATAAGTGAACTACCTCGGAAAGGTGTAGTTTTAATTACATATATTTAACGCAATTCTTAGAATAAAATATTGGCCAAAGCAACTGAAAATGGCAGAAATAATTCTCACACCCAAGCCACGTAAAGACCTAAAGAAAGTGGAGTCCTACCGACCAATGCTCTCACATCTCTCTGGCTTTTTTTTGAACTAAGGTTCCCACATGCCGAGGCACCTCGGTCTGTTTTGAGAGGTGTATGTTCCGGGGTCGCAGACCTTGGGCATACGGCAAGAGTTGTCCGCTATTCCTATTGGAATAGTCGGCCAGCTGCCTCCTAAACTGGCCAAGGCATGGCGAGGGGTAAGCTGCGCCCCCACAGCAAACCCCTCTCCCGTCATCGGAAGGGCGTGGGACAAGTACCCAATGCCCGACCTACCCGATGCAGGTTTTTCTAAGGTTTTCCCTGCATTTCTTTAGGCGAATGCTGGGTAGGATCCTTAAAATATAGCCCGGGGGCCCTAGTTAACCCTTGGCTACCTTCCACTACCCTTCCGCATCCCCGCTTTCAAATCCCTTCCTATGCTATTAAAGGGGAGTTGCCCTAAGTGGATCACCCTCAAGTAGCCTGTTGCCCCCCCCCCAAAAAAAAAACCAATCAGCTTATTACCTGTCATTTAAAAAATCCTCGAAAGACTTCTGGCTCAAAGAATAAAATCCGATCCAAACACTGAAGATTGGATACTACAACACCAGTTCGGCTTTCGCGAACAACATCGAACCGTGCAACAAGTCCACCGAATATGTCACGTTATAAATGAATCCTTAGAATGTAAAAACTTCTGTACTTCAATATTCTTGGATATTATCCAAGCTTTTGACAGGGTTTGGCATAGAGGACTATTACTTAAAATTAAAAGTTACCTTGAAAGTATTTTTAATTGCTGAAATCGTACTGATCCACAGACAAAAAATCAATGAATCTATGTCCAACAATTTAGAAATAAAATCTGGTGTGCCACAAGGGAGTGTCCTTGGACTCTTATTATATACCACTGTGAACAAAAAGTAAAGTGAATTTATTTATAAAATATAAATTATTTATTTATTCTTCCAAATCAATTTTATCCCCTTCAAAGTAATCCTCGTCCGATAAAACGCACTTTTTCCAACGCTTTTTCCAGTCCTCGAAACAGTCGGAATAGTCTTTTTTCCGGTATAGCCTTCAAGACATTCTTCGATTCGGTTTTTATCTCAATCGTGTCAAAACGGCGTCCCCGCATTGGCCTTTTGAGTTTGCTGAATAGCCAGAAGTCGCACGGAGCCAAATCAGGCGAATACGGTGGTTGCGGAACGATATGAGTCGAGTTTTTGGCAAAAAAAGTCGCGAAGAACCAATGCAGTATGACATGGTGCATTATCGTGATGAAGGAACCAAGAGTTGTTCGCCCATAATTCCGGCCGTTTCAGACAAATAGCTTCACGCAAACGACGCATAACGCTCAATTAATATTCTTTGTTGACAGTTTGGCCCGGCGGAAGGAATTCATAGTGCACCACACCACGTTAATCAAAGAAAACTGTCAACTTGACTTGATTTTCGATCGACTTTGCCGTGGTCTTTTCGGTCTTGCTTCACCTTTTGCACGATATTCGCTAGATTGGTCGGTGGTTTCGGGGTCGTATGCGTAAATCCAAGTCTCGTCTCCAGTAATGATGAATTTCAAGTAGTCCTGATAGTCAGACAGCAAAGTTTCACACACATCAACGTAACGCTTTTTTTTTCCAAAAAAAATTGAACGATTTTGGCACCAATCGAGACTTGACGCGTTTGAGACACAAAACATTCTTCAAAATGGTTTTGGCTGAGCCAAATGATATTCCAACACTATCAGCGGGATCTCTAATTGTCCATCGACGATTTTCAAGCACCAAATCTTTGATTTTTTGGACGTGGCCCTCGTCGGTAGACGTTGATGGTCATCCAGAGCGCGGTTCGTCTTCAACGCGTTCTCGTCTCTCTTTGAACTCGTTGTACCACTTATAAACTTTTTTGTGCCATAGTTTGATCACCAAATGCCTTCCGCAACATTTTCAACGTGTCCGCACAAGAATATTCCTTCCGCAAACAAAATTTGATGCAAGTTCTTTGCTCAACAAAATCACCCATTGCAAAAATCGAAAAATTCACTTTTGGTTGTTTACAAAAATACGTGTAACTCGGAGATAATTAAACCTTTTAACAAACAGACGCTTGGAAAATATTATAGACAGTCCTACCAACCTAGGAAAAAAAAATTTACCTGCCTTCCTAATACCCGGGAGTATTAATGATAATTTTTGATCACAGTGGTATATTGTGCACGGCAGACATATCAACCGACATAAATACTACCACCGTGACATTTACTGAAGGTAACGTCATCCTTTCACCGCATGAAGATATGTCATCGCAAATGCTTCAATCTCACCGTAATAATATACAAACATGGCTCCATAAATGGAGAAAAAAGATCAATGAGGCAAAATCCGTACAGGTGAACTCCGAAGGAACCAATGATCCCAAGTACATTTAAATAATATTAATATACCACAGTCTCCGTGCACAAAATAGCTTGGTATACATCCGGATAGTAGGCTCACTTGGAAAGATCACATTGCAAAAAAACGCAAGCGAATAGATTTTAATAACAAAAGACTTATACTGACTTATGGGTTGAAACTCAAAACTTTCATTGGAAAACAAAATTCTTCTATACAAGACGATAATCCAAACCATCGTTGGTGGTGCGCAAGCAAGACAAATATATAAAAAATACAGAGAATGCAATCCAAAATCGTCCGAATGATAACAATCGCTCCGTGGTACGTGAGGAACCACACGCTACATACGAACCTAAAAAGTATCGTCCACAATGGCAAGCTGAATCCTCCTCATCGTGTTCCCAGCAACAACTAGTTCTTTCCTCTGCCCGCTCGCAAGGTTCACAGTCCTTCATCCCAAAGCTTACAGTATTATCCTCTTTCATTCCCCAAAACATCTTGGCCATAAATTATTGGCCGATCCCGACACTCCACCCTTAAGTTCTACGCGTAACTGGCCAAGAACTCGGTTTTAACACTAGCTAAATTAAGACCCTAATACTGATTACAAATATTCCGAACAAAGAGGGGTAAGATTCTATTGTTACAGTAAAATTGTAAATGAAATTTCAATGTCATGTTTAATATTAATAGTCTTTTTATTATTTTTAATGTATTTAATTTCAGAAATTAATCTTTTTTCCAATAATTTGGGTCTGTCTAAAATGGAGGCGTTGTCAAAATCGAAACCGTGATTAAATTTTTTTTTTGGCCTATATAGCAAAAGTCACAATTAAAACTTATTAATAGGGTCTTTGTGTCATTTTCTGAAACCAGAAAATGAAGATTTAGACTTGAAAAATACAGAAAATTGTAGATTCTTAAACAATTGTATTAGATGAAATGATAACATGCCACACCAAGGTAACACAATAAATTCATTATACATACTTTTCTTTATAACATTGTTTTTGTTGGGTCCTGAATAAATTTGAGATAATCTAATATTCATGTAATATGTAATAATATTTATGAAATTCTGGCGGCACCATCTAAAATATTCCCGGTGTCTTAAAGGGGTAAAAATACAACCTTTAAATACATACAGACCAAAATGTAGCTGGAAACCTAAGAAAAAAATACACCTGGTACCTTAAGAGGGTCAAAACCACTCCGGGCAACTTTTTCTCAACCATGTCCACGACGATGGACAAAAAATTTATTTAACGACCATGGATAATAGAAGAATTAAACATAGCAACTCCTATAAGCACGAAATTGACACGAATATCCGTCCTTTTTGCATTTATTTTTATGTAAACACTTTCCCCCACCACCACCCGTACGGTAAGGGTGCTTCCCACCCTTGCCCTTTGGAGTTGAAATGAGACACTTAAAAATTCTATAACAACTCTTTCAAATTCAGCGACCTCGGAAAACGATTTATTCACACTAATAACGGCCATTTGCGAATTGTTTTTTTAAATTCCACCCCCACACCTAGAAGTGTTTGTTACTGGATCGTAAGTAACATGTGATCAAAGTTTGGTAGAAATTTCTACGCGTTTCAGATTGTACACGGCCCCTTCCACCCCGACCTCCTAGAGGTTGAACTACATCTTAGCCAGTAGGGTAAATGTCAGAATTAAACTCCGTGACTTCCACAATCCCATATTCAATACAACACTCGGTTGTTTAATCATTATTTTTATATAACGGCCTTTCACCCACTGTTCGCTGTTCCCATTTGAACAGTCGGCCAGCTGCCTCCTAAACTGGTCGAGACACGGAAAAGGAAATGCTGCGTCCCCACAGAAAACCCCTCTCCCGCCACCGGAAGGGCGTGGGACAAGTACCCAATGCCCGACCTACCTGATGCAGGTTTTCTAGGTTTGTACTGCATTACTTTTAGGCGAATAGCCCGGGGGCTACCCTTGGCTACCTTTCTCTACCCTTCCACATCCCCCCTTTCAAATCCCTTCGTATGCTATTAAAGGGGAGCTACTACCATGTGGTTTACCCTCATGTGGCCTGTTACCCTAAAAACATTGACTTCTATAACCCTGGATTTGACACCATTCTCGGGTGTTTCGCGTTATTTTTATGTAACGCTCCTCCACCGCCTTCCTTAGTGGTGCTGATTTCCCGAGCTGTAAGGGGTTAAAATTATACAATAAAAACAACTGGAGAATGAAATACAGGAGATATCGGAAAGTACGGAAACACTGTGCGTTAATCAAAATGGAATAGCAGGAGAGATCGTAGAAGAAGAGGACATACGTTTGCCAAACTACCTAGGATTAACTTACAAGTCTCAAAATCTAATGTTGATGAATATTCTGAAGGACGGCAGTGTGATAGACATGTTATTGTATTAACGGATCAGGATGAAATTTCACTTTCTATGGAAATGGTTGATCAGCGAAATGGAAAGGATTTGGATCAAAATGATGTGCAAATAAACCAAGATGTAATGGGGCTAAAAAATCAAATTTTTTGCTCAAGGAAAAGGACTATACAGTTTGAAGGAGTATTCGAAATAGAATGCTCAAAGTTTCATACCTATGGCCATCTAGCATAGGATTGTTTTAACAGTATTGATGGAAATATATACGAATTATTACCAGGAGGTGATGGCAGTCTACAGATCTCAGTAACTTGTAATGATCGGCAACCAGAATTCAATAAATTAAAGACAAGGAGAATTAAACGGCAGAAGAAAGAGAAACTTTATAAAAGTAAGTAATAAATAAAGTATAAAAAGAAGAGTAAAAGTTTTTCCTGTCTACAGTTGATCGTTCGTAGTAGGAAAAATGTTGTTCAACGCGTTATTTGTTAAAATGGAGCGAGAAAAAAATACTTTTAATGTTACAAAATTTTACTCCATATCACGTAAGCGGTGATAAACATAAAACTACTGTATCGTGCGTTGATAATACTCTGTAATAGTTAAGACTGTAATATATGAAAAGACTTACCTAATAGTATTATCTGATATTTGTTATATATATTGTGAAAAACAAGAGATTATAATGTATAGCTGGAGTTATGAACAATTATTTGCAAATTAGGAAGCCTAGGAATTGTTTAATTATTTAATGCAAAGATATGTAGTTAATATTATGTCCCTATTACCGATATTTTGAATACTTTAATTTAGTTCTGTTAGTATTATTGATTTTTTGGGGGGTTGCTAACTCAGTTGCACTTGTCGTAGGCTAGGGATCAGTTATTTTCAATGTTCATTTATCTTGTAAATAGTATTCATGTTCAGAAATCAGACGGGAATCATTCTTAGTCTTTACAGATATGCTAGGTTATGAAAATTATTTGTTTTGTTTTCTTGTTTGCTTGCTTGCTTCTTGTAACACGTTTAGTTTAGGATTACTGTAAAGAATTATTTTTTTGGGCTGGGTTTTTACGTTAAATCAAAAATTGATTGACCATTAAACAAATTTTTATATAAGTTTATTACAGTTAAGCATGAAAAACTCTTGTCTCAGGTACCCGTGGTTTTTACATAGAAGAGATCTGCTGCCCGTACCAAATACGTACTGCTATTGTGTGTTGTGTTGCTTGCTGTAGCTCTCGTACCGACGTCTCCGTATCTCACAGCCGGCAGAAAGGGTTAACTGCAGTGATGACTTTAGTCAGAACCATTGCAAGGCGTCGACTCAGGGGTTGACCACTGGCTAAGGCGTCGGTCTCCGGGATTGATTGCTGCAAGCCGTCGTACTAAATTGTGTGGCTTCGATGAACTCTTCACTAACAAATTGTGGCGTCTTTCTCACGACGATTCTGCCTCTGACTATATCAGAGACAACAACTTGGAAAACTTTACAGCAGAACTCATGAGATTTGTAGATCGGTGACACTTAAAACGTATACACGTAACGCAATACGGAGCCTCTCATAATTACATCCACCAGCCGCGGTGAGCGCAGAACAACTGCCCCAGTTTCAGAAGATTATCTCCGTTCACTCCATTATAGTTTCCCATTCTTTTACTTTTTTTCATTATTAGAAAACTTGGTCTAAATGTCAGTTTCACTGATTCTTCCATTGTTACAAGAGTTATACCATGCAGCTGCAGTTCCGTAGTCAACAATGGCCAACTATTCTGTCATGTTGAGGCCAACAATCGAGACAGGACACGAAACTTGCTTGGATGGAAATATTTATCTCCTCCACCCCCACGCACGTGCACGATTTCGAATTCTCCAAACCACAGCAAACAACAATTTCGAGACAAATCAAAACTAAACCAAAATACACGCGCTACATCACTGCTCTAATATCATGTTTCAAATTATTGAATACCAATTATGGATATCACGGCATATGGTATCTGGCTCCATTCTAATTTATTATCAAAACGACTTTGAAGGAGTTTCGCGTATTCTTTTATTATGAAGATCGAGATTTCATATTCCGAAATTACTTCGTAATGTAAAATGCGAACTCTGATCTTAAGGAGAAGAAGAAGAAAAATGTGTAGACAGGCAATGTATAGGGTAATTCACATAGTGGCAACTCCCCTCTTATAGGGACTGAAAGAAAGGATGCGGAAAGGTAGAGAAAGGTGGCGAAATGCTTCTCCCATTTAACATTAACATATATTTAATAAAGGAAGTTCTCATAATTGATTTTAATTAATATTATTTGTTCAGTTATTGCATAATCATGCAGAAACATACAAAATGAGCAATTTTAATGTAGTACTGACAAATTAACATAATCTTGAGTCCCCGGGCTATAGTTTAAGGATCCTACCCGGCAATTCGCCTAATAGTGATGCAGGGAAAACCCTAGGAAAACCTGCATCAGTCAGGTAAGGCATTTGGTATTTGGCCCACGCCCTTCCGATGGCGGGAGAGGGTTTTCTGTGGGGGCGCAGCATTCTCTCTCCGAACCTTGACCAGTTTAGGAGGCAGCTGGTCGACTATTCCAATAGAAATAGCGGACAACTCTTACGGTATGCCCAAGGTTCATTTGTAGTTTACTGGATATCTGAATGTATTGTAATATCTGCGTACGTAAGAGAATAGATGGGACTAAAAAATAATATAAAAGTGCAATGTACGTAATTTACTGTAGAGAAATATCTTCAACGTATTTTGACCGACCGCTGAGAAAAATTGTCTCAGGTTTTTTATTAAGTGCCCGGCGTTGCCCGTGTACTTATTTATATAATCCCGAAAAATTATTAAATTCCACATTAATAATATTTAGTGAAGAAGTGACTTAACCTAAATCTAACTGTTCCTAGTTCTGTACATACTTTCGACCGATAGTGCATTAATTGAACAGCTATAAAATACTTTGTATTTTATTTCATCAATTCCAACAAACATATGTCCGAATTTCTTTACGAATAGAATACTTAAATATACTCCTCGAGTATTGCATGATTTAATTGTCCCTCAGTCTTCAGCCATTAGGAAAGATTAAATTTATGAAATTGTAAGCTAGATTCACAATGTAAACGAATGGCCGCCATATTGGAGTCACTAATATGGCACGTAAATTAACTTACATTTTCCGCAAGGATCGTAAAGTATTTCGTATTGTTTTTTATCATCATTCTATGAAGTAATGCTAAATGAAGTTATTCTTTAATTCAATGAATATATTTCTGCTTTATTTCATTACGGAAAAAGGAACAATTTCCTTTGGTCGTCGCGTAGTAACGTCTCTCTCTCTCTCTCTCTCGCGTGACGTCACGGCCTCTTACCGCGCAGTAATTTAACACTAAATTATCATGTTTTTTAATTATATTTCTTTCCACATTCGTGCTAGGGGTTTCTCGAGTTTTGAAGTATATGTGTACCAACTTTTGTTGCAGTCAGTCCACGCGTTTCAATTTGTATAGAAATTAACGTAAATACATACAAGCATACAAATGTATATCCTTTTTTATTATATAGATTTCATTTGTAAAAAAAACCTTCATTATAGGCGTACATACAAACATTACAATGAAACCAATAAATCGTTCCTTTATTTTTCCATTTTTGTCAACAAATCTCAAAACACAAGTTAATTGATTTTCTTTATTAGACAAAACTTTTATCTTAAAATTATTTGTTTTAACATAAAGTTTACAGTATATACAATTAGAATTCTGTACATAATTAACCTGGGAACTTGGCACTTAAGTTAATCCAGCAATTAACATAATTTTGCAAATTTTTTCTTGTATTTTAATTTGCGTCTCTGAGGGGCATACATTGTTGGGTTATGAGGGTTCGCTGGTGATGTTGAATTTGATGGAATGGATGGAATTGGTGGGTGGGGTCTGCGGGTATGAGGATAGGGTGGGTTAGGAGGTGCCAGAGTGTTCTGGGGGAAGGATGAGGTCGATAGGGCGTTTTCTCTTGATGCAAGGTGCGTGTGGTGGTGGGGAGGGTTACTATGGAATTGTTGGATCGTGGTATTAGGATGGTTGAAGGTGCTTTTGATTAATTAGGTTACGGATTTGGTGATTATTGAGTTGACTTGGGGTGAGTGACGGTGCGAAGGATTATGTATTGTTTGGTTTGGATTTTGGCTGAATGGGTTTTAGCTGTTGCTCCCCAGATGGATAAGGCGTAGGACTAGGTGGGTTGTATTATGGAGAGATATAGTAGGCGTTTTGTGCCGAGTGTGAGTGGGGATTTTCTGTTTAGGAGAGGATATAAAGTTCTGAATTTTAGGTTAATTTTAGAGAGGAGGTGTTTAATGTAGGTTTTCCAAGAGAGTTTTGAATCGAAGAGGAGTCCTAGGTAGGTGGTTTCTGTTTTTGTGGTTATTTCGGCGCTGTTTAGATAGAGGGGGATGTGCGGAGGAGGATTTTTGGATAGTGTGAATGGGACGGTTACTGATTTGGTGGGGTTTATGCTGATTCGCCATTGTTTGGACCAGTGTTCTAGGTGGCTGAGCGCTGACTGAAGAGGTTGGATATTGGAGGTGAGAGAGGAGGTTTGGTAGGAAGTTAATTGATCTTCGTGCGCTACGTCTGGCGTAGGGTCTCCAATAATGGTATAATAAACTGTATCTTTTACTTCTGATATTAAATATTGATTGACTTCGCTACCCACTAAGCTTATCAAATCGTCGGACACCTTGTGCAATAAATAATTAACATTTCCACATCCCGGATTGCTAAGTTTCTCCACATGAATGTTAAAAAAGTTATCAAATTCCGCCAGATACTCAATACAACTTAAACAATTTCATTCAGATTTGAATCTTTGCCTTCTCTATGAAATGCCGCTCCTCAACTCACCAATAATTTCAGTGGCAATAATTGCTCGCGAATACTTGTGCTCCGAATCAATTTGTTGTTCTAAATATGTCTCAATACATTCAGCTTTTGATAATCGTTTTTGCATAATCAGCATTGATTTCATCAGAGCCTTGTAAGTTTCGTGACCTCTTAAGTTTCTGGATAAATGTTTCTAATCACTGTATCTTCATGAGAATTTTATGAATACTACGTTATTAAAAATTTAAAAATTCAAGATCTAACACAAATGGTCCTTACTTTTTTCGGGAATTGTCAAACACAACAACAATGAATATTTTAAATGAAGGCAGCTGCTGGATGTGTGCTTAAAAACCTCGAAAAATCGTCATATTATTAATAAAGGACAAAATTGACATTTTAGATAAGCTCAACGTAATTTACAAAATTAATTATATTGATTTTTTTTTGGATGTAGACAGGCTATGTATAGGGTAATCCACATAGTGGCAACTCCCCTCTTACAGCATAGGAAAGGGATTTGAAAGCGGGGATGCGGAAGGGTGGAGGAAGGTAGCCAAGGGTTAACTAGGGCCCCCGGGCTATAGTTTAAGGATCCTACCCGGCATTCGCCTAAAAGTAATGCAGGACAAACCCTATAAAAACATGCATCAGGTAGGGCGGGCATTTGGTACTTGTCTCTCGCCCTTCCGATGGCGGAAGAGGGGTTTGCTGTGGGGTCGCAGCTTACCCCTCGCCATGCCTTGGCCAGTTTAGGAGGCAGTTGGCCGTCTATTCTAATAGGAATAGCGGACAACTCTTACCGTATGCCCAAGGTCTGCGACCCCGGAAACATACACCTCTCAAAACAGACCGAGGTGCCTCGGCATGTGGGAACCTTAGTTAAAAAAAACAAAAACAGAGTTGTGATGGCATCCCCAAAGGTAGCCCCAGCCAGAGCTCTCTGGGAAGGTTCACCTGCGAGAAAATCGTAAAGGCACATATATAAGTCAAACTAAGCGCTCGTAAAACAAGTTTAAATGAAAAAACAAAAAATAAATAAATAGTAATATTAAAAATTATTCTGTTTTGTCAAAACATATTTCCTTAAATAATCATAAAATAGAATAGTGTCATGTATCTATTTGGATGAAGAAAGGAACTACTTCTCGAGATTAATCAGTGAAAAATGATATATTACAAAATGGTTATCAATATAAAAGATGACACAATTTGTACAAAAATTATGACACTTTGCTTTTGTTATTCTTAATTTATGTATTGTTATAATTTTAAATTTCTAAATTGTTTAAAGTGAAACTGCACTCAACAATGTAACTGAGTTTTTATGGTCGGTCTCGTTTGAATTGCGTATTTCGGCGGAGAACGACTCTGACTATCAAAATTTTTAAGTCCACCAAAATTTATATTCAAAGATCGAAGGCTTTCCCGGTGTATTTGTTGACGAAAAAGGTCTCGGGTTTCCACCCAGGTAAAAAAAGTGCTTCGCCTAGAAGATGACGGCAGTGAATTTGGTGGACTTTGAAACGTCGCGTTACATTCGATGTTTTAGCCGGGTGCAAACCCGAGAACTTTTACTTCAAAATTTATATTGTTATATCTTTCATAAATATTTATTTTAATTATTTTATTTGTTTGGTTTTGTAGTGTACAACGTCATACATGATAAGGTCGCAAATTATCGACGAAACGTAGTGTATTTAGTATTAAATATCTTTTTCTGACTGTTGTTTATTTATAATTTAATCTGAATTCATTTTCTTCATTGTTATTTTAAATTTCGATAATACTCTCAACAGCTGAGTCAATACAATCATTTCGTCCGCAACGTGTGTACAAACCGCTCGTTAGAAATGTATGTTAATCTAAATTTTCATACAATAAATTTTAAGTAATACTCTATAAATGGACACATAATTTATTAAAAATTATCATGCGTGCAAGATTGAATTTTGGTAAATATTTTAGATAACTGAATGTAATTATAATTGTATACCCGAAGAGGTCCCTATTAGGGATGATACGATAAATTTTTATGTCGAAGCTATTTAATGTAATAAATCTTCGCAAACTATATCGCATTTTTTCTTAAAAGTAATAATTTTTTTGTGTTGTATAACTTTTGAAGTACTTTTGTATACTTGTATACTTTTGTAGTACTAAAATAAACATAAACTCCTAACATTATAATTATATATATATATAAGGAGGAGCATTATTGTTTCTGCTTTGAAAGTCACGTGTTGAAGATTTCTGCATTTTTTCACCCGAGAACGTTGGGGTTTTTGGAACTTAACTTACACGTATGCTGAACTAGGAATAAAGAGTCGGCGAAGTATCGTTGCAGTTGTTTGCCCAAAAACCGGTGGGCAAGCGAACCGATTTCTACAATTTGTGCCCAAAAGAATTTACTAAAAGATATTGTAATATACAAAATGATTGTCTTTAATTTGCCCACGTTGTGGTAGCCATTTTGTAAACATTTAATCAATTTATTCGAGTCACTCGTTGTGTAATGATTAAATTAGTGGCCTAACAAATGAATGAAAGATATAACTTTAACAAACAAACAATTTATTATCAAAATTAAACAATTTACAATTTAAATCATATCTCATTCTCTCAGGGTCTCAACTGGGTTTGATGACGGCGAATCGTTCAAAATAATTAAAGAACACAAAATTAAATTTAAAAGGAAACAGATTTTACTCATCAATTAACAAACCTAAATTTAATTGTCGATGAAATTAACCTACAAAGATTGCTTCTAATTTACAAATTTTTTTTATCAATAAGAAAGGAACGATATCTGACATCTATCTTTTAATTTGGTTTACATCATTAACTGTTTTCTATTTTTACTTACGGCTGCCCACTGCTTCTAGGATACTTTGGATTTATGAAGCACGGTGATGGGTTTTGCACAGCTTCTACTAATCTCACAGATTCTAATTTAAATATTTCTGGAACAAAGTCAGGAACCAGGAACCTCTTCTTCGTCTCTTGCTCCCTCGGTCGCCTCCTTCTCACGGCTGCCCAGCTTAGCAGGTTTTTGTAGTTCTGCCTTCGATTCTCGTTCTCGGTACGTGTTTAGTCCTCGTCTCTCGGTACGTATTTAATTTCCAATTTTCGAAAAGTTCTTTCACCACCACTCGATCGCTGAGGAGCCAAAATGCAGACTTCCAGCCATACGTCCACCCAACTTAATGCTCTCGCCTCTGATTTCCAACTCAATTAATTTTAGTTCCGTCCTCGACTGAATTCCATAGCTGGCTGCCCTCGTCTCGTAATTTTGAGCGCGCATTCCTTCTTCCAACCAAGACAACAATACTCTCTTTCATTGTCGCTTGTAGTGTTCGGTACCGCCGTCAATAATGTTTCTTTAACAATTCAGATTATCAATCACAATTAATGCCTTTATTAATAGGCATTACAATATATATATATAAGTTTCATAAAACGTTATTTTAATTATTTTATGTTTGATTTTGTAGTGTAAAACGTCATACATGATGAGGTCGCAATTTATTGACGAAAAGTAGTTTCGTATAATTCATTACGATTATAAGTCAATTAATGTCAAGTATAACATTGAATTCTTTAATTATTTACTGGAATTTAATGTAACATTTACTTTTGAATTATTTAAAGAAATTTATATTTTACTTTACAGTTAAAACCTAATTAATGAAATTTTCAATTTATTAAATTTTATAGCAATTTTTAGTATTTATTGACAGGTTTAGCAATGATAAAACTGATATTTAATTAATATAAAATATAAAGTATTCATTCAAAACACAAAATGAATTTTTAATACAAAGTTTACATATCATTTATCGCGGCTATTTATTTAAATGAGATTTTTTTTTATCTCAGGGCGTTTCATCGCGACTCGCAACAGTATAGGATTAAAATGATATATCAAATTTACGTGAAAAGTTATTCAGATTGAATTACAAAATATTCCCCCAAGATACAAACAATATATAATGAAATTTGACGGTACCAATAATTATAAAGTTAAAACTGCTTTTATAACAGACAAACTTAAAAATGAAAGGAACTTAAACTAAGTAAATTTGAATTTGAAATGCGACTTCCATAACCCCAGGTTCAAAACCAGTCTTCGTTGTTTACTCATTACTTTATGTAACGGCCTTTCACCCACATCCTCCCCCACCCCCACTGGTAGGGGCTGAACTATAACTATAATATAGTATAATTATGACAAGTGAATGTCAGAATTAAACTCATTGACATTTATAACCCTGACACCAATGTCGGTTGTTAGAGTTTATTATATGTAACGACCCTCCATCCCCTCCATCCCCTCCATTATTGGTGCTTTAAGGGGATGAATTATACAGTAAAATCTTCTCGATAGAAACAAAAACAAGTCATCTCAAGTCATGTTCGATGTTTAGACGGCTTCTGGTCTTTGATTTACTGTTACAAAAGTTGATAATCTCACGAGAGCTGTTCTCTCACAGGCAGAACCTTTTTGGAGAGTTAAGAGGGCTACCTTTGGGGATGTCTTTTCCTCTCTCCGTTTTAGAACTAAGCTTCTCACAAGCCGAGGCACTGTTTTGACAGGTGTATTTTCCTGGGTCGCAGACAAACCTTGGACATCCGGTAAGAGTTGTCCCCTATTCCCATTGGAATAGTCGGTCAGCTGCTTCCTAAATTGGTCCCGGGAACCGGGGGAATAGTTAACCCTTAGTTACCTTCCTCTACCCTTCCGTATTCCCCCTTACAAATATCTTCCTATGCTATTAAAGGAGAGTTGCTACCTCGTGGATTATCCTCATGTAGCCTGTTACTGTAAAACAAAGAGCTCTGTTAGCTATAATAGGATATTCGGTACCTAATTTTCTCCAAAACGTAACAAAGTCATAATTTTGAAATTCCACTTTGAACGTTCTATCCTCACGTAGTCAGAGAAATTCTAATTTGGCTGACACATCTTCGTCTTTGAAAATTTCATCATCAGTTGAAAATGGTATTAATATCGAACAGTTGAACTGACGATTACCCATGCCTGGGAAATATTGCTTCAGTGAGTTTATTATAGCAGATAAATGCTGAACCACGGAATTTGTAAACGTGATCTTTTTAGGTTCATTTACCAACTGTTTACTCAGTTGAGTAAACATCGATACATCTCGAACTTGAACTCTGCGTTAGTAAAGTTCCAATTTACGGACAAAACATGCTACTTTATACGGCTGCGTTGTCAAGATATTCGTCATATTTCCTTGTAATGAAATATTCAGACTGTCAGATTCACTGAAAGAATCAGCAAGATACGCCAGCATTTTGAAAAATGTTTGATCTTTTATTTTTGAGTAAAACTGTTTTCTTTTTGTGTTTTCTGGTTTTCAAAAAACAATTCTATTTCTTTACGGAGCTCATAATCCTGGTTAAAAATTTTCCTCTTGACAACGAGCGTACGTCTTGTGTGTGACCAAAGAACATTAAATGAACATGGAGCGCGAGAGAGCGCAAGCCACGTGGCGCTAATCTGTCATTTGATTTAATTATGATTATAAAACTTATTATCTATTATCAACCTTATCACCGCTGCAGTTATCACCGGGGCACTCGAACGAGGCCCAAACTTAAAAAACAAAACAAAATAAAACAACATATAAAACTATAAACTTGAATAATTCTGATTCGGGTGCATAATTATAGATAGATTTTGGTAAGTTCGTGCGCATTAAAAACAGACGTATTATAGTTTCATTTCTGTTATCATTTTTGTGTTATGCAGGATATTCAACATATAAATCTTATAATTTGGAATATTTTAGAACATTATATTAAAAGTTTATTTTTAAAAATGGCTGCAATTATAATTACTTACTCCAAACATTAAAGTAAAGAAAAAAATGTATAGAATTATTCTATTTATTCGTTTTCTTTTAGTGGTTATCTTCATGTGTAATAAAATTAGGGTTGCTAGTGGTTCTTTAATTGCAAGTTTTAAAAATTTATTGAACCAAACTTATGTTTAATCATTGATCAGTATTAAAGAACATTATTTAAACTTTTGGGGCGAATAAACTAATTACTCCTCCACGCATTTAAATTAAATAAGAATAAAAAATTTCAGGGTTGTATTATAAATTGAGAACTCTTACGTCAAAGTAAGTGGCCGTCTAATTAGTAATAGATTGAAATCTAATGGCAGCCTCTATACGTAAGTATCACACACACGTTCTTAAATACATACAGAATATAGCGTTAGTTCGTACAAACATTGTCAAGAAACATCTGTAGAAATAGTAGCGCTATAGATTACATTAAAGGGAAAATAATATAACTATTCGCAATATTCAATATGTCGCATGTGAACGTAGAAAAAAATATATCTTAAAAAATATGCCCCAGGTGAGGCTCGAACTCACAACCCCGGCATTGCTCACAACATACTGTCTATAAGTACCGTGCGCTAACCGATTGCGCCACTGGGGCAGACGAAGTAGGCCACTGATTTTAAGCTTTATAACGAAATTAGGAGTCACTATATAATTATTCTGAATCAATTCGTTAATAAATTATAGGTAATCACAAGAGTGTAATGTTTAGTATCTTAGAATCCATTATTTTTCGTTTAAATTAGGTATTTCAACGTTCAAATTTATTCTTGTGTTTCAGTCAAATCAGCAATGTAATATTCTAGTTAAACCTTAATGATCAATTTCTTCGTCACTTTGAACACAAATATAGCACACAAATATTATTTTTTCAACTCCTGTATATCTATATTATAGACTTTAACTAAGTGATGATGCTACAAACATGCATCGATAAGCGTTGTCTATAACGTCTACTGCTTGAAATGATGTATAATTTGTAAACAAAATGATTTGGAATATTTTCATGTTATGATGGGTGGTAACGAGCCTGTAAACAATTTGCTGTATATTATATTTTATAATTTTAAAAAAAATATTACGTTTACTTCAATACTAGTTCAAAACAATAAATTACAATTTCATAACCTATAATAACAATCAGCTGATCACAACATTACGAAATGAAAACATTTTAATTGCATGGTTTTTAATGTACGTCAGTCCCAAGCTTATGTAATTATTCATTGGATTGGATTTTTTGCTTACATTTATTTATTATAGTTTCTTAGAACGGCGTTCCGTTAGCAGGTAAGGAACATGATATTACTAAATACATTACACGTCATTGAATACATTGATCTTGTGCGGTCTATTTTAATTATAGGATGACACGCACCAAACCTAATCTTTAAAGTGACAAGTGAAAGAATTTCGAATTTAATGAAAATTGAATTTAGGGAATGTAGCTCGTTTAAGTTCATTACTTTGTTGACAACGGTATCAACTTCAGCAACTGCCAAGTCATTTTCGGATATTACATTCAGTGAATAAAATTTACGAAGTAGTTCCAATAGCACATTCATTATATATGGAATTTGCGATCGCCTTCGGATAAATTTCTGAAATACAATAAATTAATTATTGTGTTTGAAAATGCTTGTTAATGTTATAATAAACTATATTATGAGCAAATTATAACATATTAATATTGTATATTTGCAATAGGTTTATAATGATAATTTGTACAATATTTTCATTGTATTTCTATATTCTACTAACTACTGTTAACTGTTAACATTTATCTATTACTAAGTGTTCTGCCTACTGGCAGGTCCTTGGACTTTGTCTGTAAATTTCCTTTCCAACTTGTCCTGCACTTAGCTTTTTCTGTCATCACCCAATATCTTATTATTTCTTCCTTCAAGTAGTCCAGCAGCTGCAGTCTTCTTTATCCTTTGATGCTGTCAGTTTCTCTATTACAATACCAAAATTAATTTATTTAAACTTCATTTTCAGATTGTCATGAGTAAATTCCTATGATGAGCTGGTTTGACACAACTGGAATAGCCAATCTTGCTAAATCAGCTTTGAAAGAAGCACAGAAAACAATAGATAAAGCTCTTGATATAAAAGAAGATGAATGCAAATTAAATATTCAAGGCAAAGCTCAATCTCCAGCAGCTGTAGAAGATGCAGATAACTTTTTCTCATCATGGGGTCTTAAGTCCAGTAATGAGAAAGAATTGAATGAAAAGATTTACAAAGTCGGTGAAAATTCAAAAGTTGACTCAGCAGCTCAAAATCAATCCCCTAAAGCTAGTTCTAAGCTTGGTATGACAACCAGTCTTTGGGGGTCATTTACAGGTTCTTTCTTTGAAAATCCAAAGACTACTGAAGGTAATAGAAATGTTTAACATTCAGCAAAAGTATTTATAACACACACACACACACACACTCCAAGCTTTTTATACTACTACTCATACTACAAACATATTTGCAATTTTGGCTGTTTATGTTGTTTTTTCTAAAGCTTTAAAGAAATTTATAGGAGAGAAGACACTTTTGAAATTTTCTGATGAAATGAAATAGTTCTCTGACTTAGTCAATTTCCTAAACTTTGTATGACAAACAATGAGAGATGTTTTAAACAATTATAATACTTTATTTGCTATTTCTGTACAAGCATTTGCTTATTGTTATTTCACAATGGTGTTTTAACTTCAGCATAAAGAAATTAATTTATATCAGTTCTTCTTGTTTACTGAAGAACTACGTTAATTTAAGTTTAGAGAGTTAAAACTTTATGTATCCTATTAATAGCGAGTCGATTATTGTTGTGTTATTACTTTTAACACCATGATATAATAGTGTAGATAATTTCTATTAGTTTATGAAGGCTGACTAACCTGTCTTCATTAGATCTCTCTTTATGATGTACCATTTGTTTAAAAGTTTTTTTCATTCTTTCCACTTACATATGATTTTGTAATATGATTACTCATATTGAACACGCTGCTGTAAAAATGTGCTATGTACTACTTCCTAAGAAAAATAATTTTTTGTTTACAACAGCTTCTTTAAAAATCAATTACCTCATAATTAATAAATACATTAGGTTTCTTTTTTACTTTTAATATGAGATTTTTTTAATTTTAATATGAGATTATTTCCATTAAAAACTGATTCCCTTTTTATTTTATCATCATAAAGAGCTAGTCTAAATATTTTTTCTGAAAATTTTACATTCTATCTTTATTTATGTGATACCTGATGCTCCTATTGATTTTGATTCTTGTGCATACAGTGCTTCTGGTAGTACTGTTGTGTTATAATGTTCAAGTGTATTGATATGCTTCTCTTGTTTTAGTATGTCCATGTGAGCTTGTATGCTTGTTTTTCTGCACTTTCTACGTTTAATGCCTTATTCAATTCTCATTTTTGGTTATATCTCCTTAGATATTTGAATTTTTTTATTCTCTTTACATTCCCGAATTAGTATGCAAATTTACTGTTTCCTGGTATGATATCTATAAACCTGATTTGGCAGCAATTTCAAGCAACTGTTTCAGTCTTCATATACCTCCTCTATTGTTGCTGAGGATTGCTATGTCATCTTCAAACACCAGACATTTTATAATTATTTTGGTGTCACATGTTCTTCCTAAATGTATCTGATTTGTTTGACAATTTTGTCTAAGTCTGTATTGAAAAAGAATGATGAGATCCTGTCTCCTTGTCTGACCCCTGTGTGTATCTTGAATGGTTGTTAAATTTCATCCTCAGATTTTATTTTGGATGTAGTGTTTGTTGTACGAGTAACCTTGCTTTTCTGTTAATGACATATTCTAGGTTATTAAAGAATGTTTCATTGTCTATGGAATATTAAGGCTATGGAGTCCCCAAATGCAACAACAGTGTTGTTTATCTGTCTGGCCTTCAGGATTATATTCAAGTTCCATATCTTTCCAATGTATGATTGTTTAAAAATTGTTTCAATTATATATTAGAGTAAATGTGTCTAACTGTCAGTATGATTTAATAAAATAAATATTGTAATGTGGTTTAAAATAATTTATTGACAAATTTTAATGATTGATGATCTTTTAATTCAATTAATGGTAAATTAAACTTGACATAGAATGAAAGCTTGAGCTGCATAAACAATTAATAATTATGTTTTTAGTTAGTTGCTAGAAATAGTATTTGTACAGAATTACAAAGCAATGTAGTTAAATATACTTAATATATTTTTTTTAATCAGAGTTTCAGTGCTCAAAAAAATGCATGATAATATTAATGTTATTCAACATCATTATATTTGAAAAGAAAACCACGATCTTGTTAAAGCCGGTATTATTTTGATCCTCTAGTTTACACATTATTTGTTTCATTTTTTATTACAGAAAATTTGGAATTTTTTTGTGAAGAAACAGACACAGTTTCAATGCAGCCAAAGAAAGCTGGATTATTTCGTACCAGTTCACTGCAGCATGAAAGCAACATAATACATCCAAGAAAAAATAGTTGGGATCAGTCTGATCTTTTCCAGTCTATTGAGAATGAAGAAGTTATAGGACTGTGTGATGACTGTAGTGAAACAGGTGTGGATGATGGCTTCAGTAGAAGTAAATTGGTTGTAGAAAGTGAAGATGGTGATAATGATTCAGGTTTCAAACCTCATGATGTTAGTTTAGATGTGGAAAAGATTGGCACTTTAAGCTCTGAAAGCAGAACAGAAGACCCCATATCGTTGGATGATGTTCCAAGAAGATGTGAGCCTTCAGGAAGTAATTTTAAATATAACCGACTTTCAGTTATTTCCTCTGAGAGTGACAAAAAGTCTTCTGAAAGTGTAGAAGTTATAGGTTCAGAATGTGGCAGCAGTGTTACAACTTCACCAGATTCTGATTTGTGTTTATTAAGTCCCGGTGTATCAGCATCTTCATCAGTTGTCGGTCTTAGATCATCGGGACTTGCAAGTTCTCCTGAATCTGTTGAAGTGATCCCAGATACACCGAGTTCTGTAGAAGTTTTACCTGAAGTATCCAGTGGTAGGACATCCAGAACTACTTCATCACCTTATGTATCTCCTGATGCTGCAGTACCACCTAGCTTTTTGCCCATAAAACCAGACACTGAACGAGTACATTTTCCTCTAGAAAGGTGAGTTTTTAAATGTTATATAAGTAGCATACACTAAGTGGCATCCATACCATGCAGGGTTATTGTTGGTGCTTAATTTCTAACAAAATGTTTCACCTGTTAAATTGTTTTAGCAGATATTAAAATTATATAAAGGTCAGAAAATATGAGATTGTGCAATGAAAATAAAAATAAATTGGTACAATAAACTGATAATAACATTTGTTATATATTTAATAAATTCATAATTTGACTTTCACATCTTCAATATATTAATTGTAAGCTGGTTTTTATAATTATTTGGAATATATATATTTTAGAAGTTATGTTTATTTTATATGTTAACTAGTTTACAAAGAGAATATTATTAATAAACAATTAAAACCAATTAATAATTTTTAAAGGCAGCAAAAGTATGAAAAGGAAGCAGAAACTTCACCTGAGAGTGTAGAAGTAATACCAGAGGAAGAAGATGAAGAGGCAGATGATAGTTACACTTCTGCATCAGAAAGTACAGTAACTGTAAACACTACTGTTATTGAATTATCAAATAGGTCACCACATCATAGTAGTGCCGAGAGTTCTCTATATTCAAGTACTATCAGCAGTGGTAAAGGTCATGTTGAAGCACCAACTCCTACCCACAGTGGCTGCAGAACAGGGCTGCAGTTAGCTTTGAATGTTCAGGATGTTCTCAAACCAGTTGAGAAGGTACTATTTACTAAATTTGGTATTGTTCTTACTTTTATCTAAATGATACGAAAAATTTAAATTTACATGTGATGTTTTAGAACAAATACTTAAATAAAATAAAAGACAGATATTTTAAAACAAAAATATAATAAGTCTGTATTAAAATTTAGAATAAGATTAGGTTTTAAGTTTGTCAACTGTATTGTGTCATTCCTGGCTTTTGTTTTTTTTGATCACCTGACGAAAGGAACAAAGTCTCTAGAAGCATTGTGTGGTTTTTATATTATCATTTCATTTTGTCTGTTTTTTTTTTCTCGTTATTTTATCTTATTCATAAAGATATCTTAAGTTGTAAACTTATTTTATCTTTCAAAATTGCAGATATGAAATTACCTCGGGTTATGATTTGTTTATCAATCTTATAAAGTTTTATAATAAGATAAAATAGCCAAATACAGACGAAAGAAGAGCTTATATAAATACCACACAACATTTCTGGAAACCTTGTTCCTTTCTTCAGGTGCTAAGAAAACTATAAACCCAAGAGCCCCAAATGACCCAACTGCACAGTTTAGTTGACAATCTCAAAAGCCATTTTTCGTTTTGATAAAACTTAACTGAAGAAAATAAAATAATGACATAAAAATATTTTTATCCTTAAGCTTTATTGTGTCATGTCTCTCAATTCCTTTCATTATCCATAATATCTCCGACAGCTACATACAGTGCCTTTAAAATAATAGATATATGTGCTAACCCAAATCTATTAATGGTTAAAATATATGCAATTACAGAAAATATAAATTGATATTATTAGCAGTGTTGGTAAATGATATATTTAGCTTATGAGTGGACATAATTTAGAAAACTTTCATCCTTTAACACAAAATTATATTTTCTGTATTTGGAGATTAATGTGAATGTAATAATATAATTTTTTGTATATCATATTAAGTTATAAATAATTTCTCATAATTTTCAGGTTGCCTCAGAACTCATTGAAGATGTATTATTACAAACTGATGTTCGAACATTGGTTTGTACTGATAGTAGTGGAGAAGGGACGCTTATGGAGAGTAGTTCAGAAGATGCTGCCACTGTTGTCGATGATGATGGTCATCAATCAAGCTCATACTATGTCAAAACAATGTTAGCTGATGCAATGGGCGAAGAAGAACCACGAATTATACCTGCTAGAGATCATTCACCTATTTCTTCAGAGAGGTTAGAAGTTATTTTATTTTGATATGACTGTTTATATTTTAATCTTTAAATTTCACTCAATTAGCGCAACATATGTTTTTTTTTTTTATATATTATTGTCTATTGAAGATTTGTTTTATAATGTAAAGAATTATTTTTAATTGTAAACAAAAGTTGTCAATGGGGAAGTCCTTAGTGAACAGAAAAGAAATGTGGATGCTGTCAGAGAATCGAAAACCAAGGATACCACTAAGGCACAGGACAATATTCTTTTTAAAACTCTAATTAACGAGCAAAAGAAAAGGGCGGGAACTCAATTATTAAGAACAGTTGAATAGTCATTTATGTGTAGGTATTAAACCAATTAAAGTACTCAGGATTCAAGTAAAAAATTCTTTTATTTATTTTTACAGCAATGTTAAGGAAATATGTAATAGAAGCTTTTACCAATTATATACAGTCTTTTGAAATACAAATGATATATTGCATCTTAAAATTTACATGTTCATAATTTTCAATTCAAGATCTACTATTAAAATTAATCTGTTCATAATTCACAATTCAAGATATTACCTGTTTCCAATACACTTTGATACAAGAGTCTGATGAATTTCCTAGTCTAAATTATGAATAAAACATTCTTGATTTTCAAACTGTCACATAACAATGTGATATGATTCAACATATAACTTTTTTCATTATTACAAGCATTAAAAACCAAGAACAAAACAAAACTGCAATGCCTGTATACCCTGTACACATTTTTTTCACATGCAACACTTCTCTCTTCTAACATTTTATAATAGGTAAACATTATAAATCTAGCCTAGGGGTGTGTGCACTTTTTGCTTCTGACTGAACTAGAATTGGAGATTTAGGAACCCTACTGACAATATCTTTTGAGTTATCCAACTTCTCCAATTCTATTTGATGCACTATTACTATATTACTCTTACCTTGGATGCCATTCATATAATTAAAATCATGAGTTTTATAATATGCTTGATAATTGTGCCAGTCTGTAGGTAAAAATGAAGTGACATTTCTGGTTAGTATACCTTTATCTGTGGCAACATTCTACATAAGGCCAAATACATATCCATTCAGGCAGAGAGGTTACCTTCATAGTATCAGATAATGTTGAATTTGACATATGTTAAAATTCAGGACAAAATAGGACACTCATATTTTTTTGATTTGTCCAAAAAAATTCCTAGCCTAAGATACAGGCCGCCAATGATGGCACCTCAGGCACCTTTTCTGAAGTGCCAATTTTTGCAAAATAATAAAATGGCTATATCTTAGGAATGGTCCAAGATATTTGGTTGATTATTGTTTTATTTGAAAAATAATACATTACCGATTCAAATTATACCTCTTATTTGTGCATTTGTGTCCAATTTATTGAACTGTAGTGGAAAAATTCCAATTCCAATTTATTTTGTTTTTCTACTGTTGAACAGTATCATACAGTACTGAAATTGCTGAAAAGGATAACTTCCACTTTTGCATGTAACAGGTTTTATGAACAATTGAAAATTTTGCTTCATTATCCACTTTGTCACATACACATTATCACATTCTGGAAATCAAAATCTTGGCCTATTTGTCATAGAATTTTAATTCAGCATTAAAAATATTATTGGTTTCAATTTGGAAGTTCCAGGTAATTACAGAATGTTCCAAAACCTTCTAACATTCTGGAGCTATGAAGATGATTCTGTGTGTTTGGCCTGGCATATAAAATGGAGAACACATGAATTAACTGTTCACTTTCTATCAGGTAAACAAAGAGTTCATAACTATTGAGAGAGAATCATGGATCAATCTATAATACACAGAGCACACAAGCTGTTGATCTTGGAACACGTTAAACTTTACTGCATCTAACACTGACATGAACAACAAGACACTACAAGAAACAAAGCTTGTACACAGTCAAATATATAACATTTTGTTTTCTGTGCGGGCAGTTTGCAAAGAATAATTATCTGAACAATAACATTTGTTTCATGCTTTTTTTTGCATGTTTCTAATGATTGATTGTGTATATGGTGCTTATGGAAAGTATTAATAATAAATAATTTTTTTTGGAAAAAGTGTGACCTCTTTTAAAGGTGTGATGTTTTAGAACAAGGAAGGAAGCATTTTATTTCTAAGTTCTTCTTGCATTGTTGAAGTAGTGTGTGTTCTACACAATTCTAACAGGAGGGACTAATTTTGTCTTCTGAGTGGGGTCACAGGAGAGTGAAATGTGCAGATTATTTGCATATTCATAAAAGAGTGACATATATAACTAGCAAAAAAAAACAGGCATTTATTCAAGTTGGGAATGAGACCGCACATTTCAAGACACTGTTTCAAAATAAAGATGTTTCCAGTTATGACTTTCTGTGTTATAAATGCTTTGACAGAATATCATCAATGACACTAAATGAGCAAGAACATTGTTTGGATGCTGATGAACTTTTATCTGCAGAAGATGAATTACATTCACTGAATCAGTCTGTCATAGAGGTCAGTGTTAGCCCAGTTAAGAAACCATAGTCAGTGAAGTCAATTCATGTGCTCTATGCATCAAGAAAGCATAGAGAAATTATTGAAGCTGTGGGTGATCAAAACTGACCAAACTCTTCAAAGTAAAAATGCCATCTTCAGAATACAATGAACCAGAAGAAGCCTGTGCAACTTGCTGGGAATTTATATCAAATTTCAATTCAGTTCTTGAATCTTATGAATCCTACAATGAAAAGGTTTCAAGTTCTAACAATTATCCTGATATCCCTTTCCAAGGTTCAAAATTTGCATCATATTCCATCTGCAACAAAATATGTGGTGGACAAAACAAGAAATGTGAGGTCTGCAAAAGGAGTGTTTGGAAAACCAAATCCCTATTATGGTCTTCCTTAGACTGAAAGTGCCATTTATCTTGCACAGTCATTTTATCTAGAAGATAAATGGGATTGTTCTCACTAAAGTGCCAATAAAACAGACACCATTATTATAACAGTTTCTGGGGGAAAAGTGAAAAGATACATGACACGCAGTATTAAAGCAACTTTTGCTGTATATAAGTAGGAAGATTCAGTATACCATATTGGCAGATCAAAATTTTATGCATTACAACCAAAGTAGATAGTTCCCCACCCACCAATAGATGTCTTTTTGTGTGTGTATTGTGCCAATTTTGAACTGTGCATGGTATCGTTGAAGAATATACTTGAAGGTGTGACATATGAAAAATTGGTTGGACGTGTGCAGTCATTAGTTGTCTGTGAAGTACAACAAGAGACCTGTTTGTTTCAGAAATGTGGTGACTGCCCTGTAAAGGGAGGACTCACCTTTCTGTCACGTGGTCTGGAAAACATATCAGATGACTCTTCAGAGGTTTCATGTGTAACATGGAATGAAAATAAACTGATTAATAAAACTGTTGCCATTGATACCTTCATTGATGAACTTGGAAAATGAACAATAAAAGTGATAACACACCAACACCTGAAGAAATTGCAACAAAAACACACAACAGAAATCAAGGCTCATGTAGAGGTTGAACCTCTATGTTTAGTGCTTTATTGTGATTTTGCTGAGAACAGGTCTGTGATTCTGCCACAAGAAGTACAAGGATATCACTGGAGTAATGATCAAGTTTTACAGAGTCACATATTTTCAAAATAAGACCACAAGTGTTGCAGTTATAAGTGATAGAGAACATGACTCAGCATATGCTTTGTTGGAAATACACTAAATTCTTCAACAGTTGCAATCATAGGCAGAACAGATCATAATTATTTCAGATGGTGCCCCAGTCACTTCAAAAATTGTTACCAACTGTTTGAATTGACCAAGTGTCTTGTGCCAATGGAGTGGGTACACAGTACTGCTGGTCATGGGAAGGGGCCTTGCGAAGTGCCTTGCTACAAAACATAATCTTTCCAGCCTAAGTACAGCTGCAATTCAGAATGCCAGGGATTTTATAAGTGTGGTGAAGCTATACACATGAATAGAACTCATCCTGTTGCCAAAAGAGGAAGTTGAAGGAAAATAGAAGAATGGTCCGACCAAACTACCCCTCTGAAAGGCATTCAGAAGTCACATGTCTGGCTCACAGTGATGGTCGAACTTATATTGCAAGAACTGTGCACAGTGAAAAAGGTGACATTTCCTTTGTCAAACAAAGAACTCAGAAACTCCAAGAGAAAATTCAGATTCACAACCTACAAAGAGGGATGTTTGTGGCCTGTGTGTATGACTGTGACTGGTGGCTTGCAGAGGTTATAGAAATAAGCTGTGAGTTAAATGAAATTATCGTGAACTTATGCTACCACATGGACCAGATGCTGCACACAGGATTTCTGTCAGAAGACAGCAACACCACCACCAGTGCTCAATTTCAATTTGTGATGTGTTAAAGATTGTGGATATCCCAGTACCTATTCGTTCAACAGGAAGGCATCACTCAATGTCAAAGGAAGATACTGATGCAGTTCCACAGCATTTAATTAATAAATCAGTTCTAAGCAGAGTATATAGAACTGGTGTGTTTTGGAATCTTTAGAATTTCCACACTGAAATCTATAATATGTTTTAAATCTTAGCTTTAATGCAGAATTAAAATGCTATGACAAGTAGGCCAAGATTTTGATATCCAGTATGTGATAATGTGGCAAAATTTTCAATTGTTCATAAAACCTATTACACTCAAAAGTGGAAGTTCTCCTTTTCAGCGATTGCAGTAATGTATGGTACTGTTAAACAGTAAAAAAATAAAAAAAATTGGGATTGGCATTTTTCCATTTTTTTTTTAATCTTTCAAAAAAATTGAAAATGCTGCAACACAATAAATTGGACACGTGCACAAATGGAATGTATAATTTTACCTTTCAAATAAATAAAACAAGAATCAACTAAATATCTTGAACTGTTTCTGGGATATAGCCATTTTATTATTTTGCTGAAATTGACACTTCAGAAAAGTACAGTACAGATAGGTATAATGTTATTATTTTTACAAAACAATTTACATTCTTCACCTGTCAATTGGGGACCATTATCAGTTTCAACCTGTTCTAATAAAACAAATCTTGAAACATACAACATAAATATTTAATAGTGATACTAGAGGTGGAACTATTCATTCTAGCTATTTTCATCCATTTTGAATGTACATCTACAACAATCAACCACATGAGTCCTATACATGGACCTGCAAATACTGCATTAACACATTTTCATAGATCATCCAGCCACTCCTAATTATGAGTCAGTTTAATTGGTAGAAAGTTTATATTCTGATTGCAACCCTCACAATTATTAGTTATTTGCTTAATATCATATTTGTTCACCAAAAGCAGCTGCAGAATAAAAATGGTATTTTATTCATACCTAAGCGCCCTTTCAGAGTTGATAACTTTGGCCAATTGTTCAATAACTAGACACAGTATAGCATAACAAAGCATTTTAATTAACTATAATACATGAGCTTTACAAGTTGACATTCTCATTCATAGACACACAAAAATACACTATCCAAAAAAGAAGATAATACACAAGAAGTCAAAGTCTGTAAAGAGATGAAATGTTTCAATATAACTCAAATGTCCTAAAAACATTTGAACTTCCACCTATGCCAGACTGGACCAACTATTGATTTCAGGTAAGTTAGCATCGCTGTCTCTCTTTCCTATCCAAATGTGTTATTTAATTTGACCTCATCACGTTTTCCTTATATATAATTGTAATATTGGTATGGACAGGAAAGAAAGATAGGACTCCTTCCTGAAGAAGAAGGCTGAGAGCCTCCAAAAATTTGAAGAACAACCTTCGGTTCCTCATGGCTCACCGCACTTCACTTTCACATAAGCCACAAGCTCTCTCTCTTTCCTTTCCATATCAATATCATATATATCATCACAACACAATATTAAAGGAGTATTTGCTTATAATAGAAAGTGAATGTTATTTTAGGTTATGTAAAATAGTTATTGAATATGCTGAACATTAAATTATTTTAATAAATTTTCCTACAGCCGCTCAGATATGGTAAAAATTGAGTCAGAACAAACAAGTGGTCATACATCAGGTGATGAACTGGAGACAACAACCTCATCTGATATAGAAATAATATCTAGGTACGTATTTTTATTTCAATAAGTACATTTTTATTGTACTTAGATTTAAAATATGTCTAATTTTAAAACTATCTATATTTACTTGGCTAGTAACTACGGGAAATATATATTTTGGAAAATAAGTTTTTACTGAAACATAGTTCATTTTACTTTTATGCAGATACATAAAAATATTCTTTCTCTAACTCTATTTCTTTCTTTGCTTTATTCCCCATCTCTCATCCATAATCCTTTGTTTTTTATGCATTCCCTATTATATCCCTGTTTCCTCTTCACTCCATCTCATCATTCCTATGCCAACCCTATGCCAACCCTATGCCAACCTCTTCAAGGGACAACTGGAACACCAGTACCTAAATTTCTCTTCACAGAAATCCTTAATCTGGTTTCAGTTCATATATAATATTTTCATGAAAAATATAAGTCTGTTTTGAAAAATTAATAATAATAGAAATAGCCAAATACAGAAAGTTATGATATAAATATCAAACAGTGTTTCTGGAAACATTGTTCCTTAGGAGAAATGTTGGTGATTTCTGTATTCCATAGAAGAAACAATGTGTCCAGAAATGTTGTGTGGTATTTATATCATCACTTCTTTTGACTGTATTTCACTATTTTCCTTATTATTAATTATAATTTTACACTATGTACTCATGGACCAGATGCCCTTAAGTTCACGAAACTACTTCCCCAGCAACATCACCTTCTTTGATGTTGACATACACCTCAGTTCTGACCTAATCACCATATCGAGCCACATTATATCCACGAACACCTTACAATATCTTCACTTAATCAATTTTCACCCTGAATGTTCCAAATATTCCCTCCCATATAGTTTAGCCCATCGGAGAGTTCAAAGTTGTGCTAAATGGAACAGTTGTGCCACCTACACAAACCGGATCCTTGGTTCTTTCATAGCAGAAAATACCCTAGTGACCTTCCCCAGATAAAAATATCTCATGACCTATCATCCACTGTTCAACTACCGAAACTCATCTTTCATCAACAACAAAAATGTAATCCAATCATAACCCCAACCTACTTTCATGAACTACAAAAACTCAAGCTTCACTTTGGGCACCGTCTCAACCTCTTCAATATCTTTGTCCCCACTCTAAACCACCCCTACTTAAGCCGGATTGCCAACTTTGTTGTAGGAACAGGCACTATGTCTGCCCTATCCTTAAGTCCACTACAATCCTCTAAAACCCTCCACAAATAGCCACCTACAAAATCAAAGAAAACATTCCTGCCTGTAAGATAATATAAGAGAAATAGGAGGATTATGCTTTTTATGTGAATTCATATGTGCAGGCGTAGAATCACGAACAAAGAAAGCTTTTGTTCAAAGCAGGGAGAAGGAATGAATGTGACTCCAAATCAGCAAATTATTTCCTAACATTGTATTTATTATTTACTGGATGCTCGTAATACTTCATCGCCTGTACTCTAGCCATTCCTCCTCTAAATAACTATTTGACAATAATAAGACTGTCTACATTGCATGGTCTAGAACTTGACATGGTGGCTGAGATGGTTAAGGCATCTGTGTACTGAGCAGATTATGCAGGTCCTGCCTAGGTCAAATATTTTCAGTCTTTCCTTCTTTTTCCTTCCTTTTCCATGCTTTGAACATACACGTTTCTTTGTGCGTGATTCTATGCCTGAGCATATGAATTCACATAAAAAGCGTAATCCTCATTCTAACCTATATTATTAACACACAGGAAAAATGTGACGAGGTCAAATTAAATAACATATTAGGATAGGAAAGACAGACAGCGATTCCAACTTACCTGAAATCAGTAGTTGGCCCAGTCTGGCATAGGTGCTTGTTCAAATTTTTTGAGGATCTGAGTCCCTTTGTCAGTAAGGAATATCTTAACTGTGTTCTGACCAAGCACAAATTGATTAATTCAAATTAAAGTGCACCAGCTGTTAGAGTACAAAAATTGATGCCAAACAAAGTCAACAACACTCTGTCTCTCTCTCTCTCTCTCTCAAGAAAAGAAAATATAACGGGAAAAAAACCCGGAAAAATACATACATACAAGTTAAAAAGTAAAAGAATGATAATAGGAAAAAGTTAGACCAGAATGAGTAATAGTAATCATTATAACAATTATGATAACATTGTGCTGAAACAAGATTTCAATATAAACTCGCAACCACTGCCATAATGACCACTATAATAAAATTTGAGGATGTTGAGTCCAGTACTTTACCTAGATTGTAAAATATGCTGAAAGGAGAGTTCCCAAAGATGGAGTTGAGCAACCAATGAGTTGGGGGGTAAGTCTTTAAGGAGGTCAAAATTTTTGGATTTGTGACTTTGGGCATGAGAAGATATAGGAAATTGGATTTTGGATAGTTTGACAGTGCTGTGCTGGTTAACAATGCATTCAGGGAGGGGTCATTAGGTTTGGCCAATACAGAAAGCAGGACAGAGTTTGCAAATAATTTGAACTTCCACCCACGTCTGACTGGACCAACTACTGATTTCAGGTAAATCGGCATCACAGTCTCTCTTTCCTATCCTAATGTGTTATACACTCAAAGGAAGCATATGTTCAATGTGCAGAGATGTTAGGAATAAGAAGGAAAGACTGAAAGTATTCAGCAGGGATGGGAATGGAACTCGGGTACTTTTGCTTTGTACGCAAATACTTTACCATTGAGCTACCATCCCTTTCCTAAGACCTAACGAATATAGCCAGTCATATTAGATGAAGAGGTGTAATGGATGAAGAAGAGGGAGTGAAGAGTTTGGAGCATCCATTAAGGAATAATTACAAATGTAAAGGATATTAATATTAAGTGACGAAGTCACATTTGAAAGATATCAATATAGGAAAAAACTGGGTTTGATTCAAAATATAATGTACTGCTTTCATTTTGATGATTCATCCAGTCGTCTCGAAGTTCCTCAATAATCAGGGTGCCAGATAATGTTTTATATAAAGAAATTATCAAAACTCGGAACCTTCTTTAATTTTATTCTTTGAGACACGAGTTTACATGTATCTCAGTTCGGGGCTAAATTATGGATGTTGTCCCATAGACTGCAATTGTTCCTTTCAATTACCAGCTCCACACATTTTGAGCTCTCCTCGGTAATTCTTCAAATATTCGGAGGCTCTCAGCCTTCTTTTTCAGGAAGGAGCGTACTTCATTTTCAGGTAAGCCACAAACTTTCTATAGCAATATCACAATTATTTTTGTCAATGTCATATCCTTACTAATATCATATATATATATATATATATATATATATATATATATATATATATATATATATATATATATGTTAAAAGTGTAACAGTTTAATCTTATGGAAGTTTATTTTAAATATAATTGATTGATTATGTAATACAAATTATTTGTATTTGTTGACATCAACAGTCCTAATGGAGACAGTAGCAGTACCCATAGCCAGTCCAGACACAGTCCAGCCAAACTATTACAGCGGGCCACCAGAGGAAAATTTGCACATGCAGTTGCTGAAAGAGCCATTTCTCCCAGCTGTGAAATGAAGTCTTTTAGCCAATCAAAAGTCAAAGGTAAAATTTGTGGCAAAGGCTTAATCCCATTATTAAGTCATATTATCAGTAAAAATGTTTACTTTTAACAGTATATTTTACAAAATTATGTATTTGTGCACTGATAAGTAAAACACTACTTAAAACAATTGTCAACAACTGATCATAGGTTCTTTATTTTGTCAGTAGAGTAAACTGACAAATAAATGTGTGATATTAGGTTTAGAATAAAATTTGAATTGTTCATTTTATATTAAAAATGATTTGTCTGCTTTAAACACATTATCTGCACAACAGATAATGAAGTCTTCACTACGCTATTAATTAATTAATTTCTGTGGTTACAAAAAATGGTTGCTGGTCAGTAAAAAATTTCTCAAACCTATGTTGCTGAAACCACTAAGAGTAACTTATAATTAGATGAAGGGGTGGGGTTGGTTATTATACTAATTTCATTCATTTGACTATATGAGATTACAATATTTAATTTAATAACATTATTTATCAATGAAATGTGCAAATAAAGTGCAACAATTATACGATATAAATGTAAATTATATATATTTCAGACAGTGTTTGTTGGCTTCTTGTGAGATACAGAATATATTATTAGTTCTAAATATATATATATATATATATATATATAGACACACACACAATGTTAGGAACTAATTTGGTGACAAAGTCACCTTTAATCTTGGATATTGAGAAAGGATAGAAATAAATAGGGGGATTACTCTATGTGAATTCATATGCTCAAGCGTAGAATCACGCACAAAGAAGAGCATATGTTCAGAGCATGGAGAAGGCAGGACTTGAACCTACATAATCTGCTCCGTACACAGATATATATATATATATAATTGCAATATTGGTATGGAAAGGAAAAAGAGATAGGTTATGGCCTACTTACCAAACAGTAAAGTTGATGTGCGGTTGTCGCCATAAGGAACTGAAGGTTGTTCTTCAACACATATATGCTTAAACATACATATAAACATGCACAGACATACACATACATACATGAGCATGCTCATACATACTCACGTGGTCTCATGAAAGTGGGGATGGCAGGTAAGAAGTGCACTATTTAAAGGATGTTGAGTCCAGGGCTTTGCCTGGACTGCAAGAAAGAGAGTTCCCACCGATGGAGTTCTGCCTTTGATGAATCATGGGGTAGAGCTTTAAGAATGGTGAGTGTGAAGCATTGGTCGAAATTGTTTATATTTTGGTTTTGGGCGTGAGCAGCTGCTGGGAATTGAATTTTAGATAGTTTGACAGTGCTGCGGTGGTTGGCTACTCGTTCAGGGAGAGGTCTTTTGGTTTGGCCTATATAGAATGCAGGGCAGAGTCTGCAGTTAATTTGGTAGATGGTGTGGGAGGAGAGGCAGGTGATATTTTCTTTGATTTTGAATGTTTTTGTGTGATTATGAAGGTTGTGGTTGGCTGTAAGATAGGGCAGACATGGCATTTGCTCCTACCACAAAGTTGCAACCCGGCAGGGGAGGGCGGGTGGGTTTTTGCACGGGTGGACAAGTAAATTTCGTAGGTTGGGTGGGCGTCTGAAGGCAACCCTTGGGCAAGTGGGGAGTATATTGGGGACGATGGTTTTCAATTCAGAGTTGGATTGCAGTCCAGTGTACACTAGGCGGAAAATGGAGTTTATTTTTTGTAGTCCAGGGAAGTAGGTTGTAGTGAGGGGTAGACTACTTTTTTTGTTTTGGTCCAGAGTGGGTGTGGGTGTTTGGAGGTTTGATAGGGCATGGGTTATCTTTTTGGAGGAGGCTGCTGGGATAGTTTCTATTGATGAAAGCGTCAATGATCCGCTTGGTGTAAGAGGCCAGACTATTCCAGGTGGAGCAAATACGTGCTCCCCTGAGGGCTAGACTGTATGGGAGGGAGCGTTTTGTGGTGTGGGTGGCAACTAGTGAAATGCAAATATTGGAGTGAGTTTGTAGGTATTTTGTGGACAGATATGTTGATCACTCGAGCTCAGGTGTACGTCAACATCTACGAAATTGAATTTGGTTAGGGAGTGGTTCCAGGTGAACGTCAACATCTACGAAATTGAATTTGGTTAGGGAGAGGTTCCAGGTGAATTTAACGGGGTGTTTGGAGTTCAGGGTGTGGAGAAATTCGGATAGGGAGTCTGGTCCATGGGTCCGTAGCATGAAGATGTCATCTATGAACCTGAACCAGGCCAGGGGTTTTAATGGGAAGGAATTTAGGTGGGCCTGTTCCAGTTTTCCCATGAACAGGTTGGCGTAGGATGTGGCCATCCGGGTGCCCATAGCTGTGCCACTTATTTGATGGTAGATGTTGTCCTGGAAGGAGAAGTAATTTGTGGTGAGGACAAACTATGTAAGAGAAACCAGATAATTGGTGGTGGGGAAAGAATTTTGTGGTCTGCGGGACAAGAAGTATTCAAGTGCCGCTACTCCATTGGCATGGGGAATATTGGTGTAGAGTGAGACAACATCTATTGTAACCAAAATGGTATCAGGTGGAAGAGGTTTTGTTAGTTCATGGAGGTAGCGAGGAAGTGGTTGGTGTCTTGGATGAACGAGGGTAGTTTTTCTACTAATGGTTGAGGGACTCATCCACCAATGCAGAAATCCTCTCAGTAGGGGAATTGTAGCCGGCAACTATTGGGCGGCCCAGTATACCAGGTTTGTGGAATTTGGGGAGCAAGTAGAAGGTTGGTGTTCTGGGTTTTTTTGGGGTGAGGAGTTCAATGGAGGCTGTTGACAATTTTTGGAGTTAAAACAGGTGAAGTTGACTTAGCCTGAAATCAACTGTTGGTTCAGTTGACTGAAGAGTGAAAATATTACACTTTTGAGATTCTGAGCTCAGGTCTGAACCGAATGCAGACAAATTGACGAATTCAAACTATGGTGCACCAGCTTATTAGACAGCAACAATTGACACCCATAAAATCCAAAAATTTTGTCTCTCTCTCTCAAGGAAAGGTCACAACAATGGAAAAATACTTACATGCATACATAAATACACACACATACAAACATACCCACTAGAGTGGAAGGTAAAAAGGAAAGGAAGATGGAAAAATATATGAATGAGAATGGGGAAAAGATGAAACAGATCATTATAATAATTATTACATTATATTGATACAAGATTTAAACAGTATATTATAACTACTGTAACAATGACTATTATAATAATATTAGAGGATGTTGAGTCTAGGAATTTGTCTGGATTGTACAATGTGCTGGAAGTAGAGTTCCCATGGATGGAGTTCAGCATCCGATAAGCTTTTAAGGGGGGTTAGTGTGAGGCATTGGTTAAAATTGTTGAAGTTGTGGCTTTGGGCATTAGCAGCTATTAGAAATTGGGTTTTAGACACTGGAGGATAGACCAGGGCCCTGAGGTACCAAGTTGCCCCAAGTATGGCCTTGGTCGGCTATGCGCATCTGTTAGCACAATTGTGTCCAGGGCTGCCCTACACAGTGCAATTTCACTTGCCTGGCATCCTTTAAAACTTGTTGGCTCAATCTAGTTATCCAGAATGGCTCTTAAGTTAGGGCTATCTCCCTATTATAGGAACAGACTATTGCTACTATGAGAATTATGGCCAGATGGATATCTTTGGCTAACTAAGAAATGGAGACAAGTCTCCAAACCTCGACACCTTGGCCTCCAAGGATGCGGTTGGTACTGCGGGGTCACAAGCATCTTCCTCACCCTTGATGACTGGGCGACTTCCTTGAGTCAGTCTCCACTACCTTCTGGCAGGACAGGATGGAAGCTTATAAATGTTCTCCATTTGGTTTTAATTTAAATCGTATTGATCCTTTGATATTATTCACTTGGTTTCATTGTGTAAGTACTTCTATTTAATATATAAAAATCACAATAAAACCACAATTTACAGTCCTCATAAAAAAACTATTTTCAAACGCAAATTTTAATTTATTAAAAAACCACAGTAGGAGCTTTTGCCACTTACTGGCATAACTATCTTCAAGATAATGAAACGCTGCCAATACAATCACAAATGTACATTCAAATTCATTACAATTATAACTCAAATCATTACCTGCTTAAGTCACCACTTCAGATATTCTACGGGCCCAACATCCCACAGAGTCCGAAGATGTAAACAATCACACTGAGGTCAGTTGACCAAGCATATGTTTATATAGGGAAAGAACCTTTACTCACACCATCATGTGTCGCAATTATGTACTATTGACTTAACATTAAAATTTTGTAACTTAATTAATTTACATATAATTTCAATATAATAAAAAACAAAATAATTATTTTAATGTATTTACATAGATTGAACTTAAATTTCCCACTTTGCATTAATTGTTCAAAGATAACAAAGTTTTTGTGTGCATAAATACTCCAACACCTTCTTTTAAAAATAAGGCTCTTTATGTAGGGTTATTGCATCTCATATTTCTAGCAAGTGCTTAGAAAACATTGTACTAATTTGTACCAATTTTCAAGTTATTTTTATGATTATATAATATTTTACAGATTCATCCCAGAGTAACATATGTACAGTTTAGCATAATTTGTACAATTAATTTTATACACAACATCCTTCATATTATCCTTACAAATTGCAATACAGTACCTTTAAGTTTATATTATCTTTCTTCACTATGATGTGCCAAGGTATTAAATATAATAATTGGCAAACCTTATTTGCCATCTTTTGATCAGTTGAATTTAGATGCAATAAGCAAAGTTCAGCTACAGTAGTTATTAATTTTGGCTGGAACCATCCAATTTACGAATTCTGAATTTTATTGATAGGCAAATTTCATTAAAGGTATGCTCAAAAAACATTCTGTTTTACTTTTTGACACCTCTTTTATAAGTTATTCCAACATAATCATATTTTTAATACCAAAAAGTACAGAATAATTCATTACTATAAACTTATGCTTCATCAACTGACCATCTTGCGACATTGGCCCAGTAGAGTGTCAGAAGTGGGACTGAAGCAGATATTGATTGTAATTGAATTAATTTGAATGTAGATTTGTGATGTATTGACTATGTTTCATTATATTGCAGGTGATTATGCAAATAAGTGGCAAAAGCTTTTTTAAAAAATAAATGGCTATTTGCTTTTGCAAATAAAGTTTTAATGAGGACTGTAAATTGGGGTTTCATTGTGATTAGTAGTATATATTAAAAACTTAAAACAGGCTTTGTCTTAAAACCTGAGTTTTATAGTACTTTAATTTTTTTTATTGCAATTAGAGTTTTCTTGTATAAGCACAAATACCAAGTACTTATCAGACAAGATATTTTAAACTGTTCTTTATTTGCATAACCTAGTTTATGTAAGGTAATGCTTATGTCAATGTGTACTTTTTAGCCAAATATTTATGTTGTCAGTTTAAATGTTGTGAATGTGACTCAACATAATAAAATATTTGTCTTTAGGACACCAAAGAGAACTGTCAGAAACATCAAGTGGTGGATCAGATGATAACCACTGTCTCGAGGTTGAGAAACTATTGAAAGTAAGTCTTAATGAGTTAAAATTTTATAAGAATGGTGTTCAAGATATAAAATTGTTGGGAGAAATTTATTAATCTGTGAACATTTAATGTATTTAAGGAAACAAATTTGAATTGTAAACCAAATGTTTTCCTAGTGTAGATAATGGAAGTAATTCTTTTGGGATTCCAAGCAGGTAAGTTCATCAATAACATGCTATATTTACATGACTTTCTATGTTGTCATCTTCTGGCAAAGAAGACAACATGGACATCATTGAAATATTTCATGTTTTCAATTAATTTACTCAATGGGAATCACAAGAGAATTTCATCCAAGTTTGAATTAAATTTATTTTAGAAACATTATGCTTCAATATCATTCAAATTATTTCAGGTTTCATGTATTTATTTATTATGGACTATTGTCAATTTCAAATTACAGATAATTGACTAACAAAATTATTTATCCAAAAAATAAGAAACATATCACTTATAACAAAATAAAATTTATAATATATAATCAGATATTTGTATGTAATCATTCAAATCTCAAATCTCATTTTTTTAAAAATGGAACAATTCTGAAAAATTTTAAATCAAATATATCAATATCCAAAGCATTAACCAAATTTGATAATCTCATTGTTTAATGTATAATTTGCTCGATAATGCTTTACTGCAAACATATATTTCAGTCTAGAAGTTCTATAAGGAACTTTAAAATTCAGTTTACTGATTAAATCAATGCAATAAATATTGCTATTAACTAATTTAAAAATTAAATTTTAAATATTTAGAGCTAAATGGGTCTGCAAAATTAACTTCAAAAGATATTTTAAAAAATTTAAGTTGTATAGTTTACATGTTCTTGATAAATTTATTTGTGATGGGTGACCAAACTATAGATTATTGGTTTCAAAATTTTTATGTATAACAGTTTAATAGTTAATGGGTTTATAATAATTTATATTTTCTTTGATTAATACAAAATTTGCATATCTTTACTAATAGATGCATTAATATATGCTTCAAAGGTAATTTTTTGAATCAGCAATTATTCCTAATGATTATGATCTTAACACTTTCTGAGCACAACCATCAATATTATAAGAACAAATCACAAAATTTCTATCTCTTGAAAATGTAATGATTTTACATTTTGATATATTTAATTCCATATCATTCTTTCTACACCATTTAGATATATCATCGAAGAATTATTGTAAATTAATACAAAATTCATGAGATATAATAGTTCTATATATTTTAAGATAATCAGCAGGTAGGAAAAATTTAACTTATAAATAGAAATTTCAATGTCATCTGTAAACATATCAAGCAATAAGGATATTGTGGTACACCTGACACTACTACTGATATGAATTACTTATATTTTAAAAATTTTAATCTACATTATATATAATTTTCAATTCATTGCAAAATAGGACTACCAGCCCAAAAATTTCAGTTTTAATTTTAATCAAAATGTAATGATTAACAGAATCTAAAGCTTTAGCGAAATGTGTATATCTCCTATCAATTTGAAACTCTCAACTAAGTCATGTAAAATAAATTGAGTATATCAGACTAAATTTGTATCAATCTTTCTTTTATTTTTAAATCCACATTAATATACTGATAAAAATGACAATAAAAGGTTTCATTTTGTCAGTTTCTGTAGATTTATGTATTTTACATTAATGTGAAATGTTTCTGAAATCCTTGTTGCTTTTTTTGGGTGATTCAAAAAAATCCAAGAGCCATGAACAACATGAGACCGTATAATTAAATTTACCATGAGCATATAGGTGTTGAGTTCAGATCATGATCTTCAATATTAATTGTTGTGATGTTGCTTCAATCAACAGAAATACAACTTTTCATTATTGAAATTTGGTCAGGAAAATTCATCTTTTTATAGGGGTTATACAACAATATTGGTCATTTTCTAATTGTTTTTATCTAATCCTTTTACCCCACTCCTAGGGATTCTTCCCTCCCTGAACTTCAGTTTAACCAGCATACCAAATGTCACTATTCAAACCCTAAAACTTAGAATTTGACAACAATATTAGTCATTTTTGCATTATTTTTTATCATACTCACCTCTATGGGTTTAAATTAGACTTAAACTACATTGAAAGTAACACTATGAATTTCTGCAATTCCAAACACACTTTGTTAGACATTAATATAAGTTGTATTTGCATTATTTAAAGTTTGGAAAAAGAACATAAATCTGGTGAATAGGATGCATGAGGAAGCATTTTGAACTTTAACTCCTTGATTTTGGCCATTGCAATAATGCATGTTTTATATTATGGATTCAATAACAATGAACAAGGCAGATTAAACTAGACTAATTAATTACTATTTATGCATGATGTGTTGTGTACAAACTCTAACAAAGAACTGAGCTCAACAACAGTCAAAGTTTATAACGTAGAGAGTGGCACACACTGTACTGAAAAATCTGAACTTACAAACGGTTTACAATTTGAATGGATGCCAATACACTGCATTTCTTTCCTGATTAATAAAAATAATGGAATTGCAATATCAGTAATTAACTTGGTGAAAACTGATTTGGTGGTCTCCGATGGCGTGCAGGTCAATGAGGAGTTTCTGTATGCTCTGGTTCTCTGCGTTGGGTTAGGATGAGGTTGCATTACCGGTGATTCTGGGGGAAGCCTCTCAACATTTGATTCCTAGTTGTTGTAGAAATGAATTCTTCTCAATTCACCAGATTATCATTAGTTGATTCCTCTAATGGTCAAATGTAGTCTGTTGGCATGATGACCACATTTAGTCAATGTGGCGTTTGAAGCATTTTCCTTGAAAGTCAATCTTGTAATGTAGATCACCTAAAATGTCACTACATTCCTAGGTATCCATTTATCCATGCATGGATTTCCAGACAAAAAGTAAACCAGTTGCTTTAGTTGGAATTCGCGGAATGATGGATTGAATAAGGAAATGTATTTCTCTATCATTCTTGTATGTGTGTCATCAGGTCTGACAAAATCTATTCATGTTCGTATACTGCAACCGAAGAACAGCATGGATGGAGGTTGCCCTGTGGTGATATCGGAAGCCTACTGTTTGTACAGAATGTTTCATCTGACCGTTTGTTGAAGGATGATAGGGGGCAGTGAGTTTATGGTACTTCACTCCATTCATCTGTAGGAAATCTGGTGATACAAATTGTGGCCTGTTATCTGAGACGACTGTGATTGGTGCTCCAAATGCCGCAAATTATTCATGAAGGATTTTGGTTGTTGCTGCAGCTGTCATCGATTTACTTTTACTTCAAACTACTTGCTGTATGCATCGAAAACAATCAGTAACATCATACCTGGTACAGGGCCTGCATAATCAATATGTGCATGTTCACATGGGCCCTTCTGATATCCCCAATGATGATCACAAAACTTTGGAGGAAGGTGGGCATTTCTAGCACATTCGGCTCAGGATTTGACAACATTTTCAATATCTCCACTGATCCCTGGCCAGAAAACAAATGATTGAGCCATACCTTTTATCTTCACCATTCCTATATGTGCTGCAGGCAAATAGTTTAAGATGGATTGACAAAGATTCAATGGGATGACAACTTGGTGCTCAAATAGTAGATATCCAGTAGATAGGGTGTAATTTTTTTCAGGGTTCTTGTAGTTGTAACAATCAAGATCCTTATCAATTTCCAGCAGTTGAACTATTTTTTCCATATGAATATCCTTTCAGGTCTCACAAACTATGTCCTTTGCATGAACAGGTAATTGCCCAATTTGTATGAAGGTGAACAGGTCAAACTCATTTTCTTCTCTCTCTTCATGATCTTTTGATGTCACTCTGTGCATTTCTTCAGAAATAATTGGGAATGGTCAACGAGAACAATAGTTAGCATTTGTTGGTCTGTATTCCACAACCAAATTAAAATGTGATAAATAATTGCATAATTGGCCATATGTCTAATATATAAAACTGGAAAAGACTTTTTGGGATGAAGTATTTGTGAGAGGGGTTATGGTCAGTTATTAGAGAAAACGACAAGCATATAATTAATGAAAGAATTTCTCAACTGCTCATACAATGACAAGAGCCTCCTAGTCCATTTGTGGGTACTTTTGCTGAGTGGAGTTGTGTTTTTGACTTGCATAAGCAATTGGTCTTTCCTGGCCATTGCGCAACCCATGAGATAAACCTGCACCTACTACAATCTGACTTGCATCTGTTGCTAATATCAACGGAAAAGACGGGTCATATGGTATAAAGACCTGTGGAGAAATTAAAATCTTCTTTATATTGTGTATGCTTCTGGTATCCAGATGAATGGCTCACTCAGTAACATATATCAGAGTGGACGGCTTCTTGTCGCTAGATTTGGTATTAAAGCATTATAGTATGTAGCTTTGCCAATAAACAATTGCAACTCTTCTGGTGTCGACGGTTTTGGCGCATCTCGGATTGCTCTGTTGTGATAATCGGGCTTGTGAATACCCTGCTCGTTTATTTCCCTAGGAATTCTACCGACGTTGTAGCAAATACGTGCTTCGTTCAGTTCAGGCGTAAACCATGTTGTCACATCCGTTCCAAAATTGCTTCGAGGGTTGATAACAGTTGTTCAAAACTGTCTAAAAAAAGAAGGATATAGTTAACAAAGCTTATGACATTCGGGAGATCTTTCAAAACTATTTCCATACGCCATTGCCAAATAGCTGGTATATTGACTGATCCGTACACCGCTCTAGTAAGACAAATCAAACCAATAGTAGGCGTGTTCAACGTTAGGACCCGACGAAACTCCTCATCCACTGTCAAGTGTTTGTGTGCATGTGTAATGTCCAAATGGCAAAACAGTTTGGAACCTTTCACTATTGCAAAAATGTAATCTGCTCTGGGAATGAGATGTTCGTCGATGATCATCCGTGGATTCACCGTTGGCTTATAGTTCCCGGTTATTCGTATTTTTCCATGCTTCTTTACTATGATGTGAGTTGTTGAAGTCCACTAATAATAATCGGCTCTTTCACAGAATCTAGCTGCAATCTTGTTTGGCGCGTAATGCCAAAGCTATTTCGTAAGCTCAAGCGAAAATTTGTGTTGCATCGGGCTTCAGTTACATCCTTGCTGGTGGCTCTATATTGAAAAATACAAACTGCTTACAATTTGAATGTATGCCAATACACTACAGCATGTGTGTACTGGTGTATTGCCATGATGAAAGAATACGTCTTTTTTGCCAGTTGTGGATGTTTTTTTTTCTTGATTTTACTCAAATGCACACATAATACTTACCATTGATAGTTTGGAAGATAATCAATTAAAATTATTTCCTGCCCAATCCAAAAAACTGCTGACCAGCAGATGGATCTGTCTTCTTCTTTAGAGATGATTCTCCCATTTCAGTCCATTGTTTTGCCTGTTCCTCCATCTCAGATGTGGCATTGCATGGATACTATACTAAATGATTTCCATATTAATTTTTATTTTCCCATTACTATCATATGTTTTTCACACCAAATTATTACATTAATTACAACATTAAATTATTTACAACTATGTTTATCCTCTAAAATAAATGAATTTATGTAAACTATTGTGAAATTTGATCTAATGGCTATTTAGATAATTATCTAAAATTAATATGGTTACAATGAGAAATATCATGTCTGAATTGATTTATTTAGTTCTCCCCAAGCTCTGAGACATTCCAACACCTTACACAACAATGACCCACAATAATTGGACTTCTCATTCTTTCACTCATTGTTTTCATTTTTTACCATGCATAATTGTATTGTATCTTCAGTAAAAGGATTAAAAAATTTCACACAGAAAAGAAAACTAATTAATTATCTACTCTCTAAACCCAGACTTTTCTCTTATAATATGACACCAGATTAATCAAGTTAAATGTTCTTTCCAGTCCAATTCTTGGTTTCTGAATAGAATAAAGATTCACCCTTCCTATCTTGGTTATTATATAATGTCCACAATAAATTTTACAAACTTGGCACATATTTTGCATTGAGCATCATAAATCATAATGCTATTAATTAACTGAAATTTTGGCTTTTGTATTAGAGCCATGTGATGAATCCTCTTCTCATTGACATTCCTCTCCTCTTCACTTTTTGGGTGCCTCACCAGTTCTCCCCACGACAGATGAATCATGATGAACTTCATATTGAATCTGCTTGTTTCTGCAATTTATACTTTCGTTAAAAATCATTAAACATTTGTGAAATCTAATATTAATGTGGGGTACAATTTGGGTTTATATCAGGAGGATAGGTAAATAGAGCTCACAATAATTTTGTTTAAATTACCTATCTTAGTTAGGAGTTTGATACATAATAATGTTGTGTCTTGTGATTTCCTGTTGGGGTTGAGTACATGAATCCTGTTGTGCATAATTCCTTTGGAATATTTTCAGTTGAGTGAGTCATTTTGGGGTTCATTTTTCTGAACAGAGAATTATATCTTTGTAATTATCAAATGAAACTGAGAAGTGGGAAAACAATGGATCGTCAAAGGAGTAACATGAGTAATAAGTAAATTGGTGGTACAGATTCAGTATTAGTATAAGTGATGTCTTAGAATTTTTAAAGTATAATAGTGAGAAATTGGATAATAATGTGAAAATGACTGAAGAAATGAAGGAAAACTGTAGTATACTGGAAGAATGTGTTGGGGATAGTAATACAGAAATACAAGTTTGTATGGATCAATGGAGACTCAGACTAAAGATTGGTATTGTAAAGAATATAGCAGTATTACAATACTAGAACTTTGTTTTCTAGTGGAATTTTTTTTTATCTAGTAGCCAGTATAACTCATTAAATTACAGATCAATGTCTTTTTCAAGAACAGAATAAATGTGTTTAATTGAAGCACAGCACTAAAGACCATAAAACTGAATTAAAGGATCAGATTCAAAAAATCAAATTAAAGTTTTCTTTTTATTTCAAAATGTTTTCTCCAGGTTAGTCTTTTGTCCAAATGTATTTCCAGTTGTCATTCTGACTGTGATTTGGGTATAATTATATTATTGAATGATATTGTTGGATATTGACTTTTTCAAAGCATAAGGGTGTTTCTTTTGCTTCATTAATTTCCATTTTCCATTTGGTTGTCCACTCTTGCAGTAAATCTAGGTGATGTTGTAGATGAACTATTGCAGTGTCAGGCTGTCAAGACTACCTAGGATCTCAGTGTTTTCAGCAAAAGTGCAAGTTGTGGGTAAATCTTATGTGTATTATAAAGCATAATCTTATTGGCAGTCTTTCAGAGACTTTTCCCTTAACTCTGGTTTTGAATTGTTGGTTATTTAGGTATGATTTAAGCAAGTTGAAATAAGCTGAAATACAGTGTTTAATTTTGTAAGCAATGCCTGGCTTATATCAAGAAACTCAATGCAATGTAAATTCTACCTCATCAAAATCATCCAAGAAATCAATTGTTAAAAAGAGAATGTATGGTGTTTTACCTTTATGCTAAATTAATATTCATATATTGCTTAATTATAATATTTTCTGTATTGCAAGGCATCATTTCATAATACATAATTAGTTATATATTTTCTACTCATAAATAGTAACAATTATGAGTTTTGTGTTTTTCCAGCTGTCCCTACTAAGTTTTTATATATTTTTCATTGTAAAGAAATGTCTTCTTACTTTAAACTAATTAGAAGTATATTTCATAATTCACTATAATAAGAAATATTCATATAATAAATTTGTATTTTTAATAAATTTTAGAGAATTGCTGAAATGACCGATATTCTGGAAGCCAGAGAATCAAAACTAATTGAAACTAGCAGAACTAATGCAGAGCTTCAAGAAACCAATTCAGAACTTAGAAGGTTAGTAACTTTAATTTCTTGTGTCATTTTTCAGGTTAGCAAAATTGGTTCAGTTTTTCTTGAAATAAAATGTAAGCATTTCATTGTTTTAATTGGACATGATAGACATAAATGAAAAAATTGTGAAAGTAATTTTTAGTGGTTTCAATACACAATCATTCTGTGAGTTGTTAATTGTAACCAAATACAAACATGTTCTTTGTAATATTCTTGACCTGATACAGTATAACTTAAGAGATGAAAATTGTGTTGTGTGTATGAAACACAGTACTGTTTTCACATTACTCATCAGAGTATCATGCCATACTTTTGAAATAGCTTTTTTGCTGTATATATAAAATGATCCATTTCAAAATCATTTCTCTCATTATAAAGCCACTTATAATCTAACACTTCTTTGTATGATATGTTTATCAAATTTATGTAATTGAGACATATTTTACTAGAAAAAACAAAGGTACCCTACTTGTGTTACTAATCTGTTAAGCATGGAGTTTAGCCTCCATAGAAAGTGGGCCTGACTAACCACACTGGCCCAGTGTGGTGATGGCTGAATCTATATTTGTATTTATGTATAAGGCTAGGATTTGTACTGCATTGTTGGAGGAACCAATGGCTATTCATAACCGTGTAGGATAATCCAGAGTAGACGAGGCTTGTACACACACTAGATGATATCTTGAGAACACTTCCTCATCTACAGGGTTTTCTATCACTTGAACATTCTCCTGTGGTTAACAGGCATGCTAAACTCCTATGTTCACTTAAGCAGCGATGGATTGCTTCAAAAGTCTTTCAATGTGGCATTCACTGCATACAAATGATGGACCCTCAAAGCATTACCAGCTGCCAAACCATTCACGCAATGCACAAATGTGAAGTTTTGATTTGTGTACATCACAACAGACTACAACCAACAGAGAAAGACTGCTGTCCCTTTCACTATAAAACTATTGCAGCACACAGATTGTCAACAAACCTATCTCAACACACTGTAAACCAGTGAAAACAGACTTCATTAAACCAATCAGCAGATAATACTTCGTAACTTAGACATGACAAGTAATCATTTATGGATGCTAAGAAGTATTCAGGTCAGTATCAATTTTATTCGCAACATGTTTCCTCATGTAACAATTGTAACCAGAATTTTACATTTTAGTCCAGAAAAGAAGGCATGTCATCATTCAAAGCTCAGATAATTCTGTACTTATGCATTTCTGGAGGCATGTTGTAATACACTTTGTTTCTTCTCTCAATATGAGGAATTCCACTCTTGAAATTTTGCAGTAGTGTTTTGTTACAACCCTATATATACTTAAAGAAAATGTGATGAGGTCAAATTAAATAACACATTTAGATAGGAAAGAATTCATGCTTGCCTGGCACACAGTTCAGTTCTTTCTGTCGAAGAAGGCTCATGACTGCAAGAATTAAATTCAAGAATAGACTGCACAGTCTTAACTTCTATTTGTTACTAGAAGTTGCATCTGAATTATAGCAATAAGGTAATAGCAATTATAATATTCTCACTTCTTTTAAAAATAAATGTTATAATCACTAGCCTATAAGTCAGAAAAATTTAATACAGTTTTAAAACATGATATTTAACATTACTTTAAATTTAAATTCAGGTCAATAAAATTTACGATTCTTTATCTTTGTGATCTATTTGTTGTGTTATATAATGTTTTATTTCAATTATTATCTTTAAATTCAATAACACTCTTAACAGCTGTGTCAATCACAATAATTTCGGCCACACACTGTGTGCAAACCGCATGTTCGAATTTATTAATCTAAATTGTAACACACTATAAATATATTTATACACAATTGTAGTAAAAATTACCATAGAGAGCATAGGCTTTCCCGATGTAGGTGCTGGATGAATAGTTCTTGGGTTTCCTAATTGGGTTATGTATTTTGTTGCACACAACGTTTCCATGGTTGACACTGCCATCCTCTTCTTCAGGTGGTTGTTATTAAGACAACATAGCCAGCTGATAAACAAGGATTCAGGTTTTCACCTTAGCAAGGCATAGGACCCTTTATTAACCAAAATGCAGAGTGCACGAGCATGGGACTGCTTGCCAGGTGCCCCAGAGACAGAGCCTGCCAACAGAGACGGGGCTGGACCCCACTCGGCCGGGGTGCACCAAGTCTACGCAATGATCTGAAGAGTAGACGGAGGGGTTTGTGGGAGGGGAGTGACCCACCCCTACCACCTATGTACTAGACAATGATAACTCAACCATGACTGTATATTCTACCACCCTAATTTATCCCGCACCTAACTTGAAGAAGATGGCAGTGTCAGCCATGGAACTGTCGTGTGCAACAAAATACATAACCCTACTGGAAACCCGTGAACTCTTCACCCAAAAATGATCATGTATGTAAGACTTTGTTTTCTTATTTTTTTTAGATAATTTCATTGTAATTGGGCACCTGAAGAGGTTCCAATTACGGATGAAACATTGTGTGTGTTAAATATTAAGTTTTAAATTTGATAATAATTTTTTCTGGTGTTTTTAATAAATTAATTAATTTAATAATGCAGTAGGATATGGCATTGACAAAGATGTACTGAATCCTTACTTTTATTCTTGTCTGGAATATTGGTTTAAATAAGTCTGAACGATTATAATATTTCAGGATGAGTGAGTAACAGAATTAAACATGCAAACAACCAAGGAAGCAAAAGTATTATAAATAGATTTATTTTAACACATTGTTAAATATAATGTGAGAATGCAGAAAGAATTATAAAATAATTTCTGCACTTCAAGATGGAATAAACTTTAGTCATTTGTAGTTTTTGGCAGTTAGCTAATAGAGGTTCCTACATACCCAAAATAATCTTTCACTGTCTGATTTTTGGGGAATTGCACAAAAATATCTATTAAATTAAATCAACAACAAATTCCTACTTAGATTATTGACATGCTGTAGGTTAATTGATTGTAGCACACTGACATGGGTTAAAAAGATAAAATAAACTGGATTGAGTAAAGAAAAAAAATTGTATTTATTATACTTATAAATTTCTGCCATTTGTATCAACTTATCTGCTCAGAACACCAAAAACTGAGATATAATTTGTATTTTGGTCATTGCATACATTATTAAAATAAAGTATATATGCAATTGTATTGATTTCTATTAAAACATATTATGTCTGCTCATCACACTATTGTGTGGTCTGTTGCATTCTTATGACATACAGAATATAACTTTTTTTGATATTTACTTCATAAATTTTTAAAAAAATCTCATTTTGTTCTTTTTTCTATATTTCAGTTTTTTACTGTATTATATTTTCTGTAGTTACTATATTTTAACTAAAAAATCATTTTACAGTCAACTGGAGACTGCATTAATGACAAAGGTCAAAGAATCCCAGGATGTGACTGAAGAATTTACTCAGAGACTTTCATCTCTGGAACGAAAATTTCAGCAAGCAATACGGGAAAGAGATTCTTTGCGTAAACAATTGGAGGTATTCATTTAAACGGTTATGCATACTCTAAACTAGTAGAAGTAAAAATTTGATGTAATTGTAGCCAGGTTTGAATATTTTATGTCTTAACTTTTCTGTAATGTTATTTACAATTTAATATACTGCATTTAATGATGTGAAGCAACATATTCTATACCATTTTTGACAGCATATCCTAAATTAAATCTGTGAATGATATTACTTCAACATGTTTAAATATAATACACTTAACATCCTTGTATATATATAAGAGTAGACCTTAAATTGGTGTTGTAACATTCAATAGTAAGAAACATGTTGATTTTTCAATGGCCTAAGCCCTCTTCCTCAATACAGAACCGTACTGCAACTCATAATGTACAATCATTTAGCGTCTTGAGAAAGATGGCTAAGGTGCTTAAAAATTTAACACACCTCTTACTGACAGCATAACAATAGTAACTCTATGTTTATGGTACGTCAGCCTCTCTATTTCCTGCCTATATTACTGTAATTCATTAATTAGACAATTTAAAATTCCTTTATATGTATATATATATATATATGTATATATATATATATATATATATATATATATATATATATATATGTATATATATATATATATATGTATATCTGTGTTTGTGTGATATTAGTAAGGATATGACATTGTTAAAAACAATTACAATATTGGTATGGAAAGGAAAGAGAGATAGGTTGTGGCTTACCTGAAAGTGAAGTGCAGTGTCGCCGTAAGGACCTGAAGGTTGTTCTTCAAATATTCAGAGGCTCTCAGCCTCCTTCTTCTTGAAGGAGCGTTACACCATTCTGTGCACCAGCCGGCTGCGGACTGCAGAGTTTTGACCGCCGCACGGCTAGTAACCCATAACACCCCACCAGGCCTTCAAGGGAAGGTTGTGTCATAGGAAAGGTTCTGATAGTGATCATTCATACAAAGCACCCTATATATACATATATGCTTAAACATACATATAAACATGCACAGACATACTTACACATGTATGCATACACATACATACATGAGCATGCTCATACATACTCACATGGTCTTGTGAAAGTGGGGATGGCAGGTAGGAAGTGCACTACTTAAAGGATGTTGAGTCCAGGGCTTTGCCTGGACTGCAAGACATGTTGGAAAGAGAGTTCCCACATATGGAGTTCTGCCTCTGATGAATCATGGGGTAGAGCTTTAAGATTGGTGAGTGTGAAGCATAGGTCAAAATTGTTTATATTTTGGCTTTGGGCATGAGCAGCTGCTGGGAATTGAATTTTGGAAAGTTTGACAGTGCTGCAGTGGTTGGCTATTCGTTCAGTGAGGGGTCTTTTGGTTGAGGATGTTGTTGTTAGGCGGTTTGGGGGTCTGTGGTGGTTTGTGATGGATGGATTGAGGCGCCAAAGTCGTGGGTTTTGGTAGGTGGAAGAGGTCTGCCAAAGAGGGTTTAGATGAAATGAGAGGGGGTGACGATGTTTGGTGGGGTGTTAATTGTTTATGGGCTACTAGACATTCGGCGATCAAAAATCCACAGTCCGCAGCTGGCTGGTGCACAGAATGGTGTAACACTCCTTCCTGAAGAAGGAGACTGAGAGCCTCTGAAAATTTGAAGAACAAGCTTCAGTTCCTTATGGCGACACCGCACTTTTTTTTGAGAGCCTGAGCTCTGGTCTGAACCGCATGCAGGCCGGGCACAAATTGACAAATTCAAACTAAGGTGTACCAGCCATTAGACAGCAACAATTGACACCCATATAATCCAATAATTTTATCTCTCTCTCTCAAGGAAAGGTCACAACAATGGAAAAATACTTACATGTGTACATAAATACACACACATACAAACATACCTACTAGAGTGGAAGGTAAAAAGTAAAGAAAAGGAAAGGAAGATGGAAAAATATATGAATGAGAATGGGAAAGGATGAAACAGATCATTATAATAATTATTACATTATATTGATACAAGATTTAAACAGTATATTATAACTACTGTAACCATGACTATTATAATAATATTAGAGGATATTGAGTCTAGGAATTTGTCTGGATTGTACAATGGGCTGGAAGGAGAGTTCCCATGGATGGAGTTCATCATCCGATAAGCCTTTAAGGAGGGTTAGTGTGAAGCATTGGTAAAAATTGTTGAAGTTGTGACTTTGGGCATTAGCAGCTATTAGAAATTGGGTTTTAGACACTGGAGGATAGACGAGGGCCCCGAGGTACCAAGTTGCCCAAAGTATGGCCTTGGTCGACTATGCTCATTGCTCTGTTAGCACAATTGTGCCCAGGGTTGCCCTACACAGTGGAATTGCACTTGCCTGGCATCCTTTAAAACTTGTTAATCTGAACTGCCCCATGTTGTGGAAGAAAAAAATGTAATAAACAGAAGAATAGTTAATTTTTAAAAAATTATTATTAAAAACAAATTTATTTTTCAAGGTTACTAATTTTATATTTTATAAACAAATCTAGATACTCTTTTTCTGACGGTCTTTACTGTATTTTATAGTAAGAAACAAATCAAGATTACAATTAAAGAATTTACAATTTAAACAATTTGAAACGCACTGAATATGAAATGAAATCTGACTTTACCTTTAATTACTGTTTACAAACATTTAATATTTTAGTTCATACTTACAACTGCCCTTTTTGAACCAGACTTAATGATTTCAAAGCTTGGGAACACACTTCACTAAAAGGCCATTATGTGCATAAAATTGCACATTCACTTTCACATACACATACACTTCAATCCTTTCAGAACTCCTAACTCCTTACCTATGGTCAACCGCTGTTTCGCCTGCAGCCACCAGTCAATCAGTCGCTATTTCCGCAAACACCCAAGATGTGTTAACTGGGAAACCGGTCAGTGTTACAGTGTTCATAACAATGAATAGATCATGAGATATTTTTGCCTATCATCGGCCCAACAGCACCTCGACATCTCCTATTAAACTCTGCTGACCAACTCTTTCTCCACCAGAATCTGGCGATCTGCTTTAAAACATCCTTCTCCCTCGAGATCTGACACCCAACTAACTATTTGCTTCTCTGGAGCAGCTCTACCTTCGTGCGTTCTCTTCCAGTTCCCACGAATCTTGGCAACAAAGAGCCCACCGTCACTCAAAATATTATAAATCAGCAATCCATGGTTTCCTTAATTTAACATCAGTAAGAGCCCGCCGTCGCTCCGTCCTTTGAGATCGGTGCCACTGTCAATCAATATTATAAACCAAACCGTCCATGGTCTCCCTAACTTAATATCAAAAAGAGACCGCCAACACTCTGTTCTTTGAGATTTGTGTCGCCAAACAAAACATTGTAATTTAAACAATTAATGGCCTTCTTAATTAGTATTATGTAATATATATATACCCAGCTGGTATGCATTTCAGAGATTCCTTCTTGATTAAGGAGGCTCAGGTCCTCGAAACCTCTGCCAGACTGGACCAACTACAGCTTGGCATAGATGGAAGTTCAAATTTTCAAGGGCCTGAGCCCCCTTTGCCAGGAAAGAAAGTCAGGTAATTAAGGACCAGTTGTTGATTTCAGGTAAGTTGACAAATCTGTCTCTCTTTCCTTAAGTGGGTATATGTATATACAAGTGTGTGTGTGACTTATATTTTTTATTATTACAGCAAGCAAGGCAAGATGCAGCTTCTCGTTTGTCAAAGGGTGAATTAGAAGGCCTGATTGCAGAAAAGGATGAAGTGATTTGTGAATTGAGAGAAGAAGGAGAAAAGCTTTCGAAACAGCAACTTCAGCATTCAAACATTATAAAGAAGCTAAGAACCAAAGAGAAAGACAATGATAATATTATTAAAAATCAGAAGTATGTATGTTGAGTCAAACTACACAGTTAATATTTTTGTATGAAAACCATTATATTTACTTAGTTTTTGTCAAAAACAGAAGGTGTATGCTATGAAACGATATTTCATTTAATTAATTATAAGTTAACTGAAGTAGCACTAAAGTAAACAATATATATATATCTGACTTAAATATAATTATAAATGTATGAACACAGCCATATTTGTGAAATGTAATTTATTAACATAAAACTTAAAATTCACTTCCACTCATCTTCTATCTAGGATTTCATCAAGTGTACATTTGTGTAGTTCTAAAATTCAAATAAAAATTACATTTAAACAAGTATAAACAATTTTTAGTTAACACATTTTTAAAGATAATTTAATAATATAGAGAGAAAGCTTTTCACAAGCCACAAGCTGTAAAGCCATGGTTAAGTTAAATTAAAGTATCGGGATGGAAATATGTTGGCTGGACCAGGAATTGATCCCGGGACCTCCAACTTACCTTAACTTAACCATGGCCTTTGTGGCTTGTGAAAAGCTGTCTATATTCTTGAATTGAAAATTCTGTAACCCTTGATCAATTTACGTAAAAAAATCCATTCTTCATTTGATCTCATAAAATTAGGCCATGTAAGATTGTGATTTGTAAATTGTGGGTGAGCCTGTGTTTATGTCTGATGGATGCAGGGATTTCACTTTGAATCTGTAGTTGATAGGGACTAACTTAGTTGGTAGAGCTGGAGGTCCCAGGTTCGATTCCTGATTCAGTCGAGTTTTTTCCATCCTGACACTTTAATATATTTTAAAAATATAATAGATTGTTTAAAATATCATTACACATGTTAAAGTCTTGGATTGAGGGCAATTCATAGCGAATTTTATATTTCTTGTAATAAATTATATGTAACAAAGTTGGCTGTGTTCATACATTTATAAACAATATATGTAACATATTTGGATAGAAAAGAGAGACAGCTAAGTTGACTTACCTGAAATCAATAGTTGGTCCAGTCGGGCTGAGGAAAATAATTCAAATTTTTAAGGGACAGAGCCCCCTTTGTCAGGAAGGAAGGTCTCAACTGTGTGCCAGCCGGGCACCAACTATTCATTTCAGCGAAGTCAACTTCAATAATTTGTATGGAAAGGAAAGAGACATAGTTGATGGCTTACCTGAAATTGAAGCTTGGCGTTGCCACTCATAAGGAGATTCTTCAAATTTTTGGAGAGTCCCAGCCCTCATCTTGAGGAAAGAGATTTACATTCTGTATGCCGTATCTGAGAACTGTAAATCTCTTTCCTGAAGATAGGGGCTAAAGTGTATGCAAAGTATTGAAATTGATTTATATAGCTGATATTTTGTATATTAGCTCTGAGACAAGTGTTAGAGAAATGGATGAAGAAAAGCTACGTTCATAGCATTCGATCTAGAAAAGGCATTTAATAATGTCAATTGGAATGTTCTATTTACAATCCTTCACAAAATAGGTATCAACTTTAGAGAACAAAGACTAATCTTTAACATTTAAAAATGAGAAATTGGAATAATTTGGTGTGGCAGTAAAGAAGAAACTGCTCATATCCAAAAAGGTGTACAGCAAGGATGCTCCCTCTCCTTATACCTATTCAATCTGTATGTGCAAAGGTGATTGACAGGGTAAGAGAAAGTTCCAGCCCTTAGTAACAATTCATGGTGACAAGGTGGATATGCTGATTGCAGATGACACAGCAATAATTGCAGAATCTGAAGTTGATCTGTAAAGCATCTTAAGCAGAATGAACAGAATAATGGAGCAGGAATTCAATATGCTAATAAACATATGTAAAACAAAATTCTGATCTGCAGTAGAAAGAGAGAAACCCATTCAGCAGTAAAGGTTAGGAACGAAACACTGCAAGAAGTAGAAGAGTTTAGTTATCTGGTTAGCAAAATAATGAGCAATGGAAGAAGCTGCAGAGAAATAATAAACAGAATTGCTCAGGCCAGGATAGCATTTAATAATAAGAACTTGCTTACTACAAAAAGTATAAGTCTCAAAGTATTGAAGACTTATGTATGGAGACTTGCACTGTACAGCAGCAAATCTTGGACTATCGGAGAAAGAGGACGGAAGAGACTATTAGCTTTTGAAGTCTGGTGCTATAGAAGAATTATGAAAATTGACTGGAGAGACATGATTACAAACAAGTATTCAGAAGAATAGGAGAAGAAAGATGAAAAGAAGATGAACCTAGTTGGTACACCATATCCTTAAGACACAATGGACTGTTAAAGAGGATAATTGAGGGAGCAGCAGAGGGCAAGAATGGTAGAAGAATACCCAGACTTGAGTATGTTAAATAATAAAAGACATGACTTGTACTTCTCATTATGAACTTAAAATGAAGACAAGAAGTATGGAAAACTGCTGCCAACCAACTTCACGGTTGCTGATCTAAGAGATAGCTGATGATAACCTTATGGTAGAAAGTTTCATTCTCAAATAAAAATGAAGTGTTTTGATTATAAGTCACTGGATAAATAAAGACTAAATTGGTTTTATATAACTAAAACAATAAAATATGTAAATATATCTGAACTGCTTGCCAGACGGGCAAGAATTGACAAATTCAAACCTTGGTGCACAAGCTGTTAGATTGCAATAAAGGAAAGTCAACAACTCTCTCTCTCTTAAAAGAATGTAAGGACAATGGAAAAATAATTGAATAATACATACTTACATAAATACAAACATTTATCCATACATACCACCTCATTCCTGACATCCCAACATGGACAAGGAGAAAACGTGGAGAGTTAGATTATTATCTAACTCAACTCATGATAGGGCATGGATGTTTTCATAAATATGTATAGGTTCAAGATAGTTGACAGCCCCATGTGCTTGATCTGTGTTAAGGAGGAGGAAGACGTTGAACGCGAATTTTTGAAATACCCTCTTCTTGAAAATATAATAAATATTCTTAGAGATGAAGTAAAAATTGAAAAACCACCTGCCAATCTGGTTTCTGTGATGTTGGAGCCAGCAGACAAGTGGAAGGCAATCAGCAAACATGCCACTATGGTTATAATGGAGCAATGCAAAGTTGAAAAGGAGAATAGTCCATGATAGGTTGAATAGCCGCAGCTAAGACCACTTCCTACAAAGTAATACTTACTTGCAGTTCCGTAGTAAGCAATAATTGTCACCCATGGAAAGGGAGGTGTTTTTTTTATGGGTATGAATCTCACACTACCGTGTAATGCAGACTGCTACCAATGTCTTTTTAATGATTTTTCACCTACCCTTGTTAAAAAAACAACATATTAGAGTGGGAAGTAAAAAGTAAATTAATTAAAAAGTGAGTGAGTGACATTGGGGAAAGGATTAAATGGATCCTTATAATACTTATCATGATTATTATTGTAATATTACATTAATACAATATTATAACATATTAATATAACTACTGCGATAATGATTATTATAATACTTTTAGAGGATGTTAGGACTTTGCCTAAACTGTAAGATGTGTTGGACGGAGAATTCCCAGAGATGTAGTTCAGCATCTGATGCATCTGGAGGTAAGGAATTGAATAGGGTCAGCATGAAGCATTGGTTGAAATTGTTGGTGGTGTGACTTTGGGCATGAACAGCTATTGGAAATTGGGGTTTGGATAGTTTGAGAGTGCTGTAGTCGTTAGAAATGCATTCAGTGAGGGGTCATTTGGTTTGGCAAATATAGAAAGCAGGACAAAGTTTGCAATTAATTTGGTAGATGTTGTGGAAAAAGAGTGATTTTGTAGGTGATCAATTGTGGAAGCGTTTGCAGTATTGTAGTGAGCTGAAGGATAGGGCAGAGATAGCACATGTTCCTACCATAAGATTAGCAACCCAGCTTAAGTTGAGTAGTTTTAGGGTGGGACCTGCAAAGGTGGGCAACATTATTGCGGAAGTTGGGAGGATACCTGAAGGCAAACTTTAGGGAAGGTGTGGAGTATTGTGGAAAGGATATTTTTTAAATATTAGCTGTATTGCAGTCCAGTGTAGGTCAGGCAGAAAATGGAGTTGTGTTTTTGGAGTCCAGGAAAGTAGGTTGTGGTTAGGGGTGAATACCTTATTTATGATTGAGAATGAGTTTTGGTAGTTGAATTGTATATAGTGCATTGTGTATTTGTTTCTGGGAGAGGTCACTAGGTTATTTTCTGTTTATTACAGCATTGAAGATCTGGTTAGTGTAGGTGATGACTGTGGTCCAAGTACAGCAAATTTGAGCTCCCGGAAGGGCTAAACTATATGGGAGTGACAACTGGTGAAGTGAAGATATTATAATGTGTTGGTGGGTTTAATGTGGACAGAACTGAGGTATATATCAACATCAAGGAGGGTGATGTTGGTGGTGTAGTAGTTCCAAGTGAATTTAACAGGGAATTTGTTGTTTATGTTTTCAGAAAAATAAAAAAGTGCATTTGGTCCATGAGTCCATAGTGAAAATATCAGCTATGAACCAGAACAAGGTTTAGGTTTCAGTGGAGAGGAATTTCGGTATGGCTGTTCCCAATAGGAGGGTGCCATCCAGGTGCCCAGAGCTGTACCACTTATTTTCGTTTTGAGAAGAGAAGTAATTCTTGGTGAGGACAAACTAGGTGAGGGAAAGCAGAAAGTTAGAGGTTGGGAAATAATTTGGTGGCATGGGGATATTAGTTACAGAAGGAAGTTCTTCAAATTGTCGGAGGTGTTATCCTCCTCCTTCAGGAGAAAAAAATTGCATTCTCTGTACAGGCTGGGAGTGGTGTATATGTATATAAACACTTGCATATAGAGGTGGAAGATTAAAAAGAAAGTAAATGTGTTATAGAGTAAGGGACTGTGTGGTTTGGGAAATGTATTAAGATGCTGTGCCCAGTACTTTGATTAGACTGTAAGACGTGTTGGAAGGAGAATTCCCAAAGATATATGTTATCACCTGACATTCACTCATTTTCACTTCACTTTTCTTCCTTAGTCTTTTTCACAACATTGACAATGAAATGAAATACTCACAAAAAGTCTCTACAAGCTTACTTCAAGTTTCCCAGTTTTCTTTTCTTTTAAATTCATTTATTTACAGTCACATCAACATCTGAGGTCATTAGTGACTCATTAGTTACTTAGTTGCAGGATTCAATGCAGTAACGCTGACCCCTACACCACAGGAAGTCAACCTAGTTTTTTTATTTGTTAGTTTATCCATGGTTCCAACATTTTTTTTACTATTCTTCAGAGTTAACTTTTTATTGGCTTAGTTGGGTATGGATTTATGAGAACCTGGTTATCAGCCACTCCAAGTTCCCACTGAGAAGTCAAGAAATGTGAGGAGTTGACATCATCTTGAAGGAGGATAATCCCACCAAAGAGTTGATCTATGTATTGTGTCCAATATCGCAATTATTCTTGTATGTTTTAAAACTAATTACTGTATTTTTTTCAGAATTATCATTTTTAACAACTAAGTGATTTCATTAGTTTAATTAGTATTATCTAAACAAATTGCTTCTTATAGTAAGTTGATAAATAAATAGCCAAATAGCAGGCAAAAATAAAATAATTTTCCATTAATTTTTGAGTCTGTTATTTGGCTATTATTTACCTATTTAGTATTCTTTTAATATAGAAATTTTATATATTTTATTTTCAGTTTACATTTTAATTCTATAAAATGAATATTCTTAGAAAATGTCTGCATATTATGAAACAAACAAGATATTTTATAAATTTAATTTAATTTTTCAGAGAACAATTAGAAGAATTAAACCAGGAAGTTGAGAGATTGAAAAGATCCCTTTCAGCTAAAGAGGAAGTGGAACGGTCACAGATAGAAGCAGTACATCAATTAACAGCACGTACAAAACGACAAGAGAAAGAATTGGCAGTTTTAAGAAGTCAATTGGATGATGCAAATCAGAAAGTTGAAACACTTAAAGTATCTCTAGAAGGAGCTTCAAAGTAAGCGTATGAAATAACTATCAGTAGAGTTAATGAAACATCATTATCCAAGTTCTATTGGACAAGTTACAAATTACAAGATAATGTATTCACACACACAAAGTAGTATTGTTACACAAATATATTGCTTTTAGGGGGAATGAGTTTTCTATTTGTATTCTCCATCTGTTTGGGATTTCAGAAGTTTGTATACTCTTCCTTCAATAGTTTTGTTGGTGTCTTTGAATAAAGCTGGCATAAGAGTCGCAAGAAATCAAATTGTGTAATTTTTTGTTGTAAATATCTGACTCCATACCAGCGTTAGTGATTCTTTTGTCGGACAGAAGGATTTTAGTATTGAATTCATTTTTAAAAGATTGGAGGGTATTTATCTCTATTCTTTCTATGTAGGTGGTTGTAATCTGTACTTTTTTATAGCTTGCTGAAGAGTGCATCTGAGATGAATTAGATTAGATTTAATTGTATTTGCTGGAGATAGGGACAATTCTACAAAAGCTATTATTTCTACTGTTTAATAACATTTAGGGATTATGAAATACTTTAAGCCTTTGTTTATGACAGAAAATTTGGTTCCTGATAAATGTTTTGGAGGAGATGTTGATGACTGTGTTTGGTCTTTGCGGTGTTTCATATTCTTGTTGGAGGTAAGGAGAGAGATGGATTGATTCTTCTGTTGCTTTTTTGTGATGAAACTTTCTACTGTGTAAAAAGTAGAATGATTGTGATACCTGGTTCTAGAATTATGGATTTCAATGTAGACAAGATTGTCACACAAGATTGGTTCACTATTATTATATTATGGCATTGAAAAGTAATGTGTTTGTTTTCTAGTAGGTACTGAGATTTTTTTATTGTTTTGTTTGAGGTGAATTAATTGATAAAAGTTTGCGGACAGCATCTGCACATAAACATTAAGTCATTTTCATGTTTCTGAAGTTTGTCTAAAGAATGTTCATAATTATATTATAGGATATGACATTTTTACCCATATCAGTCTTATTATGGTTTTTAAATTTGTTGAAAATGGTATTGAAATGTTGGGTAAAGGGATTATTGGGTGTTACATTATCTATAGTGGAAAAATTATAAGGGAGTGGAAGAAGGAAGAAAAATAATTCTATGTTTTGAACATTATAAAACTGTGTTCATCTTCAATGAATAACAGTTAAGAATTAGAGGCATTCTTTAATGAAATAAAATTACTAAATTCAGCTGATTCAAGTTATCTATTTAAAATCTAATTAAAAAAAATTAGTGGTAAATCATAAACCAAATAACTTTGAATATTGTAGTTACAACTTTTATAAAATGGTGAGCATTATATTGTTAATTATTAGTTTCAGTCATTTGTTTTATTCTAAGCCGTATAAGCTGTGCACTTTAATAATACTTACGAAATACTTAATGGAAAACTGTTAGCAAAGTATGTGAAACCACATATAATGTGGTAGAAAATCCTAAAACTTACATATTATATACTTTTTACTTTAAAATATAAATGCAAAGATATTATTAAGAAAAGAGTGTATTACAAAATGAAACTGTCCTACAGAACAAGAATGTAATAATTTATAATAATGGAATAAAAATACTGTTTAGAATTAGGCATTACATTACATTACATATACACTGTTTAGAATTAGGCATTACATTACATATACACTGTTTCATAATTTTTCATTCTTATTTGAAGTGTAGAAAACTGTATTGAAATATTTTTTACTGATTTATTTGTCTATTAGTATAAAATTCTATTATAGTTTTTATAATCCAAATATGAATATAAAATTGTTTTCAAATCTGCAGGGAAATAATGGAATGCAGAAAAACAATTGCAGCTAAAGAATCTGAATTAGAAGAGGCAACTAAAAGTGTGGGCAATCTGGTTCGTCAAGAGTTGCAATCTGCTTTACAGGAAGCACAAAATGTATCACAAGAAGAACGGCAACAACTGTTAGGAATTATTGAAGAATTGAGGCAAAAATTGTGTCATTCTGAAGAAGATTATTCAAGGTAAATTATCAGGTGTGGTATAATAACCCAATCTTATATATTAATACTTTCAACTGTTGATTCATGTTTGCTTTCAATCATTTACGGTTGCTTCTTAACTGCCTATCACTTCGTTTTTGGAAATCAAAGTATAATTTACAACTATTTTTAATAGAAAAGAGGCAAGTTTACGTCAGGAAGCAGTAGAACTACTAAGGCGTCTAGAGGCAGCTGAGGCAAGGAGTGAAGAATTGGCTCAATCTGTTTCTGGTTCAACACGACCTATACTAAGACAATTAGAAATGTTGCAAGCTGCTAGCAGTACTCAACAATCAACTTGGGAAAAGCAAGAACGAACTTTGTCTGATACAATAGGTAGTTAATAATATTAAAACTTCTGGAATACAACTTTATAATTAGATTTAGTTCATATGGACATGTATTATATATTTACCTACTTATTTAATTAAGTTAAGCATGATAATAGATTTATAGATAAAATAACGAATCCTAAAATCCTTATGACATACTTCCCCCCCCCCCCCTCTCAGAAATTTCATGAACTTTAAGAAAATAATCCATGTATTAATTATTAATTAGATAAATTAACAGCTAAATAATGATCAAATATAAATTCTAAATTAAATACCACACACTGTTTCTGCAAACCTTGTTGCATTCGTCAGGTTATTCAAAAACACAAGACCCATAAGAATAACACACCAGTGTCAAACAAAGAAAACACAATACCCAATAGCTCATGTCTAGAGTCACATCAATTTTGACAAGTGTTTCAAAATGACTCTTAACACCTACCATCTCATTCCTCAGATACTGCAGTCCATCTTTGTAACTTTCATTCAAGCTCGTCCTACGCTTTAGACAAACTCCTTAAAACAAAATTACCTTCTCTTTGGTACATTTACTTTCATCAGTTGTACCCTCTATAAGCTGGAGTGAATTTGAAACTCTATTACGATGCTGTGACCTGTTTTTCAGTGAGATAGAGTTCACTGTATACCTATCTATCATCCATTTACTGCTAGGTTTACTCGGGGAAGTTAACAATATAACAAAAATCCTAATATCGATTTGTAAATATTTAACTAGTAAACTTGTTGTCTTGAATATGACCCTTGCCATTCCAAGTTAGAGACAAGAGAAAGTGACTAACTTGTTAACAACATATTAATGAAGGTTTGCCGGCATGATGTTTGGGATAAATCTGATCATCAGGTTAACTTCGTGTTATGAAATGCACTAAGGATGTTATGGGGATTATGGGAAGAATGGATATTTAGGAAGTATGTAGTGCCAGATGGAAGGTGAGGGTTAGAGTTAGATAATTATGGAGTGATTTATGGGGAGGATGATATATATATATATATATATATATATATATATATATATATATATAGGGAGTTTAACATTTTAGTCGGTGGTTTTATGAAAAATATGTATTAGGGACTTGGTGAATTTATGAATTATGGTAGGATTTAGGGGAATTTCAAGGTCTTTGTGGATAACTGAGTTGTGAAAGTAACCAGGGGGAATTTGAGATTAAATGAAGAATTTTGTTTTGTTTGTATTCTGTTTGAGTTGGAATAGGCAGTGGATCCCCATATAGCACATACATATGGTGTACTACCATATGGGGCAGATTAAGGATAGATAGAGAAGTCTTTTGGTGCTAAGGGATATAGGAAATTTTCTGTTGATAAAAGGGAAGAGTTGTTTTATTTTGTTGTTGATTCTGGAGGTAATGTGGGCTATGTGAGGTTTCCATAATAATTTGGAATCGAGGATAAGACCTATGTATGGTATAGTTTGTTGGATAGGTATTTTGGTGCCATTCATAAAGAAGGAGTGGTTGAGGGAATGTTTGGTTTTAAGGGTAAAGGGAATGATTGTGGATTTGGTAGGGTTTTTACTGATTCTCCATTTATAGGCCCAGCTTTCAATATCATTGAGCACTATTTGTAGTTAGTTTTGTATTAAGCATAATGTCACTTTCTCTCTTTTCTGTCATTATAAATTATTTGTACTATTCAGTTCAGATCTTCCTTCATGACAGGGATATTGGTGGGACTCAGGCCCTTGAAAATTTGGAACTTTCACCTAAGCCTGACTGGACCAAAAATTGATTTCAGAGTCAGGATTGCTGTCTCTCTTTCCTATCCAAATGCATTATTTAATTATTATATATTCTTCACATACAAAATAAAAGATAATGTTACCTTCCTCTTTTGGTACATCATTTACCAGATTAATTCTGGACTCTGTCCTGCTTGCTTGAAATATTGGCAAAACAAAATGACATCTTTTTGAATGCATTGCCTTCATTCAGACCTACTGTCCTGAAGAAGGAGCTCAGGCACTTGAAAACTTCCTTCATGGAATTAATCTGGTAAATGACGTAGGAAGAGAGGCAGCTAATGTTATCTTTTATTTTTTACTTTGGACGATTGTAGCAGGTTATAGAATATGGCACCTGTTCTTACTTCATGGTTTTCAATCTGACTTAAGTGGACTTAGGGTGGACAAGAATATTGCGGACATTGGGATGGCACCTAAAAGTAATCCTTGGAGTATTGTCAGAAGTATGTTATATATATACACAAACTTGGAGGATCCTCCTATTTCTCCTATTTATTTCTATCCTTCCTCACTATCCAAGTTTGAATGTGACTTTGTCACCAAATTAGTTAAGATAATGATGGCAAAGGAGTTGTTCCAAATGAACTTGACATTGCCTGTTTTCCATCCTCAGCATGACAAAAAAAATAAGGAAAGCCTACCTTTCCTGTAAGTATTGCTTCTGCAATATATAGTTAAATTCCAAATTTTTGTAGATTGAAACATACATACTACATGCAGATTGATAGAAAACCACCATTGTCGATCACTTTTAATCAAAATTTCTGCAGTTCATAATATTGTGGTGTCTGTCGTGATAGATCTATTTAGTCCACCTCTAGTAGCCAACTAATTCCAAACTACATTCGGATGTATGGCTGATCTGATTTGTCATCTGCTGTATCGTCTGGGTGACTAATTTAATGTAATGACCCCATACATTCCAATACTTGGAAGTTGTTCCAAGATGGATCTTGCCTCCAAGGAGTCCAGTCAACGACTAAATTTGTGTGACCAACTACACTGCTTGCTCCTGCTTTTTTCCATGGCGTACAACAATTAAAGGAATCAAAATGTCTGACTCAGCTGATGCATGAATGAGCTCTGTATATTCCAATAATACAAAAATATTGTTGTAAACCTTGTTTTCTGTTGCCCAACAATACATAATTACCCATTATTACAATTTGAATAATTCTACAATAGAACAAATAATCACTCCAAAATCTAATGCACATTGTGTTCTTTACAATATTTTAGCAACTAAAGATGGTGTGGCATTATCAATTTAATTAATTAAAATGGATACCTCAAATTTAGTGACAACACCAACTTATCTTTAATTTATTAACAGTTTCTTTTAAACAATGCTAGTTATATTTAACTTATTAATGTATTTTTTTCTAACAAACAGTGGAACTGAAAAGTAAAATATCTGCTTTAATGGAGCAAGAACGATCTACTCGAGATCAGAATGTAACATTGCAATCTCGAGTGTCTTCAGTAGAGTCAAGGATGGCATCTACAATGCAAGAAGCAGCTCAACTAAAGGCTGAACTACAGAACAGAGATGTTCAGTTCACCGAGCTAAAAACTATTCGGGAAAAGTAAGTTTAGTAAAAATCCTAAATTGCATTACTGAAATATTAATAACTTTAAAATCAAATTAGTTCATTACATTCTAGATAGTTTCTTACTGTTCCAATCCTAACTGTCCCATGAATCTGTATCTTTAGATTTCCTATCTTTAGTGGGTAAAACAAATACTGCACATTGTCCTTTATGTCATATAATTAGCCACTACAATATGTCCTGTGCCTCTACTGTGACCCACAGTTTGAGCATGGTACGGAAAATTTTCCTCCTACCCGGGAAAGATTAGGAACTTTGCTGTAACATACCATAAAATCATACATTCTAAACAAAAGCCTGTATGATGTGTTGCTGCATGATGGTAATCATTCTAAATATGTTACAAAATAGAAAATATCTCATCAGAGCAAAGTACAATTTAAACAACTTATTACCAAATATATAAGTTTACAAGATTTATCTGAACCTGAAGAGAAATAATCAAAATAAATAAATGAGCCAAAAACGTCAGAAATATTGGATATTTAATATAGTGTCAAATTTGAGAATTACATCTCCAATTAAATTTAGAATAGAAAAAGAATAAATTTCGTCCCTAATTTGGGACCTCATTAATAATACATTAATGAGAAAGATAAACTAAATTAACAAATCAATGGAAGAGAAATAATTTACATAAATCTTTTTATATGGACAAACTCAAATTTTCTTTGAAAGGTATAATCGGAGGTAAATGTGATTGAGTTTAATAACAACACCAGTATAACAGGGTACAAACTTTTGACAATAATACACTTCACTATATTTCACATTACCTGTCAAACCAGAATGTATGAACATTTATCCAGACCTTAAAATATATTTCCATGAAAAAGTATTACTATTCTATTAACTAGCACTCAGAACATGGGTGCCACCAGTATTATTTTAAGAAAAGTACAACTGTATCTACACACTATACTATTAACTAATAAAATATATTTTATAATAGTGCATCCTTATAACAATAGATAGGCTTATAAAATTAGATATTTATGTTATGTGAATTAAGTTGATGTCAAGTTCAAATCGTGAAATATGCGCCGCATCATTGCTGCAAGTCTTTTCTGCTGCTCCCCCTCTGACGGGGGTGGGTGGACTTTACACAAAACTGGAACCCGTGTTGATCCAATTACAAGTAGTAAATATATGAATATAAAGGCATTTACAAAATCTCATAAAAAAATCTAACGGATGTGCTTCAGCCTCACGGTCATTTTTGAGAATGCTTAAAACATTTACGAAGAACTGGATGTTGAATTAAAGCATCCACAATTGATGGCAGATCAAATAAACCATCTGAAAATGTAGAAGAACTTTTCAGAATATCTATCTTCATTCCATATTTAAATCTATCATTTCTTCTCTGAAAAATCGATTTTCTTCAACACACAAATAATCATTTTCGCTTATGCAGCTCCATTCAGAAAATATGAGAAAATTAGACAAATCTTCATTTTTACCCATGCCTGAAGATATACAAAACATATACAAAGGTTTTATAGACAATTTTATTGCTGAGGCTACCACAAGACGTTGAAGGTAGATGAAGTGAGGGATTTGGCCTTAAATTAATCCCTTGTTGAATACATAGATTTGATTGCTCTAGCTACCCTGTTTTACCAAGCAGTATGCATATTGGTCTAATTATTCCAGTGACAACATGTAGCATTGAATGTACATTTAGTATGTTACTACGTATTATAACATGGAATCAGTGATGGGAGATGCTAAATGGCCATTGCCAGCTCAGTTTTCAAAGGAAAAGAGTAGAGGTCACTGAATTCATTGACAAGATGATGAACAAATTTGGACCCCAACCTAGACGTCTTAAGTTTTTATTCAAACAAGTGACTTAATTTTTTTTGATTCCTTTATAGTTTTCTGTGTGTTTTCTTAATGGAAAATGCACCCCCTTGCTGGCACCTATGCCTCATATGATTTTACATGATATAAATATATAACTAATATCATACATTCAGCATGAGGAGGAGTGGCATTACATAAAAATAACACAAACCGTACTGAGATTGGAGTCGAATCAAGGGTTATGGATAATGCTGAAATTAATTATGACATTCAACTTGGCATTTGAACACCCCAAGCAGGGGTGGACGGGGGTGGAAATTTTCCAACATGTTAAATGGCTGATATCAATGTTGTTGGTGTATAATTTCAACAACTTTCAGCATAGGAGAGGAGTACGTTTAGGGATGGGGATGGAGGAGTGTTACAATAAATATAGCAAACCAACCAAGATTGGAGTCAAATAAGGGTTTATCAATGTCACTGAATTTAATTATTACATTCAACTTGCCAGTTAATGTGTTGTTCTACCCCTATGAGTAGGGGTGGAAGGGGAAAACAATGTGTGTACGTTCTGCTACAAATCTACACTCGTTGAGCAAATTTTGCACATGTATTCCGTTAGAACTGGAAACAAACACTGCGGGGATAAGACTCAACTACCAGCCCCAGAGGCGGGGATGGCACGTACAATTATGCTAAACTGGCCAATATTTGCATCAAATAATTTTATTTATGGGTTCATTGAGATTCATAGTGTTTTTCCTCAATGGTTTTTGTGTATAATTTCTATTCTTTTCTGTATTGGAGGAGAGCACCCTTACTGAGGGGGTGGAGGGCAATTACACACAAATAATGCAAAACAACTAATATTGGAATAGAATCTGGGGCTATGGCTGTTGCTGTTTTATTTTCTTTTATTATGCTCTTTAATAATTCTGTTTAATTATGACAACCTTGGCAATGCCAGTCACTCAGCTAGAAATAAATATAAAGGAAAAAGATAATGTTAATGGTTGCTGTCAGCTGTTTAGCTACATAAACTCAAATCAGCTGTATAAAAATTCTTACATGCCAACACAATCAGATGATTTATTCACTTGGATGATAGAACCACAAAATTAAGGTTTTCAAACACTTTATGAATTCACACATTATTATTTGACACAAAATAAATGGATTTATTTATAGAGTTTGAATATTTATAACAGAATTTCTTTTACACTGGTCAGCAGGTTTGTTGCAAATAATTTTATATTGATTGCAAATAATTTTATACACAAAATATTTCTCTTTTCCAGGTTTAAATTTACTATTTAATTTATGTGACATCTCTCTCATCAATGTATTGTTGGTCGAGATTTGCCGAGTCAAAACAGAATTTGAGATTTTACTGTAATAATCAAGATTTATGAATGTTTAGGCTTGAGAATTTTGTAGCTTACAGTATGCCGAATTGTCCTAAAAAATTTTAATGTTCCACTTCAGCTTCCATATGGTAAATTGGAGTGAACTTGTGTCAAGAGTTGTGCCTCTGCTACAGTCTCGGCTCTATGCCTGCAAAAACTTGAATATGGTGCTGTTTCCACTATGCACTCCTAGTTTGGACTCCATCACAGAGAACAAGATGTAATCATTTGCTCTTTGTAAATTATTATGTAGTCTGCTCGTCTCACATCGTATCAGCTCCTACCATTTCCAACCTTCGAATTTGAGCTTTAGAATGTATTGCACTTCCTTGATTTACACTAGTAAATTAACTATTGAAACATTTTCAATGCGGTGTCTGGTAACTTACTGCTTATGGCAGCCACAATTGTGCGTGACCTCACCCACTCATCCATCACTGAGTGACTTCTATTCTTCCTCATCTCAAGTGGGTTCCAACATTCTGAGGAATTAACCAATCAGAAAATTTGTTTCCAATTGTAGCATAGAAAAATCATCCAATACAAATGTCAGTTTCACTCCATGCAAAAATTTACACGTGGCAGCTTGCAAACAATGTTACATTGCCATTATTAAGTGCTGTATTTAACTGTCTCCATCCAATGCCTAACTGAAAATGTTTGGAATGTTGATATTATTTTACAATAAATTAATTTAATATACAAATAATTCGAAATAAATAGGAATTCTTTAAATCAGTAATACCTGTTCATTACAGTGTCTGTATGTGTGTGTGTGTTTATATATATATATATATATATATTGTAATAGTGAGAATGTGACATTGTCAAAAATATTGGTACGGAAAGGATAGAGAGATAGGTTGTGGCTTACCTGAAAGTGAAGTGCGGTGTCGCCATGAGGAACTGAAGGTTGTTCTTCAAATTTTCGGAGGCTCTCAGCCTCCTTCTTCAGGAAGGAGTGTTACACCATTCCGTGCACCAGCCGGCTGCGGACTGCGGAGATTTGACCGCCGCACGGCCAGTAGCTCATAAACAATCAACACCCCCACCAAGCCACTAACTTTCTCTCTCAGGGGGAGGTTGTGGCATAGGAAAGGTTAGGATACAGATCATTCATACAAAGCATCCCATGTATACATGTATGCTTGAACATACAAATACACATGAACATGCGCACACACACACACACACACAGGTATGCATACTTACACATACATGAGCATGCTCATACATACTCACATGGTCTCGTGAAAGAGGAGATGGTATGTAGGAAGGGCACTAATTACAGGATGTTGAGTCCAGGGCTTTGCCTGGACTGCAAGACATGTTGGAAAGATAGTTCCCATAGATGGAGTTCTGCTTCTGATGATTTGGGGGGTAGAGCTTTAAGGATGGTGAGTGTGAAGCATTGGTTGAAATTGTTTATGTTGTGGTTTTGGGCGTGAGCAGCTACTGGGAATTGGATTTTAGATAGTTTGACAGTGCCTTCCTAGACGTTGACGTACACCTGAGCTCGGGCACGATCAACACATCTGTCCACATCAAACCTACAAACACACTTCAATATTTGCACTTCACCAGTTGCCACCCACACCACACAAAATGCTCCCTCCCATACAGTCTAGCCCTCAGGGGAGCACGTATTTGCTCCACCTGGAACAGCCTCGCCTCTTACACCAACCGGATCCTTAATGCCTTCATCAACAGAAACTATCCCAGCAACCTCCTCCAAAAACAGATAACCCGGGCCCTATCAAACCTCCAAACAACCACACCCACTCTTGTCCAAAACAAAAAAAGTAGTCCACCCCTCACGACAACCTACTTCCCAGGACTACAAAAAATCAATTCCATTCTCCGCCTAGCTTACATTGGAGTGCAATCCAACCCTGAATTAAAAACCATCCTCCCCACTATACTCCCCATCTGACCAAGGGTTGCCTTCAGACGCCCACCCAACCTCCGAAATTTACTTGTACACCCTTGCAAAACCCACACCACCACCCGCCCACCCCTGTCGGGTTGCAAACCTTGTGGTAGGAGCAGATGCCATGTTTGCCCTATCTTACAGCCCACCACAACCTTTCATAATCACTCAAAAACCTTCAAAATCAGAGAAAATATCACCTGCCTCTCCTCCCACACCATCTACCAAATTAACTGCAGACTCTGCCCTGCCTTCTATATAGGCCAAACCAAAAGACCCCTCCCTGAACGTATAGCCAACCACCGCAGCACTGTCAAACTATCTACAATCCAATTACCAGTAGCTGCTCACGCCCAAAACCACAACATAAACAATTTCGACCAATGCTTCACACTCACCATCCTTAAAGCTCTACCCCCCGATTCATCAGAAGCAGAACTCCATCTATGGGAACTATCTTTCCAACATGTCTTGCAGTCCAGGCAAAGCCCTGGACTCAACATCCTGTAATTAGTGCCCTTCCTACATACCATCTCCTCTTTCACGAGACCATGTGAGTATGTATGAGCATGCTCATGTATGTGTAAGTATGCATACATGTGTGTGTGTGTGTGTGTGTGTGCGCATGTTCATGTGTATTTGTATGTTCAAACATACATGTATACATGGGATGCTTTGTATGAATGATCTGTATCCTAACCTTTCCTATGCCACAACCCCCCCCTGAGAGAGAAAGTTAGTGGCTTGGTGGGGGTGTTGATTGTTTATGGGCTACTGGCCGTGCGGCGGTCAAATCTCCGCAGTCCGCAGCCGGCCGGTGCACGGAATGGTGTAACACTCCTTCCTGAAGAAGGAGGCTGAGAGCCTCCGAAAATTTGAAGAACAACCTTCAGTTCCTCATGGCGACACCGCACTTCACTTTCAGGTAAGCCACAACCTATCTCTCTATCCTTTCCGTACCAATATATATATATTTTGGCAGGCCAATTTATTTGTCCTGTAATTTTTATACTACTTTCTACACAGTCATGCCTTTAGGAATGATAAACACACAAAAGTGTTTCATTGTTAGTTATTTTGTAAGCTTCCTAAATCTGTTTCCATTGTTTAAACGTCAGTATATATTAATTTAGAAATTGATTTCAATATTTAAAACAATGTTTTTGTAATAACTATGTGGGTATAATTAAACTGTGCTTCATAATTTAATATTGGAATCATAATGGTTCAATGCATACAAACTGAAGCGAAAATAAAATTGCTGGAATATCATTTCATAGGGGAGTCTAACATTTTTTTTATCATTGAATTGTTAGCTATTATTTTATTTTTTAAATATGTACACTGTATTGTATGTTATTTTAAAAAAATGAAAGTTGATGATTGTGCCAAGTTTAATCAAATGTACCTTCTTATCTACCTTTAACCATAATTTTATTGAACAGTGAGTGCTTACAAGTAAAAAGTATATCATTGTTTTAGATTTCCAATTGATAAACAATATTTTTTGGATAGATAACAAAAAACTTGGATATAAAAAGAAAGGTAACCTATACCCTTGGTCTGAATTTTTTTGAAGACCTTGAGAATTTGGATAGCTACAGGTTACATGAAAATGGACTCATTTAAATTATAATTGAAAAATATATTAATGTATCCATATATATATATATATATATATATATATATATATATATATATATATATATATACACACATACATACATACATACATACATACATACACATATACACACAGAATATTAAAGATTTAATAAAAGTGAAAATTCATAGAGTGAATTTTACTCAAAAATTAATTCAGTTTAATTTAATTAAAGTTTAGTTAATTTATATGTGCTTATACTGTTTAAATTTTTCTATAACTTGAACTTAATGCCAAGTTTAACTCTACCTAACATCATATATGGTATTTTTCAAACATATAACCCTGCAGTTATTGAGATAGATTGTTTTATTTTGTAGAGCCATTCTGTCCAAGGGTACAGGGAAATCTTATTTTTAGAATTTACATTCGAGGACAAAACAATATATATTATCTTCCAATTTTTGTGTATAAAATAAATATTTCTCATTCAGTAATACTGTATGCTGTATAACTTAGGATACAACTGGACACATTGATTCTAAGACGTAGCCACTTTTGATAATCCTTTACCTTAAGTATTTTAAAATAATTACCAATTTAAAAATTGATTAAAATACTAATAAGCGACAATTTACATTATACTTAAATATTCATTTTGAAATATTTGTGCATGATCATCCTGCTTTCATTCTTTCAAGTCACAATTGTTGCAGTCAAAAATATATAATTAATAATATTAATTATTTATTGGGGAAAAAAAACAAACATCTTTAATTTATATGTTTTATTACTTTAATGTAAATTTTTTGGGAGTAAAATAATGCTGTGTCTGTAATGGACTGCAAAGGGGAAAGGCAGTCACATTTTCTTTGGTGCCACCTACGAGACAGCCTTGCATCAACACTTAGAATTTTGGTCAGGGATTTCTGGCCACCTCATGAAATGGCCGGCCAGAGTAGGAGTGGATATTTTAAGTACACATCTCTTGGCCAAAGTGTGAAATTGCTGGGCAATCCTAGCAAATTTGAACAATTATGAATTGGGCGAAGTGCCATAGCATAGAAAACCTGCAGGATAAAACATCCCTAGTACTCACCAGTTAAGTCAGCACAGGTTTACCCAAACTTGGCTCAGCAGCAAAATCATTAAGAGTTTTGATTAAATTTGTTTCCCTGATAAATACTTAAAGAGGTTAACACACTTATGAAATAACAATTTGCTGTTTTAATTATGAATGATTTTATTAACTGATCAAATTTAGGATGCCACTAACTTTTTCTCATATATAAAGCCCAGAAAAACATAAACTGTATGTAATGAATAGAATTTAGTAAATTGGCTGCATGTGAACACCAATACAATATTTACATCAGCTGATTGGGGACAATCGTTGCATAAATGAATTTTGTTAACACTTTTAACAAATGTCTTTAAATGAACTTAAGGTGACTATAAATTTATTAAACACTTGTATAAAAAGTAAATCTTGTTTCCTTACAATTAGAATTTATCCTTTCTAGATGAATTGCAGGAGATATATAATCTTGTTGCTGTGTACACAGCTTAGAACTCACGTGATTTACCGGTATGAAACACACTTAAATGAAAATTAATACATAAAACTGGCAAACAAAATAATAATAATATTTCAGCAACAAATTTTTTGAAATGATTAGTATTTTAAGATTGAAGTGAAGGAAAATTGTTCTGAACACAGCACTTTCAGAAATTATTACTATTTAGATTATTATTATTATTTCAAAACAAATAAATAAAAAAGTTTCAAAATCAAGGTAAAAAGAAATGTACCACTTTTTCAATTAATCTTTTCTGTATGAAAGAACAGAATTTTATGAGCCACTGACTTACCTTAAACCAACAGCTGGTATAGTCATGCTGGAGTGAAATAACATATCAAATTTTTGAGGGCCTGAGCCCTATACTAAAGTAGGTATCAACTGCGTGCTGTCTGGGCACAAATTGTTGAATTAAAAAAAAGTTTGACGGAAACAATTGACATAAACAAAGACAGCAACTCTCTTTCTTTCTTTCTCTCAAGGAAAGGTTATGACAAAGGAAAAATAAGGGACTAATACTTGCACACAGACTAGAAATGGAAAGTAAAAAGTAAATAAAAATTAAGTTAAATAGTCAGTGAGAATGGGAAAAGGTTTAAATGTAATTATAATCACTATAATTATAAGAATATTATAACTACTACAATAAGTATTATTATAACTACTACAATAATCAGGGTTGCAACTAATGAACTGTAGGTACTGTAAGGCATTGATCGAATTAATGTAGACTGATGTGGTGATTAGGGCATAACTGTGGTGTATATCAACATCAAGGCAGGTGATGCTGGTGGAGGAGTGAACTTAGCAGGGAATTTAGTGTGTAGGTTTTGAAGTAAATCAGGAATGTCATCTGGTCCATGGGTCCATAGTATGAAAATATTATCTATGAATGAAACCAGGTTAAAAGTTTCAGTGGAGTGTAATATAGGTGTTGCTATATTAGTTGTCCTTTGAAGAAGTTGACATAGGAGGGAGTCATCTAGAGGCCCATAGCTGTGTCACTTATTTCATGGTAGATCTTGTTTTGAAAAAAGAAGTATATCTTTTAACTTCCTTTTGAGTTTACCTTCCACTCTAATAGGTATGTGTGTGCATGCATGTGCATATTATTTCCTTATTTTTCCATTGCTGTGACCTTTTGTTGAGAGAGAGTTGTTGGTTTCGTTGTGTGTCAATTGTTGCTGTCTAGCAGCTGGTGTGCCAGAGTTTTAATTTTACAACTCATTACCCTTATTTCCTTCTAAGATTTGTGTGCAGAACCATATGATATTTTTAGTGTAATATGAATACTTTCCAGTATTTGACCTTTTTTTTTTACAGAGAAACTTCTTTGTTTGAGTTGTGGTTAGCTAGCACATGTAATTGAAAGCTATACACCTGTATTTTAATGTACTTTTTATACTAATGGAAATTACAGTGCAGTGATATAATAGTTATTGAATTAAAAATCATTACTTGTTCTTTTTCAGTCTTAGTCCCATTGTAATGGAGTACATACCATGATTTTAGATGTACTAACACTGTCTACTATGTTCTAACATCATCTGTCCATTCTTTTGGAGTAAACTATATGAATACTTTTGAATATTTATAGTGATCCCACTCTCCACATGTGGAGTTATAAAATTTGTAACTAATTTAATAATTTCCAATTATTGTTTTCTTACAGGGAGCTTCAGATGTCTGAATCTCTGTGTAAAGGAATGACGGAACAGTTGTCAGATTTGCAGAGAGAAGTAACAGCTTTGGGACATCAACTTGCTTTGGAAAGAACAGCTGTTGAAGCAGAAAGGCGCAGAACAACTTTGCTACAGGTTTTTTAGTGTTTTTAATATTATTATTGGTGCATTTGTTGCATGGGAGTATTTTCTTCTTTTCAGACTGAATAACATGCAACCGTATTATAATCTTTAGTTGTAAATTACAAAAATGGGTCATAGTTTGATCATTAATCTATGTTTCTGATATTTTTACTAACCTTAACCGTTGTTTCATAAATTATAAAATAAAAACATTCTTAATAAAATGATTTAATAATAAAAGTGAATAAGATTAATCACTTGATTCAGTAAGGAACGTAGGTTTTCTGAAGAAGATGGTGGTGCAAGCCATCGAAACGTTGTGTTTACAAAACTACGCTACCCGGTTGGAATCCCGAGAGAACTTCATCCCACTTGATTCAGGTTGAACTGCTGTACCATTCTATGTGATTATAAATGTATTCAAATCAAAGTGCAATAACACAAACACGAGCTATATTGATGCCAAGACAATGTACTTATTCCCTAAGGCCTCAAATTAATTTCTTCCATATATTCAACCTGTGCCTATAACTAAATTGTTTCAGTATTCTTTTAAAAATGAAAGCCACTCTTCTTGTTTAATTTGTGCAAAAATATTAATAATTTTCTTCGTAACCCTGGATGACAACAGGATCAACACTATGGGAATGAAAGTGCTCTCCCTCTCTTGCAGCCTTGTGTGGAGCCTCCTATATACACATGCGCACAATAGTCAGATACCTCACCACTAGCACTGTGAAGGACAGTTCCATACAAATATTTTTGTATCTTTTAAGTATTTTATATTCTACAAGTATAAAGAGAAAAGGACTCATTATATTAAATGTTTGTGATAATATCAAGTGAAAATTGAGGGTGCTGCAATTTCACAGTTCTATACATGAGCCACCACTGTCAAAAATATAATTCACAAAGCTGATATATTAATTCATAAGTAGCACATCTCCTTCTACAAATACATCATTCCTATGTGGAATGTGTCCTAAAAAGATCTACTGGCATATTACATAAAGCAGAATTAATCTACTCAATAATCCCAAAGATTGATATAATAGTGACCATAAAATCTTATCTGTCTCTCTTAAAGTCTTTTGTACAGGTCACAGATGTTAGATGTAAAATTCAGGTAGCTGTAAAAAATCACAAGCAAATTCTTGTTAATTTCATAACAGTTGTTCAAAGTCTAAAACAAGACCATGCAAAACAAGTCCTCCCTGCCGGTGGAGGCTGCACAACTGTCATAATGGGCAATACTGACAATAAAAAAAACTTCATTGTCTCTATATCTGTAGCCTTCCTAAAAACTCATGCCACTGTGTTCTGTGTACTGAGCAGAATACGTGGGTTCAAATCCTGCCTGGGTCAAATATTTTCAGTCTTTCCTTCTTCTTCCATCCTTCTCTCTGCTTTGAACATATGCTTTTCTATGTGCGTAATTCTTTGCCTGAGCATATGAATTCACATAAAGCGTAATCCTCCTATTTTCTCCTATTTATTTCTATCCTTCCTCACTATCCAAGTTTGAATGTGACTTTGTCACCAAATTAGTTCCAATTCCGTAATGGATTCTCCTAATATTATATATATATATATATATATATATATATATATATACACACACGATGGCCCCAAATCTGTAACCTGTCCAAAAAGTACTCAGTGTTTTTCTCTGCAAAATAATTGTCGGAAACTTTTCAGACCACTCTTGTAAATATATATAGAATCCATACTAATGAACCTACTTCTCTTTGGACGTTATGTTCAAACATAACTATGAAGATACTAGCAAAAAGTTTTATATGCTTACCAGATATTATTCTAATTTATGTTTTAAATAAGTTTTTAATCTAATTTTCTAAATTTTTAATGTAATTCACTTAATATTTTAATGACATTCCATACAGGAACAACTTCGGGAAAGAGACATATTGCTGGAGAGAGAACGTGCTGGTATTCGTGTATCTTCATCACCTGTATCTCCCAGATCTTCCCCCACACTTAGTTTTGGCCGTGCTTCTCTATCTGAGTCTGTTTCTAGCTCAGCGTGGCCACAGGTAGATATATAAACTCATCAATAAGTAGAGTATATTTTTGTTAATACATTTTAAAATATTATGAAAACATCTTGTTGTAATAATACACACACACACAAAGACACACTCAAAGAAACAGTTTTATTTCAGTTTCCTGATGAATCTTTTGAAACTGCCTCCAGCTCAGGGAGGTTAATAAATGTCTATGAAAGCCTTCGATCTGGAAATACAACCTCTCTGTTAGAAGGTCTCCAGGCTCAGTTGAAATTGAGAGATGGTATGTTTTACAAATATAAATTTAGTTTATATATTTGTATTAATAGATATGTTAAGAAAAAAAAAGTAATTGTTAAATATTCAAAATAATTATAACAACTATATATAGTTGTCCTTTTCCATCACCCATTGAAACTCATTTACCCTTACCCTGGAAAACACTTCACCTTTAGCTTATGTTTTTGACTCCCCACATCCACTGTAGATTCTCCCACTACCGAGAAAGGTATGTCATCTTTCACTGTAAGAATAGTATTTTTTTTAGGGTTTTTTCAGGTGGTTGTTTTCTTCTTTTAGTTGCACTTCTATTACAGCAGCTTCATGTAATTTTTCCTGAAACTGTTTCATCAGTTTTCACAGTCTTGTAACTTCTGCCTCCTCCCTTATGTTCTTCATATTGTTGGCACACTGTCACAACATTGTACCGCCTGAAATTTCCTTCCATGAGTTGAAGTGCATGTCTAGACTCTATGTTTGAAAACCTGATGCTCTTCCATGTTGAAGCTTCCTCTGCTTTTTAGTATAGTAGTCGTAAAGTCTCACAACAGAAAGACTAATTTTGGTTCATATTTATACTATTTGCAATACTCTGCACTTCTGCTGTCAGTCTCTATATTCATACTACTCTTCATCTGAAAAACTGAGAATCTACTTTCAGGATATGTCTTTAAACCCCTCTCAACTCCATTCCCTGTTATCTCTCCCATTCTCAAAGTCTTGCAGTGAGATGTAAATCTACACACTTTACTGAAACCTGTCTAGAAAACCTCTTACCAGCTCCTCCCATAGCCTTTCTCATAATCATTCTGTCTGTCAGCATCACTGACCTAGCAACTCTAGCTTTTACAAGTCACCTTTTTCCCATATCACTTGCCACTTAAATTGTTGAATTAATTTATGTTATTTTCTTATACAGTTTATCTATTTTTTCTAATGTGAGGCATGTGCTGTGCCACAACATTTTGTATGCAACTTTTTCTCTTGCTTTCATTTACATTAGTTCTTAGGAGGTTCATATAAAAAAATTAATGACATTTTTCTCCTATTCTAGGACCTTATCAAGTATGACAATTTGTAATAGTTTTGTAACCGGTTAATAGCAGACAAGGCAGCAGAACCTTGCCTCAAAATTTTACTCTTGTATTGTATTGATTTTTTTTTATATATTGTCATACATGATGGGATCATAGAAGAGGACAAAACATAGTGAATTTAATTTTTTTTTCAATCAACTTTATAATGACTTTTCTGACTCTAGGCTATTTATTTATTTGTAACTAAGCAAGACAACACCAAGAAATATGGGTTGAAATAGTGATTCAAGCAAGTGGAAAAGGGCATCTTTTTGCATATAATAGTGACATCTGACAAATCCTGGTTTTCTAGAATTGAAACTAGTGACTGTGGAATAGCAGAAGTGTTAGGAACCTCAGCCTGTAAAAGCAAAAATGTGACTGTCAGCTATGTGCAATTGTCTCTTTTGGCTGAAAAGGTGTATCATTCTACGTAGTCATCTATGTTTCTACAATAACGTCAGACTGTGAATGCTGCAAATTACTGTGAATTCTCATATAAGGCAAAAGCTGCCTACAGAAATAACAGACATAATTAGTAACTTTTATATGTGATTCTTTTGCATTATTATGCTAGGCCTTACAGTCAAACTGATTCAAGATATGGCTGAAGGGAACTGCAATCCATTTTTCATATTTTATAAAGATACTCAAATTTTAATTTTTAATTCAATTTAATTGCATATTTTTACAAGTCACATATAAGAACGAATAAAGAAATATAATTATGAAAAATAAAATTATTTCAAAATTTTAGTAATAATCAAATATAATAAAAATATACTCAAGTTAAGCCATGAAGAAAATATATTTATTAATAAAAAATATAATAACATCTAATGACAATCGTTGGTCAAAAAATAAATTGAATTTTAATGGGAGCTGCACTTGACTAAGTCAAGAGCATGGGGCTCTTGGAGGCACATTTGTTCACCATTACTCTAGAAAATCCTCCTGGCCATTGAAGGTGGACTCATATAGGAGTGTGCAATTGGATAAAGACTCATACCTCATCCTTGTATAATGTAGGTATCCACAAATTTACCATAAATTGAGAAAGATGTGTAAGAGTTGGGAACTTTGTTTTGTAATTATAAGATAGTCAAATAAAGTTTAGTCTTTAAATAAAAGAAAGAACTGTAGTGTATGGAAGCTTGTATTATGAGCCATATATTCAGGACAATCCATGTTCTTTAGGTATGGGAGTAAGTAATAATTATTTATCATAGAGATTTTCGTGAGATAGTTGTGGAGAATTGAGGTTTGAGAAACACTCTACATGGATGGAAATGTTCAGTTTTGGAACGTGATGGTTAAATAAATATTTGCTCAGGAGCTGTGGACATTTAAGTGGTGCCAACAACTTGGACTTTGGTCCTAATAGAGCAAGACATTTTCCAAGTTATATACCAATTAATTTCTCACATTGTACAATGCAAAAGACTCCTTTTCGTAGCATTATTATTATGATGTTTTTTTTAAAATTTATTTATGTATAGTTGCACCAATTGCTCAGGTCATTAGTGACTTTGTACTATGTTGCTTTACTTTGTTGAAGAACTAATGAGTGTGGTTTCTCATTATGGAAACATATGCACATAACATCCATTTGAATTTGAGGCAGTGACGCTGACCCCTACCACAGGAGGTTGGCTATGTATTATTATTCTTACTTTACATAATTTTTAAACTGCTTTCCCTACCAATTAACTTGAATACATTGTGAGCAGTTGTCTTTAAAGCACAAGAAAACTTCTTTATCTTTATTAATTTTCTTGCATGTGTTCAAACTTGTTTATATTGTAGGGGAAGTTCAACAGCTGCAGTGGGAACTATCACGTCGAGAAGCTGAAAGATCTGCTTTGACCACAGAGGTTTCGTCATTAATTGCAAAAATTGAAGATCAAAAGTTAAGTTTATCTAAAGCAGAAAATTTACAAACACAATTTCAAGATATTCAACATAAATATGATGCATTGCTTCAAATGTATGGTGAAAAGGTTGAAGAAACTCAAGAGCTTAGATTAGATTTGCAAGATGTAAAGGAAATGTACAAGACACAGGTATTTATCATTACATTTTTGACTGGTTTTAAAATATTTACTCATCTGTAGAAAGTACATTGTGAAAATTATTATATTTACTTGCTCCATTATTTTTTTTTTTTTCAAAGATAAATGGAAGATAACAAAGTCTTGCGGTTGTTGCTCTGTTTATTAAAACAATAGATTAGCCACATCTGACCAAACTATGTTAATGCTATGCTTAAAGGTTCTGAAATATACCGTTGTAATCTAAACAGGCTTTATGAATGGCTTATAAGAGTATATATAGACTCCTTTGAAATAATCTAAGTTTCATATGTTTAACAACTAATTAACAGTCTTCTCAAAATATTATACAAGAATCAGTTTGGATAAGACTTATGATGACATCAATACTCACTGAATGAGACAATATTTACTTTCATCTGGAACGCAGCATATAGTGTAATTAGTTTAACACTTATGTAGTTGACAGTAATAAATGTAAATGGGCACAAATCTAAAACTAGTTTTATTACATAATTATTGTGTGCATAAAAAGGGTAAGAATTGATATTTACCTTTTAGTACACATGTATTTAAAGAAGATTTTCAGAACTTCTTTTTGTAACACCCATGCTCATTTACAAACATAAAATACATGTGCAAGTAATGGTTTAATAGTAATTAAATTTTACAATTATATTTAATGAGATACACATATATCGATAGTCCCTTTTCAAATATATTCAGTGGACCCTTATTGAATAATTTTAATTTTATTTTTGAACTTATCTTATGTTTCAGATTGACGAATTACTTCAAAAAGAATCATCTTCTTGAAATGAATTTTTTAGATGAGGCTGAATTTAATAATTAGCTTTTTAGTGGAGTTTCTCAAACTGTGAGCCAAAGTATATGCTACCCAAAACTAGTGTACAAAACTGGCAGAGCAAACAAAAAATGATTTTAGCAGTTTTTGCTGACAAGAAATGTGAACATTGTATTACAAGTCATGTATATAAAACTAAATTATGTACCTCGTTGAATATTTGAGTTTCAGAATTTAATTATGGTGAATGTTTTGTGTGTTACAGTTATTTAAGTGATTTTTCATATCATTATATTTTGTTATCATATAATAAAGTTTAATGTACTTAATGTATGTATTTTTATCCTTGTGTTTAAGTTAGGATGTTACACTTTGCAAGGTGCAACAAATAATAAGGAAAAGTGACAAGGTTAAATTAAGTAACACATTTAGACAGAAAAGAAAGACAGCGAAGCTGACTTACCTGAAACAATAGTTGGTCCATCTGAGGAGTCTAAAAATACTTAAATTTTTGAGGGCCTGAGCTCCCTTTGTCAGGAAAAAAGGTTTGAACTTCATGACAGTCTGGTACAAATTATATTTATATATTGTATAATTTTATATATTATATAAGTTTGGATAGGAAAGAGACAGTGTAAACAACTTATCTGAAATCAACAGTTGCTCCATTGGGCTGTGCAGAAATAATATCAATCATTAATTGGTCAGTTCAGAGCAGTGTTTTGCCAGTCTTATAACAAAATAGTAGCTCATACATATTCATCAACATGTGTATATACATAGCATTTTAAGTAATTAATTCAAACTTGTAACTGCACAGAATTGTATGCAATCCATCCGACAATGATAGTAGAGCATTCCGTTGAAACACTTGTTTAAACTACAGGGAATAATTTTGACTCTCTTAAGGTACGGGGAGTAATTCTGACTCTCTTAAGGTTCTGGGAGTAATTCTGACTCTTCTAATGTACTGGAAGTAATTCTGACTCTTAAGGTACAGGGAGTAACTCTGACTATCTTTAGGTACTGGAACTGGGCACCCAGCTAGTTTTTTAAATACAAATTGACATTCTAATTTGGCCGTTAAGGCTATTTTAAAGCATATTGTGAATTATCCATTTTTATGTGTCATAAATTCCCTTGTTTAACCCAAGTTTGCCAATTATTGCATGGATGAATTGCATGGATGAATGCTTGAGAAATGATTTTACAAGAAGCTACCAAAGTAACTCACAAACTAAATACTGAAAGAGTCTTCCCACCAATAAATACACTTCATCCAAGAAGACACAATTTCAGTATGAATAGCGTGATGAAGTTATATTACATAGTTGAGTTTTTTTTAGAAAAAGAAGTCTTAGATCAGACATTAGCTTCCTTAAATGTAGATTTAAAGATTTAAAAACTTTAGATGAAGTATTTGGCTCTTTCAGTAGTTCATTATCCCTAAGTAACGCTAGATGAAATGTCGTAAAGATTTAGATCAGAAACATAATGACAAGTCAAGGAATGACTCTGGCTAGACGGTATTGATTTGCACAGTTAAATTAACATTTTAAAGTTGCATCTTATAGAAAATCAGTCTAGTGATCAAAACACACTTTTACAATATATTTTCACAAATATTTTAATGTCAACTTTTCCAAACACACAAATAGGATTAAGAATATTTATTACTCTAACATGTACAGTTGCATAAGTAGAAATATATTTTCTAAGTTAAAAATTATATTGAATTATTTAAGGTCAACTATCCACAATTTCCGATATAATCTGAAATGGGATAACATTTACACAAAAGAATCTCATTAATCCTGAAAAGTATTTATTAGACACAAGTATCGCTGTTGTATGTTGTGCTATAAAATTTCCACAACTGGCCAATGGGGTGAAAGTTGCGTTTCCACCTCTATAGTGTTTGTTTCCTACTTGAAAGGAACAAGCTTAGGGATTGAAGTACAACTTAACCTGAAAGTTGAATATCATTATTAAACTCTGCGACTTCCATAACTCTGGATTCGACAATATTCATCGGTTGTTTTCGCGTTAATTATTTTGTAACACCACTCCACCGCCCACTCATAAGATTGCTTCCCTCCCATGCCGAATGAAGTTAAAATTATACACAAAATCATCGGGAGGAGCATTATGAATAACGAAAAATTTCTTTCGACGCAAATATCGACCGTTTTGTAGTGTTTGAAAATTTCCAAACTTGTCCAGACCCGCCCCTAGATAGCGTGTCTTAGCTCAATAGTGTTTGTTTTTCCGATTCGAAAGGAACTCGTGTATAAAATTTGGTCAAAATTCCTTAAGAGCGTCCGAAATACTCCCAATACCTTAAGAGAGTGAAGATTAATTCCGGTAATACTCTCGGTTCTCTAAAAGTGTCAAAAATACTCCTGGTACCTTTAGAAATATTTCGACGAAATTGAACACGGAACATTGTTTTCACCTTCCACCCCCACTCCTAAGGGGTTGAAGTACAACTTAACAGGAAAGTTGAATGTCATAATTAAACTCAGCGACGTCCATAACCGCGGAATATACTCGAACCATTAAAGGTGCTCCCCTCGTATGCCGAAAGGGGTTGAAATTTTACACAATGAACCTTGGGAGAAACACTATAGTTCTCATTGACCACAAAAATTTTTTATAAGAGACAAGTATTATCAGTTTTAGCATGTTTCAAAATATCCACCCCCGCCCCGACTTAAGGAACATTCTTAGTGACTATGTGTATTCTGGAGTTAATTATGTCTGCGTATTTATCCCGGTATGTTTTGTGATATAGTAATTTCAATTTCAGAGAGGGAAAGAATACCGAATTCTATTGATAAAAATAACGAAATGTGGAAAATGATGGAACTCTATAGATTCTATAATTGTTAGCGTAGAAACAGACAGAAGAAGATTTTGTGACTACACAATGTGATCAGGTATTTAGGTCCTTGGAAAGCCCATAAATGTGGATCTATTGATTGGAAGTCTTCATAGAATGAGAGTTGTTAGTGAAGCGATAGGTAAATTACCGGTGAAAATCATGTTAGGGATCTTCACATGCTAATAAGCAGTGTAGAACTGCGATGATAAAATGCAATATGCTGCAGACAACTAGTTCAAGGTGTTGAAATGGAAGGGTGAAAGGGGGGGGGGAGTTACAGGCAGTTATTTGACTTGTAAATGATACTGAAAATTGATAGCCACTCCATCATGCGCAACCAAAGGAACACGATTACGTGTAATGGATTACACCCCTAGGGGTCGAATCCGAACTGAAAGGGGTCAATGTGAACGAAAACTCAAATGCTCTGTTAGTTTTGACATTGTGGTTTCGTCCAGTGGCACCAATCGGCGTCCAGTGAACATTTCTTCAGATATTTAACCTTAAACCTAGTGCCTGTTTTGCTTCGATGCAAATTCAGTGCTGTGGTTTAGTGAATCGTTTATCCTGTGCTAAATATTGAAGTCGTCGCTCACCGCTGCTCGTTGGAGCAGGTCCTGAGCATTCCCCAGTCCTTGCTGCGCCTCCAGTCACGGACCAAACGCTGCATCTTCGTCGTTGTTTCTTATTTGCGCTTCCCTTGTTGCTATTATCGCCTCCTACACCTCCACAAAGAATAAGTCAGCCTCCAAGGTTAGGAAATCCGGGTAAATATAGTAAATAGTTTTAAAATTATTTTCGACCCAAATTTGCAGATCGTCCTCCTCGCCCAATAAGTACTCAAGCCACACCCACCCCTCACATTTTCAAATTAAATGAGTATATTTTACCTGCCCCGGAGGAAATTTCCGAAGAATTAAAGCTGCAGAAAATATCCCATTTCAAGCTCTGACACATCAGGTCTCCTACGCTCGACAAAGACACCAAGTTAGAGTTCTCAGAATAAATAAATTTAAGATGGAGTCCATGATTTTGAACGGTGTACGTAGTCGAGCCGTGTCACCGCAATACGACAAATACTTTTCGTTTTTAGTGAGGCTCAAGAAACGTGAAAACTGTGACGGAATGCACTCGTCGTTTGTCCAGCACTGCCCCATCTGCCATGCGGTCCCCGTATCCGATAAAATGACTGCCAAACTGAACTCTGTCAACGGCCCTGAGGTATTTATCTATATAATAAAAAAGGATGTATATTTGTATGTATGTATGTATGTATTTACGTTGTTCTTTATACAAATTTTATCGCGTGGACAGAATGCAACAAAAATTGGTATACGTATTCTGCCAAAATCGAGAACCGGTACTGTGGGGGTGACAAACCCATAGCATAAAGGTGGAAAGAATTATAATTAAAAACCGTGATCATAAAATATTAAATTACTGCGCGCCAAGAGACAATGACGTCACGCGAGAGAAAGACGTTACTACGCAACGAACAAAGGAAATATTTCCTTTATTAGGAATGAAATAAAGCAGAAATATTTTCTTTAAATGAAAAGTATAATTTTATACAGCAATACTCCATCGAATGGTAATAAAGAAGAATACGAATTACTTTACCATCCTTGCGTAAAATGTAAGTTAATTTTCGCGCTTTATTAGTTGTGAGTCTAGCTAACAATTTCATCAATGTAATATTTCGTAATGTATGAAGACTGAGTGACAATTGACAATTATATCCTGAAATACTCAAGGAATATATTTAAGTATTCAATTAAATACTTTTTCGAGTTTTTATAAATAAGTACACGAGCAACGCCGGGCACCCAGCTAGTAAACCAATAAAATTCAGTTAATATATTTACACTATCATAAGTTATTTGCGTTCTATAACATTGGATTTTCTCACACTGCTCCAGAACAAATGACACGAAGTCATTTCCACGATGAAAGTCTTCGCTAAGGAACACTTGAAGAAAACATTAGTTTTCTAACCGACTCCGACTCCGATACTGAAATCACTTTCATCAAGGCTTCACTCGGAATAATAGCCTATGCCAACAACATAACTCAGTCCTGTGGTTCCCAAACTTTTATACTTGTAGACCACTTTTTTCTGTTTTGGGTAGACCTTCGACATTGTAATATTGAATTTTACAAATTCAACTTCAATTGTGGTTTTGACAGCTTACCCAGTGCTACTCACTTTGATAGGTTTGACAGTAGAGTGCAAAAATTAAAAGAATACACACGATGGTTTATATATTTATTAATTCAAACGAGACAAAATGCACATCTAGTAAAATTATAATATAAAATAAATGTTTTTAATTGCAGCACTCCGCCTCATGTTTTAATAGTAAATTTTCTACATTGATACTGATTTCTCCACTTCCTTTGCCGATCACCATACATAATATTAAATAATGTCGTTTCCCAACCCAGCATCAATATAGGCCTACACAAAGAGATATATAAACATAATAGAGTGGCTATATCAGCGTTACAGCGCTCTGGTGGCAGCAACAAACAACGCTGACCATAATTTTTTAGTCGGTCCACTTCACCTAAAACCCGATTTGTGTTATGCTACTGATGGCGAATGTTTTGAAGTTTTTGTGTTAAAATAAATTGTTTGTTATTATAAATCATGCCAAGATTGTGTTCATCCTACAATTGTAATAATCGTAGTTCGAAAACACATGAAGTATCGTATTTTAAGTAAGTATCAGCATAATAATAATAAGAAGAAGAAGAAAGATAGCCAAATACAGACAAAATAAGTGATAATATAAATACTGCACAACGTTTCAGGGATCCTTGCCCTTTCTTCAGGTGCTAAGAAGAGCCTAGAGCAACACAACTGCACTCTTCATTTGATAAAAAAAACCTTTGGAGGTGCTGTTGTGTCGTTCTAGACTAGGAATTGTTACATGTTGCAAAGAGAATGACGAGGCTACACGTTCAGTATGAGACACAGAAAATGAAGGTAGCATTGGCTGCCCAGACACTAAGCAATTCTGTAGCAGATGCCATGATTTTTTGTAGAGACTTGGGTTTGTCTGAATTTGTAAATTTTGAGGGCACGGTAAAGTACATAAAAATGGTAGATAAAGCATTTGATTTATTGAAAGGGTACAAAAACTCCTGTATTTAGAGGTAATACAGTGACAATATGCAACACAATAGAAAGATCTGTACAGTATTTTATGAATTTAAAGCTGTACGATGGGAATTTCGTATATTTGTCAGGGTGGAAGACGGAATTGTGTGTGGGATTGTTTTAGATCTTCTCAGTTTGAGGCAACTGGCAGAGAAGTGTGTGTGGAACGATTCTCCAGTTCTCAAATTTATATTAAGTAGGAGAATGAGCCAGGACCATTTAGAACTCTTCTTTTCTTGCATACGAAGATGTGGGGGAAATCGAAATAATCCAAATGCATTACAGTTCAGAGCAGCATATAGGAAGTCTTTGATTACGCAGATAGAACCATTCAATAGTACGGGAGGAATTTTGGAGACATTGGTTGTACCAATTGAAAAAAATCATTTTTAATCTTGTTCAGATCACAATTTTGATCATGATTACATCCCTGCATATGAGAGATTAACATTATATTCAGGAAAAGTGGTAGAATATATTTCAGGAAGTGTTGTAAGGATGGTGGTAAAAAAACTAAAGTGTTTAGGTTGTTTAGAGGTTCTCCTTGCTCCTCGCTCTGAAAGAAAAACGGGATTGATTAAAATAAAGGACTTTAAAGACAAATTAATCAACCCGTCTAAAGACGCTGTGAAATTATTTACACTTGCTGAAAAAGTATTGAGGAATAACGAAACACAAATAAGAAAGAAGAATTTGCTATTAAAATTGTGTGTGGAGGTATTCCGGATGTTGGGACATAAACAAATTTTATTTTGAGAATTCGACCATTTAATAGATTCGGTCGAATTTGGTGAGGAAACTCACTACTCAATTTTAATAAAGGTTTTATTAAAACATTACTTCAATTGCAGAATTCGTTATATGTGTAAAGAGAAAGCAATTGATGAAAGACGACGCAACATATGACAATTGTATACAAAACTGATATTATTTAAAGGCCAATAAATATTTCTATGCCTTAAATGTGTTATATTTTCTTACACCTTAAAATATATTGTCAGTAGAGACTTAGTTTTAGGTCATTTGTGCGACAGAGTTCAAGGCTAGCAGACGATGGGGAACGCTCACCAGACAGTATTAAACATGGCGGCTGAGTTTTCAATTTGCTTCAAATATGGCGGCGACTTGTCCAGTTGTTTACATATGTCTTTGGGCCTACATGATATTTAAAGGCCGCCATTACGGATCTCTCCTGAGAAAGAAGTTTAACGGTTTCGAAAATTTTAAATTTGTCTGAAATGGCGGCAACCGCCTTTATTTTCAGCTAAGCCATCTGTCTCCGTTTCCTGACCATACCATTTATTAACAATGTCACATTCTTCGTCACATATAAAAATAATGCCGCGGCCCAACTATATGCTTTAGTTGTTCTCCAACTAGAAAAACACACTATACTGCAAAACGTAACTTTTCTATATTTCACAATGAATTACGTGCAACATGAGGTATACTGTTACACGTAGGCCTTGTAAAATTTAACTTAGTGGGTGGAATATTAGGTGAGGGTTTATAAAAAAAGGACTTAATTAATTTAATACAATAATTTAATGATAAAAACATAATTGAAAATTAAATTTAAAAAAAATGGCAATAAGCAAATAATAAAAAGAACTCTTCCGCCTTATCTTAGTTAGAGTGTATGAAGTTCGTGAGGAGAAGCACAACATGAAAAATTGAATTGAATTAAATTGAGGACTCTATTTTACGATACTTAGAAATAAAAAACATAATAGTCTCGATCCTGTGCCAGCGGATTTCTAGTTGTTGATTCTGGTGGTGCTGTGGGGCGGCGGTGGATGGCGTCGCTGGCTACTGCTGGTTCTGTCGAGTACATCATCGGTCGGCGTCCGACTTGGCGCGTCCACCGTAATTTGCGCTGGATCGTTTACTGCTCGGGTTATGAGTTATACCCGACTACGCTTGACTGTGGCTGGTCACCGACTGCCAGATTTCGACTCTCGAAATACCCAAATTCCTCCACCATATTTTTAAAATTTTGTATGCCCGTCTGCTAAATATATGCTTCCGGAACTCACTTTATTGGACTTCATAATGTTGGCGTTCACTTGTAGCTATCAGGCACCCGTTAACGCCTTCTTGTGCGCGGGTCCATTGTCTCGTTTATTTCTTAATTCCAAAAGGGAGGTTGGTCATCTTCTCAGTCCACCGAGCTGACCAAACAACAGCTTCCGCCTTACTGCATCAACCATTATACCTCTAACAACGCCGACCAGATAGTATTTACAACGTTGGGAAAGGTGGCGCTTCCAACTCAGTCACCAATATTACCAAACAAAACTCAGATATATTGCATTCCTCACGCCTTGGATTCGAACATGACCAAATTCACATTCAAGCTCCATTATTACTATTTCATCTTGAGGTTCTACGACCACCGTATACGACAAATTTTATCTACACATTTATTCTCCACCTATTCAGTCGAGGAACTTTCTAAATTTACTGAGCAAGTTTTCTCTGTTTCTATTATCTGTTTTTATTATCACCATTCACACACACTTGTGAGGGAGTTAGACAAAGGGACTCGCTGCCCTGCCTTTTATTTAACATAGCTCTGGAGAAAGTGATAAGAGATGCGGGGATTAACACAAGGGGGACCATTTTATATAAATCAGTGCAAATCCTGGCTTACGCCGATGACATAGATATCATTGCAAGAACACCAGGGGCAATGAGAATCTGGTAAAAGAAGCAAAAGAAATTCACTTACAGGTTAACTAGGGGAAAACCAAGTACATGCCTGTAACCAAGAATGACATCCCGAGGAGGGAAAAACCAAGTACATGCCTGTAACAAAGAAATACATCCCGAGGGAATACACACCCATAGAAATTGGACCGTACAAGCTAGAAGCTGTACGTAGCTTCACCTATCTGGGATCTGAAGTTAATAATAAGAACAGTGTCAGCTAGGAGATTCAAAAGCGTATACTCTCTGCCAACAGGTGCTATGGCCTCAGAAAACATATGAAGTCTAAGCTGCTGTTCAGGAAAACTAAAGTTCTGATGTATAAAGTCTTAATAAGACTAGTATTAACATATCGTGCTGAGATATGGACACTTTCTAAAGCCAATGAGAGGCAACTCACTTCATTTGAAAGAAAGATTCTGAGGAAATATTTTGGCCCGGTAGAAGTGAAAGGTGATTGGAGACGAAGATATACTAATGAACTATACGATCCGTATAATAAACCAGACATCGTGAAGTTTATCAAGAATAGAATGCTAGAATGGGCAGGAAATGTGCTACGGGCAAATGATAGAATGATAGGCAGGATAATTTTTTTTTGGGTGTAGACAGACTATGTATAGGGTAATCCACATAGTGGAAATTCCCCTATTATAGCATAGGAAAGGGATTTGAAAAGGGGGATGTGGAAGGGTAGAAGATGGTATCCAAGAGTTAACTAGGGCCACCCGGCATTCGCCTAAAGAATTGCAGGACAAACCCTAGAAAAACCTGCATCAGGTAGGTCGGGCATTGGGTACTTGTCCCACGCCCTTCCGATAGCGGTAGAGGAGTTTGCTGTGGGGACGCAGCATTCCCTTCTCCGTGCCTCGACCAGTTTAGGAGGCAGCTGGCCGACTATTCCAATGGGAATAGCGGACAACTCTTACCGTATGCCAAAGGTCTGAGACTCCGGAACATACACCTCTCAGAACAGGCCGAGGTGCCTCGGCTTGTGGGAACCTTAGTTAAAAACGGAGAGGAAAAGGTATCCCCAAAGGTAGCCCCTTCGTATCTCTCCTGCAAGGTTCTACCTGCGAGAGAATATCCCTCGCAGGTACTGCCTGCGAGAGAATAGCTCTCGCAGGCCTTTAATGAAGGATATTGAAGACATCCCCAGGAGTAAGGAAAGCCGGAAGACCAAGACGGTGAGAGAGAGGATGTAAGGATAGTCGGGATCAAGAATTGGAGAAATGCAGCGCTAAATAAGGGGGAATGGCGAAAACTTCTTCTGAAGGCTAAGGCCCACAAAGAGCTGTCGTACCATTGTTGATGATGATTCACACATACTTGTTCAATATGACATTTTTTTTGGCATTTGAGACTTGTAAACTTTTTACAATTGCACTGAGAAAAAATGTGCTTCACTTGACCACAGAACCAGAAACTTTAACCTATACACTACACTATCAGGTCGGTTATCTTTAATCATATTGCTCGAACACTTGTAGCTCTCATTTGACCTGGTTGACCCTGACACCGAAACATTTCGGTTACGATAGGCATTGCAGGGAGAGCATGGCTTGGGTATTCTAAGAAAAAGTTATTTGTAAAACATCAGTATTTGACTAATGTTTGTAGAATAATTTTTGTAATATACGGAAATTCGTTACTCCATTGTACACCAGATGAAGTCCAACATTAAGGACGAAATGTTTTTTTTATATTGATTAATTTACAGTCGCATCAACAGCTCAATTAATTAGAGATTCATTATTATAACTCATTTTTGACTTGTCGGAGGACTGATTTGACGAGAGATTCTCTTACGCACACAAACATTAATGCCCTAGGCGAGATTCGAATCCGGGACCTCTGTGGTGCGAGACAGTCACGCTGACCCCTACACCACAGTTGGTCGGCATTGTTAATTTTTATTTTTTGTTAGTAAACTATTCCTGTTTAATTTGGCTGTGTTCATAATTCATAATTATATTGAAGTAAGATAAATTTCACTATTAATATTTCGTCCGTTAGTATAAAGTCCCTTATATATACATTTTTTTAAATTAACCAGATGTTAATAAACATATATTCTCATAAAAATTTTGATTCACTATTGAAATTTGTTGAAATCATCTGCGATTAGTTTACCATGCGTAAGAAACAATTAATTGCCTATTAATAACATTTATGAAGTATACATTTAGTTATTTTAATTCATAGCAAAATATGCCCTACGAGTCAAAATACCTTAAAATATTACAGACAAAAAACTATTCAAATAATTGTTTAACTTATCATTGTTTGCGTTGTCATTTCTTAACTTATCATTGTTTAACCAGTTCTGATATGGTTGGGTGAAAATGATTTCAGAGTCGGAGTCGGTGAGAAATAACGACTAAGGTTCACTTTTATTCTCATTTATTCGGGAGCGGCGTGAGAAAGACCAAGGTTGTAGAACGGAAATAACTTTGGACTGAGGTAAATGGGACTCGGACCAAATGCAATCAGAGCACATAGATCGCCCGTGAGCGGCGGTACTAATAAGGGGATCAGGATGAGACATAATAGTTCTTTTCGAATGGGAGGCGATTTGACCTTAGCCGTCGAATCAATTTCATATGACGTTAAAAATGAAATAAATAACTCGAGAGGTGTAGCAATTGTCCACGCGTAGAAAAGATAGGCTGGAGCTCAGTTCATCACGAGCCTTTGTGTCTGCATTTTGATAGTGTAAAAACCATTATGTATACATGGACGAAAGTAAATGAATTGTGTCTCCGTTCAGGATATGTTGTAAACTAAAATATTAATTCATAAAAGTTAAAAGATTATGAATGGTAGTCACCACAATATATATATATATTTAATTATTGTAATAATTAAATAGTTGTTCTAATTTAAAGAATTAATTAACAAAATTATTAAGATTTAAAAATTTATTCTTTAAAATAACAAATTGTAATCCCTACTTTATACGCCGAATTTCATCAAGTTAACAAACAAATATTTTATTTCAATTTTACAATTCGTGGCATTCTAGGAAAAGTACAACTTTATATTTTACAATCTAATAAGTCAAAGTTCTCTTTATCTTAGGGTCATTACTGGGTTTGATAGTAAGAACAATCCAATTTAATAAACTAACATTAACAATTCCAACTCATTGAAGCTAACTTAATACAATATGAAAATAAACGAAATGAAAGAAACTAAATGAAAAGAAAAAAACGAACGAAATGTGACTTCTACCTTCAATCCTAATTTACAGATTTTAAATAATTGTTTTGTACTCACGAATGTATTTCTGGTACCAGATCTGATTCTTGGAGCTTGAGGACAACACTCACTAAAAAGGCCATTATTCACTGATTCTACACATTAAAATTTTAATACACTCGGTCGATGTTCTCGTTCTCTGCCACCTGAAACTTTGAATCAGCCGCCCCTCGGTCAGCCCTCGGGCGTAGGTCTCCTTGATGTCTCTATGCGAAATTTAGTTTTCATTTTCAAACCGCGATCTTTACTCGAAGCAAATCTGTCCGTGACTTTTACTCAATGAATTTCTGTCCGCGACTGGCGTTTGGGCTGGAACTTTCGGCGTGCGTTTGTTAACAATGGCTCGACCTTACATTGTTTCTTTTGATATATTTTCGCCGATAAGAATCCATTTATATATATATATATTCGCCAATAAGAATCCATTTATATTAAAACAATTAATGGCCTCTTTAATTGGTATTACACAATGCCCCAAATTTAGTTTGAGAAAAAAAATTGTCTAAACTTTTTCCTTCGCAAACACAATTTTATTACAAATGTTTGCCTTATGTCATCATATTTCGTTAAAAAAACCTTAAATCTAATTACCGTTAATTAAAGGTTTACAGTCTGCCGTTGAGTATTGGCGCAACGTATTATTTACCTTAAACCAACTGTTATTTAGATTTTAAAAACTAATTTTTCTTACGATTTAATTAACTGTGCATTTGATCCTAAACACGTAAATTTTTAAATCATTTTAATTTTGTTAATGAATTCTTTAAATTAAGACCACTTTTTAATTATTATCTTAATTATATATATATATATATATATATATATATATATATATATATATATATATATATATTGTAATAACCAGCTCAGAAGGACAGGAATTCTGTTTTTATTTTTGTCAGATTTGTTTACGAACTCAGACTGGGGATCCTTGAGTGGTTTGAACATATAAAAAATAATGATAAAATGACGGATAAGTGATTTTAGAGAAGGGGAGGTCTAATAATTGGGGCATTTTGCGGCTCTTAGGGCTAAATGGTTGTGACCGACGGAACCCTGAAAGGCATCATAACAGATGGACGATGTAACTATATTAAAAGGAAACGTTTAATTTAATTGATTGAGTGGCTCTCGGAGCGGGAGAACGGCAACAGATGGTGTTTGTTTGGCGAAAGTGGAAATGCAAAAAAACCCTGTGAAAACAAGGGAAGATTCTGGAGCCCGGATATAAATAACAGGGCAGTTGGACAGTAAGGGAGTTTTATTATCATTTCGTGTTGGAGAGGAGACGGACGGGTCAGCGGGAAAGATCGTTGGTGCAGCTCCGCAGGGTGGACGCAGGACCGAGAGTAATCAGCTGGACAACAGTCGACAACCTTCGGTGGGAGGTTCATCGTGGAGGTCTGTCTGAAAGCAGAGTTGTTTGAATTCGTCGTGAGGGTGAAGTCGTCAAGAGGAGGTGGCTGTGATAGCAGAGTGTGAGCGCAGCCTGGTGTCTTTTAAGCCTGTATGAAGTGAGTGGGTGGACCAGAGAGCGTGTAAGTTAATTTTTTGAATTAATAATTGTAAATGGTTAAAAAAGGGTAAAAAGTCAGATTTCGTTTCATTTGTTTCAATCGTTTGAATCATTTCACTTCGTTTTGCATTTATTGTAACTGTATTTGTTTAATTGTAAAATTTTGTTCCGTTTCCTTATCAAGCCAGTAAAGACCTTAAGGGTACCGAGTCCAATTATTTAAAATGTATTCTAGGTAAATAAAATTGTTTTGCTTTATAAAATTTCATCAGATTTTTGTAATAGAAAATTGTGTTTTAATAAATAAAAATTGTTTGTTTAAATTGATGATTTATTTTTGTCGCTATTACATAAAATGGCTACTACAACGTGGGGCAAATTTCATTAATCAAAAAAATTATTAGTGTTTATTACAATATATATTGTGGTGCGGAAACGGTCAGTACTGGTAGTGTTTAGCCTGCGTATTAAATGAAACAGTAAAGTGTTCTGTCAGTGAAAGAACCAAGGCAGTAAAGTACAAGTGGGCTTGAAGATGTTTCATGGAAAAATTCTATAAGGAATGTTGGAGACAAGGTCAGTTGGCCGGAAATATGGCAAAGTAAAAGACTTAATTGGCTGTGATTACGTGATTACGTTTGTTGTCCTGATGTAGGTTCTGAACAGTGAAATACAATGTGTATTATATATTGTAATGCCAATTAATTAAGCCATTAATTGTTTTTAAATAATTTGAATTGTTAGCGAACAGTTTGATGAGCGAGCAAAGCAACAATGAGCGGCGAGCTCTGTTCCTATTATTGAGGGTTCGGAATGGCGATTACGCACGCAAAAGTATGGGAAGTCTTCAGTCTACCACAAGAGGAGACGTTGTAAAAGTTAGTCTAAGTCTACGGCGAGGAGCGAAAGAGAAAAGTCGAAGTCTACGGTCAGCCCCGACAGGAGAGACATTTTAAAAGTAAATCTTCACCGAGCTACTTAGAAGTTTTCAATCCAAACCGATAAATAAAGCGGTAAAAGGCTAAAAATCTGCAACTCATAGGATTCCTGTAAGCAAGCAGTTAGTTGGACCGAGTAGGTGTGCTAACAATTAGCCAACGGAAGCAAGGTTTTGCTTCAGTATAAAGAACTTGAACATTTTTGTGCTGAGGGAAAACGACATCGAATAGCTGACCATTAAGAGGATCATCCGAGTTTCTGGGAGCCTAGTAATCGCATTTCAACTTCATAGGTGCAGAATCTGTGAGAAAAATTTAGAATATGTGTAAAAATTTTGCAATATAGTGTACTTTTGAAGCTCTAAAAGAAAGCTGGTACCAGCCGAACAATGCGTAAGTAACCAAAACTTTAATAAAATCTGTAAACGCTAAATAAAAGGGTAAAGTCAGATTTCGTTCGTTTTTTCTTGTAGCTTGTATTTCATTTATCAGCGTATTATTATTTTGAAGTAAATTTTAAACTGTATTGTTAATAAGATCATTCAATAAATTTTCACTGTAAATCATCAAACCCAGTAAAGACCCTGAGAGATTAAGAGATTTTCATTTTATTGTAATTGTTTGTAAATTTTAGAAGCACAAATTAATAAATAAATTTTGTTTGTTAAAATTTGATTTTTCTTTTTCATTGAAATAAAGCCTATCATTTTAATTATTACATTTAATGTCACCACAATGTTGGGCAAAAAATTATTTTGTTAAAATTTTTTATTATCTTTTTCATTTAAATAAAGCCTATCATTTTGATCATTACATAAATGGCTATTACAATGTGGGAAAAAATTAATTAAAGCTTAATTGTTGATTATTACAATGTATATATATTAATATACAAAAGATACTACGAACAAATTGGCCAACACGTTGTAGGCAAATTATGTGGTATTCACTATTAAAATAAAGCCACCACGTTTAGTATACACAAGATTAATTAAATGAATAAAGGAAGGAAATCAAAAATTTTTAAAAAGATAAAAAAATTATTTATTTCACAAATTTGGTTTTCGTAGAATTTACATTTTATATTGTTAAGTAAATTGGGCCCTAGTAAAGACAGTGATTTGCAATTTTCATCAAATTACAAAAGCAAAAAAAAAAATTTACAATAAAATTTTATACCAATAACCCAACTATTAGAAATATGAAAAGTTATAGTAATCTGGCGGGAAACGATAATTACGTATAGGTTTACAGATTAAAGTTTTTTTGTTTTTACATACCATTTATTTAAAGCTGCTCCGATTTGTGAACACGTGATTATTTAGTTTTTATAGGACACTAAATTTCATAGACAGGCCATCATCATAGCACTGATTTTATTCTCGTCTCACTTTCCAACGCTTTGGGCGCAATTACACTTTGCTGAATTCGTATTGTCACGTTCAGTTTGCTGTGGAGAATCTTTAATAGAAAAACTGATGATGTTCAGCCCATACTTTGCTGAATTCGACCATCACAGACCCTAGCTCGGATTACCATGATCAGGTCTTCCAAAACACACTGACCGACTTCCACTCACCATTCTACCTTGTCTCCCAAACACACACTCGCTCTCTGAATATCTGAGTTCTACACACTCTTTCTGGATATCTGACTACTACTGTCCTCCGCTAAAGTTCTGAGGATTTATATGCCTTTTCGACAATACCCCGTAGCAATCATTATAGTCTCTGCATTCTCGCGCCAAACAATGCTGTTCTTTAGAATGCTCAGGACTCAAAGTTACGCCGCCAATAATTAAAGAAACAATTTATGAATATTTCATTACATATTTGTAATCTCTACAATATATTCTGACTATTTATGATAAATTGAAAATAAACAACAGCCTATATAGTCAGGAAAATATATTTATTGTAAATTACACAGTTTTGATAGTCAGGGTCGTTCTCCGCTGACTGCTGCGGCCAAAATGCACAATTTAAACGAGAACGACCAGTAAAAACTCAGTTACACTTTAGAATTTAAAATTATAACAATATATAAATTAAAGAATTACAAAATCAAACATTTTGTTCAAATTATTAGTGTCATTTTTTATATTCATGGCCATTTTATATTATCTAATATATAACACTTCATTCATTAAACTCGATTTTACAGTTTTTAATTTTCTAAACGAACGTTCGAATTAATTGTTGTTACAGGCATTGTTAAGAAAATTCTTAATGCTATGTCTAGGTTTCGATATGACAGTTCGCATTTTTTTTGTAAGATTTGAAGTGTCCATATCCCTTCAATTTTCAAAAACTTACATTGCTTTTTATTTGAAACTATCAATTTCACACAGAAATTCTGGAGAATCAAAGTCGCTATTATATTTGAATGCTAGGTCTGTAGAAGATCATATTGCGGCATGATTTTTAAAACGTTTACACTTAAAAATAAACGGAAGTCGTTTGCGACCTCTTGCAAAGCAGTAATTGTATCGTAGAGTTGTATCAATATTATATCTAAAACTTCACACATTTCGTTTTTTGTAATACACGTTGATTCATGGCATACTAATTATCAGTAGCTACCTCAACAAGTATTATTTTTTTTATCCTGAATTGTGAAGCGAAGCGAAAAAATTATTTCGATACTGTTTTGTATTTTTGCAGCATTTTCGATTGTGGGGTTTCTTTCTTGTAAAAGTAAATTTATTTTATTAATCATTCCTAATATTGTGTCCCAAAATATTAGTAATGCAACTAATTTAAATATTGTTAATAATTTTAGCAGAATTCGAGCATTTGTTAGTCTCTACTGTAACTTGAATTTGACTGCCATTCATTTAATTAGTAAGTTCTATTATTAAAGGCATTTGATTTCGTAAAGCGTTAACCGCTTTAGCTTTAGTGGGCCACCTGGTCTCAGATTATTTTTCCTTTTAAAATATTTCATCAACTAGTAGAATTTACAAAAAATTTAAACAATCGTTGAATTGTTTCAAAACATGATTTCATTTGAATAGACGTTTGGCAGCATGAACGCTTATAAAATGAAGACTGTGAGCCGTGCATGGATAATGAAAGCCACAGGTTTCAAATAGTATCTATATTTTTTTGCAAGGAAGAAATAATAGGAAAAGTACTCGAACTCAAGCCCATATTTATTATTGGACTTTAACTTAAACTTAGTAACTTATTCCCTGTGGACTGAGAAACATTCAAACAATTCATAAAGGCAAGAACATTATCGAAAATGTTTTTGAAAAGACTTTTGAGTTCGTCCCCCTTTTTTTTGTGCGTTTGTGCGTTTGTGCGTTTTGTGCTCTTGCGTTTTTAATCACCTGGCGAAAGCAACAAGAAAACGTTGTGTGGTATTTATATTATCACTTCATGGACGTACGGAATAGAGCTCTGGGGATGTGCAGCCAAGTCTCACATCGCTATCATGCAACGAGTACAATAAAAAATCTTCCGCACTATTACAAATGCTCCCTGGTATGTATCCAACTTCAGCTTACATACTGACCTGAATACACCATATGTAGCAGACGTCTTCAAAGATAAAAATCGTAAACACCATACTAAACTTCAAACCCACCCCAATCGACTACTAAAGCCGTTACTACAACCAACTGACAACTGAAGACTGAAGAGATGCTGGCCGATAGACTGCAATACAAACTGAGGTGGCGTTGTTGGACCCCCACCTCTCCACGACATCGTACAAGACACTTTTATTAAATTGTACATGTTATCAAATTAGCTTAAAGATCATATGTAATCTGATTGCTAATAAAAATCTATTAAAAAAAATTGTCTGTTATTTGACTATTCTTTATTTAATTAATATTTACTAGATTCTGAAACACTATTCCGGGGATTAACATTTTCTATGAGGGCCATGTAATATTTCTGCCACACAGTGCACAATGGGAAAATGGTATACGTCACACATAGAAATAAATTACTGTATCTGATAAAGTAAAGTCATAATTTATCAAATTTCCATCTCCTAATGTAACATTTTTTCTGAATCGTATTCTTTCTAAACGCGATTGTCTAATATCCTGAATATTGCTAGATAACAGACAAATATTTATAAATATATGTTTCCCTAATCTTCGAAATTTATACCAATATTTGTATGATCGATGCCTTAAATTACGCTCTACAATTTTGTTTATCATGTTTTCCTTATGGTAATGCATAATAATTAATTCTTCTTTCACGTCGATGACACATTTTGTATAAATATTCCTTGTATGCAGTCTACACTTGAAAACATAGAGGATTTACTGCATTTAAATGATAATGCGTGATTCACTTTACATATCGTCGGACAGAAAATAAATTCCATGCTTTTTATACTGTAGATACTATTATCAGTGGCGTTTCACGTCGTTGGGAACGCTATAAAAGAAGTTGTGCCCTTCCGTAGTTCTTTTGTCGCGAAAATGTCTCCAAAGCTGTTGTTATTTTTCTGTGTTATTCTGGTCATTGGTAAGAGTACAATAATTCTTTAAAGAGAGCAATAATAGACCGTTTTTAGACGGTAACTTAATATGGTGAATAGTTTGGTAAATTTACACTATGTGCTTCACGTTTTAGGCTTCGTCGTATTACTTAATGACATCTTTAGTCAATGTGTAGGAGAAGCATGAACATACGAGTTATACACTTTGGGAGAGTATAATAATCGTTTTTCGGCTGTGGAACAAGAAAGGGAACGTTGAATTTAATATAATTGCTTGATTTACATTAAATAATCGGTTCTCGGGTTTCAGTCAGAGCAGACGATTCAATACGAATAACGTTTCGACTGATAGCTGTGTTATACTCATTTCGTATATATCAATATAAATATTTGTGTTCAGATTGTGAGATTCGGTTGACTTTTATATTTCGATCACTGCAAATTATAAGCTGATATTATTTAAGTAATTAAACTTTTAGATGACGAAAAAACGTCGTGGACTTCACGGGAACTTACTGGAATATATTCATAAAAATATTCATATAAGATTCAAGACAATAACTCGCTCATTCTGGGGACAGTTTAATTATTTTTCATTTTTTTGTTACTTTATGTAAGTAATAACGTCATTTATATATGAGTCGGATTCTAGAATGAGGTAATGAATAAAGCAAAGTATCAAAGAGAAAGTCATATTTAATTCGGTTCAAATATTTTTTAATATTTATGTTTAAGAATTTTTTTTTGGAGTTATATATGTATAACCCTTCACAGAGCAAGAAGTTTATATCACTTATAAGTATACTGTGAATGTATTCTATCAAATAGTTAAGTTATATACAACATAATGAAATGAAGTGTAACAACCTTTCTTGAAAGATTGGGTACTGATTAAGCAATTATGTATGTTAATACATACAGGCAAGGTATAAATAACTTTTAAATTAGCAAGAACAGATTTTCTTTAACAGTAAAAATTGTCATTGCTCTGAACCGTACAACTACACAAAATATAAAATTATTTATGAGCGTTCATTTTACATTAAAAATTGTAACGAATTTGCTTGGTATAATGTTTTTTTATTCATTTACAGGTGATTTATTATCTGAAGCGCGAGTGGTAAGTTGCTACTATAATTATTATACATATCATAGAAAATAATTTTCATAAATATACCAAGTGTTTTTCTATTGTCTGCAGCGTAATAAGAAATTCAGGAGAATATACAGAGTGTGTATGCGAAAATGTAGAAATGAAATTATGAATCCCAGTCCGCCGGAAGAAGAGGAACCTGAAGAAGAAGGAGAAGGCGAAGGCGAAGGAGAAGGCGAAGGCGAAGGCGAAGGCGAAGGCGAAGGTGAAGGCGAAGGAGAAGGAGAAGGAGAAGGAGAAGGCGAAGGCGAAGGCGAAGGCGAAGGCGAAGGAGAAGGAGAAGGCGAAGGAGAAGGCGATGGCGAAGAAGATGAAGAAAGGGAAGAAGGCGAGGAAGAAGGAGATGGGGAAGGGGAGGGAGAAAGAGAGAAACGTTGGCCCATTCTAATGTACAACTGGTAATATGGAAAAAATTAATCATATAATGTAGTTAATGATAAATGTAAAAATGTTGGTATACTCTCAGCCAAATTAAAAATCGTAAAAAATATACTTAATATTCCAGGAGGCAGATAAATAATATGTAAAAGCTAAACATTATGCGAGAAACATGATTGGTGTAAAAGGAGACTCACGATTAATATCAGTTAGAAAAATTCCAGGGATTAAATTAATTACAAAGGATTGTTGAACGAGAAACATCAACGCACTTTACGTAGGACTGCCAAATAATGAATGATTGAAGATCCTACAGTTGTTGCTATCACTGATATATTTTAATGACGCGCCAAATTTATTACATTATTAAATGTTCTGCCCACTGGTAGGTCTTTGCAATTGATCTGTAATTTTTCTTCGGTAACTTGTCCTGTCCTTAGCACCTTCTTTCTACCTTCAAGTCAAATAGCAGTTACAGTCTTCTTTCCACGACCTTCAATAATTGAGTTCCAGTAAATTTCTCCTTATGGTTTTGTCCGATGAAGTTGGCCTTTTTCTAAAAAAACTAGTCATTTATTATTCTTAGAAGCGTTTAATTTTTTAGTATATCTGTCTTCTATTCGTTCAATTTTTCTCTAACACCACATCTCAAAAGTTCTGTTTGTCATCCTGCTGCAGATGCAGCATTTTTATTATGGAGTTTGAGAATATATTGAGAAAATATTATGAAATGGTTATATTAGCATTTTACCAGATTAACTGCAGACTACTCTACTAGACAATGTATGTCCAAATTTATTACAATAAATCTATGACAATACATAACTTTTTAATAAATACTGAAATATGCGTGTGAGTTTCAGCTTAGAAAAAACGAAGCTTCGGCAGTTAATGTCTTTGTTAATTTTTTAACATTATCTTCTATTTCACTTTGCAATATGCACATTGTCATTGGTGATGTAAGTTTACTCCAATAATGTGCTATAAAAAGTGGTTGGAAGACGAAATGATAACTTTTTTTTCCCCCATTAAATCTCTGTCTTCGTAAATAAGGAAGGTTAAGAGAATTTTAAACTACTCAACTAAACAAGGAAAAGTTATTAGTGTTCGTCTAAAGCACCATGTTAGCACGTATCTCATTTTATCAGCTGTGTTTAGTTTAAGCTTCAGAGCTAAAGAAATGTGCATATAGTGTCACATTTATACCTAGTTTGTTACGTCATTTATCCATTTATTTTGTTTTGTTTACAATTTAATTTTGTATTTTGACTAATTTAATAAAACAATATATTTTGATTTAGCTTTCAATTATGAGCATGGACCTTTCTCTCAGGAATTCATAAATATGTTAATTGTATAATAGTATGGCATGTGGTACAAACTTCTTTTTTAAGTATATAATCTTTATATCTGCATCAGGATGCTGACCCTCCACTTTCTTTGGTATGTTTTCTGTATATCGGATTTTCTGGTTGCTGCTTTACGACTACAAAATAAAAGCTGTTAGTTGTTTTTTCCTCCAGACTAAATGCATCTTTCCTACAAGACTTTATATTTTATCAATTGTATATCAACGTTTTATGTTCTCTCGATTAGAATCTCTCCTATAATTTCTCTGATGTCTCAGCTAGCTGTAACCAAACCTCCATTCCACTTGCTTAGTTACTTAACTACTATAATTCTCTCCAAATTACTTTTCCTCGTGAACGGATAGCGAGGGCTATTCTCTCGCAGGCAATACCTGCGAGGGATGTTCTCTCGCAGGCAGAACCTTGTAGGAGAGATACGAAGGGGCTACCTTTGGGGATGCCTTTTCCGCTCCGTTTTTGAACTAAGGTTCCCACAAGCCGAGGCACCTCGGCCTGTTCCGAGGTCACAGACCTTGGGCATACGGTTTAGAGTTGTCCGAAATTCCCATTGGAATAGTCGGCCAGCTGCCTCCTAAACTGGTCGAGGCTGCGTCCCACAGCAAACTCCTCTCCTGCTATCGGAAGGGCGTGGGACAAGTACCCAATGTCCGACCTACCTGATGCAGGTTTTTCTAGGGTTTTCTCTACATTTCTTTAGGCGAATGCAAGGTGGGATCCTTAAAATATAGCCCGGGGACCCTAGTTAACCCTTGGCTACCTTCCTCTACCCTTCCGCGTCCCCCCTTTCAAATCCCTTCCTATGCTGTTAAAGGGAAGTTGCCCAACGTGGATTACCCTCATGTAGCCTGTTTTCCTAAACAAAATAACTTTTCCTCGTTGATTCTAAAAAATAAATTTTCAACTTCATCTCTCCACCGAAACTTAACAAGTTGAATGGGAACAATAAACATCGCTTGCTAAATTCATGCATCCTTTCACAATTTCACCTAACATTTAATTTATGTCGTAGTGAAAAGAGCACAGTGGCGGCTGCTGCATATATAGTCAAGAACTGTAGCACAGAAATTAATTAGGAAGAATTAATTACTCTTAATTTTAAGAACTTTCATAGTAACTGAGTTTTAACCGTGTGAAATATCTGCTTTAATATCGAATACGTTTTTAAACTGGGCACCTTGCGGCGCACTCGTTCTCCCTAAAGCAGCCGGCTTGCTGTCTATGTGCTACTCGTTGCTGTAGCAAACGATTTTTGTATCTGACGTGCGCCGTACTATGGCACTGAGGCATCAGGTTGCATAAACAAAGAAATCAAAATAAATCTGAACCAATCAATAATTAAAAATATTATTTTCAAGTTGACCATCCACATACAGTAATTCATTTTTGGTAGTATTTTAAAAAACCACCACCAAATATTATTTTAATGAACAATTTTTTTGGAACATCATAGCGTGAAAAAATATACAGCATGATCCTGCACACAATACTGCCAGCATACAAAATTAACTATATTTAAAATATGAATGAAGGAAAACTACTTTAGAATTGCGTGCCAATTAGCTAAATTATTCTACTTTAAAAAATTAGACGGTATTGGAAACTATGGAGACTGAATTATAAATGTAGAATATTAAGGGTCGGATCAGAGCATTGGTAACACTGTCGTTGCTGTAGTATTATTATTTTAAACAGTTAGCATCGCAAAAATGGTTGCTTAAAAAACTCTCGCGTCGCCACTGCCTAAATATATTCGTGTACGTATTTTTGGGATTTGTGACGGAAAAAAAAGCAGCAGTATTTCTCGCTTTACGTGGTACAATGATTTTATGATTTATTTTAACTGGTGGAAACAAACGAATCTGTCTTCTTCGTTGTCTTTGAGAGTGTAAAAATACAAAAACAGAAGTAATTTTCCTAAGTTGGGCAATCAAACAGGTTTATATGAATCTACTCCTGACCTAGTGTCCTTACCTGACACGCAATCACTTTAACAACGTGCCCTTCACCGTGATACTGCGTAATTGATGTAAACAAATATAAGTTTTTCATACAATTCCTCGCTACAAGTTGTTACGTAAATTTTAACAAATATTTCAACTTTCAACATTGTTAAATTATGCAATATGCCTTCATCCTATTTCTTAGTAAAATCATTTATAAATTACGAGGAATTATTAAATAGCAAGGAAGCTTCTGAGCATTAAATTTAATCTTTTCTAACTGATTTGAAGTGATTTATAAAATACGTGACTGGGTTGGTTTAATTTAACTTTATAACATGATACACTGATACTTTTATGATTTTTTAGAATGTTAGCAGTTATGCAGTATGAATAAGTTAATTGGGGCGAGTTTATATTGTCACAATATGATTTACTTTAGATTTTTTTCTTCTCTAAAAAAACTATAATAAATTAACAGTGGTTTACAGACACCGAACTTTAAAAAGTTGAAGAACATTTTAACTTTCACCAAGTTACTGTAAATAAATCGAAATCACAAAGACTTGTCTTTACTGAAATATTACACCTCCCAGGCAGAAAATTCTTCCACGTTCACATGTAACACAGGTGATGCAAGCCTGTGAGTGTTGTTGTTAGCTTCCGCTGGCAGAACCTTTTAGAAAAGACGGAGAGGGATATCTTTGGGGGATGCCTGTTCTTCTCTCTGGTTTTTTTGAACTAAGGTTCCCACAGGCAGAGGTCACAGACCTTGGGCACACTGTACGAGTTGTTAACTGCTCCCATTGGAATAGTCGGTCAGCTACCTCCGAAACTGGTCTAGGCACGGGGAATTGAATGCTGCGTCCCTACAGCAAACCCCTCTCCCGCCATCGGAAGGGCGTGGGACAAGTACCTACTGCCCGACCTACCAGATGCAAATTTTCTAGGGTTCTGTTTACAATACGACGGATAACGTATGTTGACCGAGCATTAGCGTTGCTTTCTTGCCGATAAATTAACAAAATAAGAAATTTTTTTATTCATATAGATTCCTATCCTGACCGACTGCGCCAAATGTTACTGTACTCTGGTGTAACAATAAATATGATTGCTGGGATGCCACGAAATAACGAAGAAGGGCTTTGAAAAGCAACTTTTACTTGCTTCACTCAATTATTTTCACGCAACATAAATACACGCCACCACGTGTCGGTATTTGCAACTGTCTCTAACTTCTTATGTAAGATATAACAAAACAACAAGATATTAACAATAAAGAGTGAATTATAATTAAGAATCGTATAATGAGAATGCCAAATTTGGTTTATGCTTTGGATATTGGATTAAAACTTGAATTATTAATGTTGCTTAAAGATAAGTTTTTGACTTACAAATGCTTATACATTTCACTGTATATTGAAAATGTAATTTTGTTTTAAGTAATATAATTTTCTGTGAATATTTTATACTGTAAATAAATAAATATTAGAATATATATTTCTGAGACTGTGTCTGATTTTGCATTTAATTATTATGCATCAGCTTTTCGAAGTCAGTAATTCTTTGTCGAGCATATCGCATTCTTGCTCAATTCGCTCGTTATGGCTCGCCTTTGATACACCGCCCTGCTGTCGATAAAGGAACTCCATAAATTATACAAGAAACTGATCATGGGGTCAGAACCTTGTAGGAGAGATACGAAGGGTCTACCTTTGGGGATGCCTTTTCCTCTCCGTTTTTGAACTAAGGTTCCCACAAGCCGAGGCACCTCGGCCTGTTTTGAGAGCTGTATGTTCCGGGGTCACAGACCTTGGGCATTTGGTTAAGAGTTGTCCGTTATTCCCATTGGAATAGTTGGCCAGCTGCCTCCTAAACTGGTCGAGTGCTGCAACCCCACAGCACTCTTCTCCCGCTATCGGAAGGGTGTGGGACAAGTACCCAATGCCCGACCTACCCGATGCAGGTTTTTCTATGGTTTAATCTGCATTACTTTTAGTCAAATGCCGGGTAGGATCCTTAAACTACAGTCCGGGGGCCCAAGTTAACCCTTGGCTACCTTCCTCTACCCTTCCGCATCCCCTCTTTCAAATTCCTTCCTATGTTATTAAAGGGGAGTTGCCACCAACCATGTAGCCTCTTAATCTAAAAAAAACAGCGCTATTGTCGTGAAGTTCTGAAAGCGTAGATTAAATATGTTCTCTTGAATCGGATATAATTTCTGGCTGATTTCGGGTCGAAAATAGTAGTGGTACGCTTTGTTTTTCTAGATAATTCTTCAAGACAGGATAATGTTTGACGTTTCCATTTCTAAAGTTTGTCTCCCAGATTTCCAATTATATGAAAACGATTGTATGTCTGATATCATTTCCACTAACTCCTTTTCTTTCCCCTGCAGTTTGTAATTTTGTACATTCAGCTGTCGGGTTATGTCCACTTAAAATGAAAAATGGAGCCAATCATGCACAGGCTAAGGCATTTCTTTATGTTTAAAGTTAATCAATACAGTTCCTGAAAAAGTTCTAATACTCTAATTCACCTTTCTTCGCTATGTAGAAGCAGATCCCCGCTCTAACAGTCCAGCTCATCAGTAAGCGTCTTGAACAGTCGCCCATGCAAGACTTGTGCCCTCACTTTCTCCACGATTTTAACGGCAAGTTTTATAACGTTATTTATTTTCAGGAATTTCTCCAATGAATCACGCAGTGGTAATGTGAAAACGGTGGAAAGTTGCTGTCTTTCGCGCATAGTGCTAGTGCTCTTTAGGCGGGTCACAATCGGTAACCGAACCTATTTGTCGGTAGGGATCCCTTCCTGGGAAACGAAAGATTTCAGCGCAACAAAAATGCCTTGTCCTGCAGATTGCCCGTCGAGTGGAATTAATTTAGTAAATTCTTCTCTTGTTGAAAAGTCATTAAAAATTATTTTGGCAATGATTGCCAGCTGTGCAGTATCTACTATATAAGTCGATTCGTCTATCTGTAGAGAAAAATATCAGCATTATTCAAAATAAACTTTCAAACATCACATTCTTACTTCGATCTGTTCCATCGTAGTGTTTTGAGAAAGCTGCATGGATTGTATTTCCGTCATTAATTTCACTTTTATTCTTAAAACTGTGAAATTAGTTTCCTTCTAAGAATGCTTCTTTGATCGCCATCTTGAAATGGTTTCTGTTTTTTTTTGCAACCCTATATGAAGCTTACGTTGCTGCTTCAATTCCATCAGTTACTTTGAAAAATACCGATTGTTGAGATAGTAATTTGGATTTTAATTGTCTCACCTTGTTTTGTCTCTAAGCGGAATTCTGTGGAAATGCCTCTTCCGTCGCTGCGTGAGGAATTATGTAGTGTCGTTCGAAGTTTGCCTTCTTCCCCACAGAAACACTACTATTACACTACAAAAAAAAAACACCCTTACCTTTCACTGCAGTAAAAAATAGCTCTTTTATCCGTCAGTGTGAAAGTGGTACACTTTTAGCTTTTTATGAACACCAGCCATAGCAGTCTCTATTACAGGTCGGATGAAGATTTTGGAAGTATGGAGAAGGGTTTTAGGATTAAAGACGCCGTTTATGGAGCGTAGGCATTTGATGCGGTTAGATATGTGGAACATTATTTGACGACACTACCTCAGAAGGTCATTTTAAAAGTAAGGAGACAATTTGGCAACGGCACATCATTCATTTTCAGATGATGGCATGGACCAGCGTCGAAACGTCGTGTAATTAAAATGTTTTCATCCTGGTCGGAATCCCGAGAACTTCTTGTTAACGTGGGTAGTAAGTAGTCGGCACAGATTGGTGAATTGTAAAAATCTGGATAGGATTTCACCTTTGGTGTTCATTCCGTTGAAATCGACCATCAGTAAAATGATGGGCATATTGGAGATATGTAGGAGTAGATTTCGGGGTAAGGTGCGGGCTGAGGGGCAATAAAAGGTCGCAATGGTAATGTCGTTGATTTATACGAGTAGTAGCTCTACAGCGGCTGGGTTTAGTGGGGTCGGTACGAGTTTGGGATATAGATGATTTTTATAGAATAGAGCGACTCCATCACGCGGGGCGCGACGGAAAGAATTATAACCTGGATTTTTTCGATTGATGCTGGTTTAAAAAAGGTTTCTGTTAAAGCGAGGAAGGTTAGGTCACGTTGGGAGCTTAGGTTAGAAAAGAGAAGTTTCTTTTTTGCGAAGCCGCCAATGTTAACTAAGCAAAATTTAGCTTTAGAAATCGCCATTTCAAAATGTTAGTAAAGGTGTGGGATGGCATTGGGATTTCTAAGATTGTTGTAGGGTCACGATTTTTCTGGTCAGAAATATAAATTTATTATCATTCAATGTATTACATAGATCATTTAGCGATACCGTTTGCGCCAAATAATTTCTTTTTATCAGCAACTGTGTGCCTGCCAATAAAACTAGTCTTTGAAGACTAACTATTAATTTACTTCTAAAAAATCCTTAACTATGTACTTAACGACTACAGTCCATCCAATGCTGTCTTCTAAATTTTTCTGGTTCTGCGTACACTTTACTCACGCACTTATCTCTGCTTTTACACATTGCACTTTACACAAGATAAGCTGCTGTTCTTTTTTTCAATCTTCTGGTACGGTGTCAATTTTCCAGAAGTTGTCGGACAACTGGATTGAAGTGGAGGTGAAGTCTAGCTTCATGTTTCCCAGCATACCTTTTCATTTCTTATTTATGGTTGTAATCTGGAGATCTCTATGGAGACTGTATTACGGATGTAACAGGGGGCATTCACGATTTTTATGAACACTTCATACTGAAATGTTAGGATACACTTAATGTTTCCGTCACAGGCACAGCCCCAAAGCTGAATACCGTAGAGCCACGTTGGTTTCAATATTTCATTGTAAATAAGTAGTTTGTTGGAAATTAAAATTTGGGAGATTCTTCCAATTATCCCATAGTATTGTCTATATTTTATGCTTAATTCAGATTTATTTTTTCTTAACATGCTCTTGGTGTCTAGACTCGTGTCTAGGTACTTAGCGTTGTTCTTATTGGGCACAATACTTCCATTTATATTTAATGACGGTGGGTCTGTTGACTGTTCATTTGTGAATATGATATAGATAGATTTCTGGTCGTTTAGCTTTATCCTCCATTATTTATTCCAGTCAGATATTGCATTGCTGGTTTCTTGTAGACTTATAGTTGACAAATTTTGGTCTTTCTCTCCTGCACGTATCGCAGTGTCATCTGCATATGTAGCCACCTCATGGGATATCGCTAGTGTATATAAGTAGAGGATATGACCTACGACGTTACCTTGTGGCACGCCGTCTCCTACCTTTTTAGATAAGAATATTGATATTCTTGTTTATAGTTGTTAACATCTCTACATATTGCTTCTGGAACATTTAGTTTAGTTTAGGTTTCGAAGGGTTGCGACGAATCTAAGAAGACTGCTGAGCATACTTATTTTCATTCCAGTGCACACGTTCAATAATATCGGTTATTCCATGCATCCGATCTATTGTTGAGTGCTTCTGTCTGAATCCGAATTGGGAATCTAGGATTAGTTTATTATTCTCTATAATCGGCCATATCCTCTTGAGCAGTAGTTTCTCAAATAGTATTGAAATTATTGGTGGTAGAGAAATCGGTCATTAAGATTTCACATCATTGGACAGTTTTTCTGTTTTCTGCAGCATGATCACTTTCACTACTTTCCCGTACGCAGAGACAAGTTTTAATCTGAATTCTTCGTTAACTAGATAGTTGAGAAATACTACCTATGGTGCTATTGGTTGGGTGAGAATACATCTGCAAGATCAGCAAATAAGTCTGATTTTTATTTATTCTCTCTGGGCTATGTTTCACTGTTTTTTCTAAGAGGAGGAATGGAGACTATGAGGCTCTTAATCTTCTTGGTTACCTTCCACAGCAAATAATCATTTTCCTCATAGGCGGATAATTCTTGTTGATAGGAGTTTATAGATTCGTCTTAAAGCACTCGTATTTCTCCTTCCAGCTTCTGAGTTATGTTAAGTATCGTTTTGTCTGCCGGGTCTCTTGATTGCTGTCATTTTCTTCTAGCTCTTTGTTTTGTTTTGACAAGTTCTCTAATCTCAGCTGGATTGTCCATTCCTTTTGTTATGTGAAGTCTTACTATTGTGTTGTTATGAGCCGTTTTTTGAATAACCCTGGTGAAGCTTTCAACTTCTTCTTTAAATTGTTCCGTTGTTCTAAGGCAGTTATTCAGTTAGATAATGTTCTGGAGGTCTATCTGAAAGCTTTCCCGGTAATTTATTTTGTTGGCTAGGCTGGCTCTGGTTTCCCTTTTTTAGTATGTTTTCACTCATTGTTAAAAGAACTCCTGAGAGTTCTGAGTCCAAAACAAACTTCCTTCAACTTCATGAAATTTGGTGCTACCTTCCTCATGATGGAGAAGTCTAGTATTCAGACATTTTATCTGTATCTGATCGTCAGTAGGAAGGTTTAAAGTTTTTTTTTCATTTCTTGAACTGGTTTCCTTAATTCTCTTCCTTTCGTCGTAGTTAATCTAGACCCCAGTCTGTATGTTTGGAGTTGAAATTGCCTGGAACAATGAATCTTTCTCAACTGCGCCAAAGAATAAGTAATAAGTGTGGATCAAGGAAACTCTTTGCTCCCAAAAACCCATAAATTATTATCGCCTAAATGTTCACTACAGTAGATAGTCTGAGTATAATAAATATGCGCTCAAATTATTGAGCGCATATTAATGATTTCTCCGGTTCGGAAAGATACAGAATGGCCTAAATATCAAGAAATCTCCCAATTGTTTGAAAATAACCCATTTGAGCACACAATGCAGGTAATTTAATATATTGCGAGCTCATTAACTGAAAGAATGTAACATATAACTATAATTACATAAAAATAACCATCAAATACTTAAATTTCATTTTTGTAACAATATTCTCTTATTTGAAGTGAAAAGCGATTCCTGTCTCCTGCTTCGCGAAGTCATGTATAACTTGATCATAAACATGAATTATGATGAAAAGTATTTTATAAGAAACTTTTCAATTGATAGAAAAACCAAATTAGATAACCTTTCTTGATTATTAGAATTTCTAAGGCATCTTTTCATACGTTGCATACCCGAGGAACTTCGTTCAGCAGAAAACGTGGTTGCTGGAATTGTCATCTCAAGATCGCAATATTTCACATGTTCAGACATTGCATTTGTGAAAAACTGGTTCCGTAACTTTCAATCAATGAAATAAATGCTGCTTGACGAAATGAGGCCGCAGAATGTCACAGAAAGTTTCCCAAATTTAACAATTTAAGACATTTAAAATTTCCGATTGTTGTGTCCAAATTTTGTCCTATGCAGTTAATGACTTCGAGGAAACGTCAATTATAATATGATAGCGATAAAGGTGCGCTCTCCTATCTCCTTAGTAATCTGGGTGAAGGTAACATATTTGGAACTGAGGAAATGGTGTCGTTTGTAATTAGGTTGGAAATACCTTGGAATACTGTGGAATTTTGCATATGACTTCTAGTATAGGATCGTACTTAGCGATAAACTTGTAATGTATTATTATTAATTAATTTTAAGATATTTAATTTCCTTTAAATAGTTATTTAAATTTGAAATTATTTAATTGTTTGTCAGATGAAATTAATTACAATATTTGATGATTTATATTTTATTAATATATAAAGATATAAAATATATAAGAAGGACATTATTATCAATTGAAATACCCACGTCTATTTTACAAACATAAACAAAACTGAAGTTTTATGGTATTATTTTCAGCTGGTCTACAGGTTCTCGTCAGCAGGACAACTCCATAATATCCTCACAAACTCACTTTACAAACCGCAATCACCATCCGAAACTTGGAAACTACCTTCACCTCGAGACTCAACTTCTTCATAACTTCCCAAAAACTAACTGTCATACACTCCAAAGCTCACTAACCGCCAACTAAAAAGTTAACTTCCTCTCCAAAACCCAACTTCTTCATAACTTCTCCAAAAGTAACTCCAAAACTCCAAACTATGTTACTAAAAACTAAAAACAAACTTCTGCTAGCTCGAAAATTAGCTCTCCTTCAACTAAAAATTAACTACTTGAAAAGTAAAATCTCACAAACATCCACTTTTTCTGACAGGTTCCTTCACACCTCGGGTTATCGAAATTTCCCCCACAGGGTCTTGCATTCTTCTGATTCTATCCAATAGAAATTAGATTTGTGCCCCTTCAAATCTCAATATCTACAGGGTTCACATGGCCAAAATCTGTGGATCGCTTTGTATGAATGTGCTAAAATCTTGTGACCAAAGTTTATCCTAGGCCAGACACTCACAAGTTTTTATCTCTACAAAGGGATGCCGCGTTTTTCGTTTCTCTGAGTACTAGGGAAGGGAGGATTGACCATTGCCAGACTTCTCGAGCCGAGAATAATTGCTAATGATATTTTATTTCGTAATATAAATTAAAATACATAAATAATGAAATAACATAATCCCCAATTAAATTATTTCGCTTGTGTACACTACAAACTGAATCAAATATCGATAAATGCATTTATTGACAGAATCAGTAGATTCATCGCGGCTCCCGACTCTCACTTCATGGGACACGAGGAAACGGGAATGGGACGTTTCGGCGCGGGGACGTTTCGGCGCGAGTCATTTCGGCATTTGATCCATTTGGTGAGAGCAATTTTACACGTTTATTACTGAATTCTAGTAAACTGTTAGTATATTACAGGCATTGATTACGGCTTTAACTAAAAAGAATTACTTTCATATTTCGATTCCAGTCTACGTTACGCTGTCGTCGCTTCGTTGTTCACAGTGTGTTAAGCTGTCTGGACTGGAAATTAAAATTTTCATACTTTCAATGGTTAAAATACCTAGATCCGGAAAAAACACCTTGCATTCCAATTCGAAAAAATATTCTTCTTACGCCTACGTTTCTGTAGGGACCAAATTTGTAAGACTTTTCGCATGTGTGATATTGTAATAATTTTATATAATATGCATGTGGCGTTTCTAAATGAAAGAACTTAAGTGAAAACTATTAAACTAGATTTATTAACAATTTTAAAACAAGTATAAAATACACAAAATATTTGGGATCTCAGGGTCTTGAACTGGGTTTGATAAATGGCAGAATTTATATGATCAAAATTACATTTACTTTTTATGGAAATCAATGCGTCTGAACATAGACGAAATTTGTTGCGGAAGAAATAATACTAAAGATTGAATTTAAAATAATTTTAATTTTATCAAGAATTAAGGATCTCATTTTATCGATAATTAAATAATTAAAGAACGATCTGACTTTTATCTTTTAAACACGGTTTACAAATGATTTTAAAGTTTTTCTCTACTTACGGCCGCCCAGGTCTCTTTTTAGCTTTTCGTGCACAATTTTGGGGACATCACTGATTCTAAGTACTCACAGACTCTAAATGTTCACAGGCTCTAATTGGCGTTGTTTGTTTGTTGGTTTAACACAAATTGGTTGGTTCTTGATGCTTTACTGCAACCTGGATTTGTAGATCTCGTGACTTTAGTTGGAAATGGACTTCATTGGTTTTTCTATGGCCAGCATGATGAATCTACGCTCGACCACCGAATACACACTAGTTGCTCTGTCTCCTTCCCGACTGAATATTGCTTTACTTTTTAATATTTGAAAGCATGTTTGTGACTGGACCACATTCTTTCGTTCTGACTGCCGACTGTAAAACTTTTCGTCTGATCTATTCGCTGTCTGCTGCCCGACTGTTCGTTCGTCTCGTAAATTTTGAGCGCGGAAAAACCTTCTCGACTGATCAACAATATTTTCTTTGCCTTGCCGGTTTGTTGCGGCGTCCGCTCTATATCCACTAATAATAAGTCCTCTACAATTCAACTTTTCAATTAGAACAATGCCTTAATTACCAATTACTACATTAACGCCTTCGTTTTTGTAGGGACCAAATTTGTAAGACTTTTCCCATGTGTGATATATTTGCGGTAAAAATCTCGCTTTCGTGCACTTATTCTCTTAACGCACTGAGATGGGTTTTGCAGATAGTTTAATGACATGCTGGTCCTATTTTATTTTATCATCTATCTCAAAACACAGAAAAGGCGCGTGTTGTGCTAAATTAATATGAATTGGAGTATAATTAATAGAAACTGAAGAAAAATTAGCGTTTTAGTTTCCCCTGTTTAGAAACAAATTTGGTTTTGTAAATAGTACAGGCTACAAATAAAAAAAATCATGTTTGTACGTTTTATAACATAATCAACTGAATTGTTACAAAAGTTGTTACACGCATGCCACTTATTGATATATATAAAAAAATTATTATATGCGTCGGGAAGATGAAGTTATCTACATATTTAAAAATGAGTGTCTGCCTATGTGTCTGTACGAAGACATGGAATAGGTAAGAAATAAGAAGCCCATACAAAGTATTATAAAATAAGTTCATTTAACAACTCTGATACATCGATAACAAATACTGCGTTAAAATGATAAAATATAAAACTCCGTGATACACGCATACTAATTAGATATATAAATAAACAGACTAAAAGAAGTGCCAAATTAAATAGCAAACAACTTTCCTGCAATCTTTGTCACTTTCACCAGGTGATTACAAAATCGCAAGTACCGTGGGAACGGTACATCGCGCTAACCAGGTGACGAGGTCAAAAGGTTTTTGAGTTTTTTAATCACCTGACGAAAGAAACGAAGATAGCATAAACGTTGTGAGGCATTTAATTTAGTCCTTATTTTAGTCTGTTATTTAGCTATTTCTTTATCTATTTAAATAAAGTGTTATTTTAAAAAGTCTAATTTTCAGCTATATGTAAAGCTGAAAAAAAAAGTAACCCTAGTGACTACCTTAATGACTGTTTATCACCTATAGAAAGGGGCCAAGGATTCCGTTATGATTAGAAAAGCTGAGGATAACCTCGTTTCGTTTTCAGTCTATTCTACGCTGTCGTCGATTCATTTTTCAGTGTGTAAAACCGTCTGGACTGGAAATGAAATTTTTCGTACTTGGAATACTATTGTTCTTAATCTGCTGTGGTAAGATTTTTTTTACACATACTGAGACATTGGTAATAATATAAAAAATTGAAAAAAATTCAAAATAACCTACAGGTTTTCATGATATAATAATTAGAATGTTTTCCTAGCAAAAATTAATCATTTCTCCAATTTACAACAAACAATGGTTGAAACCAATTAGGTATATTAGTTATAATTCTCACCATCAGGAGAAAATGTAATTAAATATTCTTAGACATTTTAACGTTATAATTGGACCAGTTAAAATAAATTTCATCAAGACCGTAGGACCACAATTCGTTTGGTAGGTTCTGCGAGGTATAAATCTCGTTACATACATAAACAAGTAAAGTTATCGACCGCCTGCTGAGATTTATACAATTCCATAATTTTGTTCAAAACTGATAAAATAAATTATTGATGTATTTACATTTGATTTACAGATTTGTGATGTTATGCAATTTATTATTTAGTTTCATAACTGAAATTAGTTTCATATAGTTTCGTGATATACTAATATATTGTGGTAATATTATTTTCAAATTCCTGTATGTTCTTTTAACAATTCGACGAATCCTGATAAAAGCGCCCGCCGCTTCTGACACCAAACCAAGCTGTTAACAGATCATTATGAAGACCAATCTATCAAACTGCTGCAATAATAATTATTTTATCATGAATCGTTTTATTAAATTGTTTCCCTGCATTATCGGCCACTTTTTTTTTGGCTCATTGTTCTCTAAAGTAAATTATTATATACGTATGAGTTTGCATACTCGACTCATTGGGGTTTAAGACGTACGATGAGGCAGATGTTCCCAACAATTTAATAGCCTAGAGCGCATTCTAGAATATGAGTAGGGCGTCGATGACCACATATTTTAGAAATGGATAATGGTATTAAATAATCACTCATTAAGTAATAATATTATATTTTAAAATTTATTGTTTAAGTTACATGCAACCAAAGACACGCACGAAGTAAAAGTTTTATATAATATAATATGAATCCAGTGCCGTACTGTGGAATACGCCCGGAGCGTAGGCCAAATTCGCCGCCACATTATTTTTGTACTTAATTCCAAAAACGCTCCAAAAATTGTAAATAAATTTTCGGCGAGTATAAATTTGGTTTTGTAAATTGTACAGGGTACAAATAAAAAGTCATGTTTGTACGTTTTATAATATAATTAACTCAATAGTTACAAAAGTTGTTACGCGTATATTGACATATAAACAAAATTTATTATATGCGTCGAGAAGATTAAGTTATCTACATACATAAAAATGTATGCGCTTCTAAATTATTCATCCGATTGCTATGAAACTTTGGTGAGTTGTTGGACGCACGCCCGCGATGGGTTCTATCGGCCTTTCGAAGCGTTAGATAACTCCTAAAGGGTGAACTGTCCTGAAATTTAAAAACATGCAAAACGGCCATTATTAGCGTCTATTAATTACATTTCGGGGTCTATGCGATTGACAGTTTCGATCCAGTTGTGTTTTTCAACCCTTTAAAGCACCCGCAAGCGAGAGGATGGAGGAGAGTTACATAACACGAAACAACCGAGATTGGTAGAAGTCGATGAGTTTAATGCGGACATTCACTATGTCTCTTAAGTTGTAGTTCAGCCTTTAGGTGTGGGAGTAGGGGGAGGTTGTGGGTGAAAGGCTGTTACATAAAAGTAATGAGTAAACAACGCTGCCTGATATTGAATCTTGGGTTATGGAAGTCACTGAGCTTAATTATGGCATTTACCCTACTGGTTAAGATGTAGTTCAACCCCTAGAAGTGGGACTGAAAGGGGATGAAACAAATTTCCGTATAAATATTAAACACGTAGACCAATTTCTACCAAACTTTATTCACAGTTTACTTACGATCCAGCAACAAACGCTGAGGGTTTGAAACATACACCTACCACATCTTTGGGTGGGGATGGAGGGGCTGGAATTTAAAATATTCTTAAACGGCTAAAATTAGCGTCGAATAAATCGTTTTTGGTGTCGCTTAATTTTATAGAATTTTTAAGTGTCTAATTTCAACTCAAAAAGGTATGGGAGGTAGAAGGATGGTAGAAGGGGTTTGCATAAAAAGTAATGCAAAAAAGGCCGAGATTAGTGTCCGGGGGTTATAGGAGTCGCTGAGTATAATTCTCGCATTAACAATGGTGGTAAAAAAATACCCGGGCCACACCATCCAGTCAGGTACTTATTACAAAAAATTATGAACAAACAACGAATAACAGCGAATATAATGTAAAACACAAATCAACTTTCAATTAGAACCATAATAATTCACCGGTTCTATCATTCTATATATCTTATAAATAAAATTCTGTTACGTGTGTGTGCATATGTGTGTATGTTCCACATACAAATCTAAACCGGAGGAGCAATTTTGATCCAATTTTGTGTACATTGGTCTTTTTGAACTGTAAACTGACACTTTGAGGGTAATATACGACTACAACCCCTAGGGCGGGGAAGGAAAATTAAAAACAATCTAAAACGGCCGATATTAGCGTTGAAAATTTAATATATTTTTCGGAAAGACACAACTAACGTGCCATAATCATCCTTCAAAATATAACTATAAATTAGCATGACAAATCTGTTAAATAAGTGATAAGTAAACTTGGAGTAATTTTGACACTTTTGGAGTTGCTAGAGTATTTTTGTGCATCTTAAGTTACCGGTATAATTTATCTATCTCTTAATGTATTGGGAATATCTCTGACTTCCTAAGGTACCGACAGTATTTTTTACTCTCAATGGTACCGGGAATACTTCTGCCAGTACATGCCGGTACATGAAGGAATTTTACCCGCTTAGCGCTCTAAATTACTCTCTTAAGGTAGTAAGTATAAGTATTAAGGTTGGCATACCGAATATATTTTTAAGTCTCTTTGGGTACAAAGAATATTTTTTAACCTAAAGCCTTGGGAATAATATTTATCCTCTTAAGATACTAAGAGTATTTTTTATGTTCAGTTATCAGGAGTAATAATCCTGCATTGGCACGAAAAGAGGAGGAGGACGGGGGGGGGGGGTTCCAATTAAATTATCATTCCATCTGCATAGGTAGGTTAAATCGCTTCTTGACTAATAGATTAATCTAGAATTTGATACATTTTCGAACTTATATAAATAAATACCCAGGCAATGCCATCAAACCATATATATGTGTGTGTATGTTTGTGTGCATGGTCTGTGTATGTAAAAGCGTAGTGTAATTTGGACCAAATTTTGTACACGTGTTCCTTTCGAAACCGAAACAAACATTGTGGTGATAAGACGCGAGTTCGATCCACAGGGGCGGACGTGGACAGGGGTGGAAATTTTTAAACATGTTAAATCGCCAGATATTTAAATTGAATAAATATTTTTCGTGGTGAATGAGATTGATAGTGTTTTCCCGAGATTTATTTGTGTATAATTTCAACCTCTTTCAGCATGGGAGGGGAGCACTCTTATGGATGGAAGCGCCTCCATTAACAAAAAACAAAAAGAACCAAGATTGGGGTCGATCCCGGGGTTATGGATGTCGCTGAGTTTAATTATGAGATTATACATGCCTGTTTAGATGTATTTCTGCCGCTAGGAATGGGGGTGGAAGGGTCTCAAAAACGTTCCTAGATTTATATAAAATCTTTTGCGTAGATAATACTTACGATATGAAAGAAACACTGAATCGGTAAAACACCCCCATCACCTATAGAGGTACCGGGAGTATTTCTTACTCTCAATGGTACCGGAATTATTTCTGACAGTCGTAAGGTACATGAAATTTTTGCCCACTTTTGATCCCGGGATTGTAATTAACTCTCTGAAGGTAGTGGGTGTATTTTTGACTATGTTAGTGTTCCGAGTACAATTGTAAGTCTCTTATGGTAACAATAATATTTTTGACTCGCTCATCGCATTGGGAGTATATTTGACGCCCTTAAGCTACTTAGACAATTTTTTTATAATTGGTATCGGGACTATTTACGCTTCTCTAAAGACACTGATGGGTTCTGATGCAATGAGCATTCCCTCTTCATAGGTAGGTTAAATCACTTTTTGACTAATAAATTAATGTAGAACTAAATACTTTCTTGCGCTTATATAAATATCTATCCGGATAATGCCATGCACCTATCTACTACTAGAATAAATTTGAAGGGAGAATAGGTCCAGCAATGTTGATGTAGCGTATGAAGTAATATTACATTTATTTTTTATTAAATTAACTTTAATTGGTTTTTTATTCTTTAAACTAATTTATTTAAACTTTAATACTGACTTTATTACACTTGTGAATTACATAAAAAATTGAATATATAATTATCTATCAAAGATCGAAGGCTTTCCATTGGCGAAGATGACGGCAGTGCATTTGGTCGTCGAAACGTCGCGTTACAATCGCTGTTTTACCCGGGTGGAAACCCGAGAACTTTTTCTTCTATAATTATGTAACTTAACAGGTTGTTTACTACTGAAAGATGATCCTTATTAACATTTAATTTAAAGACCTTCCATTTAGTGGTTTCAATGCAGTTTCAATCATTTCTTAATATTATAATTACAATTTGTTTGGTTTCCCGACGAAAGTTTCTTTGTTGGCGTTTCGCAGTGTTCAGTGAATAGTAGATATCGTCGTTTCAGGCGCAGCAATGCGTTTCTAAAGTTGTTTAAAACGAACTATCAGGTTTCTATGCCCAACAGATGATAGTCACACGATCCTTATGTAACTATGAAAGGCTAATTAATGCATACCGCCATAAATAATAAATTAGCTGTTATATATTTAATGCTTGTGACTTTTTTTATGTAAAAGTGCATTAGATCAATTAACGATTTTACTTTATTTTATCGTAAAATATAAACAAACTTTACTCATATTGCTGTGAAACCATTCATGCAATCGCGTGGTTTTGACGCCTAGCTGGTCAACGGTTAACGCGTTGATAAATCGAAACCTAACTACAACAGGTTATAGTATCTGACTTGGCTTGCGACGTTTTTGGTTGAAAGTTGTTTTAGTGATAGTTATCAAAAATCGATAAATACAAATTGTACTGATTTGACTTCTTCGGAAATTAGTTATTTAACATTGAAAACGCGGCAATTACATTTTTTGCAATAAATATTACTATGGTTTGAGAATGTTAACTCAAATATTGATAAATTTGAAAAATTATCCGAAGAAGTTGAAATAATAAAGAAAAATGATATGATAAAAATTGAAATGAAAATGGCCATGGAAATACAAATAATATTATAAATTAAATTAATGAAAGAAATAATATCATCTTAATTTTTATTGATTCCGGTTATTATGAGTGCAGAAAAACTCTTTATAAACAAAATTATAGAAAATTATTTCAAAATATATCACTTAAAATGATGAAATTGTTAGTCATTTTCGATTAGGAAAATATGTTCAAGGCAGTAATAATAAATGTAGACCATTAAAAAGAATATAAGGTGTTAAGTATATCATTATGAAATTGTTGAAGAATAATGCGAAATATAAATTAATTAAATTTAGTTCTGACAATATAATCAATCAAGGAAAAAAATATTCAAACGATTTGCGTAATAAATTGAATGTATTAAACATAAATGGTAGATATATGTGAAAGAAATAGAGATAATAACTTTAAACTTTAGCATCTAAATGTTTGGTCACAAAATTAAGAAATATTGGAAATTTTAATTATATGTTATGTGATTATGGTGTAATAATTTTTACTGAAACTTTGTTGTGCAGGGAAATAATTAATAATAAATATGATTTCCGAGCTTAATTTTTATAGGATTTCTGCGTACGTCTGTAGCAACGACCCTTCGTTCTAGAAACGAAATCCCTGCCGACATTTAGTTAACTCTCTTTTTTCGGTGTCTGTCAGAGTTTTCTTGTCATCTATGTTCATGCTTTTATTGACAAATGTATAGTTTTCCTCTTTCGCTGACTTTTTTATTCGATCCATGAAATTCTGACTGGCTGGCCTTATCGTATGAAACAGGTTCCAACTCGATAGCATATTCAAAAAGCTCAGCAGGCAAACAACAAGATGATTTTGCTTATCATAATAACAGAAAAGCGGTTAATTGATTATTTGCGCTAGTTAATTATTTATAAATAATTGGCACTTTCTGTTTACAATACAACGGCTAACGTATGTTACCGAGCATTAGCGTTGCTTTCTTGCCGATAAATTAACAAAATAAGAATTTTTTTTACTCATATATATTCCTATCCTGACCGACTGCGCCAAATGTTACTGTACTCTGGTGTAACAATAAATAAGATTGCTGGGATGCCACGAAATAACGAAGAAGGTCTTTGAAAAGCAACTTTTACTTGATTCACTCAATTATTTTCACGCAACTTAAATACACGCCACCACGTGTCGGTATTTGCAACTGTCTCTAACTTCTTATGTAAGATATAACAAAACAACAAGATATCTATATAATAAAAAAGGATGTATATTTGTATGTATGTATGTATGTATGTATGTATTTACGTTGTTTTGTATACAAATTTTATCGCGTGGACAGAATTCAACAAAAATTGGTATATATATTCTGCCAAAATCGAGAACCGGTACTGTGGGGGTGACAAACCCATAGCGTAAAGGTGGAAATAATTATAGTTGAAATAAGTTACGAATTAGTGTTAAATTACTGCGCGCCAAGAGACCGTGACGTCACATTTATCCGTTGGCGCGTGATACAAACGAGACTTTCACGCGAGATATTCACGCGCCATAAAAGTATAGTTCCTGTTTCTTGTAACGAAAAAAGCAGAAATATTTTCATTGAGTAAAAAGTATAAATATATCCAGTAATGTTCCATCGAATTATACTAGAAAACAGTACAAAATACTTTACAATCGTTGCGGAAAATGTTAGTTAATTTAGTGAGTGCAATGGCCACCATTTCTTTACATTTGGAATGTAGCTATCAATTTGATCACTTCAATCCTCCGTAATGTGCGAATACTGATGGACAATTATATCCTGCAATACTCAAGAAGTACTGTCTGAAGACTTACTGACAATTATTTGTTCGCGGAGAATTATATTTCTAAAGAATAACAATGGTATGTTTGTTGCTATTATGCAATTAAATTCTATGTATCTTATAGCTATTAAATTAATGCACTATCGAATAGGGAAAATTTACAAAGTGCAATTAATGTACTTTACGCAACGTATTATCTAAATTGAGAATTGTAAAAAATAAATGTGTGTAATATGTGACGTTCAACAAAATTTTGGGTTAGGATCACAGAATTTCGTATATTCTATTTTTGGGAAGAACGTTACTAATAAGAAAAACTGACGAATTATTTCACACGAGATTCGTTTCAAATATTGTTATGTGCCTATATATAATTTCACATTGAATGTAAATGTGTAAACGAGATTCGTTTCAAATATTGTTATGTGCGTATATACAATTTCACATTGAATGTAAATGTGTAAAGATTACGGGAACATATTGCATTTATTTTATGTTTGGGAACAACGTTTTAAGTGTCAAATTTCTGAACTGCTAATCAGAAAAACTGTCAAATTATTTCAAGCGAGATTCATTAAATATTTGGTTATGTGCGTATATACAAATTCAATTTGAATGTAAATGTGTAAAGGTTACGGGTGATGGTAAAAACAATACTATTATTCATACTTAAAGCAATAATTTGTGGAGCTATTTTCGTTTAATTTAAAATGATACTATAAAATTCAATGAATTTCTTAGCCTTTAAATTAGCATCGGTCGAAAGTATGTACGGGACTAGGAACATTTACATTGAATTATAAGTGTAATTACTGTACTTTATGCAACGTATTTCTCGAAATAATAAGTTTAATTATAACCAGCAACAATATGAAAGGATATACAATCCGTCCAACTAATGTTATTTTAAAAAACTTGACTTTTAACGGGGCATATTTAACGGGATCACGGACCAATTATATCTTGTGCCCAATTATATATTTCTACATTCACTGGAGGAGACTAAGAATGATGGAAAACACAATCCCTAATACTTCTTAATCATTATAATTTGATAGATTTTAAATCTGCATAAACTGACGTATTCTTGAAGTGAAATTCATGAAAAAAATTTGGTTATGTATGTATCATTATAATTTCACATATTTCATTCTAAATGTTTAAAGTCTAAGGGAGTAATTCCAAGTGAGAACTGTTAAATATAAATTTTGTGCAATATCGTTAATATTTTCTATTTGAGAGTTGACGCATATCGTAATGTATTGCATTCCTTATACAATGCTACCAACGTCAGAGAGTAGAATCCACCAAAGGGTACTTTGACTCCTTTCAGTTATATATGGTTATATTCATAACGGTTTTGGTTGTATACCACAAATGTAGCGGTGTATGTTTTACATAAAAGAAGTGATGATATACATTACTCTATTTTCTTATTATTAATTTATGAAACAGATGTAAAATTTTAATTTTAGAAATATGATTTTTTTAAATAGCAGACAGTGATATTCAATATTTAATATTTATACATATATATATATATATATATATATATATATATATATATTAGATATAGGCTCATATCCTCATTTTTATGAAGTAGGTTTTATAGCCAAATACTGACAAAAAGAAGTGATGATATACATTTGTCTGTAATTGGATAATAATTTTATTATTAATAATTTTAAAACAGATGTAAATTTATCATTTCAGAAATTTTTTAAATTAAGTTGTTTCAAATGTGACATAGTCAAAATTATTATCTCATTTGGTTACAAATGATCAGCTGACTAACATTCAGGCAACAGCAGTGTGTGAGTGGTTTGTAACAATTCAGGATTATTTAATCACTTATGGCTATTTACAAATTCATATATATACACTAACTTATTTGTATTGATAATCAGCCAGAGAGTAGATGACATACCATAAATCTGTATAAGGTATATGTATATACATTACTTAAAAAACTTCCCAAATTTGTATATATATAAATTTTCCAGCTGAAAGTTATGTTAATAATATTTTTCAATAAATATATATATTAGGTATAGGCACATATCCTCATTTTTATGAAGTAGGTTGTTTTATTATTCATATAGCTCTATTTTGAATTTTTATATTTTTAATATAAGAAACATACAAAATAAGTGATGAGATACATTTGTCTGTATTAGGATATTTTTCTTATTATTAATTTACAAACAGATGTAACAGATGTGAAATTTTCATTTTAGAAATAAATATTTTTTAAATATTAGACAGTTAATAATAATGTTCAATAAATATGTATATCAGGTATAAGCTCATATCCTTATTTTTATGAAGTAGGTTTTTTATTATTCATATGGCTATCTTTTGAATTTTTTATATTTCTAAACTATATTAAAATAACCAAATACAGTGAAAAGAAGTGATGATATACATTTGTCTGTAATTGGATAATATTTTTATTATTAATAGTTTTCAAAACATATGTAAATTTATCATTTTAGAAATTAAGTTGTTTCAAATGTGACATAGTCAAAATTATTAACTCATTTGGATAGAAATGATCAGCTAATTAACATTCAGGCAACAGCAGTGTGTGAGTGGTTTGTAACAATTCAGGATTATTTAATCACTTATGGCTATTTACAAATTCATATATATATATATATATATATGTATATATATATATATATATACACTAACTTATTTGGATAGGTAACGAGCCAGGCTGTAGATGACATACCATAAATCTGTATACAGTATATATAATTTATTAATGTATTTTACTTAAAAGACTTCCAAAACTTATATATAAATAATTTTTCCAGCTCAATTGCTTTCAATTGCTTTCAATTGTTTACTTTGCATTGTAGCTTAGATTGTAAAAAATTACATATGTGAATTTAAAAGGCTCTTCCCAAATTTGGAATCTAAATTAATGTTTACTATGTCCAAAAATCATCTGATTTAGATAAAATTTATGAAATTCTATATACTATCCCATTTGGAAAGTAAAAAAGTACAGAGATCAGATTACATGATGAATGTTTATGTGGTTCAGTTACATAAAAATATCCGAAAAATACATGTTTACCGGCAGTTTAAATATATTTCTGGAACAATGAAATTAATAAAATTTCTCTACATGTTCTCCGTGTTTAATTTCAACCCCTTTTGGGATTGGGAGGGGAGCTCCGTTTAGGGGTTTGGGGTGGAGTGGCATTACATAAAAATAACGCAAAAGCAATCAAGATTGGAGTCGAATTCAGGGTTATGTATGTCACTGAATTTGATTATGACATTCTCTTTAATCCCCAGGCACGGGCACGGACGGGGTGGAATTTTTAAAAAGTATTAAATCGTCGATATTAACGTGGAATAAATAAATGTCAGGGCCATTAGCGTTGATAGTATTTCTACCGATGTTGTTTGTAAAATTTCAACCCCTTTCAGCGTGAGAGGGGAGAACGCTTAAGGGTGGGGGATGAAATATTCTAACATCCTACGACAACCGATATTTGATTCGGATAAATATTTTTGGGGGTCAAAGAGTTGATAATGTTTCTAGCAATTTATATTTTTTCAACCCCTTAGATCATGGTAAAGGAGCACCCTTAGGGTGGGTATGGAAGGGCGTTACAAGGAAATAATGGGAAGACAACCGAGATTGGAGTCAAAACCAAGGTTATGGATGTCGCCGAGTTAAATTATGACAACCAATTTGCTCATTTAACCCCCAGGATTTGGGTGGTTAGGGGTGGATATTTTGAAACATGCAATCACGGCGGTTATTAGCGTAGAATAAATATTCTCAAGGGTTAATTAGATTGATCGTATTTCTACTGATGTTGTGTGTGTAAAATTTCAACCTTTATCTTGCAGAACTCAAGGAGTATATTTAAGAAGAAATTAGGAGGTATGTTTGTTGCGACTGATGCAATAAAATTCAATGTATTTTATAGATTTTCAATTAATGCACTATCGGTCTAAACAATGTACGGAACAGTTAGATTTACTTTTTCGGTTTTATATAAATAAGTACACGGGCAACGCCGGGCACCCAGCTAGTTAACAATAAAGAATGAATTATAATTAAGAATCGTATAATGAGAATGCCAAATTTGGTTTATGATTTGGATATTGGATTATTTTATTAAAAGTTGAATTATTAATGTTGCTTAAAGATAAGTTTTTGACTTACGAATGCTTGTACATTTCACTGTATATTGAAAATGTAATTTTGTTTTAAGTAATATAATTTTCTGTGAATATTTTATACTGTAAATAAATAAATATTAGAATATATATTTCTGAGACTGTGTCTTATTTTGCATTTAATTATTATGCATCAGCTTTTCGGGTTCAGTAATTCTTTGTCGAGCATATCGCATTCTTGCTCAATTCGCTCGTTATGGCTCGCCTTTAATACACCGCCCTGCTGTCGATATAAGGAACTCCATAAATTATACAAGAAACGGAGCCAGCGAGAGGATTCTCTCGCAGGTAACCTGCGAGGGATGTTCTCTCGCAGGCAGAACCTTTTAGGAGAGATACGAAGGGGCTACCTTTGGGTATGCCTTTTCCTCTCCGTTTTTGAACTAAGGTTCCCACAAGCGGAGGGTGTTCTGATAGGTGTATGTTCCGGGGTCACAGACCATGGGCATTCGGTTAAGAGTTGTCCGTTATTCCCATTGGAATAGTTGGCCAGCTGCCTCCTAAACTGGTCGAGGCACGGAGAAGAGAATGCTGCGACCCCACAGCACTCTTCTCCCGCTATCGGAAGGGCGTGGAACAAGTACCCAATGCCCGACCTACCTGATGCAGGTTTTTCTAGGGTTTCCCCTGCATTATTTTTAGGCGAATGCCGGGTAGTATCCTTAAACTATAGCCCGGGGGCCCTAGTTAACCCTTGGCTACCTTCCTCTACCCTTCCGCATCCCCCTTTCAAATCCCTTCCTATGCTATTAAAGGGGAGTTGCCAACATGTGGATTACCCTCATGTAACCTGTTAAAAATAAACAAGAAACCCCAGAGACACGACAAAGAAAAATAACATTTTTGTGATAATTAGTCCACGTAGAATCATTAATAGCTGAAATGACTACCACTGAAAATTTATATAAAGCATTCTGGGTTAAGGTCAGGTTAAATAATATCAAGTATAACAGTAAAAATTTACAGATTAAAAATTATATAAAAAAAGGTAGTTTCATAGTTTTACCTTACATTGCTTGCTTGCAACGTAAATTAATTGGACTGTTGGAAAAGTATGGTGTCAGAATTATTTTTAAGTCTCATAACTGTCTAAACATAGTAAATAATACTTACAAAGGACAAAGGACGAAATTGACAATTTAGATTAGCCCACTGTAATTTACAAAGTTAATTTATGGATAGTACATACAGCGAATAATTAATTACAATAACTTAAAGTAAAAATTATCAAACAATATAATGTGATTCCACTTAGGAGAATAGGGCATATCAATGTAAAATTCTTAGCATTTTCTTCATTACGAAGGAAAGGTCAATAAAAATATTATCAGTCATACATGAAATCTTTTTACAAAATGTATGAATAACAGATACTACAATTTAGACTTTTGAGACAATATCAGTATTTTCGTCGAAATTGAATTTGGACTACCAGCTTTAAGAATGTGAGTAGCTTAATAACGAGATCATAGCGGCCTCAATGATGACGAATGGACACAAACTAGATGAGTGACGCAAACTGTTATAAATTTCGAATTAAAATACAATATAAAGTAAATTAAATAACAGTATTAGTTTTGAACAGATTATAAACGTAGTAAATAAAATTACATGTAGTATGATGGCTATTTTAAAATTAGAAACGACTATAAATTTTGCATTAATATAAAAATATAGAAAACCATATTAATTTTAAATACTCAATTATCCAAAAGAATGTGTTATCTGAAAATATTCGAATGATAATTATAGGAAATGGAATACATGGACAACAAGAAACAGTAAAATGTCATACAGATTTAAGGCATTATATCTGCCTCCAATGCAATAGTTTTTGGCTAGACGGTGTATTTTTAAATTAATTGTTTCAACTTTGAGTCAAAGTCAAGCCAAAGTTAGTGAACTAACTGAATTTCAAATAACGCCTCTCTTTGAGCGAGGGTAACTACTAAGGTGAATAATAATTGTGTAGACATGCACAACTTTATAAGCTCCAACGTCTTTGCAGACACAATTTCAACTTTACAACAATAATTATTCTCTGAACAAAGGTAATAAATAATTTTCAGATAAAAAGATAATATACAATTTTTTAAAAATATATCGTTCACAGATAACATTGAGCTGGCCAACGTCATCACGCCTCACAGTGTATGTCTGCCGCTGCTCACAAAAACACTGGATTTTGGTGATCGAAAAAATATTTTTCGGTTCAACAGTGTCTATTCTAAATTGACTTACAGTACTTACATTGTAAATAATTAACATGGAGTCTTGCGATCTTTAAAATGTCGACTGACATCCCAAGTTATAGATAAGAGGAACAAAGGGTATTGGATGTGAATTTAATTTTCTTTTGAGATTTTATAAACTTAATGTGATGCTTGTGTAAGGTGTTACACAATTTATTTTTGAGTAAATTTGTGCTTGGGAATGATTGGTGTGATGGTATAAGATGCGGTAGGGTAACGTGAAGGATACATAAAATATGCTTGTGTGAGTCAGGTGGCCGCTAGTAAGAGGGTTGATATAGTTATGGAATGCCAGAATGGATTTGGGGAATGATAAAGTCTATAGGATATTTTCGTTTTAGCCTGCGGTTTCGCGAAGGTGGCGGGGTATTGTGGAAGTTTGCTATGGTGTGATTGTGGTGATTAAGTGAGCTTTTTATTAAGTGGGAAATTTTGTTTTAAATGTGGTCGATATTTCTGGAATGAGGAGGTTTTTGTGGATTATTGAGTTACGTAGATACAAGGAGGAGTTGGATATAGTTCTGAGGATTTTATTTTGTTTTATTTGAATTTTATTGTAATTGTAACGGGTGGTTCTTCCCCATATGGCGCAGGACTACGACCACACGGGACGGATAGAGGATAAGTAGAGGAGTCTTTTGGTATTGAGTGATAGTGGTGATATTCTATCGAGTGTTGATTTTCAAGTTTATTTTTCTTGATAGATGATTTATAAGGGGTTTCCAGGATAATTTTGCGTTAAGGATTGGGCAGAAATATGAAGTGGTTTTTTGAATAGTAATTTTTGTATAATTGATAAAGAACGAATGGTTAACGGCTTGTTTAGAGGATAAAGGAAGAAATGGAAGATCTGGAATGTTCGGGAGTCCGAGTTGAAGAAAGGAGTTTGTAGGATTAAGCCTATGTTATCGACAAACAGTAAGGCTTCTGTGGAACGCTGTTAAAAAAATGTAGGAAACTGATCGAATATCTAAGAAGAAGGCTTGTCGAAGATGGCATACAGAAATTCCCGACGTAGTTACCTCATACAGTTGCTTACCCTTACATTGAAATGAATGGAAAAAAACTGGATATCAACTCAAACTCATGAAATAGATTAAACCAGTTCAGTATCTAGAAAGTTGCAGCACGTGTTAAACCAATGTCAGAGAATTAAAAACAGTTTTTTCAGTCTAAAACCGAATACTTAATAAATGCGACGAAGATTCAAACATATTTTTATCTAATTTTAAATATATTCCGAAATAAGCTTCTGAACTTTGAATTTAGTGAATGTCATTAACAATGTCCAAAGTTCTGTCAAAATTCTTGAACAGAATAAAAATTTCAGTTCAGTATATTACAGAATAGAAATTATTTGACTGTAACAAACTGGAATCGACTGTGTTGGTGGATAGAAAAAATGCAGATATTATTTGAAATAATAAAAGGTTTTTCCAATTTTATTTCAACAGAAGTAAATAAAATTTTAAATATTTGAAAATAAATGAAAATATTAATGATGTCTACCGAAAAAGCCTTTCCTTCTATCGCTGACCATACAACAGGGGAAAATTGGAATTATCTATGCGAAATAGAAATAAAAACTGTTTTTAGGCCAGAATGCAAGGGAAAACATCTGATTGGCTCCGTTACAGATGATATCGGCGTTTAAACCACCGATGTTTAGAAGATACTCTGTAATTATGACCAAGAATACATCGTCAAATTGTTGTGACTGTGGAACAAAGTTTCTGTCTACTTGAGACCCATAGAGATAAATAAACTGTTACTGAGATGGTAGTCTGGTGTAATTTAGAACCATAGAAAATAATCAGCAGTGATCCCGAGTATCAACTTAATACGACTTGGGATCAATTCACTTCCGGGTTCCGCTCCGCACTGCAGTGAAATTTCTCAATGTTATGGGTCGACTCTATAGTACTCAGAAAAAGTTTCGACGCCTCGATCAGTACTCCTCATTACATCCATGGAAACGTTGTCAGATGCAGCTTTTTTTAAAACTGGATCATGTACCATTTTTCTTAGGTAGAAATATTTATAAATTTTTCAGCTCCAAATTAACCCCCATAAATAGTTTACCTATGGATAAAATTAGTTTTCTGTTTTTCTGCCTCGATTATTACGTTTTTTAAGCTTTCCCCAAAAATAAATAAATTTTGATTAACAGAAAAAGTCTTGATCACGTTCCGCAAACACCGCCAAGATTGGCAACACAGCACGTGTCACTTGACAAATTTATTTATCTGTATATAATTATTTCTAGTTTAAAAGTCTATTTTATTGGAAACCCAACACGATCACGCTGACTTTCGATACATCCATCTGGTCGTGACAATGACTGCAACTTTAGAGTTAGTAAACTACGTATAGGGATCAAACCAAGGCCAAGGCTCATTTGAGAACCGTGAGTTTCCCATCCCGTAAACATGTTTATTGCTCTTGGAAGTACAAGGAAAGAGAATTTTTTTTAGGTCTGTGATTGTCAGCCTGGTTTTTTGATTACGAAGAAATAACTTAAATTTGTTATTGGTAACGTCGCGTCGTTGGAACCAAAGGCAGACATTGCAAGCGGAAGGGTTGTTTGAGTGGGGATAAATAATGATCTCACATAAGAGAAAAAATGTATTATTTCACTAAATTCAGTTTAGTAAGGTCTTTTTTTGTTGTTGTTAAGGCGGCAATATGAAAGTGATATTAATAATTCACAGCTAGTTAATATTAGGGAAAATAAGAATCATTCAGTTGAAAAGAGGAGGAACCGAGAAAGTTAGATATCTCAATTTAATGTTTGTTTTGAAAGACGTAGGATGACACTTTGGTTCTCAGGATGTTTACCTACTTTGGGATGCATTATAGTGTTGCATATAACATCGGGGGTGGTATTTTATCCACCGTGAAGAGCCCAGTGGACTACTCCGTCAGAGACCGACTATCTGAATGTATGTTCAAGTTGATCTTCACGGAAAGGAAGGGAAAGAAAAATGACTTTATTTATATATTTCGGTTTTCTGCAAAATTTTTGTCATTGGGGAAGAAAAATGATTCGCAGAGTATGACACGAAGAGTCAGATATTGTGATGTGACCAACATCGTAAATTTATTGTTCGATTCGTCTCAGTCGTCCAGACCTTCGTGAATGTCTTTTTTTTGTACCCGAGATTTCTTCGTCGAACCTATCGTGGTCGACTCCACGAAACTATGGAATGGAAGGGTCGCAGTAGTTTTTTGGATGGACGTATTTTTTTCCGATCTGTTGGCCCACAAGATGTTGGATAAAGATTCTAATTATGGTAGGGAGATTATCAGAATTATAGAATTTTATAAATACCAAATGGTTTCAGTTAATGAACATAACGTGGTTTTTAATATTACAATAACGCCGAAAAACGTATTTATTGATATCTGAATGGAATTTGGGGAACGTTGGGGATACTGTTACAGTATATTATGTATAGTATTAGAGGGGTGGAGACATTGGTAGTAGGGTCTCTGTGTGTAGTGATAGGGTGGGATGCAATTACTTTTCCGCAGAATTCTTTAGATACAAATTTGGGATTTCTTCGGGATTTCTAGAACGGTCAATTCCACTTCTGGCTCTACCTTCTGATTCAGATCTTCGACGGAATTGAAGGAAACGAAGATAAATTTTCTAGTGGTTACAGTTTGCTTTGATATTATTTTACGTATGAGAAATATAGTAGGAGTGGACGAGTAATAGTTTTGGAAGTGTTTATAGGCCTAGGAATAATCTAGGAATAGAGCAGATAAGGAGGAAAGTCAGGATAAACAGATATGAGCAGACATTACGCTAAGCATACCGGAAGATATGTAGGATGAACGCGTCACGTGAACACTTATGCAGCGACGCCACGTGGTCTACGTTCGGAGTACATGCGTAGAACATGGGCTTGCGGAGAAGGGAAATTGTCGTTGACAGAGCTTCAACGTGCTTGCACATCCTCTAGACCAGTGTTTCCAAACCTTTTTTTTACCACGCCTCACCTAAGTATTTCTAATGGTCCCTATGTTACATATACATATTTTTTTTATATTAAAAAATTTAATTATTTTCTAAAAAAGCCTAATTTTAACTTGTATACTTGGTTCCTCTTTAGTAATAACTCTGTGCTTAAATAAAGTAATAATTTATTTTAATTTGATTCGAGGTTTTGTACGAAATTAAGTTCTTATTTCATATAATAGCCGTAATAGGCGCTATACTACAGCAGACAACCACTTAGCGCATGTCATAGCAATCATCCAGCACATTACATACTATTCCTTCACTAGACATGGTAAACAATACATCGTAGTTTATATTACTCCAATCTTTCAAGTGTGGCTTTATGGAAAGCACCAAACTTACCAAATTCTTATTTCAAATTGACATACCAACAATTTTTCATTTCTTATAAGTTAAATTATAGCTAGCTCTTTTTACATTCTAGGCTAGCACATTTTCGAATTTTCCCCCTGAATATTCAAATTGCCCCCCTATCGGGCGTGGACCCCACACTAGACAATGACTTGGTTCTATTCTTTGATACGTGCTTTTCAATTTAGAAGAACGTGTTCCGAACTCACTACACTTAACCGTGAGAAGTTAACTTGTACCCACGAGTGCAAAAATTATGAACATGTATTACAGATGTAGTGATTACTTTAGGAAAACAATTGTTAGTATTTTCGGAACATTAAAGTTTAGCTCCGCGTGAGGCGGGCCTTTGGGGAAGGGTTTATTGTCCACTTTGGTGAGCGCGGCAGAGGATGAGTTGCGGTCAGGTGGGGTTGTATCAACTTGTCACATATGTCCGGATTCCTGTACACACTAGTTGGGATATGGCGTTATATTTTCACCCTAAAGTTGCGGTCCCCGCAACTAACTTCATATCGCAGCGCGATCTTCCTCTTCGGGGAAAGGGTCTTAATGTTCGAGAGGCTGACGATGGTTGGATGTCTTCAACTTCCTGTTGTTCTTTCTCGTCTATCTGCTTCTCGTCCTAACAGGTACTGACTACATCATCGGTACGGCTGCAGGGTCCATATGTCGGAGGTACCCAAGAAGGTTCTTGGTTCGTTCAGGGCTGACTTCGTTGGGGGCGGGTCCGTTCAGCTGGTCTGTGTTTGCGGGGCTCGAACTTGAACGTTATCTTCGATGGTTGTTCGTTGTTTGAATCGTTACAAATACATAATTTCCAGTCCAGAAGCGTGGGGCGTTAAGTCTGGAATTGTTGGCGTAACCTGTCTGTCTTCAGCAGCTTGATGTGTTTTCAGGACAGCCGGAGTAAGACTGGTGTTAACTGGGCGGTAAAGGTTTCCAATTTTACGACTATATTTAAATCTCGACCCAATTCGCAGATGATTTGGAGCTTTCACCCGAACTTTAAGTAGGCGGATTTCAGTTCGTCATGGTACCTTCCCGACTGTAGCTTCGGATATCGCCTGTGAGTTGTGCAGGAGTTAATGACGCATCTCGATGATTTTCGTGGGTTCTAGATCCTGGATATTTTCCTTGTTGTGGGTCCACGTCTATAGTCCAGTATAGATTAAGGCACACGTTGTGGGGACATTTGTGAGCGTATAAAATTTCCCCAAAAGGAGAGGACATCAATGTCGACGTTATTTGTACTGCAATAATTTTATTGAACCGGAACGCAGTAATACAACAAATACTAATAGTACAAGTAATATTATCGGGTTGTGAAAAAATGAAGGAGAAGCTCCACTGCCTAGGCTACACTTATGAACTTCTAGGATGAGTGAGAGACCTATTCTGCTAATTCCTCTCAAGGAATGGCGATGCAGAGAACTATATTTTGTCAGGAGAAGGTACGCTCACGGTACGACCCAGGAAGCTTAGATGCGGATGAACACAGTATTATGAAATCTAGATGCGTACGAGGAAGAAGGTATAGTAATCGCAGCGAGCTTGCTAGTTACCGGAAACTGACCCTAGTAACCCTTTCACAAGAGTGTGTCGCCGGTGTCTGATCCTTGAGGGATATACACGCTGTGACCTCTCCACGTTAATAGCATAGGACGGAATAGAATTGTCCCACGCCCTTCCGATGGTTGGAGTGGTGTTTTCTGTGCGGGCGCAGCATTCCCGTCTCCATGCCTCAACCAAGTTTGAAGGTGGCTGGCTGACTATTCCACCTTTTTCTGTATGTCAGACGTTTGCGTCCTCCAAGCATACACCTCTCAAAGCTGACCCAGATGTATCGGCTTTATTCAGAAGTAGGGAGAACGTAATGCATTTATGTAAATAGCACTCCTACTCTCCTGTAAGATTCCAACTGCGAAAGCTAGTTTCTAAGAGACCAGACCTCTCAGGTCTTTCCATCGAACCACAGATTGTGCCAACAACTCATTATTATTCTTTCCTATAATTATTCTTTTATTATCATTAGTGGGATATTTTATATCCCGTAGGTTTATTCCTAGTATTTTTATTGTTTAGATATATTTATTAGCTCTGAAGGGGTTTACGCAATCGTGCAGTTGGTCGAACAGCAATTTTTTGGAAATTTTATTTCTATTAAAGTACATTGAATTTACATACGATTAGGTGAGGCTGTAATTTCAACCGTATATATTGCATGTAATAAATGAGTTCCATGCTAATTTTAAAGATAGCCGTCAGGTGTTTCACTTCAATGGCGTCACGCAATTCTGACACTTATGTGCCAAACGCTATCAGCTGATTACTGAAACGCGGAAGTTGAGATCTCAAATGAAGGTTTAGTAACACACTAAATTATACGCAATTCATGATTATATATTAAAACAAAAAACAGCTTTAAGCTAACTTCGGATATTTAAAACAATAATTTTACATAACCCTGTAGGACGCAAACAGAAAACTACAAAGTTTTCATACATAAATTTAAACAAAATTACAATTCCTCCGACTTTAAACTTAATTGTTTTTATTGTTTTTATGAAACATTTAGTTCATTAAGGTATTGTGAGGCCGAGAATTTTTATTTCAAAACAGTGCTTACGAAGTAACACTGCATATAACGGTAATTTATTATAGTAATAGCTAGAATTACGCGGGAATTTAATACTACATAGGTCTATTAATCAAGAATTGAGTTAATTTCATCACAATCCAATCCCCCATGCCTCTAAAGAAGCACACATACTCTCGATCCAAAATATAAAATAAACTCTTAATACCTTAAGAGAGTAAAAATACACCCGGTGCATTAAGAAAGGGGCAAAAATATTCTCGGTACCCTAAAACAGTAAAAAATAAATGTACTATCTTAAGGGAGTTAATTGTACTCCCGGTGCCCTAAACGAGTCAAAATTTCTTCATATACCTTAAGAGTGTTAGAAATACTCCCGGAACAATTGAGCGTAAAATATACTCCCGGCAGCTTAAGAGATTCAAAATTCTTCAGCATAACTTAAAAGAAACGAGTCAAAGTTTCGTCATGTACCTTGACAATGTGTAAAAAATATTCCCCTTATCATTGCGAGTAAATATACTCCCGGTACCTTAAAAGAAACAAAATTATTTGCCATACGATATAAGACATTAAAAAATTCTCATAACACCGGTAGCCTAATACACTTGCGGTTCCTTGAGAGCATTAAAAACACTCCGGGTTGGTTAATAGAATCAAATATACTCACGGTACTTTGAGAAGGACAATAATACTCCCAGTTCGTTAAGAGAGCCAAAAGAGTCCCCTAATCCTAATACAGTAAAATAACTCCGAATATATTAAATGCTCTCAAAACTTTAAAACTCTCAAAAATATTCCCGGTACCTTTAGCAAGATTAAAATAATAATGCTGGGATCTTATGAGAGACAAAAATATTTTCATTATATGAAGAGACTCACACAAAATTATTTCTCTTATAGTGAGTGTGTCAAAAGTATTCTTCGTACCGTAAAAACGTAATACGTATTCCCAATACCCTATGAGAGTCTAAAATACTGCTGCTACTTTAAGAGGTTCGAAAATATCTCAGTACTTAAAGAATAAAAAATACTCCCTGTAATGTAGAATGTCTTAACATGCCACCCCCACCTCTATAGGTGGTAGGGGTGCTTTATGGATCCATTGTTGGTTTCGTACGTAAGAAACATTTGTCACAATTTAATAGAATTTGTTGTACGTGTTTAAGATTATATGCAGAACATTGTTTTCTCATTCCACACCAAGTCACAGGGGTAGACAACTTAACTTGCAAGTTGAATATTATAATTAAACTCAGCGGATTCGACGCCAATCTCGGTTGTTTTTGCTTTAATTATACGAAACGCCTCTCCACCCCCAACCCTAAGTGCGCTCCTCTCGCATGCCGAAAAGTTTTGAAATTATACACAAACAACATGAGGAGAAACACTATCAATCTCATTGATCCGAAAACTATGTATTTAACGCGAGTTGCCGTTTTAATACATTTGAAAATTTCCACCACCGTCCCTGAGGATGGTAGCTGTGTCTTACCCCCAACAGTTTTTTTTGGTTCGAAAGGTACACGTGTACAAAATTTGGTCGATAATTCTCCACGTGGTCAGATTTTAATGTGGAACATACACACGTACACACACACTCAAACAGACGTACAGTCAATATGTTTATTAAATTTCATAGAAAAGAAAAGTTGTGATAATGAGTTTTATAACTTATAGGTTTTTGTCACGGCGTTCTTGAAATTGGATGTTGATGATCCACCTTGACAGATTGGCGCACACGTGGTTCGAGGATGGTTACTCTGGGTATCGCGTAAATTGATGGATTTTGCTAGTCCGCCGTAGAATAAATAAGCCTCAAGCAGGTTGTCGAATATTTTTATGTATTTTCCAATCATATAATTCCTAACATATCGCGGCTTTGAAATATTGAACATAGAAATTACATTTTTTATGTGCTACAGTATAAGAATTTAGTCGCCGCACCTAGCCAACATAGTCATTGTTGCACATTATTGATTACTGATTCCAACTGGCACCATACGATGCGTAACTGATAATGTTCACACGGTTGATAAAATTTTGCGATGAATTGATTTCAATATGGAAATAAATAGATAATTAACAAAAATATTCATATCAGTGATATCTTATCATTACTCTCTCTCTCTTTCTCTCCCTATATATTGTAATAAACACGATTAATTTTTTAATGTTTTGCCCCACGTTGGAGAACCGAAATGTAATGATCACAAAAAAATAGTTGCATTTAAAAATAAAATAAATACGTTGATTCACAAAATGTAATAATTAAATTATTAATTTAGATTTTAAATGAATAAATTAAAATTTGAAATGATAGGATTTTAAATGAAAAAAAATCAAAATATTAAACAAATCAATTTAATAAAAAAAATCTTATCGCAATTGAATTTTTTTTTATAAGTTTGTAACGGGCCACGGCTTAATTTCAGGGCCGCCTATCGGACCTCAAATAAGGAATGTTACAAAATGACAATTAAAAACTTACAATGCGAAACATTCTTACCTTAAATAATTATTGAAATACGAAATCTGACGATAATTTTTATTTACACGTTAGGTTTACAATTAATAAAATTTCTTTTTAGTTTATATTACACTTAGTTGTTCGTCTGGGCTCGATTTCACTTGATTTTTGTTAAACACATCACAGAAAGGCCATATTTCACTGAATTAATGGATGTTGTAATTTTCAGACAAAGCACTTCCTGGGCTTAACGGTTGATATCGTTGTTTTTAATACATTGATAATTGCATAAATATGCCAATAGACAAAATACTTCAGACTGTCGACTCGTAATTCAAAAACCCGGGACTGTAATATAATATGTCTCTGCCGCCTAATTACACTTGCTCAAATAAGGTAACAGGAACTTTGAATGAGGGACTCCACAAAAAAAAACACCTTTCGCTTTCCTTGTCCACACAACTCTAAATTACATCCTCCTCAAAACACAACTTTTCGCCTCCATGGTCCAAGCAACTCTGAATTACAAGTTCTGTACGTTCCAATGCAAGCATCATATGCTCCATATTCTTGTGAACAATCCTCATATTTATACCGCACATAATGAAAACCGTAATATTTTGTTTATTAAATAATTACATGTTTTTAATTACGACAATATATATAGTGAGAATACAAAATAATAATTCACGGCTGGTGTCCAATTTAAAGGGATTAGGAAGTACTTCCCCGATTTGGCGTGAGTGAATAAAAGTATACACGGGTCAGATTTACAATGTATACTTTGATAATTCACTATACTTCAAATAAAGGATAAATTAAATTAAAATTACGATGGATCTATAAATTTGGTCGCCTTGGTAGTTTCGCACTAAAACAAACCCCGTTTAGTACTTCCAACGCAAATTCGACCTAATAAACCAAATTATAATTACTCGCAAAAACTTGAGAGGAAAAAATCTTAAATATAAGCAAAAATCGAACTGATAATATAAAATGTAATATATGAAAATAAATAGATTTCATAAATAAGATGAGATTGAATCGACTTGAGAGATGGCTGAACAATACTTTACTAGCTTGTGTCGTGGGAAATACTTGTCATCGCTTCAACTTTCCTGACACAATCATTCGCAACACATTGTGTTAAAATATAGAAAACTACACAGCTTATAATGTAATGAAGACCAATAATGATGTTTTTTTTACCACATTTGTAAAAACGGTACCTAAGAAACACTTCCTTTGATCCGAGATCATTTACTGCAATACGATGTTGACTTCTGTATTAACTAATAGTATCTATTTTTTAGAAAGTATTGACAGTTAACTGCTATTACATAAAACTAAGGAAACTAATGGAAGTCAGTATTATAATTCATGAAACAATAGGGAATTTAAATTATACTTTCAGTATAGTATTTGTACTAACATTCATTTAATGTGTTTAATTATTTATGAAGTTTCTCTATAATTTTCAGAATTCCTCATTACAGCTGCGCAGTGGGTAAGCAGTTATTTACAATATTGGTATCTACAAAAAGTTAATTATCAACTACTTAAGATTGTCAAATTGTTCAAGATACAGAAAAACAAGAAACAAAAACTAGCACAACGTTATCTCTACTTATTCATAGAACTCAGAGGAAACGTTCGTGTTTTTTTTCATTTTTGTCGGTATCTTTGCAAACTTGTCAATATTACCTTTCTATAAGACTTATATTGTTTCATTTAACTATGGACTAATTAACTAACCTATATAACAAGTATTTTATCAAAATTTAAATTATTTTTAAATAAAGTAAAATATGGGAATATAATCCTCGATTTATGTGATGTATAAATATAGGTCACTGATATAAAACGTCATAAAATTGAATCTATTTCAAGGAATGTACTACTGTTGATCAAGGAAACTTTAATAAGAAAATCTTCGCTTTATGTAATTAAAGATTTTATGTATGAAGTCAACAAACAAGTATGTTAGTACTTGTAATGTTTATTGTGGTCTGAATTTTTTTTGTATATTAGTAAAATATGTACAAGTATGTAGAAGTATGGCGAGAAAACGTAGAACTAGTGTGACATGCCGTTAGAGGTCACATTATTATTTTATTTTTATTGGAAATAAAATTAACGTCTGTAAGACTATGGCACAAGTATATATACAAAAAAAACAGAAATTATTTTGAAAAATATAATTTAAAAATATGTAGACGTTTCGATCAACTGTTTTGAAATTTATCAATACTATCGCCGTTAATTTATTTTTATTAGTCAAGTTGTAATTAGTTCGCGCTACAAAGAAAGTCTGTGATGGCAATCTCCTTGACGGCGATATCTTTGACCAGAGTCGATGCTTCATACTTCTTTGGTTGGCTCTAGCGAATTAAGCGAGTAGCCGTTTTAAACTTAATGTGTTGCCGTATTTTTAGATGCAAATAGAATCTTGAATGATTGTATCAGAGGATTTGAAGAAGCAGCCGAATTTGTCGAGGAGAAAACGCAGATTGAGAGTATATTTTCATATATAAGACTATATTCTCCCAGTTGACGTGGAGATTATGTTTTGTAAGTGTATAAGGATATGTATAGTATAATGTAATTTGCTGTAGTGTCATACATTACGTAACTAAGATATTTAAATGCATTTTAAAGGAGTTTTAAAAGGTGACGCTATTGAAGGATACATGTGGCATATAGTTATAATTACTGATGATATATTCCATTGTTCGGTATAGTATTAGGTGATTTCATTATGCTTATCATTCATTCTATTATTTTATATATCGTGGCGATGTTGTGTATTGTTGAACTAACGGTTTGACGTCACGGGACGTCCCGGGACTGAGCTTTCGAACCATCCTTTCAACCTGGTTCCAGATATACCAACCAAACACGGGAGTCAAAGTCGGTATCCTGATTTGTGTAAGAAAGTATTGTTGGCAAAAGAACTTTAAAAAAAAAAGTAGGTATCCCTTTGGAACAGTTAAAGACTCTTATACTAAATGCTACGGACTCAAAGAACCCAAGAACCATTATTAGAGATTACAAAATATTCTCTACATCATTCATAAATGTATTGGACTCTTTGTACCCACACTTAAACGATAAAACGGCAAAAAGTCAAGAAACAAGAGAGTGATACATATTCAGAAGCAGACGCCTCTTCCTAATAAAAACAAACTATAATTACAGTACAGTGGATTTTGCAAAAGTCGCAGCTTCAAAAAAGTTAGTATAATTAATTATCCTATTATTGTGATAAATAATTAACAAATGCGAATTGTAAAATGAAAATGTAAGATACCCACATTTGAAATGTATAATTAAATTTTCAAACTGTTCAATTGTATGTATATAATTGTAATCAATGTGAATCGCAGCATACTTACGTAAACAAGCACTATTTGTAATTTATTTATGGGTCGCCAATGACCAAGTAGGACCAACGCGACCATTATAAACTTTTAATAAAAAAAAGTCGCTAACGTCATTGGTACTGACCGCACACAATCCCTGAGATATGCAGATTGTCGAATCAAAGTTGTTTTCTTTAAAGGAATTTAATTTACATGTTGATTGTTAAACAATGGCCAAATAATTCACGGGATGTAATTGTGCATTGAAAAACTGGAGTTACAGATAATTGTAAATACTTAACTGAGTGATATGTGCATGTTTGGAAAAGATCAAATAAACAAGCTTTTACCCCTGAATTTTTATGAATAGTGTCGTGCTAACCACGTCTAATACTACTTATTACTTACTTAGTTTGAAGAAACATCCATGAACTTGTTCCAGAACCGTCGCAAGAAACAAACTGATTACCGCGTTCATCTGTCTAACATTGTTAACATTAAAGAATATTATAAAATAATGGATAGAATTACAATAAGAAATTAATTTGATGTAATTAAAAGCGAGAGAAAATAAAAATTCAAATAAATGTCCATGTTAAAATTATCATTTTACATATAACAAGTAAAGTTAATTTGCTTTTCTCAGCTGTGAATATGTATTTCCCAAATTTTGAGGCAATGGAAATAAGGCTCCTTTCACACTATCCGTTTTTCTCCCTGACAAAACGTCCGGGAAAAAAACGGACGACGAAAATCCGAACAGGAAATACGTTAAAACTCTTTCGGAGAAACTACCCAGAAGTTGGAGGTTGATGGTTGTGCAGTTACGTAATAAATCGTAAACCAATTCTTGTTAATTTTAGGAATTAACAATAATAATATTAATTACAACAGTTACACAGACAAATGTTAAATAGAGGATCAATAACTAAGAAAACTAAATTTAAAAGTGCCAGACTTTTGTCCGTACGAAGGTCGTATTTAGTATTATTATTTTAACAGTAATTAGCATCTACGTGATATTTAGTAATTAACCCCAATGTTTTTAATGTCATAAAATTTAAATGAAAAAATAATTTTCCTTTTTCAAAATCTTTCATTTAGAATTTCTGTAATTTTCCATTTTTATTTGTACAGAAGACTGAGCTTTCTGATATCTGCCATATTCAGTGTACAAGGAAAAAGTCACAAGAAAATTTATCTACGAACTGCAAGTTGTTAAATAATTCAAACAAAAAATCAGTCCTCCGTTCTGTGTTACATTAACACCTCATCTTTATTTTAAAAGTAGATTTCTACAATTACTTAGTCACCCCAACCTTAAATTAAAGAAAATTAAAATTTCACATCAAGTCAAGAAGAAACATCAAGGTCAACTTAGTTAAAATATAGATGTGTTAATGTGACACTGATTAACTGAAGGACTTATTTTTTATTGGAATTATTTACGGAGAAAATCTTCAGAAACATTTTCACAAGGATCCTGCCTATAGATTTTAAATACTCTTTAAAAGCAAACCTTTAATATTCAATTTTGGAAGGGAAAAATTTTACTACTGATTAATACATTGCGGTTAATTACTAAAATTTGTAAGCGATAATTAAAAAGATATAGTCAGATTTCGTTCAGTTTTCGTTTCGTTCAGCTTTCTTTTCACTTATGTTCATATTGTTTTAGGTTAACCTTTTATATTTGAATTGTTAATTGTCAGTTTATACACTTGATTTTGTTCAAATTATCAAACCCAGTTATGACCCTGAGATAAGAGATTCGACTAATTTGATTGTAATGATATAAGAACCGTATGTTCATAAATGCCACGAATTAAAAAATGAAAATTAAAGTATTTGTTTTAAATGGATGAAATTCGGCATGAAAATAGGTCTTGTACATTGTAAATTTATCAACAATAATAAATTTCTTTTAAATCTTAGTAAATGTTGTTAATTATTCCTATGATTATTAAATCATTATAGATACGACGTCTTCAACGTGTGGCTAATTATTATTATTTGTTAATTGATTCATTTAATTAACCCTAACAAAGTGTTTATTACAATATATATATATATATTGTAATAACCACAATTAAAGAATTTAAATTTAAATTAAATTTGCCCTTTTGTCGCACCAAAAATATAATACATAATCGACAAATTGTAAACTTGCTTCAAGTTGTTGCCCACATTGGGGCACAAAATATAGATGATTTTTTTACAGGAATTTAAATTAAACAGGTCATTAAATTTTCAAACAAAACAATTTATTCATTCAGAATACAATTCCGGAATACGTACTTTTACTTTGCCACATCAAGATCAAGTTACACAAACAATCAATTTACATTTTTAATAAATCAAACTCTATATCTCAAGGTCTTCACTGGGTTGATAAGAGGAACAAAATACAATAAAATTTACAATTTAAACAAATACACGGAATATGAAGTTAAAATAAACGAAATCTGACTAATTACCTTTATTTAACATTTACAGAATTTATCATTAAGTCATTACTTACAATTTTATATTTGAAGTTCGGGAACGCACTTCACTCTAAAATTGCCCTTCTGTACATAAAATTACACAGGCTTTCACAAACGCACTTCAGAAACACATACACTTTATCCTTTCGGTATTCAGACTCCAGACTCCAGACTCCTGACTCATCGTACGGACTAAAATGTTTCACCCGCGGCCACTATTCAATTTGGTCAGTATTATCGCTAGCGCCAAATGTTAAGTTTGTTCTTAACATTCCAGAATGCCCAAAAATGTTTATTTCCAAGCTTTCTCTATCTCATACGATCATCAATTAAATACTTCCACAAATTCCACAAACCAACAAATAATTAAACTTCAGCATTTATTGCCCAACTTAGGCCTACGTCGCTCATCCTCCGGCTTCCTCTAGCTTTGACTTCCAACTAACTTCCAACCATCTCCTTCTCCCTTGCTCTCTGGCATCCAACTAACTCCTGACTCCACGTCCTCCTCTTTCCATCTCTGACTTCCAACTCTCATCCGCCTTCCTCTAGCTTTTAATTCCAACTAACTTTCATCCACGTCCTTCTCCCTTTCTCTCTGGCATCCAACTGCTCATCCGCCTTCCTATCAGCTTTCCCCTCTCCAGAATATTCCTTTTTTCTCACGGTTTTAATTTCCCACATTCGGATCTCATACGGCTTTCTCACGCTAAGAGAGCTACTCAAAATAATGTTAGATAAACATTCCCTGGTCATGTAATTGGATGTTAACAAAACTGCTGGCCGTCGTTACTTTGGAGTCTTGTTCCGACGTCAGTCAGACACTATATCTAAAAGCCGCCAAAGACCTCCAATTATAGTTCTCCCTTTTGTGAGCACTTATCCGCTGTCAATCATCATTTTTTATACGAGCCACCCAAAATCTCCAGTCTGAGCCAGTAAACAGATTTTAATAATGGTCGGCATCCACCTCTAGTCTGTGCCGTGAAAAGAATGTGAAATTTAAACAAAATAATGGCCTTCTTAATTTATCTTCTAAAACTAAGTATTACAATATATATATATATATATATATATATATATATATATATATATATATACTAATGCCAATTAATTAGGACATGAATTGTTTGAACAAAAAAATCTAAATTGTTTGAGAAATCCTTTGTAGCGGCGGTCCAGAACATAGCGACAATGAAGCCCAGCTCTGTTCCTTTATCGGAAGGTCCGAAAAACGGGGTATTGCGCGCTAAAATGCGAGACGAGAGTTCAGTTCGCAGGAAAATATTGTGAGGGGCTGTTCCCAGGAAAATAGTGTGAGAAGCAGTTCGCGGAAAGACATCGTCAAGGTATAATTGTTAGCTGGAGGAGAATTCAACAGAGTCGGCAATTAGGATTTAACAGAGTTAGTTGGTGCCTGGATATTTCTGAGGACAAAGTAAAATATTCATGAGAGCATAACGTCGAAACTTGCTAAGTAAAACCGGTTTTTGTGTCCATAGCCGGCCAGAAATAGTAAAAATTTCAGTTTGAGTCCAATGCAGTAAAGACTGGCAAATCTACAGACCAAGGAATTCACCTAAGGCAAGCAGAATTCACCAAAGGCAAGCAGTCAACAGGTAGCTGACAACAAAAGGGGAGGATCATTCGAGTTGCTGACATCATATAAAAGTTTGGCTTAGAATCAGTGTAAAAACTGTGAGTTTAGAATCAGTGTAAAATCCCGCAATAGTGTATTTCGAAAACGAAAGGTATGCTGGAATGCTGCATAAATGTGAGTAACAAAATACTAAATGATTAATTATGTAAACGTAATTGAAATATTTCGTTCTCCGTTTAAATTGTTAATTCGTTCTAATCTCTTTACTTCTTAATCTCGTTCTAGTTTAATGGTCAAGTAAATTTATTTTCTTTTAATTGTAATTTGTTTGTTAATAAGATTTTTAAACATAATTGATGTGTCCATTATCAAATTCAGTCGGTAGAGAAATTTAATATTTCAAATTTGTAATTATTTTTAAATGATTCCCACAAAATAAATAAATATTATTTGTAAATTTTATTAATCTATTATTTAATTAACGACCTCCATTTGTGTACATTACAATATATATATATATATATATATATATATATATATATATTGTAGTTAATAACAACCTTTAGTGGCCGCCCTTGTGTCCGCGGGCCTGAGTAGGAATACATTAAACGTGCACGTGTGCCTGCCCGAGAGGCCAAAAGAAATCGCGGGTACGCGTCCCTTTTTTTGCATCGTTTGAGGGGGGGGGGCGGAGTATGAATATATACGCCGAATCCGGGTGAAAGCAGACAGACGCAGGCAGACCGACCGACAGATAGAGAACTGAAAGTGGATTGAGAGAGGCGAGAGGGTGGAGAATTTGGCGAGCGGTAGCCAACAAAAGATTTTGGAGAGACGTCCATCGCGGGGAGGCCGAAGAAGATGTGCTGCTTACTACAAGACCAGTGACCCACTGCAAGTCGGCTGACGCCACAAGTTAAAGTAAGGATCACCATTTCTGTAAAGTGCCTTCAAAATTGGAAATTTTTTACACAGTGCGGAAATAGGCTCTGTTATTGAATAGCTACCGAGCCGCCCACATTACCCTGTTGAGAAGGAGGATTTTATAACCAAGCCGGAGCTAATGTTAATTTTTTTTTGCAGACCAATGTATAGCTGCTGGCGCCCAGTAATATTTTTTAATGTATTTTTGTATTTTCATGTAATAAAGTTTTTTTAATATTTAGTAATAAAGGCTAATCATTACAATATATATATATATATATATATATATATATATATATTTATAGTAATCAAAAAGAGCGCATTATACTTTATTAAAAAACTTTATAGCTTTTATTTACATTAATTTACTTTTGAGTCATACAATGAATTAATGAACTTCAGTTTTTAAATAAATTTAAATTTTGAGGTGGCCTCCTATCGTGCAGGTCCCTGGTTCGAATCCCGGCGAGGGCATTGATGTTAGTGTGCGTGAGAGAAACTAGTCAAATCACGCCCACGATAAGGCAATATTAATTCCCTTAATGAGTAGCTAAAAACCTGAGCCGTTGATTCAACTGTAAATAAATAAAAACAACATTTTTAAAATTTATGAATATTTAATAATATATTTATTTTTAACAATTTACATCAAATTACTAAAAGTTATCATATTTGAATAGCAATTTTTAATATTTCGTGAAATGTTGAAATGATGAAACTGAAATTTAAATAATATATTTAAAGAATTTTTTAAAACATGAAATTTAATTTTACATACACATATAGCAAATGTCTTGCCAACATTGTTCACATGTTACTTACGATCCAGGAACAAAGACCGAGAGAGTAAAACATTCCTACCACCTTTAGCGGCGTGGCAGGGCGGGGAGGGGGAGGGTATTTAAAAACATTCGTTAACGGTCATTAATAACGTCGAATTAAACGTTGTCATTGAAGCGTCATTCTAGAAGTTTCAAGTGTATTAATTTAAACTCCGTACTCCCGTATGGGAAAAATAGTGAAAAATAGACCGAGATAGGTATTGATTACAGAGTTGTTGAGACGCTGAGTTTTAACTGTGGTTTTGACCCTCTTAAGGTTCCGGGTGTATATTTAATTTTCTTCGGGTACCAGCTATATTTTGGTCTCCGAATAGTTAAAAGTTGTATTGTTTTACTCTTTAAGGTCCTGGGAGTATTTATAAACTTCATTAAGTTAGCGTTTAATTCGGCGAGATTTATTGACACACTTATTTTTTATAGTAGGACAATTCACGAGCTGTAAAAGTACCGTCACTCATCATCCTGGATTATTTGAAGTTTGGCACCGAGGGGTTAGGTCAAGGTGAGGAACGTAAATAGGTAAATGTTCCAAACTGTGACGCTGGTTAAATATCGAATCAATTCTTTCTCCGGGCTAATTTAAAATAAATATCCTGGTAACACCGATTACTCAGATAGTTTAATTCAGGTATGAAGTTCGACTTTTTTAATTGTTGAGATATTATAATGTTTCTTTCGTGACCACAGATATTATTTAGATGGCAGTTATGTGGTTGTTTATATTTGTGACTTGTCCTAAGTTTTCCTCAGAAATTATTTTAGCTGTAAATTTACCTTCAGAACTTGTCGTTTTCGAAATTATGTATATTTAAACATGACGGTTCTGATCTAGCGGATCACAATTATACTAACAATATTTTTGGAGTCATAAACTTGTTGAAATTTTAATGTATGAGTTTGAATACTCATAATAGAAATCTGCTTAAGAAGTAGAAACTCTCTTTTTGTTTAGTTGTTTTGTTTACATATTAATTCCATGTCAATTAGTTTTTACAAAGTTCATTAACTATTGCATAATATTAATTCTAGAATCCAAAGTGCGGAAAAGCAACGTTATATCGTGTTAAAGTATATTCATGGTCTTATCCAGGAGTAGAGTTTCTCTTAGATATCCTATAGAAGCTAATGAACTACATAGAATTTTCATAAATGACGAGTGCTGTCTTCGTATTTGTTTCATTAACAGTTGATTCATAAAGTATTGCTGTTTAAACCAATTTTTACTTTTCCCCTATATTCTCTGATGAAATAAGGAAATAAAGTGAACTTCATTCCAGTTCTGAGGTGAACACAGTTTTAATTTTATTTGCACATACATTAGTTGAACACAGCTCATTATTTATTTGATTCTGTATGTGATACTTATTTAGAGAAAATCAGAGGCCATGTTTCTCACATCTGTTTCTGTTTTACTGATGTTTCAAGAATTTATTTGATAAAGAGACCAAATTACAATTATATATATATGTAAATATTAAAATTAATCCTTTTATGTTTTCGTAACTGATGGGCAAACAAATGTTTTAATATACGAGGAAAATATTGTTATGCTCTTGATTATTCATATCTACAAATACTGACTGCTAGATTTAGCTTTTCAGGAGTTGACTACGTGTAGGCGCTGAACTTCTTTGTTGAGTACTTCGGAATATCTTTCAACAGAGCTTTCTACCAGATTTCTCCGTCAAAGTGATAGCAGTATCATGTTTATACAGCATATGAGGAAATAATTAATGCTTAAAGCATAAATTAAATAGTAACATATCCAAATAAAATACGATTACTCCTATTATTATTCCTGATAGCTCTATAGTTTTAGATAAACTTATCTGAGCATTATACTCGAATTCCAAATGTGCACACGTGAATTTAAACCTTTAAAGAAATGCCCGAATCCAATAGAACCTATTCCAAATCATTTAATTGTAAAAATAAAGTTCGTATAGACATTTATTTATTAATAAATACTATAAATATGTATACATTTTGGTTACAGAATTATAATACTAAATTCACTAGCAAATCAAGTGAAAATTCAGGTAAAAAAAGGTAAGATTCATTACTGTGAGTTGGGAGCCCTTTTTTTAAGAGTAACGACTACATGAGGGTAATTCGCAACTCGCCTTTAATAACTTAGGAAGGGATTTGAAAGGGGGGATGCGGAAGGTAGCCAAGGGTTAACAAGGGTTCCCGGGCTGTAGTTTAAAGATTCTACCCGGCAATTTGCCTAAAAGTGATTCAGGGAGAAACCTAGAAAAATTAGCGTCAGGTAGGTCGGGCAGTAGGTACTACTCCAACGCCCTTCCGATGGCGAGAAAAATCAGAGAAGAAAAAACATTTTTTTAAGTAACAGGCCACATAGGGTAATCCACATGGTGGCAACTCCTCTTTAATAGCATAGGAAGGGATTTGAAACGGAGGTGCGGAAGGGTAGAGGACGGTAGCCAAAGGTTAACCAGGGCCCTCGGGCTATACTTTAAGAATCCTACTCGATATCACCTAAAAGTAATGCAGGGAAAACCCTAGAAAAACATGCATCAGGTAGGTCGGGCATTGGGTAATTGTCCCACGCCCTTCCGATAGAGGGAGAGGAGTTTGCTGTGGGGTCGCAGCATTCCTTTCTCCGTACCTCGACCAGATTAGGAGGCAACTGGCTGACTGTTCCAATGAGAACAGCGAACAACTCTAACCGTATGCCCAAGGTCTGCGACCCCAGAACATACACCTCTCAAAACAGACCGAGGAGCCTCGACTTGTGGTAACCTTAGTTCAAAAACAGAGAGAGGAAAAGGCATCCCCAAAGGTAGCCCCCTCCTATCTCTCCTACAATGTTCTGCCTGCGAGAGAACATCCCTCGCTGGTACTTCCTGCGAGAGAATAGCTCTCGCAGACCTCCTGCCCTATCTATTATTTTTTTTAGGTGTAGACAGGCTATGTATAGGGTAATCCACATAGTGGCAACTCCCCTCTTATAGCATAGGAAAGGGATTTGAAAGGGAGGATGCGGAAGGGTAGATGCAGGTTTTTCTAGGGTTTTCCCTGCATTTCTTTAGGCGAATGCCGAGTAGGATCCTTAAAATATAGCCCGGGGGCCCTAGTAACCCTTGGCTACCTTCTTCTACCCTTCCGCATCCCTCTTTCAAATCCCTTCCTATGTTATTAAAGGGGAGTTGCCCAACGTGGATTACCCTCATGTAGCCTGTTGCCATAAAAAAAAGAGGATAATACACATAGCGGCAACTCCCCTTTAATAGCATAGGACGGGATTTGAAAGGGGGGATGGAAGGGTAGAGAAAGGTAGCCAAATGTTAACTAGGGCCCCCGGGCTATATTTTAAGGATCCTACCCGGCATTCGCCTAAAGTAATGCAGGACAAACCCTTTGAACTAAGGTTTCCACATGCCGAGGCATCTCGGGCTGTGTATGTTCCGGGGTCGCAGACCTTGGGCATACGGTAAGAGTTGTTCGCTATTCCTTTTGGAATAGTCGGCCATCTGCCCCCTAAACCGGTCAAGGCACGGAGAGGGGAAAACTGCGACCCCACAGCTAATCCATCTCCCGCCAAGGGAAGGGCGTGAGACAAGTACCAAATTCCAGATCTACCTGATGCAGGTTTTTCTAGGGTTTTCCCTGGATTACCCTCATGTAGCCTGTTACCCTAAAAGAAATAGATAGGCAATATCTAGGGTAATCCACATAATGGCCACTCTCTCTTATAGCATAGGAAAGGAACTTAAAGAGGTTATGCGGAAGAATAGACAAATGTAGCCAAGGGTTAACTAGGGCCTCCGGGCTTTAGTTTAACGGTTTTTTCCCAACTCTAGAATTGATTGCTTCTGAATTTATAATTGCATTTTTAACAGGTAATTAAGTTCTCAACGGAAATAATATACTTTTATAATAACTAATTTTTTTACTACGTCATTTTAAAAATGCTTTAATATTTTTACGATATTATTAAAATTTATTTTAAATATACAATATTATATTTGCCTAAGCTTTTAAAACAAATACCTTCGACGATCACATACGCTTAAGAATAATGTGATGAATTAGAAGTTTTTATTTATATCATGCCCTGTGTGATAAGCAATATGAATAGTTAACATTCATTATAATTGCTTCACCAACATTATTACTGGACTGTGTAAAGTCCAGTGGAAATGGTTTTAGAATGAGTTTTACGTACTAATCTAATTAACATAGTAAGAAGACCAAATGAAATTAGTAATATGCTGAATAACTTCTTAAATGTTGCCAGTACAGAAGCAGGAGCCAACGTTAACGAATCGACGCCTGTACTCAGTGGTATTTGTAATTCCCTGTACATGTATGAAACAAAAAATAGAAGAATCACGCACTATAATAAATACATTCAAAAATAAATGGACTAGTGGATGGGACGGAATAAACAATATCCTACTGAAGACGTGCAGGTATACTTTAGCTGACCTTTTAGTTGACCTTATTAACTCGTCAATTGGAAGTGGGGCATTTCCTGTCTGCCTAAAAATTGGTGTTGTAAGATAAATATGTAAAAAAGGAAACGCAACAGATATGAACAACTATAGACCGATAGTATTAACATCAATTCCAGCCAAGGTTTTTGAAAATGTCCTCCTCAAAAGTATTTATCATTTATTTATATTAAATAATATCATCAATCTAAGACAACATGATTTCCAAACTGGGTTGTCCACCATAAAAGCTGCAACTGACTTTATCCATGAGGTAATGAGACATGTAGACAAGGGTAACAAAGTTAGAAGTGTATTTTTGGACTTATCCAAACCAATTTATTGTATGCATCATGTCATATTAATTGATAAACTTAAAAAAATCTGGTTTAAATAGATTCTCAGAACAGATGCGTACAGCGAATCACAAACACCGAACCCAATATGCAGAGGTTATACATGGAAGTATGCAAGGTCTGAAAACGGTATTGTGAAGTACGTACAGGGATCTGTGCTTGGACGACTATTGTGTGCCATCTACATTAACGACATAATCTCAGTTAAAACGGAAAAATACTTAACTTTGCACACGACATTACAGCGATATGCGGGGGAAAGACTGATCGAGAGCTCAATGATTTTATGTATCTAGCAACTAATAATGTAATTTCGTACTATGGTGCGCTTTTCGTTAGCGATTTGTACAAAGTATTTTTTTATAACTGTTAATTACTGCCTGGAAGCATGGGAATGTGGCTTGCCGGGGTCGAGCAGCAGACACAAGACAATGGCGGGGTGGGTTGGAAAATCCGCAAGTCCCGCAAGCAAGGTCAGGGTCGGCCAAGGAAGGGGTAGATGACCGGAAGGCTATGGCCCTAAAATATCTGGAAGAGGGTCACGTGTGCACAAGGACCAACCAGGAGAGAGGGTTTTGAGGAGGCAGAGAAAGAAGTCTGCGAACAAGAGAGTGGTCGAGGAGATGAATTTGGACCGTCGGTGAGAGTGGTCAGGGAAAGTTGATCCTGAAAGATTTTGGTTATGCACGTGGGTCTCCGGTCTTCTGCGAATGCTGATGAGACAGATAGACGCCAACGGGAGTCGACCCTGTCCGAGCTGCAGACCTGGTAAGTCGCGTTCCATGCTTCCGGGTATCGCGTCGGTTTGCCACGAGAAAAACCACGGTTAATCTTGAGAAAGGGAGGGGGTTACATGCATCCCTGGCAGGCTGGAGAGCTTTTCGTTTTGTATAAATTCTGAGAAAATGAATTATTGTTTTTTTTAATAACTAAATATTGCATTTCCCTTTCCTGCAAGAACAATTCTTGCAGGTGGCGCCCAACAAATAGTTAATTTAACCGTAAGCTCACCACAGTACTACAAGTCTAATTATTATTTAAAAACAAAATATAAATAAAACAGGTGGGCATAAAAATGGAAGTACTTTTAGTATATATATATATATATATATATATATATATATATATAAATTAAGATATAGTTCAGGAAACTAACAAACACAAAATATTAAGCTTGAATGTTGATAAACACTTAACTTGGGATTTACAAATTGATCGGGTACGTAAAAAAAATTGTCAAAACATTTACTTGATTCTACATTTCAGAAAGGAGATCTTAAAAAACAATCTATTATGGAGTAATATATCGTAATATTTTCTATGGTATTGAAATTTGTGTATGATGTGCCACAAAATAGCTGAATAGACAATTAGTTCTGTGAAAGAAATGTTTTACAATTATTCTAATCTTATAAAGGTGGAAAGTTATGAAACACTATTTATAAATGAAAAAAAAACGGACTATGGTTTCCTTATTCACCTATAAGGTCGTACTATTAGTTAGATAATGGGAAAACATTTATGTCAAATGGAAACTTACACAATCATAACACAAGGACAAAAACTGATTATTTTAGAAAACTTTGTTCAAGAAAATTTAATGATACGGGCCCTTTTGTACTTGGATTACAGTTTCATAACAAACTTTTAATTGCCTTAAAATTGTTTCCTGCAAATATACATAGAATTACGGAAAAAAACTTATCTTTGTAATAAGGTTCTGTACAAGATATGTCAACTGTAATTATATACTAAGGTCGGCCTGCTGTGGTGTAGCGTCATTGCCTCGCATGGCATGGGACATGTATGTTTGTCCTTGTCCTGGTCATGAAAGCTGGGGTAAAGGCTGAGGGTGAATCGACACTGAGACATAATTTTAGAATGTGTCATGTAAGATGACAGTCTCACAGTAGGCCAAGGTCTTTAATGGTCTGTGAAACCAAGAGTTGTTCACTGTTCCCATTAGATCAGTCGGTCTGCTACCTCCTAAACTGGTTGAGGTTAAAGAAGGGAATGCTGCATCCCCACAGAAAACCACTCTCCCGCCATCTGAAAAGCTTGGGACTAGTACCCAATGTCCGACCCACCTGATGCAGGTTTTCTATGGTTTTTCCTGCTTCACAATTAGGCGAATGCCGGGTAGGATCCTTAAAATAAAGCTCGGGGGTCCTAGTTAACCCTTGGCTACCTTCCCCTACCATTCTGCGTCCCCCCTTTCAAATTAATTCCTATTCTATTAAAAGGGAGTTGCCACCATGTGGATTACCCTCATGCAGCCTGTTACCCTATAAAAAAGAAATAGTAATAATAGAAATTATGTACTAGTGAATAAGTAAAAATTGGATCTTATTATTAATATGGCCATGCTAAAAACTTGTATGTACAACTTGAAGTTCTTCTTGAGCTACTCTACGAAGGACAACTGAGATACCAAAACAAACAATTTCAACTAAATATTTTCAAGAAATATATTCTACACATTTTTTAACGAAAATGTAAACAGTAATAAAGGAAGCTACTGTTACGAAACGTACAGAATAGTCGTTCGATAATAATTCTAATTCCAGAGCTTTCTACTCACTGATAACCTTGTGCAATATGCTTGCGAAATAACTGCTTATGTTCTTTTCAATGACACTGCATATATTGTAATAATTAAAAGAGTAAAGATTAAATGAATTAAATTTACCCCACGTTGTGGAAGCCAATTTATGTAATAATTAAAAGGTGGTCTTAAATAAAAGAATTAATTAACAAAATTATTAAGATTTAAAAATTTATTCTTTAAAAGTACAAATTGTAATCCCTACTTTATACGCCGAATTTCATCAAGTTAAGAAACAATATTTTATTTAAATTTTGCAATTCGTGGCGTTCTAGGAAAAATACAACTTTATATTTTACAATCAAATACGTCGAAATTCTCTTTATCTCAGGGTCATTCCTGGGTTTGATAATAAGAACAATCCAATTTAACAAACTAACGTTAATAATTCAAACTCATTGAAGCTAACTTAATGCAATATGAAAATAAACGAAATGAAAGAAACTAAAAGAAAAACGAACGAAATCTGACTTCTACCTTTAATTCTCGTTTACAGATTTTAAATAATTTATTTGTACTCATGAATGTCTTTCTGGTACCAGATCTGATTTTTGGAGCTTGAGGACAACACTCACTAAAAAGGCCATTATTCACTGATTCTACACATTAAATTTTTAATACACACTGTCGATGTTGTCGTCCTCTGCCACCTGGAACTTTGGATCAGCCGCCCCTCAGTCAGCCCTAGGACATAGGTCTCCTTGATGCCTCTATGCGAAATTTAGTTCAGTCTGTGTGAATCCAAACCTTTTGTTTCCAAATTTGCGATTATTATTTGAGTCTCTCCGTCAAAACTGTTTACTCGCGTTTTATGTAAACTAATAGATCTCGCAGTTGGACTTATTGGACCACGCTATACATACTTTTAGATCAGTAATGCAGGTTTTTCTAGGGTTTTCCCTGCATTTCTTTAGGCGAATGCCGGGTAGGATCCTTAAACCATAGCCCGGGGGCCCTAGTAACCCTTGGCTACCTTCCTCTACCCTTCCGCATCCCCACTTTCTAATCCCTTCCTATGCTATTAAAGGGGAGTTGCCCAATGTGGATCACCCTCATGTAGCCTGTTGCCCTAAAAAAAAAAAAAAAAAAAGCCTATCTACACTAGAGCGGAAAGTAAGCCTGCGAGAGGATTTCTCGCAGGTGAACCTTCCCAGAGACCTCTGGCGGGGGCTACCTTTGGGGATGCTCTCACATCTCTCTGGTTTTTTTTGAACTAAGGTTCCCACATGCCGAGGCACCTCGGTCTGTTTTGAGAGGTGTATGTACCGGGGTCGCTGACCTTGGGCATACGGCAAGAGTTGTCCGCTATTCCTATTGGAATAGTCGGCCAGCTGCCTCCTAAACTGGTCGAGGCACGGAGAAGGGAATGCTGCGTCCCCACAGCAAACTCCTCTCCCGCCATCGGAAGGGCGTGGGACAAGTACCCAATGCCCGACCTACCCGATGCAGGTTTTTCTAGGGTTTTCCCTGCATTTCTTTAGGCGAATGCCGGGTAGGATCCTTAAACCATAGCCCGGGGGCCCTAGTAACCCTTGGCTACCTTCCTCTACCCTTCCGCATCCCACCTTTCTAATCCCTTCCTATGCTATTAAAGGGGAGTTGCCCAATGTGGATCACCCTCATGTAGCCAGTTGCCCTAAAAAAAAAGCCTATCTACACCCAAAAAAACAAAAAAAAAACATCCTCATTCTCCGTAACCTTTGCCGGACTACCCTTCCGTACGAGCGACCAACTTACTCTCGTACCGAACGCAGTTCACCTCCAAGGCTCCGCCGACACAGAGTTACCGCCCATTGTCGTTCTTTGGCAACTCGTAACGCTAACAATCTAATTA